>CM069613.1:21921191-23369544 GCA_035771175.1 Paratinospora sagittata
TCGAAAACCGAACATTCTCAGATCGAACCAGCTGAGGCACCCACTGTCTCAGTAACTATTTATCAAACCGAAACTTCACCTGAACCATCTTACCCATCTTCTTTAACCCAGAAAACAAAAAGGAGAACCAAATCAGAAAAGCTTGCTAACCGAGCTGTAATCGATGGATGTTTTGTCCATTTTGAGTTCTTCATTAACTCTCACCTAGACATTCTATCTTTATTCATGTTCCAAGGCTGGACCAATTTACTTACCTTTAATTGAAAATGGTACCCCAGTCTCGTCAACCAATTCTATGTGAATCTTGATGACAAACCAGGACTTACAAAACATTCCAAGGTAAAAGGAAAATCTGTCAAGATTTTTCCCAAATTCTTTTCTAACACCTTTTCTCTACCAAGTAATGAAAGTGCCCACATTCTTTCTTTCACTAAAGGCACAGTCCTATATTCAGGCTACAATAGCCTTTCTGCCCTGAACTTAATCTCAAAGAAAAAGGATAATAAGAATGTCGACAAGAAACTCACCAACTAGTCCTTTGATTTAATCCTCAGAATAATCCACAACATCATTACCCGTATCATTCAACCTAAAACCGGCAGCAGGGGTAATGTAAATGACTTAGATTTATTCTTGATTTGGTGTAGTCTAGAAAAGAAGAGAAGTAAATCACGCCCATATTCTCATGCATGTTATAGATATTGTAGTCAGCAGAGAAGAAGGTCTTCCTTTTGGAATGTACCTTACCACATTATTCTAGAATTGTGGGATTGATTTCGGTGGAGAAGAGTGCAAAGAGATCAGCAGATACAATTGCATTGGTCAAACCACTGTCAAATTAATGAGATACACTTATGTCTCTGCATTGGAGAAATGGTTTCCAATGTTAGAAATTCCACTTGCAGGAGAATCTAGTGAAATAACTAGAGCCAGTGGTGAAGATGTCTCAGTAATGGAGAAAGAAGCAGCCCAAGCTTCGACTATTGAAGATGAACAGGCTGTGCAAGAGCAAGCTATTACCACAGCTGACACTGAGCATGTTTCAACTGACGATGTTGAAGCTGAACATGCAGAGCAAGCTGTTCATGCTGAAAAACATCTAATGGATGAGGTGATCCAAATTGCTCAGGCTACTATTGAAAAATAATTAACTGATAATGCTGATGCAATTTTGGAAGATGTCACCGAGGAAAGAGTTAGTGCAGACTCAAAGAAAACCATCTTCAATCCACCATCTCCATTTGACTATTCGGTGTCAATGGAACCCCATGACTCAAGACTAGAGTCTGATGGTGAGAAGATTCCTAAAAAAAAAGAATCTCATTTTATTGAGAAGGAATCTGCAAATCAAGAGGGTTATCTGCTTGCAATTATACCCTATCAAAGAGATGAAGCAAAAATGGATATCGATGATGAGGATCATGATGAAGAATATCACGAGGTTGCTGCTGATTTTCGAGTAGAATAAGAAATGGAAAATATTAATGAAGTGAGTTCGTCTAATCAAACTGATCATGAGACACCTTCATATCCTTCTACAAGCAGGCCAAATGATGATTTCTTCAGAGAGAAATATTTCTTGAGGAAAGTCAAAGAACATCAGATTTATGTCATGTCTCAGTTGATGAACCGATTGGAACAGAATCAAATACAACAAAAAAATGAGATTTTGGCAAAAGTCAGTGCATCTCTGAAGTCTCAAGAGAGAAGTGAAATCAATGAGATGAAGGAATATACCTCTCACTTGATTTAGACAACTGAAATATTAAACAAAATGACACAACAAATGGACAGACAATTAAGTGTCATGCAGTCCTTGCCTTCATCGAGTTCTACTCCATTACCACATGATGATCTTGTAAAGGATATTCAGGAAAGCATCCAACAGATTAAGGCATTCATGAGAGCCTTTGTTGCTTCTGTTCAACCAAGATCGTCAGATTCTCAACAACCTCCAGCCATACCTAAAGCTCCACAGAGTCACATAATGCAAGCTACGCCAAGTCGTGCTACAAGTGTTATAACTGAAGAAGCTTTGAAGAAGATTCTTAAAGAAATTCAAATCTTAAGAGGTAAAATGGTTGAATCCTCCAAAGATGCTTCCATCTCTGACACATTACAAATAATTTTTGATGCTATCTTGGATAAAGTCACGAGCAAAACAGCTCTTGATCCAGTGCTGCAAGCCATCTTTAGTCTGAAAGAGAATTTAGATACTGCAAGACCAGCACAAACAGAGGAAAGTAGACTAACCAAGATTTTTGACTTGGTTACTCAAGCATTTGAGAAAGTTCACAACATGGAACACAAGATGCCTTTCCTTGCCACAAGCATCATGGATCTGTCATACACTGTCATCACAGCTGCAGATCGACTGGAAGGAGTAGTAGGCTTCTTTGAAGACCTCTTCAAGGCAATGAACAATAGACTGCATTCTATTGTTTGGTATATTGCCTCAAGTATGAAACTTTTTGGACTGCTCTTTCATTTACTAGAGAAGAAATGTGTCAAAGTTCCACCAGCACCAAGAACTCCAGCCTTCACAAGTCCCCAAGGACCTAAGAAGTCTGACAAACTTCTTGGGATATTAGAATGTGAAGAGGAAGAAGCATTCAATGAAGAGCCTCTTCATAGAATCAGAAGAAGAGTATCTCCACCCCTGGATCCCTCATCAGAAACTTTCCTCGATCCAAAACGCAAGCGACCAATCAGGCCAGAATTTAAAGATCACAAACTTTCTCCTAATTTTGCTCAAGGCCTTGCGAAGCAGAAAGATAAAGGCTTCAAACCTAGTCCACCACTTGATCCATTCAAATTTGGTGTTTCCAAGCCTGCCCACGAAAAATTCATTGAAAAATCTAGGCAGACTGTTGTAATTGACAAATTTGTCAAAAGCTTGAGAAAAATCTCAAGTGGTTCATCAAAGCCACGAGCTCCCAAGAAACCCAAGGAATCTGAACCTAGTTCTAGTGGATCCAAGAAGGGTGAGGAGGCCGAGAGAAAGAGGAAAGGGAAGGGTCCCAGTACGAGCTAAGCCTACCCACTTTTTAATGTTTTCAAAAGGGGGAGAAGAGAAGAATGAAGATATTGAGGCTAAGTTAGCTCAAGAGGGAAGCTACAAGTCAGGGGGAGTTCATCTGAGTTTTTGTACAATATGTTGACTGTATGATTATCATGTTCTTGTATATTGTGACTATACTCATCTTGTAATTTATATGTTGAAATCAGATATACCTAACATGCTTGTAGATATGCTTGACATACTTGCTACTCTAAATTCATTATATGTTTGAGTATATGAATTTAATTATCTGCATGATCTATGAGTATTTTAAATCATAAAAAATGGGGAGATTGTTATCTCAATGAACCCGATGACATGAATGTTTTGATGACTCCAAATATCTCCAATTTGTGTATCTAATGATCTTGTCAAGTGTTTCAGATTTATAAAGAATCAAGATCAAGGAACTATGCTCACAAGTCTATTGGACATCACAACTAAAGTCCCGAGTCAGTCAGTACTTAGAATGCAATGTCTATTAATCAATTTACTTTCAGCAATAGTTAATCGGTTTCATATTTTGATTGTCATATTTTAAAGGTATTTCTATGATTTTTAAAGTATCTGATTTGATTAGAAAATATCATGATTTCAATCATGCTTTATCGAACTTTAATCGAAAAATCAAAAACCGTTTTTATAGAGTCTTTAAGGACCCTAATGTTTTAGCAGTGCCCTCCTAAAGTTGATGAGTCAGGACGCTGATAAAATATTAAAACGCTCAAGGTTGAATTAAACTGATTCATAAAGACGCTTACTTGTAAGTAGCGGTCTCCCTTTAGTCAACCTTTAAAAGTGTCAGGACGCTGACTTAGTTTCAGCTCGCTGAAAGTTCTCTTAGTTTTTAATTGATTTCTATCTTTAAGGACGTTGATAGGTATAAGTTGAAAAACTGTCAGGACGCTACCTGGATAGGAGCGCCCTCATCCTCATAATCAACTTAATAACCTTCAGGACGCTTATTGTCCTTCAGCGCACTCAATATTGTTTTAAAATTGTTTTAAACTTTCAGGACGCTTACTTGTGAGTAGCGCCCTCGTGCGTTTAAATGATTTTAAAACAAAGTAGGACGCTAACTGTCGAGTAGCGCCCTCATGATTTAAGTTGTTTAATTGTCAAAGTAAGTCAGGACGCTTACGATTCAGTAGTGCCCTCACTTCATTGTTCATTAAGACGCTGATGCTCTATGAAAGCCCTCAAAGAAACAAAACGACAAAAATAATATTTTTGCTGTTCTGACACGTACATCTTTTTGAGCCACTTTTTCAGAATAACTTTTCGTACAAAAATCAACTTTTTGGATTTGTCAGAGATATCCTTTGATTCATGAACCACGTTTCTTAGGCTTTCCTTATTCGTGAATTTGGAGAGCATTAGAATGTTCATAAAATGTGCAGTTGTCATTTTGGGTATAACAGTAAGCCCCTGGTGAGTGGGCTGAGACTTTGGTCATGGCTCGAACACTGCACAGAACGGATCTCGAGACATAGAACCACGAACCGAATCCTGATGAGGAAAGGCCCAAATCGCTCCCACCGATGGAGCAACGCATTTAATGCATGAACCACTCCCCCTTGACTATAAAAAGGGGGCTTATTCTCAAAGCAGGTAGGCTCAAAAACCCAGAATTCTCTACACACTTATATTCTCCTATTTCATTATCTAACTTAGGCATCATAATGTTTTCGGTGACCAAGCAACACCACCTTTGCAGGTTTGAAGCGGAGAGGTCCCTTGCAGAATTTCGGAGGATCAAGCATTTTTTATTTTGTCAACTGGCATCAGTCCGCGATCTTATGCAAAAGATTTTTGGTTGAAACACTTTAGGCAAATTTACAAGAAGAAGAATTAAAGAAATTGATTTATGAACAAAATATATTCATTGTGTTCTTCATTGATTAATTGATCACTTAAAATGAATAAAAATCTTTTTCATCATTATGAATATGATAGAAAACTACTTGATTATGAAGTATCATGTTTTTATGTAACTGGTGCATTTATATATCTTACAAATTATACAAAGAACATATATTACGTTATTTAGTAATTTGTTAGCTAGCAAGATACAAACATTAGAATGTATACTTCAATATGACAAGTGATATAGATCTATTTCATTTAAGAGGATCAAAATCAAAATTGTTCAGATAGGCAATAAGCTTAGAAAGGTCTATATTAAAGGGAATAAAATAAACATATACATTGAAGTCATTTCTATGTATGAGTTGCAGTGGAGTGGTTAAATCAATATTTTGCAAATTTGATATTGTTACAATATAATTGATTTCCTTGCAAAAGCTTTGTTAATCACAATATTTGTGAAGCTAAATGTATAACTTTAGAATGTGAAGACTGATAGATGTTTGCAGCCAAGCTACCAAAGAAAAATCATGACCAATATCAGCATGAGGGGGAGAATCCACTGATATCAATACGAGGGGAAAAATTCTTATGAAGAGGTCTTACTAATTAGCGCAATGTACTCTTTTTTCCTTAACTAAGGTTTTGTCCCACTGAGTTTTTCTTACAAGGTTTTTAATAAGGCAATCCTAATAATATAATGCTCCAAAAGAATATTATACTTTTTTCTTTTTAGATTTTTTTCTCATTGAGGTTTTTTTAGCAAGGTTTTAATGAGGCATATTCTCCAAATAAGATAAATTTTAAAAAAGGGGAGTGTTATAAATATTTAAATACCACCATTATTTCATTATTCTATAACATCAAATTTATGAAATTAAATTTGTAACCATTAGATTTATGTATAACACATATTCCATAATCTCCAATTTATGAGATTGATGTTGTAACAACCAAATTTATTTATATGTTAGAAGTGTGATGTAACCCCCTCATGGCCACCAAGAGCCTATAGAAAAGGGTATTTGGGTTGTTAACAATATACACAAATATTACAAACAAATCTAGTACGAGTCTAGATGAATAAGAGAATGAAATTTCTCCTCCATTTTTTTCTTTCTTCTCTCAAGCATGTCGTCTACTTTTTATTTATTTTATTTATAGTAGATCTACTTATTTTACAGGAAGTATCTTTGAACTATTAGAAAAATTAAGAGTAATTTTGATATTTTTAATAAAAGTAGCCGATCCTAGTATTTGTTTTATAAAAAGTATATATATAGACAAAATACTTGAAAACAATGCGACTGCGTTTTGTTCATGATTCAAATAATATTTCTTGTATCTAAAATTTTAAAAATATGAAAAATGTATTTAGTTTGTTAAAATTTAAAAGTAATTTTTTAAAATTTACTAAACAAATCAACAAATCAACGATTTTTAAAAAAATAACAAAATATTGTTTTCGTTTCCACTTTTGAAATTGTATTCTACTTTTCTGTCCACGACCTACCAAACGCAGTTGAGAAGTATCCCCAAGTTATCAATCAGAGACCGTCTCGGACCTGTTTTCTACCGCCAGTTGGTGGGTTGGTGATTTTCCAGAAATCGGCGGTCGAGTCATTGATTTTCCACAGCGCATCAACCTTAATACGGTTGGCCCTTGTCAGATTTCCGCTAGGTGTTTGTGGGTTGGACCGTGAAGTTGGAAGCAATGGAGCAGCAGCAGCAGTACTCGGGAGGAAGCTGGATGATGGTTCCAGGCGCTCCTACTCATAACACCACTACTTCTTCACCTGCTAATCCTCAAGACCATTTTCTCCACCAACAACAACAGCAACTTTACCAACAACAACAACAACAGCAGCAGCAGCAACAACGCCATCATCTTCATCAACTGCAGCAGCAGCAGCAGCAACAACAACTACAGCAACAGCAGCAACAACAACAACAACAACAACAACAACATCAACAACAATATCAACAACAACAACAAAATCATCATCACCAATCCTTAGCTTCCCATTTCCATCTCTTAAACGTACGCCTTCAATCTCTCTCTCTCTCTCTCTGTAACCTTTTTTCCCCTTTTTTTCCCCCAAATTTGTGATGAGTTTTGTATGAGTTCAGTTGGTGGAGAATCTAGCGGATGTTATAGAAAATGGAAGTCGCGATCAGCATTCCGAATTGTTGGTGAGCGATTTTTTATTACTGTTTTTGATTTAATACTTCTATTTAAGTTTTTGTTTCTTGTAACATTTATTGATTTTGGGTTGGACTTTTTATAGATTAACGAATTGACTAGCAATTTTGAGAAGTGCCAGCAACTTCTGAATTCCATTTCGGGGTCTATTAGCTCCAAGGCAATGGTGAGAACTTCTAGTTTTCTTTTTCATGTTCTGGATTAAATGCAACCATGGGTACCCATTGTTATAAGTTTGCGTTGTTGTCTAAAACATTCTAGGGTTTTTCTTTTGGATTTCTAAGGAAGCTGTATCATCTATTCTCGTTATTTCTTTGTTCAATTATTTGTTCTGCTTGTGTATTTGATAATTTGATATGAATGTAGTGAATGAAATGTGAGCCTTTGTTTTTTTTTTTTTTTTGTGTGGGTTTTTTCAGCATTATCTTACCTGGGTAACAACCGGGAATCTTTTTATTTTTTCTGTTTATGAACTTATAATAGTTTGTGTGTAGTTTATTTCATCACTATTTTTATATCCCACTTGTTATCGTTCTGCAATTCTGGAATCAAATTCAGGTTGACAACAGAAAGAACGATGAATGAGGTCACAAATTTTTTTGGAAACGTTGAAGGTTGCTGGATGGATTTGATGGAATTAGCCATCTACATGATGCAACCCTTCTACTTCATTTGGACTTACTTTCTATGCTTCTGTTTAATTATCTTTCATGTTGACTTAGTGACCTTCAGCAAAAGGTAATCCGGGGAAGAGGAGGAAAGAAAACTGAAAAAAGAAAGAAAAAGAAAAAGAAAAAGAACAAGAAAAAGAACAAGAAAAAGGGGGGGAAAAGAGGATGAATTGAACGCCTGCAAACAAGTTAAAATTAACTAAGATGAAGAGCCCTTATTTGCTCTATGAGAAAATTCTTGTTTGTCACCAGTTAGAAAATAAATATCATTGTGTCCAAGCCAATTGTTCAGCATTGAGAGCCCCAATTGAGCTAAGTAGTTGTATATGTTTTATTTTGGATGTTTCATTGTAATGATTCAAGTAAAAGGGTTATTTTTCGAAGTTCTTAACTTTAGTTGCACATTGTAATGCTAACCAGTTTGTTTTAAATTATGGTGCTAGGATTGTGTCAATTACAGTTAGGATTAGCAAGGCCCTTACAATTGTTTGCTTATGTCTAATATTTTGGCAGACAGTTGAGGGACAAAAGCGTAAGCTGGAGGAGAGTGAGCAACTGCTAAATCAACGGAGGTTTGCACTACTAAGTACATGTTTTAGTTCTTCTAGTTTTATTTACTTAAAGAGTGTAATATAGTGATTTTCATGACAGGGATCTGATTGCCAAGTATAGAAACTCTGTTGAAGAGCTGATTAACTCTGATAGATAATAGTGGTTGGTCGTAGCTCCTATGACATCTATGAGATTGGTAAGGAGTTTCCTTCTAGCCTTTATTTGGTTTACAACATATTGCTCTCTAGAAAATATTTTTATTGTAGGACATGGAATTGGTTTTATTGCTCACTCATAAAAAGTATTTCATAAAACACTAGATGTTGTGGTGCAAAATATCCTTTAATCCTTTCCTTCTCTTTGTATTTGTAACTCTTTTGCAATTTGCACTTGTACTACATGTTTTTGAGTTTTGAATATGTCTAATATCTTAGGTAAACAATAGAAGATGGTGTGAATGCATTCGTTGAAATATATCATATCTTCTGTATTCCCTTTTTTTATAATACTAACAAAGAAATTCATTAAGATTCCAAATGAAAAGAATTAGTAAGTTAAGAGGATCTATCAAAGAAAGACAAAATATAGCATAAGGTTGTAGATGTTCATAATCATTCTGCAAGGTGTTAGATTCTGAACCTATTTGCAACAAAACCCCAGGGGGTGCCACTCAATTCCCTAATGTGCTTAGATAATTGAACCACAAAAAAAAAAAAAAACCCTAGAAGAACTAAAAACATTTTTTTTTTTTTGTGGAAGATATATCGATTAATTATACATAGTTTATGAATTACATCATCATTTTTGTTTTAAATTAGAATTTTATAAATCTTTTTTTTTTTTCCTTAGTGATTTTTTTAGTTTTTATCCATTGCCTATGAAATTGTACTTCAATCTCATGTACTTCTATTCTTTAAAAATAACTTCTAACAAAAGTTGAAGTGAGCATTGATTTCTTTCTTTTATTTTTTTATTTTTTTAACTTTGTGTTTGAAATATATTAATTTGATATCTTGCCTAACTTCATGGAATTTTTGTAATAATTCGATTACATGTAATTCGTAATTTGATGATTGAAAATTCAATAAAGCTTGATTAAAATTTGGAGAATTATGTCAAATTTTCATTGCATAAAGCCATGGCTACACACTTCCAAGATGAATTTAGAAGGAATCAAGGAGCACATATGAAAAGATTTTTAACATGCTAGCGTAAAACTTGTGATGAAATGAGATGATGGTTAACTGTTTCTTTTCATGCAAAAGTCTTCAAGGATTTGCATATAATTTCTTAAGCTAGTTTATTCTTGAAGGGCGTGTCTATAGGAGTTCTAGATTCCTAAAGATTGAACCAGGAAATTTGATAAATGTGCATTAGATGAAGAAAAGAGGATTTCATGGCTTAACAATAGAAATGAAGTGGAGAAACCTTTTCTTTCTTTGTTTTGAAGGTCTTGTGGTTGGAAGTTGGGGGAGGGAGTGGGTAGATGGGGTTAGATGCTTACTCAAGGCTCGTTGCAAGATTAGCTCCACATTTATTCTAGAATGACTCATAATCAGAAGAATTAAAAAAGCTTACATGAGCACGTTCTTATTGTCTAATAAATAATAATATTAATAGTGTGACACCCTTACTGTGCATTTAGGGTAAATGATCCGATATGACTTAAATTTTTTATAGAAATATGAATCTTGGATTCTAATGGATCTTAAAATGAAGTATTATGAACCTAGAAAACCAAATTTTAATGTTTAAAATCATGCATGAGGTGTTGGAAACAAAAACCAAAGAAAAGACATCGAAAACACGCACGAAAACGTATTCCAAACCCGAGGAGTGCTGGAGTGCATTCCTCAAAGAGGAATGATGTACCCCTCTTTGAGGAACGCATTCCACAGGAGGGAGAAATGTGTTCCAGCTTGACAGAGGTAAAATTGTGGGTTTTGGAGCATGAGGAACACGTTCTTCAATTGGAGGAACGTGTTCCAAAGTTGGAGGAACGCGATCTAGAATTGGAGGCCTATAAATATGTGTGATTTTCCTCATTTTGAACCTTTCCAACCTTTGCCAAAAGAACACTTGAGGAACGAATTGGGAGTGCTTGGAGGTGATTCAAAGGGGTTCAAAAGCGATTTCTAAAGTGGGATTAAGGTTCCCCAACATCAAACCAAGGGGATTTGAGGTATAATTTCTAACTTATCTTGATTAACTTCTTGTGGATTTGAGTTTCTTGTTCCCCAAGCAATCATGTTCTAGTTCATAAATGATTTAAGTAAGGGATTCTTAGAAAATGAATGATAGTTCTAAATGGATTTGGATGTGTTTATCATGATTTTAAACAAATATATGGGATTCGATGTGTTTATATGAAATTTGATACTTTGGATTATCACTTTGGGGATTTCTTGTTCTCCAAGAAATAATGGAGAATATCCTTAGTTCATATGAGATTTGCCCACCTTGGTTATCATATTGGAGACTTGAATATCTAGTTAAATTAATGGTGAATGGACTATAGAACCTAGATTAATGGAGTGTTTGATGATTGAAAAGTCCCGGATTTGTGATGTTAGTTATCAACAAGAGTTTTGGAAACAAAACCCTTGAGTTATTACTGAAGTGATGTTTGTCCTTGTGTGTATTGGAAACACATAAACCCCCTAATGATAACCATCAGAGCCAATGAACTAGGGTTAAATGTCTTTGACATGTTGGAACCGGTGTAGAGACCATGGTTAAGGAATAATAAAATATGATTTCTAGATTTGTGAGTATAAACATACGAGTCATTCTAAAAGTAGTTTCTATGTATGTTAGGAAGTGAGGAACCGGTGGTGATTCAAGGTTCCTAAACTTGGTGTATATGTGGGTTGGATTTGGTATCGATATCACGGTGAGTAAAATTCCGTTCTCCTATCATATATGTATCATCATAGCTAGAAATGTTGTTTTGGCATCATGAAACATGTTATGATCTTGTTTGCATGAGTGGATGTTTTTTTTTTTTTTTTTTTTGTAAATGCCATGCTATGTATTTAAGATCATTGTATGCATGTGTTTTATTGGATGATATTCTTGTGGTTGAGTATTGGGATTGATTATTGTAGTCAAGTGTGGATGCGTTCACACAGGGATGGACTACCGGGAGGCTCCTAAGGTGTGACCAACCACGAGGATGGGTCATTTGGCATAGTCATTTAACATAGGCTTGATGAATGGGTGCACAAGTAGAGGTAATGATTAGGCTCTCACATGGCTAAAGCGTCCACGTCTGCGTTATATGACTGGTTTTCAAAATACAAACATAATTGGAATGCAATACAAATATCTTGATTATATGCCATTATGTTCACTGTATATTGTTTTACATTGGGATCGTGATTATCATGCTATTTAGGAATTGCATTGTTTTAACTATATTGATGAATATATGATGGCACATAAGCGATATCCAAATCTCACTAGACTTTAAGCTCACCCCCATGTATTTCTCTTTCAGGTTCTAGCAGCCCTCTTGATAATGGCAAGGGCATCGCGCTCTGATTCTCCCCATTAATTGCTCAGCCTCGACCTGTTGGTGAGTGTCGGCTTAGAGCGAGAGAATAGTACTTTGATAGGCTAGTTCCTTTCGCTATTTCTTTCCTGTTGGACTTTGAATTTGAATTCAGATGACTGTAATAACTGTATTTGACATTGATTTAGCTTTCATGTAATTTCCACACCTTTGGTTGATTTCTATTAGTGTCCTTTTAAGATTAATGTGGTTATGTGTATAATTTGGGAATGAGATAATGGATGATAGGGCTATTAGTACTCAAGTGGTGAGGGTACTAGCCCAAACGGTCCGACTCATTCGTGTTTGAAAGTTAGGGTGGTCACAAATAGCATGGTGATTCAATATTTCGGAGATTGTCTGCCATTCAGTCTTCTTAGGATATTACCAAACTTCAAACTTGATCCACTTCTTTAACTTGTTCCTCATTTAATGATACCCCCATCGATAGCCATAGTGGACGAGATTATTCTTATTCTCACCATCTTTTCCAAAATTTTAAAATCATGATTTTCATTCCTTTGTAAACCTCTTAGATATCTCGTTACCTACCTTGAAGACCTTCAAAGCTTGAAACTCTGCCATCTCTTATTTCTTGTCCCAATATCTTCTATAATCATGATAGATCGAAAGATAGATGCTTTACTTGCCCTAATGTAAGGCTCTCATGTTTCAGTGCGCTTCCAATCCATTTCGCTTTTTACCCCAAAAATTCCTTTCACATAAAAGAAAAATAATAACATTCCTGTTTGAAATGGTCATAGGTCATACTCATTACCCAAGTCTGCTTGCTAAAATAGCGAAATGACATTGTTTTTATGTGTTTCTTGTACTGATTTGATAAATAATAAACTAAGACTATGAGCTAAGGTATGGCTGTCATGTTTAGTGACTTGGTGGATTCTTGAATTAGAATTTATTATTTGAAAGCTTAGCAAATCAAATCTGGATACAAATTGATGAATTGTGATAGATATGTATGCACAGAAAATTGGAATAATATGTAGATTGATTGAATTTGACTTATTATTTTACTTACTGCCATTTGACCCAACTTGAAGTTCCAAAGATTCTGTGGAATTTGTTCTCAATTTGGAAGCTAGTCAATTTGTCATCAAAGTTAGTAGTGAAAATGGGTGACCCGTATGTATGTTCATCTCCAATGCCAGCGTCTTCTAGGCCTTTTTTTTTTTTTTTTTTTTTTTTTGAGTTGAAATAAGTTGTGATTTTATTAGTTCATGAAAGATAATACATCAGACAGTGATCACCAGAGGTGCCATAAGTGAGAAATAAAAATCCCTAACCCATACTCAATAATAGCCCTAAAACAGGACCAGCTGAGAATCTTAATTACAACACTAAACCCTTCAAGGGTCACATCCCCACCTCAAAAACATACAATTGTTCTAATTCAACAACTAATCTGAAACAAAAAATCGTTTGGCTAAAGGTGAAGCAAAGACCCAATAGCGTCTCTTCTAAGCTATGAATCTTGAATAAACTTAATTCTTGAAATGGCTGTTGAAAAATTTATTCCTTACCAAAAATAAAAATATAAAAAAACATTGTTTTAGAACTTCTTTAAACAAACCAGAAATTTAAAGTCTTAAAATTTGACAACCTGCACAGGCAATAGATTCCATTGTCAATTGAAACATTATAATATATACTTATGACAACCTGTCAACAAAGGTGGCTCAGATGATTCAAAGATTCAACTCTGTCCATAGAAGAGGGTTCAAATCCAGCACTAACCATAAAAAAAAGGGACAACCTGCCAGTAAACAACATGCGGACTTGCAAGGCTGAATTTAGTAGGCTACTATAGAAAATTACAACCTGCATAGACAACCACTCTATAAAAAGCACAACACGGAAACATGGCAATCAACACCCATTTTGAACAAGAAGATGCAATTTAATCCGCACTTCCAAGTTCCTGATTGCTAAACTAATACAGGGTTTAATTTCCCAACAACCAGACAACATAGGTTCCAACTTCCAATATTATTGCACACCAACTCTCCAAGTATCAACCATGACATAAGCTCCTCCAAGATAAGTCAAACTGAAGGCTCCATTATTCAAGGTTCGTAGCCCGATTCCATATTATGTTAAAATTCTAAAAGTTGTGCCAAGAGATGAAATATAAGCACAACTTACACGGACAACCATAATCAAGTGGAACATTAATTCAAGTTTTTTTTGCCCGTTGTACTCTTTTTTTTTTTTTTTCCTATTAATATATCTCATTTCTTGTTTTTTCTCAGAAAAAAAGAAAAGAAAAAAAGAAGTGAAACATTAATTAACTTACAAAGTCATTTGAAATTAAGAATCTAGAAGAGTGGTTCCTCCATGCATGGTAATGTTGACTGAATGGTGGCAATAATCACTGAAAAATAGCTTTCAAAATAATTAACTAGATTGATGTGTATGTGTTTGTCCTAATTAGCTCTCTAACATACTTAGTTTTGCTCACTTCACATCTTGGATATTGTTCTTCATCTTGATTGATTTTACCTTAATAATATGATTGATTATTGAATTTCTGGATTGCCTGAATTTGTGTGTGAATGCTTTGTTTAATCCCCTGTTTCACTTACACAATTAGTTCTACACATCTCTCTACTTTGTTGCTGCATGCTTGTTTATGCTTTGCTATTTTGCTTGATTAAGTGATTGCAAAACTATTTCTGACTATTTCTGATACATAACCATTTTGCTTTCATGAACATGATTGTCTGTCATCATACTAATGATGTCTTGCTCATTTTTATTCGAATATTTCTTGATAAATAGTATCATGATGATATCTTATTATGACTAATGTTATTATCTTTGTGATATCTTTCTTAAGGTTAATCATATCTTTCATCGGTATCTGTTTAAAATATGTGATTATCTGATATTGAATGAATATCATGTTTATATGCTTATCGTGCATCTTATGTAGCATTTGATTGAATCACTTGATGTTCTTAACAATTAGGCTATGCTTAACAATTTATTTCTACCTATGCTAGTTCATATCATGATCATGACTGCTTTGAACTTATAAAATCATATCTATGCATGACTCATGAATATGCAAATGAATATAGGCCATGTACACAACTTCTTATCCTACGCCTATATTTTTTGAAGAGAAAATTGCCTATACTCATGATTATCATCTTTTGGCATTCTCTTTTTCATGAATTCCTGATTTTGATGCATTTTCTTCATCTTACATCATAAGCATCAAACTCTTGAATATTTGATTTCTAATGATTGCATATGCTTCAAAATCATTTTTCATTAGAATCAAACAATCTAGGCTATGCTTCAATTGAAATTATTTGAAAAGTATATGAAAATGAATATATGTTGCTGCTTGAATGATATCTATGAAATTTAGCATATATTCAATATGTTTAGGCTTTGTTCTTCATCTTATATATCTCCATATGCCTAAACTATGGAAAGTCCACAACTTTCACTCTCTCATGACATTGATGTCGCTCTTTAATATTAAATCTTGTATGCATGAATTAATTGTGATTTTTGATATCTAATAGATGCCATGTACTTCAAACTATATACTTTGCATCTTATTAGAATCATAATAGCTAGGCCTTGCTTAATCATAAATCATTTTGCCTATGCTATAAGTATGCTTATGCTTGATTATTTACAAATTTTAAAGCATATTATGTGTTTGCCTTGGATTAATTATCAAATTTATACTTATGTCAAGCACCAGGAAAATAATTGCCCACGTTTAAAAGTTCTCTATGAATTCATCTTTCGGCAATTCTTTCTCATCTCCTTTGACTTCGATTCTTGGCTACGTTTTTGTCTCAAAATCTTATAGCCTATGAATAAGTCAAACTATTTCTCACTGTGCTTAGGGTTTAGGGTTTTTCGAGAGGAATACACTGAAGAAGAGAGAACAATGGCTAGAAGCAAAGGAACACGAAGAAGACGACTTGGAGACAAGGAGGATTCTACAAGTTCAGTAGTAACTAGTTTGGGTTTTGATGTTTATTTTCTGTTTCTCTACATGTTTTGGTTTTTGATATCCCAAGTCATGAACTAAACCTCTTTTCTAGAGGGTAGATAGATCCAAACTTGATATTATGTCTTAGATTTTATTATTTAATTATTATTAATAAAGTTCCTAGTTTATTTATATTTTTCTGGGTGTAATGCTTTTGATCCATTGGCCACGAATTAAATGATCATAAACTTGAGGTAGATGCTCCAAAAGAGGGTACTTTGGGTTAAACTTGGAAAATATAACTTAGGCTATCGTGAGACTCAAAAGGAGATCGAGAACCTTTGACGACATTAGGTGGAAATCACAAAACTTAATAAGTTGTTGTCATCTTAGGTTTTCATCGAAAGAGTAAAGCCAAGGCGACAATAACATGTTCTAATTGGTGCTCCAAAAGAGGGAATTAGAAACGTTAGAATTTTTGACTTATAAACGAGGAAACCGAATTAATAATAAATACATATAAAAAGGCATAGTTGAGAGTGTAATACCATAGGTTTGCACACACACAAAAAAAAAAAAAAATTGTTCGGGCAGGCTGCCCGAACGTTCAGGCGCCAAATTTTCTATGTAAACAACCCTCCCCCTCCTCATTTCTCACACCAAAATCACTCCTTCTTGTGATTTTCCTTCTCTTTTTCACTCATTTTGGGTTTTGTCTTCTCTTTTGAGACTCTCTCTCCGAGACTCTCTGTGCGGTGCAACGCGGTTCTGCCCGAGGGAAGGCGCCAGTCTCCAAAAGAGTTTTTATCTGAAGGTGAGGAACGAAACATAGGTTTGCGTGTCTTATAACTTTCATTAAAGTTTACATTCATTTATTATTATGTCTACTATTCATTTACATTGCATTATTGCGTATAATGTTTATACTGTCATACTTATGCCTGTATAATTGGAGTTCATGTATTACACTGTTGTTATGCAGGATTAGTGGTCAATATGGCTCAACCAGACTAAGTCTTGTCCTCAGTAACTTTAAATAGTGAACGGGAGGCAGCTTGCTGCTCTAGACGATTGATATTTAAGTAGACCTCGTGTCTCACCTCTCAACTGGAGACTGATCTGGTTGGTCTTATTTGAAAGCTATCAGCTTATACAAGTAATACTGAATGTCCTAACCTTGCACGTAGTGATACCGACCCTGATAATGATCACCAGACGTTGTCAAATTCTGTCTAATTGTTAAGTAAAGACTGGACCAGTTCATGCATGGGCATCATATATAGTACCACCTAGGGACGTATGTGGTTTATGATTCATAGAATAGTTAGAAGCGATGCTCGCTATTCATTATATTTCTCTGGAGAGGGACGTACAATGAGAACCTGGCTACACCTGGGGAGGGACATCTGTACGTGAATCCAGAGCGTCGTTCTTGAGGAGGGACGTACATTGAGAACCCAGCTACTCCTGGGGAGGGACATTTGTACGTGAACTCAAGCGATGTACAGTCATCAAACCAATACGAGACGGTGTCATGCATACATACATATTGAATTGATTATTATGCTCTGATGTGTATTTAAGATATTGATTATGAAGTTTGCTTTATTAATTGTTATATTCACAAACTATTTTACCCACTGAGCGTGTAGCTCACCCCGTTGTTATCCAATATTTCACCGGAGATTAGGGTGGACTAGGTGCAGGTTTTTTGGGCCCACAGTTTGTACCCTTTGTATTATTCATTGGGAATTTTGGGAGAATGTTCCCTTAACTATTTCATGTACAAATATATTTTGAAATTAATGAAATCAGACTTGTACTTAACTATGCTTCCGTGCACTCTGTTATTATCGTTATAATGCATTCGCGTCCCGTCCGTGAGTGTCCCGCCGGTTTAGGCGCGTCCGGGCGGGGTGTGACATTTAATGGTATCAGAGCGTAAGGTCCACGGCCCGCCCAAGTCCACCAAATTAGGGGAAGAAATTATTTATTAGATATATATATCTCTAGAACTATATATATATATATATATATATATATATATATATATGAATTATATATAGTTGAGATTTATATTAAATATATATCTAGAAAACTATATAGTTTTTATATAGTTTAGATTCAAATATATATATATATATATAGTTATGATTTATGAAAACTATATATATAGTTATGATTAAATATATATATATATATATATATCTATATATCTATGAATATATGAGATATATATATATCATATTGCTAGTCGATAATTTGGATTAAATGATGGCATAAACATAAAGAGAAAAATAGAAAATATTGTCCAACGAGCAAAGCATAAATCTTAAAAATGTTAGGAATATATTTCGTGTCTTTCACAAATTTATTTTCCTTCCAGCAAAAGAATGGCCTCAAGTGAAGGAACGACTTCCGATAGTAGGGAACCAATTCCCACTAGACTCAAGGAATTCTCCAAAAGGGAGGCTATGACTATGAGGAGTATCAACACTAGAGATCTCTGCCTCCGTCCGATCCTTCATGAAAAACTCGCAACATTGGGGTGGTTGAACATAACAAAAGTTGAGGGTCACGTCTCCTACAACTTGATGAAATCCTTCTACGAAGCCATGAATTGCGTAGGATTTCAAGAAGATAGGATCAGCCCTGTTTTGGAGACAACGGTCAGGGGAACAAAGATTTCTAACAACGTCAAAATTATTGCGTGACTTATGGAGATTCCAATTGAAGATACAATCATTGATCCACACGAACCCTAGACAGTTGCAGAGATCGCAGAGTCCAACGAACAATTGTTCAATTCCCACGCCAAAGAGCTGTACACCCAATCAACGTACACCCACCTCCCAAACAATCTCCTTAAACCATCTCTTGCCGGCCTTGGAAAGATCATATTCGGCAACATCTTGCCAGAAAGAGGGACTAGAGGCACTATATCAAGGGCTCAACTTTTGGTGTTTTATTGCATAAAGAAGAAAATTAAGGTCTCCCTACCTCACATTATCATCCAACAAATGTTGAGGGTGATTCAAAACCCTTTAAGAAAGGATCTCCTCGGCTACGGAGTCTTGATCATGAGGATGCTATACGAGGAAAACGTCAACACTTTTGATGAGTCTTCGAAGCAGATCACTGAGGCAGTTACAACATCCTCTATCTTCAAGACATATGTCACAAGTGGAGGGATAACTGACGAGGAAGTATTCGACGCGACTTTGAGAGGAAATGGCGAAAGAATTAGAGACGAATATGGACGTTGCTACCGAAAAAGTCGACGCAAGATTCCTGTTAGGGAGGTACCAAATAATGAGCCAAACCAGAACCCTACGTCAGACCCAACCTCGAATAACGATCCAACCGAGCACCTCTTCTCTGAGGAAGATTTATTTGCCAACCTAAATCAACCTCAACCAAATCATAATAGACAAGAAGTTCCAGCAAATCCATTTTCTTGGAACATGCCAACTCAAGGCAATACTATGTACCAAAGGTTACCAACTCCTGAGGTACCGTATCAGCCAGTTCCACAAGTTCCTGTGAACCAACAACAACAAAATTTTGCGGCACCAAATCTTGGAAGACAGGACATCCCATTGAGCCCATGGTTTAAGACTTTTCAACCCAAGCATATCCAAATTTCCAAGGGGTTCCAGTTAGGGAATCCTCGTACAGCCAAAACAACTACCCCACACCTATGAGTCAACCGTACGGCCAATACTTTCCACTCATGCCTACGGCCTATCCTCCACCTATGGGACAGTCAACCCATCAACCATCGATGGGGCAATGGACTAAGCCATTCGAACAGTTAAATGTGATCATAGCTAGCAATGCTCGGATAGAAGAGACTTAAAATACTTTGTTAACAAGTATGCAAAACTTCGAAGAACAACGAGCAAATTCTCAACCTTCTTCTAGTAGTCATCCTGTACCAAGTTGGAGGGCTAGAAGGAGCAGAAGTAGGCAGGAAAATCAGGAATGATCACTGGCATTGTAAAAAATTATTTTTATATGAATGAAAATGTTTTGTTTAAAGACTATCTTTGGTGGGCCGACTTACAACCATTCTTTCTTTTGTATCACTAACTTTGGAGTAGTATGGGACACAACAAAATTGGAGGATACTAAATAAAATGTGGAAGTAAGGAAACCCACGACCTTGTGTGAAAAGAAACATTTGGAGAAAGTTGCATTACTAACATTATCACTAAGTTTACACGGTATGGGACGAGTAAACTTGGACGATACTATTAGTGAACTACTATTCAGCCGATGTTTTATAGAGACCGTGTTCATACAACTTAACTTGGTTGACACCCTTATTACCAAATTCATGTGGTATGGGACACACGAATTTGGATAATAATCGAAAAGACTAAGCGAAAGAGTTTGAATACATAAGATTGCGATAGAACGTTAGATCAGGATACTTACCGAGGAGAATCTTAGAATTTTTATGACTCGTATGGATTTTTAATGAAATATATATGTATGTTCACAAAAACCAGAACCAAAACATTTGAAATACTTGCAAAGTTTTATACTTATTATATAAACATTCTAACCTTGTTTTTACACCATCGCCAAACATACGAGGCACATAAGATTCTTTGATTCCTCAACAAAAACCTTACATTATACTTAGAAAAATAGGTGGTTTTTATTGCAGTACTCTCGAAATTGTTGCTAAGAATACCATAACATTATACTTGGCTACAATTCCTAAATCATGGTTTTATTTTCTCCTTACCAGTGAGGAAGAGAGGAAGGCCACGTACTGTCTGTCCAGCCGAGGAAGCACCTCCTGAGATATAGAACCAGGAACCGCCGCCTCCGACGACAGCACAGGCCACACCAGCACTGCCACTACGTCTGGGCTGGCAGTGGCACCCCAAACCATACCCTATGCCATGCCTTCGAATATGGAATTCTTTTTCGTCAGATTTATCGAGGCGATGAAAGTAACTGTTCAGACTACTGTTCGTGAGACCGCGGCCAATCAGGTTGTCACTATTTAGGCACCTGTGAGATCTGGGTCGGAGACTCAAACCGACCAGATTACGAAGTACAAGAGGCTACAACCTCTTACTTTTGCTGGCACCATTGATGCTGAAGAGGTGCATAAATGGCTGGATGAGTCAAAGAAGCCTCTCGATGCAATAAGAGTCGATGAGGCTCGAAAGATTCCACTTGCGACTTACCAACTTATTGGTGGAGCAAATACATGGTGGATAACAGTAAAGGAGGACCCAAGGGTCAACACTACGGACATGACTTGGCAACAGTTTGAGTCATTATTTATTGATGAGTACTTCCCCGGCGCTGTGAAGAGGCAGAAGCGCCAGGAGTTTGCCAAACTATACCAAAGCGGCATGACAGTCAGGGAGTACGCTGGCAAGTTTAAAGGATTATTGGTCTACTCTCTCTCCACCATCTCAACGGAGCAAGATAAGACCGAGAAATTCTACAATGGCCTTTGTCCTGACATTCAACAAGCCTTGTCGATCTTGGATCTCAAGAATTACAGGGAGGTTGTTGACAAGGCCATGAGCTTTGAGCAGGAGAAGATTGTGCAGGACTAGAGACTGAATAGGGGAAAATGACCTATAACGTTTTTCGAACAGGGCTCGCAACAGGGAAACAAGAAGAAGCCCTATTATAATCAAAACCAACCCTCCCAGTCCTTGTTAAGAAGAATGAGGCCAGGACACCTGCGGCTGCACCAGCTAACCCTGGCCATCAGCGTTTTTGCAATCATGGCAGAGGTGGTGGTCAGCACCACAATCAACATGGCCAACAGAACCATCAACGACAGAGGCTGACGTGTTACAACTGCGGCCAGCAGGGCCATGGAAAAAATGCCTGTCCGCATTTTCAGCAACCTATTCCCGTTGTTCCAGTCCAACAAGCACCTTGCTGCTAATGCCCAACCTAGGCAGAACCAGCAGGACCAGGGGCAACAGAACCAAGGCAGAGCATTTGCTATCGCTTAACAACCGCTCCCAGACAACAATGTAGTCGAAGGTTTATTTCCCTTGTTCAATACAATGGTGCATGTCTTGTTCTATTCGGGTGCTACGCATTCTTTTATGTCGTCTGCATTGGTAAGACATTTAGGGTTGCATCCTGAACGCACATAAATCACACTCCATATCACATCACCTTTAGGATCTGGTATTGACGTGAAATTGCCGTGTCCTCGATGTGAGCTTCGAATGTCAAAACATATTATATATGCAGATCTTTTTGTGATGGACATTGAAGACTTCGACATCATCCTCGGCATGGACTGGCTCACACCACTGAATGCAAAGATCGATTGTATGAAGAAACAAGCTCAGTTAACCTTGCCCACGGGGGAGTTTGTCAAGATTCAGGGAACGAGGAAATAGATACACAACTCGACAGTTGCACTTCTCAAGGCTCAACTTTGAGCTCTATCCCTTGGTGATGAAAATGAATCACCAGCACTGTACCCTCTCGAAGTACACGATGTCCCGGTAATATCTGAATTCCTAACAGTTTTTCTAAATGACCTTCCTGGTCTACCTCCGGTTAGGGAATTTGATTTTGAAATCAATCTCATACTTGGGATCGGGTCTATCTAAATTCCACCATATAGAATGTCAAATGTCGAGCTGATCGAATTGGACAAACAACTGAAGGAATTAAAAAGCAAGGGCTTCATCAGAAAAAGTTCATTACCCTGGGGCACTCCAGTTTTGTTTGTTCGCAAAAAGGATGGTTCGTTACGACGTTGCATCGACTATCGCAAGCTAAATAACGTCACCACTAAGAACAGATACCCGTTGCCCAAGATCGATGACTTGTTCGACCAACTTAGAGATGCCAAATACTTCTCTAAGATTGATTTACGATCCTTATCACCAACTCCAGATCCGAGAGTCGGACATTACCAAGACGACATTCATAACTCGGTACGGTCACTACGAGTTCTTGGTCATGCCGTTCGGTCGAACAAATGCACCTACTACTTTCATGGATTTGATAAACCGTATCTTTAGGTTATACTTAAACAGACTTGTGGTGGTTTTTGTGGACGACATCTTGATATATTCCTCAACCGAAGAAGACCATAAGATACATCTGCGGATAGTCCTTAAGACCTTGAGAAGCCACCAGTTGTATGCAAAGTTGAGTAAGTGCGAATTTTTGGCGAAACGAGTTCAATTCCTAAGCCATGTGGTTTCAGGCAATGGCATTGAGGTCGATGCTTCTAAGGTTGAAGCGGTTTTAAACTGGAAGTAGCCTGCCACTGTTACTCAGATTAGGAGTTTTCTTGGTTTGGCTGGCTATTATAGATGCTTCATCAAGGACTTCTCAAAGATTGTTGAACCTATGTTGAAATTTTTGAAAGATTATGACTTTCAACTTCAGTACCATCCTGGTAAGGCCAATGTTGTCGCTGATGCCCTCAGTAGAAAATCTTATGTTGCTTGCACTCTTAACTTCGAAATGGGGAAGTTGGCTACAGAGATGGAAAATTTTAACCTACAACTGATCGATGAGGGAGCAAGATCACGACTTTCTCAATTGTCAGCCAACTCTAAGCTGGTTCGAAAGGTTTCGGTAGCTCAAGCCAACAACCCTATGTTAATGGAGAAACGCGAACTTCTACTCAGCGGACAAAACCTTCCTCACTGGTCGGTCTCTGAAAACGGGGCCATTTTCTATAAAAACGTCTCTGTCTACCGAACGATCCTGAGGTTCAGAAAGAAGTGCTCACTGAGATGCACTGTTCGAGGTTCGCTATGCATCCTGGGGGTGACAAGATGTACAAGGATGTCAAGCGACAATTCTGGTTTTCTGGAATGAAGAAGGCGAATGCACATTTCGTTGCTCGATGTCTCGTCTGCCAGGAAGTTAAAGCAGAACGACGAATTCCCTTTGGACTTCTCCAACCGTTACCTATTGGAGAATGGAAGTGGGAGAACATTGCAATGGATTTTGTTACGACCTTGCCTCGAAATAATAAAGGGCAAGATGCTATCTGGGTTATCATTGACAGACTTACAATGTGACGACCCAAAAATTATTTCATCTAGCCCATTACCCAATTATATTTTGCCCAAACTCTATGTGTTTGCCTTGATATGTTTGGTGTTTGTTTGATGGTTGTTTAATGTTTGTATATTTGATGCTTGATAATGTATATAAATATGTGCATTATAAATTGTATACGGGTCATGTTAAATTAATGTATAATGCATGTTTTATTATTTATGCATGGGCCCATTAAACCATGAATTGATATGGGTTAGGATTGATTGAATAAAATGATAAATGAGAATGAAAATTTGGTGTATTAAATGGATTGGACATTTAAAATACATGGAATCATGAGATTGGTTAAAGTACATGTGGTTGGTATGGGTAGTATGAGACCAACACATGTCAAGTTGGTGCATAAGAATGGACAAGTGTCCCATGCCCCATTTCTCTTCTCCAACACATGTCAAGTTGGTGCATGAGACCAACACATGTCAAGTTGGTGCATGAGAATGGACAAGTGTCCCATGCCCCATTTCTCTTCTCCAACACATGTCAAGTTGGTGCATGAAAATGGACAAGTGTCCCATGCCCCATTTCTCCTCTCCAACACATGTCAAGGTTGGTGCATGAGAGTGGACAAGTGTCCCATTCCCACTTCTCTTCGCCAAGGAAGTCCTAGAGAGTGAGGTGAGTGGAGGGAAAGGAAAAAAGAAGAGAAAGAAAGAGGAAGTTGCTTTGAGGGAAGTCTCAGCAACGTTTTCATCAAAGGCTGGATCGTTGTTCTATATGGTCAGATTGAGCTCAAAATTTTTCAACAAGTTTGTATCTTATGGGTATTCATTCTGGTCGGTGGAGATCTTGATTGGATATTTCGTTTGAAAGATATAACCTCTCAAACAAAGCTAGTCGAAAAGTTTGGATTTCTCGCGCAGTTTAGATCAAACTAATATATCTTCTAAATCTACCGTTGGATGGATATGATATTTGATAAAGTGGTTCACGACGGATTATTATGCATTATGAACGGTTGAGATGTTGGTGGGTAAAGTATGTTGTGTGATATAGTCATCTGAGTTAGGGTATTTGCAGAAGGAAAGGAGAAATTGTCTGATTAGAGACTTGTTCATCAATGAAGTTTATATTTTCGGTCCACCGTTGGATTGAGCTGGGTTTTGGACAGAAGGTTTACCTCTTAACATACTTTAATCTGTACGGTTGATTTTGTGATTAAATATTTCTGTTGGTAGCATGATACATCTGAACATAAAATTAAATGAAGAATTGGTAGGGTTGCTTGTATTAGACCTAAATTTAAAATATGAACGTAGACCTTTTCAAATAGCTTGCATGTCAACTATGTTGACCTAGTTGCCATTGTTGATGAACCCATGATGCAAAATTAGTGATATACATGGATGAACATGGTGACCTTGCGTAAATAGGCAATATGGCCTAAGTATGGAAAATTTCATATTTTAGGGCTTTTGATGCTTTTGGCCTAGAATCATTGAATTGATGCAATTTATGTCTAATTAAACATGATTAGGGTTGATTATGCTACTGATTTGGTGGTTGTGACCATATCATGGGTTAGGCCTACTTGTGATCAAGTGACCCAATTTGGGCATGTTTATACCTAAGGAATTGAAAATCAGTATTTTTGATTAATTGAATAGTTTATGAATGAGAACTATGCATTAGAGGCCTAAGTCATGTGATTTGAGTTGAATGATTGGATTAGATGGGATTTAGGCCTATTGTCTATATGTGGGCTGATTTAGGGTTAATGTGTAATGTCTATGTGATTGAGCATAGAAATTGATGTATGGTAGGATATTGATGAATGTTTCAGGATCTTGATTGGGTTGATTCAGTTTGGTGGCCGCGTGTGGTTAGATACTCTCGCGAGGCTTGGTTGTGAGTAGACTTCATTTATGATTATATTTTTTATGTCATCATATCACTTATATATATTGTATGTTGAAAGCATGAATGTGTCCTAATGTTTTGAATGATGCATTGATTTGAGAAAACCTTATGACTTTGGTTGGGCCCATCTATCTGGCTAATAGGGGGACTTAACCTTGTCATAGGAGGGTTTTAAAAAATAAATATTTGGGGATGAGAACGGTACAGTGAAATAGACGTGCACTAGTAACCCCAAATTAACATGATTGGGGATGAGAACGGTACGGTGAAATAAACGTGCACTAGTAACCCCAATGCATGTGGAATGTGGATCCAAATTGATAAGCTTACTTGCATCGAACTTATTATAAATGCTTGATATCTATATGTTATGAGCTTTTAATCATGCTACACATTGACATGCATACATGATATTTATTGATGAGTATTGATAGCATATTTGAATTCTATTCACTGGGCACCGTTGGCTCACCCTCATTTTCCTCTTTCAGGTCATTCTGTCCTGAATAAGGGCAGAGGAGTAGTCATATCTTGAGGGCCTGGCCGGCGAGAGAATCCAAGGCCTCGATGTGAGTCGAGAGGCATTTTGATTGAACTATGCTTTAAATTATGATGTATTATATTTCGGACTATGTAATTATAACACTTATCACATTGTAGTATAGGTGAGTTGGGACTTGTTAAATAGACCATGTGGACATATGAGGGTTTTTTTGTACCCATAGTTTTGGACTTTATGTGTACGTCAATCTTGATGGACTGTAGGGATTATGACGGTTTTATTTATGGTTTATTTTTATGGAGTATCTCTTGTCTTGGATGATTAATACGGTTGGTAGTTTTGTTTAGTACCTTTTTATATTATGTCTTTGTTTGGGATAAGGCTCGTAGGGTCTCAACCACCTCATGGAGGTTGAGAAGTGGTTGGAGATGCCTACGCCGGGCGTCCCGCCCCGGCATTCCGCACACCATTCCTTGCGGGGTTAGTGGTCCAGGGTGCGACGTCGCCACATACAAAGTCTGCACATTTTTACCAATAAAGTTCACGATAACCCCGCCAAACTTGCCGAACTATATGAAAGAGAGATCGTACGCCTCCATGGCATACCACTCACGATCGTCTCTGATCGAGACCCTAGATTCACATCAAAGTTTTGGCAAAGCTTCTAGAGTAGAATGGGCTCTAAGATCACCATGAGCACAACCTTTCACCCTCAGACTGATGGACAGTCAAAGCGTTTTATTCAAATCTTCGAAGACATGTTACGGTGCTACATTTTGGACTTTAATGACGAATGGGCAAAGTACTTACATTTAGCTGAGTTTGCATACAACAACAGCTACCAAACTAGTATCGGCATGGCATCGTACGAGGCTCTCTATGATCGCTCTTGCAGATCTCCGGTATGTTGGTTAGATATGGCAGATCGACCGCAGTTGGGCCCTGAACTAGTTCAAGAGACTTATGAGAAGATTACACTAGTAAAGGAACCACTTCGTGTTGCACGAAGTCGACAGAAGAGCTATGTTGACAAGCAGAGGCAGCCTCTAGAATTTGCTAAGGGGGACTTCGTTTTTCTAAAAGTTCAGCCCACAAGAGGTGTCAAAGGCTTTGGGATCAAAGGAAAGCTCTCCCCACGGTATATCGGTCAAATTCAGATCATTGAACGTATTGGCAAACTTGCTTATCGTCTGTCCCTTCCATTGTCCATGTCTAAGGTTCATGACATTTTTCACGTATCCATGCTTCGAAAGTATCGCCCTGATCCTTCGGATATCATCCCTCTAGTCGAAGTTCGGGTTGAGGAAGGAAATAGGTATCAGGAGAGATCGATACAGATTTTGGATAGAAAAACTCAAGAACTAAGGCGACGTAGCATACCACTTGTGAAGGTACTATGGGATCACCAGGGAGTAGAGGAAGCAACGTGGGAACTAGATGCAACAATTAAACAGAAATACCCTGAATTATTTTCTAGTAATAACTGATGATGTGATACATGGTACTATTTCACTTATTAATAAAATGATGGAACTTTGTTTACAAATATCTTAATACATCGTTTCACTTGAATAACTATGCAGATGTCTGAAAATAATATCGATGGATATAGTGACGCACACACGCAATGACCTCCTTGGCCACCTGTGGCGACTCCTCTAGGATCTGAGTCTAGTCACAACTACTTTGCATCACAAACTCCATCACCACACAGACAACGATCCTTATCGCCAGAGCGGGCATGGCTTCTTCGTAACAATTTTGCCCAAAACAATCCCGTGCCCTCATCTTGGTAGGACCTTCTACCAAAATTGCCAGGCGGTCGGATTCGAGCAACAACATGAAAAAGCATTTCACCGCTCAACCTACCTCCCCTCAAACGATGTAATCAGCGCCCTACACCACCATCTGTTAAGCAAAGGTTGGAATCTTCTGAGGATGAATCCGACTCCATTTGATTTCCATGGTTTCATGATGTTGAGGATTCCACCGGCCACAGTGCCATTCAGGGACCATACAGGCACTACCCTGAACTAGCAAACGATGACGCAGGTAGTGAATCTCAAGCATATAACCATCATGACTACTTGAACTGATTTCGAGGGCGAAATCCTTTTAAGGGGGGTAGAGTGTAATACCCTAGGTTTGCACAAAAAAAAAAATTGTTCCGGAAACCTGCCTGAACGTTCAGGCGCCAAATTTTCTATATAAACAACCCTCCCCCTCCTCATTTCTCACACCAAAATCACTCCTCATTGTGATTTTCCTTCTCTTTTTCACTCATTTTGAGTTTTGTCTTCACTTTTGAGACTCTCTGTGCCGTGCAACGCGGTTCTGCCTGAGGGAAGGCGCCAGTCTCCAAAGGAGTTTTTATCTGAAGGTGGGAAACAAAACATAGGTTTGTGTGTCTTATAACTTTTATTAAAGTTTACATTCATTTATTATTATGTCTACTATTTATTTACACTGCATTATTGCGTATAATGTTCATACTGTCATACTTATGCCTGTATAATTGGAGTTCATGTATTACACTATTTTTATGTCGGATTAGTGGTCAATTTGGCTCAACCAGACTCAGTCTTGTCCTCAATAACTTTAAATAGTAAACGGGAGGCAGCGTGCTGCTCAAGACGATTGGTATTTAAGTAGACCTTGTGTCTAACCTCTCAACTGGAGACTGATCTGCTTGGTCTTATTTGATAGCTATCAGCTTATACAAGTAATACTGAATGTCCTAACCTTGACCCTGATAAGGATCACCAGACGTTGCCAAATCCTATCTAAATGTTAAGTAAAGATCGGACCAGTTCATGCATGAGCATCATACATAGCACCACTTAGGGGCGTATGTGGTTTATGATTCACAACATAGTTAGAAGCGATGCTCGCTATTCATTATATTTCTCTGCAGAGGGACGTACAATGAGAACCTGGCTACTCCTGGGGAGGGACATCTGTACGTGAATCCAAAGAGTCGTTCTTGAGGAGGGACGTACAATGAGTACCCGGCTACTCCTGCGGAGGGACATCTGTATGTGAACTCAAGCGATGTACAGTCATCAAACCAATACGAGACGGTGTCATGCATACATACATATTGAATTGATTATGATGCTCTGATGTGTATTAAGATATTTGATTATCAAGTTTGCTTTATTAATTGTTATATTCACGAACTACTACGCGTGTAGCTCTCACCCCGTTGTTATCCAATTTTTCACAGGAGATTAGGGTGGACTTGGTGCAGGTTTTTGGGCCCACATTTTGTACCCTTTGTATTATTCATTGGAAATTTTGGGAGAATGTTCCCTTAACTATTTCATGTACAAATATATTCTGAAATTAATGAAATCAGACTTGTACTTAACTATGCTTCCGCGCACTCTGTTACTATCGTTAAAATGCATTCGCGCCCCGTCCGTGAGTGTCCCGCTGGTTTAGGAGCGTCTAGGCGGGGTGTGACAGAGAGTGAGATGACATCGAACCTCTAGACCATTCAACCATTGATTTCGCATTAGTTTTACATTGCATTGTTAGTTTAATATTTAGTTGATTTAATTATTGTCTTTAATCACTTAATCATTTGAATTTGGTTTTCTAAATAAAGTTAAGGTTAAAACGTGATAGCTGGTGTCATAATAATCATTGAGGAATATATCCGATATCTCATCGGAATATATTATAACTTGATACAGTACGCTTGCAGTTTGCACATAACAGGTTTTTGGCGCTGTTACCGAGGATAATTACTAGTTTTCACTAATATCGTGTCCTTTAACTTTGATTTTAATTTAGATTTTTATATTTTGTTTTTTTTGTTCTTTGATTTTCTTTCTTAGTTTCTATTTTATAAGATTTCAAGAGTTTATGCAATGAGCAAGAAGTCTTAAAGTACTACCGTTTGATCCCGAAATCGAACGCACTTTTGGAAGACTAAAAGGGAGAAAAGAATTGAAGCCGAAGTAATGGCGGACGATCAAAATCAGTTGACCTTGAGAGATTACTTCAAACCGGTCATTAATGAGAATTATTCAAGCATAGTTCGTGTTCCTATCAACGCGACCAATTTTGAATTGAAACCGGCAGTGATCTCTATGGTTCAACAACATCAGTTTGGGGAGTCTCCTATTGAAGATCCCACTACCCACATCACCACCTTCTTAGAGATGTGTGATACAGTTAAGATGAATGGTGTTACTGAGGACACCATACGAATAAGATTGTTTCCTTTTCCTCTAAGGGACAAAGCACGAGCATGGTTGCAATCTTTGGAACCGGGGAGCATTGCAACTTGGCAAGAAATGGTATAGAAGTTTCTACAAAAGTTCTTTCCACCAGCCAAAACTGCCCAACTACGAGCCGAGATTGGGCAATTCAAGCAACTAGAGTCGAAATCTTTGTATGAGGCTTGGGAAAGATTTAAGGAGCTTTAAAGGAAGTGACCTCAGCATGGATTCTAGGATTGGCTACAAATTCAGCTTTTATACAATGGTATGACATTTTCTACTCGGATACTAGTTGATGCGGTGGCCGGTAGATCATTGTTGATAAAAACAGCTACTGAGGCACTGAACATGTTGGAGGATATGGCTACCAACACATATGAGGTTCCGGGTGCACGACCAATAGTAAAAAAGGTGGCCGATCTACATAAAGTTGATCCATTCACATCTCTCTTTACACATATGTCAAACATTGCCAACCAACTTGCAATGCTTACTACTGAAAGTGCACAATCGTCTATTGAAAAGGCGGCTGCTTTACACATGGATTCTTCGGGGAATGAAACACATGAGGAGGATGATCAATACATTAACAATCGGGGGTACAACTATAGAAGCAATCAAGGAGTTCCGAATAAGTACCACCCAAGCATAAAAAATCATGAGAGCTTCTCCTATGCCAACACGAGGAATACATTGCAACCTCCACTAGGTTTTTATAATCAAGCTCAAGAAAAGAAGCCATCTTTGGAGGATATGCTGGGGTCATTTATGATGGAAACTAGGACATCTATCAAAAATTTGGAGGTGCAAGTGGGGCAGCTAGCATCACAGATGAGTACCCAACAACGGGGGTCACTACCTAGCAACACTGAGATAAACCCGAAAAAGCAATGCCATGCCATCACATTAAGGAGCGGATGAGAAGTAAATGAGGCTGACTTGAATAGTTAACACATAGAATCTCCACCACTTGTGCAAGATGAGGAAGACGAGCCTATGAATGAAGAAAAGACAATTGAAAAGAAGGAAAATTTGAATGAGAAGGAGAAGCCAAAAGAGAGGCCTTATAGGCCAGGTTCAATAACTTTTTTTTGATAACCCTCCCATTCTCAAACTAGCTCTCCCATTCCCTCAAAGATTTTGAAAGAAGAAGCTTGACGAGCAATTCACCAAGTTTCTAGAAATTTTCAAAAAGATTCACATTAACATCCCTTTTGCAGAGGCGCTGGAACAAATGCCAAACTATGTGAAGTTCATGAAGGATGTTATGCTAAAGAAGATGAAGTTGGAGCATTATGAGACGGTGCAACTTACGGAGGAGTGTAGTGCCATACTACAAAAGAAGCTACCTCAAAAGCTAAAGGATCCAGAGAGTTTCACTATTTCTTGCACCATTGGTAATTTGAATTTTAATAATGTTTTTTGTGATTTAGATGCAAGCATTAACTTAATGCCACTCTTTGTTTTCAGGAAATTGGGGCGGTGAGGTGAAGCCCACCACTATCTCCTTACAATTAGCAGATCGGTCTCTTAAATATCCTTGGGGTATCATTGAAGATGTTTTAGTGAAAGTGGATAAGTTCATCTTTCCGGTTAACTTTGTGCTATTGGATATTGAGGAAGATTGAGACATTCCCTTGATACTTGGGAGACCATTCCTTGCTACTGAGAGAGCATTGATAGACGTAGAGCATGGTGAGCTTACCTTAAGGGTTAATGAAGACAAAGTGTTGTTTAAGATCTACAATATACCCAAAGCTCCTAAGAAGAAGAATACTTGCAACCGAATTGTGTCAAAGGGGTAATTGATAAGTGTGCTACTTATGAGAAACTTACATCGAAAGTTGCCTTGGAGCACTTTGTGAAAAAAGTAGAAAATTTAGATGACCCTCCTCCCTTGGTGTGGAAGGACCTGTATTTGATGTCAAATGTTGAAAAAGAAAAGTTGTTGAGTAGTATGATTAAGCATAAGCGAAAAGATGGATCTCTCCGAGTCAAGAAGAAAAAATGGTTAAGACCCTTTAAGGGCCAAGATTAAAGGAATGAAAAGGTTGTGCTTCTTGATGATCCACCTTAAAGAAACAAAGAAGAAGTCGGGCTAAAAACTTTAAACCAAGCGCTTGTTGGGAGGCATTCCATCGGTTTCTGAGTTTTCTTATTTTATGTGTTTTATGTTTTTAGTCATTGTAGTATGGATTTGAGTTTCGTGCCATTGACATATTCATTTCTTTTCCTTTCTAGGTTCTAAAGAAAGTTTGGGGGTCTTCTTGAAGCATCTAGGAGAGGTGATTGGAGTGCATCATACGAGATCTTCACCCATGTGGGTTAAGGGGTTTTTTCTAAACTCTCTTCTTTTATATTTGCCTCTGTTTTTCTTTATTTATGTCATGCATTGAGGACCATGCTCGGTTTACGTTTGGGAAGAGAGTTTTGAATTTTTTGTCATGGTAAGTTTGCTGAGTGTGCATTAATTTAGGTTAGTTAGTCACATTCTTTTACAATTTTAGACTTACTTATGGAAGGCCAATAACATGAGAACACTTTAAAGATATGAAACGATAGGGGAATGTATAGAGTACCTATATGTCTGTGTGCTTGATCCATTTTAGCTGAGTTTTGTTGGAGAGACTTAACCAATTGATCATTGTTATGATCATTAGATTAAGATTGTTGGGAATGGACTTTTGCTTGCTAAGTCATATTTTAGATCTCTTGGGATTCTAAAACAAGTTTGATCACTTCTCGAGGCGAAATCCTAGAAACACACCATGAGGAAGATGATTTAGGCCATGTTTGAAAACGTTTGAGCCAAATAGCCTACCTTACTTTTAATTGTATCCATAGTTCCCATTTTGAGCTGAATATCCTTTTCTTTGTTACCTATGCATCATGAACTTTGAGTTTTTCATGTTTAAATTCCTTGTGTTTCAACCTATGTACCTTATACACTTTGATCATGTTGGAGTGTTATTATTTGGAAGGAATAACAATGGGAAAGAAAAAGTGAAGAAAAAGGTGTAAAGAAGAAACAAAATGTGAAGTTTGCTTATGAGTTATATTGAAAAAAAATAAGAGAAAAAGAAAAGAAAATGAAAAAAGAGAAGAAAAGGGTGTTACATTTATGCGTTGAAAAGAAATAAATTTGGGGGTGTAGCATTCTATGAAAAGAAAAGAAAAATGATGATAAGAAGCAAACAAAATAATGGGGAGTGAATGAAAAGTTGAATTTTTTCAGGGAACATATGCACTGAAATTGGGGTTTTGGTTTCAAATGTAATGTAGTGGATGTTAGCAATTAATCAAAGTGTTTAGGGTGTTTTTGAGCTACAATGTTCCTATTTTTCCCTACATTTGAACCTAAGCCAAGTATTACAACCTATGAAAGGCCTTTTGATACTGAATGGTGTGTGATACATTAGTGGGGAAGGGCATGAAAAACTTGCTTATGGAGTTCCAATCTAAATAATATATTTTGAGATCTTACACTTAATACTTGCTTGTATTTGCTCATGACTTGCATGATTAGTTTGATAAGATTAGCTATGTACTTATATGTGAAAGAATCAAAGGTGAAGCTTGGTAAGAGTTGGGTTGAAATTCTAGACATCTCTACACTCTTGAAGTTCTTTCTAGAAGTGAATATTCTTTTTGGTGTAATCTTGGAGGCCATATATGTGTTTACAATGATTGAGTAAGTCTTTGTTTGTGTGAGAATGTGATTTTAGAAGGGATATGTTGATCATGAGTTTTTCGTTTTGTTTTCCCTTTGCTCGGGACAATCAAAGTCCTAAGTTTGGGGGTATTTGATAGTTGCATATTTAGATAGGTTTTAGAGAATGTTTTAGGTCTGTTTTAGGACATTTCATGCATAAGTTGGATGTGTTTATGTTAGTTTTGATGCATTTGTTAGTTTAGGATTAATTTGGTTTTTCATGCATAATTTTGGTTTAATAGTTTATGATTTGATTCATTATACATTTGGGTGTGTTATTGATTTTATTTGCTTTGATTTGTAGGTATTTAGATGTGTTAGTCACATTTTGGATGATGAAAATATGTACAAGAAGTTACAAAGGAAGAACATGAAGAATAAAAGTCAAAAAGAGGCAAAAAATTGGCTAAGTCAAAAAGAAGAGAGAAAAAACAACGTTTTGGGCGCCGCGGCGCCGTTACTGTGTTACACTTGCGTAATTTTAGCAAGTTTTTGTGTTTTTCTTTCGGACTTTCCTATTTCGATTCTACACGACTTTGGGGCACATTATATACCAAAATTTAGGGTTTTTCGAGAGGAATACACTAGAGAAGAGAGAACGACAGCTAGGAGCAAAAAAATTGTGAAGAAGACGACTTGGAGACAAGGAGGATTCTACAAGTTCAGTAGCAGCTAGTTTGAGTTTTAATGTTTATTTTCTTGTTTCTCTACATGTTTTGGTTTTTGTTGTTCCAAGTCATGAACTGATTTTTGAGTCTAGAGAATAGATGGATCCTACATTAGATTTTATGCGATAATACTAGCTTTTGTTTATTATCAATGATTTATTCATAGTTTATTTATATTTCTCTATGCGTAATGTTATTGATCTCTTGGCCACAGATCAATTTATCATAGACTTGGGGGGCGGCACTCAGTAGAGGGTTCTCTAGATTGGAAGATGAGAAATATAACATGAGATGGTCGTAGTATCAATGGATATGCGATGCCTCATGAAGTTGTAGGAAAATTATAAATCGTAATGCATTACTAATATATGAGTTTTTATTGATAGATTGAAATTCTATTTTAGTGATAGATTCTAATGCGGCACTCGACAAAGGGTGTTAGGAACTATAGGATTTTGACTTATAAACATGAATAATATTTTGATAATGAGCATGACTAATATTGCATATTTGATAATTAGGTGAAATCTAATCTCTAGGTATTTTTAATATTGATTTTTCTCCAGAAAATCCTGAAAAATTGCTATTTTAATTATTGCTTTAGTGTAAGTATTATTTTAGTTCATTGATCATTACAATTTGGTTTTCTAGATAAAATTAGGGCTAGGAACGATATAATTAGTGTAGTAATTCAATTCTTGAGGACGATACCCGATTCTCATCGGTTTATATTATAACTTGGCAAACGTACACTGGCGGTTTGCACGCATCAAGTATTAAATTTCATTGCCTATGCTTCAAACTTAATTGATTTGATCATATTATGAATGATGTATATTTTGATCATCAATTAAAATATGTAATGTGTACATGTGTATCTTGCAAGCTTGCTAGAATTGATTATCATATGTTCACATGGAGAATTTTTATCTATATTAAATGGATCATGTGTCTCAAGTTTTAATATTAATCCATTTAATATTGAACTATATTATTGAGCATTGTTACTTAATTGATATTATGATACTTTCACAATTTGAATGGAAGTATGTATTTTGAACCTTACATATTCTATCATGTGTTCATGTGAATGTGTGTATGATGATTATTTTATGTTCACTTGAATATATCATCTATGATAATTTTACATGTGTTACTCTTAATCACGTATGAATTATTGTTAATGTACGTATGTGTGTTAATTTGGTGTGAATGATTTTGATTCTAGTGTTTTTATCATTTGTTGTGTATTTCATTCACTTAAAAATGACCAAACTTTTATTGAATAATCATAAATTATCAATTTAGTCAAAGTGGAATTCAAGAAAATCAAGAATTTCAATGATTTAGTGTTCTGTGTTCTTAAGGAACGCGTTCCTACAAAGAGGAACACACTCCTCTGCATGAATACCAAAAGGTGTTCTGTAAAGAACACATGAACGCTCTCCTCTTAAGAGGAGAGGAGGGCGTTCCTTAGTGATTGATATCTGCACAACTACAAGACTGAGAGCCATTTTCTTCTTCCTATCACCGTTATTTTCATTCTTCTCTCACACCCGATCATTCAAACAAAATTTCCTCTCATTTTGTTTGATCTGAACTCATTCCCCTTCATCAAAAACATAAAATCCATTGTTTTCATTGCCAAAAACACACCAAAATCTATCCATTCATCATCAAAACCGTCATCTTTCACTATTTTTCATTAATTTTCAATTCCTCATTTCTCTTTTGATTTTCAACGAAAATCCAAGCTCTCTAGCTCGTTTTTCTCATTGCATTTTTACTCAACCCTTGTGGTATTTTTATTTGCATGTATAGTGTTTGACAAAATGTCTCCAAGAAAACAACTGTTTCTAAACGTCAATAGGAGATCGACGAATCATCTACACCCGCACCCAGGCCTACACGACGATGTGTAGAGGTTAAGGAGTCCCCCACACGCACTCCACCATCCACAAGGCAACCATGTGCCTCACGACCACCACCATGTGGGCCCAGATATATCCAAGAGGGGGTGAATTGGACACTTAGACAATTTAAAATTAATTACAATAGAAAAATTAAAGTGCGAAATATAAATAAATATGCACAGTCGATTTATAGTGGTTTGGCTACTTCCCTACGTCCACTACCTAACTTTTTCAATTAGGATTTTTATCACTAAGGAATTCTCTTACGCGTGAGAATAAAACCGTTACACCTTTTCTCAACTTGCAAGTGTGAGAACAACCGTTACACTGCTCAAATTGCAGGCTTAAGACCAACCCATCCCAACTTACGGGTGTGAGACACACCTAAGCTTCCTCAACCTACGGGTGTGAGAACTACAGTTTCTCAACTTACGAGTGTGAGAAGACCATTTCTCAACTTACGGGTGTGAGAAAGACCGTTTCTCAACTTACGGGTGTGAGAGGACCTAGACTTGTTGAATATAGAATATGAACTCAGTAGTTTATCTAACTACTGTTACAACCTTGATATAGTATACAAGATATGAAATCTCTCAAATTTCTCATTCAGCAAGAATGATATAAGTTAAAACAATGCTGAAAACTTGAGTGAAAATAATTCAATCTTTCAAATGATTTTTCAGATAAAGATATAAATTCAGGTCAGTATGAAAATTATTTGAATAAGCAAAGTTTCAAAGAATACACTTTGAAAGCAAAATAACTTAAACTTTTGAATCAGATGAAATTCGACTAACTTTCAAAAGTGTTTTGGCTCAAAGAATTTTCGGGGCTTAACAAATTGTTAAGTGCTGGTATAAATAGACTTGTAGAGATGAAATTGTTGTTATGTTGAATTTGAATTTCAAATATGAACGTTTACTCACAACAACTAGAATGTATCACAAAAATGGCAACAACACATTTCATGAACAATCTGATTTTCTCCAGATTTACGAATAAGGAAAGTTTAAGAGACGTGGTTCATGAATCTAAGGATATCTCAGACAAATCAAAAAATTTGATTTTTGTATGAAAAGTTGTTCTGAAAAAAGTGGCTAAAAAGTTGTACCTGTCATAACAGCAAAAATATTATTTTTGTCGTTTTGTTATTTTGAGGGCGCTCATAGAGCATCAGCATCCTGCTGAATAATAAAGTGATGGCGCTACTGAATCGTAAGCATCCTAACTTACTTTGACAATTAAACGACTTAAATCATAAGGGCGCTACTCAATAGTTAGCGTCCTGATTTGTTTTAAAAACACTTAAACGCACGAGGACGCTACTCATAAGTAAGCGTTATGAAATTTTAAAACAATTTTGAAATAATATTAAGTGCGCTGAAGGATAGTAAGCGTCCTGAAAGTTATTAAGTTGATTCTAAGGATGAGGACACTCCTATACAAGTAGCGTCCTGACAGTTTTTCAACTTATAACTATCAGCGTCCTTAAAGATAGAAATTAATTAAAAAGTAAGAGAACTTTCAGTGAACTGAAACTAAGTCAGCGTCCTGACTCTTTTAAAGGTTGACTACAAGGAGGCCGCTATTTACAAGTAAGCGTCCTAATGAATCAGTTTAATTAAACCTTGAGCATCCTGACTCATCAAGTCCAAGAGGGCGCTGCTAAAACATTAGCGTCCTGAAAGACTTTATATAAACGGTTTTTGATTTCTCGATTAAAGTTCGGTAAAACATGATTGAAATCATTATATTTTCTGATCAAATCAAATACTTTAAAAATCATAGAAATACCTTTAAAATGTGACGATCAAAATATGAAACTGATTAAATCTTGTTGAGAGTAAATTGATCGATAGACATTACATTCTAGGTACTAACGGACACAAAAATTTACTTGTGATATCCAATAAGCTTGTGAGCATAGTTCCTTGATCTTGATTCTTGATAAATGTGAAACACTTGATAAGATCATTAGATACACAAACCATAGATATTTGGAATCATCAAAACATTCATATCATGGGGTTCATTAAGATAACACACATCACGAGCCCTCACCTTCATCACCATCATTTTCAGCCTCATCAGATGATGATGTTACACTTTCTGCACCCCGCGGCTTCACCCACATCACGACCTCCACTTCTTGAGGTTTTCGTTTGACCGTTCGACACTCGACGTCTCACTCTGAGCGTCCGAGTTTATTTTGACGTCTTCACGAGGATTCACATGCCTCTATTCACCCACTTCACCGAGATGAGATGGGAGTGGTTCTTTTCTCACGGTGACACCATTTATACTGAGTTAGTCCGAGTTTTATACTTCGGGCTTGCTCTTGTTCCTGGCGATGACCGACTTCATTATCGCTCCAAGATTTTTGGTATTGATATTGACATATCTCCATCCATTTTGGATGAGATATTTTGTTTTCCTTTGCTGATCCTACTATCCCTTATTTTGCGGAGGATGATGAGATCGTCTTTCCTAACTATGATCGGATCACTGCTTTGAGGACCATGTCGAGAGTGGAGCCTTGACATGGGGTGTTAACGGTGTTCAACACCATTTTTAGACTATGGCTCAAGATTTACCACAAGATCATCTCGAGGGTCATTATTCCTCGACTGAGCTTGTGTGCGAAGATAAATCCTTTAGATGTTTTTATACTTTGGTGCATGCACAGTCGCACCAAGATTTTTTTTGTCCTACGTTATCATTAATCCCATCATCGGGACACGACATTACACTAGGGTATTTCCCTATGGCGCTTTAGTGACTCTGCTCGCTAAACGCGTTGGAATTGACTTCACGGGCTTCAGGGTTTCGACAAAGCCCAATAAGAAGAATTTTATTGGAGAGAACACTATCCGATCACTCGGATACCAGTCGGTAGGATGCATCCGGGATTGGGTACATATCTTCAGGAGACGTCAAGTCGAGGGCACCAGATTCATTGCGTTTGATCCTTAGACGTAGCAGCCAAAGCCTGACACAGAGGGAGTAGGGAGTGCACCTCCAGTAGCTGGTCTGCGTGGACGAGAAGCGGCACCAGTTCAACCTCATACTATGGCACCCTCTGGACGTGGTCGTGGTAGAGTGAGATTCTCAGCTGTTGGTGCTTCATCATTAGGTATCACACCCCCAGTAGATATATCAGGCCCCTCCTCTTTAGCACCTTCTGATGTCTTTCTACAAATGTTGACGGAGATACGAGACCAGCAACAGATATTTCTTTCTTCCTTCTTCGTCATAGAGAACAAGTATGATGATTTGGCCTCAGATGTCCGTGTTCATAGAGTATTGCTTTAGATTTTTCTCGATCGATCTACATGTGACGAGACTTATGGGTTCAGCTTCAGTTAGGAAGATGTTTTTGGTGACAGAGAGCAACCCGCGCCATCACCGAGCTTTCATCGGCCTGTTTCCCCTGTTTGTCCTCATTCATTTTTCGCTCCCTCCTCCAGTTCTTCTTGATGCGTGCAAACCGCAAGCGTACGGTGTCAAGTTATAATATAAACCGATGAGATATCAGGTTGTCGTCCTCTAGGATTAACACACACACTAAATTTCGTTTCACTAACCCTAACTTTATTTAGAAAATCAAAGTTGAATGATTAATAAACTAAAAATAGAAATTAAACAAGAAATATAATAAAAATAGCAAATTATGGGAATTTGGATGATAATCAATATGGTAAAACATCTAAAGGTTCAATCTCTCCTCACTGTCAACTATGCCTAAAAATATGCGATATTCATCAATTTGAGTTATAGTTTATAAGCCAAAAATCCTGAGATTTCTAATACCCTCTCTCGAGTGCCGCTTTAGGACATATTCTTAGGAAATTAAGTTCGATCTATCAATAAAATCCAAAAACCCAAAAATTCATTAAGTACTACAATTTTCCCTAAGACTTCATAAAACTCCATAAATCTATCGATTCTATGGTCATTTCATGTTATGCTTCTCATGTTCTAACCCGAAAAACCCTCAATCGAGTGCCACCTTCCAAGTCTAGGATCAATCAATCTGTGATCAAGGGATCAATAGCATTAAGAGTAGAAAAACATAAATAGACTAACAACTCTATTAATGAATAATCAAAAGTGTAAGAACATGACATAGTTTCTAGTTTGGATTGATCTAAAACTCTAGATAGAGGATTTAGTTCATGAATAAAGACATTAAAGCATGAAATAATATGATGAACAAGAATCTAAAACTAGAAAAACCAAGTAAAAGGAAGGGAAAGTGTTGGAGATTCTTCAATAGTCTTCAATCTTGTTCTTCTCCGCTTCAAACCCTAGCGGTCTTCCTTGCTCTCTTTTCCTTGCTCTATGATCCTTCTCTCCTCCTTTGGAAACCCTATACCATGGTCTTTATATAGCAACAAGTCCATAGGAATTCGTCCAAGTCGAACTAGGAAAGTTCGCAACAAAATTAGAAAGTTTCTATTTTGAATCGCACATCCGCTTTCTTCCTCGTCATTTTTAGGAGTTAAATTGAGAAAGTTATGACCGAAATATAAAAGTTGTGCAGTTGGGTGTTTGCGCAGCGTTGCAGCACCGTTATGGAGCTCCGCGGCGCCCAATTTGTGTGCTTTCTGCGTTTTTCTTCCATTTTCTTCTATCTTTCACACCTTCTTGCACATGTATCTTCATTCAAACATCTTGTACTTTGTTTCCATCAGCCTAACTCACATTCACATCATCTAAACACCTACAAAACAAAGCAAATCTAATTAGTGACACACTTTGATAATCAAATCTATCAACTTATAGAATTAAAAATTGAAATAAAGCATATTATACCAAAATGTGACTAAACTAACAAATATATCAAAACTAAGACAAATTAACCAAACTAATGCATAAATCATACTAAAACTTATCTAAAGATGCTCTAAAACATATCTAAATATGCAACTCAACACTTCTCCAATGTCTACTGCCTTAGCTCTGATCCCTTTATCGGTTGCACCTCCGAGGATTCCCACTCCCAAGTTGAATCCTTCATTCGCTTTGGCCGACTCAGCTTTGGACTTAGTTCTCTCACTTCCACACATTTCTCCACCATCTCTGGGCCATGATTTAGTCATCCACTCCAGCTCCTTTTTTGCCACCTCATCTGTTGCTACCGTTGTTACACCTGATGCAGATGTTGGTACCACCCCCACGGCGAACGATGCCCTGACTTCGCCGGATATATTCGCCGAACTAGGATCTTTTGATCCTCGATCGTCACCTTCGTCATAGGCACACCCTCTTTTTGATGCTTCAAAATGGGGGAGAGATTAGTATGATTGGTCTGATTGACTAGATCATTCTGTACACATACTCAAGGGGAGAGTTTATACACTCAAGGGGAGTGTTTGGAGTTGGTCATATATATTGGAGATGTTTTTGTATGTTTTGTATTTTTTTGTTTACACTTTTGTGCTCTTTGTGTACTTATGTTATTTGTTTTGTATTTTTTATGTACACATCTATGATGATCAAATGTATATGCTTGATTTGTTTATATTAATGTACATGTACATTTTGTGCTTATTGATCATATCTTTGAGTATGTTGTTATTGGTATCTGATTGAGTATTCCACATGGTATTGAATGTTAAATCTTTTATTAAGTGTTATATTCTTAAAAGTTGCATGATAATATTATTCACTTCACTTATTCATTCACTTGAGAAATCATGCTTCTTGCTTCAATTAGGCCAATAGTGAATTTGTTTGAAATCATCGAAAAGGGGGAGATTGTTGATGTAACTACTCTCACCCACTTTTGTTTTGATGATTGCAAACAACATACCTGTGTTATCTAATCTCTTTGGCGTAGTTGTTTCAATGCTGACTAGATATATCTAATGGATTCAACTGCGATGTCAAAGCATGTGGAAAGAACATCACCTCACAAAGATTCAAGAGCTTAATAGTTGTATTACTTCAGTAGAATCCTAGTGTTGTAGAGTAAATTTTACTTATTCCAACCACGCATTATTTGAATCTTTTAAAATCATTCAGATAGTTTAATACACTCGTGCATATACATTATTATATGATTAATCATGCATGCACTTATTCTAGTTTGATAATTATGGTATCAGTTAGTCATAATTGTTTATCATAGATATAATGATCAGTGTTTAACATGCATCTATCTTGTCAACTTTGCATGGTTTAACGTCTCACATGTTTTGTACTTATTGCTTTTATCATTAATTTAATCAATTAAATTACTCATGTTTTAACTGTGTTAATTATACCTTAATCATGTCAAAAATATTTTAAAATATTTTTAAAATATCAGTCTATGTTTTTGAAAATGTCCTAAACCTAAAATCATAAAAAATCAAGTCTCTTTCACTTGTCAGTAAAGGAACGCACTCCTATAGTGAGGAACGCACTCCTAACCTTTTTCTCGAGACTCAGTGATTTTTTATCAGGGTTTAAGGAACGCACTCCTCGTAAGAGGAACATGCTCCTGTGGCATTTCCCGAGACTTAGAATTTTTCTGATCAGGGAAAAGGAACGCGCTCCTATTGCCAAAGGCAAAATAGGAACAACTTTAAGAGTCAGTGGTTCTTGTTGAAAGAACCCGTTCCTATGCCCAATGGACATATTAAGGAATGTGCTACTTAAGAAAGGAACACGCTCCTTAATTGGAGGGAAATCTGAATTTTTTTAGATTTCAAACCAGAAACACGCTCCTGTGTTAAGGAACTCAATCACGTGCCTCGGTGTGGTGTTTATCTATAAATACCACACTTGCTCATTTGAAGAGAAACTTTTGCAAAATTCAGAGAACTTGTGCGATTTTTTTTACATCATTTATACTCGTCCAAAACAAGTTCTCGAGTCATTTAATCCTTCTTTCAAAGAAAAAGTTCACCACATTTGTGTTTTTTATTCAACCTTTTGAAGAGTTCTCCTAATCATTTCAAAATCTTTGAAAAACTCGAAAGGAGTTCTAGAGTGTTTCATCAAGGTGTTGTTAAGTGTCTTTCGTCACATACTTGTTGATCTTGATGATCCTTGGAAGAAAAATCTCTCAACCACATACACCTTGCAGAATCGACAAACTTCATCTTACCTAAGTTGGGTAACTTTTATATTTTCGATTCTAGTGTTTGTGCATTGAGTAGAAACTGTTTTTATTGCTTGTTTCAATATATTATCAAAACTGTTTTCTCTATTGTGTGAAACCATACTTGTGCATTCATCTTATATTATCTTGATAGTGGTTTCATGTGGTTCGATTAACATCGATTCTTGTGCTTAATACATATATTGTTTGAATCGATTATTTTGATCATAACTTGTGCATATTGATTCACATGCTTGAATATTGATAATTTTGAATTAATAACTTGTATATTGATTCTTGTGCTTCACCTATCATACTTAGAATCAATATTTGGAAATATATGTATGCATACGATTCTTGAACTTGCATAAAAATATTTTGAATCGGTTGCATGTATTTTTGAGAAACTATTTTAACATTGCACTTCATTTAGAATAATAGTGGTTGGAATAGTGATAGTGGACTCATTCAAGATTATAAGCTTAAATTGTTGAGAGTGTTGTTATTCACTTCTCTATATCTTTGTAATCTTGATATATTGTTGACTTGGGTAAGTCAACCGAGATAATATCTTATTTGTACGGTACGTAACCACACCCGTAAGTTGGTTGCAAGTTGCGGCTTACTAGCCAAGCCCTGGTGTAGGCTACATTGTGGCTTTTTAACCAAGCCCTTGTGTAGGTTAGCGATGTAGTTGTTTTCTAACCAGGCCCTGGTGTTGGTTAGTGTAAACGACTTCTAATCCAGCCGTAAGTGATTAGCCAATAGTGAATTGGGAAATCTTGATCGGTGTGATTGGGTAGTGGACGTAGGTTCATGGAGAACCGAACCACTCTAAATCCTTTGTGTTCATTTATTTTCTTGCACTTGTTGTTTGGATTGTTACCGACTGCGCACATTACTTGTTTAATTAAAATATTAAAAAGGTAACACGAAAATCCACCAAGTCCAATTCACCCCACCTCTTGGACTATAATACTGGGCCAATAATTGAATCTCAGCAAGAGGATCTTGATGAGTTATCATTAGACAATGAACAACTCAAAAGAACAATTGGGAAAATGAAAAATGAAAATGAGTTGCTTAGGAAGAAAAATGAAGACCTAGCTAACATAGTAATCAAATTTACAAATGGTTAAAAACTATTTGATATCATGCAATTACAAAAATGTGCATTTGATAGAACAGGAATAGGTCACACATAGGGGTCAAAGCAAAAAGATTATAATACTTTGTTGACCAAGAGACCTAAATGTCATAACTATAATAAAGAAAGCCATACCATATTAAGATGCAATGTCTTAAACACAAAGAAGAGAAAACTTGCATGGTTTGAAAAAGGTATTCTTGTTGATGCTAACATGCATGGACCCAAAGCAATGTGGGTACCAAAATCAAAAGTATTATATGTTGTGTAGATGAACAAGAATGGAGATGTATGGTATCTGGATAATGGAAGCTCAAGAAATATGACTGGTGACAAGTCAAAGTTCTTGTGCATGGAAAAAATAAAGGCGGGAACGTGACGTTTGGAGACAACAACAAAGGTGAAATAGCAGGCATTGGAACCATTGGTAACGATTCTCTATCTATTTCTGATGTATTGTTTGTTAAAGGCCTAAAACATAATCTCTTGAGTATAAGTCAATTATGCGACAAGGGTTATGAAATTTCTTTTGAAGCAAATAGATGCATAGTTAGGCATTCCGATAGTTCAATTGCATTCATGGCATCTAGACATAAAAATGTATATTGCATGGATCTTGTTGAAATGGAAAAACAAAATATTACATGTTTGAGTGCTATATCTTGTGATGATGCATGGCTTTGGCATAAAAGACTACCACATGTTAGTATGGATAACATATCTAAATTGGTCAAAAATGATCTTGCCAAAAGAATTCCAAAAAGGAATATACCTAAAAGACAAGGTTTGTGAACCATGTCAATTGGGCAAGCATACCAAATCATCTTTAAGAGCAACAAATATTTGTCTACTACTAGAGCTCTTGAATTGATTCACATGGATCTTTTTGGATGGACCAAAACACAATGCTTAGGTTGTAAATCTTATGTATTTGTGATTGTTGATGATTTCACTAGATTTACCTGGGTATTCTTCCTAGTTCATAAATCATAAGCATGTGAATTGTTTATTAAATTATGTAGAAAAGTTGAAAACGAAATGGGACATAAAATAAATATCATTATCGAAGTGATAGAGGAGGAGAATTTTTTAATAAAACTCTTGAAGAATTTTTAATAATCAAGGTTACACTTATCAATTCTTAGCCTCTAGGACACTACAACAAAATTGTGCAGTTAAAAGAAAGAATAGGACTCTACAAGAGATGGGTAGAACAATGCTCAGTGAGTATAACACAACAAACTATTTTTGGACATAAGCTATTAACACAACATGCCATGTAATAAATAGAACAATAATTAGGAAAACTATGAACAAAACTCCATATGAATTATGGAAGGAAAAAGCACCCAACATAAGTTTTTTCAGAGTATTTGGATGTAAGTGCTGCATTTCGAATGACAAGGATAATCTTAACAAGTTTGAACCTAAATATGATATGGGAATATTTTTAGGATATTCTTCTCACAGTAGAGCACATATAGAATGTTTAATAAATCTACTAAAACTGTAGAAGAATCAGTTCATGTCAACTTTGATGAATGTGAAGCCAAAAGGAATCTTGGAGATGAAACTAAACAAATGAATCTCAATGATGATGATGACCCCAAGATAGTCCAAAACTTTGAAATTGTTAATGAAACACCCTTAGAAATTTCAAGAAACTCTAGAATACTTGTAAGTCACCCCAATGATCAAATATTAGGTGACCCATCAAAAGGAGTATCCACCAGATCTTCAATTCATAAAGATCAAGAGCTTGTTGCTTTTGTATCACAAATTGAACCAACAAGGTGGAAGATGCATTGAAAGATGAGAACTGGATTCTTGCTATGCAAGAAGAACTAGGAAACTTTGTCAGGAACAAAGTTTGAGAATTGGTTCCTAGACCATCTCATCAATCAATCATTGGAACAAAATGGGTATTTAGGATAAAAAAGAATGAACAAGGAATCATAGTTCGAAACAAAGAAAGATTGGTTACACAAGGGTACAATCAAGAAGACGACATAAGCTTCGAAGAAGCCTTTGCTCCAGTAGCAAGAATAGAGGCAATCAAAATGTTACTTGCCTATACTTGTTACAAAAAGTTTCCCTTATACCAAATGGATGTGAAGAGTGCATTTTTAAATGGTTACATCAATGAAGAGGTATATGTGGAACAACCTCTAAGTTTTGAGGATGCTCATAACTCGGAACATGTGTTCAAACTCCACAAAGCTTTGTATGGACTCGAACAAGCTCCTAGAGCTTGGTATGATAGACTCAATTCATTTCTTTTAGATCACCATTTTCAAAAGGGAAAACTTGATCCAACTTTGTTTATCAAACATCAGAATGATGATATGCTTATTATTCAAATATATGTGGATGATATCATATTTGGTACATCAAACAAAGATTTGTGTAAAGAGTTTTCTAAGCTAATACAAGAAGAATTCGAAATGAGTATGATGGGAGAACTTACATACTTTCTTGGTTTGCAAATCAAACAATTTCTGATGGAACTTTTATAAGCCAATCAAAGTATGCTAAGGAAATGGTTAAAAAGTTTCAAATTAACAATTTAAAATCTATAGAAACTCCCTGCAATTCAACGATTAAGTTAGATAAGGATGATAAGGGAAAACCTATAGATCCAAAGTTATACAGAAGTATGATTGGAAGTTTACTTTATCTTCACGACAAGTAGACCTGATATCATGTTCAGTGTTTAGATATGCAAGATTTCAGTCCAATACAAAAGAATCTCATTTAAAGTGTGTCAAACGAATCTTTAGATACATAAATGGCACAACTGATCTTAGAATTTGGTATTCCAAAGGTACATCATTTGAACTAAAAAGCTATGTAGACTTTGACTATGTTGAGAGTCTTACTGATAGAAAAAGTACCTCTACATTCTGTCATTTCATAGGAAATTCTATAATTTCTTGTTTTTGCAAAAAACAACATTCAGTGGCGTTATCCACAGTTGAGGCTGAATATGTAGCAGCTGGTAGTTGTTATTCTCAAGTTTTATACACGAAATAACAACTTCAAGACTACCAAATCCATGTTGGTTGCATTGAAATATTGTGTGATAATACAAGTGCCATCAATATATCAAAAAATATAGTTTGTACTCCCGAACTAAACATATCCAAATTCGACATCATTTCTTAAGGGATCATGTGCAAAATAATGATGTGAAGATTGTTCACATTGGAACCACATATCAACTAGCATATATTTTCACTAAAGCTTTATCCAAAGACCAATTTATCTTTATTAGAAGAGAATTAGGAATGTTCTCTGAATTCAACCTCTCAACTATGTGACGTTTTGATGCTTACATTCCTGTATTAGAGCTTTGACTAATTATGATATTATTATTTTATTTATAAGAGTAGTCCAACTTCTTTTGTGCTATTTACAACTATTGAAATAATCTCTGTCTATTTCCCTATTAACATATTTCTTTTAATACTCATTTTGTTAATATTATTATATCTTCTAGTAGTCTTTAGAATAATTAGTGAACCCAAAGCTTTAGCTTTAATAATAAAATATTTTAGGCCTTTTCATTGGACCATATATTATATAAATTAAATAGTTTCGGCATTAGTTTTTGTACATCTAGCAGTAAAAGTTAGAAAATCAATAAATCAAACTTTAATTTATGAACAAATTTGAAGATTATACTTTAGAAGAATTAAGTGACTTAGAATATATAATTCAAATTAGAATCGCTAAATTACAACGTAGACTTGCAGATAGATATCAAACTGTAGACTTAATAATAGCATCTAACAATCCTGCACCTCAATCTTTAACAATTCAAATAGTTGAAATAAATAACCAAATAACAAAAATCTATAGTGATTTAAATAAGATAAGAAATACTATCCAAGAAAAACTTAATAAATAAAATTATATGCAACAACCAACCCACTTATCAATTCACGACTTCACATCTATTAATTATCTAGAACTTTCTAACTATTAAAAGACAAAATCAAATTTAACAAAAGGATTTAAAATTACTTGTAATTTTTCTAGTGGAAAACACAAGCTACATAATGAACAAAACACTCAGTTTAATAGCATAGTAGATTTACTTATTAATCTTAGTCAAAATTTAGAACATAATCTTGAAAGAAATACTAGAGGAGTTATTGATTTAGCAGATTCTGTAGAAAAAATAGATATAAATCTTGTACAAACTACTTTAGATTACATTAAATCAAGTATTGATAATTTAAGAAATAGTATTCCTGGTAAACAAGAGTTTAGAAAAATAGTAGCAAATAAAACACCATATCAAGTAGACGCTGAATTACATAAATTATTACAAAATATATTATTTGAAATAGAAAAACTAACAGATGTGCAGAAAGAAGAACAAAAATTACTGAATAAAATTTGGAAACTATTTAATAAATAAGTCAACAAAAGTAGTTAAACAAATATTATAATATTATATTAGTCATAACTATAAGTATACTTTTCAACATATGCAATAAATTACTTGACTTTAGGTAGTTTGTTGTCATTTACTATATAATTATTGAATTCAAAAATAAGAAAACTCTAAGTAAAATCGGTGAATGAATAATAAGTACCTCCAGGAAGCATTAAATACTATAAGAGAAATAGTACCTGACATAGACCCTATAGGTTTTAGTAATATACAATTTAAAACTGATAGTAACTTAATTCCACAATCTCAGGCTAATACTACAATTCAACTATTATTACAATTAAGCCATAGATTAGACTTATTAAAAGAAAACTTAACAAAACTAAGTCATATAATTAAGGCTAAAGAAATAACTAGAGAAATAACTAGTGAAGATCAAATTTAACTAAAAAGGTCATAACTATAAATAGAAAATATAAAGAACATGAAAATTCAACAAAGTCAATTAAGGATATTTCAGGACCTAAAATAATATGGAAAACAAAATATCAGTAAGTGAAAAAGATAACTTAGTTGAAAAAGTTAGAAATATGTTAAATATTAACTCAAAAATAAAAGGAAAAGAAATAAGAGAACCAATTGAAGACTTAATAGATGAGATAGAAGCAAACTAAATATTAGAACAAAGATTTAATAAAATTAAAAAGAAAAATGTTTATAATCAAAATTTAAAAGATAAAATTAATAATGAAATATATATTCATAAAGAAGAATAAAAAATAGTGGCAGTAAATAAACGAGAATGTATAACATCAATAAGCCCACAAGCTAAAGAAAAATTATTACAAGAAAAATATTCTAATATCCATATAGGAGTAGTAATGATAGGAGTAATAAGTCAAACTAGAGAAGGATTAAATGCAAAAGCTCATTTATATTTTTATGACGGAAGATTTAGTGATCATGAACAAGCTCAAATGCCTGAACGTTCCGGTGCCTGCCCGAACGTTCCCCCATTTTTCCTATTTAAGAACCCCTCCCCCATCCTCATTTCTCACACCAAAATCACTCCTCCTTGTGATTTTCCTTCTCTCTTTCACCCATGAGTTTTTGTCTTCTATTTTGAGACTCTCTTTCCGAGACTCTCTGTGCGGTGCAACGCAGTTCTGCCCAGGGGAAGGCGCCATTTTTCAAAGGAGTTTTTATCTGAAGGTGGGGAACGAAACATAGGTTTGCGTGTCTTATAACTTTTATTAAAGTTTACATTCATTTATCATTATGTCCACTATTCATTTACACTGCATTATTGCGTATAATGTCATACTGTCATACTTATGCCTGTATATTTAGAGTTCATGTATTACACTGTTGTTATGTCGGATTAGTGGTCAATCTGACTCAACCAGACACAATCTTGTCCTCAGTAACTTTAAATAGTGAACGGGACGCATTGTGCTGCTCTAGACGATTGATATTTAAGTAGACCTCGTGTCTTACCTCTCAACTGGAGACTGATCTGATTGGTCTTATTTGAAAATTATTAGCTTATACAACTAATACTGAATGTCCTCACCTTGCACGTAGTGATACCGACCTTGATAAGGATCACTAGACGTTGGAAAATCCTGTCTAAATGTTAAGTAAAGACCGGACCAATTCATGCATGGGCATCATACATAGCACCACCTAGGGACGTATGTGGTTTATGATTCATATAATAGTTAGAAGCGATGCTCGCTATTCATTATATTTCTCTGGAGAGGGACGTACAATGAGAACGTGGCTACTCCTGGGGAGGGACATCTGTACGTGAATCCAGAGTGTCGTTCTTGAGGAGGGACGTACAATGAGAACCCAGCTACTCCTGGGGAGGGACATCTGTACGTGAACTCAGGCGATGTATAGTCATCAAACGAATACGAGACGGTGTCATGCATACATACATATTGAATTGATTATGATGCTATGATGTGTATTTAAGATATTTGATTATGAAGTTTGCTTTATTAATTGTACATAGCTCACCCCGTTGTTATCCAATTTTTCACAGGAGATTAGGGTGGACTGGGTGCAGGTTTTCGGGCCCACATTTTGTACCCTTTGTATTATTCAATGGGGATTTTGGGAGAATGTTCCCTTAACTATTTCATGTACAATTATATTCTGAAAATTAATGAAATCATACTCTTACTTAATCGTGTTTCCGCGCACTCAGCTATCGTTAAAATGCATTCGCGCCCTGTCCGTGAGTGTCCCGCCGGTTTAGGCGCGTCCGGACGGGGTGTGACATTTAATGGTATCAGAGCGTAAGGTCCTCGGCCCGCCCAAGTCCACCAAATTAGGGGAAGAAATTATTTATTAGATATATATATCTCTAGAACTATATATATATGAATTATATATAGTTGAGATTTATATTAAATATATATCTAGAAAACTATATAGTTTTTATATAGTTTAGATTCAAATATATATATATATAGTTATGATTTTTGAAAACTATATATATAGTTATGATTAAATATATATATATATATATATATATATCTATATATTGGGATTAAATGATGGCATAAACATCAAGAGAAAAATAGAAAATATTGTCTAACGGACAAAACATAAATCTTAAAAATGTTAGGAATATATTTTGTGCCCTTCACAAGCTTATTTTACTTTCAGCAAATAATGGCCTTAAGTGAAGGAATGACTTCCGGTAGTAGGGAACCAATTCCCACCAGACTCAAGGAAGTGTTCAAAAAGGACATTATGACTATGAGGAGTATCGACAATAGAGACCTCCGACTCCGTCCGATCCTTCATAAAAGACTCGCAACACTGGGGTGGTTAAACATAACAAAAGTTGAGGGTCATGTCTCTTACAACTTGATGAAATCCTTCTATGAAGCCATGAATCGCGTAGGACTTCAAGAAGATGGATCAACCCTGTTTTGGAGACAACGGTCAGGGGAACGAAGTTTTCTATCAATGTCGAAGTTATTGCGCGACTTATGGAGATTTCGATTGAAGATAGAATCATTGATCCACACGAACCCCAGACAGTTGTAGAGATCGCAGAGTCCAACGAACAGTTGTTCAATTCCCTCACCAAAAACCCGTACACCCAATCGACGCACGCCCACCTCCCAAACAATCTCCTTAAACCACCTCTTGCTGGCATTGGAAAGATGGTATTCGACAACATCTTGTCGGAAAAGGTGACTAAAGGTGTTATGTCAAGGGCTCAACTTCTTGTGCTATACTGTATAAAGAAGAAAATTAAGGTCTCACTACCTCACATCATCATCCAACAAATGTTACGGGTGATTCAAAACCCTTTAAGAAAGGAACTCCTCGGCTACGGAGTCTTGATCATGAGGATGCTATACGAGGCAAACATCACCACTTTTGATGAGTCTTCGAAGCAGATCACTGAGGTGGTTACAACAGCCTCTATCTTCAAGACATTTGTCACAAGTGGAGGGGTAATTGACGAGAAAGTATTCGGCCCGACTTTAGGAGGAAATGGCGAAAGAATTAGAGACGAAAATGGACGTTGTTACCAAAAAAGTCGACGCAAGATCCCTATTAGGGAGGTACCAAATAACGAGCCAAACCAGAACCCTACGTCAGACCCAGCCTCGAATAATGATCCAACCGAGCACCTGTTCTCTGCCGAAGATTTATTTGCCAACCTAAATCAACCTCAACCCGATCAAGATAGACAAGAAGTTCCAGGAAATCCATCTTCCTAGAACATGCCAACTCAAAGCAATACTACGTACTAAAGGTTTCCAACTCCTGAAGTACCGTATCGGCCAGTTCCACAAGTTCCTGTGAACCAACGGTAACAAAATTTTGCGGCACCAAATCTTGGAAGATAGGACATCCCAATGAGCCCATTGTTTCAAGACTTTTCAACCCAAGCATATCCACATGCCCAAGGGGTTCCAGTTAGGGAATCCCCGTACAGTCAAAACAACTACCCCACACCTATGAGTCAACCGTACGGCCAATACTTTCCACCAATGCCTACGGCCTACCCTCCACCTATGGGACAGTCAATCCATCAACCATCGATGGGACAATTGACTAACCCATTTGAGCAGTTAAATGTGATAGTAGCTAGTATTGCTCGGATAGAGGAGACTCAAAATGCTTTGTTAACACGTATGCAAAACGTCGAAGAACAATGAGCAAATTCTCAACCTTCTTCTAGTAGTCTTTCTGTACCTAGCAGGAGGTCTAGAATGAGTAGTAGTAGGCAGGAAAATCAGGAATGATCACTGGCATTGTAAAAAAAAAAAATTATTTTATATATGAATGAAAAAGTTTTGTTTAAGACTATCTTTGGTGGGCCGACTTACAACCATTTTTTCTTTTGTATCACTAAACTTTGGACTGGTATGGGAAACAACAAAATTGGAGGATACTAAATAAAATATGGAAGTAAGAAAACCCACGACCATGTGTGAAAAGAAACATTTGGAGAAAGTTGCATTACTAACATTATCACTAAGTTTACACGGTATGAGACGAGTAAACTTGGACGATACTATTAGTAAACTACTATTTAGCCGATGTTTTATAGAGACCGTGTTCATACAATTTAACTTGGTTGACATCCTTATTACCAAATTCATGTGGTATGGGACACACGAATTTGGATAATAATCGAGGAGACTAAGCGAAAGAGTTTGACTACATAAGATTGTGATAGAACGTTAGATTAGGATACTTACTGAGGAAAATCTTAGAATTTTTATGACTCGTATGAATTTTCAATAAAATATATATGTATGTTCACAAAAAAAAACCAAAACCAAAACATTTGAAATACTTGCAAAGTTTTATACTTATTATATAAACATTCTAACCTTGTTTTTACACCATGGCCAAACATACGAGGCACATAAGATTCTTTGATTTCTCAACAAAAACCTTACACTATACTTAGAAAAATAGGTGGTTTTTATATTACAGTACTCTCGAAATTGTTGCTGAGAATACCATAACATTATACTTGGCTACAGTTTCCTAAATCATGGTTTTATTTTCTCCTTGCCAGTGAGAAAATGTAAACCAGGAAGAGAGGAAGGTCACGTAGTGTCCGTCCAATAAAGGAGGCACCTCCTGAGATTCAGAACCAGGAACCGCCGCCTCTGATGACAGCGCAGGCCACACCCGACACTACCACTACATCTGGCCAGGCAGTGCCACCCCAACCCACATCATTTGCCATGCCTTCGAGTATGGAAGTATTTTTTACCAAATTTATCGAGGCAATGAAAATAACTGTTTAGAAGGTCGTTCGTGAGACCGCGGCCAATCAGGTTGTCACTATTCAGGCACCTGTGAGATCTAGGTCGGAGACTTAAACCGACCAGATTACGAAATACAAGAGGCTACAACCTCTTACTTTTGCTGGCACCATTGATGCTGAAAAGGTGTAGAAATGGTTGGATGAGTCAAAGAAGGCTCTCGATGCAATGGGAGTTGATGAGGCTCGAAAGATTCCACTTGCAACCTACCAACATATTGGTGGAGCAAATACATGGTGGATAACAGTAAAGGAGGACCCAAGGGTCAACACTACAGACATGACTTGGCAACAGTTCGAGTCACTATTTATTGATGAGTACTTCCCCGGCGTTGTGAAGAGGCAGAAGTGCCAGGAGTTTGCCAAACTATACCAAGGCGGTATGACAGTCAGGGAGTACTCTGGCAAGTTTAAAGAATTATCGGTCTACTCTCTCTCCACCATCTCAACGGAGCAAGATAAGACCGAGAAATTCTACAATGGCCTTCGTCTTGATATTCAACAAGCCTTGTCGATCTTGGATCTCAAGATTTACAGTGAGGTCGTTGACAAGGCCATGAGTTTTGATCAGGAGAAGATTGTGCAGGAGCAGAAACTAAATAGGGGAAAACGACCTGCAACATTTTCCCAACAGGGCTCGTAACAGGGCAACAAGAAGAAGCCCTACTATAATCAAAACCCAGCCCTCCTAGCCCATGTTAAGAAGAATGAAGCCACGACACTCGCGGCTGAACCATTTAACCCTGGCCAACAGGGTTTTCGCAATCATGGCCGCGGAGGCCGTAATGGCAGGGGTGGCCGTCGAAAGGGCAATGGCAGTGGTGGTGGTCAGCACCACAATCAGCATGGCCAACAGAACCATCAGCAGCAGAGGCTGACGTGTCACGCCTGGGTTGTACACAGTGCCCCCTACCCAGGGTGATGAGTACCCCCGCAGGGCATACTCCAGCCATTATATACCACATAATATTGTCACATCCAAGTACACAGCACACCGCAGCGTCTAGTACCCCCGGGATCATTTGTCCACACTATTTGAGTGAATAGTTATGCTCATTCAATAAACCAATGCACAGTTTCATAAAACAAATTTACCAACTCCCTCCTTCAAGGCAAGAGAGCGGGTCTAACCCTTGTATGGCCGTTCAAAGGTAGCCACAACGTCTCATTACCCAATTCACAGTCATTTCAAGGATCGCAACCCTTGTTAGGACAGGCCTACTGACAATGAGGTTTCGCAAAACCTCATCCGGGTCTAATTCCTAACGAAATGACATCAGTACAAGCTCCAATTGCTAAAATCAGTTTGCATGATCCATAAAACTCAATGCATTATATATAAATATAACATGCATACAATCAAACATTTTATATGTATACAATGCCATACAAGAACCATATCAAGAAAATTATACTCACAGTACAGGACTTTTCAACTTAAATATCATCATCGTCGCTTTCGAGTCCAGCTCCAATTTAAATTCATAAATCCAACTAACTCAACCTGTCACAACCACTCCATAATTCAATTTTATTTATTCATATCTATTTACGTCTTCAATTTCTCAACTCACGTCAAATCACCAATAATGAAGATCAATCTTAAAAATATTATACACATTTTGTGACTTGAAATTCCAACTCAATTTAGGACTTATAAGCAGTTGAAGAAACTACTATCTCGTTTATGTGGTCAATCTAGATATTTCCACTAGAAAGAACAGTGAAAATAGATTTCCAATTCATATTTTCACTAATTCTCAGTTTATTTTTCTACTGGAACATATATCAATTTTATTAAAAATCTAGAACATTCCTAAAATTATTCTGTCCACGTCGACACGTGTAAAAGTCAGTCATTCTATCATTCTACTACCTTCAACAGGTATTTTATTAAGGTTTTACACGTTCGCGAAGGCATCCAAAATCAATTTTACTCACAAAAATCATATATTTAGTTACTAAAAATATCAAATCATATCCAAAAATCACAATCTTAGCATTGAAATGTCCGGAATTCAATTCTCTACGGTTCTGTGATCTCAAACCGGAGTTTCATTGGATTCCAATTTCATTTTATTCACTAGAAATAATTACAGTACTGTTCACGTCACTGCTATTCATTGGAAACATGGAAGTTCTTACTAAAATTGTCAAACGGTCTCCAAAAATCATGAAATTAGCATCGATGGACTCGCAACAGTGCATTCTATCATTCTATAGCCTTCAACTGGAGTTTTATCGGGTTTTAAATGATTCAAACGTCTCCAATATAAACTCTAACTTCCAACAAACTTCCAACGACTATAAAAATTCCAAATGAACACATAAATGGAATCTAACCACATATTCGGGGTTCCTACAGTCTAGGGAGTGTTTTTCCACCTTTCGAACAAATTTTCATCGAAGTTGGGTAAAAACCCCAATTTTGAAAACACTGTAAAACAACTCCCATAGCTAAAATTACTCCGCTAGAATCGTTACATCTAGCTTTGATATCAATTTTACGAAGAACTAAAGTGAAAATCAGTTACCGCGAGTCCCGATTTAACGAAAATCCTGCGTTCACCATTTTTTTCTCTTCCTTTTCTTCGTTCGTTCTTTCTCTGTTCCTTTCTTCTCTTTCTTTTTTTTTTCTTTAATGTTTCACGTTTAAGAGAGATGAGAGAATGAGAGAAACATTTGAGAGAGATGAGAGAATGAGATAAGTGAAATAATTATTTTGATCCCATGCTCCCCATATAATTTAACAAACCAACTTTTCTATCTTAATATTTAACTTTCATGTATTAAATCATACTATTCATTAAGTCATTAAATCATACTCCAATCCACATATTTAATTAACCAACCCCATAAATTAATCAATTTAATTCAACTTCATTTTTTAAAATTGTAAGCACCCATATAAGATGATCCCATATGTATCATCTTCATTTCATAATTTTATTTATTTACTAATCATACGCGAGTATATTTGGGTCTTACATATAAAATACGTGTATTATACATCTCGATATACGCGTAATTCAACGTATGTATTTAATTAAAACTACGGGGTGTTACATGACGTGTTACAACTGCGCCCAGTAGGGCCATGTAAGAAATGCCTGTCCGCACCTTCAACAACCTATTCTCGTTGTTCCAGTCCAACAAGCACCGCCTGCTGCTAATACCCAACCCAGGCTGAACTAGCAAAACCAGGGGCAACAGAACCAAGGCAAAGCATTTGCCATCACTCAACAACCCCTCCCAGACAACAATGTAGTCGAAGGTACATTTCCCTTATTCAATATAATGGTGCATGTATTGTTCGATTCGGGTGCTACACATTCTTGTATATCGTCTGCATTGGTAAGACATTTAGGGTTGCATCCTGAACCCACATAAATCACAATCCATGTCATATCACCTTTAGGATCTAGTACTGACGTGAAATTGCAGTGTTCTCGATGTGAGCTTCGAATGGCAGAACAAATAATATATGCAGATCTTTTTATGATGGACATTGAAGACTTCGACATCATCCTCGGCATGGACTGGCTCGCACCACTGAATGCAAAGATCGATTGTATGAAGAAGCAAGTTTAGTTAACCTTGCCCACGGGGGAGTTTGTCAAGATTCAGGGAACATGGAAATGGATACACAACTCGACTGCTGTACTTCTCAAGGCACAGCTTCGAGCTCTATCCCTTGGTGATGAAATTGAATCACTAGCACTGTACCCTCCCGAAGTAAACGATGTCCAGGTAATATCTGAATTCCCAACAGTTTTTCTAAATGACCTTCCTAGTCTACCTCCGGTTAGGGAATTCAATTTTGAAATCAATCTCATACCTGAGACTAGGCCAATCTCGAATCCACCATACAGAATTTCAAATGTCGAGCTAGTCGAATTGGACAAACAACTGAAGGAATTAGAGAGTAATGGCTTCATCAGAAAACGTTCATCACCCTGGGGCGCTCCAATTATGTTTGTTCGTAAAAAGGATGGTTCGTTACGACTTGGCATCGACTATCGCAAGCTGAATAACGTCACCATTAAGAATAGATACCCGTTGCCCAGGATCGATGACTTGTTCGACCAACTTAGAGATGCCAAATACTTCTCTAAGATTGATTTACGATCCGGTTATCACCAACTTCGAATCCGAGAGTCGGACATTACCAAGACGACATTTAGAACTTGGTACGGTTACTACGAGTTCTTGGTCATGCCGTTCGGTCTAACAAATGCACGTGCTGCTTTCATGGATTTGATGAACTGCATCTTCAGGTTATACTTAGATCGATTTGTGGTGGTTTTTGTGGACGATATCTTGATATATTCCTCAACCGAAGAAGACCATAAGATACATTTGAAGATAGTCCTCCAGACATTGAAAAACCACTAGTTATATGAAAAGTTGAGTAAGTGCGAATTTTGGGCGAAGCGAGTTCAATTCCTAGGCCATGTGGTTTCAGGCAATGGCATTGAGGTCGATCCTTCTAAGGTTGAAGCGGTTTTAAACTGGAAGCAGCCTACCACTGTTACTCAAATTAAGAGTTTTCTTGGTTTGGCTGGCTATTACAAACGCTTCATCAAAAACTTCTCAAAGATTGTTGAACCTATGACAAAGCTCACTCGGAAAGACGTGCGATTCATCTGGAATCCCGCCTGTGAAATATCATTTCAGGAATTGAAGAAGCACCTCATGACGGCACCAGTACTCATCACACCGACTCGTCTCTCCAAGGTTTAGGTGTCGTACTAATGCAAGAAGGCCAAGTTGTCGCATATGCCTCGAGGCAACTGAAGATTCATGAGGGCAATTACCCAACACATGACTTAGAACTTGCAGCTGTCGTATTTGCACTGAAGCTATGGCATCACTACCTATACGGTGAACGATTTGAGGTCTTCTCGGATCACAAAAGTCTTAAGTACATCTACACCCAGAGAAACCTAAACCTCCACCAAAGACGATGGTTGGAATTCTTGAAAGATTATGACTTTAAACTCCAATACTATCCCGGTAAGGCCGATGTTATCGCTGATGCCCTGTGAAGAAAATCTTATGTTGCTTGCACTCTTAACTTCGAAATGGGGAAGTTGGCTACAGAGATGGAGAATTTTAACCTACAACTGATTGAGGAGGGAGCAAGATCAAGATTTTCTCAATTGTCAGCCAACTCTGAGCTGGTTCGAAAGATTTCAATAGCTCAAGCCAACGACCCTATGTTAATGGAGAAACGCGAACTTCTACTCAGCGCACAGGACCTTCCTCACTGGTCGGTCTCTAAAGACGGGGCTATTTTTTATAAAAAAACATCTCTGTCTACCGAACGATCCTGAGGTTCGGAAAGAAGTGCTCGCTGAGATGCACTGTTCGAGGTTCGCTATGCCTGGGGGGACAAGATGTACAAGGATGTCAAGCGACAATTCTAGTTTTCTGGAATGAAGAAGGCGATTGCACACTTTGTTGCTCGGTGTCTCGTTTGCCAGCAAGTTAAGGCAGAATGAAGACTTCCCTCTGGACTTCTCTAACCATTACCTATTGGAGAATGGAAGTGGGAGAACATCGCAATGAGTTTTGTTACGGCCTTGCCTCGAAATAATAAAGGGCAAGATGCTATCTGGGTTATCATTGACAGACTTACAAAGTCTACACACTTTTTGCCAATAAAGTTCACGGATAACCCTGCCAAACTTGCCGAACTATATGAAAGAGAGATTGTACACCTCCACGGCATACCACTCACGATCGTCTCTGATCGAGACCCTCGATTCACATCAAAGTTTTGGCAAAGCTTCCAGAATAGAATGGGCTCTAAGATCACAATGAGCATAGCCTTTCACCCTCAGACTGATGGACAGTCAGAGCGTCTTATCCAAATCTTGGAAGACATGTTACGGTGCTGCATTTTGGACTTTCATGAGGGATGGGCAAAGTACTTACATTTAGCTAAGTTTGCATACAAAAATAGCTACAAAACTAGTATCGGTATGGCACCGTACGAGGCTCTTTATGGTCGCCCTTGCAGATCTCTGGTATGTTGGTTAGATATGGCAGATCTCCAGTATGTTGGGCCCTGCACTAGTTCAAGAGACTTCTGAGAAGATTACACTAGTAAAGAAACGACTTCGTGTTGCATAAAGTCGACAGAAGAGCTATGCTGACAAGCGGAGGCAGCCTCTAGAATTTGATAAGGGGGACTTGGTTTTTCTAAAAGTTCAGCCCACAAGAGGTGTCAAACGCTTTAGAATCAAAGGAAAGCTCTCCCTACGATATATCAGTCCATATCAAATCATTGAACGTATTTGCAAACTTGCTTATCGTCTGTCCCTTCCATTGTCCATGTCTAAGGTTCATGACGTTTTTCACGTATCCATGCTTCGAAAGTATCGCCCTGATCCTTCGCATATCATCCCTCTAGTCGAGGGTCGAGTTGAGGAAGGAAATAGGTATCAGGAGAGAGCGATATAGATTTTGGATAGAAAAACTCAAGAACTAAGGCGACGTAGCATACCACTTGGGAAGGTGCTCTGGGATCACCACGGAGTAGAGGAAGCAACATGGGAACTAGAAGCAACAATTAAACAGAAATACCCTTAATTATTTTCTAGTAATAAATGATGATGCGATACATTGTACTACTTCACTTACCAATAAAATGAGGAAACTTTGGTTACAAATATCTTAATACATCGTTTCACTTGAATAATTATGCAGATGTCTGAAAATAATATCGATGGATATAGTGACGCACACACGCAATGGCCTCCTTGGCCACCTGTGGCTAATCCTTCAGGATCTGAGTGTAATACCCTAGGTTTGCACAAAAAAAAAAAAAATTGTTCGGGCGCCATTTTTCCTATTTAAGAACCCCTCCCCCCTCCTCATTTCTCACACCAAAATCACTCCTCCTTGTGATTTTCCTTCTCTCTTTCACTCATTTTGAGTTTTTGTCTTGTCTTTTGAGACTCTCTGTGAGGTGCAACGCGGTTCTGCCCGGGGGAAGGCGCCAGTTTTCAAAGGAGTTTTTATCTAAAGGTGGGGAACGAAACATAGGTTTGCGTGTCTTATAACTTTTATTAAATTTTACATTCATTTATCATTATGTATACTATTCATTTACACTGCATTATTGCGTATAATGTCATACTGTCATACATATGCTTGTATATTTGGAGTTCATGTATTACACTAATGTTATGTCGGATTAGTGGTCAATCTGACTCAACCAGACTTAGTCTTGTCCTCAGTAACTTTAAATAGTGAACGAGAGGCAGTGTGCTCCTCTAGACGATTGGTATTTAAGTAGACCTCGTGTCTCACCTCTCAACTGGAGACTGATCTGGTTGGTCTTATTTGAAAACTATCAGCTTATACAAGTAATACCGAATGTTCTCACCTTGCACATAGTGATACCGACCCTGATAAGGATCACTAGACGTTGCCAAATCCTGTCTAAATGTTAAGTAAAGACCGAACTAGTACATGAATCCAGAGTGTCGTTCTTGAGGAGGGACGTACAATGGGAACCCTGCTACTCCTAGGGAGGGACATCTGTACGTTAACTCAGGCGACGTACAGTCATCAAACCAATACTAGACGGTGTTATGCATACATACATATTGAATTGATTATGATGCCCTGATGTGTATTTAAGATATTTGATTATGAAGTTTGCTTTATTAATTGTTTTATTCACGAAATATTTTACCCACTGAGCTTGTAGCTCACCCCGTTGTTATCCAATTTTTCACAGGAGATTAGGGTGGACTGGGTGCAGGTTTTTGGGCCCACATTTTGTACCCTTTGCAAAATGGTGTTTTAAAATTGCAAAAATAGCAAGTTTTTGTTGAATTTTTCCCCAGTTTCCAATTCTAATTCCACATGACTTTGGGGCATATTTTTTGAGGAGAATACATTGATGAAGAGAACAAGACGGCTAGGAGACAAGGAATGCGGAGATTTAACGTTGCAAACAAGGAAGAAGATTCAAGTTCTAGGATTTTTAGTTTTGGTTATTCATGTCTATTATTGAGTTTTTCTCCATGTTTTGTGTTCTTTTCATCCAAAGTATGAACTAATTTATTGTTCTAGAGAGGAGATGGATCCTAAACTAGAGATTATGGTTTAATTTTAGATTTTGTTTGTTATCAATGCAATTTTCATAGTTTATTCATAATTTTCAATGCTTCATGCCTTTAATCTTTTGGCCACTGATTAATTGAACCTAAACTTGGGAAGCAGCACTTGAGAGAGGGTTTCTTAGGTTGGAATAAAGGTTTTATGACCTGAGATTGTTGTAGAATCGAGAGATTTACGATACCTCTTGAAGTTGTAGGAAAATCAAGAAGTTTAATGGGTTGTTGAGAAAACAGGTTTTGTCGAGAGATCGAACCGTGTTCTTGACAATACGTTCTAATTCGACAATCGAGAGAGGGAATTAGAGACGCAAGGGTTTTGACTTATAGACTAGGAATTTTATTTGATAATAAGCATGTTTAAATTACATAATTGAAGGTTAGGTGAAGTTGATTATCTAGATTTTTGCATATTGGTATTTTCCGTAATTCATTCGTTTTAATTAGTTTTCTTTGTTGTTTAACTATCTGAAATTCTATAATTTGGTTAGCTAGCTAAAGTTAGAAATTAGTGAAAACGGTATTTGGTGAGGTGTGCAATCCTAGAGGACGACAACCCAATCTTCATCGATTATTATTACTATCTGACACTGTACGCTTGCGGTTTTCAGAGAACAGTTGGCTCATTCTATTCCCAAATTTTTAGGTCCTTAAGCTGTAGATAAGGGCAAGGGAATAGCATTTCAGTGAGATCTGAGTGCCTTGCCAGAAGAAGAAGTTTTTTTGGATGTAGGTTTGATAAATACTAATCTCCATATCAAACTCTTGAAGCAAGAGAACCCATCTAATCAACCGAGGTTTTGCATCCCTCTTCTCAAATAAGTAGCGGATGGCGGCATGGTCGATATAGACAATCACTTTAGACCCAATGATGTAGGATCTAAACTTATAACAAGCAAAGACCACCGCTAGTAATTCCTTCTCAGTTGTTGTGTAATTTTGTTGAGCCCCATCAAGTGTCCTACTCGAATAATAAATGGCTCGGAATATCTTCTCTCGCCTCTGCCCAAGAATCGCTCCAACTGCATAATCGTTCGCATCACACATGATCTCGAACGGTTCACTCCAATCCGGTATCACCATGATAGGTGCTGATATCAAAGTTTTCTTGATCAACTCAAAAGCTTCCTCACAATGCTCATCAAACACAAATAGAGTCTCTTTCTCAAGGAGGTTGCAAAAAGGCTTGGCAATATTCGAAAAATCCTTTATAAATCTTCTATACAAACTCGCATACCCCAAAAAACAACACACTTCAGATGTGGAAGCTTTTCTATAGTAACAATCTTTGCCTTGTCTACCTCAAGGCCCTTAGACGAAATCCGGTGGCCAAGAACAATGCCCACATGCACCATGAAGTGGCACTTCTCCCAATTAAGTACAAGGTTCGTTTCTTCACATCTCTTCAACACAAGGGAGAGGTTATGCAAACAATGATCAAAGGAGGACCCAAAAACTAAAAAATCGTCCATAAAAACCTCCATGATGTCCTCTATCAAATCAGAAAATATAGCCATCAAGCACCGTTGAAAAGTCGTCGGTGCATTACATAATCCAAACAACATGGGCCGAAAAGCAAAAGTATCGTACGGGCAAGTGAATGTAGTCTTCTCTTGATCCTCCGGGGCGATGGCTATCTGATTATACCCCGAATACCCATCTAGGAAACAATAGTAATGGAAGTCTACCAACCGATCTAGCATCTGATCAATAAAAGGTAGGGGAAAGTGATCCTTCCTTGTGGCCTTGTTGAGCTTCTGGTAGTCTATGCAAACTCTCCAGCCTGTCACTATTCTAGTGGAAATCGGCTCATTCCTATCATTCATTACCACAGTCATACAACCTTTCTTGGGCACCAATTGAACCGGACTTACCCATGAACTATCTGAAATGGCATATATGATTCCCGCCTTGAGCCACTTTAAAATTTCAGCTTTGACAACCTTTTTCATGGGTGGATTTAGCCTTCTTTGATGCTCAATTGAAGGCTTGTAAGAATCCTCCGTCAAGATCTTGTGCATGCAAATGGAAGGACTTATTCCCTTGATGTGGACTACGGACCACCCCAAAGCGGACTTGTACTCTCTCAAGATGCGTAATAGCTTCTCTTCCTCCATACTAGACAAAGCCTATGATATGATGACTGGCATAGTAGACTTCTCAACCAAAAATGCATTGCGAAGATGCTCAATTAATGGCTTCAACTCTGGTGAAGACTCTACTGACTCGGGTGGTGAAGAAGCTTCAATATCTTCCGCTTCGATTATTGTACTCGTGGGATTGTTGACCTCAAGAGCTAAGGCATAGTGCTAGACTTCATCATGAAAGGCCTCATCTCTAGATATCGAACTCACAAGACACTTTTCTAAAGGATTTTCCAGTGTAGCCTCATCATGTACCTCAGTTACACATGCATCAACCACTTCTGCTACATCAATCCGGTGACATGTATTCCCCTCAGATGGGAATTTAAAAGTCTCGTACATGTTAAACAAGACCCTTTCATCATTCACTCGCAAGGTAAGTTCGCCACGTTTCACATCTATCAAAGTTCTCCCTATAGCTAGGAATGGTCGCCCAAGTATGACAGGAAAGATGAACTTATCCACCTTTACTAGCACGTCTTCAATTATACCCCGAGGGTATGTAAGTGATCGGTTCGCTAGTTGCAAAGATATTGTAGTTGGCTTCACCTCGCCAAGCCCTATTTTCCTGAAAATTGACAAAGACATCAAGTTAATACTTGCACCTAAATCACATAAAACTTTAGTAAAATTTAAAGAACCAATGGTGCAAGGTATAGTGAAACTCCCTTGATCTTTTATCTTTTGAGGTAGCTTCTTTTGTAGTATTGCACTACATTCTTCAGTAAGCTTCATCGCCTCATAGTCTTCTAGATTCATCTTCTTTGTCATCACATCCTTCATGAACTTCCCATAGTTGGGCTTTTTTTCCAAAGCATCGGCAAAAGGGATGTTGATGTGGATCTTCTTGAAAATCTCAAGAAACTTGGCGAATTGCTCATCAAGCTTCTTCTTTTGGAAACGTTGGGGAAAATGGATAGGAGTCTTGAGAATAGGGGGATTATCTGGGAAGGTGATGGAACCGGGCCTATAAGACCTCTCTTGTGATTTCTCCCCCTTGCTTGATTTTTCCTCTTCTTTGCTTGACTTAGCTTCCGTGTTGGGCTCCTCATTCTCTACCTTATTCTCTTGACTAGATGGAAGGGGAGATGTAATGTGTTGGCTTGTAGAATCAACCTCCTTAACTTCTTTTCCACTCCTCAAAGTAATGATCTTACATTGTTCCTTGGGATTTATCTCGGTGTTGCTAGGCAATGACCCATGTGGTGGTGCATTCACTGTTTGGGCTAACTGTCCCACTTGTACTTCTAAGTTTTTAATTGAAGCTATTGTCTCCATCATAAAGGATCCAAACATATCCTCCAAGGATGGTTTCTTCTCCTGAGCTTGATTTAAGAAACCGGGTGGAGGTTGCAATGGATTCCTCGTGTTGGCATAGGAAAAGTTCTCATGATTTTGAACACTTGGGTGGTACTGATTTGGAACTCCTTGATTGTTTCTGAAGTTGTACCCTCGATTGCTAATGTACTGAACTTCTTCCTCCAGTGCCTCATTCCCTGAAGAACCAATATGTAAAGTCGCCGCCTTTTCAATAGACGGTTGTGCACTTTGAGTACTGAGCACAGCAAGTTGGTTGACATTACTTGACATCTGTGCATAGAGATATGTGAATGGATCAACTTCATGTAGACCAACCACCTTCTTAACTATTGATCGTGCACCCGAAACCTCATAAGTGTTGCTAGCCATATCCTCCAACATGTTCAGTGCTTCAGTAGCCATTTTTGTCAAAAGTGACCCACTGGCTGCCGCATCAACTAGAGTTCTAGTGGAGAAGGTCATCCCATTATAGAAAAGTTGAATTTGCAACCAATCTTGGAACCCATGTTGAGGACACTTCCTCAACAATTCCTTGAAACGCTCCCATGTTTCATACAATGACTCAGACGCATGTTGCTTGAACTATCTAATCTCAGCTCTCAATTGGGCGGTCTTGGCAGGAGGAAAGAATTTTTGAAGAAATTTTTATACCATCTCTTGCCAAGTTGCAATGCTCCCCGGTTGCAAAGATTGCGACCATGCTCGTACTTTGTCCCTTAGAGAAAAAGGGAACAATCTCAACGTTATGGTGTCCTTAGTAACACCATTCATCTTCACCGTATCACACATTTCCAAGAAGGTGGTGATGTGGATTAGTAGGATCTTCAGTAGGTAACCCCCCATACTAGTGTTGTTGAACCATAGAGATCAACACTGTTCGCATTAATAGGCATACGAACAATACTCGAGTAATTATCATTGATAACCGGTTTGAAGTAGTCTCTCAAGGTCAACTGATTGTGCTCGCCCGCCATTGCTTCGGTTTCTCTTCTTCTCTCTTGTCTCAGTTTTCCAAGAGTACATTCAATCTCAGAATCAAACGATAGTACTTCAAGACTTCTTGCCCTTTGCTTAAACTCCTATAAAACAGAAACTAAGAAAGAAAATTAGAGAATAAAAAAACAAAATATAGAAATATAAATTAAAATCAAAGTTAAAGAACACGATATTTGTGAAAACTAATAATTATCCCTGGCAACGGCGCCAAAAACTTGTTGCGTGCAAACCTCAAGCGTACGGTTCCAAGTTATAATAAATTTCTATGATATATCGGGTATCATCCTCAGGGATAATTAAGACACTAGCTATCACGTTTTAACCCTAACTTTATCTAGACAATCAAAATTTAATGATGGAGTGATTAAAATATTAATGAAAATAACTAATTAATAACTAGCAAAGCAATGTAAATCGGATAGGAAAACAACGGTAGAACGGTCTAGAGGTTCGATGCCACCTCATTCTCAACTATGTCTAAATAAATATATTATTATTAAATAAGTTCCTTAGCCTATAAGTCGGAAATCCTAACCTTTCTAATCCCCACTTTTTGAGCATTGATTATAGCATATTCTTGTTGCTTTGGCTTAACTCTTTCAATGAAAACCAAAGACAACAACAACTCACTAAGGTCTATGATTTCCACCTAACGACTTCAAAGGGTCTCGATCTCCTTGTGAGTTTCATGATAACCTAGGCTATACATTCCATATTCCAACCCAAGGTACCCTCTTGTGAGGCATTTACCTCGAGTCTATGATCGGTCAATCCTTGGTCAGGGGATCAAAAGCATTACGCTCAGAAAAGTATAAATAAACTAAGAACTTTCATTAAGAATAAATAAACAATAAAATTTAGGACATAATCTCAAGTTTGGATCAATCTACACCTCTAGAAACGAGGTTTAGTTCATAACTAAAGAGATGAAAACAATCAATAATGGTTTAAACATGAATCAAGACAAAAGAAAACAAACTAGAGTGTTGTAGAGATTTTCAATGGTCTTCAATGTCGATCTTCTTCTCCACTTCGCTCCAGCTGTCTCCATTCTCTTCCCTAATGTCTATTTTTGGAAAAACCCTAAATTTTGATATGTAATAAGCCCCCAAGTCGACCAAAATCGAAATTAGAAAGTGTTTAAAAATTGCTAAAAACACAAGTCTGTGAACAGTAACAGCGTCGCGGCGCCCAGAACGCTCTTATCTTCTCCCTTTGTTCACCACCACGATGCTGCGACGCCATTTCTTGGTGCCACAGCTCCCAGAACGTTGAAAGTTGTGCTATTTTGTGGACTTAGCCAATTTTTGCCTCCTTTCTGACTTGGGTTCTTCATGCTTCTCCTTGGCAACTTCTAGAACATGTTTTCATCATCCAAAACCATCACTAACACATCTAAATACCTACAAAACAAAACAAATCAAATGAGAAACACACTCAAACATATAATGAATCAAATTATAACTTATTGAACCAAAATAATGCATGAAAACCAATTTATTCCTTAACTATCAAATGCATTAAAACTAACATAAACACATGAAACTAATGTATGAAATGTATGGCGACGAACTGGACACTAACTCATCCTGTGTCCTTTTTTAAATCGCATCGATAAGAGACAAATATAGGTCGAGATACAATTTACTCAGTCTGTGACTCCTACTTAGGCACTGAAAACCACTTTTGGTTTACAGAATTCTTTAACATCACTTCCCTTCTACCCATTATCATTGGGTCAGGTACTAACAAAATTAAAGTCACTAATACTACCAGAGTCTCAACCTTACCCAATGTCTTACTTACCTTCAGTTTCATATTATTGCACCATCATTTCTTACATCACCTATTTCTCCTTTTACCTAGAAATGGTGTTGATGACTCTGTTTCAAATGGCGGTACAAGCTATATCACTAGTATTGCTGGCGTTAAAAATTTCTCCGCAGCGTTGGCTGACTCAAAATTTTTAGTCTGCCTCACAGCCTGCGCATATTTTCATAACCCAACAATTATCAGACCTGTCGTCAGGATCTCAGAATTTATCCCAGATCCTTATCATTCTTAGAGTATCAATAATTACCATTTCAAAAATAAACCATACCAGTCTATTTAATGCATGCTTGAACTCATGGTTAGGCACATCACTACACTTCAACATAATAAATTCCTCATGCCGTAAATCACTTCAGCATGATAAAAGAAGCCCTCTCAAAATAGCTTTTTAAATAAATCTCATGCCTCAATCATCTCAGTAGTTCTCAGCATAAATTTTTATTATCTCTCATCATCAGTTAGCTTAAACCTAGCTAACTTGCGTTATCATTTTCAAAGACTTAATCATCCTCTAAGATGGTCTCTACTCGAAGTAGCCAAATCTCTGCTATTGCTAATATTAGACTGCCAACTAAGATAGGAGAACCTCTTCTCCTGAAAGTCTCCATAACTTTCACGTATCTTTTCTTTTCATCTGGGTTATCATGGAGACGTTCTAATTTTACTTCAGTCTCTACTATATATATATATATATGTATTTTCATAGAAGCACTAACCCCGTTAGCACCCACATCTGGAGCTATCAATGGTTCAAGCATCTGTCATTCTCACATTACAACTTTGTCACAAGCTCATAAGCTGTGCATTTTTCATTTCCATTGGGTAGTTACTAACCATGTAAATTATGACATTTATTACCACTGGGTTACAACCAGCTCTTTTTCTTTCAGCCTTCTGGTCCTTTCTTGATCAGCAATTTCCATTGTTAATCTTGATTGATCTTTTCCAAATCTGGAATTCACCAACACAGGTGATTCTCAGTCAAGATAACATATTGGATTAGGCTCAATATAATAGGACTGCCCATATGTATACCCATACAAACAATCATAATATCTTAAAGCTTTTATCTTTTTAAGGATTTTAAACCTAACGCTCTAATACCAACATTGTCACGACGCCCCCGACATAGGTTGACGTCATGACCGGCACAGTGTACTATACAGTGACGCCCGAAAATTATTTCATCTAGCCCATAACCCAATTGCATTTTGCCCAAACTCTATGTGTTGCCTTGATATGTTTGGTGTTTGTTTGATGGTTGTTTAATTTTTGTATATTTGATGCTTGATAATGTATATAAATATGTGCATTATAAATTGTATATGCGTCATGTTAAATTAAAGTATAACGCATATGTTATTATTTATGCATGGGCCCATTAAACCATGAATTGATATGGGTTAGGATTGATTGAATAAAAGGATAAATGAGAATGAATATTTGGTGTATTAAATGGATTGGACATTTAAAATACATGGAAGCATGAGATTGGTTAAAGTACACGTGGTAGGTATGGGTAGTATGAGACCAACACATGTCAAGTTGGTGCATGAGAATGGACAAGTGTCCCATGCCCCATTTCGTTTCTCCAACACATGTCAAGTTGGTGCATGAGACCAACACATGTCAAGTTGGTGCATGAGAATAGACAAGTGTCCCATGCCCCATTTCTCTTCTCCAATACATGTCAAGTTGGTGCATGAAAATGGACAAGTGTCCCATGCCCCATTTCTCTTCTCCAATACATGTCAAGTTGGTGCATGAAAATGGACAAGTGTCCCATGCCCCATTTTTCTTCTCCAACACATGTCAAGTTGGTGCATGAGACCAACACATGTCAAGTTGGTGCATGAGAATGGACAAGTGTCCCATGCCCCATTTCTCTTCTCCAATACATGTCTAGTTGGTGCATGAAAATGGACAAGTGTCCCATGCCCCATTTCTCCTCTCCAACACATGTCAAGGTTGGTGCATGAGAGTGGACAAGTGTCCTATGCCCTACTTCTCTTCCCCAAAGAAGTCCTAGAGGGTGAGATGAGTGGAGAGAAAGGAAAAAAGAAGATAAAGGAAAGAAGAAGAGAAAGAAAGAAGGAGTTGTGTTGAGGAAAGTCTCAACAACATTCTCATCAAAGAGCTGGATCTTGGTCTTATATGATCAGATGGAGCTCAGAATTTTTCAGCAAGTTCGTATCTTATGGGTGTTCATTATGGTCGGTTGAGATTTTGATTGGAGTTTTCGTCTAAGAGATATAACCTCTCAAACAAAGCCGGTCGGAAAGTCTGGATTTCTCGCGCAGTTTAGATCAAACTAGTAGATCTCATAAATCTATCGTTGGATGGATATGATATTTGGTAATGTGGTTTACAACTGATCTTTATGCATTATAACGGTGGAGATGTTTATGGGTTACGTATGTTGTGTGATATAGTCATCTGAGGTCGAGTATTTGCAGCAGGAAAGGAGAAATTGTCTCATTAGAGACTTGTTCATCAAAGAGGCTTATCGTTTTGGTCCACCGTTGGATTGAGCTGATTTTTGGACAGAAGGTTTGCTTCTTAACATAATTCAATCTGTACGGTTACTTTTGTGATTAAATATTTCTGTTGGTAGATTGATACATCTGAATAGAATATTAAAGGAAGAATTGGTAGGGTTGCTTGTATTAGACCTAAATTTAGAATATGAACTTAGACCTTTCCAAATAGCTTGCATGTCAACTATGTTGACCTAGTTGCCATTGTTGATGAACCCATGATGCAAAATCAGTGATATACATGGTTGAACATGGTGACCTAGTGTAAATAGGCAATATGGCCTAAGTATGAAAAATTTCATATTTTAGGGCTTTTGATGATTTTGGCTTAGAATCATTGAATTGATGCAACTTATGTTTAATTAAGCATGATTAGGGTTGATTATGCTACTGATTTGGTGGTTGTGACCATATCATGGTTTATGCCTGCTTGTGATCAAATGGCCCAATTTGAACATGTTTATGCCTAAGGAATTGAAAATCAGTATTTTTGATTAATAGAATGGTTTATGAATGAGAACTATGCATTAGAGGCCTAAGTCATGTGATTTGAGTCGAATGATGCGATTAGACGGGATTTAGGCCTATTGTCTATATGTGGGCTGATTTTGGGTTGATGTGTAATGTCTATGTGATTGAGTATAGAAATTTATGTATGGTAGGATATTGATGAATGTTTCAGGATCTTGATTGGGTTGATTCGGTTTGGTGGCCGTGTGTGGTTAGATACTCTCGCGAGGCTTGGTTGTGAGTAGACTTCATTTATGATTATATATTTTATGTCATCATATCACTTATATATATTGTATGTTGAAAGCATGAATGTGTCCTAATGTTTTGAATGATGCATTGATTTGAGAAAACATTATGACTTTGGTTGGGCCCATCTATCTGGCTAATAGGGGGACTTAACCTTGTCTTAGGAGGGTTTTAAAAAGGAAATATTTGGGGATGAGAACGGTACGGTGAAATAGACGTGCACTAGTAACTCCAATGCATGTGGAATGTGGATCCAAATTGATAAGCTTTTACTTGCATCGAACTTATTATAAATGCTTGATATCTATATGTTACGAGCTTTTAATCATGCTACACATTGACATGCATACATGGTATTTATGGATGAGTGTATTGATAGCATATTTGAATTCTATTCATTGGGCACCGTTGGCTTACCCTCATTTTCCTCTTTCAGGTCCTTCTGTCCTGAATAAGGGCAAAGGAGTGGTCATATCTTGAGGGTCTTGCTGGGCAGAGAATCCAAGGCCTCGATGTGAGTTGAGAGGCATTTTGATTGAACTGTGTTTTAAATTATGATGTATTATATTTTGGACTATGTAATTATAACACTTACCACATTGTGGTATGGGTGAGTTGGGACTTGTTAGATAGACCATGCAGACATATGACGGTTTTTTTTGTACCCTTAGTTTTGGACTTTATGTCTATGTCAATCTTGATGGACTGTAGGGACTATGACAATTTTATTTATGGTTCATTTTTATGGAGTATCTCTTGTCTTGGATGATTAATACGGTAGGTAGTTTTGTTTAGTACTTGTTTATATTATGTCGTTGTTTGGGATAAGGCTTGTAGGGTCTCAACCCCCTCACAAGGGTTGAGGACTGGTTTGAGATGCCTACGCCGGGCGTTCGGCCCCGGCATTTCGCACGCCATTCCTAGCGGGGTTGGTGGTCCGGGGTGCGGGGTCGCCACATATACACTGTACATACTCTATATACAGTATATAATGCACTGTCAGCCTCAACGAATATACACAATTTTTTCAAAAATTTCGGCTTCATGTCCCCATACAGTACATACTCTATATACTGAGCTTGTTATACCACAAGCCAAATCAAATATATATATAATTCACATCATTCATTCTTGAAATCTTTCCATCCACTTCTAAATCATGCAATCATTATCCAACCATGTATATCATTCTATTTCATCGTCATGATAAAGTCTCAAAATCAACTATAATTTACCTTACCATTCAACCCATCTACGTGATACTATTTATATATTATGTGATAATTATACATATCAAAAGTAAGTATAAACCATTTCCTCCATGCATACATACATAAGCAAAGCAGAATTCTAGAAGTACGCCTATCTCTCTCGTGTTTTTCCTTTTTCTTATTGATCCTTAACTGAAATAGAAAAAGGAAATGTAGTGAGCTACAACAAGCTCAGTGAATATATTTCTTGATATGACAATCATATGCATTTAGGAAAACATGACATTTAAAATCATTCAAAACATTTATTAAACACGCATGCATCATTCAACAAATATATCAAAACAAGACTTTCCAAATAAAATACAATCACCACTGCTTTTAAGTCCAGTTCCAATTTAAATCCAACTAACTCAACCTATCATAACCATTCGATAATTCAATTTCATTTATTCATATCTATTTCACACGTAAATACTCAATTTCCATTTACATATTTAATTTCCAACTCACTTCAAATTCATTTCATATAATATATATCAACTTCATATATTCCTATTCATTTCGCAAATCAATATTAACTTTACTATTCACATATTTGATATTTTAGCCCAATTTGAGTCTCATACATACACGAGGACTCTCCAATACTGTTTCTACAATTAATCTAAATATTTCCAAGACAAAGAACAGTGAAAATAATTATTTTATATCACCGTAATCAATTTCTAATTCATAGAACTCATTTAATCACTTAATTCTAACTTTTCAATGCTCATAATTAACTTCCAAAATTCTATTTCGATCTAAGAATTTCATGAGATGTCTCAAATGTTTTCTACCACCTCATATAATATTTTTAAGGTGAAAGAATAGTAGAAATAGGCTTTCTAGCCATATTTTCACTAATTTCCAATTTCATTTTTTATGGGAAACATATATTAATTTTATTAAAAATATAGGACATTCCTAAAATTATTCTGTACACATCGACATGTGTAAAATCAGTCATACTATCATTCTACCACCTTCAACAGGTATTTCACTGAGGTTTTACAGGTATCCAAAGTCAATTTTACTCACCAAAACCATATATTTTAGTTACTAAAAATATCAAATAATATCCAAAAATCATGATCTTAGCATCGAAATGTCCGGAATTGATAGATCTATCTTCCTACAGTCTCAAACCGGAGTTTCATCGGGTTTTAATAGGGTTCAAAAGGTCTCCAATATCAAATCTAGCTTCCAACAGCCATAAAAATTCCAAATGAACAAACAAATGAAATATAACCACATATTCGGGGCTTTTATAATCTAGGAAATGTTTTTCAACCTTTTGAACAAATTTTCATTCAAGTCGGGTCAAAACCCCAATTTCGAAAACATCGTAAAATGACTCACATAGCAAAAATTACTCCGAGGGAATCGTTAGATCTAACTTAGATATTAATTTCACGAAGAAATAGAGTGAAAAATAGTTACCGTGGGTCCTGATTTGGCGAAGATCTCACGCTTTCTCCTCCTCCTTCTCTTCGTTCTCTCTTTCTTGTTTCTCTTTCTCTTCCTTTTTTTTTCATTCACGCTGGAGAGAGTTGGAGAGATTAAAAGGGAGAGAAGATAAGTATTAAAATTTGTTTATGATTCCATGCTCCCCTTCTAATATAGCAAACCAACTTCCCCATCTTAATTCATATCATTCATTTAACTTTAATTCATATTGTTCAACTATTCAATTATTTTAACTACTCCTCCCGATCTTAATATTTAACTTTCATTCATTAAATCATGCTATTCATTAAATCATTAAATCATACTATTCATGAAATCATTAATCATCACCTCATTTCACATATTTAAGTAACCAAACTCATTCAACTAATTAAACTTATATTATTCATTTAACAATATTATTTATTTGCTCATACCCCTTAGATATAGCATTTACTTTCATATATGGCTCCTACGTATAAAATACGCATATTATACATCTCGACATATGTGTAAGTCAACGTATGTGTTTGACTCAAATGTACAGGGTGTTACAGTTGTAGAGATTTTCAATGGTCTTCAATGTCGATCTTCTTCTCCACTTCGCTCCAGCAGTCTCCCTTCTCTTCCCCAATGTCTTTTTTTTGGAAAAACCCTAAATTTTAATATATTATAAGCCCCCAAGTCGTCCAAAATCGAAATTAGAAAGTGTGTAAAAATTGCAAAAAGCGCAAGTCTATGAACAGTAACGGCGTTGTGGCGCCCAGAACACTCATCTCCTCTCTCTTTGTTCCCCACCACGACGCTGTGACGCCGTTTCTTGGCGCCGCAACGCCCAGAACGTTGAAAGTTGTGCTATTTTGTGGACTTAGTCAATTTTTTCCTCCTTTCTGACTTGTGTTCTTCATGCTTCTCTTTGGAAACTTCTAGAACATGTTTTCATCATCCAAAACCATGACTAACACATCTAAATACCTACAAAATAAAAAAAAATCAAATCAAAAACACACTCAAACATATAATGAATCAAATTATAACTTATTGAACCAAAATAATGCATGAAAACCAATTTATTCCTAAACTATCAAATGCATTAAAACTAACATAAACACATGAAACTAATGTATGAAATGTCCTAAAACACACATAAAACATGATCTATAACCTATCTAAATATGCAACTATCACTAGGTCGTACGCAGGGTGTTAGGCCACCACCGCAGGGTGATGTAGTAGCAGTTGCAGAGCACAATAGTGTAGCAGCAGCAGTAGGGGGATCAGGCATGACTAATTGGAGTCTAGTATGATGTAGAGGGGGAGACTGAGCCTGAGAGGGCAAAGAAGGACCGCTATGAGGAGGTTATGAAAGCCTCCAAGTATCGGAATCTGGTTGAGTTTTCGGGGGGTCTTGACTTAGAGCTTGATGAGGGATGGTTGACTCGGATGGAGATCATTTTCAGTGACATGAGGGCTCTTGAGCACGATAAGGTCAAGCTTGCCAGGATCAAGCTTATTGACAAGGCAAACAAATCGTGGGAACGATTGGAGCGTACAAAGGGTGAGATCCGGACTTGGGCTAGATTCAAGGAGTTGTTCTTTGAGGAGTTCTATCCACATTCATAGAGGGATCAGCGTCGGATCCAGTTTTTACATTTGACCCAGGGCAGCAAGTCTGTCAAAGAGTATGAGGAAGAATTCAACAAGTTGGCACTCTTTGCTCCAAAGAGGGTGTCTACAGATGAGCTGAGGATGCATACGATACGGGATGGTTTCTGAGACCGTATTCGTCAAGGTTTGGCACTAGCCGGCGTGCAGACTTACGCTCAAGCGTTGAGACAGGCTGCAGGTTTTGAGGTCACAGAGGCTAATTCACGGATGAGGTAACCTACCGTAGTCCAAACACCTGTAGCTCATTCAGTTCAGACACACCCGACAGGGTCAGGGGTGTAGTATTATGGTGATAGGAGGGGCTGACATAACAATAGGCAAAGATCCAGTAGCAGTGGATATGAGGTGTCTGTGGCCTCCGCTCTAGTATCAGTGGCACCACCAGCTGTTGGCCAGAGTGTTCAGATTTCAGGTCGACCCCAGCAGCAGCAGCAGAGTTCAGTCAGATTTGGTGGACAGTAGACAGTCGGGGTTGAGTCGCAGGCTGTATCTTCAGCACCTAAAACACCGAGGCCGATTGTTTGTTTTGGTTGCAGGGCTCCGGGAACAAAAGGGACCATTGTCCGTAGAGAGCGTCTTTTGGCCAGTATAGTCCTACACCAGTTCCTACCAGAGAGCAAGACAGAGCTGCTACGCAAGCATATCCCGAGGTCAACAAGAAGTTAATTGAAGGTGCAATCAACATTTGTGATTTTATGATGTATGTTTCGATTGATGTTGGTTCTACTCTGTCTTTTATTTCTAGTAGTGTGGTAGATAGATTGAGATTGTCTACTGTAAGGACTAGTACGCCGTTGGTTTTGAGTGCGGCGGCCAGTGCGAGGATTTACCCTGACATGGTATGTGTGGGATGCATTGTGAGATTCGAGGACCATGAGATGTCTGTTGACCTTAGAGTCTTAGAGTTCCTCGAGTTTGATGCATTTAAAGAAGGGTATGGATTGGCTGGCAGCGTGTCACGCTCACGTTGATTGCTTCGACAAGAAGGTTGTCTTTCAGATACCCGGACAACCAATCTTTGTTTTTCGAGGGAAGAATGCATTGAGACCACCTACCCAGGGTAGATTAGCCACTGATGTTGAGGTTGCTACGATGGCCAGTTTGAGGCCAGTGGATGATGTGGGATAGGGGTTCAACTAGCAGACATTCCTGTAGTTTGTGAGTACCCAAAAGGTTTTTCCCGATGAGTTACCTGGCTTGCCGGCTAAGTGAGAGGTAGACTTCATTATTGAGCTAATGCCCGGGACAAAACCCATTTCCATTCCACCATATCGTATGGCACCGAAAGAGTTGAATAAACTCAGAGCCTAACTTGATGAGCTAATGGGCAAGGGATTCATTTCCCCTAGTATGTCACCTTGGGGAGCACCTGTGTTGTTCGTCAAGAAGAAGGACGGGAGTCTTAAATTGTGCATAGACTACTGTCAGCTGAATAAGGTGACTGTGAAGAACAAGTATCCACTTCCTCGTATTGATGACTTGGTCGACCAACTGATTGGGGCCAAGTTTTTTTTGAAGATTTACTTGAGGTCTGGGTACCATTAGTTGAGGGTTAGAGATGAGGATGTTCCGAAGACTACTTTTCGGACGAGGTATGGACATTACGGGTTTCTAGTGATGCCCTTCGGGTTAACTAATACACTAGCTATGTTCATGGATCTGATGCAGAGAGTATTCAAACCGTACCTTAACCAGTTCATTATAGTCTTCATTTATGATATCCTAGTCTACTCTAAGACTAGGGAGGATCATGAACGTCATCTCAGAGTTACGTTGCAGACATTGTTGGAGTATAGGTTGTATGCCAAGTTGAGCAAGTGTGATTTCTGGATGACCGAGGTAAAATTCTTGGGTCATGTGGTTAGTGCAGAGGGTATTTTAGTTAATTCTGCTAAGGTTGAGGCGATTATTGGTTGGCCAAGACCTACCACAGTGACAGAGATTCATAGCTTTCTGGGTTTGGCTGGCTATTACAGAAAGTTTGTGAAAGACTTTTCCACCATCGCCGCACTGATGACTAAGCTAACTCAGAAGAATGTGACCTTCACGTGGTTGGATGTCTGCGAGAAAGCTTTCAGTGAGTGGAAAAAGAGGTTGACTACAACTCCAATGTTGATTCTTCCAAATCCTGGGAAAGAGTTGGTGATTTATATGGATGCATCACTCTTTGGTCTGGGATGTGTGCTGATGCAGGAGGGTCGAGTGGTTGCATATGCATCTAGACAACTTAAGGTGCATGAGCACAACTACCCTGTGCATGATTTGGAGCTGGCCGTTATTGTGTTTGAACTGAAGCTATGGAGGCACTACTTTTATGGTGAGAGGTTCACTTTATTTTCGGATCATAAGAGTTTGAAGTACCTCTTTGATCAGAAGGAGCTGAATATACGGCAGAAGAGATGGCTCGAGTTACTTAAGGATTATGATTTCTCTTTGTGTATCATCCTGGCAAAGCCAATGCTATGGCAGACCATTTGAGCCGTAGGCGAGCAGAGACTCAGGTGGTTGCTTTTCAGATAGCCCAGCTGTGGCATTTACTTAAGAGAATGACTATGATGAGTATACTCTCGGACGCACCACGTACTGAGATATGTGCTCAGATGCACATACAACTTGCTAATGCCCATATTCCGCAGGTTAGAGATCTATAGGAACATTGTCCAGATTATGACATGTACCGTAGATATGCAAACAATGCTGACCAAGCCAATTGGTAGATAGGTCCACTTGAGTTCTTGCGGTATAGAGGGAAACTATGGATCCCATTTGATGTTGAGTTGCGTTCTGAGACACTCCGAGAGGTGCACAGGTCTCAATATATTGTTCATCCAGGGGCTACCAAGATGTGTCATGACATGAAGAGATCTGTGTGGATGGGATGAAGAAGAGTAAAACTGAGTATGTGCAGAGATGTGAGGTGTGCCAGCGGTTAAGGCTGAACACCGGAAGCCTGGAGGTCAGATGCAACCATTACCCATACTTGAGTGGAAATGAGAGTACATCACGATGGATCTCATCTTGAGATTTCCGAGGTCTTAGGGCAGATTTGGTGCCATTTGGGTTGTGGCGACATAAATTGACCAAGAGTGAACACTTCCTTCCTATGAGCGCCAGAGACTCTGTGGATAGACTGAGCAGATTGTATGTGAGAGAGATCGTGAGACTTCATGGAGTGCCCTTGTTTATCGTGTCGGATAGAGATCCACGATTTACATCGAGGTTTTGGCAGGATTTGCAGACTTGATTTGGGACCCATCTTTGACTTAGTACAACGTTTCACTCTCAAACGGATGGTCAGTCCGAAAGAGTGATTAAGATGCTGGAAGATATGCTCAGGTCTTGCATTTTAGAGTTCAGTGGTGGTAGGGGTGAGCATTTTCCCTTGTGTGAGTTTGCTTACAACAACAGTTATCAGGCGAGCATCGGTATGGCACCGTATGAGGCTTTGTATGGAAGACCTTGTAGATCTCCAGCTTGTTGGTACGAGGTGGGTGATATGCAGTTATGGGGCCTTGATGCAGTTGTTGAGAAAATAGAGAAAGTCAAGCTAATTCGACAGAGGCTGAAGTCTATTCAAGACAGGCAGAATAGTTATTACAATAACCGGCATCTACCGGTAGAGTTTGCAGTGGGGGATCTAGTTTTTCTTAAGGTCTCGCCACCCAAGGGTCAGATGAGGTTCGGCGTCAGAGGGAAACTTGCCCCTAGGTTCATTGGGCCATTCCAGATTGTTGAGAGGATTGGACCAGTAGCGTACAGGTTGGCTCTACCTTCTCAGCTCGAGGGTGTCCATGATGTTTTCCACGTATCGATGCTGAGGAAGTTTAATGAGGATCCATCGAATGAGTCTTATCCCGATCCAGCTCATGTGCTTGATGTGAGTCATCTGCAAGTTGGAGAGGATATGACTTATGCGGAGTTGCCGATTCAGATTGTGGCTTGTCTGGTTCAGAAATAAAGGAATAAAGAGATCTCGCTTGTGCGAGTCAAATGGCAACTCTACTATAATGAAGAGCAAACCTGTGAGCGTGAGGACCAGATGAGGGAGCAGTTCCCCAATCTTTTTACCGACTGAGGTTAGTTCTCTTGCTTTTATTTTTGAAAACAAAAATGCTCTTAAGTTGGGGAGAGTTGTAGCACCCGTACCTTTGAATGACTTCATTTTGACCCGTATACGTATCCTTATACATATGAGTATGCATATTTGATGCTCGACGCGCGTAAGTTTGAGTGTCTTTGCATGCTTTTATGTTAATTAGAGTACGTGTAAAGTTTTAGAATGATCGTAGACCCGTTCAGGGTCGAAACATGTTGAGAACGGTGTTTTGGATCAGTGGAGCTCGCTCCATGGAGGACGTAATTTCTGTCACCGATTACATCAATGATTTGATCTTCTAGATCTGTGGTCCGATTGAGCTGAAATTTTATCCTCTTATTCTTCTCTGATAGATCTTGATTATAAACGATGAACATCTTGATTGAAGTTGTCTATTGTAAGATATAAGACTCCAAACACTGTTTCTTGGATTTGCGAATGTTTTTACATAATTTTGATCAAACAGTTGGATCTCGTAAGACCACCGTTGGATTGAGCTGAAATGTTCCCAGAAGGTTGGTAACTGACTTATAAACATGTTGACCTGTTAAGATGTTAATTTGGGGAGTAGTTTGCAAGCAATTGATTATCTAAGTGCAAGTAATTGCAGTAGAAAAATCTATTTTTTGGCAATTTTATGTGTGGGCCCAAACACTTCTATAAAACCAACTAGCACCTAATTTTCGGCTCATTTGCTCATTTTTTTTCACTTAGAAAAGAGGAAAAGGAGCTGGAGAAGTAAAAATGAGAAGAAAGTTAGGGTTTTGGTGATTTTTGCTCAAAAATCCCTAAGTTTTGCATGTTTACCCTTCCTTCTTCCTTTAATCCGTTTAGTTCATGCTTGAGTGTTGTATTTTGACCTAAGAAATGCTTTGGGTTTTTAGTTGAGGGTGTTCCAGTCCTAGGGTTCCTTTGCATGTATGTTTTTGTGAACCCTAGTGGTGATTGGAGGCCATTGACGCCATTTCACTTGGATTTGGTGGAACCCTTTGTAAATGAACCTATACTTGGTTCATGACCTTAGACTTTTCTAAATAGCTTGCATGTCATCTATGTTAGGCTTGTGGACACTAGAAACTGATCCATGTATTTTGTTAGAGATTTTCATGGTGAAATCATAGGGTTTAGTACAAATGGCCCTTGCTTGGTTCATTGACCTAGGGTTATGAACAAGCCTTGCATGTCAACTATGTTGACCTAGGGGCATTGTTGATGAACCCATGATGCAAGATCAATATTTTACTGAGCCGAACATGGTGACTTAGTGTAAGTTTGGCATAGGCCATGTAGTTTAGGAATTTGCAATGAATTTGGGGGTTTGCCCAAATTTGGGGATTTTGACCAAATGGATGTCAATTGACATGAAATTAGTCTAATTAACCCTATTTATGATTGAATGCCTTGTAATATAGTGGTTGGATCAACCTATTACATTCAATTGAGTTAAATGTGGGTTAATTTAGTATTAATTGGTTGAATTGAGCAATATGGAATTGGCTCATGGGTTTAATTATTTTTGAATCTTAATTGGCTATGTAGTTGGGTTTAAACATGGTTGTTTAGCACACTTTGGACTGATTTTCAGTATTGTGTAAACCATGTTATTTTTTAGGGTTTTGTGAAGGATCTAAATAACCCATATAGGCAGGTTTTAGTGCTTAGGAGTGTGTTGGTGCATCCTAGTGCTTTCTTTGGTTGGATTAGATTGGCTAGGCCTAGCCAATTGAGTTGTGAGTGTCCCTTTACATTTGGATTCTTTATATGTGGCATTGTATTACATAAATTGATTTGAATTAATATATATAAGTATTATGCATGTTTTAATGTTTCCATGAAATGAATTTGAGCATAGTCTATAGGCTTAGCAATTTGGTTGCGTCTCCTGTTGTGATTTCCTTTAGGAAGTCTCGTAAGTCTAGTGGTGATCCTCAGTTGTGGACCTGGCAGAGGGTTTTATGGCTTGTGTATAGGTAGGATATCTTCGGTTGATCCTACGGGCTGCACGACCCTAAAAATCCTACTACAATATGAGTATTATTTGGTCGGATTGGGCATTGTGTGTCGCGCACCAGGCCTTTGATCGCCCTTGCTCAGGAGGTGTTAGGATTGCATTTGCATGTTTTTAAAATGATATGCATTATCTTGGTTATGATACGATGCATTATATTGACATGTATGTAATCTTGTTTCATCACCATGTTATTTTAAATGCTTTTATGATCTTGCCATGTTTTTTATAAATGCGTGTATATTTCCACTTGTAGAAAACATTCACTGAGTTTGTTGTAGCTCACACCTCATCCTTATCATTTCAGGTTTTGATAGAAAGGGGAAAGGGAAAGGTTGACTGCGAAGTACTCCCTTGGTATTTTGTTGATGTAGGTGTTGTACATTTTTGTATTTTGATGTTATGTACATGATAACACCTAGTATATGTATATTTAACACATAGATGGGATGTGTATGATTTTGTATTAATTGAGGACTTATGGAATTTTATACTTGGTATTTTTGGAGATGTAATATTTTTATTTATTGTTGTTGATTATGTTTAGATGAATGCATTTTTAGGATTGTGCTTTTATTGGGATTCGTGTTATATTTAGGTTGACGGGACGCCGAGTGTATCGATGAAGGGTATACCCAGGGGTTCCGTGTCGGTCACGACGTCACAGATAGTGGGTCATGACAAGTAAATTTGATTACAGTGTTGTTCAGGTCTTCCTTATTCTTTTGTAGAGTTTCATTCTCATTTTTCAATTTTTCTAATTCCTTTTTGAGTCTCTCATTTTTTGAAGATTGTTCATCTATTTCCTCATCGTGAAACTCTATCTCCTCATGAGCTTCTTCTAAACTCTTTTTGAGTTTTTCATTTTTCTTGACCTCTTTACTATATCTAAGTTCAAGATCATGCATATGAAAATCAAGAATAATATTTTTGTCAAATAGTTCAGATTTTATGTCGGTATTTTCCATAAGGCAAAGTGTGGCTTTGTGCTCAGAATCTAAATCACTTTCACTTAAGTTCTAGTTGGCCCAAGTAGCTTTGAAAACCTTATTGTCCTTCTTCCTTGAACTGATGTTTTTCTTAGACTTATTTGGACACTCACTCCTAACATGACCTAGTTTGTCACAGGCCTAACAAATAAATTCTACAGGTTTTGCATCAAACTTCTTGCCTTTGTGGAACTTGGAGCTTGAGCTACCTTTTCCCTTTCTCCTAATTAATCTATTGAACTTTCTAGAAAATATCGCTATGTCCTCATCGATGCTTTCATGGTCTGAGGTGTTTTCAAAATTTATTTCTACATTTAAAGCAACAGATTTCTTTTCCTTCTCCTCATTGGTGCTTTCATGGGTTACCTCTAATCTTTCCCAGATTTCCTTAGCAATTTCACATGCATTGACTCTATTAAACTCTTCAACTGATAAGCTACAGAACAATATGTTTACAGCATTGTTATTGAGCAACTCCTTCTTCTTCTCTTTTGCAGTCCACTCATCTAGATCCTTAGGGAAAACTTTACCATCAACTATCTTGGTAGGTGTTGGACAACAGTTTTTCACAACGTCCCACATTTCTAGGTCTTGGGCCATAAGGTAGAACCTAATCTTCGTTTTTCAATGAAGATAGTTTTCTCCCTTGAACAGGGGTGGCCGGTTGGTAGAGTTACATTCTCTTGCAATCTGTACATTCTTAGAGCTTTATCTTTCCATACTCAATCAAAGATGGTTAGATATTTTGACGTATAACCCAGTCCGATACCAATTGTTGGCCCAGATATGTCCATGAATGGGACACTTAACAGGTTTACACCTTTCTCTTAAAATAAATAATACAGTAAATGTAGCAGGTTTTGCCAAAGTGTACAAAATAATAAATATTGAACTATAAAGAATAGTACACAGGATTTATAGTGGTTCGGCTACGCCTACATTCACTACCTAAACTCCTCAGTCTGGATATTGTCCAAACTCCACTAAATGACCTTCTACAATTTTTCAACTTTGCAGGCTTGACAACAACCTTAACAGTTTCTCAAATTTTACAGGCTTGAGAACAACCTGTATAGTTTGAGCAACACTTGCTCTATTCTAGTGACAACGATCACTAATATCAATGATTACAAGAATGAGATATGATTCCCTTTACTCAGACTCAAAGAGATACTTACAAAGCTCTGGATTGAACCTTGAGTATCACAGTATTCAGCAAATGATGGATAATGAAGTGCAGTTGAAAAATCAGAGGTTCACAATCTTTTTTTTCATTTATGGAAAACTTTTGTAAATATGAAATGAAGTGCAAAAATTCTAGAGAACGTGCTTTGAAGTATTTTAAAACAAATCAGAGGTATTTGCGCAGTGACGAAGACAATTATAACTTTCAAAAGTAATAGCACAAGTGAAAACTATTAGACATATTCGAAAATGAATTCTCAGTTTTCTGGTGTTATGTTTGTTTTGTTCGAAGGCAACAAACACACATGTATATAGATGGTAATGGTGCTTGAACTTGATTTTCAAGAATGCTTTTGGCGCACAACGTAATTTCAAATCAAACGGCTAAATTCTTTCTCAAAGTGGATTGATTAAGTCTGTGCAATTACACCAGCAACACCTGAATCTTTTGTGCAAACATGAGAATAGAATGTTTTGAAAAAGGTTCTAAGACGTTCTGAAAAGTTCCAAAAACTTTTGTGCAAAGAAAGTTCTAAAAAAGTTTTACTGAAAAGGTGCACAACTATCAGCTTTATGAAAGTGTTGGATTAGCGTCTTGATAATCAGTTAGCGTCCTAACGCATAATACCAACTTTTGTCATTTTGTTCCTTAAAGGCGCTCATATTCAATAAGCATTCTGCTGAACTGTGAAGTGAGGGTGCTACTGAAACGTAAGCGGCTTAACTTACTTTAAAACTTTAAAATCCGAAAGTCGTGAGGGTGCTACTATTCAATCAGCGTCCTAATGTGTTCAAAAACATTTAAGTTCAGAAAACGATTAGCTTGTTGATATTCAATCAGCGTCCTGACAAGTTCATATATTTGATTCGATGAGGGCGCTAATGCATGAATAGTTTTCAACCTAAAACATTGTCAGCGTCCTAACCGGATAGGTGCAAGAGGGCGCTGCTAAGACATCAGCGTCCTAATAGACACTTAAAACCATTTTTGACATTTTTTCAGATTTTTAACACTCGATTAAATAAGATTAAAACTCGATATTTTGGATCAAATCAATCATTAAAAATCCGTCATGAGTGATCGAAAAAATCAACAAAAATTCTTCAAAAACAAATCGATTAAAACATGGAATTATGCAAAGACATGAACACTTGTTGAATCATGTGATATCAAAGATTCTATAATCCTATCAAGTTCTAATAACATAAAATTCTATCTTTGAACGATCATGGTCTTCAACTTGATCTTTATAACTCTTCCACCATGCATCATCGAACCTTCATGCAATAAGGTATGCAATGCATATGCAATATATATATAATATAGGAATGTGGTTTGTAATCTCATCAAAATATCTTTTCTCATATATGCGGGTCATGAGGGTAATTTGATTAAGAGAGAGAAACAATTTTATCAGAGTTTCAAACAAGACAGTGTCAGTAACTAACACAATTATGAATAGCATCTTCAAACTGTTGAGCATCCTGGAACAATTGAGACCTAAAAGACTCAAATTGATAGGAGCGTCCTAACGCATCAATAACGTCCTACAAGTTAGCCAACCCAAGAGTGGCTTGAACCATTTTCTGGGAGGGCTCTATTGAACTTGAGCATCCTACTAGACTATGCTCCGAGATTTCCTAGAAATCTTGAGCGACCAATAGTACTAGGAGCGTTCTACAGTGTAGGCCTGATTTCAAGTGATTGGCCACTGCATGAGCGTCCTGAATGCTTTGAGTGTCCTGAAAGACACTGAGTGAAATTCGATTGATTTTTCTTAAAATCTTTTGACTCAAAATCAAATTGAATTGATATTGCTTTTGGATCAAAATCATCATTCTAAAGAAGTCTTTCAAAAGCATTTCCGAATTGAAACAATTGATTTGGAACACGATTAAACTCTTTTGAATCAAAATAAATCTTGAAAAATAAAGATAACTTAGAAAAACATTTTGACTAAAGATCATGCTGAAGCGTGATGAGTAAGGTTGTACATACTAAAATACTATAACACTTCCATGTCTTGAGTCTTGATTGAGTATTTCTTCATTTGAACTTAGCTTGATCTTTTCTCAATAGAATGAATTTGTTGGGGACATTTCTTCAATGCTTAACTGAAACACTTAGCATATTTGTTAGTTCATGAGATGGAGTAGTTTGCAATCATCAAAAAATTCTTCGTGTGGTCTCTTGAGATAACAATCTCCCCCTTTTTTATGATTTCAAATGCTCACTAAACCTTTTGGCTTAAATCACAAATAGATGCATACTATGACAAGTCATGAGATAGGATAATCAATTTGGTACATTAATTATCATTCATTTACTGTTTCAGAAAAAAGTACGTATTATCACATTTCATTTTCATTCGACATAAGATCTCATTCAATAAAGGTATGATACACAATAATATAAACCATTTCATTACACATAAACATAACATATAAACAGAATAAGAACACATAGACAAATTTTCAAAGAAAATCTCCTTCTCCCCCTAACTTTTTGATTTTTTTTTTTTTGTTCTTCTTCTCTTCTTCTTCCACACTTTCTTCTCCTGTTCCACACTTCTTCTCCCCCTTTTGAAAACATCAAAAAGGTGAGATGCCAACTAGCTTACTTCACTTCTTCTTTCCTTTTCCTTTCTCATTTTCTTTCCCTTCTTCTTTCTTTTTTTCCGTGGTTCTGTAATTTCTCATGAAATTTTCAAAAGTGGATTCTCTCTTTTTATCATAGTCAAAAGGATTTAAAGGATCATGTGTTGAAAATGATTTTCTGTATTTTCTAGCAAGTCCAGTGGCAAAGTGAGAAGACATGGAGACTCCAACATGTTCAGGTTTGATGGAGGCTGATAAGTGGAGTTTTGTTTAGTGTTTTCCATGTCAATTTGTAAGATTTTTAAGTGCATTTAGTTAGTTTTTAGGTGTTTTTGCATAATTAGTTCATTTAGTTATTTTAGGTTCATTTAAGTGTTTTTTTGTGTTTTAGATGTTAGTTTTAGGTGTTTTCATGAAATGCATGCTTAGAGGTTTTAAGCTCATTTGGGTGTTAACATGGGTTTTTAGATGTTTTTCTTCTTGAATAAACCATGGTTGATACATGTTAATACATACATACTTGCTTGATACATGTTAATACATACATACTTGCATATAGTTGTTGATGATTTGATTAGCGTAGATCACTTATTTGTGTGTTTTGTAGGTTCCAAAGGAACTTAAAGAAGGTGCAAATGAAGCCAAAATTGAGGCCAAGATTCTGGGAAAATCAAGTGCATGTGCACAAGAAGTGAAGAAGAATAACTTCTGGGCGCCGCGGCGCCCCAAATAGTTTGGGTTTGCATTACCGCCGCGGTGCTCATCACGGCGCTAATGCACATTTTGTTCCAATTTTAGCAACGTTTGGTCCTTTTTGGTCTTTTTGAAGAAGGATGTTTGTAGCACCTGTACCTTAAGATGATGTCATTTTGACCGTAGTGTACCCGTATACATATTCGTATGCATATGCATATGCGTATTTTGACGCTCGCACTCATAGGTTCGAGTGTCTTCGCATGATTTTATGTCTTAGAGAGTGCGAGTGAAGTTTCGGAACCATCGAAGACCATTTTGGCATCGAAACATGGAAAATTGGGTTTTGGAACCAAAGAGCTCGCTCCATGGGAAGAGGAGCTCGCTCCTTGGGCATGGTCGAGAGAAGTTTTTCGATCAGTCTTCGGTGGAGCGTGCTGCTTGATGAAAAATTGAAATTTCACATTTCTCCAATTTGGAGAAGCGCACTCCATTTTGAAGGAACACACTCCTTGGACCCAAAAAATCAAAAATCTCATTTTTCAAGCTGGAAGAGCGTGCTCCATGCTGGGCAGGCCGAATTTTCCAATTTTTGGCAATTTTTGTGTGTAGGCCCAAATACTTCTATATAAGCAAATACACCACTTTTTCGGCTCATTTGCATTTTTTCCACTTAAAAGAGGGGGAAAGGAGCTTGGAGAAGGGGAAAAGAAGAGGAGAAGAGAAAGGAGAGAAAGGATTAGGGTTTTGGGGCTTTCATTCCCAACAATCCTCCAAGGTTTGCATTTTCTCTCATTTTCTTCCTTCAATCTCTTTAGCACGTGTTTGCAAACTGATTTTTGAACTAGGGTTTCCATGAATCCTGAAATTTTAGTGTCTTTAACCTAGGGTTTACATGTATGAACTATTTTATGCTTGCTTTTCATGCTAATGACCTTCCCTAACCTTAACTAACACCTAAGGGGTGTTTTCCATCTATAAATCCTAAAATTTATGGGAGTGGTGGAAAACCAATGTTGGAATTAGGCTTTGATTTTGTGATATGTGTATCTTGATGGTATGGAGAGTCCATAAATGGTGAAACCCCCAATTTCTAACAAGAAATTGGAGGGGTTTCATTATTTGACCTAAACTAGGATTTTTGACCTATGGTTTACTATTCAAATTGCATGTGAATTATCATGAGTGCATGGGTAATTTTGGATGTATAGCACCCCAAATTACTGATTTTGATTAGTAGAAACCTAGTAAGCGTCCTGACTTACTTTGAAAATTGAACGATTTAAATCATGAGGGCGCTACTTAGCAGTAAGCGTCCTGCTTTGTTTTAAAACATTTAACACACGAGGGCGCTACTCAAGAGTTAGCGCCTTGAACTTTTAAAAATAGTTTTAAAACAATGTTAAGTGCACTGACGGACAGTAAGCGTCTTGAAAGTTATTTAAGTTGATTCCAAAGATGAGGGCGCTCCTACACAAGTAGCGTCCTGATAATTTATTCAACTTATAACTTATCAGCGTCCTTAAGGATAAAAATCACTTAAGAACAAAAAGGACTTTCAAGGAGCTGAAACTAAGTCAGCATCCTGACATTCTCAAAGGTTGATAAAGGAAAGGTCGCTATTACTAAGTGAGCGTCCTTATTAATCAGATCAATTCAACCTTTAGCGTCCTAATATTTTATCAGCGTCCTTACTCATCAAGTCCAAGTGGGCACTATTAAAACATTAGCATCCTGCAAGACTTTTATAAAAGTGATTTTTGATTTCTCGATTAAAGCTCGGTAAAACATAATGTAACCGGATTAAATCGAACATGCAACCAATCGATTAAAACATGCAGGCATGCATTTTGTTGAAGCACATGACATAGAAGGTCCTACAACCTATCATAATCTAATCATATAGCTAAACATCTTCAAACGATCAAGGTCTTCAAGAAGATCTTTTAATACGTTCGCCATGCATCATTGAATCTTTGATACCTTCAAGTAAGATTAGATATGTTGTATGTGCAATAATATCATAGACAGAATGTAGTTTTGTAATCATCAAAATCTTTCATAATAGGGACATATTCTCGTAAGGGACATGAGGATAATTGGTTTAACAATCTCAAGCCTAGGTCCTGCCTCTGAAGGATACTCATACTTTGGAGCATGAAAAATTGGACCACTCTCTTCCTCGAGAAATGGATGTGAAGCTTTAGTATGTACTGCAGGAGGAGGTGAAGCTTAATCTTTCTTAGACTTTGGAACCCAAGTTTTGGTCAATTCATTAAACTTGAACTTGAGGTTTATCATAGTAGTTGCACCCATAACTCCATGTGAAGTAATGGATTTCTTGTCTTCTCCTTCTAGATCTACTCCTTGTTAACTGCATGGCATAGGGAATGGCATTGGTTTTTGCAGGAGTTTTGGATGCATGATGAACCATCATGTGGGCTAGATTCACCTTGGTGCCAGTGAGAATGCACCATGTGAGAAAAAGATCTTGCTTGAATACTCCGCCCTTGCGTCCTTTTCTAAGAAGAATAATCCTAATGATGATCAAGTGGACTAATTTGAGAATCAAAGGAAAATGCTCTATGGTGAGTTTTTTAGGTTCTTCAGAAATGGTCATATCTTCCATGATGACTCTAAGGGCTTGAAGTTTGGAACAGTCCTTGATCACCATTTTATTTTCTACTTCTTGGACATGATCTTCACATGTCCCATATGAAGTATTCCTCTAAAAGACTTGGTTTAAAAATCACTTCATTCCCATTTATTGTTGACTTGTGTTGAAATGTATCATTCTCGTACATTTTTTTCCAAATTGGAATAAAATACTCTCACAAGTCTAGGATAAAAATCTTCTTGAAATGTAAGGTGTTCAATCAATCCAAATTTTTCAAAAAGACTTTTCACAACAATATTGGCTTCATCAAAGTATTTGAAATTCACATAAGTCGAGGATGTGATTGGTCTTCCCTTATAATTTGGTTTCATTTTTTCATACCCTTTGGATGGATTTTTCCTAATTTGTTCTGATGAAGAGGAGGTTGCTCCTTCACTTGAAAAAGATGATAGCTCGGGCTATTGGACAACCCATGGTCTCTTCCTAGGAGTAGAAACTTGTCTAGGTTGTGTTCTTTTAGGTCTTACAGGCAATTTATATTTGGGAGCTATGAAATCTATCAATGGTCGAAGAACATATAAACAGAATCGCACAATCACGAAGAGTTGCACAAAAAGCTTTCAATGATGCCCTAGAACTGGTTTTAAAGAAATTTCTCAGTGAAGATGATGAAAACAAGATGGAAAGCACTAAGATTACCTTGAATCGATGTTTCCAATCTTGAAGAACAAAAGAAAATGAGATTTGGTGGTGGAAGCTCGAAGGAATCGCCTTTAGAATCTCGCTTCTTCGATTTGAACTAATGGCGCAAATGAGGATGTTTTAATTTGAAAAAATGGACAACCCATGGTCTCTTCCTGGGAGCAGAAACTTGTCTAGGTTGTGTTCTTTTAGGTCTTACAGGCAATTTATGTTTGGGAGCTATGAAATCTATCAATGGACGAAGAACATATAGACAGAATCGCACAATCACGAAGAGTCGCACAAAAAGCTTTCAAGGATGCCCTAGAACTGGTTTTAAAGAAATTTCTCCGTGAAGATGATGAAAACAAGATGGAAAGCACTAAGATTACCTATAATCGATGATTCAAATCTTGAAGAACAAAAGAAATCGAGATTTAGTGGTGGAAGCTCGGAGGAATCGCCCTTAGAAGCTCACTTTTTTGATTTAAACTAATGGCGCAAATGATGATGTTTTAATTTGAAAAAATGTCTTAAGTCGTGAGGAGCGCATTTCTATTTGTTGGCTTAATGACCTTTACCCTTTGCACTTTTGATGATTCCAAATGATATTTTATGTTATCTAACTTGTGTGTTGAGTATGTTTCAGTTTATTGTGTTACAAGTCTTAAAGTCAGAAACAGAAACAATACACTCATCAAGCGTAAAAGTTCCAAAAGCCAGACCTGAAGCACAAATACTAAGGAACTCTAACGTGTAAACAAAACAAGTCAATTGAAGTCAAGATAAAGCTCAACTAAAGTCAATCGAAGATCAAAGCACAAGAACGGAACGTCTCAAAACATTGTAACATCTTTAGATCTTTCTAGGTTGTAAGTTTCTTTAAGTAATTGATCAGCCACTTATCTTTATCGCGTGTTTAACTGGATCGAATTTTACCTCTCAAAGTTTTTAACCCTTCGATCTTACTTGAAGATTTAACTGTGGGTTTAACTTGGTTTTTATTGTTTTATCACTCATAGAACCTAAGCGGTATTCTGGATATGTATACAATTCCCAAAAATATGTGGAATCCATTCCTACTCTATGGAACGCACTCTTATAGCGAAAACACATCTCATTTGCCTCTGTCAAGCTGAAACGCACTCCAGCAAGGAGAAACACGTTTCAGGCAAAAGGCAAAGAGTGTGCATAACTCTCAGGTCTTGTGAAATGTGTTTCAGCTTAGTGAAATGCTTTCCAGCTGTACAAAACCCATTTTAATGTGTTTTTTCCTCGGGCTGTGTGAAACACGTTCCAGCTGGGTTAACAAAAAATGTGCATTTTTGTTTAGAGTCTCGTGAAACGCGTTTCAGCCTTCTGAAACGCATTCCAGCTGGTGTGTGAAATTGTGTTATTTTCTCTTGGGCTTCATGAAACACACTCCACTTCCTTGAAACGCACTCCAGCCTATTTTTTCCATTTTTGCTCATTTTCGGGTTTTAAACTTGAGCAACCATTGTGGGCCATTGATTTCACTAATACATGATTAAATCTTTTAATCCTAGCCACTCATGATAGGTTTAGGGTTTTGAACCATAGTTTTCTATTTAAACAATCATTAAACCCTATTCTAAAACCAAGAATATCATTTTTGAAACTGTTTTTACTCTGCAACTAAAGGCAGCCACCATTGATGATTTCAATACATATGCTGATGCACTGAGATTCTAGTATTTTCACTTTAACAAAAGTTGTTCATCATCTTGAGCTCTATTACATATCTCTTTTCTGGCTCATTATGAGGTAATATCATTTTGATTATTTGATTTTCTGTCGTACATGCTTTTAGTATTAAAGTGACTGAGAAATTCTATTAGAGATTATCTAAAGTTGTACTTTGTTCTTTTTTTGGAGTTTGTTCCCTTGTTGAACAAATTTCGTGTTGATTAATTGTCGTATCACTGAAATCTAGCAAGTGTGCTAGTTGGGAAGATTCTCCTGCGGGGAATCAAAGTTTGTATTCGGTTTGATCCTCACCCGTGAAGTATAATAGGATTAGTTTAGTAAAAGGTTTTGGAAATCCTAGTCGGGGAGACTAGGTAGTGGAGGAAGACTTATTGGGAGGCCGAACCAAAATATATCGTTGTGCATTGTCCACTTTACTGCTTTATTTACATTCCTGCATTATTGCTTATTCACGTATATTAATTGTTTGAGAAAGATCCTAAAAAATCCGCCAACACCCAATTCACCCCCCTCTTGGGTGTCTATTACTATTGTCTGGGAGTGCGCTTCTTGCGCAGACCACTTTAGTGGAGGTAGGCTTATTGGGAAGCCAAACCACTATATATTGCGACGCATTATCCACTTTATTGTTTTATTTACATTCTTGTGTTATTGTTTGTTCACGTATATTAATCTTTTGAGAAAGATCCTGAAAAATCCCCCAACACCCAATTCACCTCCCTCTTGGGTGTCTATCAAGTGGTATCAGAGCGAGTTTTTCACTCAAAAATATCTAACAATTCTTTTGAGATTATGGCAGAAAGTGACATTGTTAGGAGTGTCTTCAAGGAAGGATCATCATCCAGCCGACCACCACTATTTGAAGGAGATAACTACCTCTACTAGAAAACTCGGATGCATTTTTATATTAGAGCGCAAGGTGTGGAAATGTGGGACATAGTGACATTTAGCCACCTACAAAGATTGAGGATGGTGAAATTGGGATGAAAGCAAGGCATGATTGGTCGCCTCATGAAAAGAAGCTGGAGCAACTAAATGACCAAGTCATTTATATACAATTTTGTAGCCTGTCAATAAATGAGTTTAACCTAGTGAGTGCTAGTACAATAGCCAAAGAAATTTGGGATAAACTTGAAGTTACACATGAAGGTACCAAGCAAGTCAAGGAAACAAAGTTGTGCATCCTTGAAGAAGCATATGAAACCTTCAAGGTGAGAGAAGGTGAAGAAATATTTGAGGGTATAACAAGGTTTGCCAAGATTATAAATGAAATAAAAAATTGATGCAATAAATTTAGAGTCACAAGTGTACAATATCAAGTTATAATATATCCGAGGTGAGTCTGGTTATCGTATCCATAGGGAAGGTGATCTTACTAATCCTAATGCCCAATTCTACAATGCTTTTAATGGAGTGAGTTAATGAACAAAATGCAAATTAAACAAAAGCTAACAGAAACAAACAAGATGAAATAAAAATTGGAGAGAAATCAATGGATAAAAAGTTTTAGGGTTTGATATCACTATGTTGTTTCTTAAGATCTATAAATATTGAGTTACTGAATTAAATCCTAGATTTATAAACCATGAATTCTTAATCATTCAAATCCTTCTCTCGAGTGTCAACTTGAATATCTATCCTTAAACTATCAACCCCCTCTCCCGAGTGGTAGGTCAATCGAACAAGAATGCACTAAGATCTTTGTTTCATTTAAAACAGTTTCAAAGGGTTTTGTAGGTCTCCCAACATGATACAAATTCCCTACGTTGTAATTATGGTGCTTCGATTCAATATCCCATTTTCCAAGTGTTAGATATCAAATCTAAGTTCATTCAAAAATTGGTCAAAGATTTGAAAGCATTAAGCACTGACAATTACAAATAAACATGGAAATTGCTCAACAACACATAAAAGATAATCAAATCTTAAGATTCAAAATAGTTCAATGAAAACCCTAGAGTATTGAATTAACCCAACATTGAATCCATGAATACAAGACAGAAAAATGAAAAACAAGGAAAGGAAACATTGCAAGAACTTAAGAAATAAAATTAAAAGATTAAAACCCCCTTGAAGATCTTCTTCTTCTTCCTCTTGCAAAACCTGCAACTCCTCCGAACTTTCCCCTCTTTTTTCTTGCTTCCCTTTTTCTCCTCCCTTTCAAAAATCCTATCCGTCCTTTCTCTCCCATTTTTTAGTGACTCCAAATCCTCTTATATGATATCCTTTTAAGTCTAGAAGAAGTAGAAAGAAACGGCATCCAATTTAGAGTTGTATAACCCAAGATATGACAAAACTACAAACATTGCGCAAAATTGTTTTCGTAACATCGCTAGCGCCGCGACGCTCAGAGCATGAAATATACGATTTTGTGCATTTTCTTCATGTTTTTGCACTTTTTCAACATGGGACTTGTTGAGCAATGCCTTGGGACTTTTTCTCCATCTTTTATGCCCTATTTCATCCTTTTAAAGCTCTTTATTCTCCTACAAAACAAAACACAAAAATACAAGTAATCTAAACTAATCAAGTATTAAAAGTCTAAGTGCAAATATGTATTAACATGCAAAATGTGAGATTATCAATATGAAAATGCAAGTAATGATTTAAGAAAAAGTTTCTAAAAATTATGAATATTTACCAAAACTAATCTAATACATTCAATTCATGAAAACACCTAAACTAACATCTAAAACACAACAAAACACCTAAATGAACCTAAAATAACTAAATCAACTAATTATGCAAAAACACCTAAAAATTAACTAAATGCAACTAAAAATCTCACAAATTGACAGTGAAACACTAACCAAAAATCTCAGTCTATCCTCAAGCAAAAAGAGTTGGGAAGTTCCTACGAAGATTACCTAAAGAATGGGATCCAAAGGTCACTGCCATAGAAGAGGCAAAGAACCTTGGAGAATATACTTTCGATGAGCTATGTGGATCACTGATGGTAAATCAGATGAAGCTGAAGAAAAGGGAAAAGTTGTGTAAAAAGAAGAAAAGAAAACGAAGAAAAATCTAACTCTAAATGCGACATAGAACAATATAGAAGTGACATCCTCAGAAAATGACACTGATGATGAAGTGGCTATGCTCTCCAAAAGACTTAGCTGTATAGTAAGAAAAAGAGAAAAGGTGGACCAAGCTCAAAATTTCATAAGAACAAGAAGTTTGGTGCAAAACCAAACGAGTTAATATGTTTCGGATGTAGTAAGCCGGGGCATGTGAAGAGCGAGTGTCCAAACAAGAAGAAAAACACCTTCAATGATAGAAGAAAAGAAAACGAGGTTCTCAAGGTAACATGGGATGACACATCGTCCAATGAGCATGAGTCAGAATCTGATGATGAGAAGGCAATATTGTGTTTGATGGAAAACACCAAGGTAAAACTATCTGTCCCTGAAACTTTTGATGACTTTGATGATTTAGTAGATGATAATGATTTTAGTTTTGTAAAAAGTCAATTAAACAAGGAAACTAGAAAGAACAAAAAGCTGAAAAAGGCCTTGATCACTGCCTTAGAAGAAATAAAGTCGCATCTTGAGAGCAATGGTGCTCTAGAGGTGAATCTTGAAAAGGTTAGTGAGGAAAGAGACACACTTAGAAAAAGTGTGGAAGATTTAACGTCTATAGTGACCAAGTTCACTAATGGACAAAAGATGTTTGACATGATGTTGAGTTCACAGAGATGTGCATTCAACAAAGCCGGTCTAAGATACAGTGTAGGACATAAACAAAGAACCTATGACCATGTACTGACCAAAAGGCTTATTTGCAACAATTGCAATAGGCAAGGACACACTATAGTAAAATGCCTTACCATACACAAACATAAGGGAAAATTAGCTTGGATAGAAAAATCCATCTTAAGTGATGCTAACCCTCAAGGACCTAAAGGATTTTGGGTACCAAAATCAAAGATTTTTCATGTGATGTAGGATGGATCCAAGCATGAATCATGGTATCTAGATAGTGGGTGTTTTAGGCATATGACCGGTGATAGATCAAAATTCCTGAGTCTTACTCATAAAGATGGAGGAGTTGTCACATTTGGAAACAACAACAAAGGAAAGATCACTGACATCGACAAAGTAGGTAACAACTCTTTAACCATATCTGATGATCTTTTTGTTGCTGGCCTGAAGCATAACCTCTTGAGCATTAGCCAATTGTGTGACAAGGGGTATGCCGTTTTGTTTGAATCAACAAGATGTATTGTAAAGCATGATGATGATAGTATTGCTTTTATTGCTTCTAGAGATATACATGTGTATGTTATAAATTTTTGTGATATTGGTAATCAAAATGTTTCCTATTTGAGTGCAATTCATCATAATGATGCATGGTTGTGGCATAGAAGATTAGCTCATATAGGCATGGACAACATCTCTAGACTTGCCAAATTTGATCTTGCTCGAGGCATCCCCAAAGGGGTGTATTTGAAGGATAGAGTACGTGAACCTTGTCAACTAGGCAAACACACAAAATCCTCTTTTAAGAGCAAAAACAAGAACTCCATATCTAGAACATTAGAACTTCTTCATATGGATCTGTTCGGACCCAGCCGTACACTTAGTTTAGGTGAAAAATCATATTGCTCTGTGATTATGGACGACTTCACTAGATTTACGTGCGTTTACTTTTTAACTCATAAGCATGAGGTATTTGATGTGCTTGTAAAATTTTGTTCTCATGTTAAAAATGATAAGGGCTATAAGATCAATATTATTAGAAGTGATAGGGGTAGAGAGTTTGTTAATAAAAGTCTTGAAGACTTCTGTAACAAACAAGGATACACCCATCAACTCTCAGCTCCCAGAACTCCACAACAAAATGGAGTTGTTGAAATGAAGAACCGAACCCTTCAGGAAATGTGCAGGACCATGTTGTGTGAATACAACGTGGCAAAATACTTTTGGGCTGAAGCCATAAACACTGCATGCTATGTGATGAATAGGACTATGATTAGAAAGAAGTTAAATAAAACTCCTTATAAATTGTGGAAGGATAGAAAACCTAGCATAAGCCATTTTCGAGTGTTGGGATGTAAATGCTACATCGTAAATGATATAGACAACTTAGATAAGTTTGATCCAAAATCTGATGTAGGCATATTTATAGGATATTCCTCTCATAGCAAGGCATACAGGGTATTCAACAAATCATCAAAGACATTTGAGGAATCAATCTATATAAAATTCAATGAAGCCGACCCCAGAGTGCTATTAGAAAAGGAATTGGAGAAAATAGATCTTGATAACGATGAGGACCTCATTCCATTGAAGAAAACATGAGCATCGAGAGACAAGTGAGGAAGAAAAAAATGAATCCACCATAGAACCTCCTAAGAATTCTAGATTACTCGTAGGTCTTCCCACAGATCAGATCATAGGTGATCCAACCAGAGGAGTAAGTACTAGAGCATCCGTTAGTCGAGATCAAGCGCATGTAGCCTTTGTCCCCCAGATAGAGCCAACTAAGGTTGAGGAAGCCTTAGGTGATGAGTTTTGGATTTTTTCTATGCAAGAGGAATTAGGACACTTTGTAAGAAACAAAATGTGGGGAACTTGTTCCTAGACCTAGTCACCACACAGTCATTGAAACAAAATGGGTCTTTAGGAATAAGAAAAATGAACAAGGAGAGATCGTTAGAAATAAGGCAAGTTTGGTTGCATAAGGGTACAACCAAGAGGAAGGAATAAACTATGAAGATGCATTTGCACCTATCGTAAGACTAGAAGCAGTTTGAATGTTACTAGCTTATGCTTGCTATAAGGATTTCCCACTATACCAAATGGATGTCAAAAGCGTGTTTTTAAACGGCTTCATAAATGAAGAGGTATACGTGGAGCAACCGCCCGACTTTGAGGACTCTCAAAAGACCAAATCAGGTTTATCGCGTTCACAAAGCCTTATATGGATTAAGGCAAGCACCCAGAGCATGTTATGACAGACTAAGTTCTTTTCCTGCTAGAGCATGATTTTAAGAAAGGAAAGCTAGATTCTACCTTATTTATTAAAAACAAAGGTGAGGATATGCTATTAGTGCAGATTTATGTTGATGACATCACCTTTGGTGCCTCAAACAAATCACTTTGTGAGGAATTTTCTTCAATTATGACAAGTGAGTTTGAGATGAGTATGATGGGAGAGTTGAATACTTCCTTGGCTTACAAATCAAACAAATGAAGAATGGGATATTCTTAAGCCAGTCAAAGTATTTAGGAGATATGATAAAGAAATTCAAGTTTGAAAACTTGAAATCAAGTGACACTCCTTGCAGCTCATCCATAAAAATGGATAAATATGTGACTGGAAAATCAGTAGACGCAAAGATGTATTGAGGGATGATTGGTAGTTTGATGTATCTAACAACAAGTCGACCGAACATCAAGTTTAGCATATGTTTGTGTGCTCGATTTCAGTCTGATCAGAAGGAATTCCACGTTAAATGCGTAAAAAGAATATTTAGATCCATAAGTGGGACACTAGACATGGGAATTTGGTATACTAAGAGTACATCGTTCGATCTTCATAGCTTTGTTGACTCTGACCACATAGACGGTCTAGTTGATCGAAAAAGTACATTTGGTTTTTGCTACTTCTTAGGAAGTTCATTGATTTCTTGGTTTAGCAAGAAACAAATCTTTGTAGCCTTATTTACCGCCAAAGCGGAATACGTGGCAGCCCGAAGTTGCTATGCTCAAGTTTTATACATGAAACAACTATCCGATTACCAAATTCATGTTGAATGTGTGGATATTTTTTGTGACAACACCAGTCCAATTAATATTCCCAAAATTCGAGTGTTGCACTCAAGAATCAAGCACATTGAGGTTCGACATCACTTTCTTCGAGATCATCTGCAAGAAGGAGATGTCAAGCTCATACACATAGGTACTAAAGATCAATTAGCTGATATACTCACGAAACCATTGCCTAAAGATCAGTTTATCTTTATCCGGCTCGAAATAGGCATGTTCATGGAAACGGACTTATGAAAGCATTGGCATTGTTCTCGCTCAACTTAATTATGATCATGAAGGTTTCAATAACGTAATTATCATTAATAATGATCATAAGTGATATTGGCGTTATCAAATTGCGTGCCATATCCAATTTCCCTCGAATAATCGAAGAAATAATCCAAAAAGTCTAGAAATGAGGAAAACTGGGTGAAACCAGTTTCAGCTTTCACCAAGGTCAAGCCCCCAGTGCTATGAAAAAGGGGTGTTGAAACGCGTTCCAGCTAGGCCAAGGTGGGTTTATAACCCATGATATAGGTGAAACACACTTCATTTGCACTCGAACGCATTCCACCTCCTTCCCTCGCCCCAACTTGCGTTCCATTTCTCTCTCGAGTATGATGACATTTTTCTTCACAAAAATAAGAGCTGGAAAGCTTGCGAGACATCCTCTGACACTTCTACTATCTTTTTCTTCACTTTTTATTGCGCCATTGTTAAGTTCATGCTGAAACTACTTTGTTTTGTAACTTGCATATCAAGTGTTTGACAAAATGCCTAGAAGAAATCCTACAAGGAATACTCGCAATGTGGTCATTCTGCAAGGCAATAGTCCGTCTGATTTATAATCCTGACCAGAGGCGAGGAGAAAAGAACTGGAAGACCTACCAGCTAGGCCTCACCGTTAGTCACCTCCGCCACCACCACCTCCTATGCTCAAACAAATCTCGCAACAAGTGCTTAGGCGTCCAACCTCTATTTGATGAACTTAGGTGGACTTCATTTTGTTGTTTCACCACGCCTTGGTACGAGACTCTTACCCAAGCATTTTATAGCGGACTTACTCAGGATGCAGATGATCATGTTCATAACACTTACTGGTATCACTCCCGTGTAATTGGTAGTCGCATCGTCATCTCTCCAAGGCTCATTGAAGATAAATTTGAGATACCACGGGGTGGTCCTTATGCTTTGGACGTCAAAGGGAACGTCAACTTTTCAGGCTTTGACAGGTTGGGAGTTCCTAATAACTTCTCGAAAAAGGATAATGCATCCCACCTATCCTAAGAAATTTTCAAACACCACCTTCTCATTCATGCCTCATCTTATTCACAATGTCATCTCTCGCGTCATTCTTCCAGGGAGGAGTAGTCGTAGCAATGTCACTCCGGTTGATCTATTTCTTATTTGGAAAATTACATCCAGGACTTGTTGACCCAGATATGTCAAAGAGGGGGGGTGAATTGAACACTTGAACAATTTAAAATTAATTCCAATGGCAAAAATAAAGTGCAGAAAATAAACAAATATGCACACTCGATTTATAGTGGTTCGGCTACTTGCCTACGTCCACTACCTAACCATCCTCCGTTATGATTTTAACCTTGTCACTAAGAGATTCTCTTACGGGTGAGAATCCAACCGTTACACCTTTTCTCAACTTGCGGGTGTGAGAACAACCGTTACACTGCTCAGCTTACAGGCGTGGGACCAACCTATCCCAACTTACGGGTGTGAAACAGACCTAAGTTTTTCTCAACTTACGGGTGTAAGAAGACCTAACCTTGTTAAATATAAAATATCAACTAAGTAGTTTATCTAAGTATTGTTACAACCTTGATACAATATACAAGATATGAAATTGAATACAACTGTATCCTATGAACTATCTCTCAAATTTCTTTTTCAGCAAGAATGATATAAGTTAAAACAATGTTGAACGATTTAAATAAAAACAGTTCAAAACTTCGAATAGATTTTCAGATAAAGATAGAATGTTAGCTCAGTATGACATTTTTTTGAATACGTAAAGTCTCAAAGAAAACTTGAAAATAAAGCGACTTAAACGTTTTCTTGACTAGATGAAAATTCGACTAACTTTCAAAAAGGTGTTCTAGCTTAGAGAATTTTTGGTGGTCTTAACAAATTCTTAAGTGTCTGTATTTATAGACTTGTAGAGATGAAGTTGTTGTTCATTTGAATTTGAATTTCAAATATGAACGTTTACTCACAACAGCTAGAATATATCGTGAAAATGGCAACTGCACATTTCATTAATATTTTGATTTTCTCCAGATACACATATAAAGAAAGTTTTAGAAGACGTGGTTCGTGAATCAGAGAATATCTCTTACAAATACAGAAAATTGATTTTGTACGAAAAGTTGTTCTGAAAAGATGGCGAAAAAGACTTAAATGTCAGAACAGCAAAAATATCATTTCTATCATTTTGTTCCTTTGAGGGCGCTGGTAGAACATCAACGTCCTACTGAACAATGAAGTGAGGGCGCTACTGGATAGTAAACGTCTTGACTTGCTTTGACAATTAAACGACTTAATTCGTGTGGGCGTTACTTCACAGTGAGTGTCCTGCTTTGTTTTAAAACTTTTGACACACGAGGGCGCTACTTAAGAGTAAGCGTCCTAAACTATTAAAAACAGTTTTAAAACAATGTTAAGTGAGCTAATGGACGGTAAGCGTCCTGAAAGTTGTTTAAGTTGATTCTAAAGATGAGGGCGCTCCTACACAAGTAGCGTCCTGATAATTTATTCAACTTATAACTTATCAACGTCCTTAAAGATAAAAATCACTTAAAGATAAAAATATCTTTTAGCGAGCTGAAACTAAGTCAACATCCTGACATTCTCAAAGGTTGATAAAAGAAAGGTCACTACTATCAAGTAAGCGTCCTTATTAATCAGTTCAATTCAACCTTGAGCTTCCTAATATTTTATCAGCGCCCTGACTCATTAAGTCCAAAAGGGCGCTGCTAAAACATTAGAGTCCTGAAAGACTTTATAAAAGTGGTTTTTGATTTCACAATTAAAGCTCGATAAGAAAATCAAATACTTTAGAAATCATAAGGTACGATTAAAATGTTACGATCAAAATCTGCAAACGATAAAATCTTGCTGAGAGTAAGTTGATCAATAGACCTTATAATCTAAGTACTGACAGACTCAAAACTTCACTTTGACGTTCAATAGGCTTGTGATCACAGTTCCTTGATCTTGATTCTTGATAAATCTGAAATACTTGACAAGATCATTAGATAGACCAACTGGAGATATTTGGAATCATCAAAACATTCATGTCATGGGGTTCATTGAGATAATGGGACAAAGGTCAATCTATCCCACATTATTTGTCATCGCATCGCCACTATGATGAAGAGATCACGTGCTCTCCCTTATGTCATGCAGCTTACTCCTTTCTTCGAGGAGGCTGGTATTGATCTTTCTTTTATTTGGCCAGTCAATCATGTTCAGCCGAGAGACGTCGTTGATGAAAGTACTCTACATCGCATGGGATTCTATTATGTGCGCAGGTTGCGACGATGGCTAATCCCTAGATAGGTACCACGGGGTGAGACATATGGTAATTTTGAGTTTCCTCACCCGAGCGATCTCTCTTCCGATAAGATGGAGGACCACTTTCAGGAGGACCCTTCAGACGACAATGCTTATATGATTTCTAGCTCTTCTTTTGAGTCGCCCTCTGATGATAACCCTCACCGTGCTGAGGCTGGGCCTAGTAAGCAACCTCCACCTGTACCATCTCTTCGTTTTGACTTCAGCAGTCTTGAGCAACAGTTTTGTGAGATCCATACCACTCAGACTATTTCCTTGGCTTTCATGCGATCTAATCTCATAGCCATTCGCACTATCGTGACCAGTCCCACAGACTGCCATGATCATGTCTCCCGCTTTCTTGGATATCGATATAATCTTTCAACAGAGACGTCCTTCTACTCAAAGTTCCAGCATTTTCGGAGTCATTTTGACTCGCTTGAGCAACAGATCATTCATCCTTCTCAGTCGTCGATGCATGATTTTTTCTCTACTGCTGCACCTCCACCTCCCTGCACATTCGATCTGTCGCATAACTTGACCATCTCACAAAATGATATCTTTCGAAATTTGGAGCGACAGGCTGGTCCATCTGATCCACCGGCAGCATAGGTTTGCCTTTTATGATGATTCAAAAGGTGGAGAATTTTGTCGATTATGATGAGCACAGACTCAGGGGGAGTGAGAGGAGTATGTTGGATTAAGGGAGAGTTTTTATATTTTTTTGTATTATTTTGAACTCTAGTACTTGGATGAATGTAATACTATACTCTGATACATGTTTTAGTATGCTTATCTTTCTTGCATGCAACTGTAATATGCATTTATGTGATTGTTCCATCTATAAGTCTTATCTATTCATCAAGCTTCAGTTGCTTCAATCAGGCCTAGAGTAAGATGTTTGAAATCATCAAAATAGGGGAGATTGTTAGCTTAATGACCCTCACCCTTTGCACTTTTGATGATTCCAAACGATATTTTATGTTATCTAACTTCTGTGTTGAGTATGTTTTAGTTTAATGTGTTATAAGTCTTAAAGTCAAAAACAGAAACAGTACACTCGTCAAGCGTAAAAGTTTCAAAAGCAAGACCTGAAGCACAAATACCAAGGAACTCTAACATGTAAACAAAACAAGTCAACTGAAGTCACGATAAAGCTCAACTAAAGTCAACCGAAGATCAAAGCACAAGAACGAAACGTCTCAAAACATTGTAACTGCTTTAGATCTTTCTAGGTTGTAAGTTTCTTTTAGTAATTGATCAGCCACTTATCTTTATCGCGTGTTTAACCGAATCTAATTCTACCTCTCAAAGTTTTTAACCCTTCGATCTTACTTGAAGATTTAACTGTGGTTTAACTTGGTTTCTATCATTTTATCACTCATAGAACTTAAGCAGTATTCTGGATATGTATATGATTCTAAAGAACCCGTGGAATGCATTCTTACTGTGTACAACGCACTCCTGTAGCGAAAACACATCTCATTTGCCTCTGTCAAGCTGAAACGCACTCCAGCAAACAGAAACACATTTCAGGCACAAGGCAAAGAGTGTGCATAACTCTCGGGTCTTGTGAAACGTGTTTCAGCTTAGTGAAACACGTTCTAGTTGTACAAAACCCATTTTAATGTGTTTTTGCCTCGAGCTCTGTGAAAGCGTTCCAGCTGGGTTGACAAAAAATATGCATTTTTGTCTCGGGTCTCGTAAAACTTGTTTCAGCCTTCTGGAACGCGTTCCAGCTGGTGTGTGAAATTGTGTTGTTTTCTCTCAGGCTTCGTTAAACGCACTCCACTTCCCTGAAATGCACTCCAACCTGTTTTTTCCATTTTTGCTCATTTTCAGGCTTTAAACTTGAGCAACCATTGTGGGCCATTGATTTCACTAATACATGATTAAATCTTTTAATCCTTGCCACTCATGATAGGTTTAGGGTTTTGAACCATAGTTTTTTATTTAAACAATCATTAAACCCTATTCTAAAACAAAGAACTTTTAATATCATTTTTGAAACTATTTTTGCTATGCAACTAAAGGCAACCACCATTGATTATTTGGATACACATGTTGATGCACTGAGATTCTGGTATTTTTACTTTAACAAAAGTTGTTCATCATCTTGAGCTCTATTACATATCTCTTTTCTGGTTCGTTTCTAGGTAATATCATTTTGATTATCCAATTTTCTGTCATGCATGCTTTTAGTATTAAAGTGACTGAGAAATTATGTAAGAGATTATCTAAAGTTGTACTTTGTTCTTTTCTTGGAGTTTGTTCCCTTGTTGAACAAATTTCCTGTTGATTAATTGTTGTATCACTGAAATCAAGCAAGTATGCTAGTTGGGAAGATTCTCCTGCGAAGAATCAAAGTTTGTATCTGATTTGATCCTAGTCGGGGAGACTAGGTAGTGGAGGAAGACTTATTGGGAAGCCGAACCAAAATATATCGTTGTGCATTGTCCACTTTACTACTTTATTTACATTCCTGCATTATTGCTTATTCACGTATATTAATTGTTTGAGAAAGATCCTAAAAAATCCGCCAACACCCAATTCACCCCCCTCTTGGGTGTCTATTACTATTGTCTGGGAGTGCGCTTCTTGCGCAGACCCGAGACAGGGTTTTTATCAGTGAATCAGAGGAACGTGCTTCTATTGTGCAGACAGAAACTGCCACTTTACTGATTCTTTAGAAGCGTGCTTCTCCAATAAAGGAGTGCACTTCTTGAGTCTAAAATTTTCAGAATTTTGTATTTTTATCAAATACAAATTGTTGAAACTCAAGTGACAAGACTAACATAAAATCTTCATTCAACAAGCATATAATGCATAATTTTCACCAATAAAACATTAGACACAATAGATAACCATTCACATAAGTTCAGTGAAATAGACAACCATAGGCAAGCATAAGAGATGAGATATCCATATAACTTCCAAATGTCAATAAACAATATAAATAAGCATATTTGACATCAATTAAAAGGAAGTATGCCTAGAAATGTCCAAAACTTATAAAGATTTGTAAAGGGCTTCTTAAAAGTATGTTTCTAGCTAGATCATTTAATCTAACTAAAAGTTTTTCCTTCGCAACCCATTTCTTTCTAAGTTTGAGGACTTCAATTTCATTAATGGTCTTTGTCGACATGTATGGTCCATTTGAAACAGTTTTCCACGTAGTGAAAGATTGATTCATTTCAAATGTTCTCATCCTAATTCTCCAAATCATTAAGTTATCAACATTGAGCATTTAAGGAGTGAAAGGATTTTTACCTAGGTCAAACTCTGTTGTATTGGCCATTTGATCTTTAGCTCAGGGATGTTAATGTTGGCCCAGGTGTGTCTAAGAAGGGGCGGTGAATTGGACACTTAAACAAATTAAAAATTAACACAATGGAAAACAATAAAGTGCGTTATCAAATGATATTGACACAACAGATTTATAGTGCTTCGGCTTCTTGCCTACTTTAACTACCTAACCTCCTCAGCTAGGATTTGAAAAACTCCACTAATGAATCTTCTTCACAGGTGAAAACCAAACCTTTACAACCTCTCGACTTACAGGCTAGAAACTACCTAAACCTTCTCAACTTATGGGCTTGAAATCAACCTCTCACCTTCTCGACATACAAGCTAGAAACTACCTATACCTTCTCAACTTACGGGCTTGAGAACAACCTAAGTGCTCATCTTCACGAGTTTGAACATACCACTATCTTAGGTACAAGATAAAGTGAAATCACTAGTTTATATAACTACTTTTACATCACTTGATACAATTACGAGAAATATGAAATGAAGTACAACTATATCCTACGAACTGTCTCTCAAATTTCTCCTTCAACAAGTAATGATATGAGGTTTAAAATTGTGCTGAAAATTTGAGTGAAAACAGTTCTCTTTTTTTCAAATAGATTTTCAATGAAATAGATAAAGTGTAAGCTCAATATCAATATCTTTTGAATGAAACTTGTTTCAAAGATAACACTTTGAAAAAAAACTTAACTTTGAAAAATGATTTGAAAATTCGACTAACTTTCAAAAGTAAAGGTTTGAAAATTTTTGGTGTTGTTGTTTTGAATCTAAGTACTGATATATATAGACTTAGTTGAGATAAAGCGGTTGAGTGTTTGATTTGAATTTTAAATATGAATGTTTGCTCACGACTTTAATCTTTCATGAAAATGGTAAGTCTGGTTTCTTCAGACTAGTTCTGATACAATTCAGATAGCATGAATGAGGAAACTCTTGGTGAACACGATTCATGCACCTGAATTGTTAGCAATCAGGTTGACAGTTGTTTTTTTAGAACTTATGTCAGTGTTTGATAGTGGCCTGATGTTCAATCAACGTCCTGGCACATAATACCAACTTTTGTTGTTTTGTTCCTTGAGGGCGCTCATGCAACGTTAGCTTCCTACTAAACTGTGAAGTTAGGGTGCTACTTGAACGTAAGCGCCCTGACTTACGAAAGACATTTTGAACCGTAAGGGAGCTACTGGAACGTAAGTGTCTTGACTTACTTAAGACTTTTAAAACTATAAAAATAATGAGTACACTACTGATCAATCAGCATCCTGATAAATTACAAAGTTGGTTCTTGTGAGGGCGCTACTGGAACATAAGCATCCTGACAGATAAGTGATTCCAACTTATGCACTATCAACGTCCTCAAGTATTTAACAATCAACATGCTGATTGTTGGCCCAATATTATAGTCCAAGAGGGGGGGTGAATTGGACTTGGTGGATTTTTGCGTTACCTTTCGGATATTTTAATTAAACAAGTAATGTGCGCTACTAACAATCCAAATAACAAATGCAGGAAAATAAATGGACACAAAGAATTTAGAGTGGTTCGGTTCCCCTTGAACCTACGTCCACTACCCAATCACTGCGATCAAGATTTTCCAATACACTATTGGCTAATCATTTACGAGAGTGATTAGAAGTCGTTTACACTCTAACCGACACAAAGGCTTGGTTAGAAAAATCACAACCGCTAACCTACCTCAGGGCTTGGTTAGAATGTCACAAACTAGCCTACACCAGGGCTTGGTTAGAAAGCCACAACTTGTAACCAACTTACGGGCGTGGTTACGTGCTGTACAAAGTTTGGTAATATCCCGGTTGACTTAAGCAAGTCAACTATACATCAAGATTACAAAGATATAGAAAAATGTACAAACAACACTCTCAACAATATAGGCTTACAATCTTGAATGAGTTAATAATCACTATTCCAACCACTATGACTCTAAATGATGCAAAGTGTTGAAATAAGTTTTTGTCAAATGCAATCAATTTAAATATATATATATGTAAAACAGTGAATCGAATATGCACAATTAACAAGACATTGATTCTAAATAACGATAAGTTTAAAGCCCGAGAATCAATATATCATGATGATCAAAACTTGATGATTCTAAATGAATATGTGATTAAGATAAAAAATTAAACAACTCAAGTTTGATCAAAAACTTCGATTCAATATAATATGATATAAGCATATGAATCGATATCTCAATCTATTCATGAAACCACTAAACAAGGTATTTTGTTATAAAGATCAAGATAGGGTTTTACAAACACAATCAATACAAAATCAGTTTTAGAGATTATAATCTAAACAAAAGCCTGATTTCCATAAACCAAAAATCACAAGAATCTAGATTAGAAATGTATAGCCCACTCGATAAGGTTAAAGCACCAAGATTCTTCTTATGTGAAGTTGGATGCGAGTAATCACGATCAAGAATCAATAGAAGATGTAGACACACTTGAATCGTCTTGAACACTTGCACAAGAGAAACTCTCCAAGTTTCTCAAGGTTTTGAAAGATATGGAGAACTATTCGGAAGATTGGATCAAATGATCAAATGTTGTTCAACTTTTGCTTTCAAAGAAGGATTAAATGACTCAAGAACTTGTTGGCTTGTGAAAAGACTTAGACGAAAAATACACAAGTTTTCTAGATTTTGCAAAAGTTGCACTTCAAATGAGCAAGTGTGGTATTTATAGATGAACACTATACCGAGGCACAGGAACACATTCCTTAACATGGAGCGCATTTCTGGTTTGAAATCTAAAAAATTTCAAATTTCTCTTCATTCAAGGAGCGCATTCCTCAATATGTCTGTTGGGCGTAGGAACGGGTTCCTTCAACAAGAACTACTGACTCTTAAATTTTTCTTGTTTTACCCTTGGCAAAAGGAGCATGTTCCTCTTTTAAGGATTGCATTCCTTTTCCCTGATCAGAAAAATTTTGAGTCTGAAGAAAAGCCATGGGAGCGCGCATTCCTTAAACCCTGATAAAAAATCACTAAGTCTCGGGAAAAAGGTCAAGAGCGCATTCCTCACTATAAGAGTACGTTCCTTCATTGACAAGTGAAAAAAAATTAATTTTTGATTATTTTAGGTTCAAGACATTGTCAAAAATATAGACTAACATTTTAAAAATATTTTGAAACATTTTTTACACGATTAAAGTATAATTAACACAGTTAAACATGAGTGATTCGATCGATTAAACCAATGATTAAAGCAATAAGTGTAATACACATGAAATGGTAAAACCATGCAAATTTGACAAGATCAATGCATGTTAAACATTGATCAATATATGTATGATAAATAATTATGACCAAGTGATCACATAATTATTAAACTAAAATATGTGCATGCATGAGAATAATAAACTATATGAATAATTTTAAAAAGATGCAAATCATGTCTGGGTCGAACAAGTAAAAGTTACTCTACAACATTAAGATTATAATAAAGTAAGACAACCATGAATGTCACGATCCACTATATGTGACGTTATGACCGGCACAGAACCCCCAGGTATACCTTCCATCGGTACACCCCGCGTCCCGTTAGCCTAATATAACACGAATCCCAATAAAACACAATCCTATAAGACATCCATCTAACATAATCATCAACAATAATTAAAATATTACATCTCCAAAATACCAAATGTAAAATTTCAAGTCCACAAAATAATACAAACCATCCACATCCCATCTATGTGTTAATTATACATATACTAGGTGTTATCATGTACATAATATCAAAATACAAAAGAATGTACAACATCTACGTCAACAAAAACCAAGGGAGTGCTCCGCAGTCAAGTCTTCCCTTTCCCTTTCCTATCCGATCTGGAAAGAAAAGGGTAAGGTGTGAGCTACAACAAGCTCAGTGAATGTCTTCTACAAGTGGCAATATACGTGCATTTATATAAAACATGGCAAGATCATAAAAAACATTTGAAATAATATGGTGATTAAACAAGATTACATACATGCCAATATAATGCATCATGTCATAACAAAGACAACATATTATTTCAAAACATGTCAATGCAATCCTAACACCTCCTGAGTAAGGGCGATCAAAGGCCTGGTGCGGGACACACAGCGCCCGATCCGACCAAACAATACTCGTATTCTAATAGGATTTCTGGGGTCGTGCTGCACGTAGGACCAGCCTAAGCTATCCTACCTATACACAAGTCATAAAACCCTCTGCCAGGTCCACAACTGGGGATCACCAGTAAACTTATGAGACTTCCCAAGGGAAATCTCAACTAGGAAACCCAACCAAATTGCTAACCCTATGGACTATGCTCAAATTCATTTCATGGACTACTAAAACATGCATAACACTTATAGATATCAATTCAAATCAATTTATGTAATACAATGCCACGAATAAAAATCCAAATGTAAAGAGACACTCACAACTTGATTGGCTAGGCTTAGCCAATCCAACCCAACATCCTCTAAATTAACATATCTCAAAATCAAGACCTAAGTCCAACATTGGTTTTCCACCACTCCCTTAAATTCCGGGGTTCATACAAACCCTAGGTCAAACACACATGAAAGAGATAGAATGAAGAAAATGAGGAAAAAAGATATACCTTAGAGGGATTTTGGGCATGAAAGCACCCAAACCCTAGCTTTTTCTCTCATTTCTCCTCTCCTCTTCTTTTTCTCTTCTCCAAGCTCCTTAGCCTCTTTTGGAAGTGAAAATGAGAGAAATCACGTCCCAATGGCTTATATAGAGGTTAAGTGGTATTTTGGGCCCACACTTTAAAAAAACACTTAAATAAAAGGACTAGTTTTTTTTCTGCTGCAATTACTTGCACTTAGATAATCCATTTATTGCAAACGACTCACCAATTTAGCATCTTAATTGTTCAAAAGTTTTATGAGTCAGTTTCCAACCTTCTGGTAAAGGTTCAGCTCAATCCAACGGTGGAATTAGTACATCCTATTGTTTGATCAAAACTATGCAAGAAAATCTGAGAAACAGTGGTTGGAGTTTTATATCTCATAGTAAACAACTCCGATCAAGATTTTTACTTTTCATAATGAAGATCTATCAGAGAAGAATAAGCTGAAAAAAGTTCAGCTCAATCGGACCACAGATTTAGGAGATAAAGCCCTTGATGTAATTAGTGACAGAAATTTCTTCCTCCATGAGGCGAGCTCCATTGATCCAAAACACCGTTTTCGACATGTTTTGATGTCGAACGGGTCTTCGATCATTCTGAAATTTCACGCGCACTCTAATCAACGTCAAATCATGCAAATACACTCAAACCAACACGCGTCGAGCATCATATATGTATACGTACACGTATACGAGTACTCTACCGGTCAAGATGACGTCATCCTAAGGTACGGGCGTTACAATGAAGCTCTTGAATCTTTAAATGAAGTACTGTTCCTTCCACATGTTTTGACAATGCAGTTGAATCCATTAGATATATCTAGTTAGCACAAAAACAACTACGTTAAAGAGATTAGATAACACAGGTATGTTGTTTGCAATCATCAAAACAAAATTGGGTGAGAGTCGTTACATCGACACTGACTCGTTTTAAAACAAAATAACATATGGGCACTACTAAACTTTAAGCGTCCTGATGCTTGAAATACTTAAGTTTAATCAGCATGCTGATATTCAATCATCGTCCTGATAAGTTCACTTGGTTAAATGAATAAGGGCGCTACTCAAGGCGTAGGCATCCTGATAGATAAGAACATTTTCAACCTAGAACCTTATCAGCGTTCTAATGTGTCATCAGCTTCCTGACTTACCAAGTACAGGAGGGTGCTGCTAAGACATTAGCGTCCTGATGGACACTTAAAAACAATTTTTACATTTTTTAACATTTTAAAGCTTGATTAGACATGATTAAACACTCGGTATTTTGAGTCAAATCAAACATTAAAAATTCATTAAGTGATCGATAAAATCAATGAAAAGTACCTCAAAATCAAATTGATTAAACTATGCAATTATGCACATTTGTAAATCTTGTTGGGAGTTATTTGAGCAAAATTTTACATTCTAAGTGCTCAAAACTCAAAGCCTTGATCTTGATTAATCAAGCGTCTTGTAAGCTCAACTCTTTGAGCTTCATTCCTGATAATTCTAAAACACTTAACAAAATCATTAGATACTCAATTGAGTAGTTTGGAATCATCAAAATATTTGCATCATTTGGTAAGATAACAATCTCCCCTTTTTTTATAATTTCAAGCACTCAAATACCATTTGGCTAAGTGAGACATAAATACACATATTTTCATAAAATCACATTAGCATGGCATAAAGATATCAAGGATTGCATTCATTCAAGATCAATCAAAAATTTAATGCTCAATGCAGACATAGAAACATATTATAGACAAGATCAGATCAAATACAGTGTCAAATACACAAATACAAAGTATCAAACATATACATTGATTCAAGTAAACATTTCTTCTCCCCCTTAAATATTCATTTAAGAACTCCCCTTATCTTGCAGCTTCCCTTTGCAAGTCTAACTTAGTCAAGTATATGTCCATTTCTTCTCCTTCTTTTGAAAACATAAAAAAGGTGGACTTGCTAGAGTTGGAGCCTTTCCCGTTTCTTTTTCTATCATCATCCTTCTTCTTTGATCCACTTAATTGTAACGATCGCATATGACGTCATGATGATGAAGAATGCCCAACTCTAGGTCTTGTGTATGCATTATATGTGTATAATACTTAGTGAAATTTGAAATTTGGGTGCAATAAGCGCGCTTCTAGGTAGGCCTGAAATTTAAAAAATAAAATAAAATAAATAATTATAAATAAATTTTGGTCAATTGTGCATGTTGCTCAACACCTGTTTCTCTACTTACAGCCATCTAGAGTTGTTTGAACACGTTGTAAACTTGCTGGCACAACCAAAATCAGCTATTTAACTTCAAATTGACCTTTCAATTGAAGTGAAAACCAGAGGAAGAAGGGAATTGTGCTTGTAGGCCAAAATCCCAGGTAAAGTATGGTGGTTGTGAGCTGAAAATTTCATTAAAGAATTCCTCTCTTCATCTTATTCAACATATATATCATGCAAACAATTTCCATGGCTAGATTTGAAGCTGGAGAGTGAGATTTTGGGCTGGAAATTGAACAAATTGCCAGCTGAAACCATGGGAGAATAATTCCTTGATCATTGGGGAATGTTTTAATGGTTTAAACATTGAGTTTTCATTGCTGAAATGGAAGTTCCAAACCTTGCTGGGTAAGGGTTTTGGAACCCATTTTCCATGGCTGATTTGTGGTTTTTTCATGTGTTTAATGGCTGAGAATTAATCTTCGATGTGTTGTGATGATGATTGACAGAATTGAGGTACAAAATTTGTAAAATTCTGGGTTTGGTGAAGTGTACAAAGTTGCTACCTATGCTGGAAATGTTAGAGCATTTGGAGAATGGTTAAGTAAATTGCTTAGTGATTAATTTGGTGATCAAATGATTAAATTGATTAACTTATGTGGCTGGAAATTCTGTGTTAGTAAACTGAAATGTTTAATTGCAGTGTGTTGATTATGCATTGAGTATTGGAATATGAACAACATCAAGTAAGATGCATGTGTGGTGAAAATTGGTGATTTGGCTAAGTGTATGTGAGCTGTGGACATAGGCAAATTCTGTGTTGTGAGTATTTCTCACCTAAATTCTCCATTTACGGTATTGTATTTATATAAATTTGAATTATTGAATGATATACATCCATTATATATATGTGCATTGTATTTATAATCATGAGCACGGATATATGCATTGGTATTGTCATGGGTATTTTGGATTAAATACCTTAGCATTGTTGTTTTTCTATTTACTTGTTCTTCAGGGAAATGTTTTTCTATTTCCAAATCACTGAGGAATGTAAGGGTAGAAGGATTAGTATAGGATAACATGCTGGTTTGAACCTATAGCGCGATGGGGGAAGTGTATGCAATGTTATTTTGTTGTGACCTCCTGGATGCGTTGGCATATATTTATGAGAATGATGCATAAATCATATGTTTAGTTTGAAGTCATGTATATTATGATTCTTCTTTGATGCATTGGATTTATGACTGAGCTTTCCATTATCATACATGTTTTATATTAATGCATATGTGGAGATTTATTGTGAAAATTTTTAACTGAGCTAGTTGAGCTCATCCTATTTTTCCCTATTTTCTTTCAGGTCCAGATCACAAAGAAAAGGGCAAGGCTTAGAGTCTGTGTAGCCTTCTTTTTCGTCTTTTGAATGTAAGTTTTGATATGTAATTATGGGGACTTGGGAACTAGTTCTAAATGTTTGATCTCTTATTTTTGTATATAACTATCACAGATACTATTGTATATAAAACATAGGTAGTGATGGATTTTGGTTTGTATATGATAATCTGAGGAATGATGAAATTTAATTTTGGGAGTTCCATGTTGATATTTAGGATAATTGAATCTTATGATAAAATTATGGATCATATGACACCATGTTTCGAATGATGATGTATTAATTCATTATTGGTTCAATTATCTTGATCATATACAGATTATGTATTTGAGTTTATTTGGTACTTTCCGCGTAGAGGCATATCAGTGCCTCAGGTTTTGTCGGGTTGTGGCATTATCTGGGGTACTGTGCCGGTCGTGACGTCACCCGAGAAGGGGTCGCGACGTTGAGCTTCCTTCCTTCTCCTGGGATTGACTTGCTTTCTTTACATCCTTAAGGAAACTTTCAAGTACTATCTTTGAGACACTAGATTTGTAAGGATTTGGAGGTGGAGCAAGCTTAACTCCCTTTGCACGTCTGTCAGCGAGACCGGCAGCAAACTTTGAAGATGGTGTATGACCTTGGAACTCAGGTTTAGTTGGATGCTTGCGTTTAGAACTAGGAAACCTCTGAGCATCTGCTGTTGGTGGAGGTGAGATCCTCCGTGACACTCTGTGCAATGGTTTTTCATCAGACACTTCTTCTTCTTCACACTCCAGAATGCCTAGAATTCTATCAGACTTCTTTGGACCTTGTGGTCTCGTGAAAGCTGGGGCTCTGGTTAAAGAGATGAAAGAACATTCCAAATATCTTCATACTCATTAGCAATGTACCATACTATGGAATGAAGTCTAATGTTCATAGCCTTGAAGAGATCCTCGAAGAAACCAACTACACCTCCCACTCGATATTCTGCAGTGGTGATGGTGTAGGAGAGATCTATAATAGTGGATGCTAAGAAAGGCATTTTGTACTTAATAGAGGGCATCTTCTCATATGTTTGGTTAACAACATCAAGAATCGTGTTCAACCTACTATCCTCATAAGGTGTTGGCATAGCAGTGTCAACCAAAACACTGTCCTTCAGACTTGAGATGGCCTTGAGCACTAGATCAAGATCAGGTTTAGTAGATACTTGATTTAGAATTGCATTCAACACTGACTCTAGAGCATATGTGGTTGTTTTTTTCTTTGAAGATTCAACAACATGACCCTTCATACTCTGAATGTCTTCGTAAATCTTCTTCAGGATAGCACCATTTGATCCATTTTGTGTTGAACTGGGTTGCATCCTCTCTTGTGGACTTGATTGAGGTTGAGGTTGGCTCGATTGTGGCTGTTGAATCTGAATCTGAGCTGGTTGTTGCTTAGTTGGTTTACAACCAATTGAAGTGACAAAGGCCTTCATAAATGCCTTGATGGATTGTAAATTCTCTTGAACATCCTTCATCAGACCGTCACTTGGGGTAGCTGAACATGATCGGGGAAGAGCTTGCATGGCCACAAGTTTTTTGTCCATGAGCTGCATCACTTGACTTAACATGTCTGTTGCTTGAATCATATGTTTGCTGCAAGCCTTTTTTCTCTTGAAGGTCTTCATCATTCAGTTGTATCAACTATTTGATTGCTCCCAACAACTCAGTATTCTACCGGCTTTGCTTTTCTCCCATTCTTTCCAACAGTTTGAAGTTCATATATTCTTTATCATCTCTGATTCTCCTTAGAAAATCTTCTTTACCAAACCGTGAAACTGCAGGTTCACTGTAGTGAGAGTAAGATGGTGAAGATTCATCATTTTGATCACCAGCCTCATGTGCAATATTTTCTTCTTGATCTGCCTCATTGTACTCTTTTTCTTCAACATGAGGTATAATGGCAGTTTCATCAATTTTTTCTTTAGAAATTGCCATAGCAACTTTTTGGAATCCTTCTTTAGGAACTTCCATAGCAGCTTCTTGGAATCTTTCTTCAGGAGCTTCCTCTGGAGGTTCATAAAATGTTCTCTCCTTTTGATCATGAGGTTCCTCTTCATAGGAACATCCCTTGGAGATGGCAAATCAGAAATTGTTCTCTCAGAGTCCTCTCCAACTCTCTCTTGAAGTTGTGCCTCCACAACAGCTTGGGCAATCTGATTCACTTCTTCCATTTGATCAACTTGTTCACTCTGGCCTTTTTTTCCAGCATGATCAACCTGTTCAACTTGAACATCTTTTACAACTTGATCAGCTTGTTCTTTTGCAACATGATCAACTTATTCTTCCTTAGCATGGTCAGCTAGTTCTTTTGCAGCATGAACAACTTGTTTAGCTTGAACTTCCTCTCTTGCTTCAGGTGGTCCAGTCTCCACCTCTTGTGGACCTTCATACATTGGCAATCACTTTTCCAAAGCTGAAACATACACATATCTCATCAACTTGATAGTTGTCTGCCCAATACAGTGATATCTGCTGGTTTCTTTGACTTCCTCTCTTTTGAAGTCAACTTTACTCCTCTCAAGCAAAGCAGTGAGGTACATCCCAAATGGAAGACCTCTTCCTCGACTGACCACAGTGTCGATAACATGAATGAGGATGTGGGCTAGGTTTATCTTCTTCTTCTAGAGAATTCTCCAAATCAAGAACAAATCAAGTTCATTGACATTGCCTCTGCTACCAGACTTGGGCTAAATAATGTGGGTGATGATATTGTGAATGATCGTAGGAATGAGCTCGAACGATTGGTTGGTAAGTTTCTTATCAACACACACATGGTCTTTCTTTCTTGAAATAAGATTCGGGGCAGATAGGCTGTCATAGCCTGGGAATTGGAATTTGCCCTTAGTGACAAAAAATATATGGGCAATTTCATTACTTGGCAATGAAAATGTTTCAGAGAAGAATCGGGATGAAATCTTTATGGTTTTACCTTTGACCTTAGATTGTCTTGCAAATCTTGTCTTAGGCTTATCTTCCAGATTCTGAAAAAACTGTCTGACTAGGTTAGGATACCGACCAGAGTTATGGGTAAGAAATTTGGTGCAACCTTGGAACTCAAACAAAGATAGCACATCGAGATGTGCACTGGTAAAGAAATCGAAATCAACAAAGCAACCATCAATTACAACTCGGGTTGCAAGTTTTTTAGCTTTGCCTTTTTCCTTGGACTTCTGGGTTGAGGGTGATGGCTCAGCTGATTGTGGAACATCAATTGAAGTTTCAGCTGGGTTCATGTTTACGGGTTCAAAGGCGATGGGTGGATTGGGATTTTTCAACTATGGGTCTCACTCTCCTGGATGGAGATGGAGAAGGTGAAAAAGCTCTCTTTCTAGCATAGAAAGTACGTAACTTCTTGGTCTTAAGTGCCATGATAGAGATTAGAGTAACAATGGTGGTATTCAGAAATCTCTAGGAAAAAATTGGGTTTTTGGGGATCAATGGATTCAAAATTGAAAAGGAAATAAGATATTACCTAAGAAATCGAGAAACAAGATAAAAGAAAATTGGATTGATAAGTGAAAGATGAGGTTTTGGGTACGTGCTCTTCTTCTTACTTTGTAAGCGTCCTAGGGCATCATCGAATGAAGATAACAACATATGCGAACCCTATTTATACAGATGCTTCATTCGGTAAGCGTGTTCTTAACACACACTCACGTGTCTTTTCCTATTGTCCATTAGCGTCCTAATAGACGATGAGCATCCTTATGCGTTTCATTCTTCTGGACATAACGCTTTGTGTTAGCTTCCTAATCCGCTGTAAGCGTCCTCCCATAGTTAACACTCTTACGTGCATTAGCATCCTCCCACACGATTAGCGTCCTACTTTAAGCATCGAAGCCTTATAAGTGTCCTCATGCACTGATTCCCATCAATATCAACAATTTAAATTTCACAAATCATCCATCAAATATTGCAATTTGTACAGATCATCATTAATCATGCAATCAGGATATTTATTTAAACTTTACATGATCATGATCATTATCAATAATCACTGAATATATATCAACTTAAGCAAACATAGCTGTCACACCCTGGCTCAATGGGTCCTCAAGTTGCGAAATCTAACCTTATGAGGAAGAGGTTACTAGTTCGAACTTGGGGGAGGCCCTATATTATTCATGGGAGTGTGAATAATATGGATAAATGATCTCGGTGTCCGGCGTCCTTGTGTGGCGTGGCTGGCCGAGATGGGACAATATTATGGATCCATAATGGCTAGGCGTTCGCCCCGAGGGGGGTGCGCCCGCACTTGGGTAGGGGGCATGCTGTGCAACCCAGGGTGTGACAAAAAGGCATTGACTAAGAGTAAGATATACCTTGCACAATTTTTGCCTTTAAAAGGACAAAGGTCGTTGGGTGCGTGCAGTGTTCTGTGGACCCCAATGAAGACAATACTGTGGATATATAATGGCTAGGCGTTCTCCACTGCGGTGGTGCGCCCGCACCTGGGTAGGGGGCACGCTGTGCAACCCAGGGTGTGACAATAGCAGTGACTAAGAGTAAGGTATACCTTGCACAATTTTTGCCTTTACCTCAAGGTACTGCAAAATCCTCGACTTGTGCAATTTTCCTTTTATTTAAGCAGCTGAGATACCTTGCAATTTTCATTCTCCATGCTGACTTCCTTCGTGACAATTCATCATGAGGTCTTTCATTTTTTGTTCTTGTCGTGTTTTTTGAAGATTGATGTATCATCATTTGACCTTCTTCATTAGCAAGCTCACTTCCATCTCGGCTAGGTGCATTGACAATCTCATCTTCACTTTTTGAAGAAGTTTTCAATCCACTCAAAATATAATCAATATTTTCAAAATTGACTTCGAATGGGTTTGAAAACTCGTTCAAAAATTCTACTTTATAGTTCCATTTTTCAGGAAAACTATTAAGAAAATATTTTACCAATGTAGAATGAGAAATAGATTCTCCAAAGGTTTTAAGTTCATTTGATAATCGTTGAAATCTTTGAAAACTTTCATGAACTGACTCATTTTCGAGAAATCTAAAGTGAGTGAGTGCATCCCTTAATGCTCTAACCTGATTTCTAGTTTCATTTCTTCCTTCCATGGATTTTAACAAATCATAAAACTCTTTTAAGGTCGTATCCCATGGATTGAATGTTTCAGTTATAGTGATTAACTCGTCATTCCATTTTATTGGACGCTTTTCATTGAAACATGCTATAGCTATGCCTAAGGGTATTACTTGACCATGTTGGCTCATTCCATCAAGGATGGATTGATATCTACTGCAGGCTGTGTCTAGAGATTCATTCTCAGATATTTCAAAATCAGCAAATAGCCTGTTATACTCTTGGAGATTTTCATCTAGAGGAACTGATTCTCCTCCGTGGAGTCATTTGAGAGTTTCCCAAATCTCCCTTGCAGATTCTAGATGAACTATCCTTTCTACCTCTTCATCAGGTAGACTACAATACAGGGCATAGACAGCTCAAGAGTTAAACTTGTCATTGACTCATACGATACACTGTCAGCCTCGTCCTTTAAGACAATACAATAAAAATCACTAAAGATTTCGGTAGAACCGCCCCATAAATCTGAGGTTCCACATAAACTTGATAATCTCATCCAAACACAAAATCAAATTGAAATTTCACATATGAATCAACATCATTTAATTAAATCATATTCAACCCACTCCATGTACACACAAACCACAATCCATTTTTTTTCTTTCTCACAAGACTTATACATAAACCAAGTCTCCAAAACATATACATCAATATATACATGGTACCATGATTAGAATCTCACATACATCAACTAATACCATTCACAAGTATCTTTGATATTTATACAACCCACTACCGTTTTATACATATCATAATAGTATTATATACATAAATAAATACCAAAATCAAAAGTCTACACCCATCTCCCTGCACACATACTTACATTAGCAAATAACAGGCTCAGACCACTTCTCTGGAGCCGGAGCCTTGCCCTTCCCTTTGTAATCTATACCTGTAATAAAAAGGGAGTGGGGTGAGCTACAACAAGCTCAGTGAGTAATCTAATAATGGAATTATATATGCATCCATAGGAAAACATGGCATTGAAAACATCATTGTAAACTCATTATGCAATTCAAATGTAACTATCAATACATGATTCAAATACATTTCTCGTTACTCAATACATATCATACAATGCATAAAGATAAAATCCTCACCCTCAGGTATGTAAGTGAATTTATATCCCCATTAAGCATTTATAGGTATAATTCAACTTATCAAACCATCTTCTTGATCATTCCGAGGTCTAGTCCACAAACTTCCCTCTTTGGAACTGATCCTATACTTCCCTTACACCAAGTACGTCCAAGCAAATTCGATGTTCAAATCAAAGAGTTTAATGCATTAACAAGACAATGCAAAATGTAGCAATCATACATGCTTCAATTTCATAAAAACAGAGTTTATATCATACAATGCCACACATAAAAACCAAATTAGAAATACTCACAATGTATTGGTATAAGACCTTACACCAATAAACTTTTCTCTACACTTTATCAGAACTCTGTGCACAACAACTTTGGCCAAGTCTACACTAGTCCAAATTGCCCAATTCCACACTTCACAACACTTAGTCAATTTTTCCAATTTTCTAACTTTTCCAGCACAAGTACCACTCTTGTGATCATCACCAAGTCAAGAATTCACCAATTCTTCTTTCAAATCTCTGCAATTCACCATTACCACACATCCATTATCAATTTCCAATCATAATACACATCAAAACACTTCAATTCAAGATTCAAATGGATTCCCAAAACCCACTTACAACAATTCTGGAAATCCAACCATGAAAAATCCTAAATTAAATCATCGAATTATAACAACACAACAAGGAAACACTTACCTATGGTTTCCTCCATTGAATCAACAATAATCTAGTTGAAACCCACCTTTCCAAGTTTCAAATCAAACCATTGAAATCACATGCATGTCATATATGATGGACAACTTGAAGAAAGGAGTTCAATTCTGTAATTTTTAACTTCAAAAACCGAGGTTTTTACCTTTGGTTTTGATCTCCAAGCTCAATCTCCTTCATCCATTTCGTTGTTTTGGTTTCTCTAAACTTCAACCGGCTCAAAATGACTGAAAATGAGCGAGAAAAGTGGCTTATACATGAATAAACCACCACACGGACTTTAAAAAAAATTTGCAGGACCACCGAGGAACGCACTTCGCGGTGCCCAGAAAATTGGGTTTTCTGAAAAACCCGTGAGGAGCCCTTTTCTCCTTTGCCAGGAGCACGCTTCTCACCTAAGGAGCGTGCTTCTCCCTTTAAGAGCGCTTCTATGAAATTTCCTGAACATTAATCTCTTGGGTTTGCCATAGGAGCACTCTTCTCCCTTTAGGGAGCGCGCTTCTTGCACCCAAATCCAAAATTTTACTAAGTGTTGGGCATTTTATGATACAACTAGCCTCCTAGGGTACCAATAGCCTTACAATACTTGTATTTTGTCTATTTTAAGGTCATATACATACGTATACACGTACAAATATGCCTGACAATACGTATTAGTCAACGCACAAGTTTGACTAGTACATACGGGGCGTTGCTATCTCCCCATGTTAAAGGATTTTGTCCTCAAAATTTAAATCAAGGATCATACCTCAAGTGGTGAACAAATCAGGAAATTGCTCCCGCATTTGATCCTCTCGCTCCCAAGTCTGCCCTTCATTATTATGAAATTTTCATTTGTTCCTAACCAGTGGAATCTGCTTGTTCCTGAGTTTCTGAACTCGTCTGGCTACAATCTAAATTGGTTCTTCAAGATATCTAGTGTCCTCCCCAACTTGTAACTGAGTTACATCCAAAATATGCGATGGTTTTGGATATTGTGTCAGGTCTATATGATATTTCCTCAACATAGTAACGTGAAATACATTATGGACACCAAGCAACTATAGTGGTAGAACAAGTCGATAAGCTAATGGACCTATCTTCTCAAGGATCTTGAATGGTTCCACAAGTCGCGGTGCGAGCTTTCCTGTAACCCCAAATCTTGTCTGACCTTTCATTAGAGAAACCTTCAACAACACCTAGTCTCCCACTGAAAACTCTAGAGGTCTATGCCTCTTGTCAAAATGACTCTTTTCACGATCTTGGGCTGTCTTTAATCTCTGCCTTATCTGTTTGATCTTTTCTGTGTGATCCATAATAATAGCTGGCCCCAATAACTATTACTCTCCAACCTCAAACCAACAAGCCGAAGATCTACAAGGTCAGCCATACAAAGCCTCAAAGGGTGCCATACCAATACTAGCCTGATAGCTATTATTGTATGCAAATTCACACAGATGGAGATACTCTCCCCATTTCCACCAAAATCTAATATAGAAGATCTAAGCATATCCTCCAGCATCTGTATCACCCTCTCAATCTGGGCATCTGTCTGTGTGTAAACGTTCACATTGTATTTGAACTTCAAATGTCTAACAATTATTATCTACTAAGTCTATAAATACCAATACTTTGAATCAAGCAATGTGCCGATAATTTTTATTGTGCCAAAAACTTTTTCACCGTTAGTCGTTTTCAAAATGTTTTCATGTTCTAAGTTTTCAAAGCATTCTTCACTGATACTTTACTTATTCAAAAGATTTTCATATTGTCTATCAACAATAAACCAGATGGTATCGTATCTACCATGAGATCTAGGTAATCCTGTGATAAAATCCATAGTAATATGCTCTCATTTCCGTTCTGGAACAGATAATGGTTGCATTTGTCCTCCAGGTCTCTAATGTTCAACCTTAACCAACTGACACACCCCACATTTCTGAACATACTCAGCAATATCTTTCTTCATCCCATGTCACAAAACTGTTCTTTTCATGTCATGATACATTTTGGTTGATCCTGGGTGAATAGCATATTAAGATCTATGTGCTATCTGAAGTAATTCAACTCTCAATTCTTGGTCTATAGAAACCCATAATCTCCCCTAAAATCATATTACACCATCTGAATCTCGTTGCCAATCTACCCGTTCAGCTCCATCAGCCCATGAATTATACATATCATAATCAGGATCTTGCTACTGCAAATCCTTAATCTTCTGAATATGAGTATCAGTCAGTTGTATATGCATCTGAGCACAAATATCGACATGAGGGGCAATAGAGAGCACACTCATCACTGTAGCTCTCTCTAATAATCGCCACTCGTGAACCATCAGACAAGCTACCACGCTAGTCTCTGTACGTTTCCTACTCAGTGCATTAACAACTACAATGTGTTGACCTAAGCGGTTCATCACTTAACACATCCCAAAGTATAATTAATAAAGTATATTTTGATGATTCGATCAAGGAATTCAAGATCTTAAAGAAAGAATGATTCGATCAAGGAATTCAAGATCATATGATAATTTCAAGATCACACAACACGAACGATTCGATCAAGAGCTTCAAGACTACATTATCCGATCAACGATCACGAAATTCAACTCAAGCACGAAGTTCATCGAAGATCTCATAATGAAGAGTTGGATTTAAAGATTATGAGAAATATGAGAAATACACAGTATTTTAGGTATATTTTTCTCTAGTAGATATTGCTCAAACATTTTTCAAAATCATGCCCAAATCACTTGCATATTTGCATGTTTTGATCATACGCTTTACGGTATTTCAAATGATTTAATTTTCTATGTTTAATTTGAAATTTACCTACTTTTATTTGCATTCATTGTATTTTTAATCGGAAGTCAAAACTACTTTTCAAGAGTCTTTTAGGACACTAATGATTTAACAGCGCTCTCTTGGACTTGATAAGTCAAATGTCTAACAATTATTATCTACTAAGTCTATAAATACCAATACTTTGAATCAAGCAATTTTTCGAAAATTTTTATTGTGCCAAAAACTTTTTGACGGTTAGTCTTTTTCAAAATGTTTTCATGTTCTAAGTTTTCAGAGCATTCTTCACTGAAACATTACTTATTCAAAAGATTTTCATATTGCCTATCAAGAATAAACCAGATGGTATCATATCTACCCTGAGATCTAAGTAATCTTGTGATAAAATCCATAGTAATATTCTCCCATTTCCGTTCTGGAACAAATAATGGTTGCATTTGTCCTCCAGGTCTCTAATGTTCAGCCTTAACCAACTTACACACCCCACATTTCTGAAAATACTCAGCAATATCTTTCTTCATCCCATGTCACAAAACTGTTCTTTTCATGTCATGATACATTTTGGTTGATCCTGGGTGAATAGCATACTAAGATCTATGTGCTATCTGAAGTAATTCAGCTCTCAATTCATGGTCTATAGGAACCCATAATCTCCCCTAAAATCGTATTACACCATCTGAATCTCGTCACCAATCTACCCGTTCAACTCCATCAGCCCATGAATTATACATATCATAATCAGGATCTTGCTGCTACAATTCCTTAATCTTTTGAATATGAGTATCAGTCAGTTGTATATGCATCTGAGCACAAATATCGACATGCGGGGCAATAGAGAGCACACTCATCACCGTAGCTCTCTCTAATAATCGCCACTCGTGAGCCATCTGACAAGCTACCATGCCAGTCTCTGTACGTTTTCTACTCAGTGCATCAGCAACTACATTGTGTTGACCTAAGCGGTTCATCACTTAACACGTCCCTAAGTATACTTGATAAAGTATATTTTGATGATTCGATTAAGGAATTCAAGATCATATGATAATTTCAAGATCACTCAACACGAACGATTCGATCAAGAGCTTCAAGACTACATTATTCGATCAACGTTTACGAAATTCAACTCAAGCAAGAAGTTCATCGAAGATCTCATAATGAAGAGTTATATTTTTCTCTAGTAGATATTGCTCAAACGTTTTTCAAAATCATTCACAAATCACTTGCATATTTGCATGTTTTGATCATACGCTTTACGGTATTTCAAATGATTTAATTTTCTATGTTTAATTTCAAATTTACCTAGTTTTTATTCGCATTCATCGTATTTTTAATCGTGAATCAAAACTACTTTTCAAGAGTCTTTCAGGACACTAATGATTTAACAACGCTCTCTAGGACTTGATAAATCAGGATGCTGATGATTCCTTAGGACACTGATAACATTCAAGGTTGAATTGAACTGATTCATCAAGACTGTAGCACCCGTGCCTTTAGGTGACGTCATTTTGACCCATAGTGTACCCGCAGAGTACTCGTATACGTATGTGTATATGTATTTTGATGCTCGAAGCATGTATGTTTGAGTGTCTTTGCATGATTTTAGGTCATAAAGAGTGTGCATGAAGCTTTGGAACCATCGGAGACCCGTTCGACGTCAAAACATGTCGAGAACGGTGTTTTGGATCCAGTGGAGATCTCTCCATGAAGGAAGAGATTTCTGTCACAAATTACATCAATGCTTTGATCTCCTAGATCCGTGGTCCGATTGAGCTTAAATTTCTTCAGCTCATTCTTATATGATAAATCTTCATTATGATCGGTTAAGATCTTGATCGGAGGTACGTACTACGAGTTATAAGACTCCAAACACTGTTTCACGAATTATCAGATTTTCTTACGCATTTTTTATCAAACAGTTAGATCTCGCAATCCCACCGTGGATTGAGTTGAAAGTTTTCCAGAATGTTGGTACTTGACTCATGCAACTTTGGAATGGTTACGATGTTAAATTGGTGGGTATTTTGCAAGACATTAACTATCTAAGTGCAAGTATTATAACAGGAAAACTGATTTTTTGATAGTTTGTGGTAACTTTTAGTTGTGGGCCCAAGCTTGTCTATTTAAGTAACCAAAACGTAATTTTAGGCTCATTTGCTCATTTCTCAGCCAGAAAAGAGAGAAAGGAGCTGGAGATGAGAAAAGGAGAAGAAAATTAGGGTTTGGTGGTTTCATGCTCAAGAACACCTAAGGTTTGCATTTTTCCTCCATTTCTTCTTTGGATCTCTCTATTAGTTGCATGATAGCTTTATTTTGAGCATGAGGGTTTCATTTTGATGCATGCATTGTGATGAACCTTGGATGGGTGGAAGACCAAAGTTGGAGTTGAGTCTTGCATGTCACATATGTGTGATGAGAGAATGTTAGGAGTACACTAATGGTGAAACCCCCAATTTCTAGCAAGAAATTGGAATGGTTAGTTTAAATGACCTATACTTAGTTTATGACCTTAGACTTTTTCAAAATATTTGCATGCCAACTACTTTGACCTAGTGGCCATTGTGGATGATTCCATGTTGCAAGATCAGTAAAATTCATGGCTGAACATGGTGGCCTAGTGTAAAATTGGCAATATGGCCTATGTATGAAAATTTCCAGATTTGGGGCTTTTGATGCTCTTGATATAAAATCTGGAAAATTATGCAATGTAGGTCTAATTGGACATGATTAGGGTTGTTTGATGATTGAATTCAGTGGGTTCTCATAATGGACACCCTAAGGTTGACTAATTTTGATCTAGGCTAAGTATTTGGCATTTTTCATGTACTTTGGCAATTTTGCATGTAATTTGGGGATTTTGCCCAAATTAGGACTTTTCACCCAAAGCAAGTCAATTTATGAAATTGACTTGGGGATTGTTTAATTGGACCCAAATTGAGTAGAATCATGGGTTTAAAATGTTAGAACCTATGTTAAATTGATATGACTTAGTTCATTTTGACCTTATGTTTTATATTGGCCTAATTGGGGGTTTTGACCAAGACTTAGTCAATTGATGAAATTGACTTGATGTATAGTCTAATTGACCCTAATTATAATTGAATTTCATGTATATTAGTGGTTGGATCATGGGATCACCCTATTACATTCAATTTAGGTTAATCTTAGTTTAATTGAGTCTAAATGATCAAGTTGGGCAATATGGAAATTGGCTCAAGGGGGTAATCAATTTAGAATCTAATTGACTTTAGATTGGGTTTGAACATGGGGTTTTGACACACTTTATGACTGATTTTCAGTTGTGTGAACCATGTTATTTCCAGGTCTTGTGATTGATCTTGAACCCGTTTAGTCAATTAGAGAGTTTTGGCGATTGGATTGGCTAGACTTAGCCAATCAAGAATGAGTGTTCTTTTACTTTTGGATTATTTATATGTGGCATTGTAGTATAGAAATGTTTTAAATTCTTATGTATGATGGTATGCGTGTTTTAATATTCTATGAAATACATTTGAGCATAATTCATTGGGATGACAATTTGGGTTGAGGCTCCTAGTTGGAATTTCCTCTTTTTGGGAATTCTCGTAAGTCTAGCGGCGATCCCAGTTGTGTACCTGGCAGAGGGTTTTATGGCTTGTGTATGGGTAGGTTAGTTTAGGATAATCTTATGTGTTGCACAACCCTAGAAATCCTATTAGGATATGAGTTTTGAGTGTGTGTTCAGGTACTGTGTGTAGCGCACCAGCCTTGAACTCCCGTACTCAGGAGGTGTTAGGATTGCATGAGCATGACTACAAATGTTATGCATTGTCTTATGTATGACTTGATCCATTATGTTAGCATGTATGTAATCTATTTCGTCATCATGATATTTCAATTGTTTTATGATCTTACCATATTTTATAAATGAACGTATATGCCACTTGTAAATAACATTCACTGAGCTGGCTGTAGCTAACACCTCACCATTTTCTTTCAGGATCTGATAGAAAAGGAAAATGGAAAGCTTGACTGCGGAGCGTCCCTTGTTTTTGTTTCATGTAGGTGTTGTACATTTACTTTTGTATTTTGATAATTATGTACTTGATAACACCTAGTAATTGTATATTTAACACATAGTTGGGATGTGTTGGGTTTTGTATCATTTTGAAGACTCTGAAATTTTATATTTGTAAAAATTTGGAGAAGTAATATTTTACTTCATTATGATCATATTAGTTGGTTGTTAAGGATGTATTTTTATTTCTTTTTGGGGATTCATATATGTATTCGAGAGCTGACGGGACTTTGGGTGTACCGACGGAGGGTATACTCGAAGGTTCCCGTGCCGGTCATGACGTCACGTAGAGTGGATCGTGACAAGGACGCTTACTTGTAAGTAGTTGTTTCCCTTTAGTCAACCTCGAAGTTGTCAGGACCCTCACTCAACATAAACTTACTAAAAGATTTCTAAGTTCTTCAAAGAATTTATCTTTAAGGACGCTGATAGTTATAAGTTGGATAAACTATTAAGACGCTACCTGGATAGGAGTGCCCTCATCTTTAGGAACCAACTTTGCAGTACTTGGTTTTGTTTTCAAATATTGTGAAATGACAAGACGCTTACATAATTGTAGCGCCCTTGTGTTTTAAGTTTTAAAAGGTAGGACGCTTACTCGAAAAGTAGTGCTCGAAATACTTTTAAAAGTAAGCAGGACGCTAACTGTGTTGTAGCGCCCTCAAAGTTCAGTCATTTCTATCGCAAACAAAGTCAGGACGCTTACAGTAGCGCCCTCACTTCATTGTTCAGCAGGACACTTATATACAATGAGCGCCCTCAATGAACGACAAAATTGATATTATGCGTCAGGACACTGATTACAGAATCATGACACTTTTAAAAGTAAGCAGGATGCTAACTGTGTTGTAGCGCCCTCAAAGTTCAGTCATTTCTATCGCAAACAAAGTCAGGACGCTTACAGTAGCGCCCTCACTTCATTGTTCAGCAGGACACTTATATACAATGAGCGCCCTCAATGAACGACAAAATTGATATTATGCGTCAGGACACTGATTACAGAATCATGATGCTAATTCAACAACCGTCATTGTTCTGACAGGTACACTATATCAGTCTACGTTGTCAAAATAGATCTTTGCACAGAATCCTTTTCAGATTTATCAGAAATATTTTCTGATGCATGAATTAAGTTTTCTAAAACTTTCCTTATTCATCTAATCTGAAAAGAACCAGAATGTTAGTGAAAATTACAGTTGCCATTTTCATATAACATTCTAGCAGTTGTGTGTAAACGTTCACGTTGTATTTGAACTTCAAATGTCTAACAATTATTATTTACTAAGTCTATAAATACTAATACTTTGAATCAAGCAATTTGCCAACAACTTTGGCTAAGTCTACACTAGTCCAAACTGCCCAATTCCACACTTCACAACACTTAGTCAATTTTTCCAATTTTCTAACTTTTCCAGCACAAGTACCATACTTGTGATCATCACCAAGTCATGAATTCACCAATTCTTCCTTCAAATCTCTGAATTCACCATTACCATACATCCATTATCAATTTCCAATCATAATACACATCAAAACACTTCAATTCAACATTCAAATGGATTTTCAAAACCCACTTATAGCAATTCTGAAATTCATTTCCAACCATGAAAAGTCCAAAATTAAATCATCGAATTAATCACAACACAACAAGGAAACACTTGCCTATGGTTTACTCCATTGAATCAACAATAATCCAGCTAAAACCCACCTTTCCAAGCTTCAAATCAAGCCATTGAAATCACATGCATGTCATATATGATGGACAACTTGAAGAAATGAATTCAATTCTGTAATTTTTAACTTCAAAAATTGAGGTTCTTACCTTTGGTTTTGATCTCCAAGCTCAATCTCCTTCATCCATTTAGTTGTTCTTGTTTCTCTAGACTTCAGCCAGCCCAAAATGACTGAAAATGGGCGAGACACCTGGCTTATACATGCATCAACCGCCACACTGACTTTTAAAAAAAAATTGCAAGCCCACCGAGGAGCGCACTTCTCCCCCAGGGAGCGCGCTTCTCAGAGCCCAAAAAATTAGGTTTTCTGAAAAGCCCGTGAGGAGCGGTCTTCTGCTTTGCCAGGAGCGCGCTTCTCGCCTAAGGAGCACGCTTCGCCCTTAAGGAGCGTTTCTCTGAAATTTCCTGAACATTCATCTCTTGGGTTTGCCATAGGAGCACTCTTCTCCCTTTAGGGAGCGCGCTTTTTGCACCCAAATCCAAAATTTTACTACGTGTTGGGCATTTTATGATACAACTAGCCTCCTAGGGTACCAATAGCCTTACAATACTTGTATGTTGTCTTTTTTAAGGTCATGTACATACATATACGCGTACAAATATGCCTGACAATACATAATAGTCAACGCACAAGTTTGACTCATATGTACAGGGCGTTACAATCTCCCCAACGTAAAGAATTTTGTCCTCAAAATTTAAATCATGGAACATACCGCAAGTGGTGAACAAATCATGAAACTGCTCTCGCATCTGATCCTCTCGCTCCCAAGTCTGCTCTTCATTATCATGAAATTTCCATTTGATCCTAACTAGTGGAATTTGCTTGTTCCTGAGTTTCTGAACTCGTCTGACTACAATCTAAATTGGCTCTTCAGGACATGTAGTGTCCTCCCAACTTGTAACTGAGTTACATCCAAAATATGCGATGGTTTTGGATACTGTGTCGAGGTTATATAATATTTCCTCAACAAAGTAACGTGAAATACATTATGGACACCAACCAACTGTAGTGGTAGAGCAAGTCGGTAAGCTAATAGACCTATCCTCTCAAGGATCTTGAATGGTCCCACAAATCGTGGTGCGAGCTTTCCTGTAACCCCAAATCTCATCTGACATTTCATTAGAGAAACCTTCAACAAAACCTAGTCTGCCACTGAAAACTTTAGAGGTTTATGCCTCTTGTCAAAATAACTTTTTTGACGATCTTGGGTTGTCTTTAATCACTGCCTGATTTGTTTAATCTTTTCTATGTGATCCATAATAACCACTGGCCCCAATAACTATTACTCTCCAACCTTAAACCAGCAAGCCGAAGATCTACAAGGTCGGCCATACAAAGCCTCAAAGGGTGCCATACCAATACTAGCCTGATAGCTATTATTGTATGCAAATTCACACAGATGGAGATGCTCTCCCCATTTCCCACCAAACTCTAATATGCAAGATCTGAGCATATCCTCCAGCATCTGTATCACCCTCTCAATCTGGCCATTTGTCTAAGGATGGAATGTTGTACTTAGACGGAGATGAGTCCCGAATCGAGTTTGCATCGAATGCCAAATGGTCGATGTAAACCTCGGATCTCTGTCTGATATAATAGATTCGGGAACTCCATGCAATCTCACGCGAATATACAATCTGCTCAGTCTATCAATAGAGTCTCTGATGTTTATTTGAAGAAAATGAGCAGATTTAGTCAGCCTATCAACAACAACCCAGATGGTATCGTATCTACACTAAGATCTAGGTAATCCTGTGATAAAATCCATAGTAATATGCTCTCATTTCCATTCTGGAATAGATAATGGGTGCATTTGTTCTCCAAGTCTCTAATGTTCAGCCTTAACCAACTGACACACCCCACATTTCTGAACACACTCAGCAATATCTTTCTTCATCCCATGTCACCAAACTGTTGTTTTCATGTCATGAAACATTTTGGTTGATCCTGGGTAAATAGTATACTGAGATCAATGTGCTATCTGGAGTAATTTTTCTCTCAATTCATGGTCAACAAGAACCCATAATCTCCCTTGAAATCGTATTACACCATCTGAATCTCGTTGACAATCTAACCGTTCAGCTCTATGAGCCCATGAATTATACATATCATAATCAGGATCTTGCTGCTGCAAATCTTTAATCTTCTGAATATGAGTATCAGTTAGTTGTATATGCATCTGAGCACAAATATCGACATTTGCGGCAATAGAGAGTACACTCATTGTTGTAGTTCTCTCTAATAATCGCCACTCATGAGCCATTTGTCAAGCTACCACGCCAGTCTCTGTATGTTTCCTACTCAGTGCATCAACAACTACATTGGCCTTTCCAGGATGATTCTCCAATGTGAAGTCATAATCCTTCAAGAATTTCAGCCATCTTCTTTGTCTCATATTCAACTCTTTCTAATCAAACAAAAATCTCAAACTCTTATGATCAGAAAACAACATGAAATTTTCACCGTAAAGATGATGCCTCCATAGTTTCAATGCAAAAACAACTGCAACGAGTTCCAAATCATGCATAGGGTAATTCTTCTCATGCACCTTCAACTGTCTAGATGCATAAGCTACAACTTTATCCTCTTGCATCAATACACAACCCAATTTAGAATGTGATGCATCTGTATGGATCACTAATTCTTTCTCGGGCTCCGGAAGTACTAATACTGGCTCAATAGTCAACTTTCTTTTTAGTTCTGCGAACGCCTCTTCACAAGCTACATTCCATACAAATCGTACATTTTTCTGAGTCAGCTTAGTAAGTGGTATAGCCAATTTGGAATAGCCTTCCACAAACTTTCTGTAATAGCCTGCTAAACCCAGAAAACTTCAAATTTTTGTTGTTGTGGTTGGTCTTGGAAAATTTATGATCCCCTCCACCTTGGCAAAATCAACAGATATCCCATCTACACTCACCACATGTCCCAGAAATTTCAATTCATTTATCCAAAACTCACACTTACGAAGCTTGGCATATAGCCTATGTTTTCTCAGTGTCTGCAGTGTAATCCTGAGATGCTTCTCATGCTCCTTTCGAGTCTTGGAATAAATTAGAATGTCGTCTATAAAGACTACAATAAACTTATCCAAATATTGCTTAAATACTCTTTGCATCAAGCCCATAAACATGGCAGGTGCATTGGTCAAACCAAATGGCATCACAAGGAATTCATAATGCCCATATCTCGTTCTGAATGTGGTTTTCAGTATATCCTCTTCATGAATCCTCAACTGATGGTAAATCAATCCCTGACAACAACGCCAAAAACTTGTTACGTGCAAACTGCAAGCGTACGGTGTTAAGTTATAATATAAAATCGATGAGATATCGGGTTGTCGTCCTCTAGGATTGATACTCACAATAAAAACCACGTTTACTGACTTCAACTTTATTTAAAAATTTATATTTGAGTGATTAAGTGAAATAAATAAACAATTAAATAATTAGAAAGTAAACTAAGCATGCAATAAAAATAGATAGAGAATAGAATAATCTAGAGGTTCGATATCACCTCACCCTCAACTATGCACATATATATATATATATTGATTATTAAATCAGTTTGTTTATTTATAAGTCAAGAATCCTAAAGTCTCTAATTTCCTCTCTCGAGTGCCGAATTAGAACATATCACCAAGGCTTGATTTCGATCTCTCGATAAAAACCAAAACCCAAGCAACTCATTAGGTTTTGTGATTATTCCTACAACTTCGAAAGATATCACAAATTTCTCGATTCTATGATAATCTTAGGTTATATTTCCCTTGTTCCAACCAAAGGAATCCTCTCTAGAGTGCCACCCCCAAGTCTAAAATCATTCAATCTGTGATCAAGAGATTGTAAGCATTAAGCAATGAGAAATATAAATAAACTAGAAAACTTTATTAACAATAGTCAAACAATAAAACCTACAGCATAGTATCAAGTTCAGATCAATCTACACCTCTAGAAAGAGGATTTAGTTCATAACTAGAGATATCAAAGCTGAAATAGGCATTATGAACATAAATCTAAAACCAGAAACACAAAGTAGAAGGAAGGGAAAGTGAAGAAGAATCTTCTGTCTTCAATGTTGCTCTTCTCCTCGCATCCAAACCCTAGCCGTCTTCCTTGCTTTCCACAATCTTTTTTTCCTTACCTTGATGCTTTGAAAACCCTAAACAATGGTCTTTATATAGCTACAAGTCCATAAGAAGTCGTCCAAGAAGTGTCCAAGTCGAACTAGAAAAGTTCCCAACAAAATTAGAAAGTTTCTATTTTGAATCACATATCAACTTTCTTTCTCATCGTTTTTCTTCTATTATTATACTCCGAATAAAGCTCAGAACTATTGCATCTTATATTATTTCAAATAAGGAATCCATAGAAACAAACCGCATCAAAATCGGAATTACATTGAGAAAGTTATGGCCGAAATACAAAAATCGCGCAGTTGGGTTTTTGCGAAGCGCAGCGATACGGGTTTTAACCCATGTTTTTCCTTATTTTCTTTTGGACTTAGCCAATTTTCCACAATCCCAAGGCTTGGATACACTTGTTTGTTAAGTCTAACTCCCTTGGCTCCGCTTTCATCATGTCTTCATCTTCTCAATCATCATTTAGAACATCAAAGCACCTACAAAACACATCAAACCAAGTGAGTAACTGTTATCTCAATGAACCTCATGATATGAATGTTTTAATGATTCCAAATATCTTCTATGTGTATATCTAATGATCTTGTCAAGTGTTTCAGATTTTTCAAGAATCAAGATTAAGGAATTGTGCTCACAAGCCTATTGAACATCACAAAGTAAAGTTTCGAGTCTATCAACACTTAGAATGCAAAGTCTATCGATCAACTTACTCTCAGCAAGATTTTATTGTTTGCATATTTTGATCATAATATTTTAATCATACCTAATGATTTCTAAAGTATTTGATTTGATTTCAAATGATATTGAGTTTTAATTGAGAAATCAAAAATCGCGTTTATAAAGTCTTTCAGGATACTAATGTTTTAGCAGTGCCCTCCTGGACTTGATGAGTCAGGACGCTCAAGGTTGAATTGAGCTGATTAATAAGGATTCTTACTTGTTAGTAGCGACCTTTCTTTTATCAACCTTTAAAAATGTCAGGACGCTGACTTAGTTTCAGCTCACTGGAAGTTCTTTTTGCGTTTTAAGTGATTTCTATCTTTAAGGACACTGATAAGTTATAAGTTGAATAAATTATCAGGACGCTACTTGTGTAGGAGCGCCCTCATCTTTAGAATCAACTTAAATAACTTTCAAGATATTACTGTCCTTCAGTACACTTAACATTATTTTAAAAATTGCTTTTAAATATCAGGACGCTTACTCTTGAGTAACGTCCTCGTGTTTTTAATGTTTAAACCGAAGCAAGGACGCTAACTGTCAAAGGAGCACCCTCATGATTTAAGTCGTTTAATTGTCAAAGTAAATCAGGACACTTACTATTTAGTAGCCCTCTCACTTCATTGTTTAGTAGGATGTTGATGTTCTATAAGCACCCTCAAAGGAGCAAAATGACAGAAATGATATTCTTGTTGTTCTAACATGTACATCCTTTTATCCATCTTTTTCAGAACAACTTTTCGTACAAAATCAATTTTCTATATTTGTAAGAGATATTCTCTGATTCGCGAACCACGTCTTCTAAAACTTTCCTTATTCGTGTATCTAGAGAAAATTTGAATATTCATGAATTGTGTTGTTGCCATTTTCATGATATATTCTAGTTGTTGTGAGAAAACGTTCATATTTGAAATTCAAATTAAAATGAACAACAACTTCATCTCTACAAGTCTATAAATACAGATACTTAACAATCTGTTGAGACCACCAAACATTCTCTGAGCTGAAAAACCTTTTGAAAGTTATTCGAATTTTCATATGTTTCAAAAAGCTTAAGTTATTCTAGTTTCAAAGTGTTTTATTTGAATCATTACTTATTCAAATGATTTTCACATTGAGCTAAGATTCTGCCTTTATCTTAAAATCGATTTGAAAGTTTGAATTGTTTTCACTCAAATTATTCAGCACTGTTGTTTTTACTTATATCATTCTTGCTGAAAGAGAAATTTCAGAGATAGTTCATAGGATACACATGTACTCAATTTCCTATCTTGTATATTGTATCGAGGTTGTAACCGTAGTTAGATAAACTACTGAGTTGATATTCTTCATTCAACAAAGTTAGGTTGTCTCACACCCGTAAGTTGAGAATAGGTCTTCTCCCACTTGTAAGTTGAGAAACGTTAGTTCTCACATCCGTAATGATAGTTGCATATTTAGATAGGTTATAGAGCATGTTTTAGGTGTGTTTTAGGACATTTTATGCATTAGTTTCATGTGTTTATGTTAGTTTCAATTTATTTGTTAGTTTAGGATTAATTGGATTTTTATGCATTATTTTAGTTGATTAGTTAAAAAATTTGATTTACTTTATATTTGAGTGAGTTATTAATTTAATCTGCTTTTTTTTGTAGGTGTTTGGATGCATTAATCATGGATTTGGATGAGAAGAACTTGTACAAGAAGTGGCAAAGGAGAAGCATCAAGAGCCCAAGCAGAAAAGAGGCACAAAATTGGCTAAGTCCAAGAATCAGGCACAAAAGAAGACGTTCTGGGCACCGTGCGCTGGAACAACCTTATCGGAGTGCCGCGACGTTGCCTGCGGTGCTAGGGTTTCTGGAAGTAACGTTTTGGTAACTTATTGGATGATTTTTGAGGAATTTCTAATTTGGATTTTGGATGAAAGGGGCCTATATTATACCAAACTTTAGGGTTTTTCGAGGAAAACACAGTGGAATAGAGAGGAGAACAAGACAACTAGGAGGAGGATGAGAACAGTTGAAAGAAGATTCAAGTTCCAAATTTTCTAGTTTGCTATTAATGTTTATTATTCAGTTTTTCTCCATGTCTTGTGTTATTTTCATTCACATTATGAACTAATCTTTTGTACTAGAGGATAAATGAATCCTAGCTTTGATTCTATGTTCTAGTTTAGGGCTTTACATATTTATGATAGTTTATTTATATTTCTCCGTTGTTAATGCTTTCAATCTCTTGATCATGGATTGGATGAACTTAGTTCTAGGGTGCGGCAATTCGAGAGAGGGTACTCTGGATCGGAACAAGGGAAATATAGCCTAGGTAATCGTGAGACCGAGAGGAGATCGAGACCCTTTGAAGTCATTAATGGAAATCATAGATCTTAGTGAGTTTGTAGGAATTAGATCTTTATTGAGAGGTCAAGATCAATTCCTATGAATATGCTCTAACGCGGCACTCGAGAGAGGGTGTTAGAAACAATAGGACTTCCAGTTTAAAAACTAAGTAAATACATTGATGATAAATATTTGGAAAAGAGCATAGTTGATAGTTAGGTGAAATCGATTCTCTAGGTTTTCGCATATATTGATTTTTCTCATAATTCGTTTAGTTTAAATTAGTTACATTTGATTTTTTAATTCATTCAAATCTCGATAGTTTGATTACTAGATAAAGTTTGAAATTAGTGAAAACGGTAATTGGTGAGGTAAACAATCCCTGTGGATACGATAACCCGACTCACCTCGGATTTATTATAACTTGACTATTCGTACACTTGCGAATTTAAATTTATTGCAACAAGTTTTTTTTTTAATGGCGTACAATTTTCATCACTCAACTTTTCAATATAGTTTCAGGCCAGTTGATCCTATTCAAGAGTTGTCGGCATCAATATCCAAGCTCTAGCAGCAAGTTTCTGAGCTTATAGAGGCAAGATCTCAAGCAACTATAGAGAGAATGGGAATTGCAAGCATGGGCTATTTAGGAATGAGTTCATGTATGAAGCAAGTTCATTATGGTAACAATTGGGCATATAATTGGTTGGGTGATCCTTTACCCTATCAATACCATTCGAGTATTTCTAACCATGAGAACTACTCCTATGACAATCAAAGAATATCTTGCAACCTCTACCGAGCATCCATAATCAAGTGGAAAAGAAGCCATCCTTAGAAGATATACTTACTAATTATCTATCAGAAAATAAACGGATAAGTGTGAGCTTAAGTTCAATAATCAATGGAATGAGCTGCAACCTCAAGCGGATGTCTACAATCAAGTGAAGAAGAAGCCGTCCTTGGAAGATCTACTTAATGATTCTATGAAAAAAATGGAAGAAAGCACTCAATTGGATAGAATGGAAGCTTCAATGAAAAATATAGAGGGTTATATCGGGCAAATCATTTCATCTCTTCATGCTCAACATCAAGGAGATTCTTTCCTAAGTGATGAAGAAGATGTCAAGGGAGCTGATTCAGTATATCAAGACATGACACCACCACCACCATCACAAAGACAGTTGACTTTTCTAGAAGAGATACAACGCTATGAAGCCTTGAAGAAAGAAGAAATGAATATTCAACAAGATGTGCTTAAGTGTGATGATCAAGAGGTGCCAATGGATGCGCAATCAAGTGAGCTTTTGATGCCATATGATGAATTGGTGCCTATTAGTGTGGAGAAATGTTTGGATGTCAAGGAATATGCATTCACTTTTGAGGATTACTTTGCCCATGTACTTCAAGAGAAAGTTGAGGGGGTTGATACCAAGATTCAAAGCCATTTCGAGGTGCTTGGTTATCAATGCCAAAATGCGTGGAAAGCACCAATGGAGTACATCGATGATATTCCTCCGCTACAAGGGAGTGATACTTCATCAGATTTTGTGTTTCTACTTGTGGCGCATTCTTCAACATTTTTATGGGAGAAGTGCACAAGTCTGGTGATGCAATCAATGCTGAATAATGAGGAAGATGAGAGGATGTCACAAATAATAAGGAAACATACTCGGTTTAAGCGAGTAGATGAAGTTGGGCTGACGACTCTAAACCAAGCATTGGATGGGAGGCAACCCATCGGTTGATGCTTTATTTATTTATTTATTTTTAGTCATTGTAGTATAAGCTTTGAATTCGTACCTTGACAGATTTTTTTCCTTACCCTTTTCAGGTTTTGGAGAATTTTGGAGAGATGAATAGCGTGCATCATGTGCCATCTTCACCCATTTAGGTTCAGTGGGTTTTTTAAACGCTTTTATCTCTTCTATGCCTCTACTTTTCCGACTACTTCTTTGATAATTTTTCTTGCATTGAGGACAATGCTTGCTTTAAGTTTGGGGGGAGAGTTTTGAATTTTTGGTCATGGTATGTTAGTTGATTATGAATTGGTTTAGGCTAGATAGTCACATTCTTTTACCACTTTAGACTTACTTATGGAGGGCCAATGACATGAGAACACTTTAGAGATATGAAACTATAGGGGAATGTAAACAGTACCTACATGTCTGTGTGCGTGATCCGACTTTTTGCTAGGAATTGTTGGAGAGACTTAACCATTTGTACATGGTTTTGATCATTAGATTAAGATTGTTTGCAATGGATCTTTGCTTGCTAAGTCATATCTTAGATCTCTAGGGATTCTAGAACAAGTTTGATCACCACTCTAGGCGAAATCCTAGTAAACATACTATGAGGAAAATGATTTAGGCCATGTTTGGAAAAGCTTGAACCAAATAGCTTACCCTAATTTTTATTGTATCCATAGTTCCCATTTTGAGTTGAATATTTTTTTCTTTGTTACCTATGCATCATGAATTTTGAGCTTGTCATGTTTAAATTCTATATTTTCCAACCTATGTACCTTATACACTTTGATCATATTGGAGTGTTATTATTAGGAAGGAAGAACAATGGGGAATGAAAAAGATGAAAAAAGGGTGATAAAGAAGAAATTTTTAGTAAGTTTGCTTATGAATTGTATTGAAAGAAGAAGATGAAAAAGAGAAGAAAAGAGGGTGTAGCATTCTATAAAAGAAAAGTGAATGATGATAAAAAGCAAACAAAAGAATGAGAATATTTGAGAGATATATGTGTTGAAAAGAGGTTTTGGTTTCAAACGCAATATAGTGGATGTTAGTAATTGATCAAAATGTTTAGGGCGTTTTGAGCTATAATGTTTCTATTCTTCCTACCTTTGAACCTAAGCCTTACATTAAAACTTATGAAAGACCTACTGATTTTGAATGATGTGTGATCTACATTAGTGGAGAGTGGTGTGAAAGACTTGCCTATGAAGTTCCAACCTAAATTATATAGTTTGAGATGCTACACTTAACACTTGCTTGCACTTGTTCATGATTTGCATGATTGGTCTGATGAGATTAGCTATGTACTCATGTGTGAAAGAATCAAAGGCAAAAACTTGGTGAGAGTTCGGTTGAAAATCTAGACGATTTTATACTCTTGAAATTCTTCCTAGAAATGAATATTCTTTTGGTGTGATCTTGGAGGCCACGTATGTGTTTATAAGGTTGAGTTAAGTCTTTAATTCTGCAAGATTGTGACTTTAGAATGGTTATGATAATCATGAGTTTAAGTTTTGTTTTCCCTTTGCTCGGGACGATCACGTAAGCCGAGAAAACTTAGGTCTGTCTCACACCCGTAAGTTGGGATAGGTTTGTCTCAAGCCTACAAATTGAGCTCTGTAACGGTTGTTCTCACACCCGCAAGTTAAGAAAAGGTGTATCGGTTTAGTGATAAGGTTCAAAATCCTAACTAAGGAGGTTAGGTAGTAGACGTAGGCAAGTAGCCAAACCACTATAAATCGACTGTGCATATTAGTTTAATTTTTGCACTTTATTTCTCCCATTGTAATTATTTTTAAATCGTCTAAGTGTCTAATTCACCCCCCTCTTGGACATATCTGGGCCAACAATAACATGTTTTAATAATCTCATGAACCAACCTATAGAAATCCATACCGAAATAATGCAAAAATACCAAAATCTAACTAAACTATCAAATAACCAAATTTATGATAAACTAACCTAATATATGAACTAAATACCATAAAACACACCTAAAACATGTTCTAAAACATATACTAAATACCTACTTATCACATAATGCCAACTTATGTTATTTTGTTCCTTGAGGGCACTCATACAACTTGAGCTTCCTACTGAACTTTGAAGCGAGGGCGCTACTTGAACGTAAGTGTCCTGACTTAATAAATACATTTTGAACCATAAGGGCGCTATTGGAACGTAAGCATCCTGACTTACTTAAGGCTTTTAAAACTATAAAAACAATAAGTACGGTACTGATCAATCAGTGTCCTGTTGAATTACATAGTTCGTTCTTGTGAAGGCACTACTGGAAAGTAAGCGTTCTGATAGATAAGTGATTCCAACTTATGCACTATCAGTGTCCTCAAGTATTTAACAATCAGCATGCTGACTAGTTTTAAAATAAAATAACATAAGGGCACTACTGAACCGTATGCGTCCTGATGCTTAAAATACTTAAGTTCAATTAGTGTGCTGATATTCAATCATCATCTTGATAAGTTCATTTGGTTTAATTAATAAGGGCGCTACTCAAGGCATAAGCGTCTTAATAGATAAGAGAATTTTCAATGTAGAACCTTATTAGCGTCCTAATGTGTCATCAGCATCCTGGCTTACCAAGTACAAGAGGGCGCATTAGCGTTCTGATGGACACATAAAAACAATTTTGATACTTTTTAACATTTTAAAGCTCGATTAAACAAGATTAAACACTCGGTATTTTGAATCAAATCAAACATTGCAAATTCATTAAGTGATCGATAAAATCAATGAAAAATACCTCGAAATCAAATCGATTAAACCATGCAATCATGCACATTTGTAAATCTTGCTGGGAGTTATTTGAGCGAAAGTTTAACATTCTAAGTACTCAAAACTCGAAGCCTTGATCTTGATTAATCAATTTTCTTGTAAGCTCAACTCTTTGATCTTGATTCCTGATATTTTTGAAACACTTAGCAAGATCAATAGATACACAATTGAGCACTTAGAATGTAAATTTATTAATCAAATTACTCTCAGCAAGATCTACTTAATTTTATGTTTTGATCGATATGTTTGAAAAGTTTTTCAAAAGTTTTAAAATCTTAACCCTTTTAAATGTTTGATTTGATCGAATCTTTAATTGATTTAACTAAGTTTTGAAAGACAAAAATATGTTTTAAAAATCAGTCTTTAAGTGTTCGATCAGGACGGTAACATCTCAGTAGCACCCTCCTGCACTTGCATGTCAGGATGCTAATGATACATTAGGATGCTGATGATGTTAAAGGTTGAGAAAGTTTTTATCCATCAGGATGCTTACATCATCAGTAGCACCCACATTGTGTTAACCAATGAACTTATCAGGATGTTGATTTAACATCAACTCGTCGATCGTCTAAAGCATCAGGACGCTACGTTTCTATAGCACCCTTATGTTTTTCATACTTTAAAGATAGGACGCTTACGTTGTAAGTAGCGCCCTTCTATTTCTAATTGTTTTTCAATTGTAATAGGTCGCTTACCTTCCAGTAGCACCCTCACAACTTAAGTAGTTTTTAACGTTAAGTAAGTCAAGACACTTACATTCTTATAGCGCCCTTACTTCTTAGTTCAGCGGGACGCTTATGGTCCATAAGCGCCCTCAAGGAACAAAACGAAAAAGTTGAGATTATGCGTTAGGACGCTGATGCATGAATCCTAAAACCTTCATTATTCATGCAATCTGAAAAGAACCAAAATGTTCGTGAAGATCGTCTTACCATCTTCCTGAAAGATTCTAGCTGTTGTGAGTAAACATTCTTTTCAAAATTCGAATTCAAATGACCAACAACCTCATATCTAAGTTTATAAATATTAGTACCTAGAAAATCCACACACACTGAAAATTTATCAAGAAAATATTTTTGAAAGTTAGTCGAATTTTTAATTTGATTTCAGAGCTTAAATTGTTTTAATTTTTCAAAGTTTCTTCTTTGAAACTCTGTTCATTAAAAAGATTTGCATACTGAGCTTAATCTCTATCTTTCTTTGAAAATCTATTTGAAGGTTACTGAACTGTTTTTCACTCAAATTTTCAGCACTGTTTTAATCATATATCATTCTTGCTGAAAGAGATATTGGAGAGATAGTTCATAGGATACAGTTGTGTTTCATTTCATATCTTGTATATTGTATCGAGTTGTAACAGTAGTTATATAAACTGTTGAGTACCCAACTTCATTTTTCGAACAAGTGGTTGTTCTCAAGCCTGTAAGTTGAGAAGGCATAAGGTTAGTCTCACACCAGAAAATTGAGATAGGTAGTTCTCTAGCCTGTAAGTCGAGAGGTATAGGCAGTTCTCTAGCCTGTAAGTCGAGAGGTTTAGGTTGGTCTCAAGCTTGCAAGTTGAGCATTGTAACAATTGTTCTTACACCCGGAAGTTGAGAAAAGGTGTAACATTTTGGTTCTCTCCATTAAGAGAATCCCTTAGTGATGAGGTCTCAAATCCTAATTGAAGAGGTTAGGTAGTGGACGTAGGCAAGTAACTGAACCACTCTAAATCGATTGTGTAATTTAATTTACCTTTCCGCATTTATTTAGTTGTTATTGCATTAATTTGAATTGTCTAAGTGTCTAATTCACCCCCCTCTTGGACATACCTAGGCCAACACATTCGCATAATGGGGTTCCTTAAAATAGCAGTTAAGCCTTAAATCGTGAGCACCAACTCTAATACCAATTGTTGGTACACCCAAGAGAGAGGTGAATTTGGTGTCATGGGCCATTTTTAGACTTTTCTAATGACTTAGTGAAATTCTTGGATACGTTGGAATTGAACATAGTGAAATTCTTGGATACGCTGGAATTGAATGCACAAATTATTCTAAGATTCATAATGTAAAACGCAAAAAAGTAAAGTACTTAAGCATTTATAGTGGTTCGGCCCCTCTTACGTCTACTACCTAATCACCCGATTAGAATTTTTCTAAATCCACTAACTGATTCTCTTACGGGTGAGAACCAAACCGTTACAAATGCCCTTTTACAGGTTCAAGGCAAACCTATCCTTTTACGAGTTAAGGATGAACCGCATATCCTTTTTCCGACCTAAGGAAGAACCCATGTTCATTATGTGGGCTAAGGAAGAACCCATGTTCCTTTTCCTAGGTAAAGGATAAACCTATCCATGATTCCAACCTGGAATCATTAAGTGAGTCAAACTCACTTGACTTGGTTGTTTCAATCATGAAACACACCAAACCTTAGTTATATGATTACTATGATTAAGATGGTTCTAAACAATTAGAACACTTAGAATGCAGCGCACATACATCAATCACAAGATATTAAACATTAAGCTCGTAATGGAGAGATAGAGAGATAGAGTTATCACTTACAACCTTTTACCTTATAAAGATTTGATTTTGCTCAAATGCAATCTTTAGAAAACTTGTATGATGATCTTTGAAAACTGGTTATGCTTTAAAATCCTTTGACACAATCAAACACCAGATCTAAAATCTTTGAGAATGAGAGGATAACTTTGAAAAGATTAAAGCTCATTTTCTCATTTTGAAAAATTCTTTCAAAACTGGAAAACCCTAGAAATCTAGATAATGTGTTTGATTTTTTGTGTGTGCTCTCTCTCTAGTGTAAAATAGCTATAATAGATGTATAAATAGATGGAAAATAATTACTAGCCGTTACACTCAAAATTATGACCGTTGGAGTGTTTAGAGATTCAAAAATCTGAACGTTGGAATTCTGCAGACCGGAAGGAGCGTGCTTTTCTGAGAAGCAAAAACCCAGAAACACGTGAGGGCGCTAATCTGCGAGTAGCGTCCTAACATGCACGAGAGGAGCGCGCTTCTCCTCTAAAGGAACGCACTTCTCCGTGCTTAACAGAGATGCCTTATACATAGGCTATTAAGGAGCTTGCTTCAATACTTAGGGAGCACGCTTCTTAAGCCTAGTTTTTCAAAATTTACTAAGTTCAAAGTTGCTTCTTTGAAAAATCGTTGCATCAACTAATTCAAAACAAATCAAACACTTTGAACATCAAATTGAAGACTTTGAAAACATTTGAAGTCATTTTCCAATAATCAAAACTTGATTGAAAACATTATGGATCATTTTCAAAATAGATTTAAACATTATGATTATTTGAAATATGATAACTATGCGAAAAACTTATGCACGTATAATTTGAAATGATTGAGCAATAAGGAATAAATAAAGTACATCCTAATTTTATACTTACATATCTCTCTCTTAATCTCAATTCTACTCTTCTTGGAGTCTTTATTCTTTGTTCGTGTTGTTCATTTTTGGAAGAGTCTTTGAACTTGAATTGAGCTTTAAGTCCACTTTAATTCTTCTTCTTGTAATTGAGCTTGTAATCCTTTTTCTTTTGATTCGGGCTTTGAATTCTTCTTCTTTTTGCTTCTTTTTACTTGAGGTGCTGAAACATACTCAATTTAAACATTAGCACCAAATGGCATATTGTTTGTTAACATTAAAACACTTAGGAGAGCGATAAGGGATGAACCACTTAGGCCAACAGAAACTACAACAACATATAAACAATACACCTAGATTTATATTGACATCCCGCACCCTACACACCTCCTTTGCACGTAGCTCTGGCGCTCTTGTTGGCCCAGGTATGTCCAAGAGGGGGGTGAATTGGACACTTGACAATTTAAAATTAATTACAATGGCAAAACTAAAGTGAAAAAATTAAATAAATATGCACAGTCGATTTATAGTGGTTTGGCTACTTGCCTACGTCCACTACCGAACCTCCTAATTTAGGATTTTGAACCTTATCACTAAGGGATTCTCTTACGGGTGAGAATCAAACCGCTACACCTTTTCTCAACTTGCGGGTGTGAGAACAACCGTTACACTGCTCAACTTGCAGGCTTCAGACCAACCTATCCCAACTTACGGGTGTGAGAAAAACCTAAGCTTTCTTAACTTACGGGTGTGAGAACTACCGTTTCTCAACTTACGGGTGTCTGAAGACTGTTTCTCAACTTACTAGTGTGAGAAGACCTAAACTTGTTGAATACAAGAATATCAACTCAGTAGTTTATATAACTACTGTTACAACTTTGAAACCATATACAAGATATGAATTTGAGTACAACTGTATCCTATGAACTATCCCTCAAATTTCTTTTTCAACAAGAATGATATAAGATAAAACAGTGCTGAAAAATTTGAGTGGAAAGAGTTCAAACTTTCAAATAGATTTTCAGATAAAGATAGAAATTTAGCTCAGTGTGAAAATATTTTGAATAAGCAAAGATTCAAATAAAACGCTTTGAAACCATAATAACTTAAGCTTTTTGAATAAGATGAAAATTCGACCAACTTTCAAAAAGTGTTTTGGCTCAGAGAATTTTTGGTGGTCTTAACAAATTGTTAAGTGTTGCTATATATAGACTTGTAAAGATGAAGTTGTTCATTTGAATTTGAATTTCAAATATGAACGTTTACTCACAACAGCTAGAATGTATCACGAAAATGGCAACTGCATATTTCATGAACATTCTGATTTTCTCCAGATTCACAAATAAGGAAAGTTTAAGAGACGTGGTTCATGAATCTGAGAATATCTCTTACAAATACAAGAAGTTGATTTTGTGTACGAAAAGTTATTATGAAAAGGTGGCTAAAAGGATGTACGTGTCAGAATAACAAAAGTATTATTTTTGTCGTTTTGTTCATTTGAGGGCGTTTATAGAGCATAAGCGTCCTGCTGAACATTGAAGTGAGGGACGCTACTAATTTGTAAGCGTCTGGACTTACTTTGACGATTAAACGACTTAAATCATGAGGGCGTTAGTCGATAGTTAGCGTCCTGCTTTGTTTTAAAAACACACATACGCACAAGGGCGCTACTCACAAGTAAGCATCCTGAAATTTGAAAACTATTTTAAAACACGATTAAGTGCGCTGAAGGATAGTAAGCATCCTAAAAGTTATTAAGTTGATTCTAAGGATGAGGGCACTCCCATACAAGTAACGTCATAATAGTTTTATTCAACTTAGAACTATCAGCGTCCTTAAAGATAGAAATCAATTAAAAACTAAGAGAACTTCAAGCGAGTTGAAACTAAGTCAGCATCCTGACACTTTCAAAGGTTGACTAAAGGAAGGCCGCTTCTTACAAGTAAGCGCCCTTATGAAGTTCAATTCAACCTTAAGCGTCCTAATATTTTATTAGCGTCCTAACTCATCAAGTAGGAGGGTGCTACTAAAACATTAGCGTCCTGGAAGACTCTGAAAATGTAGTTTTGACTCGCGATTAAAAATACGATGAATGTGAATAAAAACTCTGTAAATTTCAAATTAATCATAGAGAAGTTAAATCATTTGAAATACCGTAAAGCGTATGATCAAAATACAAAAATGATTAAATCTTGCTGAGACCAAATTTGATTGGTAGTCCTTACATTCTAAGTATTGAAGGACTCAGAACTTTAATTGATGTTCAATAGGCTTGTGAGCATAGTTTTTTGATCTTGATTCTTGATAAATCTTAAACACTTGACAAGATCATTAGATACACAAATTGGAGATATTTGGAATCATCAAAACATTATTTTCATGAGGTTCATTGAGATAACAATCTCCCCCTTTTTGATGATTTCAAATACTTATAGATCATGCAGATAATTCTATTCATGTACTCAAACATATAACGAATTTTAGAGTATCAAGTATGTCAAGAATATCTGAAAGCATGCTAGGTATATCTGATTTCAATATATAAATTACAAAATGAGTACAATCACAATATACAAGAACATGATGATTATACAGTTAACATATTGTACAGAAACTCAGATTAACTCCCCCTGACTTGTAACTTCCCTCTTGAGCTAACTTCGCCTTAATATATGCATTCTCTTCTCCCCCTTTTGAAAACATCAAAAAGTGGGTAGGCTTAGCTCGTACTCGAACCCTTCCTTTTCCTCTTTCTCCCGGCCACCTTATCCTTCTTGAATCCACTAGAACTAGGGTTAGATTCCTTGGGTTTCTGGGGCACACGTGGTTTTGAGGAACCACTTGAGCCTTTTCTCACACTTTTGCTAAATTCGTCAATTACAACACTCTGCCTAGATTTTTCAATGAATTTTTCATGGGCATGCTTGGAAACACCAAATTTGAATGGATCAAGAGGTGGACTGGGTTTGAAGCTTTTAGCTTTCTGCTCCACAAGACCTTGAGTAAACTTAGGAGAAAGTGTATGACCTTCAAATTCTAGCCTGATAGGTCGCTTGCGTTTGGGATCTGGAAAAGTCTCTGATGAGGGATCCAAAGGTGGAGACACTCTTCGACTAATTCTATGGATAGGTTCTTCCTCGGATGCTTCTTCGTCTTCAAATTCTAATATGCCAAGAAGTCTATCAAACTCCTTAGGTCCTTGGGCACGTGTGAAGGCTGGAGCTCGCGGTGCTGGTGGAACTCTTACACCTTTCTTCTCCAATAGATAAAAGTGCATTGCAAAACGTTTCATGCTTGAGGTAATATGCCACACAGTAGAATGCAGTCTATGTTGGTTCACCCAAGAAGGGGGTGAATTGGGTGAGATGGTCAATTTTAAATTTCTCTTCCAATAACTTAGTGATATACATGAGTATATTGTAATTGAATGCATAAACATAAACTTAGACTAAATTGCAAACGTGAGACACACAAGATTTATAGTGGTTCGGCCAAGCCTACATCCACTACCTAATCTCTCGATTAGGATTTTCTCAATCCACTAACTGATTCTCGGGTAAGAACCAAACCGTTACAACTGCCCTTTTACAGGTTAAAGGCAAACCTATCTTTTCACGGGCTAAGGATGAACCATATTTCATTTTTCGGAATGAGGAAAAACTCATGTTCTTTTTACGGGATAAGGAAGAATTGTTTTCCTTTTACGGGATAAGGAAGAACCGTGATCCTTTTACGGGATAAGGAACAACCGTTTCTCTTTTGCAAGTTAAGAGCTAACCTATCCTTCTACAGGTTAAGGACACACTTATCCTTTTACGGGATTAGGATGAACCGGTTCTCTTTCATAGGTTAAGAGATAACCTAACATGATTTCAATTTTGAAATCATTAAGTGAACTACATTCACTTGTCCTGGTTGTTTCAGCCCAAAAACACACCAGCATTACAACACAAGATAATGTCGGTTCTAACTAAGTAGAACAATTTACAATTTAGCTCAGTACACAGCATTACAAATATATGAAATATGAATACGTAATGTTAAAATGAAATACACTTACAGTCTTTTACCTTTCGATGTTCGGTATTGCTCAAGTGCAGTTTCGAAAAGCATGAATGATGTGGTATGAAAATCAGTGCTTCTTTGAAAATAATATGATACCAATAAACATTGACTTGAAAATGAAGGACCAGTGTAAATCAAAGACAAACAGTTTTCAAAGTAGATATAAAATGTGAGTATGAAAACTTCTGGTTCAGTGTTTAGCCGTTGACACAACTACTGTTATAGTTCAATACAATACTTAAGATATGAAATCAAGTACAACTGTATTTCTCATGAACTATATTTCAAATTCTATCTTCAGTAAGATTGATATCAAGTATAGATTAGTGTTGAGAACTTGAGTAGATACCAGATCAAATAGATTTTCAAAGACGAAATATAATTGAAGCTCAGTATGAAAATCTTTTGAATACGTAAAGGTATTAGTGAAAAATACTTTGAAAGTTTAGATATTTGAAAAACATTTTGACACAGACTAACTTTCAAAAAGTGTTGACACAATAAAAATTATCGGCGAGTTGTTTGGTCCTAAGTGTTAGTATTTATAGACTTAGTAGGACATAGCCGTTAGACATTTGAAGTTCAAATAATATGAACATTTACACACAACGTCTAAAATGTTAAATGAAAATGGCAACTACAATTTTTACTAACATCCTGGTTCTTTTCAGATTACATGAAAAATGAAAGTTTTAGAAATACTTAATTCATGTATCAGAGAGGATCTCTGATAAGTTTGAAAAGGACTCTGTGCAAAAATCCATTCTGAAAAAGTAGACTGATGTAATGTACTTGTTCGAACAATGACGGTTGTTGAATTAGCGTCTTGATTTCGTAATCAATGTTCTGACGTATAATATCAACTTTGTCGTTGGCGCTCACATATAAGCATCATGCTGAACAATGAAGTGAGGGCGCTACTGAACTGTAAGCGTCCTGACTTACTTTGACACTTGAAGGACTTAGCCCTTAGGGCGCTAATGCACTGTTAGTGTCCTGCTACGTTTTAAAACAATTATGTTCAAGAGGGCACCACTTTTCGAGTAAGTGTCCTACCTTTTAAAAACATAAAACATAATACGAGGGCGCTACAACTCTGTAAGCGTCCTACCATATTTTAAAACATTTGAAACAAAAGACAAGTACATTATAGGACAATCAGCATCTTGAAAGCTATTAAGTTGATTCCCAAAGTTGAGGGCGCTCCTATCCAGGTAGCGTCCTAATAGATTGTTCAACTTATAACTATCAGTGTCCTCAAAGATAGATTCTTTGAAGAACTTAGAAATCTTTCAATAAGCTGATAATGAATTAGCATCCTGACAACTTTAGAGGTTGACTAAAGGAGGCAGCTACTTACAAGTAAGCGTCTTGATTAATCAGTTCAATTCAACCTTAAATGTTATAAGCATCCTAATGAACTCATTAGCATCCTGAAATACTCTTGAAAAATAGTTTTGACTCGCGATTAAAAATACAATAAAAGAGAATAAAAACTCGGTAAATTTTAAATTAAATATAGAGAATTAAATCATTTTAAATACTGTAAAGCGTAAGATCAAAAACATGCAAGTTTGCAAGTGGTTTGTGCATGGTTTTGAAAAACGTATGAGCAATGTCGATTAGAGAAAGATATACCTTTAATACTGTGTATTTCACATTTTCTCATAATCTTTAAATCCAACTCTTTATTATAAGATCTTCAATGTTGACAGCTCGCTAGAGTTGAATATCTTGAACGTTGATCGAAAAATGAAGACTTGAAGCTTGATCGAATCATTCGAGTGTAATCTTGAAGTCATGATGTGATCATTGAGGACCTTTTGATTAAAACGATCTTGAACGTCTGTTATGACATTGAGTTCCTTGATCGAATCGTTCCTTGGCTTTTTATTTTTCCTAAGGTGCTTGGATGAAATTTTGATTAAGGCTCATTAGCACCAAAAAGTACTTTGTTTATGATCATCAAAATATACTTCATCACAATATATTTAGGGACGTGCTAAGTGATGAACCTTTTAGGTTAACTGTCTATTGTTCATTGCCTTGAAGAGGTCTTCAAAGAAGCCTACTACTCTTCCACTCGATCTGCAGTTGTGATAATAGTGTAAGACAGATCCATGATGTTTGTGGTAAGGAAAGGCATCTTGTTTTTCAAGTTATGAAGTTTTTCAAAAGAATGAGTAACCAAGTCGAGAATCTTGGTTAGTCTATCATCCTTTATGTGTGCTCGCCCAACAAAAGTAAAGTTCTCCTTCAGATTGGAGATGGCCTGCAGCATTGGATTAAGAGTTGTTTTTCTCGAGACTTGATCCAAGATAACATCCAAAATTGTTTGTAGTGAGTCAGAAATGGAAGCATCTTTAGAGGATTCAGCCATTTTACCTTTTAAGCTTTGAATTTCTTCAAGAATCTTCTTTAAAGCTTCTTCAGTTATAGCAGTACTACTTGGCGTAGCTGGCATTGTGCGACTTTGTGGAGCGTGAGGGCTAGCTGGAGGTTGTTGAGGAACTACCAATCTCGGGAGAACACTGCAACAAAGGCTTTCATGAATGCCTTAATTTGTTGCATGTTTTTCTGAATATTCTTTATAAGATCATCATGTGATGATGAAGTGGAGCTCGATAAAGCCAATGACTGCATAACACTTAATTGTCTATCCATTTGTTGTGTTATTTTCTCGAGCAATACAGTTGCCTGGATCACGTGCGAGTTAAATTCTTTTATCTCATTAATCTCAACTCTCTCCTATGATTTCAGAGATTCTCGGACCTCTGACAATGTCCCATTCTTCAGTTGAACTTGATTCTGTTCTAAACGAGTCATTAGCTGAGACATGACAAAAATCTGATCTTCTCTCACTCTTCTCAGGAAATCTTCCTCTCTGAAGAATTCATTTGTTGGCTTGCTGGTGGAATGATAAGAAGGCGTCTAATGATTAGATGAGCTTTCCTCATGAATATTTTCAATTTCATCTTCTACTTGGAACTCAGCATTGGCCTCATGACATTCTTCTATATGATCTTTCATCATCAGCTTTTACATTCATGTCATTTCCCTGATAGGGTATGATAGCCAAAGTATCACCCTCTGTATCATGACATTTTTCACCATCAAACTCAGTCTTTTTCGAGTCTTGGGATTCTATTGATACAAGGATATCAAATGGAGATGGTGGCTTAAATATGGTTTTATTTGAGTCCTCACTGGCTCCCTCTCTGGTGATTTCCTCCAAGATTGCATTAGCATTTTCTAACTCATTCAGATGTTGTTCAACAACGGCCTGCGCAATCTGGGTCACCTCTTCCATTAGATGTCCCTCAGCATGAACAGCTTGCTCTGCATATTCAATTTCCACATCGTCAATTGAAACATGCTCAATGTTAGTTGTGATAACAACTTCCTCTTGCACAGCCTGTTCTTCTTGAGTAATCGAAGCATGTGCAACTTCTTTTTCCATTGCTGAGACATCTTCTTCTCTTGTTTCATCTTTTCCACTATAATTTCCCTCAAGTGGAACGTCTGACATTGGAAGCCATTTGTCCAATGCAGGGACATAAGTGTATCTCATCAATTTCACAGTGGTTTGACCAACACAGTTGTATCTGTTGGTCTCCTTGAAGCTTTCTCCACTGAAATCAATACCACACATCTCGAACAGAGTGGTGAGGTACATACCAAATGGCAGACCTCCTCCTTTACGAACCACTGTATTAATCACATCCATGAGGATGTGGGCGAGAGTCACTTTTTTCTTTTCCAGAATGTGCCAGATTAAGAATAAATCTAAGTCATTTACATTACCTCTACTGCCGTTTTTAGGCTCAATGATGCGGGTAATGATGTTGTGGATTATTCTGGGGATTAATTCAAAAGACTGATTTGTGAGTTTCTTGTCAACACTCGAGTGGTTCTTTTTCTTTGAAACAAGATTTAGAGCAGAAAAGTTATTGTAGCCTGGATACTGGACTTTACTTTTAGCAAATGAAAGTATGTGAGCACTTTCATCACTCGACAAAGAAAATGCTCCAGAAAAGAATCTGGGAAAAATCTCAATATATTTTTCCTTTACCATAGATTGTTTTGTAAATCTAGAATCGGGTTTATCGATCAAATTCAAATAGAATTGGCTGACGAGACTAGGGTACCATTTCGAATTGAAGGTAAATAAATTTGTCCAGCCTTGGAACTCGAATAAAGATAGGATGTCTAGGTAAGAGTTGAACTCAAAATCGACAAAGCATCCATCAATTACTACTCGGTTAATGAGCTTCTCTGTTTTGTCTCCCTTTCTTCTTATTTGGGTAGAAGAAGGTGGGTGAGATCGTTCAGACACAGTTTCAATAGGAGGTGTGGGTACAGATGGTGTGGGTTCCTCAGCCAGTTCGGCCTGAGCTGGTTCAATTTTTGGTCTCACACTCCTATTTGGAGGCGATGAAGGTGAAGCGACTCGCTTTCTTGTAGAAAAGGGGTGAAGCTTTTCGAGTTTGGGTGCCATTGAAAAATCAAATGAAATGATATGAAGAGCTGAGACAACAAGGCAAAAACTGATACAATAGGAATTAGAGGATTCAAAAAATGAACAGAGAACAAGATTTACCAAAGGTTAAAGATGAAGATTCAGCGGTAATTCTTGAAATGATTCCTAGTAAGTTCTCGTCGAAGCGTCCTAGGGCATCAAAGGTGTAAAGTGACTGCTAGGTCACTAAAAGTTTGATTTTATAATGTTAAAGCGATAAGCTCGCTCCTGACACTCACCCGCACGTGTCGCTTCCTCGTTTCTAAAGGCGGTTTAATTTAATTAACGTTTGCAACAGATTAGCGTCCTTCTTAAGACTAGCGTTTTTTGGTCGACTAAAGCCAATAGGCACATTAGCGTCCTCATTTGTTGTTAGTTTACTTCAGGGCACTTAAACACTAATATTAATTAAATTTGACCAATTAAACTTAGGTATCGTATGGTTGAATAAACAATATCACAAATTATATTTCATCAACCAATCATCAATAATTTAATCATGAGCGAAAATATTTAAGCATTCTAAGCAACGCATGAATAAAGATAATCATTTATCACTAATAAGTATAATCTAATAATAACATCAGTGATGAGAGTCACTATTATACCTTAGCATATTTTTTGACTTTTACCTCAAGGTACTACATGTGCACTCTGTCTCCTTTTGAAGCGGCTGAGATAATTCATTATCTTCGTTCTCCATGTTGACTTCTTTCTCAACATTCTATAAGGAGATCTTTCATTGAGCGTCCTGGATGTGCTTGCTGAGGATTGTTGACTCATTGTGTATATATCATCAGCAGCTTCACTTTTGTTCCTGCTTGGTGCATTTGCAAGAATGTCTTCTCTCTCGGATGAAGTTTCTAACCCACTCAAAATATAATAAATTTCTTGAAAACTGGTTTCAAATGGATTTGAAAACTCATTTAGAAAATCTACTTTATATTTCCAATTTTCAGGAAAACTTTTTAGAAAGAATTGTACTAAAGTAGAGTGAGAGATGGTTTTTCCAAAGTATTCATGTTCATTTACTAGACGTATAAAACGTTGAAGGTTATCATGAACTGACTCACTATCTAAAACCCTGAAGTGGACGAGTGGCTCTGTCATGACCCACTATTCATAACGTCATGACTGGCACGGAACTCCGTGTATATCCTCCCACGACATACACGGTGTCCCAATAAGCCTTCCAACACATACCATAATCCCAAATACACAACAATAAACACATAAACATAATATAAGATCATCATATAAAACATATCCAAAATGACAACTAGAAATTTTTTTTTTCTCCAAGTCCATAATGCCCAAAATTACAAATATACTTAACCATAAGGACAAACCCCTCTAAATGTTAAGTACAAGTATTAGGTGTTACATAGTACAATTTATCAAAATAAATTGCGAAAAAGTACTAAACACCTACGCCAACAACAGTACGGGAATGCTTCACATCTAAGCTTTCCCTTTCCCCTTCCTATCAGATCCTGAAATGATAAGGATGGGGGTGAGCTACAACAAGCTCAGTGAATGTTCTATACAAGTGGCAACATATATATGCATTAAATAAAACATTGCAAGAATCATTAAAACAATTTAAAATAATCATGCATATAATCAAGATCACATACATGTCAATATAATGTATCATGTCATAACAAGACAATGCATACCATTTTATAAACATGCATATGCAACCTAACACCTCTTGAGTAAGAATCAATACAAGGGCCATGTGTGCGCGAAACCCATGCCGATCGACTTCTTACCCGTATCTATTAAAATTCCTATGGATTGTATGAACCATAGGATTTGCCCACCAAGACAAGTACCATGTCTAGGCGGATCCTAACATACACAACCCATAGACATCCTCTGCAAGGTCCACAATTGAGGATTCCCGATCGGCTTAATGGGATTCCATAAGAAATCCCAAGCTTAGGGAATGCACATAACTCAACTGCTTTCCCAACTAACTATGCTCAAATACAGTTCATGAATTCAACAAATCATGCATGCTACATTATACAAGCATTTAAAATATTTTATACTACAATACCACATATAGAATTCACAAGTAAAAGAAACACTCACACTTGATTGGCTAGACCTAGCCAATCTAACTTTCAATTCCAAGAAAGAGCACTAGAATGCCACAATCACCCCAATGCACCACAACCATCATATGGACTATTTGGGTCACTTAGATCAAATCACAAATCCTGAAAACAATATGGTTTATGCAAAACTGAAAATCAGTCCAAGTATGCTAATCAACCATGTTTAAACCCAAATCAAATGCCAATTAAGTTTCTAAAATGGTTCTAAACATGGGCCAATCTCTAATTGCCCAATTTAACCATTTACTACCAAATTAACCCACATTTAACCAAATTGAATGCAATAGGTTGATCCAAACACTATAATACATGACATTCAATCATAAATAGGGTTAATTAGACTAATTGCAAGTCAATTTCATCAATTAAAATCAATTAGGTCAAAATCCCCAAATCACATGCAATTTCCCAAATTACAAGGCCTAGGCCAAAATTGAACTACACCTAGGGTTTCCAGCCATCAAGATCAGTAAATTGGACCACCTTAACTCCACATTTACCCATCTATTCATCATACATCACATGCAAATCCAATGGCAAACCCTAAGTCCAAAAATCTAGGGTTTAGGTCAATACACATAACCACTCCAATTTCTTGCTACAAAATTGGGGGTTTTACCTTCAATAGGTTCCCAATGGCCTCTAATCATACATATATGACATCTAAGCCCTAACTCCAAGATGTGTTCTTCCAACCCCCTCCATAAATTTTGGGATTCATGGGTGGAAACACAACATTATGGGTTTTTCTAGGTTAGGGAAGGCCATTAGCATCATAAACAAGCATAAACAAACTGAAACATGTAAACCCTAGGTCAAAAAGCCACCAAATTCGGGATTCCTACAAACCCTAGGTCGAAATAAAGCTTACAAACACACAAGAAAGGGATAGAAGGAAGAAAATGAGAAAGAAATTGATACCTTGGAGGGATTTTGGGTAAGAATGCACCAAACCCTAGCCTTTTCTCTCTTCTTTCTCTTCTTCAGGCTCTTCCTCTTCTCCAAGCTCCTTTCCCTCTCTTCAAAGTGAAAATGAGCAAGTGTGGCGAAAATTAGGTGTGGGTTGCTTTTATAGAAAAATTTGGGCCCACACACAAAACTGCCAAAAAACTAGATTTTTCAGCCTACCCAGCATGGAGCGCGCTCCTCCAATTTAAAAAATGAAATTTTGGTTTTTATCATCCAAGGAGCGCGTTCCTTCAAAAAAATGTAACGCACTTCTTCAAATCTGGAGGCAAAATTTTTCCGAAAAACACCATGGAGCGCGCTCCATCAAAGACTGATAAAAAAATCAATTCGGTCTGGCTAGAGGAGCGCGCTCCTTCCCCCATGAAGCGCGCTCCATAAAAAACTGGAAGATTTTTTTCTTCTTTTTTCTCCCAAGGAGCGAGCTCCTCTTCACATGGAGTGAGCTCCTTAGTTCCAAAACCCAATTTTCCATGTTTCGATGCCAAAATGGTCTCCGATGGTTCCGAAACTTCACGCGCACTCATAATGACATAAAATCATATGCATACGTATACGGGTACACTATGGGTTAAAATGACATCATCCTAAGGTACGGGTGCTACAGGCTCTTTTAATGTTCTAACTGGGTCACTAGTCTCATCCCTTCCTTCCATGGTTTGCAAGAGATCACAGAACTCTTTTAAACTCATTTCTCATGGTTCAACAGATTCAGCTAACATAGTTAGCTTATTATTCCATTTCTTTGGAAGCTTATCATAGAAATATACTAGAAATATTTCTGCAGGTATTTCCTGATTCAGTTCTTGCATTCTGATAAGAATGGATTGATATCTGTTGCATGTCATATCGAGAGATTCATTCTTCGATATCTCAAAGGAATCAAATAGTCTATCAGACTATTTGAGCTTTTCATCTCGATTGTTGAGCTTTTCACAATGAAGTGATTTGAGTGTTTCCCAAATCTCTTTGGCACTCTCGAGGTGAACTACCCTTTCTACTTCTTTCTTGGGTAGAGAGCAGTACAAGGCATAGATAGCTTGAGCGTTAAGCATATCATTTAGTCTTTTCTTATCTGTCCATAGCTCAATAGGCTTGTTGGGCATGATGTAACCGTTTACAGCAATTTCTCATAGACTGGTATCCTTAGATCGTAGAAAGGATTTCATCCTTATCATCCAATCTTCAAACCAGTTTCTATTGAACAAAGGTGGTCTATCCAAAGGTTGACCTACTTCTATAACAGTGCCTCTGGTCATTTCCATTGATATCAAAGAAATTGTGAAGTTTCTTTGAAGAGCAACATTGCTCTGATACCAATTGTTGGCCGAAGTATGTCCAAAAGGGGGGTGAATTGGACACTTAGACAATTTAAAATTAATTACAATAGAAAAACTAAAGTGCGAAAATTAAATAAATATGCATAGTCGATTTATAGTGGTTCGGCTACTTGCCTACGTCCACTACCTAACCTCCTCAGTTAGGGATTCTCTTACATGTGAGAATCAAACCCTTACATATTTTCTCAACTTGCAGGTGTGAGAACAACAGTTACACTGCTCAACTTGCAGGCTTGAGACCAACTTATCCCAACTTACGAGTTTAAGACAAACCTAAGCTTTTTTTACTTACGGGTGTGAGAACTGTCGTTTCTCAACTTACGGGTGTGAGAAGATCGTTTCTCAACTTACAGGTGTGAGAAGACCATTTCTCAACTTACTGGTTTGAGAAGACCTAAACTTGTTGAATACAAGAATATCAACTCAGTAGTTTATATAACTACTGTTACAACCTTGATACAGTATACAAGATATGAATTTGAGTACAACTGTATCCTATGAACTATCTCTCAAATTTCTCTTTCAGCAAGAATGATATAAGATAAAACAGTGCTAAAAAATTTGAGTGGAAACAGTTCAAACTTTCAAATAGATTTTCAGATAAAGATAGAAATTTAGCTCAGTGTGAAAATCTTTTGAATAAGCAAAGATTCAAATAAAACGCTTTGAAACAAGAATAACTTAAGCTTTTTGAATAAGATGAAAATTCGACTAACTTTCAAAAAGTGTTTTGGCTCAGAGAATTTTCGGTGGTCTTAATAGATTGTTAAGTGTTCGTATATATAAACTTGTAGAAATGAAGTTGTTGTTCATTTGAATTTGAATTTCAAATATGAACGTTTACTCACAACAGCTAGAATGTATGGCAACCTCATATTTCATGATATTTCAGATTTTTTCCAGATTCACAAATAAGGAAAGTTTAAGAGACATGGTTCATGAATCTGAGAATATCTCTTACAAATACAAGAAGTTGATTTTGTGTACGAAAAGTTGTTCTGAAAAGGTAGCTGAAAGGATGTACGTGTCAAAATAGCAAAAGTATTATTTTTGCCGTTTTGTTCCTTTGAGGGCGCTCATTGAGCATAAGCGTCCTGGTGAACATTGAAGTGAGGGCTCTACTAAGTCGTAAGCATCCTGACTTACTTTGACGATTAAACCACTTAAATCATGAGGGCGCTACTCACAAGTAAGCGTTCTGAAATTTCAAAACAATTTTGAAACACGATTAAGTGCACTAAAGGACAGTAAGCGTCTTGAAAGTTATTAAGTTGATTCTAAGGATGAGGGAGCTCTCATACAAGTAGCATCCTGATAGTTTTATTCAACTTATTACTATCAGTGTCCTCAAAGATAGAAATCAATTAAAAAAAAGAGAACTTCCAGCGAGCTGAAACTAAGTCAGCGTCCTGACACTTTCAAAGGTTGACTAAAGGAAGGCCGCTTCTTATAAGTAAGCGTCCTTATGAAGTTCAATTCAACCTTGAGCATCCAAATATTTTATCAGCGTCCTGACTCATCAAGTTCAGGAGGGCGCTGCTAAAACATTAGCGTCCTAAAAGACTCTGGAAAAGTAGTTTGGACTCGCGATTAAAAATATGATGAATGCGAATAAAAACTCAGTAAATTTCAAATTAATCATAGAGAAGTTAAATCATTTGAAATACCATAAAGTGTATGATCAAAATACGAAAATGATTAAATCTTGCTGAGAGCAAATTTGATCGGTAGTCCTTACATTCTAAGTACTAAAGGACTTGAAACTTTAATTGATGTTCAATAGGCTTGTGAGCATAGTTCATTGATCTTGATTCTTGATAAATCTTAAACACTTGACAAGATCATTAGATACAAAAATTGGAGATATTTGGAATCATCAAAACATTAATGTCATGAGGTTCACTGAGATAATAGCTCTCACGTTTGCAAAACATGTCTAAGAGCTTGAGGGAAAAATATCAACGGGGTGAGCTCAACAGCTCAGTGAGATCAAACATGGTTAATTGTGGCTTACATGTATAATAATAAATATAGTGCAACAATTATCAGGAAGCTAAACCACAACAATACAACCAAGCAATCAATTGTGGCAACCCGACCTCACAGGTTAGCGCACAACCGGTGAGTCGAGTGCCAATGCAACATGTAGCAACTTCGAGATCTCATGAGTTCCAGTGCCTAAGTGGCAATGTGACACCTCATGAGCCAGCACACACCGCGGAACCGATAGGTTCAATGCCCCAAACAACAACAAAGCCACCTCATGGTCTAGCATATACAGTGGCCTAGAAACCCATGAGTTCAATGTCCAACTTCTTTAATGATGCATGAATTAGTAATGTGTGCATGAAGTAGAGCATGGTAATATTTATGATGTATGATGCAATGTAAACATTATTAAACAAGCAAGATACGCAGACCTAGGCCTTTATTCCCCACCTTAACAAGTGTAGTGGAGGCGCCTTCACGAACCTTCTGTTGAAACTCATATCTTTCGAAGGTGTGAGAAAAATGATTGAATGAGACCTTGGCCCTCCCATGGGGGCCCCTTGAAGGTCGGTCCCCCCTTTGAGGTTCGATCCCACCATGGGGGTCCATTGGGGTCCAGTCCCCCATTAGGGGGGCCCCTTGGGCCTTCATCCCCCACGTGGGAGGCCCTTTTTCGCATGATCCTACGTTGTCTATTGTTGCACAGGCTAGAATTACTAGCCAAACATTAGCATTATGTTGGGCACGTGGTTAGGCACTTCATTGGGTATGTGCTTGGGTACATCATTGGGCATATGCCTGTGGTTTTGTGAACACCTTATTTGGGTATTCTTGGTCTCAATTCAAAGATCCTCTATTCTGGGTTCTTGTTTTTATGTTGTGTCGAGTGTTCATGCAAGCATTGTTACATTATGTCATTTATGCTAGATAATGATGTATTATCTAGTTGTTTAAATTTTTAGGGTGTGACATTTTACCACCCTTAAATAGAATTTTGTCCTCAAAATTTGACTCAGGTTGTCCTAGGTGGCAAAATCTTATGTGCCCAAGTTGGCCCATTCTCAATGGTACTCTTTGTGTTTGGCTTATGTTCTTCCCTTTTGGTGAAGGAAAAGGATTCCAATTGCAACGTCTAAGTTGTGGGGAACTCTGTTGTGGTTGTTCCTCGTGCGTAGCACGGTTTGCCCGTCACCTCCGAGTTAGTTATCGCCATCATCCTTGATAAGGCAAGACTTACTATGTCTCATTTAATGCTGGAAGTCAAATGATCTTCAGGCTGTCGGCCTAGTTGATCTTAGTTAACAATTTTAATCCTTATCGAAGATTTCTATCGTGATTGTTCATTGTGGAAATGGTTTCAATTGTGATTATAGTAGTAGCCTTTCATTAGCACTCATGATATCATCATGTGCTAATATTTTTCTTTATTCACTATCAGGTAAGGCTTTTAAGCCTAACCTTCTTTTCTAAATGTTTTATATTGAGTGGAGATCTAAGTCTCGATTCCTATGTGATGGTGTTCTGTTTTGGTTAGCCTGGGTCATATTCCTATCTCTTCTAGGTTGAAGGGTAGGAGTTTTTGCTTTTAGTTAGGTACATTTTGGTTTCTGATTCAATTATAATATTCCAATCCTAAAATCAAACAACGAACACGGGATTGGGCCATTTCAAAAAAATAAACAACTTTGGTCACTGGATTCAAAAACAAGGTTTCAGTTCAAAATTCATTTGAAAAACTTGTCCCCAGTTTTGAATTGGTGCCAAGAAATTCAAATCATTTTCCAGAGTACCTTTGTTCTCACTTATTAACCTACCTGATGCTTCACACATGTGCAACAAACAAGTTCTGCAAACCATCTAGATACCTTAATTATAGCCGATATCCTCCAAGTCCGGCAGTCCAATTTCAGTCAAACTTGGTGATAGTAAGTATAACCTAATTTCTAGATGATTCACCAAACATGGTCTACAAGTCTTCTATTGATCCAAAATATTCCAGTTATCCTCTACATTCATTGTGTCCCATTCCACTCTGAATATAGTGATAAAAGGGATATCAATGGTCATGAATTTCCCGTCAAACATTCTACCCTAAAAGTTCACAATGGTATCATCCATTTCGATGCCCTTTTTCCCATGAGACACATTCATACCCTTTCCAGTGGGTCATGCGCGTTCTTAGGATGGAAAATTTTGTAGGGCCAGAAATTTGAAATGAAATCTCATTGACTGTTCGATGGAATCATCAATATCTGATAACACAACTTAATTGGCAATAATATTTTATTTAACATTAAACGCTTGAAACCAGCTGTCACGTAATGTGACGCCCCAAAAATTATTTCATCTAGCCCATAACCCAATTGCATTTTGCCCAAACTCTATGCGTTGCCTTGATATGTTTGGTGTTTGTTTGATGGTTGTTTAATGTTTGTGTAGTTGATGCTTGATAATGTATATAAATATGTGTATCATAAATTGTATATGGGTCATGTTAAATTAAAGTATAATGCATATGTTATTATTTATGCATGGCCCATTAAACCATGAATTGATATGGGTTAGGATCGATTGAATAAAAGGATAAATGAGAATGAAAATTTGGTGTATTAAATGGATTGGATATTTAAAATACATGGAAGCATGAAATTGGTTAAAGTACATGTGGTTGGTATGGGTAGTATGAGACCAACACATGTGAAGGTTGGTGCATGAAAGTGGACAAGTGTCCCATGCCCACTTCTCTTCTTCAAGGAAGTGCTAGAATGAGTGGAGGGAATCAAGGAGAGAATCATGGAGGGAATCAAGGAAGTGCTAGAAAGAGGTGAGTGGAGAGAAAGGAAAAAAAATAAAAGAAAAGAAGAGAAAGGAAAGAAGAAGAGAAAGAAAGAGGGAGTTACAGCAGGAATATCTCTGCGACGTTTTCATCAAAGAGCTGGATCTTTGGGATATATGGTCAGATTGAGGTCAAAATTTGTCAGCACGTTCGTAGCTTATGGTTCTTCATTCTGTTTGGTGGAGATCTTGATTAGAGGTTTCGTCTAAGAGATCTAACCTCTCAAACAAAGCTGGTCAGAAAGTCTGGATTTCTCGCGCCGTTTCGCTCAAACTTCTAGATCTCCTTAATCTACCATTGGATTGATATGAAATTTGGGTATGTAGTGTAAAACTAATATTTCTACATTCTGAACGGTGGAGATGTTTATTTGTTACGTATGTTGTGTGATATTGTCATCTGAGTTTGAGTATCTGCAGCAGGAAAGGAGAAATTATCTGATTAAAGACTTGTTCATCAAAGATACTTATCCTTTCGGTCCACCGTTGGATTGGGTTGATATTTGGACAGAAGGTTTTTTTCTTCACATACTTCAATCTGTATGGTTTATTTTGTGATTACGTATTTTTGTTGGTAGATTAATACATCTGAACAAAATATTAAATGAAGAATTGGTAGGGTTGCTTGTATTAGACCTAAATTTAGAATATGAACTTAGACCTTTCCAAATAGCTTGCATGTCAACTATGTTGACCTAGTTGCCATTGTTGATGAACCCATGATGCAAAATCAGTGACATACATGGCTGAACATGGTGACCTAGTGTAAATCGGCAATATGGCCTAAGTATGGAAAATTTAATATTTTAGGGCTTTTGATGTTTTTGGCCTAGAATCATTGAATTGATGCAACTTATGTTTAATTAAGCATGATTAGGGTTGATTGTGCTATTAATTTGGTGGTTGTGACCATATCATGGGTTAGGCCTACTTGTAATCAAGTGACCCAATTCGGGCATGTTTATGCCTAAGGAATTGAAAATCAGTCTTTTTGATTAATAGAATGGTTTATGAATGAGAACTATGCATTAGAGGCCTAAGTCATGTGATTTGAGTTGAATGATGGGATTAGATGGGATTTAGGCCTATTGTCTATATGTGGGCTGATTTAGGGTTGATGTGTAATGTCTATGTGATTGAGCATAAAAACTGATGTATGGTAGGATATTGATGAATGTTTCAGGATCTTGATTGGGTTGATTCGGTTTGGAGGTCGTGTGTGGTTAAATACTCTCCCGAGGCTTGGTTGTGAGTAGACTTCATTTATGATTATATCTTTTATGTCATCATATCACTTATATATATTGTATGTTGAAAGCATGAATGTGTTCTAATGTTTTGAATGATGCATTGATTTGAGAAAACCTTATCACTTTGGTTGGGCCCATCTATCTGGCTAATAGGGGGACTTAACATTGTCATAGGAGGGTTTTAGGAAAGGAAATGATTGGGGTCAACGGTACGGTGAAATAGACGTGCACTAGTAACCTCAAATAAAACATGATTGGGATCAACGGTACGGTGAAATAGACGTGCACTAGTAACCCAATGCATGTGGAATGTGGATCCAAATTGATAAGCTTTTACTTGCATCGAACTTATTATAAATGTTTGATATCTATATGTTATGAGCTTTTAATCATGCTACACGTTGACATGCATACATGATATTTATTGATGAGTATTGATAGCATATTTGAATTCTATTCACTGGGCACCGTTGGCTCACCCTTATTTTCCTCTTTCAAGTCCTTCTGTCCCGAATAAGGGCAAAGGAGTAGTCATATCTTGAGGGCCTTGCCTGCGAGAGAATCCAAAGCCTCGATGTGAGTTGAGAGGCATTTTGATTGAACTGTGTTTTAAATTATGAAGTATTATATTTTGGATTATGTAATTATAACACTTACCACATTGTAGTATGGGTGAGTTGGGACTTGTTAGATAGACCATGTGGGCATATGACGATTTTTATTTGTACCCACAATTTTGGACTTTATGTGTATGTCAATTTTAATGGACTGTAGGGATTATGATTTTATTTGTGGTTCATTTTTAAGGATTATCTCTTGTCTTTGATGATTAATACGGTGGGTAGTTTTGTTTAGTACTTTTTGATATTATGTCGTTGTTTGAGATAAGGCTCGTAGGGTCTCAACCACCTCACGGGAGTTGAGCAGTGGCCCTGGCATTCCGCACGCCATTCCCTGCGGGGTTGGTGGTCTGGGGTGCGGGGTCGCCACAGTTGGTATCAGAGCCAGATTTTATTAGGTTTGGTCTATGTATTGGACTTAGATGGCTTTGACCTAGGAATTGGGTGAGAGATTTAGGTGATTAAAAAGCTTAAAGAAACTAACTTAAAAGCCTTACTATCATATTTTTTGTGTGTATTATATGATATGGGTAGTTATGAGACTTTGTTAATGTTTTAAATTCTTTAATGTGTGATGGTTGCTCGTATTTCTACTTCTCGATTATCATGAGGAGGAGCGAGATATTGGGACAGCCACACACAGGGCCATCCGATGATGACCGGATGGGGAGGACGGAAGAGATCATTCAGGCACAGGGCCGCTTGATGGCAGCCCTGACTTCACAGATACAGGCGTTAGGGCAGCAAGTTGAGGCTATTGCTCGACAGTCACCTCAAACAATACCTCAGGAGGCAGGCACTAGTGGGGCCGAGGCTAGTGGAGCTGCAGGGGCAGCAGGACTGCAAATGGCTGTACCTTAGCCTATGCCTGCTCCTATTGTTGTGGAGAACCCCACTGATCGGCGGATCAAACTGCTAGAGAAGTTCATGAAGCTAAAGCCTAAGGAATTCGCTGGTGGGGTTGACTTGAAGAAGGCCGAAGATTGGCTGAAGAATGTCGAGAAGATCAGTCGCTCCTTAGAGCTTGATGAGGAGTCTCAGGTCCTATGTGCTGCTCACACACTGGAGAGTGATGCAGAGGGCTGGTGGCTTTCAGTGTTGGATACACAGGTGGCAGTGAAGTGTTGAGACACCTTCAAACAGTTGTTCTTACAGGCTTACGTTCCAGAGACTGAGAGACAGGCTAAGCAACTCGAGTTTTTGAATCTCGCACAGGGCACCATGTCAGTCAGGGAGTATAGGTTTAGGCAACTCGCAGTTTATGCCCCTAGGTTAGTTCAGAGGCCGAGTGACAAGATTATGAGGTTTTCTTTGAACCTAAGGCCTGTGATCCGACAGGCCTTGTCTATGACGAAGATGACTGATTTTACCACAGTGGTCCAGAGGGCCAAACAGTATGAGTTGGCTGAGCGGGTTGATGGTATGTCTACACGAGCAGCTCCAGGTGAACCGACTTCACAAGCAGAGTCTGGGGGACAGTTCCAGACTCCGTGGAAGAAGGGAAGATGGGAAAGGAAGAGAAAATTTTTTGGAAGAGCACAGTCTGATGGTGCTCAGAGTAAGGCATCCCAGGTTCAAACTGGTATGATGGCCTCACCAGTGGTTTCCTCTCCTGTCCTGATTCCTATTCAGGCACCGAGTGCACCGAGACCCCCATTCCCACAAACTGTTGGCCGAGGCAGAGGTAGAGGCCGAGGAAGTTATGTGACGACATCTCAGACTGGGTCATTTGTGCCCAGGGCTCAGTTCTTATGTTTTCAATGTGGGCAGGCTGGGCATAGGAAGTTTGAGTGTCTGAATTTTCAGAGAGCTCAGGGATTTGTGCAGTAGTCCAGTGCCAGAGAGACAGCGAAGGCAGCTACTGAGCCAGACCCGACAGCATCCAGGACTTTGGTGGAAGGTACTCTTATTATTTGTGGTACTTCTATGCATGTATTATTTGATGTTGGGTCTACATTATCATTCATATCTGGACGTATGGTAGATAGTTTGCATTTGACTCCCATTAGGGCTAGTACATGGTTAGTGGTGAGTACTGTAGCTGGGGAGAGGATCTACCCGAACATGATCTGTAGCCAGTGTGTGGTTTAGATTGGTGATGTTGAGATGCCTATTGACTTTCGAGTCCTAGAGTTTTTGGAGTTTGATGCAATTCTAGGGATGGATTGGCTCGCGGCCTATCATGCAGTTGTCGACTGTTTCGCGAAGAGAATCATTTTTCAGGTCCCCAGACACCCAATGTTTACACTACAGGGTAGAGCTCAGACCAGACAGTCACAAGGGGTAGATTTGTGACTAATGGAGATAGGGAGATTTTGGTTGGGTTAGTGCCTGATGAGGAAGAGACTAGTGAGGTGATACTTGAGGATATTGCCATTGTTAGGGACTTTCCAGATGTGTTCCCTGCGGATCTTCCAGGATTACCCCCGAAGCGAGAGATCGATTTCATTATTGAACTAGTCCCTGGCACGAAGCCTATCTCCATGGCACCATATAAAATGGCGCCAGCCGAGTTGAGAGAATTGCAGATACAACTCGAGGAGTTATTGGCTAAGGGCTTTATTTGCCCGAGCGTGTCACCCTGGGGAGCTCCAGTTCTTTTTGTGAAAAAGAAAGATGGGAGCTTGCGGTTGTGCATCGACTATCGCCAATTGAACAGGGTGACCATCAAGAACAAATATCCTCTCCCAAGGATTGATGACTTGTTTGATCAGTTGAGGGGAGCAAGGTATTTTTTGAAGATTGATTTGCGCTCCGGGTATCATCAACTGAGGATCAGGGAGGAGGATGTGCCTAAGACAGCATTCAGAACCTGCTATGGACATTATGAGTTCCTTGTAATGCCATTTGGTGTGACTAATGCACCGGCGATGTTCATGGACCTGATGCAGAGGGTCTTTAGGCAGTATCTGGATAAGTTTGTCATCGTCTTCATTGATGACATATTGGTGTATTCCAAGACTCAGGCTGAGCATGAAGAACACCTTAGAGTGACCTTGCAAACTTTGAGAAAGCATAGACTATATGCAAAGCTGAGCAAGTGCGAGTTTTGGATCACCGAAGTGAAGTTCTTAGGTCATGTGGTGAGTTCTGAGGGGATTTCAGTTGATCCGTCTAAGGTTGAAGCCATTATCAGTTGGCCTAGGCCTACCACAGTGACCGAGATCAGAAGCTTTCTTGGGTTAGCTGGTTACTATAGGAGATTCGTTCAAGGATTCTCCAAGATAGCTACGCCTATGACTAGGCTCACCCAGAAAGATGTGTCCTTTGTATGGACCGAGGAGTGTGAGAATGCCTTTTTAGAGCTGAAGAAAAGATTGACATCTACGCCAGTGTTGATTTTGCCAGAGCCTGATCAGGAGTTGGTTATCTATACCGATGCCTCTCGCATCGGCTTGGGTTGCGTGTTGATGCAGAAGGATAGGGTCATTGCTTATGCATCGAGGCAGTTGAAGGTGCATGAAAAGAACTACCCTGTTCATGACTTAGAACTGGCCGCAGTGGTTTTTGCTTTGAAGATTTGGAGGCATTATCTCTATGGTGAGAGATTCACTCTGTATTCTGACCATAAGAGCCTCAAGTACTTGTTCTCTCAGAAGGAATTGAACATGAGGCAGAGAAGGTGGTTAGAGCTCCTCAAAGACTATGATTTTACATTGTAATACCACCCAGGTAAAGCAAATGTAGTGGCTGATGCGTTGAGCAGGAAGCGGGTAGAGATAGTTATGGTAGCACTCCAGATGTCTCATGAGTGGAGACTACTTGAGGCGGCTACGGTTATGAGTATATGTGCTACCCCTTCAGATCAGATTGTGATATGTGCTCAAATGAGAGCTCAGCTTACACAAGTCCAGGAGGTGATTGACCAACAGAGACTTGACGTTGATAATGTGATGTACAAGTCTTGGGCTGAGAGTAGTGATTTTACTGATTGGCACTTGTCATCTGATGGTGCCTTGAGATTTAGGGGACGTTTATGGGTTCCCGCAGATCCACGACTCAGACAGAGTGTTCTCCAAGAGGCTCACAGATCTCATTGTGCTATTCATCCTGGCGGAACCAAGATGTATCATGATATGAAAAGAATGTATTAGTGGCCCGACATGAAGAGAGAGATAGCTCAGTTCATTCAGAGGTGTGAGATCTGTCAGCGAGTCAAAGCTGAGCATCAGAGGCCTGGAGGGCAGATGCAACCGCTTGCCATTCCTGAGTGGAAGTGGGAGCATGTCACTATGGACTTTGTTGTGGGATTACCCAACACCCCGAGGAGACATAATGCTGTTTGGGTTATTATTGATCGCTTGACCAAGTCCGCTCACTTTCTACTGGTGAACACTAGGGATTCTATGGACAAGCTGAGCAGACTCTATATGCGGGAGATAGTCAGATTACATGGAGTGCTAGTTTCGATTGTGTCAGATAGGGATCCGAGGTTTACATCGGTATTCTGGCAGGGGTTGCAGAGGCAGCTCGGCACTAGACTAGATCTCAGTACCGCTTTTCACCCCCAGACGGATGGCCAGTCTGAGAGGTTGATATCGATTTTAGAGGATATGCTTTGAGCGTGTGTCCTTGAGTCCAGTGGTAACTGGGAGGAGTACATACATTTGTGTGAGTTCGCATACAACAACAGCTATCAGTCAAGTATTGGCATGGCTCCTTTTGAGGCATTGTATGATCGACCCTGTAGATCTCCGATCTGTTGGACGGAGGTAGGGGATGTTGCGGTGATGGGACCAGAGTTTGTACAAGAACACACAGAGAAGATTAAGATGATCAAGCATAATATGAAAGTAGCCCAAGACAGGCAGAAGAGTTACACTGATGCCAAGCAGAAGATCGTAGAGTTTGAGGTGGGTGACCAAGTTTTATTGAAGGTCTCACCTCAGAAGGGCCAAACTAGATTTGGGATAAAAAGCAAGCTCGCTCTGAGATTTTTTGGGCCGTTCGAGGTTTTAGAACGAATTGGCCCCGTCGCTTACCGATTAGCCTTGCCACCTCAGTTAGCAGCAGTCCACAATGTCTTTCATGTGTCAATGCTGAGAGTGTACAAGAGTGATTTTGATCACGTCTTGGACTGGAGGAACATTGAACTGAGGCAGGATGGGACTTATGATGAGGAACCTATTCAGATACTTGACCGGAAGGTCCAGAGGTTACGTAACCACGAGATTCCGATGGTTAAGGTGAGATCGCAGTTTCATGGCGAGGAGCAGGTTAATTGGGAGCGTGAGGACTACATGATGGAGCACTTTGCCGAGTTCATGGGCTTAGGTAATTTCTTAACCTTAAAACTTCGAGGATGAAGTTCATTCTAAGGTGGGTGTGATGTGACGCCCCGAAAATTATTTCATCTAGCCCATAACCCAATTGCATTTTGCCCAAACTCTATGCGTTGCCTTGATATGTTTGGTGTTTGTTTGATGGTTGTTTAATGTTTGTGTAGTTGATGCTTGATAATGTATATAAATATGTGTATCATAAATTGTATATGGGTCATGTTAAATTAAAGTATAATGCATATGTTATTATTTATGCATGGGCCCATTAAACCATGAATTGATATGGGTTAGGATTGATTGAATAAAAGGATAAATGAGAATGAAAATTTGGTGTATTAAATGGATTGGACATTTAAAATACATGAAAGCATGAGATTGGTTAAAGTACATGTGGTTGGTATGGGTAGTATGAGACCAACACATGTGAAGGTTGGTGCATGAAAGTGGACAAGTGTCCCATGCCCACTTCTCTTCTTCAAGGAAGTGCTAGAATGAGTGGAGGGAATCAAGGAGAGAATCATGGAGGGAATCAAGGAAGTGCTAGAAAGAGGTGAGTGGAGAGAAAGGAAAAAAAATAAAAGAAAAGAAGAGAAAGGAAAGAAGAAGAGAAAGAAAGAGGGAGTTACAACAGGAAGATCTCTGCGACGTTTTCATCCAAGAGCGGGATCTTTGGGATATATGGTCAGATTGAGGTCAAAATTTGTCAGCACGTTCGTAGCTTATGGTTCTTCATTCTGGTCGGTGGAGATCTTGATTAGAGGTTTCGTCTAAGAGATCTAACCTCTCAAACAAAGCTGGTCAGAAAGTCTGGATTTCTCGCGCCGTTTCGCTCAAACTTCTAGATCTCCTTAATCTACTATTGGATTGATATGAAATTTGGGTATGTAGTGTAAAACTGATATTTCTACATTCTGAATGGTGCAGAGCGTGATTACAGATTTCGTCTGAGAGACCTAACCTCTCAAACAAAGCTGGTCAGAAAGTCTGGATTTCTCGCGCCGTTTCGTTCAAACTTGTAGATCTCCTCTATCTACCGTTGGATGGATATCAAATTTGAGTATGTAGTTTACAATGGATATTTCTGAAGTCGCAACGGTGAAGATGTTTATTTGTTAAGTATGTTGTGTGATATAGTCATCTGAGTTTGAGTATTTGCAGAAGGAAAGGAGAAATTATCTGATTAGAGACTTGTTCATCAAAGATACTTATCTTTTCGGTCCACCGTTAGATTGGGTTGATATTTGGATAGAACGTTTGTTTCTTCACATAATTTAATCTGTACGGTTGATTTTGTGATTACGTATTTCTGTTGGTAGATTGATACATCTGAACAAAATATTAAATGAAGAATTGGTAGGGTTGCTTGTATTAGACCTAAATTTAGAATATGAACTTTGACCTTTCCAAATAGCTTGCATGTCAACTATGTTGACCTAGTTGCCATTGTTGATGAACCCATGATGCAAAATCAATGATATACATGGCTGAACATGGTGACCTAGTGTAAATCAGCAATATGGCCTAAGTATGGAAAATTTTATATTTTAGGGTTTTTGATGCTTTTGGCCTAGAATCATTGAATTGATGCAACTTATGTTTAATTAAGCATGATTAGGGTTGATTGTGCTACTGATTTGGTGGTTGTGACCATATCATGGGTTAGGCCTACTTGTAATCAAGTGACCCAATTTGGGCATGTTTATGCCTAAGGAATTGAAAATCAGTATTTTTGATTAATAGAATGGTTTATGAATGAGAACTATGCATTAGAGGCCTAAGTCATGTGATTTGAGTTGAATGATGGGATTAGATGGGATTTAGGCCTATTGTCTATATGTGGGCTGATTTAGGGTTGATGTGTAATGTCTATGTGATTGAGCATAAAAACTGATGTATGGTAGGATATTGATGAATGTTTCAGGATCTTGATTTGGTTGATTCGGTTTGGTGGTCGTGTGTGGTTAAATACTCTCCCGAGGCTTGGTTGTGAGTAGACTTCATTTATGATTATATCTTTTATGTCATCATATCACTTATATATATTGTATGTTGAAAGCATGAATGTGTTATAATGTTTTGAATGATGCATTGATTTGAGAAAACCTTATCACTTTGGTTTGGCCCATCTATCTGGCTAATAGGGGGACTTAACATTGTCATAGGAGGGTTTTAGGAAAGGAAATGATTTGGGTCAACAGTACGGTGAAATAGACGTGCACTAGTAACCCCAAATAAAACATGATTGGGATCAACGGTACGGTGAGATAGACGTGCACTAGTAACCCAATGCATGTGGAATGTGGATCCAAATTGTTAAGCTTTTACTTGCATCGAACTTATTATAAATGTTTGATATCTATATGTTATGAGCTTTTAATCATGCTACACGTTGACATGCATACATGATATTTATTGATGAGTATTGATAGCATATTTGAATTCTATTCACTGGGCACCTTTGGCTAACCCTCATTTTCCTCTTTCAGGTCCTTCTGTCCCGAATAAGGGCAAAGGAGTAGTCATATCTTGAGGGCCTTGCCTGCGAGAGAATCCAAAGCCTCGATGTGAGTTGAGAGGCATTTTGATTGAACTGTGTTTTAAATTATGAAGTATTATATTTTGGATTATGTAATTATAACACTTACCACATTGTAGTATGGGTGAGTTGGGACTTGTTAGATAGACCATGTGGGCATATGACGATTTTTATTTGTACCCACAATTTTGGACTTTATGTGTATGTCAATTTTAATGGACTGTAGGGATTATGATTTTATTTGTGGTTCATTTTTATGGATTATCTCTTGTCTTTGATGATTAATACGGTGGGTAGTTTTGTTTAGTACTTTTTGATATTATGTCGTTGTTTGAGATAAGGCTCGTAGGGTCTCAACCACCTCACGGGATTGGTGGTCCGGTGTGCGGGGTCGCCACACGTAAGGTTTTGTGGCCAAGTATTATCTTGGGTTCATTGACAGATGTCCAGGGGAAAATCTCATATAACCAAATGAGTTCGAATAAGGTACAACCCCGTTTGTGCATCTCCTTTCGACTGACACAATGAAGTTTACAACAGAGGTGCACCACCTAAGGTTGATTCAATAAGGTTGGCATTCATGCACCACGGGAGACTCTCATACACCAAAGGTCAATCCACAGGCTACGTAAGGCTTACGTTCCTAGGTGGTTATGTTGTCTGCTAACTTCCATGGATGATATCTAATCACTTTTCCTCATAAAAATGATCCTGCTTCTAGACTCAACTTAAAAGTCCATCTAAATATGAATGAGGGGATGATTGTGTGAGCAGTGATTTAATTTCAATACGTTCTAATTGTCAAAGGCACATCAACCGGCAGCTGATATTTCTCGAGCTTGGCTTCTCAAACCTTGACTATTGAGTGATGACCTAGTTTTGATGGCCCTTGAGCTTCAAGGTTTTGTATCTTATCTTGTGCCAACAAACATCTAAAAGTCGCGTGGCAACCATCGGTTCAACACTACATGTTATGTTTATGGATCTTATTCCACCCTATAACCCATAATCAAATCTTTGGTCAGATCTAGCCATTCCTTATTAAACGATGTATATGCTTATTCATTTGATTTCTCAATGAGCCATGTGTCCTTCAAGGCCCATTATTATAAGCAGGCGTATCCCTAGTGTTTTCCTTAAAACCCATCCTCCTTAAGGTTTATTTCCCTTCCAAGAATTTTTGTAAGGTATATTTTCATTAAGGTTTACTTTTCTTAACTGCTTATTTGCCTTAATCTTGACTCATAAATATTTTTAGTGGAATAATTATCAGCTCTGCATAAACTTGAAGCCGATCACTTGATAATTAAATATTAGGCTAATGACTGTATCGATCCATTCATAGAGACTAAGCTCTCAATTCAACCTTATATGTCTAATAAGGCTTTTTAACTATTTGGATAATCCAATCTTCATGGTCACATACTAATTCAATTAGGTGACCTTATCTTAAACTTCATTCTTTCTTTATTCTAGGCTAATTCCATAACCTAAGATCTTATTTAGTTGATCCTCAATCATCAGTTTAGAATGGACTAAGCTCATATTAATGTTTACAATCCCCATTTTCTCACATTATGATCATTTTATCAATTTGATTATACCAACAACCAAAATAAACATACCAAAAGTGATCATATTATCACTAATATATCAAGTAATGCAACATTTTGATCACCATACTACTAAAATAAAATCGGATATGCTAATATCCATGAAGGACAATATTTCTCTTGTCACAAATACTCATAATGAAAAATGATACACAATTTCATTTTTTTTTCAATCTCTCATCATATGAAATATTAGAATTAAATAATTCAGTCCCGTCAAAATATACAAACTGTCCTGATTTGGTCATATTCCCCATACGTGATAAGACTAGCATACATGCTATACACTCACTGTGACGAGGCAAAATAAAAAGAATCTTCATAAATCACATTGTTCATATATATATACAAGATCATGAGTTTGGGATGCCCCTAAAGTCAACACAAATCATTTACCATTATCATAAGATTCTCAAATCTTGAGTCTCAACATGTACATATATTTATCTAGATCTGGACCTTATAATTTTCATATAGTCATTGACTCTTCAATTTATGATTAATATGCTTAAACTTACGAACCGAACCTTCATTCTACATGCAACCTCACTATTTTTTCAATAATTTGGCTGGCACGGTAATCATCCCATAAGTTCATTATAGGGAAAAAAATATTTAATCCTAATTAATGTCGAGCTAAATTTGTAGCTCACTGTAATCATCTAATTATAATATATCAAAATAAGTTCCATACAATCCTTCAAATGGGATTACCCTAGAGTTTATTCTTAAGGTACATTTGCATCACTTCCTAGACATTTCTTTTCCTAGACACCACGTGGCGGAAGGTGCCAAGTGTTAAAAACATCCATGCCCATGTTTTTTAAAAAAATCTTTCTTTTTACGATACCTTACTCATAGCAATTTTCTCGTGGAACTCATTCTAATTTTGTGTTTTGTATCGTAAATCTAATTCCCAAGGTATTACACTATGCACATACCGAGGGCACCAATGCTCATAATAAGGCACTCGACGTGCTACCACGTTGGTGATTGACCTACATTCACCAAGGGACCGACGCTCATATCGAAGTGGTAAACGTCTAATGCATATATCGAGGGATTGGTGCGCATACCGAAGTGGTAAATGGTCAATGCACGTATCAAGGAATCGACACACATAAATATGGTAAATAATTGACACACGTACCGAGGGATTAACGTGCATACTAAGGTGGTAACTGAGTGATGCACGTATTGAGGGTCGACGCGAATACTGAGGTGGTAAAGGGTCGATGAGCATACCAAGGGATCGATGCGCATATCGAGGTTGTAAAATGGCGTATGCGCTTACCGATGGATCGACATGCATATCGAGGTAGTAAAATTGTACTAAGATGGTAGATACATGTATTGAGAGGGGCCCAATACAAGTATCATACTAACATGAAAGGTGTCACGATACCCTTGACGTAGGCTGACGTCATGACCGACACAGTAATGTATTTAATTAAAATTACGAAGTGTTACAAAAGGCGTGTGTACTGAAAGGTCGACACACACACCAAGGTACCAAAGTCATACCAAGGTATTTGGCATGCATATCAGATACGGTCAATACGCGTATCGCCCTAACATAAGCAACATGTGTACCGAGGCGTGTATGGCATTGGTCGTAAGATCACGCTTTGATACCAAATCTTTCATACCCTGTTCTATTACCAAGAAATACGCAACAAATCATAAAAATGAGGTGTGAACAATTATGGGCATCAACACATGTCATTTATTCCTCCTCCTTAAATAACGGAGGGCATGTGTACGACGGTTACATTTATACGAGTACAGAATATGCAGCGAAAACAACAACGACACATAAACAATGCACTTAGATCCATGTTGACATCTCACACCCTACGTGTGTCCTTCGCACGTAACTTCGACGGCTCTCACGTTTACAAAACATGTCTAAGATCCTGGGGGAAATATCTACGAGGTGAGCTCAACCACTCAGTGATATCAAACATGGTTAAACGCGACTTACATGCATAATAATAAATACAGTGAAACAATTATTAAGAAGCTAAACCACAACAATACAACCAAGCAATCAATTGTGGCAACCCGTGTGTCGAGTGCCAATGGAACATGTAGCAACTAAGAGGTCTCGTGAGGTCATGTGCCTGAGTGGCAACGTGACACCTTATAGGCCAGAGCGTACCACACAATCCATAGGTTCAATGTAATACCCCAAGTTTGGTTAGAGATTAACCCTAATTAATGAACTATGGTTAAACCACAAATTACAATATAACATTACTTGATTGTGTGTTGGATTATATATGTTGTATTGTGATGAAAATTATGTGTTACTAAAATAGTCAAGGTAATGATAATAATTGATTAATAATATTAACAGGTATATTTATCAAAAATAACCTTACTAAATAAATAATGCGAAGTAAATGAAAATAATAACCTTATGATATAAATAAGGTTAAGTAATGAAATTAGAATAATATCCTTAGTAAATAATTATGGTTAATTTGAGAAAATAACCTTATTGGGTAAATAGGGTAAATAATGAACATTAACGACTTTTTGAGATAAATAAGGTTGATTAAATTGAGGAAATTACTTTATTATATTAGTAAAGGAAATAATAATCTTATTATATGAATAATTAGGATAATAACCTTATTAGAAAATAAGGTTAACCTTATTAGACAAATAAGATTAATTAAGGTACATTAATTATGAAAATTACCTTATATTATATGATTAATAAGGTGAATTCATGAATTATAAAAATATTAAACTCCATAATATACATATATATGTATTAATCCGTTAAGATCATACTCAAATTATATAGGTAGATGTGATTGGTTGGTTATATTTACTTATGGCCATATGTTGATTAATATATATATCAACAAGGTATATTATATTCATAAACCACATAATATATGTGGGTCAAGCATAAGTATTAAAATAATCACGTAGATCAAATAAACTTTAAAGAAAAGGGTTATCTGAAATGACGAGGCTTAATCATTTGGGCTAATTTAAAAGCATAACTTTGACTGAGAATGATTTATATGTTCATGTATGGACATAAATGGATATTACAACGTATCTAAACATAAGAAGTAAATATTGAAGAGTTTAGGGGCATGTATTATTTGAACTAATACATGAGCATATATTATATAGATAATTAATTTATGATATTATAAAATAATAAGATTTTTTATTACTTGGGAAGCAAGAAACGTTTCTTGTTCCCAAGCATGTCTACTTTATAATACTTATTTAAAGCTCACAAATGAGTTTGAAGCTCATTTTCATTTTGAACTTCGTCTCCCCCTAAAGGGAATTTAGGGGGAGAAAAGAAAGAGAGGAAAGAAGAGAAAGAAAGAAAAGTTCATCGTGTCCGCCAGCTGGATCTAGGTGCCAGAGCATTTTGATTCTCATGTATGAAAGGAAAAATGTAAAAAGTGGGATGATTCACGATGTTTACTCGTATTACTCATTTTTATAGTATTATATATCATATACTCATTTTTGCATATAAATTTGGGTATGATTAGCTCATGTTGTGTATTAAATATAATTTTTGGATGCCATTTACCAATGCTACGAGTTAAATATAATTCTTGAGTTTTGATTTATCATGTTTAGTGCAAAAGAAATTATTCATGCACATGCGTTTTATATATATTTTCGTAGGCGTGCTTTTCATATATGTGAATTTTGATATTATGATTATTGTATTTGTGATACGTGTTTGTTATGATTGAATTATATATTATCGATAGATTTAATGCGTGAAAACTATTAGATATGACTATTGAGCTTTTAGCTTACCTCTTTATATTTTTCAGGACATAAAAATGTTATGTAGATCTCGTGCACGTGAAGCATATGAAGTAGACAATAACTTTGATGTAAGAGATTGTGTATAAGTTTCTTTGCGTAAAAATGTGTAAACTATATCATATATATTTTTATAATTTTTTTAATAAATTTGAAATATTATTTAAAAGATCAAGTTAATGTCTAAATAATGTAATACTTTATTTTTATAATTTGATAAAAATTAAGGTGTTACAAATTTAGTATCAGAACGGTCTTCTCGTACCGGATGCACCAGAACAATGGATAAGTACGATAAAATGTGTCAATCTTCCGATATCTCGGAAACTTAAAGTGTCAGTACTAGGACACTAAAATTGATGTACATCACATCCACAAAATGCATTAAAATATTAGGTGTAGGCCTTTAATGGTGAAAAATGTTAGTATAAATAAAAACATTGAATAATAAGTACAAACAATTAGAATGGAAGAGAAAAATTGGAGAAGAGAAGGCGCAGGAAGAGCAATACGAAGAAGAAGAAGGCGCTGGAGACGATGATGCTGGAAAGAGAAGCTGCGGTAAAAACCCAGCACGTGGCTGGAAATTAATCCAACGCGTGGTTGGGATTAACACCCAGCCATGGCTGGGTGACAACCCAGCCCCACGTTGCGGCTATCCCTATCCCAGCCACGTGGGTGGACTGTTTATATATTTAAAATATATATATATATTCAAAGTTGGCGGCATTGAATGAAATTCAAAGTCTCAAAAAACAAAATTACAATATATGTTGTATAATATATCATAACACCATATAATAGATTATAAATCCATAAATGGTATTATTGTATAATGCATGAGCTTGTGTTGTGTCCATATTAAAAAAAAAAAAAAGGTTTGAGTCAGAAGTAACCTTAAGTTACGATCATCGTAGATTATAAAACTAACCTAGGAATATATAGGTAATGAAGCCTACATGGAGTCACACGGTTGGGTTAATATATGATTGATTCACTAAATCAATTCATCACATAAACCTTAAGAATTATAGGCCTCAAGGCATATATATGCTAGACAAAATAAACAAGCTTTAAGGACAATAGAGATCTAAATGAATTATGCTACAAATAAGTGAAGAAGAAAATTATTAGAATGCATAAGACTTGATTAAGTCATGATTTTATCAATTGAGAAATGATCCTGAGTTATGGAGTCAAAGTAAGCTCATAACCTAAAGGATTGACCCGAATACATTCATGATAAATATTTGAAACTCCATAGCATAACGGAAGAATACCATTAGAGGTAGGAAAATGTAATATGGATGCTGGATCTATATTTAGAAGGTAAATGCATCACACCAACTGGAGCTTTGAATTGATGGGCGGTTTCACCCAACGTATGATTTTTGTTGGATAGCGACAGATGCTAACATATGGGAGAAAGTGGACCTAAAAAATGAAAACGAAGCGATTTCGATGGTTTTAGATATAATGATAAATGGTTCAATCATTTTACTACGTTCAAATTCATTTCAAATTCTCGCCACGCAGCAAAGTAATTGTTAATCAGAGGACTTAGACTTCATTATTCTGAGTGAAGATTTGAGAAAAAAAAAATTATTGGGTATATTGGGTATATTGGGAGCGTCCTATGTAACTAATGTTTGACGGTGTTTTATGACCTTGATTGACCTGTTATCATTGTACTCGGGTGTTATGGGACACAACGAATGCAAAGGATAACTGGACAATTTTGGAAGTGAAAGACTGTGGCCTTTGTGTGGTGAGTCTTTAAAAACCAGGCTATAACTGGTATCACTAAGTTTGATCGGTATGAGACGGACAAACTTGGAGGATACCTGGTATAGGTTAGGTATCTAGATATTCACGTAAAACTTGTTTGGACAGATTGGAGGACCTTGGTTGTATCTCTTATTGCTGATCTCACACTGTATGGAATGTGCGAGTCAGAGGATAATTGTAAGGCCTTGGAAGACCCAATATGCCATTGCATTTGTTTGTTGTGTGATGCATTCGTGTAGGATAGTTCATTAGGATAATTTCAAGTGGAACAAAGGTATGTTGGGTTTAAGATTCGAAACTGGAACTTATCCAAAATTGGACGATTTTCAACTAATTTTTAAATAAAACCCCCTCTTTTTTGAGTCCAGTTGCCTAAATGTTTGCAAAATTGACCAACCTAAGGTGTCTTGTCTTGCATTTCAGTAACAAAGTACCATGATTGAATCGAAAATTAAACATACCTGATTAAAAGTCACAACTCTAACTCCTAAACCTAGAAAAGTTCGGAACAGTGACCTATGAGAACCATATCCTAAGAACATGAATTCGATATTGAAAGTTAGGATTCAAGGATGAATAAAACATAGATGCATCTAGAAGGATAGGTTGTGAATAAATCATGCCCTCGTCCAATTGTAGATAAATAATGAAAAAGAGAATTATTAGCACAAGATGTAAATATTGGTGCTAGTAAATTAGAACCATTATATTTACAACTATAATCAATGTGTAGGCCTTATAGTTTTACATAACTGTACCAGTGCCAAATAGGCTTAGTTTAGCAAATTAAGATAAGATTGAGGTTTTAAATTACGTCAGGACAGGGCCTTGGAATCTGCAGCTAGATTTTTGGAAACTCATGAGGTCAAAAAATAAATAAAAAAAAAAGAAAAAGAAAAAAGATTCAAGTAAATCACTACATTCTTTTGTTCATGATATACCCGCTTGAATTTGGAGGACGAAATTCCTTGAAGGGGGATTGTAATACCCCAAATTTGGTTAGAGATTAACCCTAGTTAATGAACTATGGTTAAACCACAAATTACAATATAATATTACTTGATTGTGTGTTGGATTATATATGTTGTATTATGATGAATATTATGTGTTATTAAAATAGTCAAGGTAATGATAATAATCGATTAATAACATTAATAGGTATATTTATCAAAAATAACCTTACTAAATAAATAATGCGAATTGAATGGAAATAATAACCTTATGATATAAATAAGGTTAAGTAATGAAATTAGAATAATATCCTAGTAAATAATTAAGGTTAATTTGAGAAAATAACCTTATTAGGTAAATAGGGTAAATAATGTGCATTAATGACTTTATGAGATAAATAAGGTTGATTAAATTGAGGAATTACTTTATTCTATTAGTAAAGGAAATAATAATCTTATTATATCAATAATTAGGATAATAACCTTATTAGACAAATAACATTAATTAAGGTACATTAATTATGAAAATTACTCTATGTTATATGATTAATAAGGTGAATTCATGAATTATAAAATATTAAACTCCATAATATGCATATATATGTATTAATCCGTTAAGATCATACTCAAATTATATAGGTAGATGTGATTGGTTGGTTATATTCACTTATGGACATATGTTGATTAATATATATATATATATATATATATCAACATGGTACATTGTATTTATACACCACATAATATATGTGGGTCAAGCATAAGTATTAAAACGACCATGTAGATCAAATAAACTTTAAAGAAAAGGGTTATCTGGAATGATGAGGCTTAATCATTTTGGCTAATTTAAAAACATAACTTTGAGTAAGAATGATATATATATTCATGGATGGACATAAATGGATATTATAACATATATATGGGTACATATCTAAATATAAGAAGTAAATGTTGAAGAGTTCAGGCATATATTATTTGAACTAATAAATGAGCATATTATGAATTTATGATATTATAAAATAATAAGATTTTTTATTACTTGGTTCCCAAGCATGCCTATATAATACTAATTTAAAGCTCACAAATGAGTTTGAAGCTCATTTTCATTTTCAACTCCATCTCCCCAGAGAGGGAGCCAAGAAAAGAAAGAGAAGAAAGACAGGAAAAAAGAGAAAGAAGAAAAGAGAGAAAGAAGGAAAAGCTCGTCGTGTCTGCGAGCTCGATCTAGACGCCGCAACATTTTGATTCTCGTTTGTAGAAGGAAAAATGTAAAAGGTGGGATGATTCCTGAGGTTTGCTCGTATTACTCGTCTCTATAGTATTATATTCATCCTACATCGTGTACTCATTTTTGCATTTGAATTTGGGTACGATTGGCCCATGTTGTGTGCTAAATACAATCTTTGGGTGCGATTCACCCATGGTACGTGCTAAATGCAATCCTTGAGTTTTGATTTTTCCTGCTTAGTGCAAAAGAAATCATTCATGCACATGCGTTTTATACATATTTTCGTGCACGTGCTTTTCATATATGTGAATTTTGATGTTATGATTGTTGCATTTGTGATGCGTGTTCGTTATGGTTGAATTATATACTATCGATAGGTTTAATGCGTGGGAACTATTGGGTATGACCATTGGGCTTTTATCTCACCTCTTTATATTTTCAGGACATGAAAATGCTATGTGGATCTCGTGCACGTGAAGCATGAGGAGCAAACATCAACTTTGATGTAGGAGATTGTGTATAAGTTCTGTTGCGTAAACTATACCATACATATTTTTATAATTACTCTAATAAATTTTAAATATTGCTTAAAGATCGGAGTTGATGTCCAACTAATGTAACACTTTAATTTTGTATTTTGGTGAAAATTGGGGTGTTACATTCAACGTCCCGGATAACGATAAAGCCAGCTCATGGTCTAGTGTATATAGTGGCCTAGCAACCCATGGGTTCAGTGTCCAACCGCCTTAACAATGCGTGAATTAATTATATGTGCATGAAGTAGAGCATGGTAAAGTATATGATGCATGATGCAATGTAAACATTATTAAATAGGCAAGATACGCAAACCTAGGCCCTCATTCCCCACCTTAACAAGTGTAGTGGCGACGCCTTCATGAACCTTCTGTCGAAACTCTATTTTTCGAAGTTGTGAGAAAAGCGATGGTGCAAGAAGGTGAGAAAAAAGTGAGAGAAAGAAAGAGAGAGCGAGATGAACTGAGGGGGGCCACCCCTATATATAGGGTGGCCCATAAGGGCTGTCCCCCACTCTCGGGGGGCTCCCTTGGGGGCCAATCTCCCATGGGGGGCCCCCTGGGGGTTGGTCCCCCTCACAGGGGCCCCTTGGGGGCTGGACCCCCCGTGGGACACCCTTTTTTAATGGTGATATCCTACGTTGTCTATTGGTGCACAGGCTAGAATTACTGGCCAAAACATTGGCATTTTGTTTGGCACGTGGTTGGGCACATGGTTAGGCATTTCATTGGGTATGTGTTTGGGTACATAATGGGGCATATGCCCGTGCTTTTGTGAACACCCTATTTGGGTATTCTTGGTCTCAATTTGAAGATCCTCTATTCTAGGTTCTCGTGTTTATGTTGTGTCGAGTGTTCATGTAAACACTGTTACATGATGTCGTTTATGTTAGATATTGATGTATTATCTAGTTGTTTAAATTTCTAGGGTGTGACAAGTTAGTTATCTACACTAATGCCTCTCACACCGGCTTGGGATGCGTGTTGATGTAGAAGGATAGGTGTTAAACCAAGAACCTTCATGACCCATATGAGAGATATTTTGATGATTACAAACCACATTTTATACTGTAATTCAAATCATATTTTTACGATCACAAACTCTATGAAGAAATATCCGCTATGTGCAAAGAAACATTTTTGAAGATCTACCAAATTAAAAAGGAAATCAAGCTGGATAATTCTAAAGCATCGAATGATATTGTAACTGTTTCAGTTTGTCTAGAATATCTTTAGGCTTGTAGAACCTCATCTAGAATTTATTCAGCAACTTCATCATACATCTTCAAATTTTTCGAAATGCATTTTCATAGATTTCAAAGTATTTGATTCTTGATGAAAATGAACTAGATTGATCGATTCAAATGATTGCAAATGAATTTCAAATTCTCTAAATGATCTATGTTCAATTGATTTGATCCGATTTCAAAATGGAAAAATAGTTGAATTTTTATAAGTGTCGAATAAGACTCTCATGGTGTTCAGGACGCTCACACAGTGGCCAGTTCCCTTGAAATCAAGCCTAAACTGCAGGACGCTACTCATGCTATAAGATGCTCAAGATTTCTGAGAAATCTTGGAGTGTAGTCTGGTAGGACACTCCTATTGTTCAGGATGCTCAAGATTTCTCTGAAAGTCTTGGAGCATGCTCCGACAGGACGCTCAAGTTGAGTACAACTTGCTCTCGGGTTGACATTCCTTCAGGACGCTACTGGTTCTTCAGGACGCTAAAGTGAAAGTTAAGTCTTCTGGGCTTTAACTTTTCAGGACACTGAAGAGCTTCAGGAAGCTCATAAACACCTGTCAAAATAACAAGTGTCTCACTTGTGCGAACTTTCATCTTTTTGAGACTTTGCTATTTTCTTATATGCTCAGTTTTGACAGATTTTTCCACGTCTTTCTTGACTCCATTGTGGTGAAACAACTTATATGTTGCATTTGAATTTCAAACAAAGCAATTAGGATTTTTGGGATATTGAAATCCCAAACTAGCGCTTCTATATATTTGCAACTTTGAACCGTTGGAAAATACAACTTTGAAAAATCCCGCGCTCAAAAACTATTTGAAGTTTAGTCATTTTTCTCTTTCAAAAAGATCAAAATTTTCCATACAATTATCTAAATTGAGAAAGGCTCTCAGATTTGTTGTGTCACACCTGGTTGAATTCGAAAATAGTCCAACACGTAGACATACATTACCACATTCCGCCAAACAGGGTATGACAATAAAGGGTTTGCAACTGAAATGTGGTCCCATCACATAACACAATATTTCAAAATAGATAGCTTCATTGAGAGAGGAAATGGATTCAAAATATTATCATAATTGTTTTACAGTTGAGACAAAATAAAAGTGGACAATCCCCCCTACAAAATAAATGGCCAATGCCACCCAAAAGAAGGAAGCTAAAAATCAGCTCCTTGATACACAAAAAGATAAGTCCCAACGTGAGTCGGGATTGATAACCGCCCCTTTATAGATCAACCCTAACCCATCTCAATTCCCCGAAAAGTGAAGCAACGGGGTGATCTCGACAGCTCAGTGGATCAAGCAAAGTAAATGTAACGTTTACAGAAAGATAGAGACAACAGTACATAGATCAATGCATTTCAAACCACAACAAACAATACAATCATGAAATGCAACAACATCCCTCGTACCAAGGTTTCGAAACAGACCCATGGCATGTATGTTGTGTAAAGTTATTGAGCAACTACGGAGTGCACCACAGGCCGAGTGCTTAGTATCATTATATGATGGTTCCCCTTGTGATGGTTCTCATTTGATATCACGGGACCAAGCGTAACGCAACTGCAAGTCCCGCTAGCAAAGAGCTCAACCTTATATCACGAGGGCTCTAATGGTCCAAGTCACAAAGACAAGGAACCACCCCCATCAATTTATGTATAAAGAGTATGTCATATGCATGAAGCAATGTAGCATGGTATCATGTATATAAACATTCCAATGCCATGGTTATCATAAAGTAAAATAATACACAAACCTAGGCCATCATTCCCACCTTGAGACACAAGTTTTATCGCAACAACTCAGAGGAGCAAAGTTTCGGCGTTTCCAAGGATCTCATTGGCATGGAAAGTGGTTTGGAGGAGGTGGATCCTCCTATTTATTGCAAAAACCGGAGAAGAAGAGAAATCCGGGCACGTGCCATCTTGCATTTCTGCTTCGGGTAACCGTTTTCAACAGGTTTTTTCGGAACAGAGTTCGGGTGTTTTTAAGTGTGTGTTTTCTATGTTATTTGGTTTAAAATAGTCTATTTTTCAAAGGTGTTACATTCTACCCCCCTTAAATGAATTTCGCCCTTGAAATTCGATTAAGGTGCTACTTTTTAGAAAATAATGAGAAGACATCATATACCTAGTTCAGTCTTCATCGAAAGAGATGATGATGAACGTGTAAGAATTGTCCTTCACTCTTGTAAGGCTATGTGTTACACATTGGTTCAGAGGATTCTAAGGATTTCACACATAGCTGTGGCCAGTAGAATCTCCCGAATAAGCTGGAGTGGGAGAGTGGAAGGACTTTGTGTCATCATTTGAGTGGTCTGATAGTTCTGGCTAGGAATGAGATTCGCGGCGAAGGTAGGCTCCTCATGGCCTGAGCCCTAGTCCTTCATCCACCCTAGAGGAGTGGGTTTTGATCCTGCTAGTCAAATGGCCTAGCTTGATCAGGCGCAGGGACTGGCGGATATTGGGGAGCGCAGTACAAGGTTTTTGGAATCTGTGGAGATTGTTTACCCATGCGTGGGTTCTTGAATGTAGGTTGTGGCAACCATATGCTCTTTTTGGAGGTTTGTCTGATCCACCAGCCTCCCTTGGGCTGATTGGGAGCATTCCTGCTTGTAGGTCCTGTCAAGTTCGAACTTGGAGTTGGAGTGTTTGCCTAAACCCTAAAATCACAAATTCCAAATTCAACCTAATAAAACATTGTTCAATTTCCACAAAAATATCATTCCATTTTCATAGCATATAAAACATCCACATAATTTCTACTGATCTGCAAATCTCATATAACATCCATAAAATATCGCACATCCCATCTATGTGAGAAATTATACATATACCAAAGTGTTATATATATATATATATATATATATATATATATATATATATATATATATATATATACATCAAAATCCAAAACCAAATAACATCAAACCTACATAAGAAAGAATTCAGGAGTGCCAAAGTAGTTCTTAAGCTTTCTCTTTCCCTTTCTTGTTAGAACCTGGAAGAAATAGGAAATTTAGTGAGCAAACAACAAGCTCAATGAATATTTCTAACTATGGCAATCCTGATGCAAACCAAGGAGCTGGACAAGTTGATCATACATTTGGAAATGTAGCACAAGACCCATTGTCACTTCCAAGTGGCCCAATTACAAGACTTAGAGCCAAACGTTTCAAGGAAGCACTAAATGGGCTAATCCAAGAGAATTGGGCTGATTCTAAGAAGACCAACATGGGCTCAAATAATAATCAAGGCTTGGTCCATGTCATTAAACCAATTGAAGAAGTTAATTAGTCCATGTCATCAAATACATTGAACTTAGTCAATTAGCTATTTTTGACTAAGTTTAGAAGTCCAAATCGACGGTTGGTATTTAGAAGTCCAAAGAAGCGGCTAGAATTCAAAAGAGGCGGCTAACCACCTTTAGAAGTCCAAATCGGCGGCTAGCTACCTTGAGAAGTCCAAAGAAGCGGCTAACCACCTTTAGAAGTCCAAATCGGCGGCTAGCTACCTTGAGAAGTCCAAAGAAGCGGCTAACCACCTTTAGAAGTCCAAATCGGTGGCTAGTTACCTTGAGAAGTCCAAAGAGGCGGCTAACCACCTTTAGAAGTCAAAAGAGGCGGCTGGTTACCTTAGAAGTCCAAATCGGCGGCTGGTTATGTTTGAATTTAGTTATGGCTTTTCCTATTCTTGGAGGGTTGTTCCAAGTATAAATAGAGGGTAGCTCATATTTGAATGACACATTATGTTTTGAGATGAAGTTAATCTTGTGAGGTCTTGTGTCCTCTTTGTTCTTGAAAGAACTCTTGAACTTATCAAGTTATTCTTGTGGCGTTCAAACAACCAAACTTATCACCTTGATTGTTGAATCTTGGTGTGGTGTTTTCAATCCTTCGTAGTCTTGGTTTTCATCCGGTTAGGTGACGGGTCAAGGCTCAACCAATCTTGTCTAAACGATCTTGGGGTTCTAATCCATCATTGTTATTGGGTTTCATCACAATTGTTGGTGGAGTTCATATCATTTGGTATCAGAGCTTTGGTTCTAAGATAAGTTTGACTATCTTTTATTTTCATTTTTTTTCTATTTCCTATTCCATGCAGTAGAAAAAAAAAATCATCAAAAAAAAGGAGAAGAAGAGTGATTCCAGTAAGAAAATTTCCTCTTTTCAATCTTGTTTCTCACCTTATTCATGTTCTTGATCTTGCAGTAAAAAAAAAAAAATAAAAAAAAAAAATAGAAAAGTGATTCCAGTAAGAAGATTTCCTCTTTTCAATCTTGTTTCTCACCTTATTCATGTTCTTGATCCTGCAGTAGAAAAAAAAAAAAAAAACAAAAACAAAAACAAAAAGTAGAAAAGTGATTCCAGTAAGAAAATTTCCTCTTTTCAATCTTGTTTCTCACCTTATTCATGTTCTTGATCTTTTGATGAGTTTTGGTTGTTTCTCATTTTTGAATTGCCACTAGATTATTTTGAATTAGTTTCTTGAAGTTTGATTAAGAACTAAAGGAGACACAAAAGAGTGGAAAAAGGCAAGAGTGTGTGAGACCATAAGAGGGTAAAAGCCGTTTAGAGTGAAAACACGAGTGCAAGTGTATCAAATTCTTGAGTGAAAAGTGAGGGAGTGCTTGTGAGGATTCTAACCTTGTTTTGCAGATTTTAAATATGTCCAATAATCAAGAAGAAGATACAACCGAAGAAGTTCGACAACCTGCAGTTCCAAACCTCCAAATGCAAGCGTTATTAGGGGAGATGAGGCGTATGTTGAGGAATGAATTAGAACCTATTCATGAGAGGTTGGATAGAGTAGAAGCGGGAACTCCTAGGGAACAACAACAAGGCATCCGCAACAGGCAGCAAAGTGGGCGTGTTCCGTGGCGGAATGTTGAGGAAGAGGCCGAGTTGGAGCAGTTTGATGAGCCATATTTGAACCGTGGCAGGTTTGAGCGTGGGAATGGGAATCGAGAAGCTTGGATAGGTAGGCCTTGGAGAGATAATGATTTAGGAAACATAAAGATTAAAATCCCATCTTTTCAAGGTAAAAGTGATCCTGAAGTTTATTTGGAGTGGGAAACTAAAATGGAGATGGTGTTTGATTGTCACACCTACTCGGAGATAAAGAAGGTTAAGTTGGCTTCAATTGAATTCACCGATTATGCCATTGTTTGGTGGGATCAATTACTAATTAATAGGAGAAGGAATAGAGAGCCACCCGTGGACACTTGGGAGGAGATGAAAATGCTTATGAGGAAGCGTTTTGTACCCAGCCACTATTATAGGGGATTGTATCAAAAGTTGCAGAGGTTAAATCAAGGTTCCAGGAGTGTGGAAGAATATTACAAGGAGATGGAAGTAGCTATGATCCGGGCTAATGTAGAAGAGGACCGGGAAGCCACCATGGCTCGGTTTTTGCACGGTTTAAATCATGAGATTGCGGATATAGTCGAGATGCAGCACTATGTTGAGTTGACAGATATGGTGCATCAAGCCATAAAGGTGGAGGCACAGTTCAAACGAAAGGGATTGGCTAGGAGGGGACAACCTATGGCTACCACCAGCCCATGGAGGACAGCTCAAAAAAGGGACGATCAGCTACAAAATAAGCCCAAATTTGAACCCTCTACGAATGCCAAACCAACGACCGCTGCTACTTCAGGTAACACTGAAACTTCAAATTCTAAAACACGTGATATTAAGTGTTTTAAATGTCAGGGGCGGGGGCATATAGCCAGCCAATGTGTAAACAAAAGGGTGATGGTGATAAACGCCCAAGGCGAGCTTGAGTCGGAGAATGAGGAAGAAGTAGATGATGCTAACATGCCACCTTTGGAGGATGCCGATGATGAGCAAAATGCTGTGGTTGGCGATTTATTGGTAGCAAGGCGAGTTCTCAATGTGCAGGTTAAGGAGGAAGAAAGTAACCAAAGGGAGAACTTGTTTCATACTCGATGCTTTGTAAACAACAAAGTTTGCAGTGTCATTATCGATGGAGGGAGTTGCACAAACGTAGCCAGCACTTATTTGGTGGAGAAATTGGCCTTAACTACCTTGAAACATCCTCACCCTTATCGGCTTCAGTGGCTGAATGACTGTGGCGAAATCAAGGTAACAAGGCAAGTGTTGGTTGCATTATCCATTGGTAAATATGAGGATGAGGTGCTTTGTGATGTGGTTCCTATGCATGCATGCCATTTATTGTTGGGAAGACCGTGGCAGTATGATAAGAGGGCTAAGCATGATGGATTCACAAATAGGCATTCTTTCACTCATAAAGGGCAGCCTATTATTCTTGTGCCATTGGCTCCAAAACAAGTCAGGGAGGACCAATTAAAGTTGCAAAGCTCAAATGAAAAAAAGAAAGAAAAAGAAATGAAGGCCGAAATTGAGAAAAAAAAGAGAGAGAAAAACATTGATCAGAGAGAAAAAGAAAAAGAGGGGATTTCAGCCATAGTGAGAGCAAGAGAGGAAAAATTCAATTGCATTGCAAAAAAAAGTGAGATCAAGAGAGCATTATTTTCACACCAGCCCCTTATTGTACTCTTGTACAAGGAGGCTCTTTTATGTACTAATGATCTCGTCGGTGCTTTGCCGAGCGTTATTGTTTCTCTTTTGCAGGAGTTTGAAGATGTCCTTCCTGAAGAAGTACCTTATGGATTACCTCCAATCCGAGGGATTGAACATCAAATTGATTTCATACCAGGTGCATCAATTCCAAACCGACCTGCTTATAGGAGTAATCCCGAGGAGACCAAGGAACTCCAAAGGCAAGTAGTTGAATTATTGGAGAAGGGGTATGTACGTGAAAGCATGAGTCCTTGTGCAGTTCCGGTGCTGTTAGTTCCAAAGAAGGATGGAACATGGAGGATGTGTGTTGACTGCCGAGCCATCAACAACATAACGGTAAAGTATCGCCATCCCATTCCTAGATTAGACGATATGCTGGATGAATTGCATGGTTCTTGTGTCTTTACAAAAATTGATCTTAAGAGTGGATATCATCAGATTAGGATGAAGGAAGGTGATGAATGGAAAACTGCTTTTAAGACTAAATATGGTTTGTATGAGTGGTTAGTGATGCCTTTCGGTTTAACTAATGCTCCGAGCACATTTATGCGTTTAATGAACCATGTTTTGCGTGCATTTATTGGCAAATTCGTCGTTGTGTATTTTGATGATATCCTAATTTATAGCAAAAACTTGGAAGAACATGTATTGCATTTGAAATCTGTTTTGGAAATTCTAAGGACAGAAAAGTTGTTTGCTAATCTCAAGAAGTGCACCTTTTGCACAGATAAACTTGTGTTTCTTGGTTTTGTTGTTAGTAAGAGAGGAATTGAGGTGGACGAGGAAAAGGTTAAGGCAATCCAAGAGTGGCCAACGCCTACAACAATCAGCCAAGTGAGGAGTTTCCATGGCTTAGCTAGCTTCTATAGACGGTTTGTGCGTGATTTTAGTAGCTTAGCCTCACCTCTTACTGAAGTCATCAAGAAAAATGTGCCGTTTAAGTGGGGGCAAGAACAAGAAAAGGCATTTAATCTGATCAAAGAAAAGTTAACTAATGCACCTTTGCTTGTTTTACCTAACTTTGCTAAAACTTTTGAAATTGAGTGTGATGCTTCAGGTATAGGTATTGGAGCTGTTTTGATGCAAGAAGGTCGTCCAATTGCTTATTTCAGTGAAAAGTTGAGTGGGGCAGCCCTAAATTACCCTACTTATGATAAGGAGATGTACGCCTTGATAAGGGCTTTGGAAAATTGGCAGCACTATCTATGGCCAAAGGAATTCGTGATTCACACAGATCATGAATCTTTGAAGCATTTGAAAGGACAGCAAAAGTTGAACAGACGCCATGCCAAGTGGGTGGAATTCATTGAAACATTTCCTTATGTGATCAGATACAAGCAAGGTAAGGAAAATGTGGTGGCTGACGCATTGTCCCGAAGGTATGCTTTACTTTCCATTTTAGATACAAAATTGCTTGGTTTTGAATACATTAAGGATTTGTATGCACAAGATTCTGAATTTGGTGAAGTGTTCAATGCATGTGAAAAAGTGGCGTTTGGTAAGTTTTATAGGCATGATGGATTTTTGTTTCGGGAAAATAAACTGTGTGTGCCTATGTGTTCTTTGCGTGAATTGTTTGTGAGAGAAGCTCATGGTGGTGGTTTGATGGGTCATTTTGGTGTAGCTAAGACATTAGGAATTTTGCATGATCATTTTTTTTGGCCTCATATGAAACGTGATGTGGAAAGAATCTGTGAGAAGTGTATCACGTGTAAACAGGCCAAGTCTAAGTTGAAACCCCATGGTTTGTACACCCCTTTGCCAATACCTAGTGAACCTTGGACTGATATTTCTATGGATTTTGTTTTGGGATTACCTAGGACTAAGAGGGGGAGAGATTCAGTTTTTGTGGTGGTAGATAGATTTTCCAAGATGGCACACTTCATTGCATGTCATAAAACTGATGATGCATCACATATAGCTGATTTGTTCTTCAAAGAAATTGTTAGGTTACATGGCATGCCTAGGACCATTGTTTCTGATAGGGATGCAAGGTTTTTGAGTTACTTTTGGAAGACTTTGTGGGGAAAGTTGGGAACCAAGTTATTGTTTTCTACTACTTGTCATCCACAAACGGATGGTCAAACTGAAGTAGTGAATAGAACACTATCTTCCTTGTTACGTGCTATCATTAAAAAGAACTTGAAAACATGGGAAGATTGTTTGCCACATGTTGAATTTGCTTATAATCGAAGTATTCATTCTGCAACTAAATTTTCACCATTTGAAATGGTTTATGGTTTTAACCCATTGTCACCTTTGGATTTAACTTCTTTACCTTTGAGTGAACGTGTAAACTTAGATGGTAAAAAGAAGGCAGAATTTGTCAAGATGATTCATGAAAAGGCACGGCTGAACATTGAAAGGAGGACTAAACAATATGTTCAACAAGCCAACAAGGGACGCAAGAAGGTAGTGTTTGAACCCGGAGATTGGGTTTGGTTGCACTTAAGGAAGGACCGTTTTCCGGAGAAACGACGTTCAAAACTCCTACCTCGGGGTGACGGACCATTTCAAATACTGGAACGCATCAATGATAATGCCTACAAGCTTGACTTACCAGGTGAGTATGGTGTCAGTGCAAGCTTTAATGTCGCTGATTTATCTCCTTTTGATGTAGGTGACGATTTGAGGACAAATCCTTCTCAAGAGGGGGAGAATGATGCAAACCAAGGAGCTGGACAAGTTGATCATACATTTGGAAATGTAGCACAAGACCCATTGTCACTTCCAAGTGGCCCAATTACAAGACTTAGAGCCAAACGTTTCAAGGAAGCACTAAATGGGCTAATCCAAGAGAATTGGGCTGATTCTAAGAAGACCAACATGGGCTCAAATAATAATCAAGGCTTGGTCCATGTCATTAAACCAATTGAAGAAGTTAATTAGTCCATGTCATCAAATACATTGAACTTAGTCAATTAGCTATTTTTGACTAAGTTTAGAAGTCCAAATCGACGGTTGGTATTTAGAAGTCCAAAGAAGCGGCTAGAATTCAAAAGAGGCGGCTAACCACCTTTAGAAGTCCAAATCGGCGGCTAGCTACCTTGAGAAGTCCAAAGAAGCGGCTAACCACCTTTAGAAGTCCAAATCGGCGGCTAGCTACCTTGAGAAGTCCAAAGAAGCGGCTAACCACCTTTAGAAGTCCAAATCGGTGGCTAGTTACCTTGAGAAGTCCAAAGAGGCGGCTAACCACCTTTAGAAGTCAAAAGAGGCGGCTGGTTACCTTAGAAGTCCAAATCGGCGGCTGGTTATGTTTGAATTTAGTTATGGCTTTTCCTATTCTTGGAGGGTTGTTCCAAGTATAAATAGAGGGTAGCTCATATTTGAATGACACATTATGTTTTGAGATGAAGTTAATCTTGTGAGGTCTTGTGTCCTCTTTGTTCTTGAAAGAACTCTTGAACTTATCAAGTTATTCTTGTGGCGTTCAAACAACCAAACTTATCACCTTGATTGTTGAATCTTGGTGTGGCGTTTTCAATCCTTCGTAGTCTTGGTTTTCATCCGGTTAGGTGACGGGTCAAGGCTCAACCAATCTTGTCTAAACGATCTTGGGGTTCTAATCCATCATTGTTATTGGGTTTCATCACAATTGTTGGTGGAGTTCATATCAAATCCTATATGCATTAATAAAGAACATGTCAAGTAAACAATAAAAACATTAATACTCAAGGAAAAATAAAATTTACATGCTCAATACATAATGCTTCAATGTAATTCAATTTCGAAATATGCAAAAACTTTTTGAAAATCATGTCCATCTCCCTCCTTCTAAGTAAACGAGCGAGTCTACTTTCTCATTGTGCATCTATGAGAAGTGCACCGGTCTCAGTTTACTCATTAATCAAATTAAGTCATTTCTAAGTCTTTTACCACCTTAACAGGAATGCACCGACCAAGATTACAAATTCATACATTAAGTGAGTCTATTCCCAAAGGCTTAGCCCCATATAAATATGCTTGACATGTCAATAACATACTTAAGTAGGTCCAATGACATGCTCCCATTGTGACGCCCCAAAAATTATTGCATCTAGCCCAAAACCCAATTGCATTTTGCCCAAACTCTATGTGTTTGCCTTGATATGTTTGGTGTTTGTTTGATGATTGTTTAATGTTCGTATATTTGATGCTTGATAATGTATATAAATATGTGCATTATAAATTGTATATGGATCATGTTAAATTAAAGTATAATGCATGTGTTATTATTTATGCATGGGCCCATTAAACCATGAATTTATATGGGTTAGGATTGATTGAATAAAATGATAAATGAGAATGAAAATTTAGTGTATTAGATGAATTGGACATTTAAAATACATGGAAGCATGAGGTTGGTTAAAGTACATGTGGTTGGTATGGGTAATATGAGACCAACACATGTCAAGTTGGTGCATGAGAATGGACAAGTGTCCCATGCCCCATTTCCCTTCTCCAACACATGTCAAGTTGGTGCATGAGATCAACACATGTCAAGTTGGTGCATGAGAGTGCACAAGTGTCTCATGCCCCATTTCCCTTCTCCAACACATGTCAAGTTGGTGTATGAGACCAACACATGTCAAGTTGGTGCATGAGAGTGCACAAGTGTCCCATGCCCCATTTCTCTTCTTCAACACATGTCAAGTTGGTGCATGAGAGTGGACAAGTGTCCCATGCCCCACTTCTCTTCTCCAAGGAAGTCCTAGAGAGTGAGATGAGTGGAGGTGTGACGCCTCAAAAATTATTTCATCTAGCCCATAACCCAATTGCATTTTGTCCAAACTCTATGTGTTGTCTTGATATGTTTGGTGTTTGTTTGATGGTTGTTTAATGCTTGTATATTTGATGCTTGATAATGAATATAAATATGTGCATCATAAATTGTATATGGGTCATGTTAAATTAAAGTATAATGCATATGTTATTATTTATGCATGGGCCCATTAAACCATGAATTGATGTGTTAGGATTGATTGAATAAAAGGATAAATGAAAATGAAAATTTGGTGTATTAAATGGATTGGACATTTAAAATACATGGGAGCATGAGATTGGTTAAAGTACATGTGGTTGGTATGGGTAGTATGAGACCAACACATGTCAAGTTGGTGCATTAGAATGGACAAGTGTCCCATGCCCCATTTCTTTTCTCCAACACATGTCAAGTTGGTGCATGAGACCAACACATGTCAAGTTGGTGCATGAGAATGGACAAGTGTTCCATGCCCCATTTCTCTTCTCCAATACATGTCAAGTTTGTGCATGAAAATGGACAAGTGTCCCATGCCCCATTTCCCCTCTCCAACACATGTCAAGGTTGGTGCATGAGAGTGGACAAGTGTCCCATGCCCTACTTCTCTTCCCCAAGGAAGTCTTAGAGGGTGAGATGAGTAGAGAGAAAGGAAAAAAGAAGAGAAAGGAAAGAAGAAGAGAAAGAAAGAGGGAGTTGCTTTGAGGAAATCTTTGCAACGTTTTCATCAAAGAGCTGGATCTTGAGGATATATGGTGCGATTGAGCTCAAAATTTGTCAGCAAGTTCGTAGCTTATGGTTATTCATTCTGGTCGGTGGAGATCTTGATTAGAGTTTTCTTCTAAGAGATATAACCTCTCAAACAAAGCTGGTCGGAAAGTCTGAATTTCTCGCGCAGTTTCAATCAAACTAATAGATCTCCTGAATCAAACGTTGGATGGCTATGATATTTGGGTATGTGGTTTAAAATGGATAGTGCTGCATTTTCAACGGTGGCGATGTTTATAGATTAAGTATGTTGTGTGATATAGTCATCTGAGTTTGAGTATTTGCAGCAGGAAAGGAGAAATTATCTGATTAGAGATTTTTCAGTCCACCGTTGGATTGAGCTGATTTGTGGACAGAAGGTTTGGTTCTTAACATAATCCAATCTGTACGCTTGATTTTGTGATTAAATATTTCTATTGGTAGATTGATACATCTGAACAGAATATTAAATGAAGAATTGGTAGGGTTGCTTGTATTAGACCTAAATTTAGAATATGAACTTAGACCTTTCCAAATAGCTTGCATGTCAACTATGTTGACCTAGTTGCCATTGTTGATGAACCCATGATGCAAAATTAGTGATATACATGGCTGAACATGGTGAAAATTTCATATTTTAGGGCTTTTGATGCTTTTGGCCTAGAATCATTGAATTGATGCAACTTATGTTTAATTAAGCATGATTAGGGTTGGTTATGCTACTGATTTGGTGGTTGTGACCATATCATGGGTTATGCCTACTTGTGATCAAATGGCCCAATTTGAGTATGTTTATGCCAAAGGAATTGAAAATCAGTATTTTTGAATAATAAAATGGTTATTAATGAGAACTATGCATTAGAGGCCTAAGTCATGTGATTTGAGTTGAATGATGAGATTAGATGAGATTTAAGCCTATTGTCTATATGTGGGCTGATTTTGGGTTGACTTGTAATGTTTATGTGATTGAGCATATAAATTGATGTATGGTAAGATATTGATGAATGTTTCAGGATCTTGATTGGGTTGATTCGGTTTGGTGGCCATGTGTGGTTAGATACTCTCGCGAGGCTTGGTTGTGAGTAGACTTCATTTATGATTATATCTTTTATGTCATCATATCACTTATATATATTGTATGTTGAAAGCATGAATGTGTTCTAATGTTTTGAATGATGCATTGATTTGAGAAAACCTTATGACTTTGGTTGGGCCCATCTATTTGGCTAATAGGGGGACTTAACCTTGTCATAGGAGGGTTTTAAAAAGAAAATATTTGGGGATGAGAACGGTACGATGAAATAGACGTGCACTAGTAACCCCAAATAAACATGATTGGGGTCAACGGTGATGCAAACCAAGGAGCTGATGATGCAAACCAAGGAGCTGATGATGTAAACCAAGGAGCTGGACAAGTTGATCATATCATTTGGTATCAGAGCTTTGGTTCTAAGATAAATTTGACTATCTTTTATTTTCATCTTTTTATTTCCTATTCCCTGATGTAGAAAAAAAAATCGTCAAAAAAAAAAAGAAAAAAAAAGAGAAGAAAAGTGATTCCAGTAAGAAAATTTCGTCTTTTCAATCTTGTTTCTCACCTTATTCATGGTCTTGATCCTGCTGTAAAAAAAAAAAAAAAAAAGTGATTCCAGTAAGAAAAGTTCATCTTTTCAATCTAGTTTCTCACCTTATTCATGTTCTTGATCTTTTGATGAGTTTTGGTTGTTTCTCCTTTTGAATTGCTGCTAGATTATTTTGAATTAGTTTCTTGAAGTTTGATTAAGAACTAAAGACGACACAAAAGAGTGGAAAAAGGCAAGAGTGTGTGAGACCATAAGAGGGTAAAAGCCGTTTAGAGTGAAAACACGAGTGCAAGTGAATCAAATTCTTGAGTGAAACGTGAGGGAGTGCTTGTGAGGATTCTAACCTTGTTTTGCAGATTTTAAATATGTCCAATAATCAAGAAGAAGATACAACCGAAGAAGTTCGACAACATGCAGTTCCGAACCTCCAAATGTAAGCGTTGTTAGGGGAGATGAGGCGTATGTTGAGGAGTGAATTAGAACCTATTCACGAGAGGTTGGATAGGGTAGAAGCCGAAACTCCTAGGGAACAACAACAAGACATCCGCAACAGGCAGCAAGGTGGGCGTGTTCCATGGCGGAATGTTGAGGAAGAGGCAGAGTTGGAGCAGTTTGATGAGCCATACTTGAACCGGGGCAGGTTTGAGCGTGGGAATGGGAATCGAGAAGCTTGGATGGGTAGGCCTAAGAGAGATAATGATTTAGGAAACATAAAGATTAAAATCCCATCTTTTCAAGGTAAAAGTGATCCTGAAGTTTATTTGGAGTGGGAAACTAAAATGGAGATGGTGTTTGATTGTCACAACTACTCGGAGATAAAGAAGGTTAAGTTGGCTGCAATTGAATTCACTGATTATGCCATTGTTTGGTGGGATCAATTACTGATTAATAGGAGAAGGAATAGAGAGCCACTTGTGGACACTTGGGAGGAGATGAAAATGCTTATGAGGAAGCATTTTGTACCCAGCCACTATTATAGGGGATTGTATCAAAAGTTGCAGAGGTTAAATCAAGGTTCCAGGAGTGTGGAAGAATATTACAAGGATATGGAAGTAGCTATGATCCGGGCTAATGTCGAAGAGGACCGGGAAGCCACCATGGCTCGATTTTTGCACGGTTTAAATCGTGAGATTGCGGATATAGTCGAGATGCAGCACTATGTTGAGTTGACAGATATGGTGCATCAAGCCATAAAGGTGGAGGAACAGTTCAAACGCAAGGGATTGGCTAGGAGGGGACAACCTATGGCTACCACCAGCCCGTAGAGGACAACTCAAAAAAGGGACGAGCAGCTACAAAATAAGCCCAAATTTGAACCCTTTACGAATGCCAAACCAACGACCGCCGCTACTTCAGGTAACACTGAAACTTCAACTTCTAAAACACGTGATATTAAGTGTTTTAAATGTTAGGGGCGCGGACATATAGCCAGCCAGTGTGTAAACAAAAGGGTGATGGTGATAAACGCCCAAGGAGAGCTTGAGTCAGAGAATGAGGAAGAAGTAGATGATGCTAACATGCCACCTTTGGAGGATGCCGATGATGAGCAAAGTGCTGTGGTTGGAGATTTATTGGTAGCAAGGCGAGTTCTCAATGTGCAGGTTAAGGAGGAAGAAAGTAACCAAAGGGAGAACTTGTTTCATACTCGGTGCTTTGTAAACAACAAAGTTTGCAGTGTCATTATTGATGGAGGGAGTTGCACAAACGTAGCCAGCACTTATTTGGTGGAGAAATTGGCCTTAACTACCTTGAAACATCCTCACCCTTATCGGCTTCAGTGGCTGAATGACTGTGGCCAAATCAAGGTGACAAGGCAAGTGTTGGTGGCATTATCCATTGGTAAATATGAGGATGAGGTGCTTTGTGATGTGGTTCCTATGCATGCATGCCATTTATTGTTGGGAAGACCATGGCAGTATGATAAGAGGGCTAAGCATGATGGATTCACAAATAGGCATTCTATCACTCATAAAGGGCAGCCTATTATTCTTGTGCCATTGGCTCCAAAACAAGTCAGGGAGGACCAATTAAAGTTACAAAGCTCAAATGAAAAAAAGAAAGAAAAAGAAATGAAGGCCGAAATTGAGAAAAAAAAGAGAGAGAAAAACATTGATCAGAGAGAAAAAGAAAGAGAAGGGATTTCAGCCATAGTGAGAGCAAGAGAGGAAAAATTCAATTGCATTGCAAAAAAAAGTGAGATCAAGAGAGCATTATTTTCACACCAGCCCCTTATTGTACTCTTGTACAAGGAGGCTCTTTTATGTACTAATGATCTCGTCGGTGCTTTGCCGAGCGTTATTGTTTCTCTTTTGCAGGAGTTTGAAGATGTCCTCCCCGAAGAAGTACCTTATGGATTACCTCCAATCCGAGGGATTGAACATCAAATTGATTTCATACCAGGTGCATCAATTCCAAACCGACCTGCTTATCGGAGTAATCCCGAGGAGACCAAGGAACTCTTTAACTTGATAAGTTCAAGAGTTCTTTTAAGAACAAAGAAGATACAAGACCTCACAAGCTTAACTTGATATCAAAACATAATGTGCCTTTCAAATTCGAGCTACCCCTCTATTTATACTTGGAACAACCCTCCAAGAATAGGAAAAGTCATAACTAAATTTAAACATAACCAGCTGTCGATTTGGACTTCTAAAGGTAACCAGCCGCCTCTTTTGACTTCTAAAGGTGGTTAGTCGCCTCTTTGGACTTCCAAAGGTAACCAGCCGCCGATTTGGACTTTTAAAGGTAACCAGCCGCTTCTTTTGACTTCTAAAAGTGGTTAGCCGCCTCTTTGGACTTCCAAAGGTAACCAGCCGCCGATTTGGACTTCTAAAGGTAACCAGCCGCCTCTTTTGACTCCTAGCCGCGTCTTTGGACTTCTAAACTTAGTCAAATATAGCTAATTGACTAAGTTCAATGTATTTGATGACATGGACTAATTAGCTTCTTCAATTGCTTTGATGACATGGACTAAGCCTTGATTATTATTTGAGCCCATCTTGGTCTTCTTAGATTCAGCCCAATTATCTTGGATTAGCCCATTTAGTGCTTCCTTGAAACGTTTGGCTCCATTCCCAAATGTATGATCAACTTGTCCAGTTCCTTGGTTTGCATCATCAGCTCCTTGGTTTGCATCAAACGGTACGGTGAAATTGACGTGCACTAGTAACCCCAATGCATGTGGAATGTGGGTCCAAATTGATAAGTTTTTATTTGCATCGAACTTATTATAAATGTTTGATATCTATATTTTATGAGCTTTTAATCATGCTACACATTGACATGCATACATGATATTTATTGATGAGTATTGATAGCATATTTGAATTTTATTCACTGGGCACCGTTGGCTTACCCTCATTTTCCTCTTTCAGGTCCTTCTGTCCCGAATAAGGGCAAAGGGGTAGTCATATCTTGAGGGCCTCGCCGGCGAGAGAATCCAAGCCCTCGATGTGAGTTGAGAGATATTTTGATTGAATTGCGTTTTAAATTATGATGTATTATATTTTGGACTATGTAATTATAACACTTACCACATTGTAGTATGGGTGAGTTGAGACTTGTTAGATAAACCATGTGGGCTTATGACGGTTTTATTTATGGTTCATTTTTATGGATTATCTCTTGTCTTGGATGATTAATACAGTGGGTAGTTTTGTTTAGTACCTTTTTATATTATGTCGTTGTTTGGGATAAGGCTCGTAGGGTCTCAACCACTTCACGGGGGCTGAGGAGTGGTTGGAGATGCCTACGCCGGGTGTCCCGCCCCGCCATTCCGCACGCCATTCCTAGAGGGGTTGGTGGTCCCGGGTGCGGGGTCGCCACAGGAGGGAAAGGAAAAAAAAGAGAAAGGAAAGAAGAAGAGAAAGAAAGAGGAAGTTGCTTTGAGGGAAGTCTCAGCAATGTTTTCATCAAAAAGTCTTATCTCTTCGGTCTACCATTGGATTGAGCTATTTTTTGGACAAAAGGTTTGCTTCTTAACATACTTTAATCTGTACGGTTGATTTTGTGATTATATATTTCTGTTGGCAGCTTGATAAATCTGAACAGAATATTAAATGAAAAATTAGTAGGGTGGTTTGTATTAGACCTAAATTTAGAATATGAACTTAGACCTTTCCAAATAGCTTGTATGTCAACTATGTTGACCTACTTGCCATTGTTGATGAACCCATGATGCAAAATCAGTGATATACATGGCTAAACATGGTGACCTAGTGTAAATCGACAATATGGCCTAAGTATGGAAAATTTAATATTTTTGGGCTTTTGATGCTTTGGGCCTAGAATCATTGAATTGATGCAATTTATGTCAAATTAAGCATGATTTGAACGGTACGGTGAAATAGACGTGCACTAGTAACCCCAATGCATGTGGAATGTGGATCCAAATTGATAGGCTTTTACTTGCATCGAACTTATTATAAATGCTTGATATCTATATGTTATGAGCTTTTAATCATGCTACACATTGACATGCATACATGATATTTATTGATGAGTATTGATAGCATATTTGAATTCTATTCACTGGGCACTGTTGGCTCACCATCATTTTCCTCTTTCAGGTCCTTCTGTCCCAAATAAGGGCAAAGGGGTAGTCATATCTTGAGGGCCTCGCCGGCGAGAGAATCCAAGGCCTCGATGTGAGTTGAGAGACATTTTGATTGAATTGTGGTTTAAATTATGATGTATTATATTTTGGACTATGTAATTATAACACTTACCACATTGTAGTATGGGTGAGTTGGGACTTGTTAGACAAACCATGTGGGCATATGACGGTTTTTTTTATGGTTCATTTTTATGGATTATCTCTTGTCTCGGATGATTAATACAGTGGGTAGTTTTGTTTAATACCTTTTTATATTATGTCATTGTTTGGGATAAGGCTCGTAGGGTCTCAACCACTTCACGGGGGTTGAGAAGTGGTTGGAGATGCCTACGTCGGGGGTCCCGCCCCGGCATTCCGCTTGCCATTCCTAGCGGGGTTGGTGGTCCAGGGTGCGGGGTCGCCACAGGAGGGAAAGGAAAAAAAAAAGAGAAAGGAAAGAAGAAGAGAAAGAAAGAGGAAGTTGCTTTGAGGGAATTCTCAGCAACGTTTTCATCAAAGAGTCGTATCTCTTCGGTCTACCATTGGATTGAGCTGTTTTTTGGACAAAAGGTTTGCTTCTTAACATACTTCAATCTGTACGGTTGATTTTGTGATTAAATATTTCTGTTGGCAGCTTGATAAATCTGAACAGAATATTAAATAAAAAATTAGTAGGGTGGTTTGTATTAGACCTAAATTTAGAATATGAACTTAGACCTTTCCAAATAGCTTGCATGTCAACTATGTTGACCTACTTGCCATTGTTGATGAACCCATGATGCAAAATCAGTGATATACATGGCTGAACATGGTGACATAGTGTAAATTGACAATATGGCCTAAGTATGGAAAATTTCATATTTTTGGGCTTTTGATGCTTTTGGCTTAGAATCATTGAATTGATGCAACTTATGTCAAATTAAGCATGATTTGAACGGTACGGTGAAATAGACATGCACTAGTAACCCCAATGCATGTGGAATGTGGATCCAAATTGATAGGCTTTTACTTGCGTCGAACTTATTATAAATGCTTGATATCTATATGTTATGAGCTTTTAATCATGCTACACATTGACATGCATACATGATATTTATTGATGAGTATTGATAGCATATTTGAATTCTATTCACTAGGCACTGTTGGCTCACCATCATTTTCCTCTTTCAGGTATTTATGTCCCAAATAAGAGCAAAGGAGTAGTCATATCTGTAGGGCCTTGTCGACGAGAGAATCCAAGGCCTTGATGTGAGTTGAGAGCATTTTTATTGAACTGTGTTTTAAATTATGATGTATTATATTTTGGACTATGTAATTATAACACTTACCACATTGTAGTATGGGTGAGTTGGGACTTGTTAGATAGACCATGTGGGCATATGACGATTTTTTTTTGTACCCATAGTTTTGAACTTTATGTGTATGTCCATGTTGATGGACTATGGGGATTATGGTTTTATTTATGGTTCATTTTTATGGATTATCTCTTGTCTTGGATGATTAATACTGTTGGTAGTTTTGTTTAGTACCTTTTTATATTATGTTGTTGTTTGGGATAAGGCTCGTAGGGTCTCAACCACCTCACAGGGGTTGAGGAGTGGTTGGAGATGCCTACGCCGGGTGTCCCGCCCCTGCATTCTGCATGCCCTTCCTTGCGGGGTTGGTGGTTCGGGGTGCGGGGTTGCCACAGTTGGTATCAGAGCCCGGTTTTACTAGGTTTGGTCTATGTATTAGACTTAGATGACTTTGACCTAGGAATTGGGTGAGAGCTTTAGGTGATTAAAAAGCTTAAAGAAACTAACTTAAAAGCCATACTATCATATTTTCTGTGTGTATTATATGATATGGGTAGTTATGAGGCTTTGTTAATGTTTTAAATTCTTTAATGTGTGATGGTTGCTCGTATTTCTACTTCTTAGTGTCATGAGGAGGAGCGGGAGATTGGGACAGCCACACACAGGGCCATCTGATGATGACTGGATGGGAAGGATGAAGGAGATCATTCAGGCAAAGGACCGCTTGATGGAAGCCCAGACTGCACAGATACAGGCGTTGGTGCAGTAGGTCGAGGTTGTTGCTTGACAGTCGCCTCAGACAATACCTCAGGAGGCGGGCACTAGTGGGGCCGAGGTGACTGGGGCTAGTGGAGCTGCAGGGGCAGCAAGACCTCAGCCTATTCCTACACTTTCTCCTACTGTTGTGAAGAACCCCACTTGAAGAAGGCCGAAGATTGGCTGAAGAATGTCGAGAAGATCAGTTGCTCCTCAGAGCTTGATGAGGAGTCTCAAGTCCTATGTGCTGCTCACACATTGGAGAGTGATGCAGAGGACTGGTGGCTTTCAGTGCTGGATACACAGGGGGCAGTGAAGAGTTGGGAGACCTTCAAACGGTTGTTCTTTTAGGCTTACGTTCCAGAGACTGAAAGGCAGGCTAAGCAACTCGAGTTTCTGAATCTCGTACGGGGCATCATGTCAGTCAGGCAGTACGAGCTCAGATTTAGGCAGCTCGCAGTTTATGCCCCTGGGTTAGTTCAGACATCGAGTGACAAGATTATAAGGTTCTCTTTGAACCTAAGGCCTGTGATCCGACAGGCCTTGTCTGTGACGAAGATGACTAATTTTTCCACAGTGGTCCAAAGGGCCAAATAGTATGAGCTGGCTGAGCGGGTTGATGGTATGTCTACACGGGCAGCCCTGGGATTACAGACTTCACAGGCCAAGTTTGGGGGACAGTTCCAAACTCCAGGGAAGAAGGGAAAATGAGGAAAGAAGAGGAAAGAAGATGAAGTTTTATGGAGGAACACAGTCTGAGGGTGCTCAGAGTGGGGCATCCCAGATTCAGACTGGTGTGATGTCCTCACTAGTGGTTTCCTCTCCTGTCCTGATTCCCATTCAGCCACCGAGTGCACCAAGACCCCCATTCCCACAAACTGCTGTTCGAGGCAGAGGTAGAGGAGGCTATGTGGCGACATCTCAGACTGGATCATCTGTGCCCAGGGCTCCGTTCATATGTTGTCAGTGTGGACAGGTTGGGCATAAGAAGGCAGAGGGCTCCGAGATTTGTGCAGTAGTCCAGTGCAAGAGAGACAACGAAGGCAGCTACTGAGCCAGACCTGACAGCATCCAGGACCTTGGTGGAAGGTACTCTTATTATTTGTAGTGCTTCTATGCATGTATTATTTGATGCTGGGTCTACATTATCATTCATATCCGGACGCATGGTAGATAGTTTGCATTTGACTCCCATTAGGGGTAGTACATGGTTAGTGGTGAGTAGTGTAGCCATGGAGAGGATCTACCCGAACACGGTTTGTAGCCAGTGTGTGGTTCAGATTGGTGATGTTGAGATGCCTGTTGACTTTCGAGTCCTAGATTTTTTAGAGTTTGATGCAATTTTAGGGATGGATTGGCTCGCGGCTTATTATGCAGTTGTTGATTGTTTCGCGAAAGAGTCATTTTCTAGATCCCCGGAGACCTAGTGTTTACACTACAGGGTAGAGCTTCAGACTAGACAGTCACGAGGGGTAGATTTGTGACTGATGGAGATAGGGAGATTTTGGCTGGGGTAGTGCCTGATGTGGAAGAGACTAGTGAGGTGATACTTGAGGATATTGCCATTGTTAGGGACTTTCTAGATGTGTTCCTTGTGGATCTTCCAGGATTACCATTGAAGCAAGAGATCGATTTCATCATTGAACTAGTCCCTGGCACGAAGCCTATCTCCATGGCACAATATAGAATGGCGCCAGCTGAGTTGAGAAAGTTGCAGAAACAGCTCAAGGAGTTATTGGCTAATGGCTTCATTTACCCGAGCGTGTCACCCTGGGGAGCTCCAGTTCTTTTTGTGAAAAAGAAATATGGGAGCTTGCGGTTGTGCATCGACTATCGCCAATTAAACAGGGTGACCATCAAGAACAAGTATCATCTCCCAAGGATTGATGACTTGTTTGATCAGTTGAGGGGAACGAGATATTTTTTGAAGATTGATTTGTGCTCCGGGTATCATCAGTTGAGGATCAGGGAAGAGGATGTACCTAAGACAACATTTAGAACCCGCTATGGACATTACGAATTCCTTGTGATGCCATTTGGTGTGACTAGTGTACCGGCGATGTTCATGGACCTGATGCAGAGGGTCTTTAGGCAGTATCTAGATAAGTTTGTAATCGTTTTCATTGATGACATATTGGTGTATTCCAAGACTCGGCTGAGCCTGAGGAACACCTCAGAGTGACCTTGTAGACTCTGAGAGAGCATAGGCTATATGCAAAGTTGAGCAAGTGTGAGTTTTGGATCACCGAGGTGAAGTTCTTAGGTCATGTGGTGAGTTCTGAGGGGATTTCAGTTGATCTGTCTAAGGTTGAAGCCATTATCAGTTGGCCTAGGTCTACCACAGTGACCGAGATCAGAAGCTTTCTTGGGTTAGTTGGTTACTATAGGAGATTCGTTCAGGGATTCTGCAAGATAGCTACGCCTATGACTAGGCTCACCCAAAAAGATGTGTCCTTTGTATGAACTGAGGAGTGTGAGAATGCCTTTTTAGAGTTAAAGAAAAGATTGACATCTACGCCAATGTTGATTTTGCCAGAGCCTGATCAGGAGTTGGTTATCTACACTGATGCCTCTCGTATCGGCTTGGGTTGCGTGTTGATGCAGAAGGATAGGGTCATTGCTTATGCATCGAGGCAGTTGAAGGTGCATGAAAAGAACTATCCTGTTCATGACTTAGAACTGGCCGCAGTGGTTTTTGCTTTGAAGATTTGGAGGCATTATCTCTATGGTGAGAGATTCACTTTGTATTCTGACCACAAGAGCCTCAAGTACTTGTTCTCTCATAAGGAATTAAACATGAGGCAGAGAAGGTGGTTAGAGCTCCTCAAAGACTATGATTTTACATTGGAATACCACCCTGGTAAAGCCAATGCCATGGCTAATGCGTTGAGCAGGAAGCAGGTAGAGACAGTTATGGTAGCACACAAGATGCCTCATGAGTGGAGACTACTTGAGGCGGCTACAGTGATGAGTATATGTGCTACCCCTTCAGATCAGATTATGATATGTGCTCAGATGAGAGCTCAGCCTACACAGGTCTAAGAGGTGATTGACCAACAAAGACTTCACGTTGATTATGTTATGTACAAGTCTTGGGCTGAGAGTAGTGATTTTACTGATTGGCACGTGTCATCTGATGGTGCCTTGAGATTTAGGGGACGTTTAGGGGTTCCCGCAGATCCACGACTCAGACAGAGTGTGCTCCAGGAGGCTCACAAATCTCATCATGCTATTCATCCTGGCAGAACCAAGATGTATCATGATATGAAAAGGATGTATTGGTGGCCCGACATGAAGAGAGAGATAGCTCAGTTCATTGAGAGGTGTGAGATCTGTCAGATAGTCAAAGTTGAGCATCAGAGGCTTGGAGGGTAGATGTAACCACTTTCCATTCCTGAGTGAAAGTGGGAGCATGTCACTATGGACTTTGTTGTGGGATTACCCAACACCCCGATGAGACATAATGTTGTTTGGGTTATTATTGATCGTTTGACTAAGTCCGCTCACTTTTTACATGTGAACACTAGAGATTCTTTGGACAAGCTGGGCAGACTCTATATGCGGGAGATAGTCAGATTACATGGGGTGCCAGTTTCGATTGTGTCAGATAGGGATCCGAGCTTTACATCGGTATACTGGTAGGGGTTGCAGAGGCAGCTCGGCACCAGACTAGATCTCAGTACCGCTTTTCACCCTCAGATGGATGGCCAGTTTGAGAGGTTGATATCGATTTTGGGATAAAAGGTAAGCTCGCTCGGAGATTTATTGGGTCGTTCGAGGTTTTAGAACGAATTGGCCCCGTCACTTACCGATTAGCTTTGCCACCTAAGTTAGCAGCAGTCCACAATGTCTTTCATGTGTCAATGTTGAGAGTGTACAGGAGTGATTTTGATCACGTCTTGGACTGGATGAACATTGAGCTGAGGCAGGATGGGACTTATGACGAGGAACCTATTCAGATACTTGACCGGAAGTCCAGAGGTTGCGTAACCGCGAGATTCTGATGGTTAAGGTGAGATGACAGTTCCATGGCAAGAAGCAGGTTACTTGGGAGTGTGAGGACTACATGATGGAGCACTTTGCCGAGTTCATGGGCTTAGGTAATTTCTTAACCTTAAAACTTTGAGGACGAAGTTCATTCTAAGGTGCGTGTGATGTGACGCCTCGAAAATTATTTCATCTAACCCATAACCAAATTGCATTTTTCCAAGCTCTATGTGTTTGCCTTGATATGTTTGTTGTTTGTTTGATGGTTGTTTAATGTTTGTATATTTGATGCTTGATAATGTATATAAATATGTGCATTATAAATTGTATATGGGTCATGTTAAATTAAAGTATAATGCATGTGTTTGTATTTATGCATGGGCCCATTAAACCATGAATTGATATGGGTTAGGATTGATTGAATAAAAGGATAAATGAGAATGAAAATTTGGTGTATTAGATGGATTGGACATTTAAAATACATGGAAGCATGAGTTTGGTTAAAGTACATGTGGTTGGTATGGGTAGTATGAGACCAACACATGTCAAGTTGGTGCATGAGAATGGACAAGTGTCCCTTGCCCCATTTCTCTTCTCCAACACATGTCAAGTTGGTGCATGAGACCAACACATATCAAGTTGGTGCATGAGACTAACACATGTCAAGTTGGTGCATGAGAGTGCACAAGTGTCTCATGCCCTATTTCTCTTCTCCAACACATGTCAAGTTGGTGCTTGAGAGTGGACAAGTGTCCCATGCATAAGAGTGAACAAGTGTCCCATGCCCCACTTCTCTTCTCCAAGGAAGTCCTAGAGAGTGAGATGAGTGGAGGGAAAGGAAAAAAGAAGAGAAAGGAAAGAAGAAGAGAAAGAAAGAGGAAATTACTTTGAGGGAAGTCTCAACAACGTTTTCATCAAATAGCTGGATCTTGCTGATATATGGTTAGATTGAGTTCAAACTTTGTCAGCCAGTTCATATTTTATGGTTATTTATTCTGGTTGGTGGAGAGCTTTATTGGAGTTTTCTTCTTGAGAGATAGATCAAACAAAGCTGGTCGGAAAGTCTGAATTTCTCGCGTAGTTTAGATCAAACTGATAGAGCTCCTAAACCTACCGTTGGATGGATGTGATATTTCAGAAGATGGTTCACAACTAATATTTCTGCATTATGAGCGGTTGAGATGTTGATGGGTCAAGTATTTTGTGTGATATAGTCATCTGATTTCAAGTATTTGCAGTAGGAAATGAGAAATTGTCTGATTAGAGACTTGTTCATCAAAGAGCCCTAACTCTTCGGTCCACCGTTTGATTGACCTAATTATTGGACAGAAGGTTTGCTTCTTAACATACTTCAATCTGTACGGTTGATTTTGTGATTAAATATTTTTGTTGGCAGTTTGATACATCTGAATAGAATATTAAATGAAAAATTAGTAGGGTTGTTTGTATTAGACCTAAATTTAGAATATGAACTTAGACCTTTCAAAATAGCTTGCATGTCAACTATGTTGACCTAGTTGCCATTGTTGATGAACCCATAATGCAAAATCAGTGATATACATGGCTGAACATGGTGACCTAGTGTAAATCAGCAATATGGCCTGAGTATGGAGAATTTCATATTTTAGGGCTTTTGATGCTTTTGGCCTAGAATCATTGAATTGATGCAATTTATGTCTAATTAAACATGATTAAGGTTGATTATGCTACTGATTAGGTGGTTGTGACCATATCATGGGTTAGGCCTACTTGTGATCAAATGGCCCAATTTGGGCTAGTTTATGCCTAAGGAATTGAAAATTAATATTTTTCATTAATTGAATGGTTTATGAATGAGAACTACGCATTAAAGGCCTAAGTCATGTGATTTGAGTTAAATGATGGGATTAGATGGGATTTAGGCCTAATGTCTATATGTGGGCTGATTTAGGGTTGATGTGTAATGTCTATATGATTGAGCATAGAAATTGATGTATAGTTGGATATTGATGAATGTTTTAGGACCTTGATTGGGTTGATTCGGTTTGGTGTCCGTGTGTGGTTAGATACTCTCGCGAGGCTTGGTTTTGAGTAGATTTTATTTATGATTATATCTTTTATGTCATCATATCACTTATATATATTGTATGTTGAAAGCATGAATGTGTTCTAATGTTTTGAATGATGCACTGATTTGAGAAAACCTTATGACTTTGGTTGGGCCCATCTATCTGGCTAATAGGGAGACTTAACCTTGTCATAGAAGGGTTTTAGAAAGAAAATATTTGGGGATGAGAACGGTACGGTGAAATAGACGTGCATTAGTAACCCCACTGCATGTGTTACGTGGATCAAATTGATAAGCTTTTACTTGCATCGAACTTATTATAAAGGCTTGATATCTATATGTTATGAGCTTTTAATCATGCTACACATTGACATGCATACATGATATATATTGATGAGTATTGATAGTATATTTGAATTCTATTCACTGGGCACCGTTGGCTCACCCTCATTTTCTTCTTTCAGGTCTTTCTGTCCTAAATAAGGGAAAAGGAGTAGTCATATCTTGAGGGCCTCGTCGGCGAGAGAATCCAAGGCCTCAATGTGAGTTGAGAGGCATTTTGATTGAACTGTGTTTTAAATTATGTTGTATTATATTTTGGACTATGTAATTATAACACTTACCACATTGTAGTATGGGTGAGTTGGGACTTGTTAGATAGACCATGTGGCATATGACGGTTTGTTTTTGTACTCATAGTTTTGGACTTTATGTGTATGTCCATCTTAATGGACTGTAGGGATTATGATTTTATTTATGGTTCATTTTTATAGATTATCTCTTGTCTTGGATGAGTAATACGGTTGATAGTTTTGTTTAGTACCTTTTTATGTTATGTCGTTGTTTGAGATAAGGCTCGTAGGGTCTCAACCACCTCACGGGGGTTAAGGAGTGGTTGGCGATGCCTACACTGCGCGTCCCCGCCCCGACATTCCACACGTCATTCCTTGCAGGGTTTGTGGTCCGGGGTGCAGGGTTGCCACACCCATGCTCATAGCCATTTCATGATTTTAAATCAAATAAATATATCATAATTTGCTTATTATTTCAAAACAAATTCATATAATACAAATGCCATATAAGAAAAACCTGAGTAAAGAAATACTCACTATACACGAGTTTCCAACTCTCTAATCCTATAACCACAACTACCAAATCTAGTTCCCAACTCAATCAATCCAATTCCAATTTATTTAACCTGTCATAGCCACTTAATAAATAAATTTCATATACTCTCTTATTTATTTCATAAATATTCATTTCAAATCATTTTTCTAGGTCAATTCGGGCTCAAACACATGTGAAAACCCTCCAATATCAATTCTACAACCAATCTATGTATTTTCGTTATGAAAAACTGTGAAAATAGGCTTTCAAGCCATATTCCCACTAGTTCTCAATTCTATTTTTCTCACTGGGAACATATACCAATTTTATTAAAAATGATAGAGCATTCCATAAATTATTTTGTCTACATCGGCAAGTATAAAGTCAGTCCTACTATCATTCTACCACCCTCAACAGGTATTTTCTGAGATTTTACATGTGGCAACTGCGCACCCTGGACCACCAACCCCGCAAGGAATGGCGTGCAGAATGCAGGGGCGGGTTGCCCAGCGTAGCCATCTCCAACCACTCACCAACCCTCGTGAGGTGGTTGAGACCCTACGAGCCTTATCCCAAACAACGACATAATATAAAAAGTACTAAACAAAACTACAAACCATATTAATCATCCAAGACAAGAGATAATCCATAAAAATGAACCATAAATAAAACCATAATCCCTATAGTCCATCAAGATGGACAAACACATAAAGTCCAAAACTATGGGTACAAAAAAAACCGTCATATGCCCACATGGTCTATCTAACAAGTCCCAACTCACCCATACTACAATGTGGTAAGTGTTATAATTACATAGTCCAAAATATATTACATTATAATTTAAAACACAGTTCAATCAAAATGCCTCTCAACTCACATCGAGGCCTTGGATTCTCTCGCCGACAAGGCCCTCAAGATATGACTACTCCTTTGCCCTCATTTGGGACAGAAGGACCTGAAAAAGGAAAATGAGGGTGAGCCAACGGTGCCCAGTGAATAGAATTCAAATATGATATCAATACTCATCAATAAATATCATGTATGCATGTCAATGTGTAGCATGATTAAAAGCTCATAACATATAGTTATCAAGTATTTATAATAAGTTCGATGCAAGTAAAAGCCTATCCATTTGCATCCACATTCCACATGCATTGTGGTTACTAATGCACGTCTATTTCATCGTACGGTTCTCATCCCCAATCATGTTGATTTGGGGTTACTAGTGCACGTCAATTTCACCGTATCGTTCTCATCCCCAAATATTTTCTTTCTAAAACCCTCCTATGACAAGGTTAAGTCTCCCCATTAGCCAGATAAATGGGCCAAACCAAAGTCATAAGGTTTTCTCAAATCAATGCATCATTCAAAACATTAGAACACATTCATGCTTTCAACATACAATATATATAAGTGATATGAGGACATAAAAGATATAATCATAAATGAAGTCTACTCAGAACCAAGCCTCGCGAGAGTATCTAATCACACACGGACACCAAACCGAATCAACCCAATCAAGGTCCTGAAACATTCGCCAATATCCAACCATACATCAATTCCTATGCTCAATCACATACACATTACACATCAACCCTAAATCAGCCCACATATAGACAATAGGCCTAAATCCCATCTAATCTCATCATTCAACTTAAATCACATGACTTAGGCCTCTAATGCATAGTTCTCATTAATAAACCATTCAATTAATCAAAAATACTGATTTTCAATTCCTCAGACATAAACATGCCCAAATTGGGCCATTTGATCACAAGTAAACCTAACCCATGATATGGTCACAACCACCTAATCAATAGCATAATCAACCTTAATCATGCTTAAATAGACACAAATTGCATCAATTCAATGATTCTAGGCCAAAAGCATCAAAAGCCCTAAAATATGAAATTTTCCATACTTAGGCCATATTGCCGATTTACACTAGGTCACCATGTTCAGCCATGTATATCACTGATTTTGCATCATGGGTTCATCAACAATGGCAACTAGGTCAACATGGTTGACATGCAAGCTATTTGGAAAGGTCTAAGTTCATATTCTAAATTTATGTCTAATACAAACAACCCTACCAATTTTCCATTTAGTATTTTGTTCAGATGTATCAAGCTGCCAACAGAAATACTAATCACAAAATCAACCATACAGATTGGAGTATGTTAAGACGCAAACCTTCTGTCCAAAAATCAGCTCAATCCAACGGTGGACTGAAGAGCTAAATCCCTTTGATGAACAAGTCTCTAATCAGACAATTTCTCCTTTCCTGCTGCAAATACTTGACCTCAAATGACTATATCACACAAAATACTTGACCCATCAACATCTCAACCGTTCATAATGCAAAAATAGTAGTTTTGAACCATTTTCTGAAATATCATATCCATCCTACTGTAGGTTTAGGAGATCTATCAAGTTCATCTAAATTACACGAGAAACTCAGACTTTCCGATCATATTTGTTTGGGAGGTTATATCACTCAGAAGAAAACTCCAATCAAGATCTCTCGCGAACAGAATGATTAACCATAAGATATGAACTGGCTGACAAAGTTTGAGCTCAATCTGACCATATATCACAAGGATCCAGTTATTTGATGAAAACGTTGCTGAGACTTCCCTCAAAGCAACTTCCTCTTTCTTTCTCTTCTTCTTTCCTTTCTCTTCTTTTTTTCTTTCGCTCCACTCATCTCACTCTCTAGGACTTCCTTGGAGAAGAGAAGTGGGGCATGAGACACTTGTCCACTCTCATGCACCAACTTGACATGTGTTGGAGAAGAGAAATGGGGCATGGGACACTTGTGCTGTTGGAGAAGAGAAATGGGGCATGGGACACTTGTGCACTCTCATGCACCAACTTGACATGTGCTGGTCTCATGCACCAACTTGACATGTGTTGGTCTCATGCACCAACTTGACATGTTCTGGTCTCATACTACCCATACCAACCACATGTACTTTAACCAACCTCATGCTTCCATGTATTTTAAATGTCCAATCCATCTAATACACCAAATTTTCATTCTCATTTATCCTTTTATTCATTCAATCCTAACCCATATCAATTCATGGTTTAATGGGCCCATGCATAAATAATAACACATGCATTTTACTTTAATTTAACATGACCCATATACAGTTTATAATGCACATATTTATATACATGATCAAACATCAAATATACAAACATTAAACAACCATCAAACAAACACCAAACATATCAAGGCAAACACATGGAGTTTGGGCAAAATGCAATTGGGTTATGGGCTAGATGAAATAATTTTCAGGGCATCACATTACATGTTCCCGGAGGTTCCCAAAATCAATTTCATTTACCAAAACCCTATGTCCGGTTACTAAATATATCAAATCACATCGAAAAATCATGATCTTAAAATCAAAATGTCTGGAATTGGTTGGCTCTCTTCTTACAGTCTCAAACTGGAGTTTCATCAGGTTTTAATAGGGTTCCAGAAGTCTTCAGTGTTAAATCTAGCTTCTATCAACTATATAAATTCCAATATAACAAATAAATGCAAACTAGTCACCTATTCCAGTTTTCCATAGCCTAGAAAGTATTTTTCAACCTTCCCAGCTAGTTTCCATTCAAGTTGGATTAAAACCTCACTTATAGAAACCCCGCAATCGACACTAATATCGAAAACTAGTCCATAGAAAATAACACACATTCCAATAGCATTTTTATGAAGAAATACATCAAGAAAACACATACCAGAGTCTTGATTTGGCCGAGATGCGGTGTCTTTTTTCTCTTTTTTTTTTTCTTCGTTCTTCTTTTTGTTTTTTTTCTCTCTCTCCTACACCTTGGTTTAAAGAACTAAGCTTAAAAGGATATTTTATGATTCCATACTCCCAAAGGTATTTACTAATCCAACTCCCATCACTATACTATTCATTTAGCTATGATTTTTTTTTATATATAATTTAATTGCACTTTGTAACACACAAATACATACTTATACATACAAACTCTTGAGGCCTATGTCTATTATCATAATAACTTTTTTGACGATCTTAGGTCATTTTTAGTTTCTTTCTAATCTGCTTAATTTTCTTAGTGTGATCAACAACAACTTTAGGCCCCAATAACTGAGACTCTCCAACCTCATACCAGCAAGTTGGAGATCTGTAAGGACGACAATTCAAAGCCTCAAACGGTGCCATACCGATACTAGCTTGACAGTTGTTGTTATATGCAAACTCACACAAATGCAGATAATCACTCTGAATCCCACCGAACTCTAAAATACAAGACCTGAGCATATCCTCAAGCATCTATATCACCCACTCAGTCTGTGCATCAGTTTGAGGGTGAAATGTTGTACTGAGACGGAGATGGGTCCCAAATCATGTAACATCCCAATTTTCAGCAAACTACAAAACTGAAGTGTTACATTATTTGGACATCAACTTCAATTTTTACACAATATTTAAAATTACTAAAGTAATTATAAAAATATATACAGTTTAGTTTACACATTTTTTCGCAGCAGAACCTACACACAATCTCCTAGATCTAAGTTGATGTTTGTTCCACGTGCTCCACATGCACAAGATCCACAAAACATTTCCATGTCTTGAAAAATATAAAGAGGTGAGCTAAAAGCCTAGTGGTCATACCCAATAGTTCTCACGTATTAAACCTATCGATAGTATATAATTCAACCATAACAAACACACAACACAAATGCAACAATCATAGCATCAAAATCAACATATATGAAGAGCACGTGCATGAGAATATATATATAGAATGCATGTGCATGAATGATTTCTTTTGCACTAAGCAGGGTAAATCGAAATCCAAGAATTGCATTTAGCACATAGCATGGGCCAATCACACCCAAATATTGTATTTAGCACGTAGCATGGGCTAATCACACCCAAAATCATATGCAAAAGTGAGTACATGATGTAGGATGAATACAACACTATAAAAACGAGTAATACGAGCAAACCTCAAAAATCATCCCACCTTTTACATTTCTCCTTCTATACACGAGTATCAAAATGCTGCGACGCCTAGATCAAGCTCGCGAAAACGACGAGCTTTTCCTTCTTTTTCTCCTTTCTTCTTTCTCTTCTTTCCTTTCTTTCCTTTCTTTCATTTCGCAGAGCCCACACCTCCCTTTATGGGGAGATGAAGCTCAAGATGAAAATGAGTTTCAAAGCTCATTTGTGAGCTTTAAATGAGCATTATAAGGAAGGCACGCCTGGGAAGCAAAACACGTTTCTTGCTTCCCAAGCAAGAAAATTTTATCATTTTTTAATATATGCTCATTTATTAGTTCAAATAATATCTGCCCCTGAAATCTTCAATATTTTCAATTGAGGACTTTTCGAAAATATCCCTGAACTTCCATATATTTACTTCGTATATTTAGATATGTACCCATATATATGTTATAATATCCATTGACGTCCATTCATGAATATATGTATCATTCTTACTCAAAGTTATGCTTTTTAATTAACCCTAATGATTAAGCCTCGTCATTCAAGATAACCCTTTTAATTAAAGTTTATTTGATCTACATTGTCATTTTAATACTTATGCTTGACCACATAAGCGTCCTACAGAACATTGAAGTGAGGGCGCCACTAAATTGTTAACGTCCTGACTTACTTTGACGATTAAACGACTTAAATCATGAGGGCGCTACTCGACAGTAAGTGTCCTGCTTTGTTTTAAAATAATTTTAAAAAAACACTAAGTGCAGCTGAACGACAGTAAGCATCCTGAAGTTATTAAGTTGATTCTAAAGATGAGGACGCTCCTATGCAGGCAGCATCCTGATAGTTTTTCAACTTATAACTATCTGCGTCCTTAAAGATAGAAATCATTTAGAACTTAGAGACTTTTCAGCGAGCTGATGCTAGATCAACGTTCTGACACCTTTACAGGTTGACTTAGGTGAGGCCGCTACTATCAAGTAAGCGTCATATTGAATAAGTACATTTCAACCTTGAATGTGGTCAGTGTCTTGAATAACTCTTAAAAACAATTTTTGATTATTCATTTAAAGCACGATAAAACACGATTTATAAATCAAATATGCAAATGATCGAAAATTAGTTCGACTAAAATATGTAATCATGCATATTGTTGAATCAAATGGCTGAGAAGGTTCTACAACCTAAACATAATCTAATCATACACTAATGTCTTCAAATGATCATGGTCTTCAAGTAAATCTTTTAATACATTCGCCATGCATCATTGATCATTTGAAGACATTAGTGTATGATTAGATTATGTTTAGGTTGTAGAACCTTCTCTGCCAATTGATTTAGCAATATGGATGATTACATGTTTTAGTAGAATTGATTTTCGATCATTTGCATATTTGTTTTATAATCGTGTTTTATCGAGCTTTAATCGAGAAATCAAAATTTCATTTTTTTTAGACTCTTTCAGGAAGCTAATGTTTTAGCAGCGCCCTCCTGGACTTGATGAGTCAGGACGTTGATAAAATATTAGGACGCTCAAGGTTGAATTGAACTAATTCATTAGGACATTTACTTGTTAGTAGCGACCTCCCTTTAGTCAACCTTTAAAAGTGTCAGGACTCTGACTTAGTGTCAGCTCACTAAAAGTTCTCTTAGCTTTTAATTGATTTCTATCTTTAACGACGCTGATAGTTATAAGTTGAATAAACTATCAGGATGCTACTTGTATAGGAGTGCCTTCATCATTAGAATCAACTTAATAACTTTCAGGACGCTTACTATTTTTCAGCGCACTTAATACTGTTTAAATGTGTTTTTAAAACAAAGCAGGACGCTAGCTGTCGAAGTAGCACCCTCATGATTTAAGTCATTTAATCATCAAAGTAAGTTCGGATGCTTACGATTCAGTAGTGCCCTCAAGGAACAAAATGACAAAGTTGATATTAAGTGTCAGAACGCTAATTCAACAATGTTACTGTTCTGGCACCGAAACTATTTTTGTTAACTTTTTCAGAATTGTACGAAAACTTTTCATAACTTTTCAAAACCGTACAATTTTTTTTTGAACGTTCTAATACTTTGTCAGAACATTATTTTTTTTGTGAATGATCAGATGATTTAGGTGTTATTGCCATAATATGCACAAAGCTTAATCGATCCATTTCGAGAAAGAATGTAGACGTTGTGTTTGAAATAACCTAGAGCGCCAAAATTTACCAAGTCCATTGCGCCTCTGTTATTTCTATATATATGTGCTGCCTTAGTGCAGAAAGACCACGAATCAATACAAAAACTGATATTCATTCAAAAACATATTAACAGTTTTCACTTGTGCGGGAAACTTTTGAAAGTTAGTCATCTTTTTTTTGTGCTTGAACTTACGATCATTTTGAAAGAAAAACATCAAGTCTTCTGGATTGATTGATCTTCATCTTCATTTTCAAAATCCATTGAAAAAGACAAAAGCTCTTTAAACTTGTTTTCAGCTAAACTTCATCATACTTATTTTGTTGAATCTGTGGTAACAGAAGGCTCAATCCAAAGATTTGTAAGTATCACTTTGATTCTGAGTAAAGTGAATCATATCTCATCTTGTATACAGTTTGTAGTAACTGGTTAGTCACTGGGCTAGAGCAAGTGTTGCTCAAAGTTCTTATGGTCATCTCACACCCAGAAGTTGAGAAACGGTCTTTTCACACCCGTACGCTGAGAAACGGTCTTCTCACACCCGTAAGCCGAGAAATGGTAGTTCTCACACCCGTAAGTTGAGAAAGAGTACCGGTTTGATCTTCACCCGTAAGAAGGTCCATAGTAGAGTGTGAACAAATCCTAACTGAGGAGCTTAGGTAGTGGATGTAGGCGAAACCGAACCACTATAAATCTTGATTGCATTGTCTCATTTACAGTTACTGTATTTAGTTGCTATACTTTGGTTAATCTGCTTTCATTAATCTGCACATTATTAAGAAAGGTTAAAATTTGCTAAGTGTCCAATTCACCCCCTCTTGGACATATCTGGGCCAACAATTGGTATCAGAGCAGGTTAACCATCAAAGTATCTAACCATCTTTGATTGAGTATGGCAGGACAAAACGAAAGAAGTACTTATCTTTCAGGAGAAGGAAACTCCACCAACCGATCATCACTGTTCAAGGGAGAAAACTATTCACACTGAAAAACTAAGATTAGGTACTACCTAAAAGCCCAAAACTTAGAAATGTGGGATGTTGTGACAAACGACTATCCAACACCTACTAAAATTATAGACGGTGCTATTGTTCCAAAGGAACTAGACGAATCGAGTACCAAAGAAAGAAAAGAGAGTTGTTAAATAACCAAGCTGTAAACATTTTGTTTTGCAGTTTATCCGTCGAAGAGTTTAATAGATTTAGTGTGTGTGAAACCGCTAAGGAAATCTAGAACAAGTTAAAGTTCACCCACGAAGGAACTTTGCAAGTTAGAAAGGCAAGGCTCCAATTGCTAGTTGAAAAATATGAGACCTATAGGATGAAAGAAACTAATTCGATAGCTGAGGCTATTGCTCAGCTTACAACAAACATTAATGAGATAAAGAACCTAGGAAAAACCTATGACAAAGAAGAAACTGTTAGAAAGTTTCTAAGAGGCCTACCCAGAGCATGGGAACCCAAGGCCACAGCCATTGAAGAAGCCAAAAATCTGGTTGAATACACTTTTGATGAACTATGTGGTTCATTAATTGTCTATGAATTGAAGATAAAAGTTACGATGTGCTTGGTCAAGGTTGAGGAAAAAGAAAAGAAATCTATTGCCCTCAATGTTGAAACTGATTCTGAAGATGATTCAGACTCAGAAGATGACATGGCTATGTTATCTAGAAAGTTCATCAAGTTACTTAGGAGAAAGAGTAAGAACAATGCTTACTCAAGGTTTCACGAAGGAAAGAAACCCGAGTCTAACCTGTAGAGTTAATATGTTACGGTTGTAACAAACCAGGTCATGCAAAGAGTGAATGTCCCATGAAATATAAGAAGAACACCAGCTCGTATAGAAAAGACAAAAATGTTCTCAAAGCTACATGGGATGATTCAAGCTCAAGCGAAGATGAAGCGGATTCAGATCACACTGCTGCATTATGCTTAATGGCAAGCACAGAGGTAAAATCTGAACCCATTGATGAACTTAATGAGATTTATACTCATATTCAGGAGCTTTAGACAAAACTTAGTAAAGAGACCAGAAAGAATGAAAAGCTCAAGCATAGTCTTGAAAAAGCTCTTGAGGAAATAGAATTCCAACAAGAAGAGCTAGACAGACTGTCTCTAGATAATGAACAACTTAAGAAAGTTGTTGGGAAACTGAAAAATGAAAATGAAACTCTTAGAAGGAAAAAGGAAGACATTAACAACACCGTGATTAAATTCACAAATGGTCAAAAGTTATTTGACATGATGTTAGGATCACAAAAATGTACATTCGACAAAGCTGGCTTAGCCTAAACACATGGGCCAAAACAAAAGGAATACAATACCTTATTGACCAAAAGACCAACATGCCACAAATGTCATAGGGAAGGTCATACCATACTTAGATGTAATGTCTTAAGTAGAAAAAAAGAAATATGCATGGATTGAAAAATTTGTTCTTACTGATGCTAACATGCGTGGGTACCAAAGTCAAAAATATTTTATGTTGTGTAGATATGCAAAAATGAAGATATATGGTATCTAGACAGCGGCTGCTCAAGGCATATGATTGGAAATAAATCAAAAGTTTTGAGCCTTGAAAAGAAGAAAGGAGGAAATGTCACTTTCGGAGACGACAACAAAGGTGACATTGAAGGCATTGGAACTGTTGGTAACGATTTTTTATCCATATCTAATATACTTTATTTTAAAGGGTTAAAGCATAATCTCTTGAGCATAAGTCAATTATGTGGCAAGGGTTATGATATTTCATTTGAAGCAAATAGGTGCACTGTCAAGCATGCCGATAAAATTGTTGCATTCATGGCATCTAGACTTAAGAATATGTATTGCACAAACTTTAATGACATGAAGAAACAAAATGTAACATGTTTAAGTGCTATCTCTTGTAATGATGCATGGCTATGGCATAGGAGATTAGCTCATGTTAATATGGACAACATATCTAGAATTGTTAAACATGATCTCGCCAAGGGTATTTAGAAAGGAACTTACGCAAATGACAAGGTATGTGAACTATGTCAACTTGGTAAGGATACCCGATCATCATTTAAGAGCAAGAGGCATCAATCAACCTCTAGAGCTCTCGAATTGATTCACATGGATCTTTTCGGACCCACCAAAACCCAAAGCATAGGTAGCAAATCATATGTTTTTGTAATTGTTGATGACTTTACTCGATTCACATGGGTATTTCTATTAGCTCATAAATCTGATGCATGTGAAACATTTATAAAATTCTGTAAAAGAGTCGAAAATGAAAAAGGTTATAAAATCAACATAATTAGGAGTGATAGAGGTGATGAATTTGTCAATAAAAATCTCGAAGAATTATGTAATAATCAAGGTTACACTCACCATTTATCAGCCCTTAGGACACCACAACAAAATGGTGTAGTTGAAAGAAAGAATAGAACACTGCAGGAAATGTGTAGAACAATGCTTAATGAGTATAACACTGCAAATCATTTTTGGGGTGAAGCTATTAACACCGTTTGCTATGTAATGAACCAAGTTCTAATAAGAAAAGATTTGAATAAAACTTCATATGAACTATAGAAGGGTAAAGCACCCAACATCAGTTACTTACGAGTATTCAGATGCAAATGTTTTATTCTTAATGATAAAGACAATCTAGACAAGTTTGAACCTAAATCCGATATAGGAATATTTTTAGGATATTCTTCTCATAGTAGAGCCTCCAGAGTGTTCAACAAATCTAATCAAACTATAGAAGAATCAATTTGCATAAATTTTGATCAAAGTGAAAATAAGAAAAGTCTTGAGGATGAATTTAAACAATTAAACTTTGATGATGATGAACCCAAGACAACCAAGATTGTAGATCTTGAACCTAAAACATCTTTAGAATCTTCTAAAAACTCTAGACTGCTTCAAGGTCTTTCCCAAGATCAAATCTTAGGAGATCCACGAAAGGGTGTATCCATTAGAGCTTCAATTCAAAAAGATCAAGAGCTTGTTGCTTTTGTATCACAATTTGAACCAATTAAAGTAGAAGATGCACTGAAAGATGAAAACTGGATTGTTGCCATGCAAGAAGAACTAGGACACTTTGTGCGAAACAAAGTATGGGAATTAGTTCCTAGACCTTTTCATCAATCTGTTATAGGAACCAAATGGATTTTTAGAAACAAAAAGAATGAACAAGGTATAATTGTCTGAAATAAGGCTAGATTGGTTGCACAAGGGTACAACCAAGAAGAAGACATAGACCTCAAAGAAGCCTTTGCCCCAGTAGCAAGATTAGAGGCAATAAGGATGCTACTTGCCTATGCTTGTTACAAGGATTTTTTCTTATACCATATGGATGTAAAGAGTGTTTTTCTAAATGGATACATCAATGAAGAGGTATATGTGGAACAACCTCCAGGGTTTGAGGATGCTCAAGACCCGAAATATGTGTTCAAACTCCACAAAGCCTTATATGGATTAAGACAAGCTCCAAGAACTTGGTATGATCGACTAAGTTCATTTCTTTTAGATCATAAGTTTCAAAAAGGAAAACTTGATCCAACTTTATTCATCAAACACCATAATGATAATATGCTTATTGTTCAAGTATATGTGGATGATATCATTTTTGGTACATCAAACAAAGAATTGTGTGATGAGTTTTCAAAATTAATGCAAAAGGAATTTGAGATGAGTATGATGGGAGAACTTACATACTTCCTCGGCTTGCAAATTAAGCAAATGCTGAAAGACACCTTCATAAGTCAATCAAAGTAAGCTAAGGAAATGGTTATAAAGTTCCAAATGCATAATTTGAAATCGATTGATACTCCCTGTACCTCTGCAATCAAATTAGATAAGGATGAAAAAGACAAATCAATTGATTCAAAACTTTATAGAAGTATGATTGGAAGTCTGTTGTACTTAACAACAAGTCGACCTGACATTATGTTCAGTGTCTGTCTTTGTGCAAGATTTCAATTAGAACCTAAAGAATCTCATTTAAAGTGTGTCAAACGAATATTCAGATACATAAATAGTACAACACGTTTAGGAATTTGGTATTCCAAAGGTACTACATTTGATCTGAGTAGTTATGTAGACTCTGACTATGTCGGTAGTCTAACTGATAGGAAAAGTAACTCCGAATTTTGTCACTTTTTTGGAAATTCTTTAATTTATTGGTTTTGCAAGAAACAACACTCAGTGGCATCATCCACAGTTGAAGCAGAATATGTTGCAACTGGAAGTTGCTGTTCTCAGGTTTTATATATGAAACAACAACTTCAAGATTATCAAATATTCATTCAATGTGGTGAAACTTTGTGTGACAATACTAGTGCTATTAACATATCCAAAAATCCTGTATTGCACTCCCAAACTAACCATATTCAAATAAGACATCTCTTTTTGCGGGATCATGTGCAAAATGGTGAAGTCATATTGTTTCACATTGGAACCAAATAACAACTGGCTGACATATTTACTAAAGCCTTACCAAAAGACCAGTTTGTTCATATTCAAAGGGAGCTTGGCATATTCTCTGAAACTGATTTGTGATATTTTGATGCCTACCTCTATATGGGGGAGACATATTTCATGATACTTCACTCTTTTTAATGATTTCAAAAGGGGAAGCAGTAATATCATTGAAGCATCATATATTCAGGGGGAGATTAACACTAAGGGGGAGTCTTGGTGGAGTCTCAGTACATTCCTTGGAAATACACTCATCATATGGAGCAACATTACTACTACATCTCATGCATAATCACATCATTTTATTAGCTTGCTTCAAAGCTTATAGTAATGTATTTGAAATCATAAAAAAATGGGAGATTGTAGAACCAATTATCCTCATCTCCCTTACGAGAATATGTCCCTAATATGAAAGGTATTTTGATGATTACAAACCACATTCTGTTTATGATAATACTGCATACATGGCGTATCTAATCTTACTTGAAGATTTCAAAGTATCAATGATGCATGGCGAACGTATTAAAAGATCTACTTGAAGACCATGATCATTTGAAGACATTAGTGTATGATTAGATTATGGTTAGGTTGTAGAACCTTCTCTGCCAATTGATTCAACAATATGCATGATTACATGTTTTAGTAGAATTGATTTTTGATCATTTGCATATTTGTTTTATAATCGTGTTTTATCGAGCTTTAATCGAGAAATCAAAAACCATTTTTTTTAGAGTCTTTCAGGATGCAAATGGTTTAGCAGCGCCCTCCTGGACTTGATGAGTTAGGACGCTGATAAAATATTAGGACTCTCAGGGTTGAATTGAACTAATTTATTAGGACGTTTACTTGTAAGTACCGACGTCCCTTTAGTCAACTTTTGAAAGTGTCAGGACGCTGACTTAGTTTCAGCTCACTGAAAGTTCTCTTAGCTTTTAATTGATTTATATCTTTAAGGATGCTGATAGTTATAAGTTGAATAAACTATCAGAACGCAACTTGTGTAGGAGCGCCTTCATCATTAGAATCAACTTAATAACTTTTAGGACGCTTACTGTTCTTCAACGCACTTAATACCGTTTAAATGTGTTTTAAAACAAAGCAGGATGCTAACTGTTGAAGTAGCGCCTTCATGATTTAAGTCATTTAATCGTCAAAGTAAGTTAGGACGCTTACGATTCAGTAGCGCCCTTACTTCACTGTTCAACAGGATGTTTATGCTTCATGTGCGCCCTCAAGGAACAAAACAACAAAGTTGATATTAAGCGTCAGGATGCTAATTCAACAATGTTACTGTTCTAACACTGACACTATTTCTGTTAACTTTTTCAGAACCGTACGAAAACTTTTCAAAAAGGAATGTTCTAACAAAGTATTATAATGTTCAAAAAGTTTTGAAAAAGAAGTTGTACGATTCTGAAAAGTTTTTGTACGGTTCTGAAAAAATAAGTTGTAATAGTGTCAATATCAGAACAGTAACATTGTTGAATTAGCGTCCTGGCGCATAATATCAACTTTTAGTCATTCTGTTCCTTGAGGGCGCTCATGGAGCATAAGCGTCCTGCTAAACATTGAAGTGAGGGTGCTACTAAATTGTAAGCGTCCTAACTTACTTTGATGATTAAACGACTTAAATTATGAGGGCGCTACTTGACAGTAAGCGTCCTACTTTATTTTAAAACAATTTTAAAACAATATTAAGTTCGCTGAAGGACAGTAAGCATCCTGAAAGTTATTAAGTTGATTCTAAAGATGAAGGCGCTCCTGTGCAGACAACGTTCTGATAGTTTTTCAACTTATAACTATCTACATCCTTAAAGATAGAAATCATTTAGAACTTAGAGACTTTTCAGCGAGCTGATGCTAGATCAGTGTCCTGACACCTTCACAGGTTGACTTAGGTGAAGCTGCTACTATCAAGAAAGCGTCCTATTGAATAAGTACATTTCAACCTTGAATATGGTCAGCGTCCTTAAAAACTCTTAAAAACGGTTTTTGATTTTTTGTTTAAAGCTCGATAAAACACGATTTATAAATCAAATATACAAATGATCGAAAATCAATTCGACTAAAACATGTAATCATGCATATTGTTGAATCAAATGGCAAAGAAGGTTTTACAACCTAAACATAATCTAACCATACACTAATGTCTTCAAATGATTATGGTCTTCAAGTAGATCTTTTAATACGTTCGCCGTGCATCATTGATTCTTCGAAACCTTCAAGTAAGATTAGATGCGCCATGTATGCAGTATTATCATAAACAGAATGTGGTTTTTAATCATCAAAATATCTTTCATATTAAGGACATATTCTGGTAAAGGACACGAGGATAATTGGTTCAACAGACGCGTTTCTTACTTCTCAAGCAAGAAAATCTTATCATTTTATAATATATGCTCATTTATCAGTTCAAATAATGTGCGCCTGAACTCTTCAATATTTACAATTGAGGACTTTTTGAAAATACCCCCAACTTTCATATATTTACTTCTTATATTTAGATATGTACCCATATATATGTTATAATATCCATTTATGTCCATACATGAATATATATATATCATTCTTACTCAAAGTTGTGCTTTTAAATTAGCTCAAACGATTAAGCCTCGTCATACAAGATAGCCCTTTCATTAAAGTTTATTTGATCTACATGGTCATTTTAATACTTATGCTTGACCCACATATATTATGTGGTTTATAAATACATATATACCTTGTTGATATATATTAATCAACATATGTCCATAAGTGAATATAACCAACCAATCACATCTTATATAATTTGAGTATGATCTCAACGGATTAATACATATATATGTATATTATGGAGTTTAATATTTCATAATTCATGAATTCCCTTATTAATCATATAATATAAGGTAATTTTCATAATTGATGTACCTTAATTAATCTTATTTGTCTAATAAGGTTATTATTTCCCTTATTAACATAATAAAGTTATTATCCTATTATTTTTCCCTTATTAATCTCAATTTGATTCACTTTATTCCTATAATCACTTGTTATTTTCCTTATTAATATAATAAGATCATTTCCTCAATTTTATTCACCTTTTTTTTACCCAATAAGGTTATTTTCTCCATAAATTATCCTTATTCATGTAATTTAGTTTTTATCATAATTTAATGCAGTTTATGTACATGATAAGGTATTTATTCCAATTAAGCTCCCTTATTTATCATGTTAGGTTATTATTCTAATTCCTCTAACCTTATTTATTCTACAAGGTTCTTATGGGTTAATGTACCTATGATTATTATTATTACCTCAACTATATTAATAACACCTAATCACATATCACAATATAGTACATATAATCCAAAGACATAGATAAGTAATATTATATTGTAATATGTAGTTTAACCATAGTTCATTAACTAGGATTAATTTTTAACCAAACCTGGGGTATTACAATCAACCCCCCTTCAAGGAATTTCATCCTCGAAATTCAAGCAGGTACATTATGAACAGAAGGATGTAGTGATTTACTTAAATGTATTATTTTAATTTAATTTAATTTTTTCTTGACCTCATGAGTTTCCAAAAGGTCTAGTTGCAGTTTTCAAGGCCTTGTCCTAAGGTAATTTAAAGCCTCAATATTAGATCTTAATTTGCTGAATTTAGCCAACTAGGTATTGGTACAGTTATGTAAAACTGACAAATCACAACGATTATAGTTATAAATATAATGGTACTCATTCTTTGGCACCAATATTTACATCTTGTGCTAATAATTATTTTTTTCATTATTTATCTATAATTGGATGAGGTCGTGATTTATTCACAACCTTTCCTTCTATATGCATCTATGTTTTATATATCATGGATCTAACTTGTAATTTCTAATTAAGGTTCTCGGGATAGGGTTATCATATTGGTCACTGTTCCTAACTTTGCCAGGGTTAGGAGTAGGAGTTGTGACTTTTAATCAGGTATGTTCAATTTCCGATTCAATCCTAGTACTCTGGTCCCTAAATGCAAGACAAGACACCTTAGGTCAATCAATTTCACAAACATTTAGGCAACTGGACTTAGAAAAGAGGGGGTTTTATTTAAAAATTAGTTGAAAATCTCTCAATTTTGGATCAGTTCTAGTTTCAAATCTTAAACCCAACATGTCACGACGCCCCTGACGTACTCTGATGTCATGACCGGCACAATGTACTATACACTGCACATATCCATATACAGTATACAATACATTGTCAGCCTTAACGGAAATTCACAATAATTCCTAAATTTTTTAGAAATTTTGACAGCAACTCCCCATAAACTGGACAATTCACATTTTTCCCTGATATACCACAAATCAAATCCAATCCATAAATCACAATCTTAGTAACGAAACGTTCGAAATCCAGCTCTCTAGGATTCTATGATCTGAAACTGGAGTTTCATTAGATTTCAATTCCATTTTATTCACTGGAAATAATCACAGTACATTGAAAACATGGATAATTTTTACTAAAATTGTCAAACGGTCTAAAAAAATCATGAAATTAGCATCGATGGACTCACAACAGTTCATTCTACCATTCTATAGCCTTAAACTAGAGTTTCATCGGGTTTTAATATGATTCGAAAGATTTCCAATATAAACTCTAACTTCCAACAAACTTTCAATAGCCATAAAAATTCCAAATGAACAAATAAATGAAATCTAACCACATATTTGGGGATTCTATAGTCTAGGGAGTGTTTTTCCACCTTTCGAACAAATTTTCATTCAAGTTGGATAAAAACCACGATTTCGAAAATACCGTAAAACGGCTCCCATAGCTAAAACTACTCCGTTAGAACTGTACACACTAGTTAAAGATCAATTTCACGACGAAAATAGCAAAAATAGCTTACCGGCACGTCAAATTTGGTGGCGAATACGTCGTTTCCCCTTCGTTCTTTCTTTTTCTCTTTCTCTTTCTCTTCTTTCTTTCTTTTCGTCCTCAACAACTTTTTTTAATTTTTTTTTTCATACGAGTACTGTTCACGATAATTTATTTTTTATTTTTTATTTTTTTCTTCTTCTTCACTCAATTCACACGAGGAATACACATATTATAAATCGATTTCTATTTAAAATCACATTCTAGACTCACTTTTGACATTTTCAAGTTCATTTGTCACACGTACACATGACTTTAAAGGTACTTATACGTGTATTATACTCTTCAGTGTACGTATAAGTCAACCAAATATATTGATTAAAAGCACGGGGTGTTACAATCTCCCCAACTTAAGAAATTTCGTCCTTCGAAATTTAAGATCATGGAATATTCTTCAAGTGATACTCAATTCCAGAAAACTGCTCCCGTATTATATATTTCCGCCCCCATGTTTGCTCCTCTTGATATGTGGTATCCTCCCCAACTTATAGTTGAGTTATATCCATAACATATATGGAATCCGAATGATATTTCCTCAACATCAATATATAGAAAATATTACGGACACTTATCAACTGTGACAGTAGAGCAAATCGGTAAGCCAATGGACCTACCCTGTTAAAAATCTCAAATGGTCCAACAGATTGCGGTGCATGCTTTTCTTTTATCCCAAAACTCATTTGGCCTTTCTGTGTTAAGACCCTTAGCAAAACTGAGTCAGCCACAATACATTTCAAGGCCTATATACCAACCGTGTATTTAATAATATCCTTTGGCACCAATAACAATAACTCGTCTCATCATAAATCTTACTCTCTGAATATGAATATCAATCAGTTGAACATGCATCCGAGCACAAATATCAACACATGGAGTAATAGAGAGTACACTTATAACTATAACTCTCACTCACAAAAAATCTCTATTTATGGCTAACTGATAGTTACTACTCTAGTTTCAACCTGTTTCCTACTCAATGTCTCAACAACGTATTGGGCTTTCCTAGGATAATAATTCGATATAAAATCAAATCCTTCGGGAATTCTTGCCACATTTATTACCTCATATTCAGTTTCTTTCCATTCAAATAATTACTTCAGACTCTTAAAATCTGAAAATAGTGTGACCTTTTTATTATAGAGGCAATGTTCTCATCATTTCAAAATAACTACCAACAAATTTTTGTTCACCCTCAGGATAGTTATTCTCGTGCACTACCAAATATCTGGAGGCACCAGAAATTAACCCATCCTTTTGAATCCTTACATAGTTCAGATTTGAATGTAATTCATCAATCACAATTGCTTTTAGGTTCTGAAAATATTAGACCAATCAATTTTATAATTACATTTATTTTTAATACTATGAGAGCTTCCTCATACACAACGGTCCACACAGTACTCACCATTTGTCTAGTTTAGTTTCGTGAATGGAATAGTTAGCTTCAAGGATCTTTCCACGCACTTTCTATAACATACAACTAATACCAGAGAACTTCTGATTTTCATCATTGAAATCAGTTTTAACAGTTCTATGATCACTTTGACCTTCCCAGCATCCTTAAAGATACTATTTAAACTAGTCACGTGATCCAAAAATTCTCATCTCAATTATATTCAAAACTCATATTCATCGAGCTTGGCACTTAATCGGTGCTCTCTCAGTGACTACAAGATAATCCCGATGTGTTATTCATGCTCATTTCATTTCTTGGGACAATTGCAAATATCATCATCGAAGTCTATGTGATGATCAAGATACGGTACATATACCCACTGCATCAACCCTATAAACGTGATTGACACATTAATCAAGGTTACCAAAATTTCATAATATCCATATCTTGTCTTAAAATAGTCTGCATTACATCCTTTTCTCGAATTTTTAACTGATGGTGCCTAGATCTCAAAATGATCTTAAAGAAAATTTGGCTCCATGTAATTAATCGAATTCGACCATCTATCCATGGTAAAGGATATTCATTCTTTATTGTTACCCTGCTCAGTTAATAGTAATTCATACTTAAACATATTTCACTATACCTTCTTTCCATATTATCACAAATGTTCTCCAAGGTGACATATCAAGGATAATAAATCTGTTGCTCATTAAGACATTTACCTACACCTTAAATTCTCACAATTCCTCAGGTACGCTTTATATGAAGAAATGGAGATACATATTATACTAGCATCAGTTTTATATGCTATCAATCTCCTGTCCAGGTAGCAATTGTAATACTTCATGAAAGAATACTTCATGAAGGAATTTTTATCAACTGCATGCTTTATTGCGTTACTCTAAATGGGTTTGTACTAGCCATATTCTCTATTTTCTCGTCAATAACTATCTTATCTTAGATAAAAGATTTTGAGGGTATAAATTCCTCGAGATTCAAAATGAGGATTTTCCACTTATTTAGAATATTACTTCTTTTCGGAGAGATGCTCCACCTGGCATGAGGGGTAGCCAGCCAATCATACCCAACAAAGCATCCAATTCCAAAAATTTTCATATTCTAAAGTCCATAATTACTTGATGACCTTCATATTTATTACACATAATATTTGCTGACCATATCAAGGTAGATTCTTTCTCCTCTAGGCATACTCACAATCAATGATATACTATTATAACAGAAGATAATACAATCTGTCTACCATATCACCAGAGATAAATGACCAGGTAGATCCAACAATACATTAGAATATACACAATAACAAAATGTTGATCGTACCTGCTATCAACGTCTTACTAATCTTTAGATCTGGTCTTGTATTTACTTTAATTTATTCTCTAAAATCTGGTGGAGTCACATTGATAAAAAAATATTGGGGCATTCCTATCGACTAACTGGAGATTAACACATCCTGTGTCTTTTTTTTTTCAGATTGATAATAGACAATTATAGGTCGAGATACAATTTACTCAGTCTGTGACTCCTGCTCAGGCAATGGAAACTACTTTTAGTTTTCATAATTCTTTAACATCACTTCCCTTTTTTTCCATTATTATTGGGTTAGGTACTAATAAAATTAGAGTCACTAATACTGCCAAAATCTCAACCTTACTCAATGTTTAACTTATCTTGAATTTCATATTATTGCCCCAACATTTCCTTACATTAATTATTTCTCCTTTTACTTAGAACTGGTGTTGATGACTCGGCTTCAAATGGTGGTACAAGTTATATCATTAATATTGCTGGTGTTAACAATTTCACCACAGCTTTGGCTTACCCAAAATTTATAGTCTGCCTCACAACGTGCACATATATTTATAACCCAATAATTATCAAACTTGCCGTATAGGATCCCAAAATTTATTCTAGATCCTTATCATTCTCAGAGTATCCATAGTGATCATTCCAAAAATAAACTATACCAGTCTATTTAATTCATGTTTGTATTTATGGTTAGGCATGTCACTACATTTTAACAAGATAAAATTTCTCATGCCTTAAATCAATTTCAGCATGATGATAGAAGTCCTCATAAAATAGCTTATTTAATTAATCTCATGCCTAAATCATCTCAGGAGTGCTTAACGCAATTTTCTATCATCTCTTATCATCAGTTAGCTTAAACCTAGCTAACTTGCGTTATCATTTTCAGAGACTTAATCATCCTCTAAGATGGTCTCCACTCAGAGTAGCAAATTCTTTGCTACGTCTAATATCAGACTGCCAGTTAAGGTAGGAAAGTCTCTTCTCCTGAAAGTTTTCATAACTTTTACATATCTTTTCATTTCATCTGACTTATCATTGAGACCTTCTATTTATTTTATTTTTGCTTCAGTCTCAACTATATATGTTTTTACAGAAGTACCCACACCATTAGCACCCAAATCTGGAGCTATCAATGGTTCAAGCCTCTATCTTTCTCACATTACTACTTTTCCACAAGCTTCATAAGCTGTGCATTTTGTTGCTGTTGGGTAGTTACTAGCCATGTGTAAGCTATGAAATTTATTATCACTGGATTACATCTAGTTCTTTTTCTTTCAGCCTTCAGATCCTTTCTTGATCAACAATTTCCATTGTTAATCTTGACTGGTCTTTTCCAAATTTGGAATTCACCGACACAGGTGATTCTCATTCAAGATAACATATTGGATTAGGCTCAACATAATAGGACTACCCATATGTATACCCATACAAACAATCATAATATCATAAAGCTTTTATCTTTTTAAGGATTTTAAACCTAAGCTCTAATACCAATATTGTCACGACGCCCCTGACGTAGCCTGATGTCATGACCGGCACAATGTACTATACACTGTACATACCCATATACAGTATACAATACATTGTCAGCCTCAACGGACATTCACAATAATTCCCAAAATTTTTAGAAATTTTGACAGCATCTCCCCATAAAATGGACAATTCATATTTTTCTCTGATATACCACAAATCAAATCATATATATATATATAGATAGATAATCATCTCATTCATTCCATGCATTCCACAAATTAAATTCTCACATGATAGATATGTACGATCATCCCATTCCATCATCACAAGCATTATATAACTAAAGGATTTAACTATAATCCACGTTACCACACAACCCATCTAGGTGATATTATATATATAGTATGTGAAAATTATACATATCAAAATAAAAAAATATAACCCATTTCCTCCAAGCATACATACATATACCAGATGAATGCAATCACGTGATTATCACTCACGGATTTTTCCTTTTCCTTTCGACTCGGTACCTGAAATATTGGAGGAAATAGAGTGAGCAATCAATAAGCTCAGTGAATATATCTCTTGATATGACAATCATATACATTTAGGGAAACATGACATTTAAAATCATTTAAAATAATTATTAAAGACATGCATCATTCAACGAATATACCATACATGTCAACAACATAGATTTCATGATCTTTCAAGAAAACAATGCATCTTTTTCAACTAAAATCACAATCTCCCTCCTTCTCGTAATGGAGCGAGTACGAACTCCTTATTATGCACTGATAAGGAGCCTACGCTCAGACCTCACATTACTTAATTCACAGTCATTTCAAGGATCTCCAATCCTTGTTAGGACAGGCCTACTGACAATGAGGTTACGCATAACACTCATCCGGGTCTAATTCCTAACGAAATGACACCAACTTGCCTTTGCAAGTCTCACATGCTCCAATGCTAAAAAATATCATTTATGAATGCAAATTAAAACACAATGCAACAATATATGCATAGCATATTTACATTCAAACATTTCATATATATATATATATAATGTGATACAATAACCAAATCAAGAAAATATACTCACAGAGGTTAAACAACCGGTCTAAGTCAATGTGCCACTAATGTCCAACAAAAATGATCATCACCAATTACAAATGCATCATCAAATTTTCGGCACCAATGGTCTCTTAAGATAAGTCACCAATACATCAAACTCCCAATTTCAAACACTGCACATATAAAAGTCAAGTCATATTTAAGTTTTCACTGACTTTAGGACTCATAAGCAGCTCAAAATGCTATTATACCGTTTCTGTGGTCAATCTAGATATTTCCACAAGAAAGAACAGTGAAAATAGATTTCCAATTCATATTTCCACTAGTTCTCAGTTTTATTTTTCTCCTGGAACGTATATCAATTTTATTAAAAATATAGTACATTCCTAAAATTATTCTGTCCACATCGACACGTGTAAAATCAGTCATACTACCATTCTACTACCTTCAACAGGTATTTTACTAAGGTTTTACATGTTCGCGAAGGTCACGAAAGTAAGTTTTACTCACCAAAACCATATATTTAGTTACTAAAAATATCAAATCATATCCAAAAATCACAATCTTAGTATCGAAACGTCCGAAATTAAGTTCTCTAGGATTCTATGATCTCAAACTGGAGTTTCATTAGATTCCAATTCCATTTTATTCACTGAAAATAATCACAGTGCATTGGAAACATGGATAATTTTTACTAAAATTGCCAAGTGGTCTCCAAAACTCGTGAAATTAGCATCGATGGACTCACAACAGTTCATTCTACCATTCTATAGCCTTAAACTGGAGTTTCATCGGGTTTTAATATGATTCGAAAGGTTTCCAATATAAACTCTAACTTCCAACAAACTTTCAACAACCATAAAAATTCCAAATGAACAAATAAATGAAATCTAACCACATATTTGGGGAGTTTATAGTCTAGGGAGTGCTTTTCCACCTTTCGAGCAAATTTTCATTCAAGTTGGATAAAAACCCCGATTTCAAAAATACTGTAAAATGGCTCCCATAGCTAAAATTACTCAGGTAGAACTATCATACACTAGTTAAAGATCAATTTCACGACGAAAAAAAAAACAAAAATAGCTTACCGGCACGTCAAATTTGGCCGTGAATCCTTCGTTTCCCCTTCGTTCTTTCCTTTCTCTTTCTCTTTCTTTTCGTCCTCAGCAACTTCTTTTAATTTTTATTTTTATTTTTTCATACGAGTACTGTTCACGGTGAACTGTTCCAGCAAATGAACAGTAATTTATTTTTTAATATTTATTTTTTTCTTCTTCTTCATTCAATTCACATGAGGAATACACTTATTATAAATCGATTTCTATTTAAAATCACATTTCGGACTCACTTTTGACATTTTCAAGTTCATTTGTCACATGTACACATGACTTTAAAGGTACTTATACGTGTATTATACTCTTCAATGTACGTATAAGTCAACCAAATATATTGATTAAAAGCACGGGGTGTTACACAACATACCTTTGTTCCACTTTAAATTATCCTAATGAACTATCCTACACGTATGCATCACACAACAAACAAATGCAAAATGGCATATTGGGTCTTCCAAGGCCTCACAATTATCCTCAGAACTCGCATGTCCCATACCGTGTGAGGTCGACGATAAGAGATACAACCAAGGTCCTCCAATCTGCCCAAACAAGTTTTACATGAATATCTAGATACCCAACCTATACCAGGTATCCTTCAAGTTTGTCCGTCCCATACCGGTCAAACTTAGCGATACCAGTTATAGCCTGGTCTATAAAGACTCACCACACAAAGGCCATAGTTTTTCACTTCCAAGATTGCCTAGTTATCCTCTGCATTCGTTGTGTCCCATACCACCCCGAGTACAACGATAATAGGTCGATCAAGGTCATAAAACACCGTCAAACATTCTTTACATAAGACACTCCCAATATACCCAATAATATTATTATTTTCTCAAGTCGTCACTCGGAATAATAAAGTCTAAGTCCTATGATTAACAAATACTTCGCTGTGTGGCGAGAATTTGAAATGAACTTGAACGTAATCAAATGGTTGAACCATTTATCATTATATCTAAAACCACCTAAATAGCTTCATTTTCCGTTTTTCAGGTTCACTTTCTCCCATATGTTAGCATCTGTCATTATCTAAAAGAAATTCAAACGTTCGGTGGAACTACCCATCAATCTAAGCTCTAGTTGGTGTGATTCATTTACCTTCAAAATATAGGTATAGGTACATCTTGACCTTGTATTACATTTCACTAACTTCAATGGTATTCTTCCGCTATGCTATTAAGTTTCAGGTATTTTTCATGGATGTAATGTTGGCCCAGATGTGTCCAAGAGGGACGGTGAATTGGACACTTAGCAGATTAATTCTTTTTTTTTATAAAATGATAATAATATGAAAGCAGGTTAAGCAAGATATCACAAAGATAGCTCAATGACAATAAAGTAAGCAGTTACCTAAAAATACGCACAAGATTTATAGTTGTTCTGTCACACCTACATTCATTACCAAACCTCCTCAGTTAGGACTTGTTCAAACTTCACTAACGGATCTTCTTATGGGTGAAGATCAAACTGTTACACCTTCTTAATTTTACAGGCTTGAGAACAACCTTGACAGTTTCTCAACTTCACAAGGCTTGAGAACAACCTTTACAGATCGAGCAACACTTGCTCTATTCCAGTGACTAACCAACCACCAATAACTAAAATACAGATTAAGAAATGATTCCCTTCACTTAGAATTAAAGGAATACTCACAAAGCTTTTTGGATTGAACCTTCTGTAACCACAGATTCAACAAAGTGTACAAGATGAAGTGCAGCTGAAATAAAAGGTTCGAAAAGCTTCTATCTTCTTCAATGGATTTTGAAAATGTATTAAATAAAGAACGTCAAATCCCGAAGATTTCAAGTTATCAAGAGTTTATGCAGCGAGTAGAAGTATAACTTTCAAGAGTATTTGCATAAGTGAAAATTGTTCAAAGATTTGAATAATAAGTTATCAGTTTTCTTGCTTTTGTGTTCTATTTTTCGAATGCTCTAAGGCAGTATTTATAGAGATGACAATGGCACTTTGAACTTAAACATTTTTTCAAGAATGTTTTTGGCGCACAAAGTTATTTCAAATCAACAGAAACATTCTTTCTTGAAAAGGATTGATTCAGTCAGTGCAATTACGGCAACAACACCTGAATCTTCTGGTCATTCATGGGAAAAGAATGTTCTGATAAAGTTTTAAACCGTTCTGAAAAGGTTAGAAAAGTTCTGAAAAAGTGTACAATTGACAACTTTATGACAGTGTTGGATTAGCATCCTGATTAGTTAATCAGCGTCCTAACACGTAAAACCAACTTTTTTTTCTTTTTGTTCCTTGAGGGTGCTCATACAATGTGAGCTTCCTACTGAACTGTGAAGTGAGGGCGCTACTTGAACGTAAGCGTCCTGACTTACTAAAGACATTTTGAGCCGTAAGGGCTACTGGAACATAAGCGTCTTGACTTACTTAGACTTTTAAAACTATAAAAATAATAAGTACGCTACTAATCAATCAACGTCCTGATGAGTTGCATAGTTGATTTTTGTGAGGGCGCTACTGGAATGTAAGCGTCCTGATAGATAAGTGAAACCAACGTATGCACTATCAGCATCCTCAAGTATTAACAATCAGTGTGCTAACTCATTTTAAAACAAAATAACATAAAGGCGCTACTGAATTGTAAGCGTCATGATGCTTGAAATACTTAAGTTCAATTAGCGTGTTGATATTCAATCAACGTCTTGATAAGTTCATTTGATTGAATCGATGAGGGCACTACTCAAGGCGTAAGCGTCTTGATGGATAAGAGCATTTTCAACCTAGAACCCTTATCAGCGTTCTAATGTGTCATTAGCGTCCTGATAGACACTTAAAAAAATAATATTGATATTTTTCAACATTTTTAAAGCTCAATTAAACCAAATTAAACACTCGGTACTTTGAATCAAATTAAACATTGAAAATTCATTAAGTGATTGATAAAATCAACAAAAAATACTTTAACATCGAATCGATTAAACCATGCAATTATACACATTTGTTGAATCATATAGTACCAGAGATTCTACAACCTAAACATTGTCTAATAACAGAAAGATATGTCTTCGAACGATCATGGCCTTCAATTTGATCTTGAAAGCTTTTTCACCATGCATCATCTAGTCTTTGTGAATCTCCATATGAAACTAGATGTGCAATGCATTTAATATTATCATAATCAAAATGTGCTTTGTAATCATCAAAACCACATTCGGGTCATGAGGGCAATTAGATTAACATGTAATTGGGTCAACCCCTTTGGTTATGAGCTTCCTTTAACTCCATAACTCAGGATCAATTCTCAATTGATCCAACCATGACTTAATCAAGTCTTATGTATTCTAATAATTTTCTTATTCACTTGTTTGTAACATAATTCATTTAGATCTCTATTGTTCTTAAAGCTTGTTTATTTTGTCTAGCATATCTATGCCCTTGAGGCCTATTATTCTTAAGGTTTCCGTGATGAATTAATTTAATGAATCAATCACATATTAATCCAACCGTGTGACTCTATATAGGCTTCATTACCTATATATTCCTAGGTTAGTTTTATAACCTATGATCAAGTATGCTTGAGTCATGATCTTAAGTTATGGTTACTTCTAACTCATACTATTTCTTTTTCCATCATTCATAGTCTTACATAACAACACAAAATAGAAAATAGCTAACTATTATTAAGAATACTGGAATTTGGGTTTTCTAGTGGGAGCTATGTTTTTTTTTCCATTCCTCTAAACTTTGGATTTTCCTGATAGAAGCTAAGAAACTACATTTCTACTTTTCAAATTATTCTATTTGGATTTTCCCCTATTGGGAGTTAAACCAATCCTACGTAGTTCCCTTTCTTCTTCTAACTTCTTCTTCTTACTCATTTTCTTCTTCTTTAGTTGTTCGGGTGCGGTATATTGTGTTGGCCTAGGTATGTCTAAGAGGGGATAAATTGGACACTTAGACAATTAAAATTAATGCAATGACAACTAAATAAGTGCGGATATATAAATCAATTTACACAATCGATTTGGAGTGGTTCAGCTATTTGCCTACATCCACTACCTAACCTCCTCAGTTAGGATTTGAATCCTTTTCACTACGGGATTCTCTTACGGGTGAGAACCAAACCATCACACTTTTTTTTAACTTTTGGGTGTGAGAACAACCGTTACAATGTTCAACTTGCAGGCTTGAGACCAACCTAAACCTCTCGACTTACAAGCTAGAGAACTACATATACCTCTCGACTTACAAGCTAGAGAACTACCTATCTCAACTTCCGGGTGTGAGACTAACCTAATGCCTTCTCAACTTACAGGCTTGAGAACAACCACTTGTTTGAAAAATGAAGTTGGGTACTCAGTAGTTTATATAACTAGTATTACAACTCGATACAGTATACAAGATATGAAATGAAGTACAACTGTATCCTATGAACTATCTCTCAAATTTCTCTTTTAGCAAGAATGATATGTGATTAAAAAAATGTTGGAAGTTTGACTGAAAAATAGTTCAGTAACCTCTAAATACATTTTCAAAGAAAGATTGAGATGAAGCTCAGTATGAAAATCTTTTGAATGGACTGAGTTTCAAAGAAGACACTTTGAAAAACTAAAACAATTTAAGCTTTGAAATCAAATTGAAAATTCGACTAACTTTCAAAAGTATTTGCTTGATGAATTTTTGGTGTATGTGGATTTTCTAAGTACTGATATGTATAGACTTAGAGATGAAATTGTTGGTCATTTGAATTTGAATTTCAAGAAGAACATTTACTCACAACAGCTAGAATCTTTCACGAAGATGGTAAGACGATCTTCACGAACATTCTGGTTCTTTTCAGATTGCATGAATAAGGAAGGTTACAGGAATCGTAATTTCATGTATCAGAGAAAATCTCTAACAAATCTAAAAAGGTTCTTGTGCATAAAAAGTTCCAAAAAAGTAAACTGAAAAAGTGCATAGACACAACTTTATGAAAATGTTGGATTAACGTCCTGATTGGTCAATCAGCGTCCTGATGCATAATCTCAACTTTGTCGTTTTGTTCCTTGAAGGCGGTCATGGACCATAAGCGTCTTGCTGAAATAAGAAGTGAGGGCGCTACAAGAATGTAAGCGTCCTGACTTACTTAACGTTAAAAACTACTTAAGCTGTGAGGGCGCTACTGGAAGGTAAGCGTCCTAACACAATTTAAAAATACTTAGAAATATAAGGGAGCTACTAAAACGTAAGTGTCCTGATGCTTTAGACGATCAATGAGCTAACGTTGAATCAACGTCCTGATAAGTTCATTGGTTGACACAATGAGGGCGCTACTGACAAAGTAAGTGTCTCGATAGATAAGAACTTTTCAACCTTGAACATCATCAGCATCCTAATGTACCATTAGCGTCCTGACGTGCAAGTGTAAGAGGGCGCTACTGAGACATTAGCGTCCTGATCGAACACTTAAAGACTGATTTTTAAAAGAGGTTTTTGTCTTTCAAAACTTAGTCAAATCAGTTAAAGATTTGATCAAATCAAACATTTAAAGGATTAAAAATTTAAATCATTTGAAAAACCTTTCAAACATATCGATCAAAACATGCAATTAAGTAGATCTTGTCGAGAATAATTTGATCGATAGATTTGCATTCTAAGTACTGAAAACTTGAAGCTTTGATCATTGGCATTCAATGGACTTGTAAGCTCTTCTCTTTGATCTTGATTCTTGATAATTCTGAAACACTTAACAAGATCATTAGATACACAAACATGAGTAGTTTGTAATCATTAAAACATTCTCGTCTTGGGATTCCTTAAGAGAACATATTGGCAATTATAATTCTAAATGTCTTATACTGCCCGGACTAATCTTGTAAAGAGACTTCTTAAATGTACTTTGTCATTTTGTTTTTCAAATTTCATCCCTTTTTTTTCCATATTTTTGCCAAAGTTTTTGTGTCTTGGCATTTTTAAAATAAAGATTTTTTGATATGGAACTAGATTTTCTTCCCACCATTATTATTGTTTCTAAAGAAATTTACTGACACTTTGGATTGAGAAGTTATTTCTACTATTGTTATTATATGCAGTGAAATCTAATAGCATGAATGTAATTTATTTTCTTACTTTAGATTTTTTTTTGTATTATTATTATTGCTTATATATATATTCTCTTATTTTATTTGAGTTTTTATTTTTTTATTTTTTCATTATATATATATATATATATATATATATATATATATATATATATATAGTACACCCACGTGGCTAGACTAGGAATAGCCCAAGCCACGTGGGGTTGGGTTGTCACCCAGCCACGCGCTAGGTTGATAACCAGCCACGTGTTGGTTTTATCCCAGCCATGGCTGATTTTAATTTTAATTTTTTTTCATATTATTTTGTAAGTTTTCTCTTCATCGTCACCTTCTTCATTTCTCTCTTCTGCAGCTTCTCTTTCCAGCATCACCATCTCCAATGCTTTCTTCTTTGTCTTGTTCTTCCGTCTTCTCCAATCTTTTCTCTTCCATTTCTAACTTCTTTGTACTTATTATTAAAAATTTCTTATTTTAATTTTTTTCTTGGGGCCCGGCCACATGGCCGGAAAATTTCCCGGCCTGTGGCCGGGTTTGCTTCTAGCCATGCCCAGCTCGTGGCTGGGTTCTTCTCGGCCAACGACCACTTTTTTTTTTACTAACTTTTTCCACCTTTCATCTGTTGAAGAAGAAGGGTGTCAAAGTTGCACCTACACCAGGAGCTCCAGCCTTCAGACGCCCTCAAGGACCTAAGGAGTCAGACAGACTTTGTGGCATATTAGAATGTGAAGATGAAGAAGTATCTGATGAAAAGCCATTACATAGAATCAATCGAAGAGTGTCTCCACCCCCAGATCCCTCATCAGTGACCTTTTCGAATCCTAAACGCAAGTGACCAATCAGGCCAAAATTTAAAGGTCATACACTTTCTTCTGATTTTGCTCAAGGTCTTGCGGAATGAAAAGGTAAAGGCTTCAAACCCAGTCCACCTCTTGATCCATTTAAATTTGGTGTTTCTATGCAGGCTCACGAAAAATTCATTAAAAAATCTTGGAAGGGTATTGTAATTGATGAATCTGTCAGTAGTTTGAGACAAAGCACACGTGGTTCTTCAAGGCCACGAGCACCAAGGAAACCCAAGGAATCTGAACCTAGTTCTAGTGGATCCAAGAAAGATAAGGAGGTCGAAAGAAAAATGAAAGGGAAGGGTCCGAGTTTGAGCTAAGCCTAACCTCTTTTTGTTATTTTCAAAAAGGAGAGAAGAGAATGTAGATATTAAGGCTAAGTTAGCTCAAGAGAATGGAAGGTACATGTAAGGGGGAGTTCTATCTAAGTTATTGTATTCATTCTTGTTTGTATACTGTTCTGTTTGCAACTTTGCAACTTATCTTGTAAATCTTTATGATTGAAATAAGTGACATGTCTGCAGATACTATTCTAAATTCGTTATATGTTTGAGTACATGAATATATTTATCTGCATGATCTATGAGTATTTGAAATCATCAAAAAGGGAGAAATTGTTATTTCAATGAACCCCATGACATGAATGTTTTGATGATTCCAAATATCTCCAATCTGTGTATCTAATGATCTTGTCAAGTGTTTCAGATTAATCAAGAATCAAGATCAAGGAACTGAGCTTACAAGCCTATTGGTCATCTCAAGTAATGTTCCAAGTATGTCTGTACTTAGAATGTAAAGTTTATCGATCAACATACTTTTAGCAAGATATTATTGTTTGCATATTTTGATCGTAACATTCTAATCGTACCTTATGATTTCTACAACATTTGATTTAATCCAAAAACATTTATTTTATGATAACTTTATGTTGGGTGCGTCAAATGGACTCGGGGATGTCAAAATCGAGCCTGGCACGCATTTTTACATAGAAAACATCTATCTAAACGTGAAAATCCAATGTGTATCGAGCGCTCCATGGCCAAATTGCCCAGAAAACTATTTTTTGACATGTGTGCCCAAAATTGCCTATTTAAGCCAATAAAACCCAATTTTTGGCTCATTTGCACGAAATTGACTTGGAGAATTGGGGAGAAGGGTGGAGAGTAGAAAAAGTGAAGAAAAGCTAGGGTTTTGAGGTCCCTTGCTCAAATCTCACTCAAAGTAAGTATAATTCTTCATTTTTTTCCTAGATTCTCATTATGGTTGTGTAAATTAGTTAGATTTTGACCTAAGGGTTGGTTTGAACCACAGATTTGTGGTGTCCTAAATTTAGGGTGGACTGATTTTCACATTTTTTGGCTTGCTTATAGTTGAAACAACACTCCATGACCTAGATCTACACTCCAAAAGCATTTTTCATGCATTTCACCTCGTTTTTAGTGGTGTTTGGAGTTAGGGTTTCATGTGAAGTTCTTAGGGACGTTATGTGAGCTACTGATTTGGGTTCCTTGAGTGACTTGGAACCCAATGACACCATTTTCCCCAATTTCTAGCAAGAAATTGGTGGATCTAAGTAAAATGACCATTACTTGATTCATTGACCTAGGGTTATGATTAAGCCTTGCATGTCAACTATGTTGACCTCGGGACCATTATTGGGGAACCCATGATGCGAGATCAGTGTTTTGCATTGCCAAACATGGTGACTTAGTGTAAAATTGGCCTAGGACTTGATTTTGGAATTTTTGCCCAAATTGGGGCTTTTGACCTAAACCAAGTCAATTGATAAAATTGACTTGGAAATTGCCTAATTGGACCCAAATGGAGTGGAATTATGGGTTTAGAATGTTTGAAACTATGTTAGAATTGTATGACTTAGTTCAATTCCACTTTATGCCTATTGTAGAGATTTTTCCTAAATTGGGGCTTTTGATGCACTTGACTTAGAATCTTGAAATTGATGCAATGTATGTCTAATTGAGCATGATTAGAGTTGTTTAAGCTATTTAATTTGATGGAAGTGGCCATGCCATGGGTTAGGCCATATATGATCAAATTTGGGCATGTTTATGCCTAAGGAATTGGAAAATCAGTATTTGTGATTAATTAAATGATTTATGAATGAGAATTAGGCATTAGAGGCCTAATGTATTTGAATTGAGTTGTATGTTGTGTTTAGATGGGGTATTAGGCCTATTAATCATGTGTGGGCTGATTTAAGGTTGATGTGTATTTTTATGTTATTTGAACATAGGAAATTGATGTGTGTATCATATTGATGATTATTTCAAGATCTTGATTTGATTGATTCGGTCTTGGTTATTGTGTGTGGTTAGATATTTTCGTGAGGCTTGGTTGTGAGTAGACTTCAATTATGTTTATATCTTTTATGTCTTCATATTACTTATATCTTGTATGTTTGAAAGCATGAAACATATTCTAATGGTTTGAATGATGCATGTTTTGGAATAAAACCTTATGACCTTGGTTTGGCTCATCTATCTGGCTAATAGGGAGACTTAACCTTGTCATAGGAGGGTTTTAGTATGGAAATATTTGGTGATGAGAATGGTGCGGTGAAATAGACGCACACTAGTAAGTTCCAAATGAATATGATTGGGCATGAGAAAAGTACGGTAAAATAAACGTGCACTGGTAACTCCAATACATATGGAATGAGAATCGAAATGATAGTCTTTTACTTAAATCGAACTATTATGAATGCATGATATTTATATGTTATGAGTTTTTCATCATTCTACACATTGACATGCATACATGATGTTTATTGATGAATATAGATGACATGTTTGAATTCTATTCACTGGGCATCGTTGGCTCATTCTCATTTACCTCTTTCAGGTCCTTCCGTTCCGGATAAGGGTAAGGGTGTAGTCATATCTTGAGGACCTTGCCGGCGAAAGAGTTAAGGGCCTCAACATGAGTTAGGAGGCAATTTTTTGGGGAATTTGGTTTTAATTATGATGTAATTATATTTTGTAGTATGTAATTATATCACTTGTCACTTTTGTAGTATGTGGTGAGATGGGTTTTGTTAGATGGATGATGAGGGTATATGGAAATTTTTGTACCTTTGATCTTTGGACTTATATGTGTATGTCCATTTGGATGGACCGTTGGGACTATGGATTTATTGTGGATTATCTTTTGTTTATGATGATCATCTTAGATATATATAGAATTGCACAGGTTATGTTTATTAGGTTTTGTATAAGGCTCGTAGGGTCTCAACCGCCTCACGCCGGTTGAGGGTGGTTGGGGATGCCTACACCGGGTATCCCGCCCCAGCATTCTGCACGCCGTTTTGAGGGGATGGTGGTCCGGGGTCTGGGGGTCGCCACAAACAGTACCCATTTGAGAGGTGTCTAGGTACCTATAAACAATATGTAAAAAACAAAGCTCGTCCCGAAGGATTAATTTCTGAGGCATATGTCGCAAATGAAGCATTAACATTTTTAAAAGGTTGATATGAGTGTGTTGAATGCACAAGTAGTTGAACTTAAAGATTGATAACATTTTTTTTTTTCGTTTTAATATTGGATTGATTTCCTTGCTTGTTAAACTTATCGGTGTTCTAAAAAATAACATAACTAATTAGATGTATGTGTATTCTTCAATTCACAGAAAGTTAAGGTCTTGAATACTTTGAATATAGCTATTAGTGATTGCCTAGTTACTTATTGTGCTCTGCATTTTTCTGGGATGTGCATATCTGTGGAGATCAAGGTGGCTTTGGTTCATGCCTTTTTATTTCTTTTTCCCCTTTGGGTTTTAGGTCTAATCATAGGATTAGATTTTTAGATTTTATTTTTGTAATTGCAACTATTTTGGAGCTCCATTTTTTTAATCTTTATATGTGATTTATAAGAAACCAACTTTACTTACTTTAATAGATGATTGAAAATGACTTTGTAATTAATTTGCATATGAGATCTCTCCATCTGATATCTAGATGGCTTTGTGGTTTTAAATTTATGAGTTCAAGGTTATATTGTGATTGAAACTATATGGATTTGGGGGTATGGATGAAATTATATTTTGATGTTCATTAGGCATATATCTTACAGGTTTTCAAAAACTTTTTTGTTGAAAATAGAAAGGAGACTGTCGAATTTTTTTTTGCTCAAAGCCTAGAGATTAATTTATTGATAACAATATTTATTTGTGTTATTGATTACTTCTTTTTTATTTGTACTAAAAAATTGTGCATTCTTCAGAAAAAATCGGCGACTAATTCAAAAAATCAATCAAAGAGGGAATGAATGCAATCTAATGGGTTAGTCTCTACACCCAACCACCATTTACGCCAACATGATAATATCTTCTCGTCGATTGGAGGAATTGAGACGTTTAAGAAAATACATTGTAATTTAGAACAACATTGGCTAAATACGGAGGCTGAAAGTGCTTATGTAAGTCTTTAAATGAGTTTTTAGATTGATTAATAGTATTTTTTAAATTTGTATCTTATATTTATTTATTCATTTACTGTTAGAGATGGTAGATATAAGATTTGAAAATCAATGGCCTCCAACTGAAGATAAAGTGAACATGTATATCACAAACTTTCAAATTACGGAACATGTTCTTGGTTATCGTTCCTGTGATGACTCACACCCCAGACCGCCATCCCCCATGGATCGGCGTGCTTAAAATATCGGGGTAGGACGCCCGGCGTAGGTACCCACGACCATCTCAAATCATCCTATGAAAAGATCGAGACCCTACAAGCCTCAACCAGACTCTCCATAGAGTCCCCAATTTTGTTTTTTTTTTGAAACACATCAAACATGATAAACTTAGCAATTCTAAAATCAATGACATGTACATCCACATGAATCAACAAGATATAATCCCCCAAGGCATACAAGACAATAATCATAATCTCCCAAAATAATCCAAAGTAGTCTAAGGCAACAAGCCTAGACTCAACATCAAATCCAAGTCCAAGGCACATGGCCAATATACATCAAGTCCAAGGCCACAAGGCCAATACACAACCATAAGTACAAGGTCTCTCACCATCTAGATTCAACAAGTGTTATATTAATTACATATGTATCAAAATAATGAAAACTATACACATGTAATTAAAGACATCAAACCATACATAAGAGTCCTAGCTTTGGCAATGGCTAGGTCCTCAAGCAAATGCAATACCCTTGCCCTTGTCCTTATTAGTAGAACCTGAAAAAGAGAGTGAGAGTGTGAGGCAACGGTGCCCAGTGAATAGTGTTCAGTAGTGCCATCAATTATACATCATAAAAGTCATATATGCATATGCATGAAATAATGCTCATGAGTATGTGAAACATAAAACACAGTAAAATAAACATTCTCATATCCATGCATTTCAAAACCATTCATTTTCCTGCTGTACAGATCCACATGGCCCTCCCTTATTGGGGTACAACTGACATATAAATCATTCACTCATCAGTGACATGATCCTCCCTTAATAGGGGCATGTCCATTTCCGTCTCTAGAGAAGTCAGCTTGGCAAACATGCACAAGCCTCCTTGGAACACCTAGGGAACTTAGGTTGGAACACCAAGCTTCTAGAGTGTCAAAATCATTCAAAATCCATCTCTTGATAAGTCAGCTTGGCAAACATGCACAAGCCTCCTAGGAACACCTAGGGAACTTAGCTTGGAACATCAAGCTTCTAGGGTATTAATGTATGCCATTTCAAAACATATTAAACTCAAGTATTTCCATAATGATATTCATGACTTTCAACATACAAGTTTAAGAAAATAGGATGACAGAAGTGATAAACAAGAAGAACAACTACTCACAACCAATGCCACGCAAGCAAAGCTATCCACACACGGTTCTACACGAATCCCAATGCAAATCAAGATTTTGTAAACCATAGATTCATGCACATATATCAATTACCATGATCATTCATACATAAACAAACTAATCATGGTCAATTCCTAATCCAACAAGTCCATATGCATCTCATTCCCATCATGAGCTTCCCATCTCACGATTAACCTCGACATCCATGCAGATCCACATAAAAGATTAATTCCCAAAAACTAAGACAATCATTAGTCTAGGTCATTCAATCCTAACATCAGTCCAAATCATTCAAAACCATGCAAGATTGATCATAATCAAGTCAATTCCTCAATTCAAAACAATACATGGCATATGACCCAATTTGGGAAAAATCTCTACAATAAGCATAGAGCCAAATTGCACTAAGTCATACAAAATTAACATAGGTTCAAACATTCTAAACCTATGATTCCACTCAATTTAGGTCCAATTAGACAATCCCCAAGTCAATTTGATCATTTGACTTGGTTTAGATTAAAAGCCTTAATTTGGGCAAAATCCCCAAAATAAAGCCCTAGACCGATTTTACATTACAACTAGGGTTTCCAATGGATAAAAATACTGAACACCACCATCAATCAACTAGAATCAGCCATTTATTCAACATAGTTGACATGCAAGCCCAAAGGAAATTCCTAAGTTTGATTTCTAGGGTTTAGGCCTTTACACTTAGATCCACCAATTTCTTGCTAGAAATAGGGAAAATGGTGTCATTGGGTTCCAAACCCACCAAGGAACCCAAGTCTATACCATACACCACGGCCCTAAGGGTTTCCAACAAAACCCTAAACTCTTGCACCACCAAAAACGTGGTAAAGTTCATGAAAAATGCATTCCAAGTGTAGATCTAGGTCTTAGAGGGTAGATTCAACCATAAACAAGCCAAAGAGGGCAAAAATCAGTGAACCCTAGGTTAGGGTCACTTCCAAACCGTGGTCAACACCCTCCCTTAGGTCAAAATCATGCTCATTTACTCATCTACAAAGAGATTCCAAGAAGAAAATGGAAAAGCATACTGACTTTGGGTGGGATTTGAGCAAGCAACCATCAAACCCTAACTTTTCCCTTTTCTTCTCCTCTCCTCCACTTTCCCCTCTTTCCAAGCTCAAAAACGTGCTAATGAGCTCAAAATAGGTGTACATTGCTTAAATAGTCATTTTTTGGCCCACACAAAAACTTGCTAAAAACTGCCAAAAATTCGGATTTATGGGTTTTCAGGCCATGGAGCGCTCCTCTGAGCCAAACATATATATTTTTTTTGAAATCTTCCTTCATGGAGCACGCTCCTCTGCCATGGAGTGCGCTCCTCAATCAATTTCCAGAAATCCTGGGTTTTCCAATTTCATGAAGCACGCTCCTCCATCAATAGAGCGTGCTCCTCGGTCGATTTCTGAAAAACTGGGCATTTTTCACCCCATGGAGCTCGCTCCATGGTTACCCAAAATTCTCGGATTTCATTTCGACATTGCACACTCGATACACATCAGAATTTCGAGTTTAGATAAGCGTTTTCTATGTAAAAAAGAGTGTCGGACCTGATTCTAGCATCCCCGAGTCCATTCGACACATAGAACATAAAGTTATCATAAAATCAACCTGAAAACACTCGAAATAACATGCATAAAACATCAAACGCTCAAACGACAAGGTAAAATACATAGAGTTTGGGAAAAACACAAATGGGTTATGGGCTAGATTAAATCATTTCTAGGGCGCTAGAGTTCCGATTATTAGAAAAGATGGGTTAAGATGGCAAAAGGCTTATAAAAAGAAATGTCACGAGCTTCCTCATGTACACATGGATCTTCATTTGATGGTCAGAACAACGCAGATATGGAGTGTCTAGTGGCAAAACTTACAGATAGGGGTCACGAGTATTGAGGATGACATTCATCAGATCAAAGAGGATATCTTGCCACCATCATCATCTACTCCTTCAGAGACGTCTTAGTTATTGTTCGTTTGCATGATAGTCATGTTTATACATTTTGTTACTTTTGTAAATTTTGACTTGTGCAAATTTTGATTTTTGTATACATACTACTTCAAAACTTTATGGTTGTAGAAATTATAGTTCTGATAAATAAAAAAATCTTCATTGCTTCTATTGTTAATTTTTCATTAATTTTTATTATTTGTAAAAATTAAAATTTTAAAAATATTACAGAAAATTATTTTATTAGCTATTCTGTTATTTTATAGCTTTGTATGATATTTAGTAGCGAATTTATTACTTTTACTTACGTATTTCATTGCAAGTAAAAATGTAGATTTGTTGCATTTTTGTCAACCTTTAGTCACGAATTGAAAGTTTTACTTACTTTATATTCGTAAGTAAAACCAAAACTTTTACTCACGCTATTTATTCGTGACCGAAACTTTTACTTACAGTGGTTTACTCATGAAATTGTGTTCGCAACAAAAATCGGAGAAGTCGTAAGTAATACTTTTACTTACGATTTGTTCACTTTTACTTACAACTAAATTTCGCGACTAAAAGTCATTTTTCTTTTATGAGTTATTAATTTCAAATGCTGAATCGTTTGTTTGCTCAAGTTTTTGGGGCAAATTATGGAAGAATGGTTTCCTTATGAAGCGAGTGCTATGTTCGAATGCCCATTAATTTGCGTATAAGGGTCGAGTATGCTTGCTTAGCATTTTTCATCGATTTTGTAGAAGAGTCAAGAGAACAATTCCTCCCTTTTTCCTTTTATAAGATACTGCATTATATTAATTTAGCGAATATATAACCAAGCCACTCTTATTTAATTAACTTGAATACACATTCATACAAATGAAGAACACTCAAGACAAAGGTTGTAATGGTGGCTTTATGAACTGCACTGCGCGTTATTCGTGTTGAAATCCTAACCAACAATTGGTGTCATAGTGACAATCCCACGTATATTAACCCGAACACGAACCCTGTCGCAGCGAAAATCAGTGGTGCCACCCGAGTTTTCTGGTACAGTGAAAGCATCCACCCTTGGATTCTCTCGTTCTATCCTTGCTACTGCAAGGTCTCCACGGACTCCCACCAGCTCGGGCCATGCCGTCTTACCTATATATATACATGATGAACATCCAGAAAGAAAGAAATTAACAAGTATTACCTACATATATATGTTATCCCAAAACTTTCATATTTAACTAACTGGGTTTTGGAATAGTATTATTGGTATGTAATGTCTTACCGGAACATCGCGATGCCATCTTAATTTCTTCTCTCTTTTTCCTCTTATGTTCTCGTTATTGGGCTGATGCAAAAAGGTCATGTAGTAAGTATTTATAGAAGAAGTTTTGTACGAGTGTACAGTTGCTTTTCTTGACTTGCTAGCTGCTTTATTGGAAATTTTAAGATTGATTCAAAGAAAAAGGAGCTCGGTAGGTTCAGATAAAGACTACCATCACGACAAGAAAACGAGTTCTAATTTCTGTGGCGGTTTCCTTTTAAGTTTTCTTTTAAGTCATGTAGGTTACAATGCTATATGTATGTTAGGTGTCGACGCTACTTTTTAACGTTAGTATTTAGCCTTCTTTGAATGTTTTAAGAATACGTGTGTATTTAGAGATATTGTGCATGTAATATATGTGCATCTCTAAAATATCTAAAGGAGCTTGGTGCTTATATTAAAAAATAACGTTGATACCCAGCATATATAAAATATTTTTCTTAAAAAAAAAATGCTAAAGTGATATTATCTGAAGTGTATATTCATAATATACATCATCATTGAGATAATATACCAACAAATAAAGGTCATGTATGCTATTAATGTACTCTTTAAATGTTAGTATAACATTATTCTTAATTAAATTAACAGATTTTGCCGCCATATCCAATTTCACCGCTAAAAGCAAAGTAATAATAAATATATAGCTTTTGGTCAAGGAAAGAATGCAGGTTTGATAAGTTTGGACCACTTCCATGCTACTTTTCTGCTACAATTAAAGAATAATTATTATTGTTCAATTCTCCGCCGTTACGTTACTTCTCACCACCAGCACCCACTCCTTAATCCGTACGGTTGGCTTTTTTCTCAGTTATTGAGAACAAGTTCCCACACTTTGATTCGCTTCGATCAAACATATAAACACAGTCCACAAGACCCACCACTCCCCGGTTGGGAACAACCCCACGTTTTCATCTCGGTTACATAAATATACAATTTGTTCCATTTCCTAGGTCATTTCCCGGCCGACGACGACAACAGATAGATATAATGGTTTAAGAGCGCTGCTATAATAACACGTAATAAAACACAAATCCTAACTTAGAATAGGCTCCACGAGGTGTAATGCAGATTTTGAGGGAAGAGGAAAAGCTTCGTGATTGTAGGCTTCATGTGGTATTAGTCACATTTTGACAAGGACACAGAAGTTTCATCATTTTTTTTTAACAATTTTTTTTTTCTTTTTACTTTCTTTTTTTCATTATTATTAGTCTTTAACGATATAAGAGCCTTATATTTCTTTTTATCTTTCACTTTATTAGTCTTTAACGAAAAAAATTTCAGCTTCATTATTATTATTTTTTATCAAAATAAAATTACAAATCAATCAGAAGAATATCTTAATCAATAAAAATTTCTAATATTAATTGTTATAAAGTTTTTTAATTTTAATTGTTATAAAATTAAAAATAAAAACCCTCAATTGTTTTATATATACAATACAAGGTAAAAAAAACTGTTCATAATGTAATTCAAAATTTTTAATAAAATTAATAAATTATTAATATATTAATATACTTTACAAAATTAATCTAAATTAATACAATTAATATTAATTTAATAATTAATTTTAATTTATATCATCAATATAAATCAAAGCTGTATGCAGTAATAAAACATAAATCTTGGTCATAGCTTTCTAGAACAGAAATGGAGCAACCTTAAGACCAAAAGGCATAACTGTCCATTGATAATGGGCATTGGGAATGCAGAAGGCGGTCTTGGGACGATCATCAGGGTGAACACCAAGTTGCCAAAAACCTGCTTTGAGATCAAATTTGCTATAAATAGTGGATCCTGCAAGTAGTGTGAGCTGGGACGATATCTTGGGAAGTGGGAACTTATCATCTCGTAAGAAGGTGTTTAAGGGCTTATAGTTGATAACAAGCCTTTTCTTACCTCGTCGTTGTTCAGCTCGTTTATTGACATAAAAAGCTTGACATGCCTAATCAGAGTTAGTAGGTTCAATTAAACCTTGGGCAAGCAAATGAGTACATTCTTTCCTGGCAAGGTCAAGTTCATCAGGAGGCATTCCTGGATGAATGGCTTTCGTGGGGTTGATATCTTCATTAAGCTTGAAAGGAAAATGAACATAGTACTCTTCATTCTTCCATAGAGGATGAGGATAGTGGAAATCTTTATGAGATTCAGAAAAAGATTTCTTGATTATGTCTTGTAGAGAAGAAGCATCCTGTATAGTATACAATTTTGGAATAGTTGTATATGGAAGAAACTGATGTTTGTATGAAATACCTGTAGGCAGTATCTTAAGAGTAGTTCGAGAATAAATATCTATGCCGAATAAGATATCTTTGTCAGGAAGATCACAACCAATAATATGAGTCCAGATAGTTAAATCCGAAAAGAACTTCAACCCAATTTTCTTGACAGTAATCAGATGGGTTTGAAATACTTCATTATTGGCTGCCTTGAAAGATTCAATATGGGGCTTCCAACAATCTTTGGGAAGTATGCGTGGATTCATCATACTTTTGAATGCACCTGTATTAAAATAAGCAATTACCTTGATAGGGTTGTCAAATTTTGATTGGAGAACAGAGATCTATGCATAAGGCATCATATGTGACGGAGCGGCTGGAAGAGATGGTAGAGATACCATGCCCATATAGTTATCATCAGAACTGAAAGAACTATCGGACGAATAGTCTTGATAAGCAAACATTGTAGCTTCATCGGGTGATTCTTGTTATGAGAAAATAGATTCAATGTCCTAATCATCTTGAAAAGAATAGGAATGTTGAATCTGTTGGATCAGATGTTGACTCTTGGTATTAAAGTTAATTTTATTTATTTAAAATAATAACCTTAGTTTTAAACGAGAATTATTAAAATAATAATAAATTAATAAAATTATTTTTATACAAGAATTAAAAACTATTTTGTTAAAACATTTTTTAATAAACTTATTTCTAAAATAAAATAATAACAAAAATATTTAAAACAAATTAATAAAATTATTTATTAAATAAAAATATAAGAAACGATGAAGCTTCCATTTTTCCGTCAAAATATGAATAATACCACATGAGGCTCACAACCGTGAACCTTCTCGTCTCCCCCTAAAAATACCATGTGGGGCTCATCCTAAGTCACGATTTGTACTTTTTATGTGTTAATAAATCATTTCTCAATGGTTTAATTATTGTACCATTTCTCAACTGATTAAACCCGTTTCACACTAACTGGATTGCACGTGCTTGGTGCTCGGTGCTCGGTGCTCGATGCTTGGCGTTCATCTATGCTGTTACAATGAAAATACTTTGGGATTGATAGTAAAGTCTTTTTCGCTTAGAAAAAACACATCTTTTAAAAGTTTATTTTAATGTTAATAAATTATTTTTATCTATATCTATACCTACGTTAATTATCAGGGTGAGCCACATAACTATTACGAACAGAGAAAATTCCAAAAGAATATTGATGTTTTAATTTTTTTGAAGAGACAATGTATGTTTTTTTGTACTTCTAACATAGTGAGCTATTTCTCAAGAAGACTTAGTAGTGTGCACTTTTTCCATTCAATAAAATGAGATTTCTAATATAAATACAGTATTTTGTAAATATACGTATTTATTCTGCTGCATTTTAACAGGTGATGCATTTGCACAAGGCATACTACAGGTGACATAAACTAGAAAAAGGTCACATAAATACCACCTTTTACACGGCTATTTCTTCGCCCACTCAAAGAGTCGATCTCACTTTTTTTTTAATATAAAATGACTAAATTACATATAACATCTTTAAAAATTATAATTTTCGTCTCTATTCAACTAAGCTTGGCTCAATCAAAACACTGGCAATCAAGCTAGTTGAACAATAAATCTCCTTGTTTAGCATTAGGTGGTCACATGAAGTTGGTGCTGAATCGAACTGTCAAGTTGGCTTTGACCCTTTAAATCTCCTTGTTTATCAATAACATTTTAGAATAATAAGGTTAAAGTGACATGATAAACATCATGCATATATAATTGTAGGCTATTAATCTTTTTTCGAATCATATACCGTGAAATAACTTGGGAAAGGAGAATCATCAATTAATATATGTTCCAAACTGGGCATGAAGGAGTCGATGGTTGAGAAACCATTCCCATAAAGTTGTCATCATACAGAGAAGAGTCTGGGGAATAGATGTCTGATGAATAATCTTGATAAGCAAAGATAGTATCTTCATTAGGTGAATCTTGTTCAGAAAAGACATATTCAATATCCTGGTCAGGCTGCATAGAATAGGATTGCTGAATCTGATTGATTAAATGCTGGCTCTTCTTTTTCTCAGGGCATTGTTTGGCATAATGTCTTGGTTTCTTACAGATATAACAACGAGCATCCTTTGGAGAAGACTATCGTCGTTTGAAATATCGAAGCTTCTTTTTCTTTTTCCATGGAAATCTTTTCTTAAAGAAATGCTTTTTCTTCTTCTTCTTGTTTCCAAAAGACTGGAAGGTATTACCCTTCTTTTTTGTGCCTTTACAATCACACCTCTTTTTGCAACCAATTTCAAGGTATTTCTTTTGACAAAATTGTTTGAAATTGTGATTAGGATCAGCCATTTCTTTGATAGACTTGCGTAGTTCACATAGTTTGTCCATAGCTGTGAGTAGAAATTGGAAGATTTCAGCAAAAGAAATTTGCTCAAGTGGACGACCAGAGGCAATGATAAGACGATTAAGTTCAGGATGAATTTCTTCAGGGAGAGAGGCAATGAAGGTATATTTGAGATCTGGTTTGTTGATTCCGCCGATGAGATGATAACGTATAATCATTCGGGAGAAATGTTTTTGAAGATTTCTTCTGTTGAGGGAACAACACTTCATTGTAAAATACTCTTGTTTATATTGTTTTTCAACAAGAGTAAGGTCTCCAAAAAATTCTTTAACCATGAGGTGGTATACTTCAAAAATATTCATTTGGACCATTTGAAGAATACGATATTCACCCATAGCCATTAACCAATCTCGAAGCAAACCTGTACATCGTGAGAAGAAGTCACAGATAACATGTTCTGAGGTTTGCTTGAGAGCATTTGATTATCCATTCATGCACACCAAGCAGACAATTTGATGCGCTATTTATTAACAGGAACGTTATCAAGAGAGAACCAATGACCGTTGGACTGTTTGTTATTGGTTGGTGTTGGATGAGTATCCTGAGGAGCATTAGGAGGAGGAACATCTAGATTTTCTTCATCATCCGAATCGATGTTACGAGAAGAAGATGCACCTTGAGCCATATGAATATCAGCAACTTGTGAGATATCCATAAGATGATTTTCATTGTCAGATGGTGAAGACAATGATAATAAATTAGAAGAAAACTCATCTGAATTATCAGTATGGTTGAAAATATCAGCATCATCTGAAAGTATAATATCTTGATCAGTATCATCTGGGTCACTATGATGTAGCATAAAAGGAGTACATGTTGTCTTCTGATCTTGGTAGATGAGGTGGTCTATGAATTGAACAAATGGTTCAACAGGATTGGAAGGAAGTGGTTCAGGGAACATGGTCTGGGTGTCCTGGGAAGAAATAGGAGGTGGAACTGGGCTAGGAGGCACTAGTCTAGGTGGAACATAACGTGGATCATAATAAGTTGGTTCATGTTCCATGGGAGGTATAGGAGGTTTACCTTTATGATCACCAAAGAGTGGTCGTGGTCCACGGGGAAAAAATGGTCTAGAGGATGGCCTAGATGGTCTAGGAGAAGGTTTTGGTATAGGTGTAGTTGTACTTAAGAGACTAGAGAACAGGAACTGGGTAGACTCAATAGGTATTTGGGGACGAGGTGTCGGTTGAGGGGATGAAAACATATATGAGTCTAAGGTGGTTTGATATGGTGGAGGTGTAGGTGGCACCGGTTGTTGGTATTTGCGAATATCAGCTGAAACATAAGATAGTTGTTGCTTCAAATGACGTAATTCTGCTTCATGTTGATTGAATTCAGGACCAGTGTATCTTTGTTCAAGTTAATAACAGAGAGTTGCTTCTAACTCAGCTATTTTGTTGGTGAGTTCTGTATAATATCGTTGAGCTAGAGAAGCCTATGCATCAATCTTTTGATTAAGACTGGTTGTGACCGAAGACAACGTAGTCAACTGGGAATCAATCTTCTGAAGATATTGATTTTGTACTAGAGCATTTTTCGTCTGCCAGTTAAGAACTTCTTCTGGCTGAGAAAGAGGTTTTGGAGATCCATCAGCACCGATTGCAGTAGGAACTGAAAATGGTTTTGCAGTGGTCTGATGTTGAGGATTGACAACTCTTGTAAGAAGAGGAAAATCCTGATCATAAGGACCAATAGGATAACATATCGGAATCATAGGAGCTGCTGGAGGAGCAGAAGGCTGATCATAATATCGTCGGGCATCAGATCTGCAGGACGATTTTACTTTTTGTTTCTGCCGTCGTTTCCTATAATTGTCAGCATCATATCGACATGAGTTATCCAACCAATCATCTAACTCGTTGTCATCCTGACAAGTACATCCAGGGACACACATATCTGGATTGCAATCCCATATGAAATGACCATTGACATGAGAATGATAAATTGGATTGTCGGAGACTTGAAAAGAATGGACAGGAGGGTTGTCCTTGTGATATTTGTAAACTGGTTGGATCATCATAGAATGATGGACAGGAAGAAGTTCCTGTGAGGTCTGTGGTGGCTCAAAATTGATCCTGACGGAGCCATCAGATTGCTTCTTCATGAGAGGACATGTCGTAGTTGTGACTGGTTCTGAACGCTTGAGAAATTGTTCATAATTGGTGAACCAGGTAGTAGGCATCATCTGATTGAGATCCTTTTTGGGAATCTACTTTGGGATCTGGACAATGGTAGGAACTTCATTGTCATTAACAAAAGCCATAACTGTACCATGAGGTTTCTGAGTACGTAGATGCATGGCATGATCCTGAAGTCTGAAAGCCATTTGATGATGCAGTGTAGCAATAACACTATCAATTCGATGTCTTACACCAGAAAATTGAATTTGGACTTTAAATCTGGTTAGTAAAGTAGGATCACTACGACATATATTAAAATCAGGGGCGATGGTGAAAACCATTGAATCGTGACTGAGAGTAGTGATTACAGTACCAATACAAGCATGTTCATAGTCCAGTAAGTTGGTGTCGAGTAAGGCAACTAGGCCAAAGAGAGGAACATCTCCTCTGCCATGATAAGATAAAACAAGCCGAATAGCGCCAAGATGAAGATGGGTATAGCCATGAGCTAACCAGTGGCGTATAAATTCAGGCTCGAACTCCAAAGTAACATACTGCTCATGATGAGTGGATTTAAGTTGGTAGTTTGTTAAGGCAGTATTTTGCACATACTCCTTGATCGGAGGGACTTTGCGAGAAATCAAAGTACGAACTGAAGTAGTAAACGACTGACGCTTTTTTGTAAAAAGACTATAGGGATTTAACAGAGGAGGGACAATTTCATTAACTTTACTATCATTAGGGATGTGGGTAACCTCTGTCAACTGGTCTATCTTGGAGGTTTTTGTCTTAAGACAGGATTCAGGAAGACTAGAGAAGTTAAAAGACGAAGACTTAAGGATGGGGGTAGCTGAAGCTATAGAGGAAGAAGGAGTATTGTCACCAAAAACATCCATTGATAAGATTGGACAAAGGTCACTTACGCATAACGGCACTCCTGGCCTGGCTGGATGTGTCTCTTTGATATCCAATGGAAAAACTGGGTGTAAAACATAATCCTTTTAATCCGTAGATAAAACCAAATCCATATAAAAGTAGATGACTTAAAACTTACTCTGTTTCAGAATCACATATAACTATGACAAAAAAAACCGTAAGACGCATACCAGAAGTAGGAAAGTAATTATCAATACCACAAGTAACCAGATCGAAAGATGACTTAAGAGTGACGTCATGCGTCAAATAAGAATGTTCGTAATCGTTCCAACAGGTGAGGAAAAACATGTAATAAGACACATGCAAATAACACAAGAAATATTATTGCACATAACCCAAATAGGGAAATATGGTTGTTCATAATACACACTGAGCATACATATACCCGCCCTAGAAAACAAATAAATCATTATTTTTAAATAACTAAAATATATGAAAGATAGTGCATCACATAGTTACTTGTGTTGATTATTGAGGGTCATTGTTGAAGACCCCACATGTAGGGTTGAAAAAAACCCGGGTACGGACAGGTATGGGTACGAAAAATGTCTTATACTAACGCACATATGGCATGTCCGTACTCGACCCGATTTGAAAAATAGACAACAAGTGTTCGTCCATACTTGTATGTTTTAAAAATCGGGTAGCCCGATTTTGTTCGTACCCACATATTTTTCAAAAATATACAGTGGTAAAGTATGTTTTTTCAATAAACAAATAGAAATTTCATGCCAATAGTGACGAAGAACAAAGAAGAGAGAATATAAGAAAAAAAAAGATACAATAAGAAATATGAGTAAGAAATATTTAATTGAGCTAGAGCATAGACAAATTACAATAGCGATATGTGAAATATGCTTTTTGTGTTAAGTAGGAACCGAATACTTGATTTTTTGAACCTATGTCCGGACTCGGCCTGATTTTTAAAATATCTTGTCCGGACCCGTTTTAAAACAAACCGGACGAAAGCGAACAAATGGGTCCAGGCCTATTTTGCCACCCCTACCCACATGTATGTTTGAATGTTTACGAATAATATGTCGTATACATTAATGTCTTTCAGAGCATTTTAGTAAATTATACTAAAAACAATTCAAAGTTGGATATATACTACAAGAACTAGGACTTTTGACGACCAAAATGTTGGTTGTCAAAAGTTTCATGTTGGTCACCTAAACATTTTAGAGACCAAAAGTTTTTGGTCCCTTGTCCTTCGCCTAAGCTTGGTCATTGAATCTTTTTAACGACCAAATAAAAGTCTGTTGCTAACTAGTGTTTTCGCGACCAAAAAATGATTCACGACCAATGAATTTCGTCGCCTAACATCCCAATGTCGAAACATTTTGGTCGCCTGTCTCTTTTGGCAAAAAAAAAAATCACTTATTGCAACAATGTGTTTGGTCGCTGAAATATTTTGGCGACTAAAGTTTTGCTCGCCAAAACTCTTTTTCTTGGTTGCCAAAAGCTTTTTGCATCTTAATTTTTTGGTCACTCATCCCTCAAAGTTGGTTATTGAATCTATTTAGTGACCAATAAAATAGTTCTTTACTAAATTTGTTTTCAGCGACCAAAATCTTATTATATAGCCACCAAGCATTTTCATTGCCAAACCCTTTTAGCAACGAGTTATTTTGCAAATTAGTTTGCTAAAATTTTTGTTAGCAATGAGTACTCATTTCGTCGCTAAAAAGACTTAGGCACGAAAAACTGGTCTCTATATATTTTTGGCGACAAATTTTAAAATTTGATTTTGGTGAATTTCATTAATATTTGAAACATGGTTAATTGAGTTTTTAATGATTCTTTGATGATTTAAACATGGTTTTGAGCATGAATTCATTTAAATTCAAAAACTCAACATTCATTTTGAGCAGACAGTCTTGACATTCAGTCAGCCAACGTTTAGCCCCCACAGGAGGAAGTTGCGAACCAAGAACCAGTTCGTCAACTTCTTCGTGGGAGATCCCGCCTTCAACCCCAAGTCGCCTCAGGGTATCAGGCTACTCAGCTCCAACTTGGAAGCATGGAGCGAAGGATGGGGATAGTGGTTGAGAACGTCAATTGAATGGCAGGGATCCTGGAACGGATCGAGCAAGCCCATCGTGCCATGCCTACACAAGAGGTGAATCCTTGGCATTTGGAAACGAGCATCGAGACAAAGCATTGCAGAGCCCTCCTGAGACCCAACTGCGCAAGACTAACAAAGTCATCTGGGCCCCATGTTGATGGGACAACAATCCGCTTCCTACATCCAAGAGTCGAGCATCAGGGAATTTCCTCCCAATGACATTGAAGACCAGCTGCGGTATATGCAGGAGCAAATCTTGACCTTGGTTGACGTACAAAAAGGTCTGTTGAACGCAAGGGCTGCAAACACCGCCCGTCAACCTAATGCCACGACTATAAAGACAAGGGATCAACACCAAACTATTCAACCCGTAGAGTGATCAAGGGCTCGGTAATCTATCGACACAATCCTAAGGGAAGCGAAATTGCCCTTCGTGGAAGAGATCCAAAATGCCATTCTACCCGACAAGATTAAATGTCACACCCCGCCTCATTGACTCAGCGCGAGATGCAACAATTAGGGCATTGAGTGCTCAATCAACTCGATCAGAGTCGCACATACAAAAGCATAATGGCCCACATCAACAATAATACAATAGAAACTATTAAGGAAAATACTATTACATTGAAAACATAGAGTTTGTTAATTATTACATTCTTTATAGCAAAAAGACAACAAAAATGTAACAAGGGAAAAATCCCTACAAAAGTACCAAAATAACAAAAAAAGAGTAGTCAAGGAGAGACATCTAGAAGCCTGGAACCATCGCCACCATAGTTAGACCGATTTGACAGAACCTGGGGAGAGTACATACACAAAAGTTCCTACATAGACCGAGTTTGTCCATAACCCCCGAAATAAATCCATCCTGACCCATCTTAATTCCTTGGAAAGATTAGCAATGGGGTGAGCTCAACAGCTCAGTGAGATCAAACAGGGTAAACAAGTCTTACATGCATAATAATAAGTACAGAACAACAGTCATCAAAAAGTTATGCCACAACAGTACAATCAAGCAGTGATATGAATGAAACGTGGTCATACGGCATCACAGGCCAGGCATCATGCACTCGCAACTTGTTATCCGAGGCACCGATACAATATCCAGCAACTGAGATGTCTCATGAGTTCTAGTGCTAACAAGTGACAGTGTCACCTCCGGATCCAGCGTAACAACATAACACCCAATAATATATCATAATGATTATCCTCATGGTTCAGCGTAACGGCATAACACCCATGATTATAAATTTAACATTTGTAATAGATAGCCTCATGCATGAAGTAAAGCATGGTAAAAGATATGATGCATAATGCTATGTAATTCATTATTAAATAAGCAAGAAACGCAAACCTAGACTTCATTCCCCACCTTAACACACTTGTAGTGGCATAGTGCTTTCTTCTAACTTCTTGAAGTGCACAGGGACGCAGGAGAGTACAAAAAGGTCGAAGGAGAAAGAAAAGAGCTAGGGGGTCGGCAAGGAGAACTGAAGGAGGGCTAGCCCCCCATGGGGACGGTCCCATGAGGGTCTATATTTTTTTTGAGGGGGGCTTTTATCACTTATTGAAATTTAATCTGTAGGGATTTCAGGTGGTTAAATTAGTTTTACAGTAGAAAAAAAAATAAGTGGAGGGTGTTACAGCCTACCTTCCTTAAAAGAATTTCGTCCTCGAAATTTAAATAAGGTAGGATGTTTTTGAGAAAATTATGACATGTAAGTAAAATACTTACTATTCATTATCTGAAATGTCAATGACATCAATGTCTGTATGACTTTCTGCTCGGCTTGGAGACTTTGTATCACGCTGGTTACGCGGATTTTTTGGCCCGTGTACTACACTTTGAGCAGTAAAATCTCCAGAATGAGCAGGGGTAGGAAAATGGACTGAATCAAAGTCCATTCTTTCCTGATTTGATGACTCAGGAAGAGAAAGTGGCATTGGTATGCGTCGTGGTGGTCATGGAAGAAAACCTAATCGTTGAGACAGTGGCCTAATATGCCTGCCTGATTAAGCTGGTGATTGCTAGGTTTGCCAATTTGATGGTCCAGCTTCATCTGGTGCTAGAACTTGCGGAAGCCCAAAAAAAAACTAGAACCGAATTCCACGTTGGTGTAGTGCGGGGGTTCTGGAAAGAGGGCAATGGTTGTCGTATTAATTTTAGTGGGGTCCGGTAGACTCATAAACTCGCTTGACTCATACATGTAATATTTTCATCATCTGGGTCAGATTTTCCAAGACATGATGGATAATGTCCTGTTGGGTTGTGTATTGGGGGGTCTGGACTCGTGGCATATCAGTAGACTGTGTTCTCGTAGGAGATGTAGACTGGGAGTAATAGTAAGTGGAAGGACTTCAGTCAGAAGGGATTGAGCTCATTTCATCATCTTCTTCAATACCCATATTTGTTTCCTGATTCAGATTATTGTTATGTTCAGAGGGTTCAGAGTTGTAACTTGTTGATCGTCAGACATCTGTGCCAAAGACAAAACAAGAAACCCAGGAGCATAGAATAAGAATAGGAAATATTTTATTATTATGTAAACATGCAGGTGCTAAACAAACAAATGAGGGTATTTTTGCTTGATCTCTTGTTCCAATTCCCACGTTGCTTCTTCTATTCCGTGATGATTCTAGAGGATTTTTACTAACGGAATGCTCTTGTTTCTTAAGTCTTGCGTCTTTCTGTCTAAGATTTGCACAGGATATTCTTTGTACTTATTTCCTTCCTCAATTTCAACTTCAAGGGATGGTATGATGTGTGAAGGATCGTGAAGATATTTCCTGAGCATGGATACATGAAAGACGTTGTGCACTTTGGACATGGATTGTAGTAAATACAGACGGTAAGCAGATTTTCCGACTCGATCAATAATTGGAAATGGTCTGATAAACCTTGGAGACAACTTTCCTTTGACTCCAAATCTTTTCACACTTTTAAATGGTTGGACCTTTAAAAGAACGAAGTCGCCAGCTTGAAGGTTTTCGTCGCTTATCTGCATAAATTTTGTGTCTGCTTTAGGGGGTACGGAGTCGTTCTTTAACAAGCTTTATTTTTTTGGTGGTTTCTCGTATGAGATTAGGACCAAGTTGTAGTCGATCAGACATGTCTACCCAACACAAAGGTGATCTACATGGTTGTCCGTATAGTGCTTCATATGGAGCCATCTTAATGCTTGCTTGATAACTATTATTATATGCGAACTCTGCTAAATGCAGGTACTTTGTCCACCCGTCGTTAAAATCTAAGACACAACAGTGTAGCATGTCTTACAGAATTTGTATAAGCCACTCAGACTGTCCATCCGTCTGGGGATGAAAAGCAGTACTCATGAGAATCTTTGTACCTAGTTTAGCATGAAAGCTTTGCCAGAACTGGGATGTGAATCTAGGATCTCGATCACAGATGATGGTGAGAGGGATCCCATGCAATCTGATGATCTCTCGTTCATAGATTTCGGCTAGCTTGACTGGAGTATCGGTAAATTTAACTGGTATAAAATGTGCAGCTTTAGTTAGCCTATCAACAATTACCCAGACGGTGTCCTGACCCTTGACGTTTTTGGGTAGTGAAGATACAAAATCCATGGCAATATTATCCCATTTCCATTCCTCTATAGGAAGTGGTTGTAACAGACCAGAGGGGAGCCTGAGATTGGCATTTACTTGTTGACAAATAAGGCACTTGGCCACGAATTTTGTTATGGCCTTTTTCATTCCATTAAACCAGAATTGCCTCTTCATGTACTTATGTATTTTGTCTCCTACTGGATGCATAGAGAACCTAGATTTGTGGCACTCATTCATCATGTCCCGCCTAAGCTCTAGGTCCTGAGCTACACACAATCATCTTTTATATAACACCACACTATCAGAAGTGAGAGACCATTGATGCGAAGCTTTGTTTTGTAGAATAAGCTCATTCATCTTTATAAGCCCATCATCTTTGGCTCGTGCAACGAATATTCTTTTAATGAGGTCGGAGTGGGTAGTGAACTGGGCAAGTCTAATTGTATTTTCATCATTCCAGAACTGCAAATTATACCTTTCTAGCTCGTTTGACAGCTTGCCCATTTCAAAATTTACCACACAGGCTGAGACAAATGACTCTCTGCTAAGGGCATTAGCCACTACATTGGCTTTACCCGGATGGTATTTAAGTTCAACGTCATAGTCTTTGATGAACTCGAGTCATCGCCTTTGTCGAAGATTTAAGTCTTTCTGAGTATAGATATATTGAAGACTTTTGTGGTCGAAGAATACTTCAAATCGTTCTCTGTACAAGTAATGTCGCCAAAATTTTAAGGCAAACACTACTGCCACGAGTTCTAAATCATGAGTCAGATAAGTGACCTCATGAATTTTCAACTGTCGAGAGCAAAACTCCAAATCCTTGGAGTGATGCATCCGTGTATAGTGTGAAGCCGATCCCATTCTTTGGAGTGGTCAGAACATGTGCTAAAGTCATCCTCTTCTTGAGTTCTTGAAAGGCTGATTCACATGCCTCACTCTAAATAAACTGTGTGTCCTTTCGGGTTAATCGAGTGAGTGATTCAACAAGTTTGGAAAAATCTTTGATGAACCGTCTATAATATCTGATAGTTGCGTATTTAGATAGGTTTTATAGCATGTTTTAGGATATTTTATGCATTAGTTTAGTGTGTTTTTGTCAGTTTTGATGCATTTGTTAGTTTGGGAATAAATTAGTTTTTATACATTATTTCGGTTTGTTAGTTTAAATGTTGGATCAAATTAAGTTTTGAGTGTGTTAATTATTTGTTTTGCATTGTTTTGTAGGTATTCAGATGTGTGGAAATGAGCATGAATGATGGACACAAATATGAGAAGCCTAGTGAAGAACCCAAGCAGGACAGAATGAAAAATTGGCTAAGTCCCATAATTGCACGCAAGATTGAAGGTTTTGGGCACAGCGGTGCTATGATGTAATGGACTGAGTGCCGCGACGCTTGAATGTAGCGCCGCGCTAGATGAGGCAGCGTCACAACGCTAGGTGTTTTTAAGTTGTGTTTTTAGCAACTATTGGACGATTTTTGGGAGTTTCTAATTATTTCACACGACTATGGGGCATATTATATATCAAACTGTAGGGTTTTACAAGGGGAAGACATTGGAATAGAGAGGAGAACAAAGGTTTGATGGCTGGAGAAAAGTGGAGAAGAAGATTCGCATTGAAGATTATTGAAAATCTCTACACCAATTCTAGTTTGTTTTCCTTTGTTTCGATTCATGTTTGAACCATTGTTTACTGTTTTTATGTTTTTAGTATGAACTAAAGCCTCTTTCTAGAGGTGTAGATTGATCCAAGCTTGATACTATGTCTAGTTTTATGGTTTGATTATTGTTAATAAAGTTTTTATAGTTTATTTATATTTCTCTGAGTGTGATGCTTTTAATCCCTTGATCACATATTAGATGATCAATGACTTGAGGTAGATGCTTCACAAGAGGGTACCTTGGGTTGGAATTTGGGAAATATGACCTAGGCTATCGAGAGACTCATAAGGAGATCGAGAATCTTTGAAGTCGTTAGGTGAAAATCATAGAACTTAATGAGTTGTTGTCATCTTAGGTTTTCATCGAAAGAGTTAAGCCAATGTGACATTAACATGCTCTAGTTTTGCTTCAAAAGAGAGAATTAAAAACGATAGGATTTCCGACTTATAAGCTAAGGAACTGATTTAATAATAATATGTATATATTTAGACATAGTTGAGAGTAAGGTGACATTGAACCTCTAGTATATTCTCTGATTGATTTCCTATCTGATTTACATTGCGTTGTTAGGTAATAGTTAATTAGTTTTAATTGTTGTTTTAATTACTCAAACACTTGATTTATATTGTCTAGATAAAATTAGGGTTAAAATGTGATAGCTAGTGTAGTAAACATCCCTGAGGATGATACCCGATTTCTCATAGGGATATATTATAACTTGGTATTGTATACTTGCATCTTGCACGTAACAATATCTGACTAATCCGAGGAAGCTCCTAATTTCTATGACATTGGTAGGTTGTTTCCAACTAAGTATCGCTTCTACCTTGGCTGGATATACTTCAATGCCATCATGGGACACGACGTGATCGAGGATTTTGACCTTATTCATCCAGAATTCACACTTGCTTAGCTTGGCGTATAACTCGTGCTGCTGAAGGGTACTAAGTACAGTTCGCAAGTGTGTCTCATGGAGTTCCTCTGTGGGGGAGTATATCAGTATGTCGTCGACAAATACAATGACAAAATGATCCAGGTATGGTCTGAAAATGCAGTTCATTAAATCCATGAATGTCGCAGGTGCATTTGATAGGCCAAATGACATTACAGTGAATTCCTAATGACCATATCTGGCTCGAAAAACTATTTTTGGGATGTCTTCTTCCTTAACCTAGAGTTGGTGATACCTTGAGCGAAGGTCAATTTTTGAAAAGAATCTTGCTCCTCTTAATTGATCGAACATATCTTCTATTCGAGGTAACAAGTATTTATTCTTAATAGTAACTTTGTTCAGCTTTCTATAGTCGATGCAAAGTAGAAATGAACCATCTTTTTTCTTAACAAAAAGAACTGGAGCACCTCATGGTGACGTGCTCTTTCTTGTAAACCCCAACTTCTCTAATTCCTTTAACTGCTTATCCAGTTCTACTAATTCTACATTAGGCATACGGTAAGGTGGAATGTAGACAGGTTCAGTACCAGGAATCGACTTAATTTTGAAGTCAAATTCCCGATGAGGAGGGAGTCCTGGTAGTTCATATAAGAATACCCTTGGATGTTCACAAACCACTGGAATATCTTTCAAACTGGGAGGATGACTGGATACTATAGTTTCTTCATCTTGATCAAGTATTGAAAGAGCTTGCATCTGAGATCTTATAAGGGACACGGTAGAATGATGAATGTGTCCACGGACCCCTTGGATTTTCAAGTTATACCCATTAGGCAGTGTTAGTCGAACTTGCTCTTCTGACAATCTATTTGAGCATGTAAAAGTGTTAACCAATCCATACCCAAGATAATATCAAAGTCAGTGAAATCCATTACTAAAAGGTCTGCTACCATCTGATTATCCAATATTTTAAGTTCACAATTGGAACATATTTGATTTATTTCAGTACCCAGTCCTATTGGCGTGGATACCCGAACTGTAACGAGAGTATCCTTTTGTTGGAGTCCTAATTTCTGGACTACTTGGGTAGCAATAAAAGAATGCGTAGAACCCGAATCGAATAAGACATGTACCAACATGTTAAAGAAAACAAAGGTACCTTCCACCACGTTTATTTTTAGGCATCGGTTGTTTAACCACAGTGTAGGCGAGTCATTGTTGCCGTCTGGGTGGTGGTAGAACTATCGAGGCTGCTTGCTGAACTGGTGCAGCTGGGGCCCTAGGTTGGCCAAGGGATGGTAGAGGATAAGTTTTTTGAATGTGACCCACCTGGCCACACTTGAAGCACATGAGATCTCAATCTTGTGGTTATTGATTTGGAGGAGGTAGGGAAAATCATCGATTATTTCCATTTCTTTGGCCTGCTTGATTTTGGCGATTGCGAAGGGTCTTTTGGAAAAAATTTTGTGCTGGAGCAAGTGGAGCGAACTGGAGCTGAGGGTTTTTAGGGTTGCCCATGCTGGGGCGAGCTTTTTGATTTGGTTGGTAAGGTTTCTTCCTATCAAACTGCTGTATTGGCATAATGACTCGCTTTCCCCGATTTTGCGTCTGTTCCTGCTCAAGCTTCTCCTGCTCATAATTTCTAGCCATGTTTAACAATTTTCTAATGTTATCAAGCTCTGGAAAGGCAAGGGCCTTCCTAATGTTGGGCCTCAATCCGTTGAAAAACTTTGTGGTTTTGTCCTTCTCGGTGGTGATGGTAGAAAGAGAGAAAACTGAGAGTTCCGTGAACTTGACTGCGTATTCCCCGATTGTCATACTTCCTTGAAAGAGTTTTGCGAATTCCTGTCTCTTTTTTCTCTTAACAACATTTGGAAAATACTCATTGATGAATTCAACTTCAAATTGTTTCCATGTTATGGTACTGACATTTACTTGAGGGTCTTCCCTAACTGTTTTCCACCAGGAGTTGGCATTTCCAACTAACCGGTAAACAACAAAGGGAATCTTCCTTTCTTCTGATGCTCTTATTGCCTCGAGCGCCTTTCGATTTTCTTCTAGCCACTTTTAAGCTTCATCGAAGTCGGGCTTTCCATCAAAAGTTATGGGCTGTAGTCGTTTGTACTTCATAATTTCATTGGTCATCTGATCAATCTTCTGCTTAGCCAGTTCCAAGTGCGGCTGGGAGGACCATAGTCTGATGATCAACAACTCTCTAGACTGAACCTCTCATTAACGTCGTCATGTATTCAATAAAGCCTAGGAAAAATTGTTCCATTGGAAGAAGCTGCAGCAATTTGTTCGGTTGTCGGGTCATTAGTGTTGTCGTTTGTCGCTTGTTCTAAGGTAGGGGGAGTAAGTTCAGATTCAGTGTCCTCTTGCGGCTGCATAAACACAGCAGTTCTATAGGTTACCTCATCTCGCGTTTTTTGTTAGTAATTGTGTTTGTTTGTTGTGTCCCATACCACGTCAAACCCATTAGTAGTGAAGAAATTCACCGGACGAGTGGGCCTACCAAAATAGTTTGGCACACAACATCACATTACGTTTAGTATATCACCAGCTGAGAATTCAACATGAAGTTTTTTTTTTTTTACAAAGTTTTACAAACTATTCCAACCGCTACAAGGATGTCTAAATTACCTTCAAAATACTTTGACCTACTACGAAGCTACCTTAAACTACTGCAAGATTACCTCAACAACTAATTACGAAATTTAAAACTTTAGATTCATCGAGAGTAAAACTATTGAGGGGGTACGAAATCAAAATTTTCATTGGAGAATTGAAATACTGACTGTTCCATGCTGGGAGAGTATATAGGAGTTTCCATGACTTGCCTAACAAATGCTGGGTTTGGAAACTAAGAGGCCCCAAGGTTGAGATTTAGATTCACTGACGAATCTTGTGCTTGTTGGGACGACTGTCCAAATTTTCTCTCACCTGAAACTGAAGGAGCAATCTTTGGTACTGCGGCGTGACATTCCTCGCACCACTTGAGCAATGAGTCGATAGCCTTTTTATGTTCTCTGAGGCTGCGATTGTGTTCTTCGAACTGGTCTCTCATGTTCTTCATCATTGGCTCCTCGGTTGCCAGCATCATTTCTTGCATTTGATCCACAAGTTGTTGTTGGGTGACAGTATTGGTTCCTTGTGCAGTGGATGGAGAAACGTATTCTTCTGTAGGAGGGTCTGCCTCTTCTTTCGGAATATCAAACAAATCAAGGTTAAAGTCTTCGAGATCTTTTAGAGAAGTGTCGACCTCTATTTTCGAAAAATCTTCCCACTCAGTTGGCACATTTTGTTACGCCTGGGTTGCACACAGTGCCCCTACCCAGGGTGATGGGCACCTCCTACACATTTCCTCCCCTCTTAATAGCAAGACTTCCCTTGGTTCCACTTGAGTTCAACACGATTTTGGTGATGTCACCATACAAGGGAGATGTTATCTCAGTTGGGCTAGAAAAAATTCCAAAACGATGGAACACTTTGTTTAATAATGTTTCTTATGGAAGACAAGTCTGTTCTCGAGTGCAATGTGCCATGTGACGCAAGATGATAAAAGGAAGATTGACTTGAATTTCCTTTACCAAACAGTATGCCAAAAAGCATTGAGGGTGAGTGGTAGTAGACCTTTTACCAGGTTGGGGCAAAATATTTGACATGATCACTTGAATAAAAGGATTATATTGCTCTTTAATTTCTTTGGTAAAAATCCTGGTGACCGTGAAATAAGGTTGAGAAGCAAGACACCTAAACAAATGTCGAGAGTTAGGGACCGCACTTACCCTGCCTCTAGACATGTAAATATCACAGAGTGGTCCTCTCTCAGGAATTTCTAAAATTTTTGGCAATATTTCAGACGTGATGGTTATATCAATACCATTCACCTTTGTGGTGATGGTGAAAGTATCTTCGTTTTTAACGATCAAATTTTCATAAAACGAGGCAATAGAAGACCGAAAAATGCACCTTTCAAGATTGATGACTGGTGTCCAACCTAAGGCTGCAAGTTTGCCGTGGAGCATAGGGTAGTATTCATCTGGTAAAATTACCATTCTTCTAGTCTGGACTGGAATTGAATAGAAAGATCTGAGTCAAGGAGGCTGAGAACTTTCACCTTCAATATTCTTCTTAAACTTCTTTGGTTTTCATTTCATCAAGTTGTTTTTTTTTTAAGATGAAATTTGGAGAGGAATAGAAGGTATGTTATAGAAAAGAGGTATAGATCTAAGAAAGAAGGAAGACAAGAGAGGTGAGGAGGGTGAGTGAAGGACTTCCCTCCTCCCTCTCTATTTATAGAAGAAATAGGGTGGTTCGCTAAAAAAACAACAAGGGGGCCGACTGTTGGTGCACCCAAGAGGGGGGTGAATTGGGTGAGATGGTCAATTTCAAAACTATTCCAATAACTTAGTGATATACATTGGTACATTGGAATTTAATGCACATATTAACCGTAAAGTAAAATGCATAACTTAAAGCACACTTGAACTTATAGTGGTTCAGCCAAGCCTACATCCACTACCTAATCTCTCGATTAAGATTTTCTCAATCTACTAACTGATTCTCTTACGGGTGAGAACAAAACCGTTATACACGCCCTTTTACAGGTTCAAGGCAAACCTATCTTTTTACAGACTAAGGATGAGCCGCATTTCCTTTTTTCGAGATGAGAAAAAACCCATGTTCCTTTATGGGATAAGGAAGAACCATTTTTCTTTTAGGGACGAGGAAGAACCGTTTTTCTTTTATAGGTTCAGAGATAACCTATCCTTTTACAGGTTAAGGATGAACCTATCCTTTTGCGGGATGAGGATGAACCGGTTTCCTACTTACAGGTGAGGATGAACCATAAATTGATTTCACCTTGAAATTATCAAGAGAACTACATTCGCTTGTTCTGGTTATTTCAATCCAGAAACATACCCGCATTACAACACAAAATAATAATATTGGTTCTAACTAAGTAGAACACTTAAAAATTAAGCTCATGTGCATAGCATTACAAAGATGTATAAATTTGAATACATTACGAGACATACACTTACAGTCCTTTACCTTTTAATGTTCGGTATTGCTCAAGTGCAGTTTCGAAAAACGTGAATGATATGTAAATCATTTAAGTGCTTCTTCGAAAACATTATGATACCATTGAAACAATGAAGTTGAAAATGCATGACCAGTGTAAAATATAAACTTAGATAGTTTTCAGAATAGATAAAATATATAAGCATGTAAACTTCTGGTTCCGTATTCAGTAGTTAACACAACTACTGATATAGTTCAATACAGTACTTAAGATATGAAATTAAGTACAACTGTATCTCTCATGAACTATTTCTCAAATTCCTTCATCAGCATGATTGATGTTAAGTACAACTCCAGGCTGAGAATTTGAGTAGAAACTAGTTAAAAATAGATTTTCAAATATGGAATATAATTAAACCTCAATATGAAAATCTTTTGAATACGTAAAGTATCAGTGAAAATACTTTGTAAACTATAACAGTTGAAAACAACTAACATTCAAAAAGTTTTTGGCACAATAAAATTATTGGCGAGTTGTTTGATTCAAAGTGTTGGTATTTATAGACTTAGTAGATAATAGTCGTTAGACATTTGAAATTCAAATACAATGTGAACGTTTACACACAACGACTAGAATATTATATGAAAATAGCAACTACAATTTTCACTAACATTCTGATTCTTTTCAGATTACATGAATAAGGAAAGTTTTAGAAAATCTTGATTCATGTATCAGAGAAGATCTCTAATAAATCTGAAAAGAATTCTGTGCAAAGATCTGTTCTGAAAAAGTAGACTGATATAGTGTACTTGTTAAAACAGTGACGGTTATTGAATTAGCGTCTTCATTTCGTAATTAGCGTCCTGACGCATATATCAACTTTGTCATTTTGTTCCTTGAGGGTGCTCATTATGTATAAGCGTCCTACTAAACAATAAAGTGAGGGCGCTACTAATTCGTAAGTGTCTTGACTTTCTTTGTGACATAAGTAACTTAACCTTGAGGGCGCTAATGCATAGTTAGCGTCCTGCTTTGTTTTAAAACAATTAAGTACATGAGAGAGCTAGTTTTCTGAGTAAGCGTCCTACTTTTTAAAACATAAAACACAAGGGCACTACAACTATGTAAGCGTCCTGTCATTTCAAAATATTTGAAAACAAAACCAAGTGCGCTAAAGGACAATCAACGTCCTGAAAGTTATTAAGTTGGGTCCCAAAGATGAGGGCGCTCCTGTCCAGGTAGCGTCTTGATAATTTATCCAACTTATAACTATCAAAGTCCTCAAAGATAAATTCTTTGAAGAACTTAGAAATCTTTTAGTAAGCCAATGCTGAGTCAGCGTCTTGACAACTTCAGAAGTTCACTAAAAGGAGGCAGCTACTTACAAGTAAGCGTCCTGATGAATCAGTTCAATTCAACCTTGAATGTTATTAACGTCTTAATGAATCATTAGCATCCTGACTTATCAAGTTCAGGAGAGCGCTGCTAAATCATTAGCGTCCTGAAAGACTCTTTAAAAGTAGTTTTGACTCGCGATTAAAAATATAATGAATGCGAATAAAAACTCGATAAATTTCAAATTAAACATAGAGAATTAAATCATTTGAAATACTATAAAACGTATGATCAAAGCATGCAAACATGCAAATATGCAAATGATTTGTGCATGGTTTTGAAAAACATTTGAGCAATATCGATTAGAGAAAGATATACCTTAAATACAGTGTATTTCTCATATTTCTCATAATCTCTAAATCCAATTGTTCATTATAAGAACTTCGATAAACTTTGAGCTAGAGTTGAATGTCTTGAACGTTGATCAAAAGATGTAAACTTGAAGCTTGATCGAATCGTTCGTGTGGTGTGATCTTGAAGATTTTGACATAGTTTGACATATTCATAGGCTGTAAGATTTTGAAATAATAGAGTAGCCAAGAATCGTAGTCATAGGGGATGAGAAAGAATTGCCGAAAGATGAATTCATAGAGAATTTTTAAACGTGGGCAATTATTCTCCTGGTGCTTGGCATAAGTATGAATTTGTAAACAATCCAAGCCTAACAAATACTATGCTTTAAAATTTGTAAATAATCAAGCATAAGCATACTTATAGCATAGGCAAAATGATTTCTGATTAAGCAAGGCCTAGCTATTATGATTCTAATAAGATGCAAAGTATATAGTTTGAAGTAAATGGCATCCACTAAATATCAAAAATCACAATCAATTGATGCATATAGGATTTAATATTAAAGAGCAACATCAATGTCATGAGAAAGTGAAAGTCGTGGACTTTCCATAGTTTAGGCATATGGAAATAAATAAGATGAAGAGCAAAGTCTAAAGATATTGAATATATGCTAGATTTCATAGATATCATTCAAGCAACAACATATATTCATGTATATGCTAGGTAGATGATTTCAATTGAAGCCTAGCCTTTGTTTGATTCTAATGAAAAATGATTTTGAAGCGTAAGCAATCATTAGAAATCAAATGTTCGAGAATTTGATGCTTATAATGTAAGATGAAGAAAATGCATCAAAGTCAGGAAACCATAAAAAGAGAATGTCAAAAGATGATAATAATGAGTATAGGAAATTTTCTCTTCAAGAGATATAGGCGTAGGATATGAAGTTGTTTACATGGCCTATATTTATTTGCATATTCATGAGTCATGCATGGATATGATTTAAAGTAAACATGATCATGATATGAGCTAGCAAAGGCAAAAATAAATTATTAAGCACAACCTAGCTATATCAAATAATGTGATCACATACCAAATGGAGTTCAAGATGAACAGATAATCAAATATATAATCAGATACTCACAAATAGATGATACAGATCATGAACAGATATCGATGAAAGATGTGATTATCCTTAAAAAAGAGACCATAATGATAATAGCATTGGTCATTATAAGATTTCATCATGATACTATCTATCAGTAAATATTCAAATCAACAATGAGCAAGACATCATTAGTATGATGACAGATAATCATGTTCATGAAATCAAAATGGTTACGCATCAGATATAGACAAAGATAAATTTGTAGACACAGACTTAGGCAAAATAGCAAAGTGTACATAAAAAGTTTTCAGCAGTAATAGAGTGAATTGTGTATAACTGATTGGGTAAGTGAACCGAAAGATTAAAACAGAGCAAGCACATGACTGAATAGTTCAATTCAACCTTGAATGTTATCGGCGTCCTAATAAATCATCAGCATCCTGACTTATCAAGTTCAGGAGAGCGTTGTTAAATTATTAGCGTCCTGAAAAACTCTTTAAAAGTAGTTTTGACTCACGATTAAAAATACGATGAATGCGAATAAAAACTCGATAAATTTTAAATTAAACATAGAAAATTAAATCATTTGAAATACCGTAAAGCGTATGATCAAAACATGCAAATATGCAAGTGATTTGTGCATGGTTTTGAAAAACGTTTGAGCAATATCGATTAGAGAAAGATATACCTTAAATACTGTGTATTTCTCATATATCTCATAATCTTTAAATCCAACTCTTCATTATGAGATCTTCGATGAACTTCGAGCTAGAGTTGAATGTCTTGAACTTTGATCAAAAGATGTAAACTTGAAGCTTGATCGTATCGTTCGTGTGGAGTGATCTTGAAATCATGATATGATCTTTGAGGTCCTTTGATTGAAACGGTCTTGAACGTCTGTTATGACCTTGAGTTCCTTGATAGAATCATTCTTTGGCTTTTCGCTTTCTTGAGGTGTTGAGATAGGTTTTTGATTAAAGCTCGTTAGCACCGAAGGAGATTTTGTTTATTATCATCAAAATATACTTCATCAAGTATACTTAGGGACGTGTTAAGTGATGAACCGCTTAGGTTAACGCCGACCCCACCTGGTCGGCACCTGGTTTGCGAAATTTTTTTTCTAAAATTCGTATTATTTAAAACTAAGGGTGGGCAGTCTCCAAGACAATGCTCTGATACCAAAATAACTGTCAGACCCTCGCCTCATTGACTCAGCTCGAGATGCAACAGTTAGGGTGTCGAGTGCTCAATCCACTCGATCAGAATCGCACATACAGAAGCATAGTGGCCCACATCAACAATAATACAGTAGAAACTATTAAGGAAAATACTATTACATTGAAAACATAGAATTTGTTAATTATTACATTTTTATAGCAAAAGGACAACAAAAAGGTAACAAGGGTGAAACCCCTACAAAAGTACCAAAAAAAAAAAAAAAAGGAGTAGTCAAGGAGAGACGTCTAGAATCCTGGAACCATCGCCACCATAGTTAGACCGATCTGACAGGACCTGGGGAAATTACATACACAAAAGTCCCTACATAGACTGGGTTTGTCCATAACCCCCAGAATAAATCCATCATGACCCATCTTAATTCCCTGGAAAGATTAGCAATGGGGTGAGCTCAACAGCTCAGTGAGATCAAGCAAGGTAAACAAGTCTTACATGCATAATAATAAGTAGAAAACAATAGTCATCAGAAAGTTATGCCACAATAGTACAATCAAGCAATGACGTAGAAGAGTGCAAAAAGGTCGAAGGAGAAATAAAAGAACGAGGGGGTCGGCGAGGAGAATTGAGGGGGGCTGGCTCCCCAAGGGGACGGTCTTTTCCTTGGGACCGTCCCATGGGGGTTTATATTTTCTTCAAGGGGGGCTTTTATCACTTATTGAAATTTATTCTATAGGTTTTTCAGGCGGTTAAATTAGTTTTACAGTAGAAAAAAATAAGTGGAGGGTGTTACATTAAAATTCCCCAAAAAGACTTATACGATGGGAAGAAGGACCCAATCAACCACCAGACTAAGTACTAGTCCAGGATGAAGTTGTACGAGGGAAATTGATTATGTCACGACGCCCCTCACGTAAGGTGACGTCATGACCTGCACAGTGTACTATATATTGTACATTCCATGTATACAGTGTACAATACACAGTCAGCCTCAACGGAAATACACAATTTTCAAAAAATTTGGCATCATGTCCCCATAAAATGGACATTTCACAAACTTTCCTGATAGCAAATCAAATCACACTTATAATCATCCACATCTACATTCATTCATTTCCATACTCATTTACAATTAGATATTCATTATCTATCCACAAACCATAATCATAACCTTACTATGTTGTTCTATGTGATAATATTTACATAGCATGATAATTATACATGTCAAAATAAAACAAGTATAAACCATCTCCTCCATACATTCATAAAAAAAGAAGAACTCTAGGAGGATGTCTATCCTTCTCTAACCTTTCCTTTTGCTTTGGGGTCTTTACCTGAAATATTGGAGTGAATTGGTTGAGCTACAACAAGCTCAATGAGTAATTTTCATTCTATGACATTCATATGCATTTAATAAACATGTTGATAAAGTCAGAATCAAATACATTTAAAGATTAAAGTGCAAAGATAACAATACATATATGCACCAAATAGCTTGAAGCTTCCTTCAATATTTTTCAAAACATTTACACTTTCCCACTAAAAGTCATATCCATCTCCCACCTTCTAAGTATAGAGCGAGACTCACCCCTCGTTCGGCCCAAACAAAGGTAGCCTAACTGTCCTCTCATACTCAATTTCATCACAATCAATTCCAAGACAGCCACTAAGCCAATGTGATACTTAAGGTACTACTCATGCGAGACTTATTCCTGGAATGACTCATGTTCTAACATGTTCGTACAAGTTAGACATGCTTCGTTATCAAAATATTTTTCATGAATTCAAACAATGCAATTGTATACCATGATATTCATACATACCTATTATGGAAAATAGTTCATAGTTACAATGCCATACAAAATAACCAAGAAATGGAAGAATACTCACACAACATCAACGGCCTAGTGCTTACCAAATATCACTACCGCTGTGTATTGTCCTCACCTATTCCAAACTTTGTTGTAATTTCAGCAAACAATAATGACCAATTATTGCCCATATGATTTCACTCTTAGATATGCCCAAAAGTACTAAGTGTCAATATATAACCATTAAAACATCAATGTCTATATAAAGCATCAATGTCTATATATAAAACATCAATGTCTATATATAAAACATCAAAATAAAACATTCATGTCTATACATAAAACATTAATGTCTCACATTATACATCCTATATCTATACATATTATCCTTGATATATAAACTTCTCAAGCCCACTAATATATACTCAATATTTTAATATACTTAATATCTTAATATACTTTTCAACCCCATTAATATATGCATACAACATATTAGAAATGATAATTGCATCATCAACTCATTCACAGCCACATTAATCGGGTGTGATGTGGGCATTGGGTATATATAAACTACTTATTTTTCTCAATTCCAAAACTAAATAACTATATTCGCAATAACTCGTCACTTACGAGCTATTTGGTCATCAAAATCCCACGTTTCCAACACCAACCACATACACAAATCTAACCGTTGAAAACGCATAAAAATGACATATGTTATACGAATCGGCGCGAGGAATACAAATATATAATTTTTATTGAAAAATGACCAAGTTTTACCTTTGAATCGTGCGTCCTAGTCCTTTTTCCTTTTCTTCCTCTCTGTTCGTCCCTGTTATTGTGCATTTTTTGTTTTCCTTCTACGTTGCAAACATGCCCACCATATCAATTATTTCATTCATTTCATTTTTTTTATCAAACACGTGTTGAGTTAAAAGGAAAAAGGATGAGCATCACTTTTAATTTGATTCTATGCTTCCATCCACCAATTAATACCCAACTCCCCTTTTTATTTAATTCATATAATTTAATTTAACTCATCTAATTTATGTAATTCAATTTCTTCAATTGCATTTTTATTATGTACTATCATACACATATACATTTGACTCCTACGTACGGAATATGCGTGCGTATACACGTCGGTATACGTATAAGTCAATGTAGGTGTACAATTAAAACTACGGGGTGTTACAGATTAGACCCTTTGTCTAGCTTTCAAGCATACATTGACCGACGCAACCTTAAGTTGGTTTCACGGGCTACTGCGCCCAGATCAATCCATTCCTTTAACCAACTCGGACTATCATTCGTCAGCCAGTTTGTTGGACTAAGTGAAATAAGGAAACCCTCCACACACCTTCTGTTGGTCAAGCAGAGGAAAAATGAACCCCTTAAGGACTACATCTTGCGCTTCACACACACGAAGCATCCCCAGGTGTAAGGATTCTCGCTCGACGTAGCACTAACCGCTATGATGGCGACACTCCAAGCAAGCAGATTTTGGTGGTCTCTAGCCAAGAACTTGGCTAAAAGCTTTGAAGAGTTGCTCATCCGAGCCAGGAAATGCATGAACGTAGAAAAAATAAAGACAACAAGAAACGTCTAAACCTATGAAAGGGCATCCTCAAAGAAAAATAAAGAGAAAGAAGAAAAGGGAAAAGGCCTGGCTCCCACAAGGGAACCCTAGCCCAAACGGGTTAGGTTGACGTACAACCCGCTCACCGTCTCTTTTGAGCAACTCCTCACAGAAGCGAAACATTGAAACCTTATACGACCTTCTCACCCTATGAAAGAAGAGGCAGAATGGAGAGACAAGACGAAGTACTGCAGGTACTATCACGATCATGATCACAACACCAACGATTGTTATGACCTGAAGGGCTAGATCGAAGACTTAATTAGTTGAGGGGAGTTGAGGGAGTATGCGGCGAACAAGGCCAACCCTCCAGGCAACAAGGACACACCTCATCGATTTTTGTGACCGTTCACAAAAATCTACACCATTATGGGTGGATCGGTCTTGGGCGACAATTCAAATAGCCCAAGGAAAGCATATGCCCGCGAGGCATGGAACCCACCCCTTGACTCCCACTTTTCCTTCAGCCTGAGAAAGGAACCACAAAGGGATCACCACCTCATCAAAAACACTGACAAAGATGCTTGCAGACTCCACTTCCAACACGCGGATGCCCTGGTCATAACCTTGGACATCGCAAAACACAAGGTTCACAAGTTTTTGATCGATGGAGGAAGTTCGACGGACATATTGTTCAGTTCATCCTTCAAGCGCATAAGCATAATGGACTCACATCTACAACCGTCTGTGACCCCCTTGATTGGATTTATCGACGACTCGGTCAGCCCCAAGGAAATGATAACTTTTCCCCTAATGACAAGAGATTTCCCATTTCAATCCACAGTTATGACCAATTTTTTGGTGGTAAATTGCCCCTCTATATTCAACGAGATCATTGGACGCTCGACCCTCAACACGTTAAGAGATGTGGCGTCAACATACCACCTAACCATGAAGTACCCCGTAGGAGAAGGAACTGGGTTCGTCAAGGCAATCAAAAAGATTTAGGAGAATGCTAAGTGCTAGAGCCCCCTTGAAAGTGTGGCTGTCACACCCCATCGAGTCCAGAAATAGTTCCACGCACGGACATACATTACTACATTCTGCCAAACATAGTATGACAATAAAAGGTTTGACAGCAGAAACATGGGCCCCTTAAATAACACAATGATTATAAATAACATAGCTTTACTTATAAATAGATGAGTTCAAAATATTATAATAAGGTTTTATAGGCAGGCTTCCAAGAGGAAAAATAAAAGAGGACATTCCTCCCTGACAAAATGAAGTGGCCAATGACACCAGAAAGAAGGAAGCTACTGTTGAACCAATTATCCTCACGTCCCTTACGAGAATATGTCCCTAATATGAAAGATATTTTGATGATTACAAACCACATTCTGTCTATAATATTACTGCACATATGACATATATAATCTTACTTGAAGGTTTCAAAGAATCAATGATGCATGGCGAACGTATTAAAGATCTTCTTGAAGACCATGATCATTTGAAGATGTTCGATTCTATGATTAGATTATGGTAGGTTGTAGGAGCTTGTATGTCATATGATTCAGCGATATGTATGCCTGCATGTTCTAATCGATTGTTTGCATATTCGATTTAATCCAGTTACATTATGTTTTATCGAGCTTTAATCGAGAAATCAAAAATTGCTTTATAATGTCTTTCAGGGCACTAATGTTTTAGCAGCGCCCTCCTAGACTTTATGAATTAGGACGCAATAAAATATTAGGACGCTCAAGGTCGAATTGAACTGATTAATAAGGATGCTGACTTACTCTCAGCTCGTTGGAAGTTCTTTCAGTTTTCAAGTGATTTCTATCTTCAAGGAAGCTGATAGTTATAAGTTGAATAAATTATCAGGACACTACTTGTGTAGGTGCGCCCTCAAACCTCAGGACAATTATTGTCCTTCAGCGTACTCAACATTGTTTTAAAATTGACTTAAAATTTCAGGATGCTAACTTTTTAGTAGCGCTCTCGTGTGTTCAATATTTTTAAAACAAAACAGGACGCTAACTGCGAAGTAGCGCGCTCATGTTTTGAGTCGTTTAAATCGTCAAAGTAAGTCAGGATGCTTATGACTTAGTAGCACCCTCACTTCAATGTTCAGCAACACGCTTATGCTCCATGAGCGCCCTCAAGGAACAAAACGACAAAAGTTGACTTTATGCGCAAGGACGCTAATTCAAAAAATGTTACTGTTCTGACAAGAGCACCATTTTTGTTACTTTCTTCAGAACCGTACGAATACTTTTTCAGAACTTTTCAGAATTGTACAACAACTTTTTTAGAACTTTTTGAATGTTCTGAAAGCATGTCAGAACATTATCTTTTCGTGAAAGGATCAGATGATTCAGGTGTTATCACCGTAATGTGCATTGAGCTGAATCGATCCATTTCGGGAAAGAAAGTATAAGTTGTATTTGAAATACCCTAGAGCGCCAAAATCATCAAGTCCATTGCACTTATGTTATTCCTATATATACGTACTGCCTTAGAGAAAAAAAATAACTAATGATATACGAAAACTGATATTCATTCAAAACGTATTAACAATTTTCACTTGTGCCAAAATACTTTTCGAAAGTTAGTCGTCTTTCACTTGTGCTTGATCTTACGATCTTTAAAAAAAAAACACTTCAAGTCTTCTGGATTGATTGAACTTCGTCTTCATTATTTTGACAATCCATTAAAAAAGACAAAAGCTCTTTGAACCTGTTTTTAGAATAAACTTCATCACACATATTTTGTTGAATCTGTGATCACAGAAGGTTCATTCCAAAGCTTTGTAAGTATCACTTTGATTCTAAGTAAAGGGAATCATATCTCATCTTGTATTAAATTTGTAGTGACTGGTTAGGCACTGGGCAAGAGCAAGTGTTGCTCGAAGTTGTAACTGTCATCTCACACCCAGAAGTTGAGAAACGGTCTTCTCACACCCGTAAGTTGAGAAATGGTAGTGAGAAATCTTTTAAGTGTCCAATTCACCCCCCCCTCTTGGACATATCTAGGCCAACAATTGGTATCAGAGCAGGTTGACCGTCAAAGTATCTAACCATCTTTGATTGAGTATGGCAGGACAAAACGAAAGAGGTACTTATCTCTCAGGTGAAGGAAACTCCACCAACCGACCACAACTGTTCAAAGGAGAAAACTACTCACATTGAAAAACTAAGATTAGGTACTACCTAAAAGCCCAAGATCTAGAGATGTGGGATGTTGTGACATACGGCTGTCCAACACCTACTAAAATAGTTAACGGTGCTACTGTCCTGAAGGAAATAGACTAATGGAGTACCAAGGAAAAAAAAAAGAGAGAACTATTGAATAACCAACCTGTAAACATTTTGTTTTGCAGTTTATTAGTCGAAGAGTTCAAAAGAGTTAGTGCGTGTGAAGCCGCTAAGGTAATCTGGAACAATTTAGAGGTCACCCACGAATGAACTTTGTAAGTTAAAAAGGCAAAGCTCCAACTGTTAGTTGAAAAATATTAGGCCTATAGGATGAAGGAAACTGACTCGATAGCTGAGGCTATCGCTCGGTTTACAATAAACATCAATGAGATGTAGAACCTAGGAAAAATCTATGACAAAGAAGAAACTGTTAGAAAATTTCTAAGAGGCCTACCCAGATCATGGGAACCCAAGGCCATGACCATTGAAGAAGCCAAGAATCTGGATGAATACACTTTTGATGAACTATGCGGTTCATTAATGGTTCATGAAATGAAGTTAAAAGATAAGATGAGCTCGGTCAAGGTTGAAGAAAAAGAAAAGAAATTTATTGCCCTCAATGCTGAAACTGATTCTAAAAATGATTCGGACTCAGAAGATGACATGGTTATGTTGTCTAGAAAGTTTAACAAGTTGCTCAGGAGAAAGAGTAAGAATAACTGTAATACCCTGTATTTCACAAAAAAAAAAGAAAAAATAATAATAATAATAATTTTTTTAGGATAAAGCACATGCCTGGAAGTCCAGGCACATGGCACATGGCACATGCCTGGAAGTCCAGGCACATGCCCGGAAGTCCAGGCAGCCCGCCTGAACTTCCAAGCGCCAAAAACTCTATATAAACCAACCCTCCCCTCTTCATTTTTCACACCAAATTCACTCCAAATTGTGATTTTTCCTCCTCTTTTCACTCATATTGAGTTTTTAGTCTTTTGAAACTCTCTGTCTGAGACTCTCAGTGCAGTACGACGAAGTTCTGTCCGGAGGAAAGCACAAGATCTGAAAAAGAAGTTCTTATCTGAAGGTGGGGAACGAAACATAGGTTTGCGTGTTTTATAACTTTTATTAAAGTTTACATTCAATTATTATTATGTCTACTGTTCATTTACACTGCATTATGTCATATAATGTTTATACTGCCGCACTTATGCCTGTACACTTGGAATTCACGTATTATACTGTTATAATGCCGGATTTGTGGTCATTCTGACTCAACTAGACTCGGTCTTGTCCTCAGTAACTTTAAATAGTGAACGGGAGGCAGCGGGCTGCTCTAGGCGATTGGTTATTTAAGCAGACCTAGTGTCTCACCTCTCAACTGGAGACTGATCTAGTTGGTCTTATTGAAAACTATCAGCGTATACACGTAATACTGAATGTCCTAACCATGAACGTTGTGATACCGACTCTGATAAGGGTCACTAGACGTTGCCAAAGTCAGTCTAAATGTCAAGAAAAGACCGGACCAGTTCATGCATTGGCATCATACATATCACCACCTAGGGACGTATATGGTTCATGACTCATAGAATAGTTAGGAGCATTGCTCGCTATTCATTACATTTCTCTGGAGAGGGACGTACATGAGAACCCGGCTACACCCGGGGAGGGACATCAGTACGTGAATCCAGAGCATCGTTCCTGAGGAGGGACGTATAGTGAGAACCTGGCTACGCCCGGGGAAGGACACCCATACGTGAACTCAGGCGATGTACGTTCATCAAACCATTACTAGACGGTGTCATGAATACATACATATTGATTGATTATGATGCTCACATGTGTATTTAAAATATTTGATATTGAAGTATGCTTTATTAATTGTTATACTCACGAACTATTTACCCACTGAGCGCGTTAAGCTCACTATATTATTATCCAATCTTTCACAGGAAATTAGGGTGGACTGGGTGCAGGTTATGAGGCCTACATTTTGTACCCTTTGTATGATTCATTGGAGATTTTGGGGAGTATGTTCCCTTGACCATTTTATGTACAAATTATATTTTGAATTAAATGAAATCAGATTTGTACTGTGTGTTATATATTTTCGTTGCGCACTCTGTTGTTACCATTATTATTGTTCCAAATGCGTGCCCCGTCCGCGAGTGTACAGCCGGTTTAGGCGCGTCCGGGCGGGGTGTGACATTTAATGGTATCAGAGAGTACGGTCCTCGGCCCACCCAAGTCCACCAAATTAGGGGAAGAAAATTTTCATTAGATATATATATCTTTAGAACTATATATATATGAATTATATATAGTTAAGATTTGTATTAAATATATATCTAAGAAAACTATATAGTTTTATATAGTTTAGAAATATATATAGTTGTGATTAATGAAAACTATATATATTGTTATGATTAAATATATATATCTATATATCTATGCATATAGGAGATATATATATATACTATGTTGATAATGAAAAATTTTGAATGAAAATTTTATTAGATATATATATCTCTAGAACTATATATATATGTCAATTATATATAGTGAGATTGTATTAAATATATATCTAGAGAACTATATGATTTTTTATACAGTTTAATTTAAATATACATATAGTCATGATTTATTAAAAACTATATGTATAGTTATATACCTTAGTGTATATGAGATATATATATATATATATAAATAAATAAATAAATAAATAATTTTTTAAAAATGTTATTAGATATATATAGAACTATATATATATGAATCATATATATAGTTAAGATTTGTATTAAATATATATCTAAGAAAACTGTGTATGATTTAGATATAGTTTAAATTTCAAATATATATATAGTTGATTTGTGAAAACTATATATACAGTTATGATTACATATATATATATATATATATATATATATATATATATATATATATATATATATATATATCATATTGCTAATGACGAATTTTGATTACATGATGGCATAAACATCAAGAGAAAAATATAAAATCTTATCCAACTGACAAGGCATAAATCTTAAAAATGTTAGGAATATATTTTGTGTCTTTCACAAATTTATTTTCCTTTCGGCAAAGAATGGCCTCAAGCGAAGGAGAAACTTCCACTAGCAGGGAACCAATTCCCACTAGACTCAAGAAATTGTCCAAAAGGGAGGTTATGACTATGAGGAGCATCGACAACAGAGATCTCCGCCTCCACCCAATCCTTCACAACAAACTCGCAACTGTGGGTTGGTTGAACATAACAACGGTTGAAGGCCACGTCTCTTACAACTTGGTGAGATCCTTCTACGAAGCCATGAACTACGTGAGAATTCCAGAAGAAGGAATCAACCCTGTATTGGAGACAACAGTTATGGGGTTAAAAATTCCTGTCAACGTCGAAATCATCGCTCGACTTATGAAGATTCCGATTGAGGAAAGAATTATTGATCCACATGAACCGCAGACAATTACAGAGATTGCGGAGTCTAATGAACAATTATTCAATTCCCTCACCAAAGAGCCATACACTCAATCGACGTTCACCAACCTCTCAAACAATTATCTTAAACCATCTCTTGCCGGCCTTGGAAAGATCGTGTTCGGCAACATCTTGCCAGAAAGGAGGCCTAATGGCACTATGTCAAGGGCCCAACTCCTTGTGCTATATTGCATAGAGAAGGGAATAAAGGTCTCCCTACCACACATCATCATCCAACAAATGTTGAGGGTGATTCAAAACCCTTTGAGAAAGGAATTCCTCGGTTACGGAGTCTTGATCATGAGGATGCTACGCCCAAACAACGAGCCTTATCTCAAACAACGACATAATATCAAAAGGTACTAAACAAAACTACCCACCGTATTAATCATCAAAGACAAGAGATAATCCATAAAAATGAACCATAAATAAAATCATAATCCCTACAGTCCATTAAAATTGACATACACATAAAGTCTAAACTTGTGGGTACAAATAAAAACCTTCATATGCCCACATGGTCTATCTAACAAGTCCCAACTCACCCATACTACAATGTGGTAAGTGTTATAATTACATAATCCAAAATATAATACTTCATAATTTAAAAACACAGTTCAATCAAAATGCCTCTCAACTCACATCGAGGCCTTAGATTCTCTCGCAGGCAAGGCCCTCAAGATATGACTATTCCTTTGCCCTTATTCGGGACAGAAGGACCTGAAAGAGGAAAATGAGGGTGAGCCAACGGTGCCCAGTGAATAGAATTCAAATATGCTATCAATACTCATCAATAAATATCATGTATGCATGTCAATGTGTAGCATGATTAAAAGCTCATAACATATAGATATCAAGCATTTATAATAAGTTCGATGCAAGTAAAAGCTTATCAATTTGGATCCACATTCCACATGCATTGAGTTACTAGTGCACGTCTATTTCACCGTACCGTTGACCCCAATCATGTTTATTTGGGGTTACTAGAACCACAAATGATAAGAGTACCTTCTACCAAAGTCCTGGATGCTGTCGGGTCTGGCTCAGTAGCTGCCTTCACTGTCTCTCTGGCACTGGACTGCTGTACAAATCCTTGAGCTCTCTGAAAATTTGGACACTCGATCTTCCTATGCCCAGCCTGCCCACATTGAAAACATAAGAACGGAGCCCTGGGCGCAAATGACCCAGTCTGAGATGTCGTCACATAACTTCCTTGACCTCTACCTCTGCCTCGGCCAGCAGTCTGTGGGAATGGGGGTCTCGGTGCACTCGGTGCCTGAATAGGAATCGGGACAGGAGAGGAAACCACTGGTGAGGCCATCATACCAGTCTGAACCTGGGATGCCTTACTCTGAGCACCATCAGCCTGTGCTCTTCTATAAAATTTTCTCTTCCTTTCCCATCTTCCCTTCTTCCACGGAGTCTGGAACTGTCCCCCAGACTCTACTTGTGAAGTTTGTTCACCTGGAGCTGCCTGTGTAGACATACCATCAACCGGCTCAGCCAACTCATACTGTTTGGCCCTCTGGACCACTGTGGTAAAATCAGTCATCTTCGTCACAGACAAGGCCTGTCGGATCGCAGGCCTTAGGTTCAAAGAAAACCTCATAATCTTGTCACTCGGCGTTTGAACTAACCCAGGGGCATAAACTGCGAGCTGCCTAAATCTGAGCTCGTACTCCCTGACTGACATGGTGCCCTGTGCGAGATTCAAAAACTCGAGTTACTTAGCCTGTCTCTCAGTCTTTGGAACGTAAGCCTGTAAGAACAATCGTTTGAAGGTGTCCCAACTCTTCACTGCCCCCTGTGTATCCAACACTGAAAGCAACCAGTCCTCTGCATCACTCTCCAGTGTGTGAGCAGCACATAGGACCTGAGACTCCTCATCAAGCTCTAAGGAGCGACTGATCTTCTCGACATTCTTCAGCCAATCTTCGGCCTTCTTCAAGTCAACCCCACCAGTGAATTCCTTAGGCTTTAGCTTCATGAACTTCTCTAGCAGTTTGATCCGCCGATCAGTGGGGTTCTCCACAACAATAGGAGCAGATGTAGGCATAGGCTGAGGTACAGCCATTTGAGGTCCTGCTGCCCCTGCAGCTCCACTAGCCTCGGCCCCACTATTGCCCTCCTCCTGAGGTATTGTTTGAGGTGACTATCGAGCAATAGCCTCAACCTGCTGCACTAACACCTGTATCTGTGAAGTCTGGGTTGCCATCAAGCGGCCCTGTGCTTGAATGATCTCCTCCATCCTCCCCATCCGGTCATCATCGGATGGCCCTGTGCGTGGCTGTCCCAATCTCTCGCTCCTCCTCATGACACTGAGAAGTAGAAATACGAGCAACCATCACACATTTAAAATATTAACACCCATATCATATAATACACGCAGAAAATATGATAGTAAGGCTTTTAAGTTAGTTCCTTTAAGCTTTTTAATCACCTAAATCTCTTACCCAATTCCTAGGTCAAAGTCATCTAAGTCCAATACATAGACCAAACCTAGTAAAACCTGGCTCTGATACCAACTGTGGCGACCCCGCACCCCAGACCACCAACCCCGCAGGGAATGGCGTGCGGAATGCCGGGGCGGGACGCCCGGCGTAGGCATCTCCGACCACTCCTCAACTCCCGTGAGGTGGTTAAGACCCTACGAGCCTTATCTCAAACAACGACATAATATCAAAAGGTACTAAACAAAACTACCCACCGTATTAATCATCAAAGACAAGAGATAATCCATAAAAATGAACCATAAGTAAAATCATAATCCCTACAGTCCATTAAAATTGACATACACATAAAGTCTAAAATTGTGGGTACAAATAAAAACCTTCATATGCCCACATGGTCTATCTAACAAGTCCCAACTCACCCATACTACAATGTGGTAAGTGTTATAATTACATAATCCAAAATATAATACTTCATAATTTAAAACACAGTTCAATCAAAATGCCTCTCAACTCACATCGAGGCCTTGGATTCTCTCGCAGGCAAGGCCCTCAAGATATGACTATTCCTTTGCCCTTATTCGGGACAGAAGGACCTGAAAGAGGAAAATGAGGGTGAGCCAACGGTGCCCAGTGAATAGAATTCAAATATGCTATCAATACTCATCAATAAATATCATGTATGCATGTCAATGTGTAGCATGATTAAAAGTTCATAACATATAGATATCGAGCATTTATAATAAGTTCGATGCAAGTAAAAGCTTATCAATTTGGATCCACATTCCACATGCATTGGGTTACTAGTGCACGTCTATTTCACCGTACCGTTGACCCCAATCATTTCCTTTCCTAAAACCCTCCTATGACAAGGTTAAGTCCCCATTTTAGCCAGATAGATGGGCCCAACCAAAGTCATAAGGTTTTCTCAAATCAATGCATCATTCAAAACATTAGAACACATTCATGCTTTCAACATACAATATATATAAGTGATATGATGACATAAAAGATATAATCATAAATGAAGGCTACTCACAACCAAGCCTCGCGAGAGTATTTAACCACTCACGATCACCAAACCGAATCAACCTAATCAAGATCCTGAAACATTCATCAATATCCTACCATACATCAATTTCTATGCTCAATCACATAGACATTACACATCAACCCTAAATCAGCCCAAATATAGACAATAGGCCTAAATCCCATCTAATCCCATCATTCAACTCAAATCACATGACTTAGGCCTCTAGTGCATGGTTCTCATACATAAACCATTCTATTAATCAAAAATACTGATTTTCAATTCCTTTGGCATAAACATGCCCAAATTGGGTCACTTGATCACAAGTAGGCCTAACCCATGATATGGTCACAACCACCAAATCAGTAGCATAATCAACTCTAATCATGCTTAATTAAACATAAGTTGCATCAATTCAATGATTCTAGGCCAAAAGCATCAAAAGCCCCAAAATATGAAAATTTTCATACTTAGGCCATATTGCCGATTTACACTAGGTCACCATGTTCAGCCATGTATATCACTAATTTTGCATCATGGGTTCATCAACAATGGCAACTAGGTCAACATAGTTGACATGCAAGCTATTCATCAATATCCTACCATACATCAATTTCTAAATTTAGGTCTAATACAAGCAACCCTACCAATTCTTCATTTAATATTCTGTTCAGATGTATCAATCTACCAACAGAAATATGTAATCACAAAATCAACCGTACAGATTGAAGTATGTGAAGAAACAAACCTTCTGTCCAAATATCAGCCCAATCCAACGGTGGACCGAAAAGATAAGTATCTTTGATGAACAAGTCTCTAATCAGACAATTTCTCCTTTCCTGCTGCAAATACTCAAACTCAGATGACTATATCACACAAATTACTAAACGCATAAACATCTCCACCATTAAGAATACAGAAATAGCAGTTATAAACTACATACCCAAATTTTATATCCATCCAACGGTAGATTGAGGAGATCTACAAGTTTGAGTAAAATGACACGAGAAATCCAGACTTTCCGACGAGCTTTGTTTGAGAAGTTAGATGTCTCAGACGAAACCTATAATCAAGATCTCCACCGTCCAGAATGCCGAAATATCAGTTATACACTACATACCCAAATGTTATATCGATCCAACGGTAGATTAAGGAGATCTAGAAGTTTGAACAAAATGGCGCGAGAAATCCAGACTTTCCGACCAGCTTTGTTTGAGAGGTTAGATCTCTTAGAAGAAACCTCTGATCAAGATCTCCACCGACCAGAATGAATAACCATAAGCTACGAACTTGCTGACAAATTTTGAGCTCAATATGACCATATATCCCAAAGACCCAGTACTTTGATGAAAATGTTGCAGAGATCTTCCTCCTGCAACTCCCTCTTTCTTTCTCTTCTTCTTTCCTTTATCTTCTTTTCTTTTATTTTTTTTTCCTTTCTCTCCACTCACCTCTTTCTAGCACTTCCTTGATTCCCTCCTTGATTCTCTCCTTGATTCCCTCCACTCATTCTAGCACTTCCTTGAAGAAGAGAAGTGGGCATGGGACACTTGTCCACTTTCATGCACCAACCTTCACATGTGTTGGCCTCATACTACCCATACCAACCACATGTACTTTAACTAATCTCATGCTTCCATGTATTTTAAATGTCCAATCCATTTAATACACCAAATTTTCATTTTCATTTATCTTTTTATTCAATCAATCCTAACCCATATCAATTCATGGTTTAATGGGCCCATGCATAAATAATAATATATGCATTATACTTTAATTTAACATGACCCATATACAATTTATGATACACATATTTATATACATTATCAAGCATCAACTATACAAACATTAAACAACCATCAAACAAACACCAAACATATCAAGGCAATGCATAGAGTTTGGGCAAAGTGCAATTGGGTTATGGGCTAGATGAAATAATTTTCGGGGCGTCACAGTTGAGCCAGTTACAACATCTTCTATCTTCAAGATATATGTTCCAAGGGGAGGAGTAACTGACGAGGAAGTATTTGACACAACGATAGGAAATGCCGAGAGAATGAGGGACAAGCATGAATGTTGCCTTCGAAAAAGTCGACGCAAGATTCCCATCAGAGAAGCACTAAATTTTGGAGGGCAGAACATCCCAATGAGCCCACTATTTCAAAAATTTTCACCTCATACAGATCTAGATATACAAGGGGTTCTAGTTAGGCGATCTCCGTATAATCAAAACAATTACCTTTCACCTATGAATCACGCGTACAACCAATACTTTCCCCCAATGCCTATGGCCTACCCTCCACCTATGGGACAATCGAGCCATCAACCACCAATGGACCAATCGACTAACCTTTTTGAAAGGTTAAATAAAATGGAATCCAATATGGCGGAAATGAGAGCTACTCAAAATTATATATTAACACATATGCAAAACTCTGAAGCAGAGCGAGCAAACTCTCAACCTTCTGTTAGTAGTCGTTCTGTACCTAGCAGGAGATCTAGAAGGAGCGAAAGTAGGTAGGGAAATCAAAATTGATTACTGGCATTGTAAACTTTTCTTTTAAATACATGAATGAAATGTTTTGTTTAAAGACTATCTTTGGTGGGTCGACTTACGACCATTCTTTTTTTTGTATCACTAACTTTGGAATGGTATGGGACATAAAAAAATTGGAGGATACTAAATAAAATGTGGAAGTAAGAAAACCCATGACCTTGTGTGAAAAGAAACATTTGGAGAAAGTTGCATTACTAATATTATCACTAAGTGTACACGGTATGGGACGAGTAAATTTGGACGATACTATTAGTGAACTTCTATTCAGCCAATGTTTTTAGAAACCGTGTTCATACAACTTAACTTGGTTAACACCCTTATTACCAAAGTCATGTGGTATGGGACACATGAACTTGGCTAATAATCGAAAAGACTAAGAGTAAGAATTTGAATACATAAGATTGCGATAGAACGTTAGATTAGGATATTTACCGAGGCAAATCTTAGAATTCTTATGACTCGTATGAATTTTTAAGGAAATATATAAGTATGTTCACAAAGACCAAAACCAAATCATTTGAAATACTTGCAAAATTTTGTACTTATTATATAAACATTCTAACCTTGTTTTTACACCCTGCCAAACATACGAGTTATATAAGATTCTTTGATTCCTCAACAAAAACCTTACACTATACTTAAAAAAAAAAGGTGATTTTAATATTGCAGTACTCTCGAAATTGTTGCTGAGCATACTATAACATTATACTTGACTACAGTTTCTTAATCTTGGTTTTATTTTCTCCTTGCCAGTGAGAAAATGCAAACAAGGAAGAGAGGAAGGCCACGTACTGTTCGTCCAGCAGTTGAGACACCTCCTGAGATTCAGGAACCGCCGCCTCTGACAATAGCACAGGCCACACCCGACATTGCCACTCCATCTGGGCAGGCAATACCACCCCCACCCGCACCCTTTACTATGCCTTCGAGCATGGAAACCTTTTTCGTCGGATTTATTGAAGCAATTAAAGCCACTGTTCAAACGGTCGTTCGTGAGACTGAAACCAGTCAGGTTGCTACGGTTCAAGCACCTGTAAAATTTGGGTCGGAAGCTCAAACCGATCAGATTACTAAATACAAGCCGCTACAACCTCTTACTTTCGATGGCACCATTGATGCTGATGAGGTGCAAAAGTGGCTCGATGAGTCAAAGAAGGCTCTTGATGCAATGTGAGCGATGAGACTGGAAAAATTCCACTAGCGACCTACCAACTTGTTGGTGGGGCAAACACATGGTAGATGAAAGTGAAAGAAGACCCAAGGGTCAACATAGCATATATGACTTGGCAACAGTTTGAGTCAATGTTTATCGATGAGTATTTTCCCAGCGCGGTGACGAAGCAGAAGCGCCAGGAATTCGGTAAGTTATACTAGGGCACCATGACTGTTAGAGAATATGCTGGAAAATTCAAAGAATTATCAGTCTACTCTCTCTCCACCATCTCAACGGAGCGAGATAAGACTGAGAAATTTTATAATGGCCTTCACCGTGACATTCGACAAGCTTTGTCGATCTAGGATCTCAAGATTTACAAGAAGGTTGTTGACAAGGCCATGATCTTTGAATAAGAAAAGATCTTACAGGAGCAGAGAATGAATAAGGGCAAACGGCCTGCAACGTTTTTCCAACAAGGCTCGCAGCAGGGCAACAAGAAGAAGCCCTACTACAATCAAAACCCAGCCCTCCCAGCCCCTGTTTCGAAGAATGAGGACACAACACCTGCGGCTGAACCTTCTAACCCTAACCATCAGGGTTTTCGTAATCATGGCCGCGGAGGTCGTTTTGGAAGGGGTGGTCGTCAAAACGGCAATGGAAGAGGTGGTGGTCGACACCACAATCAGCAAGCCCAGCAGAACAATCTGCATGGCCAGCAACACAATCAGCAGTACAGGCCTACTTGTTTCAACTGCAGCCAGCAGGGCCAAGTAAGAAATGCCTGTCCGCACCTTCAGCAACCTGTTCCTGCTATCCCAGTCCAACAAGCACCACCTGCTGCTAATGCCCAACCCAGGCATAACCAACAGAACCAGGGTCAACGGAATCAGGGCAGAGCATATGCCATCGCTCAATCACCCCTCCTAGACAACAATGTAGTCGAAGGTACCTTTTCTTTGTTTAATACAATGGTGCATGTTTTGTTTGATTCAGGTGCTACGCATTTTTTTATATCATCAGCATTGGTAAGACATTTAGGCCTGCATCCTGAACCCACAAACATCACACTCCATGTCACATCACCGTTTGGATCTGGTACTAACGTGAATTTGCAGTGTTCTCGATGTGAACTTCGAATGTCAGAGTAGATAATATATGCACATCTTTTTGTGATGGATATTGAAGACTTCGACATCATCCTCGGCATGGACTGGCTCGCACCACTGAATGCAAAGATCGACTGTCTGAAGAAGCAAGTTTAGTTAACCTTGCCTACAGGAGAGTTTGTCAAGATTCACGGAACAAGGAAATGGATACACAAATCAACAGATGCACTTCTCAAATCTCAACTTCGAGCGTTATCCCTTGGTGACGAAAATGAATCACCAGCACTATACCCTCTCGAAGTACACGATGTTCCAGTCATATCTGAATTCCCAACAGTTTTTCTAAATGATCTTCCTGGTCTACCTCCAGTTAGGGAATTCGATTTTGAGATCAATCACATACCTGAGACAGGGCCTATCTCAATTCCACCATACAGAATGTCTAATGTCGAGCTAGTCGAATTAGACAAACAACTAAAGGAATTTGAGAGTAATGGCTTCATCCGAAAGAGTTCATCACCCTGGGGCGCTCCAGTTCTTTTTGTTCGCAAAAAGGATGGTTCGTTACGACTTTGCATCGATTATCGCAAGTTGAATAACGTCACCATCAAGAACAGATATCCATTTCCCAGGATCGATGACTTGTTCGACCAACTTAGAGAAGCCAAATACTTCTCTAAGATTGATTTACGGTCCGGTTATCATCAACTCCGGATCTGAGAGTCGGACATCACCAAGACGGCGTTCAGAACTCGGTACGGTCATTACGAGTTCTTAGTTATGTCGTTCGGTCTAACAAATGCACCTGCTGCATTCATGGATTTGATGAATCGCCTATTCAGGTTATACTTAGACCGATTTGTGGTGGTTTTTGTGGATGACATCTTGATATATTCCTCAACCGAGGAAGACCATAAAATACATTTGAAAATAGTCCTCCAGACCTTGAGAAGCCACCAACTATATGCAAAGTTGAGTAAGTGCGAATTTTGGGCGAAACGAGTTCAATTCCTAGGCCATGTGGTTTCAGGCAATGGCATTGAGGTAGATCCTTCTAAGGTTGAAGTTGTTTTAAACTGGAAGCAGCCTACCACTATTACTCAGATTAGGAGTTTTCTTGGGTTGGCTGGCTATTACAGACGCTTCACCAAGGACTTCTCAAAGATTGCTGAACCTATGACCAAGTTCACTCGAAAAGACGTGCGATTCATCTGGAATCCCGCCTGTGAAGCATCATTTCAGGAATTGAAGAAACGCCTCACGACGGCTCCTGTACTTATCACTCCAAGAAATGCAATTGGATTTTCATTATACACCGACGCCTCTCTCCAAGGCTTAGGTGTCGTACTAATGCAAGAAGGCCAAGTTGTTGCATATGCCTCGAGGCAACTAAAGATTCACGAGGGTAATTACCCAACACATGACTTGGAACTTGCAGCTGTTGTGTTTGCACTGAAGCCATGGCGTCATTATCTATACGGTGAACGGTTTGAGGTCTTCTCGGATCACAAAAGTCTTAAGTACATATACACTTAGAGAGACCTAAACCTCCGCCAGAGACGATGGTTGGAATTCTTGAAAGATTATGACTTTCAACTCCAGTACCATCCCGTAAAGGCCAATGTTGTGGCCGATGCCCTAAGTAGAAAATCTTATGTTGCTTGCACTCTTAACTATGAAATGGGGAAGTTGGCTACAGAGATGGATCACTTTAACCTACAGCTGAACGGAGAGGGACCACGACCACGACTCTCTCAATTATCAGCCACCTCTGAGCTCGTTCGAAAGATTTCAGCTACTCAAGCCAATGACCCTATGTTAATGGAGAAACGAGAACTTCTACTCAGCGGACAAGATCTTCCTCATTGGTCAGTCTCTAAAGACAGAGCCATTTTCTATAAAAAACGTCTCTGTCTACCGAACGATCCTGAGGCTCGGAAAGACGTGCTTACTGAGATGCACTGTTCGAGGTACGCTATGCATCCTGGGGTGACAAGATGTACAAGGATGTCAAGCGACAATTCTGGTTTTTTGGAATGAAGACGGCAATTGCAGACTTCGTCGCTCAATGTCTCATTTGCCAGAAAGTTAAGGCATAACGAAGACTTCCCTCAGGACTTCTCCAGCCGTTACCTATTGGAGAATGGAAGTGGGAGAACATCGCAATGGATTTTGTTACGGCCTTGCCTCGAAATAATAAAGGGCAAGATGCTATCTGGGTTATCATTGACAGACTTACAAAGTCTGCACACTTCTTGCCAATAAAGTTCACGGATAATCCTGCCAAACTTGCAAAACTATATGAACGAGAGATCTTACGCCTTCATGGCATACGACTCACGATCGTCTCTGATCAAGACCCTCGATTCACATCAAACTTTTGGAAAAGCTTCCAGAATAGAATGGGTTCTAAGATCACTATAAGCACAGCGTTCCACCCTCATACTGATGGGCAGTCAGAGCGGCTTATCCAATTCTTAGAAGACATGTTACGATGCTGCATTTTGGACTTTAATGACGGATGGGCAAAGTATTTGCATCTAGCTGAGTTTGCATACAACAATAGCTACCAAACTAGTATCGGCATGGCACCATACGAGGCTCTCTATGGTCGGCCTTGCAGATCTCCGGTATGCTGGTTAGATATGGCAGATCGACCACAGTTAGGCCCTGAACTAGTTCAATAGACTTCTGAGAAGATCACACTAGTAAAGGAACGACTTCGTGTTGCACAAAGTCGACAAAAGAGCTATGCTGACAAGCAGAGACAACCTCTAGAATTTGATAAGGGGGACTTTGTTTTTCTGAAATTCCAGCCCACAAGAGGTGTCAAACGCTTTGGGATCAAAGGCAAGCTCTCCCCGCGGTATATCGGTCCATTTCAGATCGTTGAACATATTGGCAAACTTGCTTATTGGCATATCATCCCTTTAGTCGAGGTTCGGGTTGAGGAAGGAAATACGTATCAGGAGAAAGCGATACAGCTTTTAGATAGAAAAACTCAAGAACTACGGCGACGTAGCATACCACTTGTGAAAGTGCTCTGGGATCACCACGGCATAGAGGAAGCAACATGGGAACTAAAAGCAACTATTAAACAGAAATATCCTGAATTGTTTTCTAGTACCAACTGATGATGCGATACATTGTCCTATTTTCACTTATCAATAAACTGATGAAACATTGTTACACTTATCTTAATACATTGTTTCACTTGAATAACTACACCGATGTCTGAAACTAACATCCATGGATATCGTGATGCACACACGCAGTGGCCTCCTTGGAAACTTGTAACTACTTCTCAAGAAGCAGAGTCAAGTCACTACTACTCTGCATCACCAACTCAATCACCGCACAACGATCATTATCGTCAGAACGTGCATGACTTTTCGCAACAATCCAGTGCCCTCATCTTGGCAGGACCTTCTACCACAATTGCCAAGAGGTCGAATTCAAGCAACAATAAGAAAAAGTATTCCACCGCTCAACCTACCTCCCCTCAAACGATGTAACCGTCGCCCTCCACCACCGTTTGTTATGCAAATGTAGGAATCTTCAGAGGATGAGTCCGATTCCATTTGCTCTTCATGGTTTTATGATGATGAGGATTCCACCGGCCACAGTGCAATTCAGGGACCATACTAGCGCTATCCTGAACTTGCAAGAGATGACGCCGACAGTGGATCTCAAGCAGATAACCATCATAACTACTTGAATTGATTTCGAGGGCGAAATCCCTTTAAGAGGGGTAGAGTGTAATACCCTGTATTTCACAAAATAATAATAATAATAATAATAATAATTTTTTTAGGATAAAACACATGCCTGGAAGTCCAGGCACATGGCACATGGCACATGGCACATGCCTGGAAGTCCAGGCACATGCCCGGAAGTCCAGGTAGCCCGCCTGGACTTCCTGGCTCCAAAAACTCTATATAAACCAACCCTCCCCTCTTCATTTTTCACTCCAAATTGTGATTTTTCCTCATCTTTTCATTCATATTGAGTTTTTAGTCTTTTGAGACTCTCTGTCCGAGACTCTCAAGAGGAAAGCGCCAGATCTGAAAAAGAAGAAGTTCTTATCTGAAGGTGGGGAACGAAACATAGGTTTGCGTGTTTTATAACTTTTATTAAAGTTTACATTCAATTATTATTATGTCTACTGTTCATTTATATTGCATTATGTCATATAATGTTTATACTGCCGCACTTATGCCTGTACACTTGGAATTCACGTATTATACTGTTATAATGCCGGATTTGTGGTCAATCTGACTTAACTAGGCTCGGTCTTATCCTCAGTAACTTTAAATAAGGAACGGGAGGCAGCGGGCTGCTCTAGGCGATTGGTTATTTAAGCAGACCCTTGTGTCTCACCTCTCAACTGGGGACTGATCTAGTTGGTCTTATTGAAAGCTATCAGCGTATACATGTAATACTGAATGTCCTAACCATGCACGTCGTGATACCGACTCTGATAAGGGTCACTAGACGTTGCCAAAGTCAGTCTAAATGTCAAGAAAAGACCAGACCAGTTCATGCATTGGCATCATACATATCACCACCTAGGGACGTATATGGTTCATGACTCATAGAATAGTTAGGAGCATTGCTCGCTATTCATTACATTTCTCTGGAGAGGGACATACATGAGAACTCGGCTGCACCCGGGGAGGGACATCAGTACGTGAATCCAGAGCATCGTTCCTAAGGAGGGACGTATAGTGAGAACCTGGCTACGCCCGGGGAAGGACACCTATACGTGAACTCAGGCGATGTACGTTCATCAAACCATTACGAGACGGTGTCATGAATACATACATATTGATTGATTATGATGCTCACATGTGTATTTAAGATATTTGATATTGAAGTATGCTTTATTAATTGTTATACTCACGAACTATTTACCCACTGAGCGAGTTAGGCTCACTCCATTATTATCCAATCTTTCACAGGAAATTAGGGTAGACTGGGTGTAACATCCCGTAATTTTAATTAAATAAATACGTTGAAGTACGCGTATATCGAGATGTATAATACAAGTATTTTATACGTATGCGCTAAATATATGCGTGTATGATTAGTAAATAAATAAAGTTATGAAATTGATTAAGTTATGGGGTTGATTAATTAGATATGTAGACTGAGTTGAATTAAATTGATTAATTGGAGTGAATTAAAATGGTGTGGATTGAAATTGAATTATTAAATGATTTAAGGAATGAAAGTTAAATATTAAAATGGGGAAAAGTTGTTTTATTAAGTTAGAGGAGGAGTATGGGATCAAATATCAACTCTCTTATTTCAATCTCTTTCCACCATCTAACGTTGAAAAATAAAATAAAAAGAAAATGATCTCTTATCTCCACCAAGAGACAAAGAATTGAATAAAAATAAAAAAAAATAATAAAACAAAATGATCTCACTCTCAATTCTCTCACCAACGTCCAAACAAAGTGAATAAAACAAAAGAAAAGAAGATAAAGAGGAGTGGCTTGTCTCTTTCCAACGTGGTCACAAGAGAAAGAAAAAAATAATAATAGAAAAGAAAAGATGAAAGGGGTTGCTGGAGAAAGAGAAAAGAAGCCAGAGAAGGAAAGAGAAGTTCAGAGAAGAACGACGGAAGGAAGAAAGAAGAGGAAGCGGCGGAAGAACGCGAGATTTGCCGAAATCCGAACCCACGGTAAGCAATTTTCACTCCCTTTCTTCGTGAAATTTCTATCTAAGCTAGATGTAACGATTCTAGCGGACTAATTTTGACTGTGGGAGCCGTTTTACGGCGTTTTGACAAATTGGGGTTTTGACCCCAACGTGAATGAAAACCCGCTATGAAGCTAGAAAAATGCTTCCTGGACTGTTAGAAACCCGAATATGTGGTTAGATTCAATTTTATGATTTTTGGAGCCGTTGGACAATTTTAATACAATATACATCTTTCGGATGAATAGTAAAAATAAATGGTAATAGTAAATAGTGAATAGTAAATGTAAATAGTAATAGTGAATAGTGAATAGTAAATGTGAATAGTGAAAATGAATAGTGAATAGTAATAGTGAATAGTGAATAGTGAATAGTGAAAATAAATAGTGAAAGTGAATAGTGAAAATGAATAGTATTGTGAACAGTGATGTGCATCCAATGAAACTCCGGTTTGAGATCACAGAATCATAGAGAACTGAATTCCGGACGTTTCGATGCTAAAATTGTGATTTTTGGATATGAGGTGATAGTTTTAGTAACTAAGTATATGGTGTCGTGAAAATCTATTTTCATTGTTCTTTCTTTTGAAAATATCTAGATTGACCACAGAAACGAGATAGTAGTTTCTTCAACTGCTTATGAGTCCTAAATGGATTTATTATTCGTGATTTGAAGTGAGTTGAGAAATGAAAGATGTAAATAGATATGAATACAAGAAATTGAATTATGGAGTGATTATGACAGGTTAAATTCGTTGGATTTAACTTGGAGCTGGACTCGAAAGCGACGATGATTGGGTTTAAGTTGAACGTGTTGTACTGTGAGTATAGTTTTCTTGATTTGGTTCTTGTATGGCATTGTACGCATATAAACTGTTTGATTGTACGCATGTGATATTATATATAAGGCATTGAGTTTTATGGATCATGCAAACTAATTTTAGCATTGGAGTTTGTAATGATGAGGCTTTGCGATTCCTCATTGTCATTTCGTTAGGTCTGTCCTAACAAGGGTTGCGATCCTTGAAATGACTGTTACTTGGGTAATGAGATGTTGTGGCTACCTTGTAACGGCCATACAAGGGTTAGACCCGCTCTCGTGCCTTGCGGAGGAGGGAGATTGTGTGAATTGGGTCATGAGAAGTTGTGTCTACCTTGTACGACCATACAAGGGTTAGACCCGCTCTCTTGCCTTGCGGAGGAGGGAGATTGTGCATTATGATATTGAAAATCATGCAATTTATGTTGTTGGCATGTATAATATATTTATTGAATGATGCATGTGTTGAATAAGTGTTTGAAATGATTTTAAATGTCATATTTCTCTAAATGCATATAATTGTCATCTCAAGAACTATATTCACTGAGCTGTTGTTTGCTCACCCCATTTCCTCCAATCTTTCAGGTATTGAGTCGAAGGGAAAAGAAACTTGTCTGGTATGTGTATGTATGCTTGGAGGAAATAAATATTATTTACGTTATTTTGATATGTATAATTATCACACACGATATATATGTAATATCACCTAGATGGGTTGTGTGGTAAGATTATATAATGCTTGGGATGATGAAATGAGATGATCATAGATATTTAGTTGGTGAGAATTTCATTTGTGGAATGAATGGACTCAATGTAAATGGAATGATCATCTTTATATATATGGAATTTGATTTGATGTGTGGTATAAAAAAAAAAATATTCTGTACATTTTGGGAATGTTTGTGAGAGTACGTGAAGGCTGACAGTGTATTATATACTGTATATGGGTTTGTACAGTGTATAGTACGCTGTGCCGGTCATGACGTCAGCCTACGTCAGGGGCGTCGTGACAATATTGGTATCAGAGCCTAAGTTTAAAATTCGTAAAAAGATAAAAGCTTTATGATCTTATGATTGATTGTATGGGTATAGATATGGGTAGTACTATTATGTTGAGCCTAATCCAATATGTTATCTTGACTGAGAATCACCTGTGTGAGTGAATTCCAGATTTGGAAACGAATAGTCAAGATTAACAATGGAAATTGCTGATCACGAAAGGATCAGAAGGCTGAAAGAAAAAGAACTGGATGGAATCCAGTGATAATAAATTTTATAGCTTATATGGCTAGGAACTACCTAACAACAACGAAATGCACAACTTATGAGCTTGTGGCAAAGTTGTAATGTGAGAAAGACAGAGGCTTGAATCATTGATAGCTCCAGATGTGGGTGCCAATGGTGTGAGTATTTCTGTAAAAACAGACTGAAGTCAAACTAAAATAAATAGAAGGTCTCAATGATAAGCCAGATGGAATGAAAAGATGTGAAAGTTATGAAAACCTTTAGGAAAAGAAACTCTCTTATCTTAACGGACAGTCTGATATTAGACGTAGTAAAGACTTTGCGACTCTGAGTGGAAACCATCTTAGCGAATGATTAAGTCCCTGAAAATGATAAAGCAAGTTAGCTAAGTTTAAGCTAACTGATGATAAGAGATTATAAAAATTTGGTTAAGGACTCCTGAGATGATTAAGGAATGAGATTAATTAAAGAAGCGATTTTATAAGAGCTTCTATCATCATGTTGAAATTGATTTAGGGCATGAAAAAGTTTATCTTATTAAAATGAAAGGACATGCCTAACCATAAATACAAACATGAAGTAAATAGACTGGTATAGTTGATGTTTGGAATGGTCACGATGGATACTCTGAGCACGATAAAGATCTAGACTAAATGTTGGGATCCTATACAACAGATTTGATAATTGTTGGGTTATAAATATATGAGCAGGTTGTGAGGCAAACTATAAATTATGGGTCAGCAAAAGCTGCAGTGAAAATGTGAACCCCAGCAATAGTGAGATAGCTTGCACTGCCGTTAGAAGCCGAGTCATCAACACCAATGTTAGGTAAAAAGAGAAATAAGGAATGTAAGGAAATGTTGGGGGCAATAATATGAAATTGAAGATAAGTGAAACATTGAGTAAGGTTGAGATGTTGGCAATATTGGGCCAGGTACTAACCCAATGAAAATGGGAAAAAAAAGGAAATGATGTTAACGACGTATGAAAACCAGAAGTGGTTTCCATTGCCTGAGCAGTAGTCACAGACTGAGTAACTTGTATCTCGACCTGAAATTGTCTATTATCAAAAACACAGGATGTGTTAATGTACATTTAGTCGATAAGGAATGCCCCAATCTTTTTATCAATGTGACTCTACCAGATTTAGAGAATAAATGACAGTAAATGAAAAAAAAAACCAGATCCAGAGAATAGTAAGACGTTGAGAACAGATATGATCAACATTTTGTGATTGTGTATAATCTGATGTATTGTTGGATCTACCTGGTTTTGTACCTCTAGTGATATGGTAGACAGATTGTATTATCTGCTGTTATAATGATATATCATTAATTGTGAGTATGTCTACAGGAGAAAGAATTTACCAGGATATGGTTAACAAATATTATGTGGAATAAATATGAGGGTCATCAAGTAATTATGGACTTTAGAATATGACATTGTTGGAAGTGGATGCTTTGTGGGTATGATTGGCTGGCTACCTCTTATGCTAGGTGGAGCGTCTATCTGAAAAGAAGTAATATGTTGAATGAGTGGAAAATTTTCATTTTGAATCTCGAGAAATTTATACCCTCAAAATCTTCTATCTAAGATAAGATGGTTATTGACGAGGAAATGGAGAATATGGCTAGTACAAAGCCATTTAGAGTAACATAATAAGGCATGCAGTTGATTTAAAATTCCTGTGGTGAGCAGGTATATTGGTGTATTCTCTGATGAATTATGAAATTTGCCACCTGGACAGGAGATTGATAGCATATAAAACTGATGCCAGTATAAGATGTATCTCAATTCCTTCATATAAAGAGTACCTGAGGAATTGTGAGGATTTAAGGTGTATGTAAACGTGTTAATGAGCAAAAGATTTATTGCCCTTGATATGCCACCTTGGAGAGCATTTGTGATGAAATATGTTTAAGTATGAATTACGGTTAACTGAGCAGGGTGACAACAAAGAATGAATATCCTTTAATTTGGAGATCTAGGCACCATCAGATAAGAATTCGAGAAAAGGATGTAATGCAGACTGTTGTAAGACAAGATATGGGTAATATGAAATGTTGGTATCCTTGATTAATGTGTCAATAACGTTATATGATTGATGCAGTGGGTATATGAACCATATCTTGAGTACATAGTCTTCGATGATGATATATGAAATTGTCCCAAGAAAAATGAGAGGAGCATGAATAGCACCTCGGAATTATCTTGTAGTCACTGAGAGAGCACCGATGGAGTGCCAAGCCCGGTGAATATGAGTTTTGAATATAAAGGAGATGTGAATTTTTGGATCACGTGACTAGTATAAATAGTATCTTCAAGGATGCTGGGAATGTTAAAGTGATCATAGAACTATTAAAACTGATTTAAATGATGGAACTCAGTGTCTCCATATATTTCGCGAATAACTATCCTGAGAGTGTCTAGTACTTTGTTGGTAGTTATTTTGACATAATGAGAGCATTGCCTCTATAATAAAAAGGTTACACTATTTTCAGATTTTAAGAGTCTGAAGTAATTATTTGAACGGAAAGAAACTGAATATGAGGTAATAAATGTGGCAGTAATTCCCGAAGGATTTGATTTTATATTGACTTATTATCCTGGGAAAGGCCAATATGTTGCTGAGGCATTACTCCATGTGTTGATATCTGTGCTCGGATGCATATTCAGCTGATTGATACTCATATTCAGAGAGTAAATTTATGATGAGACGAGTATGATATTAGTATGAAAGATTATAGATTGTGTTAAATGAAGATGGGATTCAAATGGTATCTTATGGGTTATGGGTAGATATGATACCATCTGGATGACCATTAGTGGACTGATAAGTCTGCGTATTCTTCCAATGAACACCAGAATTCTTTTGATAGACTGAGCAGATTGTATATGTGTGAGATATGGAGATTTGATGGGAGTACTCAGATATTTGTCATGTCGGATTAAGATCCGAAGATTGTGTCGAGATCTGATATATGATGCAGACTCGTTTTGGTACTCATCTCCTTCTCAATGTGATATTTTCCTCTCAGACTGGTTGACAGACTGAGAGAGTGAATGCTTGCGAGCATGCTCAGGTTTGATATACTTGAATTTTGGTGGAAGTTGGAAGGAATGTTGTATTTGTGTAAACTTATGTGTCTAAACAACTATGATAATAACATAATTATGGCACTCTAAAGGTTTAATAATAAGCCGTATAGATCTCCAACTTGTGAATTGAAAGTGTGGAGTTATTGTTATTGGTGCCAGAAGATATTAGTACATACACAAGGTTTGTATATCGACCTTGAAATTTATTGTGGCTGACTCAGTTTTGCTAAGGGTCTTACCACAAAAAGGCAAAATGAGATTTGGAATGAAAAGAAAGCTCGCACCGGGATTTGTTGGACCAGTAGAAATCCTTGATAGGATAAGTCCATTGGCTTACCGATTTGCTCTACTGTCACAGTTGATAAGTGTGCGGAATAGTGTCTATCTATTGATGTTGAGAAAATGTCATTCAGATTCCATAGATGTTATGGATATAATTCAACTCTAAGTTGGGGAGGATACCACATATCAAGAAGAGCAAACATGGAAGCAGAATATAAAAGGCGGGAGCAGTTTTATGGGATTGAGTATCACTTGAGGAATCGTTCTTTCAAAATTTCGAGGACGAAATTCCTTAAGTTGGGGAGATTGTAACATCCCGTAATTTTAATTAAATAAATACGTTGAAGTACGCGTATATCGAGATGTATAATACACGTATTTTATACGTATGCGCTAAATATATGCGTGTATGATTAGTAAATAAATAAAGTTATGAAATTGATTAAGTTATGGGGTTGATTAATTAGATATGTAGACTGAGTTGAATTAAATTGATTAATTGGAGTGAATTAAAATGGTGTGGATTGAAATTGAATTATTAAATGATTTAAGGAATGAAAGTTAAATATTAAAATGGGGAAAAGTTGTTTTATTAAGTTAGAGGAGGAGTATGGGATCAAATATCAACTATCTTATTTCAATCTCTTTCCACCATCTAACGTTGAAAAATAAAATAAAAAGAAAATGATCTCTTATCTCCACCAAGAGACAAAGAATTGAATAAAAAAAAAAACAAATAATAAAACAAAATGATCTCACTCTCCATTCTCTCACCAACGTCCAAACAAAGTGAATAAAACAAAAGAAAAGAAGATAAAGAGGAGTGGCTTGTCTCTTTCCAACGTGGTCACAAGAGAAAGAAAAAAATAATAATAGAAAAGAAAAGATGAAAGGGGTTGCTGGAGAAAGAGAAAAGAAGCCAGAGAAGGAAAGAGAAGTTCAGAGAAGAACGACGGAAGGAAGAAAGAAGAGGAAGCGGCGGAAGAACGCGAGATTTGCCGAAATCCGAACCCACGGTAAGCAATTTTCACTCCCTTTCTTCGTGAAATTTCTATCTAAGCTAGATGTAACGATTCTAGCGGACTAATTTTGACTGTGGGAGCCGTTTTACGGCGTTTTGACAAATTGGGGTTTTGACCCCAACGTGAATGAAAACCCGCTATGAAGCTAGAAAAATGCTTCCTGGACTGTTAGAAACCCGAATATGTGGTTAGATTCAATTTTATGATTTTTGGAGCCGTTGGACAATTTTAATACAATATACATCTTTCGGATGAATAGTAAAAATAAATGGTAATAGTAAATAGTGAATAGTAAATGTAAATAGTAATAGTGAATAGTGAATAGTAAATGTAAATAGTGAATAGTGAATAGTGAAAATGAATAGTGAATAGTAATAGTGAATAGTGAATAGTGAATAGTGAAAATAAATAGTGAAAGTGAATAGTGAAAATGAATAGTATTGTGAACAGTGATGTGCATCCAATGAAACTCCGGTTTGAGATCACAGAATCATAGAGAACTGAATTCCGGACGTTTCGATGCTAAAATTGTGATTTTTGGATATGAGGTGATAGTTTTAGTAACTAAGTATATGGTGTCGTGAAAATCTATTTTCACTGTTCTTTCTTTTGAAAATATCTAGATTGACCACAGAAACGAGATAGTAGTTTCTTCAACTGCTTATGAGTCCTAAATGGATTTATTATTCGTGATTTGAAGTGAGTTGAGAAATGAAAGATGTAAATAGATATGAATACAAGAAATTGAATTATGGAGTGATTATGACAGGTTAAATTCGTTGGATTTAACTTGGAGCTGGACTCGAAAGCGACGATGATTGGGTTTAAGTTGAACGTGTTGTACTGTGAGTATAGTTTTCTTGATTTGGTTCTTGTATGGCATTGTACGCATATAAACTGTTTGATTGTACGCATGTGATATTATATATAAGGCATTGAGTTTTATGGATCATGCAAACTAATTTTAGCATTGGAGTTTGTAATGATGAGGCTTTGCGATTCCTCATTGTCATTTCGTTAGGTCTGTCCTAACAAGGGTTGCGATCCTTGAAATGACTGTTACTTGGGTAATGAGATGTTGTGGCTACCTTGTAACGGCCATACAAGGGTTAGACCCGCTCTCGTGCCTTGCGGAGGAGGGAGATTGTGTGAATTGGGTCATGAGAAGTTGTGTCTACCTTGTACGACCATACAAGGGTTAGACCCGCTCTCTTGCCTTGCGGAGGAGGGAGATTGTGCATTATGATATTGAAAATCATGCAATTTATGTTGTTGGCATGTATAATATATTTATTGAATGATGCATGTGTTGAATAAGTGTTTGAAATGATTTTAAATGTCATATTTCTCTAAATGCATATAATTGTCATCTCAAGAACTATATTCACTGAGCTGTTGTTTGCTCACCCCATTTCCTCCAATCTTTCAGGTATTGAGTCGAAGGGAAAAGAAACTTGTCTGGTATGTGTATGTATGCTTGGAGGAAATAAATATTATTTACGTTATTTTGATATGTATAATTATCACACACGATATATATGTAATATCACCTAGATGGGTTGTGTGGTAAGATTATATAATGCTTGGGATGATGAAATGAGATGATCATAGATATTTAGTTGGTGAGAATTTCATTTGTGGAATGAATGGACTCAATGTGAATGGAATGATCATCTTTATATATATGGAATTTGATTTGATGTGTGGTATAAAAAAAAAAAATATTCTGTACATTTTGGGAATGTTTGTGAGAGTACGTGAAGGCTGACAGTGTATTATATACTGTATATGGGTTTGTACAGTGTATAGTACGCTGTGCCGGTCATGACGTCAGCCTACGTCAGGGGCGTCGTGACACTGGGTGCAGGTTATGAGGCCCACATTTTGTACCCTTTGTATGATTCATTGGGGATTTTGGGGAGTATGTTCCCTTGACCATTTTATGTATAAATTATATTCGAAATGAAATGAAATCAGATTTGTACTGTGTGTTATATATTTCCGCTGCGCACTCTGTTGTTACCATTGTTATTGTTCCAAATGCGTCCCGTCCGCGAGTGTACCGCCGGTTTAGGCGCGTCCGGGCGGGGTTTGAGAATAACTTTTACTCAAAGTTTCATAAATGAAAGAAACCCGAGTTTAAACCTGTAGAGTTAGTATGTTACGTTGTAACAAACCAGGTCATGTAAAGAGCGAATGTCCCACTAAATATAAGAAGAACTCAAGCTCATATAGAAAGAACAAGAAATTCTCAAAGCTCCATGGGATGATTCAAGCTCAAGCGAAGATGAAGCGGATTCAGATCACACTGTTGTACTGTGCTTAATGGCAAGCACCGAGGTAAAATTTGAACCCATCGACAAACTCAATGAGCTCTATGCTCATATTCAGGAACTTAAGACAAAACATAGGAAAAAGACCAAGAAAAATGAAAAGCTCAAGCATAATCTTGAAGAAGCTCTATGGAAATAGAATTCCAATAAAAAGAGCTAGACATAATGTCTCTAGGCAATGAACAACTTAAGAAAGTTGTTGAAAAACTAAAAATTGAAAATAAAACTCTTAGAAAGGAAAAAGAAGACCTGAACTGCACCATGACTAAATTCACAAATGGGCAAAATTTTTTTGACATGATGCTAGGATCACAAAGATGTGCATTCGACAAAGCTGGCTTAGGTTATACTCATGGGTCGAAACAGAAGGAATACAATACCTTACAAACCAAACGACAAACATGCCAAAAATCTCATAAGGAAGGCCATACCATACTTAGATGTAATGTCTTAAGTAGGAAGAAGAGGAAACATGCATGGATTGAAAAATATTTTCTTACTGAAGCTAACATGCGTGGACCCAAACTTGTATGGGTACCAAAGTCAAAAGTATTTTATATTGTGTAAATATGCAAAAATGAAGATATATGGTATCTAGATAGCTGCTGCTCAAGGCATATGACTAAAGATAAATCTAAATTTCTGAGCCTTGAAAAGAACAAAGGAGGAAAGGTCACTTTCGGAGATGACAACAAAGGTGACAATGACGACTTCATAACTATTGGTAACAATTTTCTTTCCATATCTGATGTACTTTATGTTAAAGGGATGAAGCATAATCTCTTGAGCATAAGTTAATTATGTGACAAGGGTTATGACATTTCATTTGAAGCAAATAGGTGCACTGTCAAGCATACTGATTAAACTGTTGCATTCATGGCATCTAGAATTAAGAATGTGTATTGCACAAACTTTAATGGCATGAAGAAACAAAATGTAACATGTTTAAGACCTATCTCTTGTAATGATGCATGGCTATGGCATAGGAGATTAGCTCATGTTAATATGGATAACATATCTAGAATTGTCAAACATGCCCTTGCGAATGGTATTCCGAAAGGACCTTACTCAAATGACAAGGTATGTGAACCATGTCAACTTGGTAAGCATACCCGATCATCACTTAAGAGCAAAAGGCATCAATCAACCTCTAAAGATCTCGAACTGATTCACATGGATCTTTTTGGACCAACCAAAACCCAAAACTTAGGTGGCAAATCATATGTGTTTGTGATTGTTGATGACTTTACTCCATTCACATGGGTATTTCTATTAGCTCATAAATTTGATGCATGCTAAACATTTATAAAATTTTGTAAGAGAGTTGAAAATGAAAAAGGTTACGAAATCAACATAATTAGGAGTGATAAAGGTTACGAAATCAACCCCTAGGATACCACAGCAAAATGGTGTAGTTGAAAAAAAGAATAGAACTCTGCAAGAGATGTGCAGAAACAATGCTTAATGAGTATAACACTGCAAATCATTTTTGAGGTGAAACTATTAACACTGCCTGCTATGTGATGAACCGAGTTCTAATCAGAAGAGATTTGAATAAAACTCCATATGAACTATGAAGGGTAGAGCACCCAACATTAGTTACTTTCGAGTATTCAGATGCAAATGTTTTATTCTTAATGATAAAGATAATCTAGAAAAGTTTGAACCTAAGTCTGACATAGGAATCTTCTTAGGATATTCTTTTCATAGTAGTGCCTACAGAGTGTTCAACAAATCTAATCAAACTGTAGAAGAATCAATTCACGTAAATTTTGATGAAAATGATAATAAGAAAAGTCTTGAGGAGGAATTTAAACAATTGAATTTTGATGATGATGAACCCAAGACAATTAAGATTATAGATCTCGAACCTGAACCATCTTTAGAATCTTCTAAAAACTCTAGACTGCTTCAAGGTCTTTCCCAAGATCAAATTTTAGGAGATCCACAAAAGGGTGTATCCACTAGAGCTTCAATTCAAAAAGATCAGGAGCTTGTTGTTTTTGTATCACAATTTGAACCAATTAAAGTGGAAGAGGCAATGAAAGATGAAAACTGGATTCTTGCTATGCAAGAAGAACTAGGACACTTTGTGCGAAACAAAGTATGGGAATTAGTTCCTAGACCTTTTCATCAATCTGTTATAAGAACCAAATGGATCTTTAGAAACAAAAAGAATGAACAAGGTATCATTATCCGCAATAAGGCTAGATTGGTTGCATAAGGGTACAACCAAGAAAAAGGCATAGACTTCGAAGAAGCGTTTGCCCTAGTAGCAAGATTAGAGGCAATAAGGATGTTACTTGCTTATGCTTGTTACAAGAATTTTTTCTTATACCAAATGGATGTAAAGAGTACTTTTCTAAATGGATACATCAACGAAGAGGTATATGTGGAATAACCTCCGGGGTTTGAGGATGCTCAAGACCCGCAATATGTGTTCAAACTCCACAAAGCCTTATATGGATTAAGACAAGCTCGAAGAGCTTGGTATGATCGACTGAGTTCATTTTTTTAAATCAAAAGTTTCACAAAGGAAAACTTGATCCAACTTTGTATATCAAACATCATAATGACAATATGCTTATTGTTCAAATTTATGTAGATGATATCATTTTTGGTGCATCAAACAAAGAACTATGTGATGAGTTTTCTAAATTATTGCAGAAAGAATTTGAAATGAGTATGATGGGAGAACTTACATACTTTCTCGGCTTACAAATTAAGCAAATGCCGAAAGACACCTTCATAAGCCAATCAAAGTATGCTAAGGAAATGGTTAAAAAGTTTCAAATGCACAATTTGAAATCGATTGATACTCCCTATACCTCTGCAATCAAATTAGATAAGGATGAAAAAGGTAAATCAATTTTTTCAAAACTTTATAGAAGTATGATTGGAAGTCTGTTGTACCTAACTACAAGTCGACCTGACATTATGTTCAGTGTCTGCCTTTGTGCAAGATTTCAATTAGAACCTAAAGAATCTCATTTAAAGTGTGTCAAACGAATATTCAGATACATAAATGGCACAACTCACTTAGGAATCTGGTATTCCAAAGGTACTTCATTTGATCTCAGAAGTTATGTAGACTTCGACTATGCCGGTAGTCTCACTAATAGGAAAAGTACCTCCGGATTTTGTCACTTTTTTGAAAATTATTTGATTTCTTGGTTTTGCAAGAAACAACACTTTGTGGCACTATCCACAGCTGAAGCAAAATATGTTGCAGCTGGAAGTTGCTGTTCTCAAGGTCTTTACATGAAACAACAACTTTAGGATTATCAAATATTTATTCCATGTGCTGAGATTTTGTGTGATAATACTAGCTATTAACATTTCTAAAAATTCGGTATTGCACTCCCGAACTAAGCATATTCAAATAAGACATCACTTTTTACGGGATCATGTGCAAAATGGAGAAGTCATATTATCTCACATTGGAACCATGGAACAACTGGCCGACATATTTACTAAAGCCTTACCAAAAGACCAGTTTGTTCACATTCGAAGAAAACTTGGCATGTTCTCTGAGACTGATTTGTGATACTTACCTCTATATGGGGGGAGACATAATTCATGATACTTTACTCTTTTTGATATTTCAAAAGGGGGAGAAGTAATATCATTGAAGCATCATATATTCAGGGGGAGTTTAGCACTAAGGGGGAGTCTTAGTGACGTTTTATTTACAATCCTTGGAATTACTCTCGAATCAAGGATCATTAGTACTGCATTTCATGCATAAACACATCATTTTATAAGCTTGCTTCAAAGCTTATAGTAATGTATTTGAAATCATCAAAAAGCGGGAGATTGTTGAACCAATTATCCTCACGTCCCTTACAAGAATATGTCCCTAATATGAAAGATATTTTGATGAATACAAACCACATTTTGTCTATGATATTACTGCACATATGACATATCAAATCTTACTTGAAGGTTTCAAAGAATCAATGATGCATGGCGAACGTATTAAAGATTTTCTTGAAGACCATGATCATTTGAAGATGTTCGGTTGTATGATTAGATTATAATAGGTGGTAGGAGCTTCTATGTCATATGATTCAGCGATATGTATGCCTGCATGTTTTAATCGATCGTTTGCATATTCGATTTAATTCGGTTACATTATATTTTTATCGAGCTTTAATCGAGAAATTAAAAATCATTTTTATAAAGTTTTTCAGGACACTAATGTTTTAGCAGCGCCCTCCAGGACTTGATGAGTCAGGATGCTGATAAAATATTATGACGCTCAAGCTTGAATTGAACTGATTAATAAGGACGCTTACTTGTAAGTAGCGACATTTCTTTTATCAACCTTTGTGAATGTCAGGACGCTGACTTAGTCTCAGCTCGCTGGAAGTTCTTTCTGTTTTCAAGTGATTTCTATCTTCAAGGACACTGATAATTATAAGTTGAATAAATTATCAGGACGCTACTTGTGTAGGAGTGCCCTCATCTTTAGAATCAACTTAATAACCCTCAGGACGCTTACTATCCTTCAGTGTACTCAACATTGTTTTAAAATTGATTTTCAATTTCAGGACGCTACCCTTTAGTAGCACCCTCGTGTGTTCAATATTTTTAAAACAAAGTAGGATGCTAACTGCGAAGTAGTGCCCTCATGTTTTGAGTCGTTTAAATCGTCAAAGTAAGTCAGGACACTTACGACTTAATAGTGCCCTCACTTCAATGTTCAGTAGGACACTTATGCTCCATGAGCGCCCTTAAGGAACAAAATGACAAAACTTGATATTATGCGCAAAGACGCTAATTCAACAAATGTTACTGTTCTGACAAGAGCACCATTTTTGTTGCTTTCTTCAGAACCGTACGAATACTTTTTCAGAACTTTTCATAATCGTACAACAACTTTTTCAGAACTTTTTGAACTTTCTAAAAGCATGTCAGAACATTATCTTTTCTTGAAAGGATTAGATGATTTAGGTTTATCGCCGTAATGTGCATTGAGCTGAATCGATCCATTTCGGGAAAGAAAGTATACATTGTATTTGGAATAACCTAGAACGCCAAAATCATCAAGTCCATTGTGCTTATGTTATTCCTATATATACGTACTGCCTTAGAGCAGAAAAACAACTAATGATATACGAAAACTGATATTCATTCAAAACGTATTAACAGTTTTCACCTGTGCCAAAACACTTTTCGAAAGTTAATTGTCTTTCAATTGTGCTTGATCTTATGATCTTTTAAAAGAAAAATTTTAAGTCTTCTGGGTTGATTGATCTTCATCTCCATTATTTTGACAACCCATTGAAGAAGACAAAAGCTTTTTGAACTTGTTTTCAGCATAAACTTCATCATACATATTTTGCTGAATCCGTGATTACAGCAGGTTCAATCCAAAGATTTGTAAGTATCACTTTCATTCTAAGTAAAGGGAATCATATCTCATCTTGTATTAAATTTTCAGTGACTGGTTAGTCACTGGGCAAGAGCAAATGTTGCTCGAAGTTGTAACGGTCATCTCACACCTAGGAGTTGAGAAACGGTCTTCTCACACCCAGAAGCTGAGAAACGGTAGTTCTCACACCCGTAAGTTGAGAAAGTGTACTGGTTTGATCTTCACCCATAAGAAGGTTCATAGTGGAGTTTGAAAAAATCTTAACTGAGGAGGTTGGGTAGTGGATGTAGGCGCGGCCGAACCATTATAAATCTTCCTTGCATTGTCTCATTTACATTTATTGTATTTGATTGTTATACTTTGTTTAATCTGCTTTCATTATTCCGCACAATTTTAAGAAAGGTTAAAATATGCTAATTGTCCAATTCACCGTCCCCCCCCCGCGCTTTTGGACATATCTGGGCCAATAGCTACAAGTCCGCTCCTTGATACAAAAAAATAAGCCCCAATGTGAGTCGGACTGGCAACGACCCCTGTACAAATAACCCTAACCCATTTCAATTCCCTGAAACGTGAAGCAACGGGGTGAGCACAACAACTCAATGGATCAAGTAAGTAATATGCATCGTTTACAAAAAGATAATAACAACAGTACAAAGATCACGCATATCAAACCACAACAATACAATACAATCATGTAATGCAGGTTTATAAGTAACAACGGAGTGCACCGCGGGCCGTGTACTTAGTATCATTGTGTGATGGTTCTCCATTGATATCACGGGACCAAGCGCAATGTTGCTACAGGTCCCGCAAGCAAAGAGCCCAACCTCATATCACAGAGTGACGATTCCCTTGTAATCACGGATTGAGTGAGAAACAGCTACAAGTCCACAAACAATGGGCTTAAGCTTTTGTCACAAAGGGTCCCACTAGCTTTAAAAAAACAACGCATGGAGCCACCTCCTTAAAATATATATATATATATATATATATATATATTCTCAATATGCCAATGGATGGAGTAAGTTGCATGGTATCATGAACTTGATTAATGCAATGCTATGATTATCAACATGTAAAAGGTACGCAAACCTAGCCCTTCATCCCTACCTTGGAACACAAGTGTTTCGCACTAACGCAGGGGAGCAGAGTCTCGGCATATTCCGGGGGTCGCAACAGTGAAGGAGTTTGGTTTGGAAGAGGGGGTCCCCCCCTATTTATAGAAAATTTCAGAGGAGCCAAATGGCCTGGGCACGTGCTCCTTGGCATTCCCTCTTCAGGTTTTTATTTTTTCGACGCATTTTCTCTGGAATATTTCGAGACAGTGTTCGGGTGTTTTTCAAGTGCATGATTTCTACATTATTTGATTTAAAAATGGACCATTTTTTAGGGGTGTTACATTCTACCCCCCTTAAAAGAATTTCGCTCTCGAAATTTGATTAAGGTGGAATCATCTGCAATAATTTAGAAAACATGAATATACCTGATTCATTCCTTATCAGAGGAGATAATGATAAACGTATCTGAATTGTCTTCAACTCTGGGGGGGCCATCGTGGCACGCTGATCTGAGGGTTGTGCGGGCCGCACACGTCGCTGTGCCCGGTAGAGTCTTCTAAATGAGCCAGAGTGGGGAAGTGGAAAGACTCAGAGTCATTGTGGGTATGATCTGACGGCTCTGGGAGAGAGGGCAAGGTCGGTGGCCTCTTGATCGGGCGGAAGGAGATGTGAGAAGAAGGGAGACCTCGGATGGCCTGAGACCTTGTCCGTCATTCGCCACGGCTGGGCTGGCTTTAGGCTTGCCAGTCGGATGGCCTAGCTTGAAGTGGAGTAAGAACTAGGGGATATCGCGGCGTACAGTACAAAGTTTTAGGTTGTGGGAGAGATTGCTCGTAGGAGCATGAGTTCTTAAATGATGGAAGTAGTAGCCGAATGCTTTTTCTGGCTGTTTGTTTGGTTTGCCAGCTTCCCTTGTGCAGATTGGGAACATTCCAGCCTGAGGGACCTGCCTGTTGTTGGCCCAGTATTATAGTCTAAGGAGGGGGGGTGAATTGGACTTGGCGGACTTTCATGTTACCTTTCGGATATTTTAATTAAACAAGTAATGTGCGCAGTAGGTAACAATCTAAATAAACAAATGCTGAAAAATAAATAAACAGAAAGAATTTAGAGTGGTTCGGTTCCCCTTGAACCTACGTCCACTACCCAATCACCACAATCAGGATTTCCCAATACACTATTGGCTAATCACTTATGGGCGTGATTAGAAGCTGTTTACGCCCTAACCAACACAAAGCCTTGGTTAGAAAGCCACAAATTAGCCTACACCAGGACTTGGCTAGAAAGCCACAACTTGTAAGCCACTTACGGGTGTGGTTACGTTCCGTACAAAGATTGGTAATATCCCGGTTGACTTAACCAAGTCAACAATACATCAAGATTACAAAAAGATAGAGAAGTGCACAACAACAATCTCAATAATATAAGCTTACAATCTTGAATGAGTCAACAAACACTATTTCAACCACTATGATTCTAAATGATGCAAAGTGTTGAAATAGGTTTTTGTCAAAAGTAATTGATTCAAATATATGAGATGTAAAACAATGAATTGAATATGCACAACTATCAAGATATTGATTCTAAATAACAATAAGTTTAAGGCTCGAGAATCAATATATCATGATGATCAAAACTTGATGATTCTAAATGAATATGTGATTAAGATCAAGAATCAAACAACTCAAGTATGATCAAAAACTTTGATTCAATATAATGTGATATTAGTACATGAATCGATATCTCAAACTATTCATGAAACCACTAAACAAAATATTTTGTTATGAAGATCAAGATAGGGTGTCACAACAGAATCAATACAAAATCAATTTTAAAGATTATAATCTAAGCACAAAAAATTGATTTCCATAAACCAAAATCACAAGAATCTGGATTAGAAATATATACCCTAGTCGGTAAGGTTGAAGCATCAAGATTCTTCTAATGTGAAGTTGGATGCGAGAAATCACGATCAAGACTCAAAAGAAGATGTAGAAACACTTGAGTTTCTCAAGGTTTTGAAAGATGTGCAGAATTATTCGGAAGATTAGATCAAATGATCAAATGTTGTTCAACTTTTGCTTTCAAAGAAGGATTAAATGACTCAAAAACTTGTTGTTGGCTTGTAAGAAGACTTAGACGAAAAATACACAAGTTCTCTAGATTTTGCAAAAGTTTATCTTCAAATGAGCAAGTGTGGTATTTATAGATAAACACCACACCGAGGCACATGAATGCATTCCTTAACACAAGAGCACATTTTTTATTTGAAATCTAAAAAATTTCAGATTTCCCTCGAATTAAGGAGTGAGTTCCTTACTTAAGGACTGCATTCCTCAATATGTTCATTGGGCATAGGAACTAGTTCCTTCAACAAGAATCACTGACTCTTAATTTTTTCCTATTTTACCCTTGCAACAGGAGCGCATTCCTTTTTCCTGATCAAAAAAGTTCTGAGTCTCGGGAAAATTCACAGGAGTCTTTGTGGCCCAGTATAACCGTCCAAGAAGGAGGGGTGAATTAGACTTGGCGGATTTTCACGTTACCTTTTGGTTGGTTAAATAAACAGAATGTAATGCACAGTAGGTAACAACAGAAACAAAACAATAAAGACAAGTGCAGGAAGTAAATATGAACATAGAGATTTAGAGTGGTTCAACTCCCCTCGAGTCTACGTCCACTAACCAACCGCACCAGTCAAGATTTTCCAATCCACTATTGGCTAATCACTTCAGGGCCAATGATAGTTGCATATTTAGATAGGTTTTAGAGTATGTTTTAGGACATTTCATGCATTAGTTTAGTGTGTTGAGTTTAGTTTTAATACATTTGTTAGTTTAGGAATTAATTGGATTCTTATTCATTAGTTTATAATTTGATTTGATTAATGTTTGAGTGTGTTATTAACTTGTTTCGCTTTGTTTTGTAGGTGTTTGGATGCATTAATCATGGATTTGGATGATAAAAACATGTACAAGAAAGTGTCAAGGAAAAGCATGAAGAACCCAATTCAAGGAAGAGTGAAAATTTGGCTAAGTCCACAAATTCAGGCAGATGTTTATGGTTCTGGGCGCCACTGCACTGGAAGATTGCAATAGGAGTGTCACGGCGCTAGAGGGTGTAGCGCCGCTGTGCTAGAGCCGCGACGCTGATTTGGGTCAGTTGCGTTTTTGTGGGGCAATTTTAGCTGGACTTTCTAATGAATTTTTGGGACGACTTGGGCATATAATATATAAAACTTTAGGGTTTTGAGGGGAAAAAACATGAGAGGAGAACAGACTGGAGAAGAGAACAAGACGGCTAGGAGGAAGGAACGCGAAGATTCAAGTTCCAAATTGTCTAGTTTGCTATTCATGTTTATTATTGAAGTTTTCTCCATGTCTTGTGTTATTTTCATTCAAGCTATGAACTAATCTATTGTTCTTGAGAGGAGATGGATCCTAACTTGAAGATTATGGTTTAATTTTAGATTTATTTTATTATCAATGAAATTTATATAGTTTATTCATGATTTCATATGCTTAATGCTTTCTATTTCTTGATCACAAATCGAATGAATTTAGACTTGGAAGGCGGCACTCGAGAGAGGGTTTTCGAAGTTGAAAAAGAGGGATTATGACATGAAATTGTTGTAAAATCGAGAGGTTTACAAAATTTCATGAATTTGTAGGAAAATCACGGAGTTTAATGGGATGTTAGGAATTAGGATTTTATCGAGAGATCGAATCCTGTTCTCAACGATACGTTTTGATTCAGCACTCGAGAGAGGGAACTAGAGATGTGAGAATTTTGACTTATAGATTAGGAAATTGATTTGATAATAAACATGTCTAAATTACATAATTGAAGGTTAGGTGAAGTTGATTCTCTAGACATTCTTCATATATTGATATTTCTAATAGTTCGTTCATCTTAATTAGATTTATTTGATTTTTAATTAATTGAAACTCTACAAATTGATCGCTAGATAAAGTTAGAAATTAGTGAAAACGGTAATTGTTGAGGTGAACAATCCCAGAGGACGACAACCCGATCTTCATCGGTTATTACTACTATCTGTCACCGTACACTTGCGGTTTGCACGTAACAGCGGATTAGAAGTTGTTTACACTGAGCCTACACCAAGTTTGACTCAAGCCTATACAACGCTAACCTACACAAAGACTTGGTTAGAAATACACAATCTAGCCTACACCAGGTCTTGGCTGGTAAGCCACAACTTGCAACGAACTTAAGGGCGTGGTTACGTGCCGTACAAAAAAGGTATAGTCCCGGTTGACTTAGCCAAGTCAACAATACATCAAGATTACAATAATATAAAAAAGTGATCAAAATCACTCTCAACAATGAAGCTTGCAATCTTGAATGAATTAGCATATACTATTCCAACAACTTATGATTCTAAATGATGCAAAGTGTTGAAATATATATTTTTCGCAAATGCACTCGATTCAAATATATGCAATATAAATTTGTGAATCGACTATGCACTATCAATCAATATATTGATTCTAAACAAATACAAGTGTGACGCCCCGAAAATTATTTCATCTAGCCCATAACCCACTTGCATTTTGCCCAAACTCTATGTGTTGCCTTGATATGTTTGGTGTTTGTTTGATGATTGTTTAATGTTTGTATAGTTGATGCTTGATAATGTATATAAATGTGTATCATAAATTGTATATGGGTCATTTTAAATTAAAGTATAATGCATATGTTATTATTTATGCATGGGCCCATTAAACCATGAATTGATATGGGTTAGAATTGATTGAATAAAAGGATAAATGAGAATGAAAATTTGGTGTATTAAATGGATTGAACATTTAAAATACATGGAAGCATGAGATTGGTTAAGTACATGTGGTTGGTATGGGTAGTATGAGGCCAACACATGTGAAGGTTGGTGCATGAAAGTGGACAAGTGTCCCATGCCCACTTCTCTAATCCAAGAATGTGCTAGAAAGTGACGTGAGTGGAGGAGAGAATACAAGAATGTGCTAGAAAATGAGGTGAGTGGAGGAGAGAATCCAAGAATGTGCTAGAAAATGAGGTGAGTGGAGGAGAGAATCCAAGAATGCTAGAAAGTGAGGTGAGTGGGGGAGGGAATCAAGGAAGTGCTAGAAAGAGGTGAGTGGAGAGAAAGGAAAAAAAAAGAAGAGAAAGAAAAGAAGAGAAAGGAAACAAGAAGAGAAAGAAGGAGGGAGTTGCAGGAGGAAGATCTCTGCGACATTTTCATCAAAGAACTGGATCTTTGGGATAAATGGTCAGATTGAGCTCAAAATTTGTAAGCAAGTTCGTAGCTTATGGTTATTCATTCTGGTCAGTGGAGATCTTGATCAGAGGTTTCGTCTAAGAGATCTAACCTCTCAAACAAAGCTGATCGGAAAGTCTAGATTTCTTGCGTCGTTTCGCTTAAACTTCTAGATCTCTTTAATCTACCGTTGGATCGATATAAAATTTTGGTACGTAGTGTACAACTGATATTTCTGAATTCGGAACGGTGGAGATCTTGATTAGAGGTTTTTTCTGAGAGATCTAACCTCTGAAACAAAGCTGGTCGGAAAGTCTGGATTTCTTGTGCCGTTTCACTCAAACTTATAGATCGCCTCAATCTACCGTTGGATGGATATCAAATTTGGGTATGTAGTTTATAACGGAAACTTATGTATTCGGAACGGTGACGATGTTTATTAGTTCAGTATTTTGTGTGATATAGTCATCTGAGTTTGAGTATTTGCAGCAGGAAAGGAGAAATTGTCTGATTAGAGACTTGTACATAAAAAATACTTATCATTTTGGTCCACCGTTGGATTGGGCTTATATTTGGACAGAAGGTTTGTTTCTTCACATACTTCAATCTGTACGGTTGATTTTGTGATTACAAATTTCTGTTGGTAGATTGATACATCTGAACAGAATACTAAATGAAGAATTGTTAGGGTTGCTTGTATTAGACCTAAATTGAGAATATGAACTTAGACCTTTCCAAATAGCTTGCATATCAACTATGTTGACCTAGTTGTCATTGTTGATGAAACCATGATGCAAAATCAGTGATATACATGGCTGAACATGGTGACCTAGTGTAAATCGGCAATATGGCCTAAGTATGGAAAATTTCATATTTTAGGGATTTTGATGCTTTTGGCCTAAAATCATTGAATTGATGCAACTTATGTTTAATTAAGCATGATTAGAGTTGATTATGCTACTGATTTGGTGGTTGTGACCATGTCATGGGTTAGGCCTACTTGTGATCAAGTGACCCAATTTGGGCATGTTTATGCCTAAGGAATTGAAAATCAGTATTTTTGATTAATAGAATGGTTTATGTATGAGAACTATGCGTTAGAGGCCTAAGTCATGTGATTTGACTTGAATGATGGGATTAGATGGGATTTAGGCCTATTGTTTATATGTGGGCTGATTTAGGGTTGATGTGTAATGTCTATGTGATTGAGCATAGAAATTGATGTATGATAGGATATTGATGTATGTTTCAGGATCTTGATTGAGTTGATTCGGTTTGGTGGTCGTGTGTGGTTAAATACTCTCGCGAGGCTTGGTTGTGAGTAGACTTCATTTATGATTATATCTTTTATGTCATCATATCACTTATATATTGTATGTTGAAAGCATGAATGTGTTCTAATGTTTTGAATGATGCATTGATTTGAGAAAACCTTATGACTTTGGTTGGGCCCATCTATCTGGCTAATAGGGGGACTTAACCTTGTCATAGGAGGGTTTTAGGAAAGGAAGAGATTGGGGTCAACGGTACGATGAAATAGACGTGCACTAGTAACCCAAAATAAACATGATTGGGATCAACGTTACGGTGAAATAGACGTGCACTAGTAACCCAATGCATGTGGAATGTGGATCCAAATTGATAAGCTTTTACTTGCATCGAACTTATTATAAATGCTTGATATCTATATGTTATGAGCTTTTAATCATGCTACACATTGACATGCATACATGATATTTATTGATGAGTATTGATAGCATATTTGAATTCTATTCACTGGGCACAGTTGGCTCACCCTCATTTTCCTCTTTCAGGTCTTTCTGTCCCGAATAAGGGCAAAGGAGTAGTTATATCTTAAGGGCCTTGCCTGCGAGAGAATCCAAAGCCTCGATGTGAGTTGAGAGGCATTTTGATTGAATTGTGTTTTAAATTATGAAGTATTATATTTTGGATTATGTAATTATAATACTTACCACATTGTAGTATGGGTGAGTTGGGACTTGTTGGATAGACCATGTGGGCATATGACAGTTTTTATTTGTACCCACAATTTTGGACTTTATGTGTATGTCAATTTTAATGGACTGTAGGGATTATGATTTTATTTATGGATCATTTTTATGGACTATCTCTTGTCTTGGATGATTAATACGGTGGGTAATTTTGTTTAGTACCTTTTGATATTATGTCGTTGTTTGAGATAAGGCTCGTAGGGTCTCAACCACCTCACGGGAGTTGAGGAGTGGTCGGAGATGCCTACGCCTGGCGTCCCGTCCCGGCATTCCGCACGCCATTCCCTGAGGGGTTGGTGGTCCGGGGTGCGGGGTCGCCACAGTACAAGTTTAATGCACAAGAATCAATATACTACGATAATCAAGACTTGATAATTCTAAATGAATATGTGTTTAAGAACAAGAATCATACAAATCAAGTATTGATTAAAACTTCGATGCGCATGAATCGTATCCACATACAATCTATGAAACCACTAAACAATGTATTTTGATATGAAGAAGAAGATAGGGTTTCACAAACTCAACTCAATACAAAATCAGTTTAAAGATAACAAGATAAGCACAAAAACTGATTTGCATATACCAAAATCACAAGAATCAAGTTTAAAGTAATGTATACCCCACAAGGTAAGATTGAAGCACGAGATTCTTCTTATGTGAAGTTGGTTGCTAGGAAACATGGTCAACACTCAAAGATTGATGTTGAAACCACTAAAATTGTTTTGAACACTTGCACAAGAGAAACTCCAAAGTTTGTCAAGGTTTAGAAAAGATGTGGAGAAATTTTTGGAATCATAGATCAAATGATCAAATGTGTTGAACTTTTGCTTGAATGATGTTTGAAATAGGCTTAAGAACTTGTTTTGGACGAGCATAAATACTGGAGAAAAATCGCACAAGTTCTCTCTAGTTTTGCAAAAGTTGATCTTCAAATGAGTAAGTGTGGTATTTATAACCAAACAACACACGAAGGTACAGGAATGCGTTCCTCACAGCAAGAGTGCGCTTCTATTTTGAAATATGAAAAGTTCCAGATTTTCCTCCACTGAAGGAGTGCGTTCCTTACTTAGGGAGCGCGTTCCTCAATGTGTCCGTTGGGGATAGGAACAGGTTCCTTCAACCAGAACCACTAACTCTTAAAAAATTTCTCATTTTGCCCTTGGCAATAGGAGCGTGTTCCTTCTCCCTGATCAAAAAAGTTTTGAGTCTTGGGAAATGCCACAGGAGCGCGTTCCTTAAACCTCAATAAAAAATTCTGAGTTTTGGAAAAAATGTACAGGAGCGAGTTCCTTTAACCAGGAACACGTTCTTTCACTATGAAGTGATAGAAACTTGATTTTTGATCAAAATAGGTTTAGGACATTATTAAAAACATAGTTTAACATCTTAAAAATATTTTGACACATTTAAGATGTAATAATCAAAGTTAAACATGAATAATTTGACTGATTAAACCAACGATTAAAATAGTGATAACATTTTACGTACAACGGTAAAACCATGCAAAGTTGGTGAAAATAATGCATGTTGATCACAAATAAAAAAATGCACGATGAGCAATTCTAATCATGTGATAGCATAATTATCAGAATAATATGAATGCATGCACGATTAAACACGTAAAAAAGTGTATGCATAAGAATTATAAACTATATGCATAAATTTTGAAAAGATGTAGATTATATGTGGTTGGAACATGTAAATGTTAATTCTACAGCACTAAAATTTTAAAGAAATGGAATCATGAAGCTCTTGAATCTTCGAGTGGTGTTTTTCTTTCCACACGCTTTGACTATGCAGTTGAGTCTATTTTATATATCTAGTTTAGCACTGAAACAACTATGGCAAAGAGATTAGATAACACAAGTATGTTGTTCGTAATCATCAAAACAAAACCGGGTGAGAGTAGTTACATCAACAATCTCCCCCTTTTTATGATTTCAAACAAATTCACTATTGGCCTTATTGATGCATGAAGCATGATATCTCAAATGAATGAATGAGTTAAGTGAATAATATTATCATGCAACATTTTAGAATATAGCGCTTAATAATAGATTTAACATTCAATACCATGTGGAATAATTAATCAGATACCAATAACAACATACTCAAAAGATATGATCAATAAGCTCAAAATGTACATGTATATTAATATAATCAAGTTTGAACATATACATGTGATCATCGATGTGTACATCAAACGATAAAGCAGAAATGACAGAAATACACAAAGATACATAAGTGTGAACAGAAACAAAAAATACAAAACAAAACTTCTCCCAAAATATGTATCCAAGTCTCCTAACACTCCCCCTTAGTGTATAAAATGATCTAGTTAATCAGACCACTCATACTAATCTCTCCCCCTTTTGAAATATAAAAAAAGAGGTGTGCGTATGATGGAGGGGACGATCGTGGATCAAGAGATCCAAGCCCAATGAAAATATCATCAGCTGGAGAGGTTTGGGCATCGTCCTCTGCGAGGGTAGTACCAACATCTGCATCAGGTATCACAGTACTTGCCGTAGATGAGGTAGCAGAGGTGGAGCCGAAATGGATAAGCAAATCACTACCCGAAGATGGTGGAGGAATGTCACGACCCACAATACGTGACGTCATGCCCGACACGGAACCCCCGAGTATACCCTCCATTGGTACACCCGGTGTCCCGTCAGCCTAATACAACACTAAACCCAATAAAACACAATCCTAATATAACATCCATGTAAACAAAATCAACAATGAATAAACATATTACATCTCCAAATTTACCAAAAATAAAATTTATGCGTTAAATATACATATACTAGGTATTATCATGTACATAATATCAAAATACAAAAGAAAATGTACAACACCTACATCAACAAAAACCAAGGGATGCTCCGCAGTCAAACCTTCCCTTTACCCTTCCTATTAGATCCTGAAAGAAAATGGTGAGGTGTGAGCTATAGCAAGCTCAGTGACTGTCATTTACAAGTGGCAATATACGTGCATTTATAAAAATCATGGCAAGATCATAAAAACATTTGAAGTATCATGGTGATGAATTAAGATTACATACATGCCAATATAATGCATCATGTCATAAACAAGACAATGCATATCATTTATAATCATGCACATGCAACCCTAACACCTCCTGAGCAAGGGCGATCAAAAGCCTGGTGCGCGACACACAAGGCCCGATCCGACACACAATACTCATATTCTAATAGGATTTATGGGGTTGTGCAGCATGTAGGATTAACCTAAGCTAACCTACCTATACACAAGCCATAAAACCCTCTGTTAGGTCCACAACTGGGGATCATCAGTAGACTTACGAGTCGTCCTAAGAGAAATCTCAACTAGGAGACCCAACCAAATTGCTAACCCTATGAATTATGCTCAAATACATTACATGGAATATTAAAACATGCATAACACTTATATGTATCAATTCAAATCAGTTTAAGTAATACAATGTCACATAAAGAAATCCAAAAGTAAAAGAACACTCACACTTAATTGGCTAAGCTTAGCTAATCCAATTCCAATTCCAATCACCACAAGAAACACTAGGATGCCTCAAGTCACCCCAAGCAACAAAGTCTCCAATTGACTATATGGGTTACTAGATCAATCACAAAACCCTAAAAAATAACATGGTTTATACAAACTGAAAATCAGCCATAAAGTGTGCCAAAAACCCATGTTTTAACCCAAATCAAAAGTTAATTAGATTCTAAATTGGTTATACACATGAGCCAAATCCCATATTGCTCAATTCAACCAATTAATATCAATATAACCCAAAATTAACCCAATTGAATGTGATAGGTTGATCCCCATGATCCAAGTCTAAGTCAAAATCCCCAATTTGGGCAAAAATCTCTACAATAAGCGTAGAGCCAAATTGAACTAGGTCACTCAATTCTAACAAATGTCCAATCATTCTAAACCCAAAATTTCATTCAATTTGGGTCCAATTAGACAATTCCCAAGTCAATTTAATCAATTGACTTGGTTTAGGTCAAAAGCCCCAATTTGAGCAATTCCCCAAATTACATGGCAATTTCCCAAATTACATGGCCTAAACCAAAATTACAGTGCAATAGGGTATCCATTAATCAAAATCAGTAATTTGGAGTGTCATACATCCACAATTACCCACGCATTCATCGAAAATCATATGCAATTTGAATAGTGAACCCTAGGTCTAAAATTTTAGTTTAGGTCAAATCTATGAAACCCCACTAATTTCTTGTTAGAAATTGGGGGTTTTATCATATATGGACTCCCTATACCATCTAGATTCACATATCACAAAATCAAAGCCTAAGTCCAACATTGGTTTTCCACCACTCCCTTAAATTCCGAGATTCATACAAACCGTAGGTCAAAATTAAGCTTGCAAACACACATGAAAGAGATAGAACGAAGAAAATGAGAAAGAAATTGATACCTTAGAGGGATTTTGGGAAAGATGTAGATCACCACAAGAAAATGAGAAAATGAGAAAATGAGAAAATGAGAAAGAAATGGCTAAGCTTAGCCAGTCCAATTCCAATTCCAATCACCACAAGAAACACTAAGATGCCTCAAGTCACCCCAAGCACCAAAGTCTCCAATTGACTATATGGGTTACTAGATCAATCACAAAACCCTGAAAAATAATATGGTTTACACAAACTAAAAATTAACCATAAAGTGTGCCAAAAACCCAAATCAAAAGTTAATTAGATTCTAAATTGGTTATACACGAGCCAAATTCCATATTGCTCAATTCAACCAATTAATATCAATATAACCCACAATTAACCCAATTGAATGTGATAGGTTGATCCCCATGATCCAACCACTAGAATACATGACATTCAATCACAATTAGGGTTAATTAGACTGTTTATCAAGTCAATTTAATTAATTTACCAAGTCTTAAGTAAAAATCTCTAATTTGGGCAAAAATCTCTACAATAGGCGTAGAGCCAAATTGAACCAGATCATTCAATTCTAACTTATGTCCAACCATTCTAAACCCAAAATTTCATTCAATTTGGGTCAAATTAGACAATTCCCAAGTCAATTTAATCAATTGACTTGGTTTAGGTCAAAACCCTCAATTTGAGCAAATCCCCAAATTACATGGCCTAGACCAAAATTACACTACAATAGGGTATCCACGAATCAAAATCAGTAATTTGGAGTGTCATACATCCACAATTACCCATGCATTCATCGAAAATCATATGTAATTTGAATAGTAAACCCTAGGTCTAAAATTCTAGTTTAGGTCAAATCCATGAAACCCCACCAATTTCTTGTTAGAAATTGGGGATTTTACCATTTATGGACTCCCCATACAATCTAGATTCACATATTACAAAATCAAAGCCTAAGTCTAACATTGGCTGTCCACCACTCCCTTAAATTTCGGGATTCATACAAACCTTAGGTCAAAATTGAGCTTGCAAACACACATGAAAGAGATAAAATGAAGAAAATGAGAAAGAAATTGATACCGTGGAGGGATTTTGGGGCAAGAATCACCCAAACCCTAGCCTTTTCTCTCTCCTTTCTCTTTTTCCCTTCTTTTCCTCTCCTCCAAGATCCTTTCCCTCTCTTCAATGTGAAAAAATGAGCAAGTGAGCCAAAAAGAACGAGTTGGTTGCTTTTATAGAAAAAGTTTGGGCCCATATAAAAAAAATACACTTAAATAAAAAGGAACAGTTTTTCTTCTGCGATTACTTGCACTTAGATAAGTAATTGCTTGCAAACGACTTAGAAAGTTAACATCATAACCGTTTTAAAGTTTTATGATTCAGTTACCAACATTCTAGTAAACTTTCAGAGGAATCCAACGGTGGTATTGTAAGATTTAACTGTTTGCTCAAACCTGCGCATGAAAATTTGGAAATCCGTGAAACAGTGTTTGGAGTCTTATATCTCATAGTAGACAACTCTGATCAAGTTCTTCACCGTTCATAATGAAGAACTATCAGAGAAGAATAAATTTTAGCTCAATCGGACCAAGGATCTAGGAGATCAAGTCATTGATGTAATCGGTGACAGAAATTTCTTCCGCCATAGGCAGAGCTCCACTAGAACCAAAACACCATTTTTGACATGTTTTGACGTTGAACGAGTCTTCGATGGTTCTGAAACTTCATGTGCAATCTCTATGACCTAAAATCATGTAAAGACACTTGAACCTACGCGTTTTGAGCGTCAAATACGCATATGTATTCGTATACAAATATGTATAGTGTAAACTATGGGTCAACATGACGCCATCTAAAGGTACGGGTGCTACAACTCTCCCCAACTTAGGAGTACTTTTGTCCTCAAAAATAAAAGCGAGAGAGCTAACCTCAGTCGGTAAAGTGATCAGGGACCTACTCCCTCATTTGGTCCTCGCTCGCCTAGGTTTGCTCTTCATTATCGTGGAATTGCCATTTGACTCACACAAGCGGGATCTCCTTATTCCTTAATTTCTGAACCCGACGAGCCACAATCTGAATAGGCAACTACACATAAGTCGTATCCTCCCCAACTTGCAGATAACTCACATCAAGCACATGAGCTAGATCGGGATAAGACTCCTTCGATGGGTCCTCATTAAACTTCCTCAGCATCAATACGTGGAATACATCATGAACACCCTCGAGCTGAGAAGGTAGAGCCAACCTGTACACTACTGGTCCAATTCTCTCAACAATTTGGAATGGCCCAATAAACCTAGGGGCAAGTTTTCCTCTGACATCGAACCTCATTTGACCCTTGAGCGAAGAAACCTTAAGCAAAACTAGATCTCCTACTACAAACTCTTAAGGCCGATACCGGTTATCGTAATAACTCTTCTATCTATCCTGAGCCGACTTCAGCCTCTGCCGAATCAGCTTGACTTTCTCTGTCTGCTCAACAACTACATCATGGCCCCATAACTGCGTATCACCCACCACATACCAACAAGCTGGAGATCTACAGGGTCTTCCATACAAAGCTTCATACGGTGCCATACCGATGCTCGCCTGATAACTGTTGTTGTAAGCAAACTCACACAAGGGCAAATGCTCACCCAACCACCACCAAACTCTAAAATGCAAGACCTGAGCATATCCTCCAACATCTGAATCACTCTCTCGGACTGACCATCTGTCTGAGGATGAAATGCTATACTGAGTTAGAGATGGGTCCCAAATCGAGTCTGTAAAGCCTGCCAAAACCTTGATGTAAATCGTGGATCTTGATCTGACATGATAGACAAGGGCACTACATGCAATCTCACGATCTCTCTCACATATAATCTACTTAGTCTATCCACAGAGTCTCTGGCACTCATAGGAAGGAAGTGTGCACTCTTGGTCAACCTATCGACCACAACCCAAATGGCATCAAATCTACCCTGAAACCTCGGCAATCCCATCATGTGGTCCCATTTTCATTCAAGTATGGGTAATGGTTGCATCTGACCTCCAGGCTTCTGGTTTTCAGCCTTAACCTGCTGGCACACCTCACATCTCTTCACATACTCAACAATACTCTTCTTCATCCCATGCCACCATACAGATCTCTTCATGTCATGGTACATCTTCGTAGCCCCTGGATGAACAGTATACTGAGACCTGTGAGCCTCTCGAAGTATCTCAGCACGCAACTTAGCATCATATGGGATCCATAGTCTCCCTTTACACTGTAAGACATCATCTGGACCAATCTGCCAATCAGCATGGTCAACACTGTCTTTCACGAATCTCAGTCACTGTCGTAGGTCTTGGCCAATCAATTATCGCCTCAACCTTAGCAGAATCAATAGAAATACCCTCTCCACTAACCACATGACCCAAGAATTTCACCTCAGTCATCTAAAAATCACACTTGCTCAGCTTGGCATATAGCTTATGCTCCAACAATGTCTGCAAAGTAACTCTGAGATGACGCTCATGATCCTCTCTAGTCTTAGAATAGACTAAGATATCATCGATGAAGACTATAATGAACTGATCAAGGTACGACCTGAACACTCTTTGCATCAGATCCATGAACATAGCTGGTGAATTAGTCAACCCGAAGGGAATCACCAGGAACTCGTAATGTCCATACCTCGTCCCAAAACCAGTCTTTGGAACATCCTCATCTCTAATCCTCAACTGATGGTCCCCAGACCTCAAGTCAATCTTCGAAAGAACTTGGCCCCAATCAGTTTATCAAACAATTCATCAATATGAGGAAGTGGATACTTGTTCTTAACAGTCACCTTATTCAGCTGATGGTAGTCTATGCAAAATCGAAGAGTCCAGTCCTTCTTCTTGACGAACAACGCAGGTGCTCCCCAAGGTGACATTCTAGGGGAAATAAATCCCTTGCCCATCAGCTCATCAAGCTGGGCCCTTAGTTCATTCAACTCTTTCGGTGCCACACGATACGGTGGAATGGAAATGGGTTTTGTCTCGGGCATCAGCTCAATGATAAATTCTACCTCTCGTTTAGGCGGCAAGCCAGGTAACTCATCGGCAAAAACCTCTGGGTACTCACAGACCAAAAGAATGTCTGGTAGCTGAACACCCTGACCCACATCATCCACTGGCCTCAAACTAGCCATCGTAGCAACCTCATCATTAGTGGCTAATCTACCCTGGGTAGGTGGTCTCGATGTAGTCCTGCCTCAAAAAACAAAGACTGGTTGTCCGGGTATCTAAAAGACAACCCTCTTGTCGAAGCAATCAATGTGAGTGTTATACGTTGCCAGCCAATCCATACCCAAAATGGCATCAAACTCGAGGAACTCTAAGACTCTAAGGTCAACATACATCTCATGGTTCTCGAATCTCACAATGCATCCCACACATACCATGTTAGGGTAAATCCTCTCACCGGCTGCCGTACTCCAAATTAACGGGGAACTAGTCCTAACAGTAGACAATCTCAATCTATCTACCACACTACTAGAAATAAACGACAGAGTAGAACCAGCATCAATCAAAACATACATCATAGAATCACAAATGCTGATTGTATTTTCTATTAACTGCTTGCTAGCCTCGGGATCTGCCTGCGTAACAACTCTGGCCTGCTCTCTAGTAGGAATTGGTGTAGGACTATGCTGGCCAAAAGACGCCCTTTGTGGACACTGGTTCCTCTTATGCCCCGGAGCCCCGCAACCAAAACAAACAATCTACCTCAGTGCTCTAGGTGTTAAAGATACAACTTGCGACTCAGCCCCGGTTGTCTACTGTCCACCAAATCTGACAAAACCCTACTGTTGCTGCTGGGATCGACCAAAAATTTGAACACTCTGGTTCGCAGCTGGTGGTACCATTGATACTAGAACGGAGGCCACAGACGCCTCATATAAACTGCTAGTGGATCTCGGACTCTTGCTACGTCGGTCCATCCTGTCACTAAAATACAACACCCCTGGCCTTGTCGGCTGTGTTTGAACTAAATGAGATTCAAGTGTCTGGACTGCGGCAGGCAACCTCATCCGTGAATTAGCCTCTGCGGCCTCAAAATTTGTGGCCTGCCTCAACCCCTGCACATAAGTCTGTACCCCTGCTAATGCCAAACCCTAGCGAATACGGTTTTGGAACCTGTCCCGTATCCTCTGCAACCTAAGCTCATCGGTAAATACCATCTCTGGACCAAAGAGTGCCAACCTATTGAACTCTTGCTCATACTCTCTGACAGACATGTTGCCCTGGGTCAGATGTTGGAACTGGATCTGACGTTGATCCCTCTCGGCCCGTGAATAGAACTCCTCAAAGAAAAACTCCTTGAATCTAGCCCAAGTCTGGATCTCTCCCTGAGTACACTCCAATCTTTCCCACCATTTGTTGTCCTTGTCAATAAGCTTGAATCTCTCTAGTTTGACCTTATCGTGCTCAAGAGCTCTCATGTCACTGAATATGGTCTCCATCCGAGTCAACCATCCCTCAACAAGCTCTAAGTCAAGACCTCCCGGAAACTCAATCGAATTCCGATCCTTGAAGGCTTTCATAACCTTCTCATAACTATTTTTCTCTATCATCTCATCCTCAGTCTCCCCAACTACAACATACTAGACCCCAGCAGGTCCTGCCCGATCTACGTGATCTGCCTGACTCCCTACTACTGCCACAATACTATGCTCTGCAGTTGCTGCTACATCACCCTGCAGTGGTGGCCTAACACCCTACATACGGCCTAGCAACTCGTGGATCTGGGCCTGCTGCTGCTGAGTGGCCTCTGAGACTGCTTCAATACGCCTAAGGCGTTCTTCTGGGTCCATGGCTGATCCTGCTCTTTTCTCTCTTGTAAATATCTGAAATTTACAGATAAGGAAAAACTCAATCAGGATCATAATCCAAGAGAAGTTATCCCTAAGATAACTACCCATAATCATACTCATAAAAACAATCATAACATCATATAAGTCTTTTTATTCTTTTTAAGGATTTTAAACCTAAAACACTTGCTCTGATACCAAAGTTGTCACGACCCACAATATGTGACGTCATAACTGGCACAAAACCCTCGAGTATAACCTCCATCGGTACACCTGGCATATCGTCAGCCTAATACAACATTAAACCCAATAAAATACAATCCTAATATAACATCCATCTAAACATAATCAACAATGAATAAACATATTACATCTCTAAATTTACCAAAAATAAAATTTCTTAAGTCCACAAAACATACAAAACCCAACACATCCCATCTATGTGTTAAATATACATATACTAGGTGTTATCATGTACATAATATCAAAATACAAAAGAAAATGTACAACACCTACATCAACAAAAACTAAGGGATGCTCCGCAGTCAAGCCTTTCCTTTACCCTTCCTATTAGATCCTGAAAGAAAATGGTAAGGTGTGAGCTACAACAAGCTCAGTAAATGTCATTTACAAGTGGCAATACACGTGCATTTATAAAAATCATGGCAAGATCATAAAAACATTTGAAGTATCATGGTGATGAATTAAGATTACATGCATGCCAATATAATGCATCATGTCATAACAAGACAATGCACATCATTTATAATCATGCACATGCAATCCTAACACCTCCTGAGCAAGGGCGATCAAAGGCCTGGTGCGCGACACACAGCGCCCGATCGGACACACAATACTCGTATTCTAATAAGATTTCTGGGGTTGTGCAGCACGTAGGATTAACCTAAGCTAACCTACCTATACACAAGCCATAAAACCCTTCTGTCAGGTCCACAATTGGGGATCACCAGTAGACTTACAAGACTTCCCAAGGGAAATCTCAACTAGGAGACCCAACCAAATTGCTAACCCTATGAATTATGCTCAAATACATTTCATGGAATATTAAAACATGCATAACACTTATATGTATCAATTCAAATCAGTTTAAGTAATACAATGCCACATATAAAGAAATTCAAAAGTAAAATAACACTCACACTTGATTGGCTAAGCTTAGCCAGTCCAATTCCAATTCCAATCACCACAAGAAACACTAAGATGCCTCAAGTCACCCCAAGCACCAAAGTCTCCAATTGACTATATGGGTTACTAGATCAATCACAAAACCCTGAAAAATAACATGGTTTACACAAACTAAAAATCAACCATAAAGTGTGCCAAAAACCCAAATCAAAATTTAATTAGACTCTAAATTGGTTATACACGAGCCAAATTCCATATTGCTCAATTCAACCAATTAATATCAATATAACCCACAATTAACCCAATTGAATGTGATAGGTTGATCCCCATGATCCAACCACTAGAATACATGACATTCAATCACAATTAGGGTTAATTAGACTGTTTATCAAGTCAATTTAATTAATTTACCAAGTCTTAAGTAAAAATCTCTAATTTGGGCAAAAATCTCTACAATAGGCGTAGAGCCAAATTGAACCAGATCATTCAATTCTAACTCATGTCCAACCATTCTAAACCCAAAATTTCATTCAATTTGGGTCAAATTAGACAATTCCCAAGTCAATTTAATCAATTGACTTGGTTTAGGTCAAAACCCTCAATTAGAGCAAATCCCCAAATTACATGGCAATTTCCCAAATTACATGGCCTAGACCAAAATTACACTACAATAGGGTATCCACGAATCAAAATCAGTAATTTGGAGTGCCATACAACCACAATTACCCACGCATTCATCGAAAATCATATGTAATTTGAATAGTAAACCCTAGGTCTAGAATTCTAGTTTAGGTCAAATCCATGAAACCCCACCAATTTCTTGTTAGAAATTGGGGGTTTTACCATTTATGGACTCCCCATACCATCTAGATTCACATATTACAAAATCAAAGCCTAAGTCTAACATTGGCTTTCCACCACTCCCATAAATTTCGGGATTCATACAAACCTTAGGTCAAAATTGAGCTTGCAAACACACATGAAAGAGATAAAATGAAGAAAATGAGAAAGAAATTGATACCGTGGAGGGATTTTGGGGCAAGAATCACCCAAACCCTAGCCTTTTCTCTCTCCTTTCTCTTCTTCTTTTCTTTTCCTCTCCTCCAAGCTCCTTTCCTTCTCTTCAATGTGAAAAAATGAGCAAGTGAGCTACAAAAAAAGAGTTGGTTGCTTTTATAGAAAAAGTTTGGGCCCACATGAAAAAAATACACTTAAATAAAAAAGAACAATTTTTCTGTTGTGATTACTTGCACTTAGATAAGTAATTTCTTATAAACGACTCACAAATTTAACAACATAACCGTTCAAAGGTTTTATGAGTCAATTAAAACGTTTAGCTCAATTATACGGTGGAATTGCAAGATCTAGCCATTTAATCAAAACTGTGCAAGAAAATCTGCAAATCTGTGAAAAGTGTTTGGAGTCTTATATCTCACAGTAGACAACTCTGATCAAGATCTTCACCGTTCAATGAAGACCAATCAGAGAAGAGTAAGCTGACAAAATTTCAGCTCAATTGGACCACTGATCTACGAGATAAATTCATTGATGTAATCGGTGACAGAAATTTCTTCCTCCATGGAGCGAGCTCCACTGGATCCAAAATGTTGCTTTTGACATGTTTCGATGTCGAACGGGTCTCCGATGGTTTCGAAACTTCATGCGCAGTCTCTATGACCTAAAATCATGCAAAGACACTCAAACCTACTCACATCGAGTGTCAAATACGCATGCATATACGTATACAAATATGTATATGGGTAAACTATGGGTCAAAATGACATCATCTAAAGGTACGGGTGCTACAAAGAATTTGTGGAGGGGATAACATTAGATCCAATGAGAAATTAGGCAGAGTGAACAATGGATGCAAGTGAGGAGATGGAATCCTCGGAGGAGCTGCCGATAACAGGATCAGAGCTAATGCCATTGATGAAGAGGGAAAGCTAGGAAAAGGAATGAAAGTTGAATCGTGACGAACAGGCAAAGCAAGCCGATGAAAACTCGGTGATGGTGTTGGCTGCTCTCTGTCGCCAAAAACATCCTCCTGGTTGAAACTGAAATCATGAGACCTTACTGATGAAGATCGATTAAGAAGAATTTGGAGCAGGACTTTATGAGTACGGATATTAAAAGCCAGCTCGTCGTGCTTCTTCTCTAGGGCGGAGAAAGAACCAAGTAGTGCACGTTGCTGGTCGTTGATCTCCTTCATCTTCTGAAGAAATAAGTCAAATGGAGATGTGGAAGATGAGGAGGGGCCTGGTATATCTACTGAAGGCACGGTACCTGAAGATGAAGCACCAACATCTGAATATCTCGCTCGACCACGGCCACGGCCACGACCGGAAGGTGTTGCTTTCAGAGGCGATGCTGTTGCTGCTGCTTCTCGTCCACATGGACGGACGAATGGTGGAGCACTCCCAACTCCCTCAATGTCTAGCTCGGGCTATGGATTCTGTGGATCAAAAGTGATAAATCTGGTGCCCTCGCCCGATAACCTCCTGGTGCTGTGCACCCAATCTCTCATGCGTGCAACCCACTGATAGCCAAGAGATCTGATAGTATTCTCTCTAATGAAATTCTTCTTAGTCGGCTTGGCCGACACCTTAAGGCTCGTGAAGTCCACTCCTGCGTGTTTATTGAGAAAAGTCACTAAAGTGACATAGGGCAGTGCCTTAGTGTAGTGTCGTGTCCCGGTGATACGGTTAATGATGACATGGGGCAGGCAGATGCTGGTGCAACTGTGCATCCCTACACACTTCGAGAAGTTAGAAGAAAATGCTACGCCACTACAAGTGTGTTCAGGTGGGAAATAAAGGCTATAATTGCTTCTCTTACTTGTCCAATGATAATTTACATAGCATCATGCATCATAGATGTTACCATGCTTTACTTCATGCATGAAAACTATTTTACAAAATGGTATGTACTGTAACCATGGGTTGCTATGTTGTTACGCTGGACCATGGGGATCATCATTATGATATATTATTGAGTCTTATGTTGTTATGCTAGAACCAAAGGTGACACTGTCACTGGTTAGCACTGGAACTCATGAGACCTCTTAGTTGCTGGATATTGTATCAGTGCCTCGGGTCACAGGTTGCGAGTGCATGGTGCCTAGCCTGTGATGCCGTGTGATCACATTTCATTCATATCATTGCTTGATTGTGTTGTTGTGGCATAAATTTCTGATGACTGTTGTTTTGTACTTATTGTTATGCATGTAAGACTTGTTTACCCTACTTGATCTCACTAAGCTAATGAGCTCACCCCGTTGCTAATCATTCCAAGGAATTTAGATGGGTCAGGTTGGAATTATTCCGGGGGCTATGGTCAAACCCAGTCCATGTAGGGACTTTTGTGTATATACTCTCCCCAGGTCCTGTCAGATCGGTTTAGCTATGGTGGTGGTGGTTTCAGGTTTCTAGATGCCTCTCTTTTGACTACTCCTCTTTTGTTATTTTGGTACTTTGGTAGGGGTTTCACCCTTGTTATTTTTCTTCTATCTTTTTATTATAAAGGAATGTAATAATTAACAAACTTTATGTTTTTAATATAATAGTATTTTCCTTAATAGTTTCCACTGTATTATTAATTATGTGGGTTGCTATGCTTCTGTATGTGCAACTCTGATCGAGTGGTTTGAGCACTCGACACCTTAACTGTTGCATCTCATGCTAAATCAAGGAGGCAGGGTGTGACACTCGGGGTGAGACATCGAGTGTCGAAAATCTTGATGACAGGCTCTAGGAGTGGTGGACGGGAGGTGGGTGAGGCCGCAGGTGCAGATAGTGTGACATCATCATCCGATGAGGATGAAGATGATGGTGAAGTAGGTGAAGGCTCACGAGATGGTGGTTGTGAGGCACGGGGTCAACTCATTGATAGTGGAGTGGGTGTGGGGGACTCCCCAACCTCTACACGTCGCCGTGTAGACCTGGGTGTGGGCGTAGATGATTCGCCGATCTCCAATCAATGCATAGAAGTTGTGGTTTCCTTAGGAGGCATTTTGTCAAACACTGTGTGTGCAAACAAAATGAACCTAATGGTTTTGAGTGAAAATGCAGAGAAAATGGACACGAAACGACTCGAAATGATGGTGGGATGACGAAGACGATGTGGGAACGAGGAAAACAAGCTATGAAACTTGTAATTCCGTTGAAAGTCGAATGAGAAATGAGAATTTGAAAATTGAAGAAAATTTGTTGAAAATTGCGGTTTTGCTGAAAAGTAAACGGATTAAAAGGGTGTTTTTGAGATTAAAAACGATGGATTTGATGATAGAAATGAGGGGGAATGAGTTTAGAACAATGAAAACACTGTAAATATGAAGTCGAAAAATCGAGTGTGAGTAGGAGTGAGAAAAGGCGGAAGAGTAAGAGAAATGGCTCTTGGGTTTGCTCGATTGATATCATATCAGTCTTAAGGAACGCGTTCCTCCTAAGAGGAGCGCGTTCCTGTGTTCTCTTCAGAACACCTTCTTGTGTTCATGTAAAGGAGCGCGTTTCTCTTAATAAGAGCGTGTTCCTTAAGAACACAGAACATTAAAACACTTTATTTTTTATTTTCTTGAATTCTACTTTGATTAAATTGATAATTTATGATTGTTCAAGAAAAGATTGGTCATTTCTTAGTGAACGATACACACATCAAATGATAAAAACACTATAATCAAAATCATTCACACCAAAATAACACACATATGTCCATCAACAATAATTCATACATGATTAACAATAACACATGTAAAATTATCATAGATGATATATTCAAGTGAACATAAAACAATTATCATACACACATTCACATGAATACATTGGAAGTGATATAATATGTAAGGTTCAAAATAAATACTTCCATTCAAATTGAGCAAATATCATAATATCAATTAAGTGTCAATGCTCAATAACATAATTAGATATTAAATGGATTAATATAAATAAAAACTTGAGACACATGATCCATTTAATATAGATGAATATTCTCCATGTGAACATATGATAATCAATCTTAGCAAGCACAAGATACATATGTACACATTACATCTCTTAATTGATGATCAAAATATACATCATTCATAATATGATCAAATCAATTAAGTTTGAAGCGTAGGCAATAAAATTTAATACTCATTTTAGTTAATGCCTAAGATATTTTCAAAATCATACAAATATTATAATTAAGCATGGTATGACATGAAAAATCATCTAACTCATTCATTACTCAAGCATGTATATAGTACTCATCAATAACATGATGCATGCAATAAAAATAATATGACAAGTATCATGCTTAAATGGATATTAAATGCTTCAACATAGACATATCTCTTAATACACAATTAATTTACGCTTAAGACGATATGTTCAGGCCATATGTGGAATAACACAATAGAAATACTTAAATTTAAATAGGAGTGTTACCCACAAGCGAAGACCGATCATGTAGCACTTCAAGGAACCTCGAAACTTGCATTTTGATCATCGGTTGTTTTGTTCGAGCCCTTGCTACATCCAAGTAGTTTCCTAATCTACATTTTCCATCTTGGAACCTTTGGAAACCTTCGAATGTGAACTTAAATATTCAGATCTTCGTCTTCATCAGTTGAGGTGTAGATAAGTGAACCATTAGATATAGCACTTACTGATTGATCATCCTCAACTTGTTCTTCTTCATCGTACTGATCGTTTACCAATGATGATGTTTCACTATCATTCATTCTATCTCTGTCATCATTACTTGGTAAGTTGGCAAATATTTCTCTTCTTTCGGATGAAGCTTCACTATTTTCTGAGGAGGTCTCAAGTCTGCTTAACACATAAAGAATTCTCTCAAAGCCATTGTTAAACGGTCACTGAACATCTCAATAAATTTGAATTTGTACTTCCATTTGTCCGAAAAACCTTCTAAGAAATACTTAACCAATATTTGATGAGGATAGGTTATTCCACAGCTTTGCAAATCACTTGCTAGTTCTGACAACCTATCAATTCCCTCATCAATTGTTTCCTCATGCAAGAACTTGAAACTTTCAAGTGATCTTTTAAGCACTATAGTTCTTGCTGTTATTTCATCCTTGGTTTCTATAGATGTCAATAAGTTGCAAAACTCTTCAAAGGTGAATTCCCATGGATTAAACACTTCTGCTATGCTTGTAAGTTTTTCAGCACAATATCTTAGAAGTTTGTCAGCAAAGTAAACAATGCTAATGTCTGAAGGAATTTCTTGATTCAGATTCTTTAGGTCTTCAATATTTTATCTGAATCTTGATCATGTCTCTTCAATTGGTTCATCATCGGGAAAATAGAAATTATCAAATCTTCTCTCTGCATCCCTGAGCCTTGACTCTCTGTGATCCAGAGGCTCACGGTGAACCAAATGAAGCAGTTCCCATGCATCCTTTACAGTCTCACGTTGACTAACTTGTTCCAATTCACTATCAGGGAGACTACAAAATAGAGCATACACTGCCTTAGCATTTAGGCGATACTCTTCTTTTTCTTGAATTGTCCATTGCTCGGTTGGCTTGTCAGGAAGAGTATAACCATTCTCTACCATATCCCAAAGATCAACATCTTGTGATCTCATAAATGTTTTCATGAGAATCTTCCACTCATGAAAATTTTCTTTTCTAAACAATGGTGGTCTGTTGGTGTATCTATTGTTGTCCATAGTATAACTAGTTGAGCACTGTCCTGCCATCTTACTCAAAAAAATTGTAAGATAACCTTGAGTACAGAAACCCGCTCTGATACCACTTGTTGGCTTAGTATAACCGTTCAAGATGGGGGTGAATTGGACTTGGTGGATTTTCGCGTTACCTTTCGGTTGATTAAATAAGTAGAATGTAATGCGCAGTAGGTAACAACATAAACAAAACAAATAAAGACAAGTGCAGGAAGTAAATATGAACACAGAGATTTAGAGTGGTTCAACTTCCCTCGAGTCTACGTTTACTACCCAACCGCACCGGTCAGGATTTTTCAATCCACTATTGGTTAATCACTTACGGGTGAATTAGAAGCCGTTTACACTGAGCCTACACTAAGGCTTGGCTCAACTTGCAATGAACTTAAGGGTGTGGTTACGTGTCGTACAAAAAAGGTATAGTCCTGTTTGACTTAGCCAAGTCAACAATACATCAAGATTACAACACTTAACAATCACTCTCAACAATGAAGCTTACAATCTTGAATGAATTAGCATATACTATTCCAACCACTTATGATTTTAAATGATGCAAAATGTTGAAATATATATTTTTCGCAAATGCACTCGATGTTATCTCAATGAACCCCATGTCATGAATGTTTTGATGATTCCAAATATCTCCAATCTGTGTATCTAATGATCTTGTCAAGTGTTTCAGATTTATCAATAATCAAGATCAAGAAACTGAGCTCACAGGCCTATTGAACATCACAAGTAAAATTATGAGTCCTTCAGCACTTAGAATGTAAAGTCTATCGAACAATTTGCTCTTAGAAAGATTTAATCATTTTCGTATTTTGATCATACCATTATGATATTTCAAATGATTTAATTTTTTGTGTTTAATTTGAAATTTACCGAGTTTTTATTCGCATTTATCGTATTTTTAATTGTGAGTCAAAACTAATTTTCTAGAGTCTTTCAAGACGCTAATGATTTAGTGTCAGAACGGTGATGATTCATTTGGATACTGACATTCATTCAAGGTTGAAGAACTAATTCATTAGGACGCTCACTTGTAAGCATCGACCTCCCTTTAGTCAACCTTTGAAAGTGTCAGGACGCTGATTTAGTTTCAACCAGCTGAAAGTTCTCTCAGTTTTCAATTCATTTCTATCTTTAAGGATGCTGGTAGTTATAAGTTGAATAAACTATTAGGACGCTACTTGTATAGGAGCGCCCTCATTCTTAGAATCAACTTAATAACTTTTAGGACGCTTATTGTCCTTCAGCGCACTTAATATTATTTTAAGATTGTTTTAAAATTTCAGGACGCTTACTTGTGAGTAGCACCCTCGTGCGTTTAAGTGATTTTAAAACAAAGCAGGATGCTAACTATCAAGTAGTGCCCTCATGATTTAAGTCATTTAATTGTCAAAGTAAGTCAGGATGCTTACGATTCAGTAGCGCCCTCACTTCGTTGTTCAGTAGGACGTTGATGCTCTATGGCGCCCTCAAAGGAACAAAACGACAAAAATGATACTTTTGTTGTTCTGACACATACATCATTTTCACCACCTTTTTGTACAAAAATCAATTTTTTTTGTATTTTTAAGCGATATTCTCAGATTCATGAACCACTATCTTAAAATTTCCTTATTTGTGAATCTGGAGAAAATCAGAATGTTCATGAAATGTGCAGTTGCCATTTTCGTGATACATTCTAGTTGTTGTGAGTAAACGTTCATATTTGAAATTCAAATTCAAATGAGCAACAACTTCATCTCTACAAGTCTATATATACCAACACTTAACAATTTGTTAAGACACTGAAAATTCTCTAAGCTAAAATACTTTTGAAAGTTATTCGAATTTTCATCTAATTCAAATAGCTTAAGTTATTCTAGGTTTCAAAGAGTTTTCTTTGAAACTTTGCTTATCCAAAAAAATTTCATACTGAGCTAAAGTTCTATCTTTATCTGAAAATCTATTTTAAAGCTTGAACAGTTTTCACTCAAGTTTTCAACACTATTTTAAACTTATATCATTCTTGCTGAAAGAGAAATTTGAGAGATAGTTCATAGGATATAGTTGTACTCAATTTCATATCTTGTATACTGTATTGAGGTTGTAACAGTACTTAGATAAACTACTAAGTTGATATTCTTATATTCAACAAGGTTAGGTCTTCTCACACCCGTAAGTTGAGAAACGATCCTCTCACACCGGTAAGTTGAGAAACAGTAGTTCTCATACCCATAAGTTGGGATAAGTTGGTCTCAAGCTTGCAAGTTATGCAGTGTAACAGTTGTTCTCACACCCGCAAGTTGAGGAAAGGTGTGATGGTTTGATTCTCACCCGTAAGATAATCCCTTAGTGATAAGGTTTAAAATCCTAACTGAAGAGGTTAGGTAGTGGACGTAGGCAAGTAGCCGAACCACTATAAATCGACTGTGCATATATATTTATATTTTGCACTTTAATTTTGCAATTGTAATTATTTTTAACTTGTCTAAGTGTCCAATTCACCCCCTCTTGGACATATCTGGGCCAACACTCGATTCAAATATATGCAATACAAATCCGTGAATTGACTATGCACTATCAATCGATATATTGATTCTAAACAAATACAAGTTTAATGCACAATAATCAATATACTACGATAATCAAGACTTGATGATTCTAAATGAATATATGTTTAGGAAAACGAATCATACAAATCAAGTATCGATTCAAATTTCGATTCAAATAGGATATGATGTTAGCACATGAATTGAAACCACATACAATCTATGAAACCACTAAACAATGTATTTTGATATGAAGAACAAGATAGGGTTTCACAAACTCAACTCAATAAAAAATCAGTTTAAAGATAACAAGATAAGCACAAAAACTGATTTGCATATACCAAAATCACAAGAATCAAGTTTAAAGTAATGTATACCCCACAAGGTAAGATTGAAGCACGAGATTTTTCTTGTGTGAAGTTGGTTGCTCAAAAACACGGTCAAGACTCAAGGATTGATGTTGAAACCATTAAAATTGTCTTGAACACTTGCACAAGAGAAACTCCAAAGTTTCTCAAGGTTTAGAAAAGATGTGGAGAAATTTTTGGAATCTTGGATCAAATGGTCAAATGTGTTGAACTTTTGCTTGAATGTTGTTTGAAATAGGCTTAAGAACTTGTTTTGGACGAGTATAAATATTGGAGAAAAATCGCACAAGTTCTCAAAAGTTTTGCAAAAGTTGTTATTCAAATGAGCAAGTGTGATATTTATAGACAAGCACCACACGGAGGTACATGAACGTGTTCTTCAAAGCAGGAGCGCGCTTCTGGTGGAGGGAAACCTCCACTGAAGGAGCACATTCTTACTTAAGGAGCGCATTCCTGAATGTGTCCGTTGGGCATAGGAACGGGTTCTTTCAACCAGAACCACAGACTCTTACAAAAACTTCTCATTTTGCCCTTGGCAATAGGAGCGTGTTTCTCTTAACAAGAGTACATTCCTTCTCCCTGATAAAAAAAAGTTTTGAGTCTCGGGAAATTCCACAGGAGCGCATTCCTTAAACCCTGATAAAAAATTTTGAGTTTTGGGAAAAATGTATAGGAGCAAGTTCCTTCAACCAGGAACGGGTTCCTTTAGTATAAAGTGATAAAAACTTTATTTTTTATCAAAATAGATTTAGGACACTGTCAAAAACATAGTTTAACATCTTAAAAACATTTTGACACATTTGAGATATAATAATCAAAGTTAAACATGAATAATTTGATCGATTAAACCAAGGACTAAAATAGTGATAACATCTTACGTACAACGGTAAAACCATGCAAAGTTGGTGAAAATAATGCATGTTGATCACAGATAAAAAAATGCATGATGAACAATTCTAATCATGTGATAGCATAATTATATGCATGCATGATTAAACCCTTAAAAAAATGTATGCATGAGAAGTATAAACTATATGCATGAATTTTGAAAAGATGCAGATCATGTGTGGTTGGAAAATGTAAATGTTAATTTTATAGCACTAAGATTTTAAAGAAATACAACCATGAAGCTCTTGAATCTTCGAGTGGTATTGTTCCTTCCACACGCTTTAACTATGTAGTTGAATCCATTTTATATATCTAGTTTAGCACTGAAACAACTACATTAAAGAGATTGGCTAACACACGTATGTTGATTGTAATCATTAAAACAAAATCGGGCGAGAGTAGTTACATCAACAAGGAGCACGTTCCTCTTACAAGGAGTGCGTTTCTTAAACCCTGATAAAAAATCACTAAGTCTCGGGAAAAAGCTCAAGAGCGCGTTCCTTTACTGATAAGTGAGAAAAACTCAATTTTTTATCATTTTAGGTTTACGACATTGTCAAAAACATAGACTAACATTTTAAAAAAGTTTTAAAACATTTTTGACACGATTAAGGTATAATTAACACAGTTAAAACTTGAGTAATTCGATCGATTAAACCAATGATTAAAGCAATAAGTATAATACACATGAAAAGGTAAAACCATGCTAAGTTGATGAGATGAATGCATGTTAAACATTGATCAATATATGTATGATAAACAATTATAACTAAGTGATAGCATAATTGTTAAACTAAAATATGTGCATGCATGAGAATAATAAATTATATGAATGATTTTAAAAAGATGCAAATCATGTGAGGTTGGAATAAGTAAAAATTACTCTACAACACTAAGATTCTAATAAAGTAATACAACCATGAAGCACTTGAATCTTCGTGAAGTACTGTTCCTTCCACATGCTTTGACATTGCAGTTGAATCCATTAGATATATCTAGTTAGCACTGAAACAACTACGTTAAAGAGATTAGTTAACACAGGTATGTTGTTTGCAATCACCAAAACAAAATTGGGTGAGAATAGTTACACCAACACTTGTTTTGGTCCCAGTGCTGCAATGCACACCAGTTGGTACCAAAGTCGGTTATGAATACGGGTCTCAGGCATTGTGGGCTTGGCGTAATGGTGTGGGAATGCCAGGATGATGAGTCACCATGTTAAGAGGGAGTTGGAATCTGAGCTGGTGGGCTTGGAATACTCTCCTCAAGACTTATATCTTGAGGGGTTGAATCTGTCGCAACGTCGGAAGTAGGGGAGTTTAAGCTATGCTCAGAGAAATCTTCATCCATATGATCCTCAAATGAGGCGCAGTGATCACTATCAGACATCTACGCAAAAGCAAATAGTGGCACATATAAGATTTAAAAAGAAAATGTTTGAATAGAGAAATGTGTGGAGAAATGAATGATTTTATTCCTCATGATGATGATGAACAAGTTTAAATGAACAGTTTTGGATATTTTTGCTTGTGTTTTAGTATCCAGGATTTGGATGGGTCGTTCCTTGTACTTGTTCCCTTCCTCTATTTCTACTTCAACTAAAAGAATTACATGAGAAAAGTCATGATGGTATTTGTGGAGCATGGAAATGTGGAAAATGTCATGGATGCCAGACATTGAGCGAGGTAGAAACAACTGGTAGGCGGTATCTCCGATTCTTTTCACAATTGGAAAATGGTTGATATATCTCAGGGAGAGCTTTCCTTTGATGTCGAAACGTTTCACGCCCCGAATGGGCTGGACCTTGAAGAACACAAAAACTCCTACCTTGAATTCTAGAGGTTTTAGCCATTTTTCAGCAAAGCTCTTGTGCCGACTCTGGGTCGGTCCAAGTCGTTCCTTGACAAGAGTGATCTTATCAGTTGTTTCCTCGATCAATTCTAGGCCAAGTTGTGGTTGGTCTACCATGTCTAACCAACACACAGAGGATCGGCAAGGCCTGCCATATAAGGCTTTATATGGTTCGATCCCGATACTTGTTTGGAAACTGTTGTTGTAAGAAAACTCTGCCAAGTGCAGGTATTTTGCCCAACTGTCTTGGAAATCCAAGAAACAACAACGTAGCATATCCTTCAAGATCTGAATTATGCGTTCAGATTGAGGGTGAAAGGTCGTGCTCATGGTGACCTTCGAACCCATGCGAGATTGAAAACTTTGCCAGAACCTTGAGGTAAATTTGGGATCACGATCACAGACGATGGTGAGGGGAATCCTATGTAATCTGACAATCTCGCGCTCGTATTCAAATAAGACATCACTTTTTATGGGATCATGTGCAAAATGAAGAAGTTATATTGTCTCACATTAGCACCAAAGAACAACTGGCTAATATATTTACTAAAGTTTTACCAAAAGATCAGTTTGTTAACATTCGAAGAGTGCTTGGCTGTTCCCTGAGACTGATCTGTGATATTTTGATGCTTACCTCTATCTAGGGGGAGAAATATTCCATAATACTTTACTCTTTTTGATGTTTTCAAAAGGGGGAGAAGTAATGTCACTGAAGCATCATAAATTCAGGGGGAGATTAACATTAAGGCGGAGTTTTAGTATATTCCTTGGAACTACACTCATATCATATGAGACAAGGAGTATTAGTAATACATTATTTACTACATTTCATGCATATTCACATCATTATCTTAGGTTGCTTCAAAGCCTAGAGTAATGTGTTTGAAAACATAAAAAAGGGAGAAATTGTTGAACCAATTATCCTCATGTCCCTTACAAGAGTGTGTCCCTAATGTGAAAGATATTTTGATGATTACAAACCACATTTTGTTTATGATAATACTACATACATGGCATATCTAATCTTGCTTGAAGGTTTCGAAAAACCAATGATGCATGGTGAACGTATTATTAAGATCTACTTGAAGACCATGATCATTTGAAGATATATATAATTGTATGATTAGATTGTGTTTAAGTTGTAGAATTTTCACTATCATATGATTCAGTAATATGCATGACTGCATGATTTAGTCGAATTGATTTTCAATCATTTGCATTGAATTTTCTATGTTTGATTTGATCCGAAATTACCAAGATTTTAATCGTATTTATCGAGTTTAAATAAGAAATCAAAATTGTTTTTAAGTGTCCATCAGGACGCTAATGTCTTAGTAGTGCCCTCCTGGACTTGGTGAGTCAAGACACAATACATTAGGATGTTGATAATGTTCAAGGTTGAATTGTACTTATTCAACATGATGCTTACTTCATCAGTAGCGACCTCATTTAAATCAACCTGTGAAGTCAGGATGCTGATTTGGCATCAACTCACTTACTGTCTTCTGAAGTTTTAAATTGTTTTTAAAACATCAGGACGCTTACTCGTTAGTAGTGCCCTCGTGACTTTAAATAGTTTAAAACAAGGCAGGATGTTAATTGTGGATTAGCGCCACAAAGTTTAGTCGTTTTAATCGTCAAAGTAAGTTAGGACGCTTACGATTAAGTGACGTCCTCACTTCACATTTTAACAGGATGCTTATGGCTCATGAGTGCCCTCAAGGAACAAAACGACAAAGTTGTTGTTACACGTCAAGATCCAATCAGGACGCTAATTCAACATTGTCGTTGTTCTGACACTTACACTTTTCATAATACTTTTTCAGAACTGTACAAAACTTTTTAAAACTTTTTGAATCTATTCAAAACATTCTAAAACATTATCAGAACGTTCCTCTTTCATGAAAGATCAAAAGATTCAGGTGTTATCGCCGTAATATGCACATAGTTAAATCGATCTGTTTCGGGAAATAATGTATTCGTTGTTTTTTAATTGACTTTGTGTGCCAAAATCTCCAAGTCCATTGTTCCTCTGTTATTTCTATATATATGCTTCCTTAGATCAGATTAAAACCATCGATCAATCAATACAAAAATTAAAATTCATTCAAAACGTATTAACAATTGTCACTTGTGCAAAAACTTTTGGAAGTTAGTCTTCTACTATCTGCTTTTGAACTCACGATCTTTTGAAATACATTAAGTCTCCTGGGTTAGTTGATCTTCATCTATATCATTTTCAAAAATCCATTGAAGAAGACAAGCTTTCTGAACCAGCTTTCAGCCAAACCTCATCGTACATATTTTGTTGAATCTTTGGTAAGAAAAGGTTTAATCCAAAGCTTTGCAAGTATTACTTTGATTCTAAGTAAAGGGAATCATATCTCATCTTATATTCAAATATTAGTGACTGGATAGTCACTGGGCTGGAGTAAGTGTAGCTAAAAGTTGTACCGTTCTTCTCACGCCCGAAAGTTGAGAAAAGGTTCTAATAGTTGCATATTTAGATAGGTTTTAGAGCATGTTTTAGGTGTGTTTTAGGACATTTTATGCATTAGTTTCATGTGTTTTTGTTAGTTTTGATGTAATTGTTAGCTTAGGCTTATTTGGGTTTTTTTGCATTATTCTGGTTTATTAGTTTATGATTTGATTCAATTTATATTTGAGTGTGCTATTAATTTGATTTGCTTTGTTTTGTAGGTATTTAGATGTGTTAGTCATGGTTTTGGATGATGATGAAAACATGTACAAGAAGATGCAAAAGAGAAGCTTGAAGAACTCAAGTCCAAAAGGAGTGAAAAATTGGCTAAGTCCACAAAACTCAGCCAAAAGTCGACGATCTGAGCGTCGCGGCGCTGTTGGTTGGTGAAATGCAGAAGGAAAAGAAGGCTCGAAGTAATGCGACGCTGAAAGGTTAAAACTTGCAATTTTTAGCAAGTTTGTTTGGGTATTTTCCCCACTTTTCAATTGGAATTCCACAAGACTTTGAGGCATATTATATATTAAAATTTAGGGTTTTTCAAGGGTGATACATTGGAATAGAGTGAAGAACAAAAAGATTACGGCTCGAGCGAATTAGAGAAGAAGAAGATCAATCTTGAAGATTATTGAAGATTCTCTACAACATTCTAGTTTGTTTTCCATTGTTTTTATTCATGTTCAAACCATTGTTTAATGTTTTTATGTCTTTAGTCATGAACTAAACCTCTTTTCTAAAGGGTAGATATATCCAAACTTGATACTATGTCTTAGATTCTATTGTTTAATTATTATTATTGAAGTTCCTAGTTTATTTATATTTTTATGGGTGTAAAGTTTTTGATCCCTTGATCACGAATTAGATGATCATGGACTTGAGGTAGATGCTCTAAAAGAGGGTACTTTGCATTGGAACTTGAAAAATATAACCTAGGCTATTGTGAGACTCAAAAAGAGATCGAAAACCTTTTAAGTCAGGTGGAAATCACAAAGCTTAATGAGTTATTGTCGTCTTAAATTTTCATCGAAAGAGTAAAGCCAAGGCGACAATAACACGCTCTAATTGGTGCTCCAAAAGACATATAAAAAGGCATAGTTGAGAGTGAGGTAACATCGAACCTCTAGACCATTCGACCATTGATTTCGCATTAGTTTTACATTGCATTGTTAGTTTAATATTTAGTTGATTTAATTATTTTCTTTAATCACTTAATCATTTGAATTTGGTTTTCTAAATAAAGTTAAGGTTAAAACGTGATAGCAAGTGTCGTAATAATCCCTGAGGACGATATCCGACATCTTATCGGAATATATTATAACTTGACACCATACGCTTGCGGCTTGCACTTACGGTTTGTGGTTGCAGGGGATAATTACTAGTTTTCACTAATATCGTGTCCTTTAACTTTGATTTTAATTTAGATTTTTAGATTTTATTTTTTTTTATTCTCTGATTTTCTTTTTTAGTTTCTATTTTATAGGATTTCAAGAGTTTATGCAATGAGCAAGAAGTTTTGAAGTACTACCGTTTGATCCTGAAATCGAACGCACTTTTGGAAGACTAAGTAGGGAGAAAAGAATTGATGCCGAAGCAATGGCGGACGATCAAAATTAGTTGACCTTGAGAGATTACTTCAAACCGATCATCAATGAGAATTATTCAAGGATAGTTCGTGTTCCTATTAACGCGAACAATTTTGAATTGAAACCGGCATTGATCTCTATGGTTCAACAACATCAGTTTTGGGGGTCTCCTATTGAAGATCCCACTATCCACATCACCACCTTCTTGGAGATGTGTGATACAGTTAAGATGAATGGTGTTACTGGGGACACCATACGACTAAGATTGTTCCTTTTTTCTCTAAGGGAAAAAACACGAGCATGGTTGCAATCTTTGCAACCGGGGAGCATTGCAACTTGGCAAAAGGTGGTACAAAAGTTTCTTCAAAAGTTCTTTCCACCCGCCAAAATCGCCCAACTACGAGCCGAGATTGGGTAATTCAAGCAACTAGAGTCAGAATCTTTGTATGAGGCTTGGGAAAGATTTAAGGAGCTTTTAAGGAAGTGTCCTTAGCATCGATTCTAGGATTGGCTACAATTTCAACTTTTCTACAATGGTATGAAATTTTCTACTCGGACACTAGTTGATGCAGCGACCGGTGGATCATTATTGAAAAGACAGCTACGGAGGCACTGAACATGTTGGAGGATATGGCTACCAACACATATGAGGTTTTGGGTGCACGATCAATAGTAAAGAAGGTGGTCGGCCTACATGAAGTTGATCCATTCACATCTCTCTTTGCACAGATGTCAAGCATTGCCAACCAACTTGTTGTGCTTACTACAACTGTCTATTGAAAAGGCGATGGCTTTACACATGGGTTCTTTGGGGAATGAAGCACATGAGGAGGAAGTTCAATACATTAACAATCGGGGGTACAACTATAGAAGCAATCAAGGAGTTCCTAACCAATACCACCCAAGCATCATAAATCATGAGAACTTTTCCTATGCCAACACGAGGAATACATTGCAACCTCCACGCATATTTTATAATCAAGCTCTAGAAAAGAAGCCATCTTTGGAGGATATGTTGGGGTAGTTTATGATGGAAACCAGGGCATCTATCAAAAATTTGGAAGTACAAGTGGGGCACTAGCTTCAAACATGAATGCCCAACAGAGGGGGTCACTACCTAGCAACACTGAGGTAAACCCGAAAGAGCAATGCCAAGCAATTTCCATGAGAAGTGGAAAGGAAGTAAAGGGGGTTGATTTGAGCCTAAGTACTCTACCCAATGAAGAGCATGAAGAGACAAGCACTGAGACTGAGACAAGTAAAGAGAAGGAAGTTGAGTCATCAAAGGGGGAAAAGCCGCATGAGAGGCCCTACCGGTCTGGTTTTATCACTTTCACGGATAACCTTCCTAAACTCTCAACTCCTATTCCATTTCCTCAGAGATTTCAAAAGAAGATGCTTGACAAGCAATTCGCCAAGTTTCTAGAAATTTTCAAAAAGATTCACATTAATATCCCTTTTGCAGATGCATTGGAGCAAATGCCAAACTACGTCAAGTTCATGAAGGATGTAATAACGAAGAAGAGAAAGCTAGAGGACTACGAGACGGTGAAGCTTACTGAAGAGTGTCGTGCCATACTACAAAATAAGCTACCTCAAAAGCTAAAATATCTAGGGAGTTTCACTTGACCTTGCACCATTGGTTCTTTAAATTTTAATAAAGTCTTATGTGATTTGGGTGCAAGCATTAACTTGATGCCTTTGTCCATTTTCAGGAAATTGGGGCTTGGTGAGGTAAAGTCAACTACAATATCTTTGCAACTAGCGGATAGATCACTTACTTACCCTTGGGGTATCATTGAGGACGTGCTAGTGAAGGTGGACAAGTTCATCTTCCCAGTAGACTTTGTAGTTTTGGACATGGAGGAAGATGGTGATATTCTTCTTATACTTGGGCGGCCATTCTTAGCTACCGAGAGAGTTTTGATCGATGTGCAACGTGGAGAGCTTACCTTGCAAGTGAATGATGAAGAAGTGTTGTTTAACATATACAAGACTCTTAAATTCCCATTGGAGGAGAATACATGTCACCGGATTGATGTAGCGGAAGTGGTTGATGAATGTGTGACCGAGGTGCATGATGAGGCTACACCAAGAGATCCTTTAGAGAAGTGTCTTGTGAATTCAATATCTAGAGATCAGACGGTTCATAATGAAAGTCCAACATTATGCTTTAGCTCTTGAGTCCCATAATCATGAGAGTGCAACCATCAAAGCGGAAGATACTGAAGCTTTTTTGCCACCCAAGTTAGTAGAGTCTTCACCGGAGTTGAAGCCCTTATCGGAGCATCTTCGCTATGCATTTTTGGCTGAGAAGTCTACTATGCCGATCATTGTATCATCAGCCTTGTCTAGGGTGGAGGAAGAAAAGCTATTATGCATATTGAGAGAGTACAAGTTCGCTTTGGGGTGGTCCATAGCCGACATAAAGGGGATAAGTCCTTCCATTTGTATGCATAAGATCTTGATGGAGGAATCTTACAAGCCTTCAATTGAGCATCAACGAAGGCTGAATCCACCCATGAAGGAGGTTGTCAAAGCTGAAATATTAAAGTTGCTCAAGGCGGGAATCATATACGCCATTTCAGATAGTTCGTGGGTGAGTCCGGTTAACGTAGTACCCAAGAAAAGTGGTATGACTGTGGTGATGAATGATAAGAATGAGTCGATTTCTACTAGAACAGTGACGGGCTGGAGAGTTTGCATAGACTACCGTAAGCTCAACAAGGCCACAAGGAAGGATCACTTTTTTCTTCCTTTTATTGATCAAATGCTAGATCGGTTGGCGGGCTTCCATTACTATTATTTTTTAGACGGGTATTCGGGGTATAATCAGATAGCCATCTCCCCGAAGGATCTGAAGACTACATTCACTTGCCTGTATGGTACTTTTACTTTTCAGCGCAAGCCGTTTGGATTATGTCACCGGCAAATTTTCAACGGTGCATGATGGCTATATTTTCTGATTTCGTGGAGGACATCATGGAGGTCTTCATGGATGATTTTTCAATTTTTGGGTCCTCATTTGATCATTGCTTACATAACCTCTCCCTTGTGTTGAAGAGGTGTGAAGAAACGAAACTTGTGCTTAATTAGGAAAAGTGTCACTTCATGGTGCATAAGGGGATTGTTCTTGGACACCGGATTTCTTCTAAGGGGCTTGAGGTAGACAAGGAAAAGATTGTTACTATTGAAAAGCTTCCACATTCAAAGAGTGTTAAGGACATAAGAAGTTTCTTAGGGCATGCGTGGTTTTATAGAAGATTCATAAAGGACTTTTCCAAGATTGCAAAGCCTCTTTTCAACCTACTTGAGAAAGATACTCTATTTGTGTTTCATGAGCATTGTGAGGAAGCTTTTGCATTAATAAAGAAATCTTTGATATCAACACCTATCATGGTGATACTGGATTGGAGTGAACCGTTCGAGATCATGTGTGATGCGAGTGATTATGCAGTAGGAGCAGTTCTTGGGCAAAGGAGAGAGAAGATGTTCCGGGCCATCTACTATGCGAGTAGGACACTTGATGGGGCTCAACAAAATTACACTACAATCGAGAAGGAATTACTAGTTGTGGCCTTTGCTTGCGATAAGTTTAGATCCTACATCATTGGGTCTAAAGTGATTGTATCCATTGACCATGCCGCCATCCGCTACTTGTTTGAGAAAAAGGATGTCAAGCCTTGGTTGATTAGATGGGTCCTCTTACTTCAAGAGTTTGATATGGAGATTAGGGACAAGAAAGTGAGTGAGAATGTAGTTGCAGATCACTTATCTCGGTAGCAACTACATTAGAAAGAAGACGTGGGCCCTATTTTAGAAACCTTTCCGGATGAGCAACTATATGGGTTGTTTGTGAAACTTTCATGGTATGTCGACTATGTGAATTACTTGGCTAGTGGTGTCTTACCTCCGGATCTATCATATGCAAGGAAGAAGAAGTTTCTACATGATGTGCGCTTCTACCTTTGGGATGAGCCCTTGCTATTTAAGAGTTGCAATGATCAAATTATTATGAGGTGTGTACCAGAGGAGGACGTGCAGTCCATTCTCCATGATTGTCATTCGTCTCCATATGGTGGTCACTTTGGGGCTACAAGGACAGCGGCAAAGGTTCTTCAAAGTGGGTTCTATTGGCCTACATTGTTTCAGGATAGTTATGCTTTTGTGAAGACATGTGACTAATGCCAACATCTTGGTACTATTTCGAGGAGACATGAACAACCATTGACTAATATCCTGGAGGTGGAGCTATTTGACGTTTGGAGTATAGATTTCATGGGACCATTTCCTTCTTCATGTGGGAAGACATATATTCTCTTGGCAGTTGACTACATTTCAATGTGGGTGGAAACAATTTCCACGACTACAAATGATGCAAGGGTAGTGTTAAAGTTCCTTCAAAAGAACATTTTTACACGTTTTGGCACTCCTCGAGCAATCATTAGTGATGAAGGATCCCATTTTTGTAACAAGCTCTTTAATGCACTACTTGCCAAGTATGGGGTGAAACACAAGGTTGTCATGGCCTACCATCCTCAAAGCAATGGACAAGCAGAGATTAGTAACCGGGAGGTGAAGCAAATCCTAGAGAAGTCCTTGAATACTAAGAGAAAGGATTGGGCTTTAAAGCTTGATGACGCTTCATGGGCTTGCTAGACAACTTTTAAGACACCCATTGGGATGTCTCCGCATTGTTTAGTGTTCGGAAAAGCATGCCATTTACCGGTTGAGTTGGAGCATCGTGCTTTTTGGGCTATTAAGAAGCTAAATTGTGATTTGAAGGCATCCAGTGACCAAAAACTTTTACAATTGAATGAGATGGATGAATTTCACCAAGATGCATACGAGAATGCCAAGATATACAAGGAGAGAACAAACAAATGGCATGAAAAGATGATAGTGAAGTGGGAGTTCAAGTTGGGACAAGAGGTTCTTTTAAACAATTCAAGGTTGACATTGTTTTCAGGTAAGTTGGACTCTAGGTGGTCAGGTTTTTTTATTATTGAGAGAGTGTTTCCATATGGCACAATAGATTTGCGTAGCAAAGAAGGCTCTCTTTTTCGAGTCAATGGCCATCGGGTGAAACACTACTATGGGAAAGAGCATGCGCATGAAGAAGATATATACTTGGAGGACTGTAATTGAGAAGATTGATGAATGTTGGGCTGAGGACTTTAAACTAAGCGCTTGTTGGGAGGCAACCCATCTGTTACTTTTATGTTTTCTATTTTTTTTATTTTATTTAGTTATTTGGTTATTTAGTTGTTTAATATCTACCTTTACCAATGACTTGTCTTTTGTTATCTCATTCCTAGGTTCTGAATCAAGTTTGGGGGTTCTCATGCGAGCTACATGGAGAATATGGAGAGTTGATGCGACTTCGACCCTTTTGGGTTATAGGGGATTTTCTTACCCTTATTTATTTTACTTCCATGCATTCTCTGATTATGTTTTACTTGTGATGCATTGAGGACAATGTTTGTTTTAAGTTTGGGGGAAGAATTTTGATTTTTTGACTTGTCATGGTAAATATGTGGTAGTTTTAGGTTAAGATGTCCTATGATTTTACAAATTCTAATTTGATTCAATTATTTTTATTTTTCTGAATTGCCAATGATAAGAGAACATATACATGAACATAACTCTAAGAGAGTGTACAGAGATATCATAAGTCTGTGTGCTTGATTCAACTATTAGCTTAGCTTTGTTGAAAATTCTCTACATGTCTAGTGTGGTTGATTTTGTGGAATCATGACTTGTTTAGATTGGATGTGTGCTTGTAAAGTTATATATATCAGATCTCTAAAAATCCTAGACCAAGTTTGATTATCACTTGAGGCGAAATCCTAGAGAGCATGCCATGAGGAAAATGATTTAGGCCATGCTTGGATAAGTTTGAGCCAAATAGCTTACCTTACTTTTATTGTATTCATAATTCCCATTTTGAGCAAAATATCCTTTTTTTTGTTAGCTATGCATTAGGAAATTTGAGCTTATCATGTTTAATTTCCCTGTTTTTCAATCTATATACCTTGTACACTTTGATTATGTTGGAGTGTTATTATTTGGACGAAAGAACAACGGAAAAGAAAAGTGAAGAAAAAGGGTGACAATGAAGAGAAGTTGAAGGTGCGGACAAAGATGTTTTACATGGCCTTTCTAGCCGCAGTTGAAACATGTTGGATGATACTGTAGATGGTTCTGTTGGCCACGCTGATTGTTCTACTGGCCATGCTGAATGTGGTGTCGACCACCACCTCTGCCATTGCCGTTTCTACGGCCACCTCTTCCATAACGACCTCCGCGGCCATGATTTCGGAAACCCTGATGGTTAGGGTTAGAAGGTTCAGCCGCAGGTGTTGTGGCCTCATTCTTCGAAATCAGGGCTGGGAGGGCTGGGTTTTGATTGTAGTAGGGCTTTTTCTTGTTGCCCTGGTGCAAGCCTTGTTGGGAAAACGTTGCAGGCCGTTTGCCCTTATTCATTCGTTGTTCCTGTAAGAACTTCTCTTGTTCAAAGCTCATGGCCTTGTCAACAACCTCTTTGTAAATCTTGAGATCCAAGATAGATAAAGCTTGCCGAATGTCATGGCGAAGGCCATTATAAAATTTCTCAGTCTTATCTCGCTCCGTTGAGATGGTGGAGAGAGAGTAGACGGATAATTTTTTGAATTTTCCAGCATATTCTTTGACGGTCATGATGCCTTGGTATAACTTAGCAAATTCCTGTCGCTGCTGCTTTGTCACCGCACTGGGAAAATATTCATCAATAAACATTGACTCAAACTGTTGCCAAGTCATATCTGCGATGTTGACCCGTGGGTCTTCTTTCACTGTGAGCCACCATTTGTTTGCTCCACCAACAGGTTGGTAGGTCGCTAGTGGAATTTTGCGAGTCTCATCGACTCCCATTGCATCAAGAGCCTTCTTTGACTCATCCAACCACTTTTGCACCTCATCAGGATCAATGGTGCCATCGAAAGTAAGAGGTTGTAGCCGCTTTTAGTAATTTGATCGGTTTGAGCTTCCGACCCAAATTTTACAGGTGCTTGAACCGTGGCAACCTGACTGGCTGTAGTCTCACGAACGGCAGTTTGAACAGTGGCCTTCATCTCCTCAATAAATCCAGCGAAGAAGGTTTCAATGCTTGAAGGCATGGCAAAGGGTGCGGGTGGGGGTGGTATTGCCTGCCCAGATGTAGTGGCAGTGTTGGGTGTGGCCTGTGCTGTTGTCGGAGGCGTCGGTTCCTGAATCTCAGGAGGTGCCTCCACTGCGGGACGAACAGTACGTGGCCTTCCTCTCTTTCTTGTTTGCATTTTCTTACTGGCAAGGAGAAAATAAAACAAGATTAAGAAACTGTAGGCAAGTATAATGTTATAGTATGCTCAGCAACAATTTCGAGAGTACTGTCATATTAAAATCACCTATTTTTCTAAGTAGAGTGTAAAGTTGTTGTTGAGGAATCAAAGAATCTTATATATCTCGTATGTGTGACCATGGTGTAAAAACAAACAAGGTTAGAATGTTTATATAATAAGTACAAAATTGTGCAAGTATTTCAAAAGATTTGGTTTTGGTCTTTGTGAACATACATATATTTCATTGAAAATCCATACGAGTCATAAGAATTCTAAGATTTGCCTCGGTAAATAGCCTGAGCTAACGTTCTATCGCAATCTTATGCATTCAGACGCTTACTCTTAGTCTTTTCGATTATTATCCAAGTTCATGTGTCCCGTACCACATGAATTTAGTAATAAGGGTGTCAACCAAGTTAAGTTGTATGAACACGGTCTCTAAAAACATTGGCTGAATAGAAGTTCACTAAGAGTATCGTCCAAATTTACTCGTCCCATACCGTGTAAACTTAGTGATAATATTAGTAATGCAACTTTCTCCAAATGTTTCTTTTCACACAAGGTCATGGGTTTTCTTACTTCCACATTTTATTTAGTATCCTCCAATTTTGTTGTGTCCCATACCACTCCAAAGTTAGTGATACAAAAGAAAAAATGGTTGTAAGTCGGCCCACCAAAGATAGTCTTTAAACAAAACAATTTCATTCATATATATCAAAGAAAAGTTTACAATGCCAGTAACTAATTGTGACTTTCGTGTCTACTACCGCTCCTTCGAGATCTACTGCTACGTAGAGAACGGCTACTAACAGAAGGCTGAGAGTTTGCATGCTCTGCGTCGGAGTTGTGCAAACGAGAAAATATATGAGTGTGGCTCTCTTTCAGTGCAACAATATTGGATGCCATTTCATCTAACCATTCAAGTAGGTTAGTCGGTTGTCCCATTGGTGGTTGATGGGTCGTTTGTCCCGTAGGAGAAGGGTAGGACATAGACATTGGGGGAAAGTATGGGTTCATAGGTGGAAGGTAGTTGTTTTGATTGTACGGGGATCCCCTAATTGGAACCCCGTAAGATTTTGGTTTGTCTCGTTATTTGGTACTTTCCTGACAAGAATCTTGCGTCGACTTCGTCGAAGACAACGTCCATGTTTGTCTCTCATTCGTTCGGCATTTCCTAATGTCATGCCGAATACTTCCTCGTCAGTTACCCCTCCCCTCGTGGCATATATCTTGAAGATAGAAGATGTTGTGATCGACTTTGTGATATTCTTTGATGTCCCATTAAAAGTGTTGATGTTTGCTTCGTATAACATCCTCATGATCAAGACTCCGTAACCGAGGTATTCCTTTGTCAAAGGGTTTTGTATCACCCTCAACATTTGTTGGATGATGATGTGTGGTAGGGAGACCTTTATTTTCTTCTCTATGCAATACAACACAAGGAGTTGGGCCCTTAACATAGTGCCTCTAGTCCCCCTTTTTGGCAAGATGTTGTCGTATACTATCTTTCCAAGGCCGACAAGAGATGGCTTAAGATGATTGTTTGGGAGGTTGGTGTACGTTGATTGAGTGTATGGCTCTTTGGTGAGGGAATTGAACAATTGTTCATTAGATTCTGCGATCTCTGCAACTGTTTGGGGTCCATGTGGATCAATAATCCTCTCCTCAATCGGAATCTCCAAAAGTCGAGCAATAATCTCGATGTTGATAGGAATTTTCGTTCCCATGACAGTTGTCTCCAAAATAGGGCTGATCGTATCTCCGTGAAGTCCCACGCAATTCATGGCTTCATAGAAGGATCTCACCAAGTTGTAAGAGACTTGACCCTCGACTTTGGTTATATTTAACCAATCCAGTGTTGCGAGTTTGTCTTGAAGGATTGGGCGGAGGCGGAGATCTTTATTGTCGATGTTCCTCATGGTCATAACCTCTCTTTTGGAAAATTCCGTTAGTCTAGTGGGAATTGGTGCCCGACTAGTGGAAGTTGTTCCTTCCCTTGAGGCCATTCTTTTGCTGAAAGGAAAATAAATTTGTGTGAAAGACACAAAATGTATTCCAAATATTTTTAAGATTTATGCCTTGTCTGCTAGACATTATTTTCGAGTTTTCTTTTGATGTTTATGCCATCATGAAATTTTCTTCATTAGTGATTTGATGTATATATGTCGTATTCACATATGAATGTATAGACATATTTAATCATAACTATATATAGTTTCCAAAAATCAACTATTTGAAATATGTATATATGTTGTATTCAAATATGAATGTATAGACATATTTAATGATAACTATAGTTTCCATAAATCAACTATATATATATTTGAAATTAAACTATATAAAAATTATATATAGTTGTTTTTAATCCAAATCTTAACTATATATATAATTCATATATATATAGTTTTAGATATATCAAATAAATTTTTTTTCAATTTTTTTTTTTATACGTACCTCATATACACTAAGGTATATAGATACATATATTCAATCATAATTACACATATAGTTTCTAATAAATCATGACTATATGTATATTTAACTCAAACTATATAAAAATCATATAGTTTTCTAGATATATATTTAATACAAATCTCAACTATATATAATTGACATATGTATATATAGTTCTAGAGATATATATATCTAATAAAATTTTTCTTCCCCTAATTTGGTGGACTTGGGCGGGCCGTGGACCGTACGCTCTGATACCATTAAATGTCACACCCCGCCCGGACGCTCCTAAACCGGCGGTACACTCATGGACGGGGCGCGCATTTGGAACAATTACAATGGTAACAACAGAGTGCGCAGCGGAAATACGGTACACTCCGTACAAATCTGATTTCATTAAATTCAGAATACTTTTGTACATAAAATGGTCAAGGGAACATACTCCCAAAATCCCCAATGAATCATACAAAGGGTACAAAATGTGGGCCCCATAACCTGCACCCAGTCCACCCTAATTTCCTGTGAAAAATTTGATAATAATGGAGTGAGCTTAACGCGCTCAGTGGCTAAATAGTGCATGAGTATAACAATTAATAAAGCATACTTCAATATCAAATATCTTAAATACACATGTGAGCATCATAATCAATCAATATGAATGTATGCATGACACCGTCTCGTAATGGTTTGATGAACGTACATCGCCTGAATTCACGTACAGGAACGATGCTCTAGATTCACGTACTGATGTCCTTCCCCGGGTGTAGCCGGGTTCTCATGTACGTCCCTCTCCAGAGAAATGTAATGAATAGCGAGCAATGCTCCTAACTATTCTATGAGTTGTAAACCATATACGTCCCTAGGTGGTGATATGTATGATGCCAATGCATGAACTGGTCTAGTCTTTTCTTGTCATTTAGACTGACTTTGGCAACGTCTAGTGATCCTTATCAGGGTCGGTATCACGACGTGCAAGATTAGGACATTCAGTATTACTGTATAAGCTGATAGCTTTCAATAAGACCACTAGATCAGTCCCCAGTTGAGAGGTGAGACACAAGGTCTGCTTAAATACCAATCGCCTAGAGCAGCCCGCTGCCTCCCGTTTACTATTTAAAGTTATTGAGGACAAGACCGAGTCTAGTTGAGTCAGATTGACCACAAATCCGGCATTATAACAGTGCAATACATGAATTCCAAATATACAGGCATAAGTGCGGCAATATAAACAGTATATGACATAATGCAGTGTAAATGAATAGTAGACATAATAATAATTGAATGTAAACTTTAATAAAAGTTGTGAAACACGCAAAGCTATGTTTCGTTCCCCACCTTCAGATAAAAATTTCTTCTTTCAGATCTGGCGCTTTCCTCCGGACAGAACTTCGTTGCACCGCTTTCAGATCTGGCGCTTTCCTCCGGACAGAACTTTCTTGCACCGCACCGAGAGTCTCGGACAGAGAGTCTCAAAAACTTAGAATGCGTGGAAAGGAGAAGAAATTCAGAAGAGAATGTGATTTGGTGTGACGAATGAGAAATGAGGAGGTGGTTTCTTATATAGAGATTTTTGCGCCTGAACGTTGGGCATGCATTGCGCCTGAACGTTCTGGCATGTGTCTGAACGTTCTGTCATGCGCCTGAACGTTCTGGCATGCGCCTGAACGTTCTGACATGCGCCTGAACGTTCTGGCATGCGCCTGAACGTTCTGGCATGCGCCTGAACGTTTGGGCGTTGCCCAAATAGTAATGTTTTTTTTTTTTTTTTGTGAAATACAGGGTATTACAACCAGTGACGTCATGACCAGCACAGAACCCCCGGGTATATCCTTCCTCAATATATTCGGTGTCCCGCTAGCCTAATTTAAACAACCTAATGAACACATAATTCCCATATAAGCATCAATCTAAATGGACATAATCAAATCATTAAGATAATTACATTCCCAAATTGGCAACAATAAAATTTCATAAGTCCACAATAATCAAATATACAAAACCATACCTAACCATAAGTAGATGCTATTATCTATGTGTTAAGTATAAATGCAGTAGGTGTTATTAAGTACATATTTACCAAAATACAAAAATGTACAAAGACACCTACATCACCAAAAATACGGGAAATGCTCTGCAGTCAAGCTTTTTTTCCTTCCCTTTCCTATCAAAACCTAAAATGATAAGAATGAGGAGTGAGCAACAATAAGCTCAGGTAATGTTTTCTACAAGTGGCAATATACTGGCATCTAGATAAAACATGGCAAGATCATCAAAACAATTTAAATAACATGGTGATATACAAGATTACATACATGCCAAATATAATGCATCATGTCAATACCCAAGACAATGCATATCATTTTTTTCCAAACAAACATGTCAATGCAATCATAAACACCTCATGAGCAAGGGCGATCAAAGGCTTGGGTTCGTGACACTCAGCGCCCGATCCGACTAACCAATACTTGTATTCTAATAGGATTCTTGGGGTTGTGTAGCTAATAGTATCAGCCCACGAAAACAAATACCATGTCTAGGCGATCCTATCTACACAAGCCATAAAATCCTCTGCAAGGTCCACAACTGGGGATCACTTCCAGACTTACGAGATTTCCCAAATAAAATCCCAACTAGGAGACCAAAACCCATATGCTAACCCAACCAGACTATGCTCAAATTCATTTCATGAAACATTAAATCATGCATAACACATATATATTAATGCAAAACATTTTATATAATACAATGCCACATATATAGAATCCAAATGTAAGAAACAGTCACAAATGATTTACTAGACTTAGCCAATCCAAATCCAGTCAATATGAGGACTAGGATGCCACCAAAACACTCTCATGCACCTCAACCTCCAATTGGCTTAATTGGGACACTTGGATAAATCACAAACCCTGCATATACATAGGCTCATTCATCAATAAAATCAATCCAAATGCATGACATTTAACCATGAATAACCCCAATTCAATAGCCAATTTAAGACTCTAAAATGGTTGCACCAATGAGCTAACCCATATAGCTCAATCAACCCATTGTACATCTAATTAAACCACATTCAACCCAAAAGAATGCATAAGGTTGATTCCCATAATCCAACCATCATAATACAATGCATTCAATCATAATTAGGGTCAATTAGTCTAATCCCCATGTCAATTTCATCAATTGACTTAGTCTAAGTCAAAATCCCCAAATTTGGGCAAATTCCCAAATTCATGGCCTAGGCCAAATTTACGCTACACCTAGGTCTTCCAACATTCAAAATAAGTAAATTGAACCATCAATCATCCACATTTACCCATTTAATCAATATAGATGACATGCAACTTGAATGGAAAACCCTAAGTCCGTATCCTAGGTTTAGGTCAAATACATACAACCCTACCAATTTCTTGCTAGAATCTAGGGGTTTCACCATTAATGGGTTCCCAACACCCTCTAATCACACATATCTAACATGCAAGACCTAACTCTAACATGTGTTCTTCCACCATCCCCTTCAAATCCAGGATTCAAGTGTGGAAAACACTCATTGGGTGTAAGTTTAGGTCAAGGAAGGCCATCAACACCATTTACAAGCTTAAAGGAACACAAACAAGCAAACCCTAGGTCTAGAACCCTTCAAATCCATGGTTCATAGCATTACCTAGGTCAAAAGAAAGCTTGAATGCATAAGCTAAAAGGATTTTAGGAAGAAAATAAGGAAGACATGCAAAACTTGGGGGATCTTGAGCAAGAATGCCCAAAACCCTAGCTTTTCGCCTCTTTTTCTCTTCTCCACCTCTTTTCCCTCTTCTCCAACTCTTTTTCCCCTTTTAAAAGTGTAAAAATGAGCAAAAAGTCGTCCAAGGCGTTTTATAGAAGTTAAGTTTTGAGTTGGGCCCACACTTAAATAAAACACACTTAAATAAAAGAAAGTAGTTTCCCTGCTGCAATTATTTGCACTTAGATAATCAATTTCTTGCAAAAGACTCACGAATTTAACATTTTATCCATTCAAAATTCTTATGAGTTAGTTACCAACCTTCTGGTAAAATTTTAGCTCAATCTAATGGTGGAAATGAGGGATCCGACTGTTTGATCAAAATTGAGCAAGAAAATTAGCAAATCTGAGCAGCAGTGTTTGGAATCTTATACCGTCCATAATAAAGATCTATCAGAGAAGAATAATTTGTCAAAATTTCAGCTCAATCTGACCATGGATTTAAGAGATCAAGCCATTGATGTAATAAGTGACAGAAATTTCTTCCTCCATGGAGCGAGCTCCATTGATCCAAAACACCGTTTTCGACATGTTTCGACATCGAACGGGTCTCTGATCATTTCGATACTTTACGCACACGCACACATTAAACAACTTAAACGCATGCAAAAACACTTGAACTAACATACATCAAGCATCAAATATGTATACGTACTCTACAGGTCATGATGACATCATCCTAAGGTACGGGCGTTACAATTCTCCCCAACTTAAGAGTATTTTTGTCCTCAAAAATGAAATCAAGAGAACTAATTTCAGTCGGTAAAAAGATTGGGGAACTGCTTCCTCATCTGGTCCTCACGCTCCCAGGTTTGCTCTTCGTTATCGTGGAATTTCCATTTGACTCGCACAAGTGGGATCTCCTTATTCCTCAGTTTCTGAACCCGACGAGCCACAATCTGGATTGGCAACTCACCATAAGTCGTGTCCTCCCCAACTTGCAGATGACTCACATCAAGCACATGAGTTGGATCAGGAAAAAACTTCTTCAACGGATCATCATTATACTTCCTCAACATTGATACATGGAATACATCATGAACACCTTTGAGCTGGTCAAATCCTCCCAATAATCCAGAATGGTCCAATAAACCTAGGGGCAAGTTTCCCTTTGACGCCAAACCTCGTCTGACTTTTCTGTGGCGAGACCTTAAACAAAACTAGGTCTTCCTTGGCAAACTCTAACGACCGATATCGGTTATCATAATAACTCTTTTCCCTATCTTGAGCCGACTTCGGCCTCTGCCGAATCAGCTCGATCTTTTACGTCTGCTCAACAACTGTATCAGAATCCCATAGATGCGTATCGTCCACCTCGTTTCAACAAGTTGGTGATCAACAAGGTTTTCCATACAAAGCCTTATACGGTGCTATACCGACGCTCGCCTGATAACTGTTATTGTAAGCAAACTCACATAAGGGAAAATGCTCACCCCAACTGTCACACCCCGCCTGGAAGCGCCTAAACAGGCGGTACACTGGCGGACGGGGCACACATTCGGAACAATAACAATGGTAACAACAGAGTGCGCAGGGGAAATATATGTCACACAGTACAAATCTAATTTCATTTAATTCAGAATACTTTTGTACATAAAATAGTCAAGGGACATACTCCCCAAAATCCCCAATGAATCATACAAAGGGTACAAAATGTGGGCCCCATAACCTGCACCCAGTCCACCCTAATTTCCTGTGAAAGATTGGATAATAATGGAGTGAGCTTAACGCGCTCAGTGGGTAAATAGTTCGTGAGTATAACAATTAATAAAGCATACTTCACTATCAAATATCTTAAATACACATGTGAGCATCATAATCAATCAATATGTATGTATTCATGACACCGTCTCGTAATGGTTTGATGAACGTACATCGCCTGAGTTCACGTACAGGAACGATGCTCTGGATTCACGTACTGATGTCCCTCCCAGAGCATAGCCGGGTTCTCATGTACGTTTCTCTCCAGAGAAATGTAATGAATAGTGAGCAATGCTCATAACTATTCTATGAGTCATAAACCATATACGTCCCTAGTTGGTGATATATATGATGTCAATGCATGAATTGGTCTAGTCTACTGGTCTGGTCTTTTCTTGACATTTAGACTGACTTTGGCAACATCTGGTGATCCTTATCAGGGTCGGTATCACGACATGCAAGGTTAGGAAATTCAGTATTACATGTATAAGCTGATAGCTTTCAATAAGACCAACTAGATCAGTCCCCAGTTGAGAGGTGAGACACTAGGTCTGCTTAAATAACAAATCGCCTAGAGCAGCCCGGTGCCTCCCGTTCACAATTTAAAGTTACTGAGGACAAGACCGAGTCTAGTTGAGTTAGATTGACCACAAATCCGGCATTATAACAGTATAATACATGAATTCCAACTGTACAGGCATAAGTGCGGCAGTATAAACATTATATGACATAATGCAATGTAAATGAACAGTAGACATAATAATAATTGAATGTAAACTTTAATAAAAGTTATAAAACACGCAAACCTATGTTTCGTTCCCCCACCTTCAGATAAAAACTTTCTTTCAAATCTGGCGCTTTCCTCCAGACAGAATTTTGTCGCACCGCACGGAGAGTCTCAGACAGAGAGTCTCAAAAACTAAAATCTTAGAATGAGTGGAAGGAGAAGGAAAATCACAAGGAGAGTGATTTTGGTGTGAGAAATGAGAATGAGGAGGGTTCCTTATGTAGAGATTTTTGCGCCTGGAAGTCCAGGCGGGCTGCCTGGACTTCCGGGTATGTGCCTGGACTTCTAGGCATGTGCCATCTGCCTAGACTTCCAAGCATGTGCCATGTGCCATGTGCTTTGTGCCTGGACTTCCAGGCATGTGCCATGGGCCATGTGCCTTGTGCCTGGACTTCCAGGCATGTGCCATGTGCCATGTGCCGTATGCCTGGACTTCCAAGCATGTGCCATGTGCCATGTGCCATGTGCCATGTGCCTGGACTTCCAGGTATGTGCCGTGTGCCATGTGCCTGGACTTCCATCGAAATACAGGGTATTATTATTATTATTATTATTATTATTATTATTATTTTGTGAAATACAGGGTATTACACTCTACCCCCTTAAAGAGATTTCGCCATCGAAATCAATTCAAGTAGTTATGATGGTTATGTGCTTGAGATCCACTGCCAGCGTCATCTCGTGCGAGTCCAGGATAGTGCTAGTATGGTCCCTGAATTGCACTGTTGCCGGTGGAATCCTCATCATCATAAAACCATGGAGAGCAAATGGAATCGGATTCATCCTCTGAAGATTCCTACATTTGCATAACAGATGGTGGTGGAGGGCGATGGTTACATCATTTGAGGGGAGGGAGGTTGAGTGGTGGAATATTTTTTCGTGTTGTTGTTTGAATTCGACCCCTTGGCAATTGTGGTAGAAGGTCCTACCAAGTTGAGGGCACAGGATTGTTGCAAAAAAGTCATGCACGTTCTGGCGATAATGATCGTTGTGCGGTGATGGAGTTGGTGATGCAAAGTAGTAGTGACTTGACTCTGCTTCTTGAGAAGTAGTTACAAGTTGCCAAGGAGGCTACTGCGTGTGTGCATCACGATATCCATGGATGTTAGTTTCAGACATCGGTGTAGTTATTCAAATGATACAATGTTTTAAGATAAGTGTAATAATGTTTCATCAGTTTATTGATAAGTGAAAATAGGACAATGTATCGCATCATCAGTTGGTACTAGAAAACAATTCAGGATATTTCTGTTTAATAGTTTCTTCTAGTTCCCATGTTGCTTCCTCTACGCCGTGGTGATCCCAGAGCACATTAACAAGTGGTATGCTACGTCGTCGTAGTTTTTGAGTTTTTCTATCTAAAATCTGTATCGTTTTCCCCTGATACGTATTTCCTTCCCCAACCCGAACCTCGACTAAAGGGATGATATGCGAAGGATCAGGACGATACTTGCAAAGCATAGATACGTGAAAAACGTCATGAAGGCATGGACGATGGAAGGGACAGACGATAAGCAAGTTTGCCAATACATTCAATGATCTGAAATGGACCGATATACCTCGGGGAGAGCTTGCCTTTGATCCCAAAGCGTTTGACACCTCTTGTGGGCTGGACTTTCTGAAAAACTAAGTCCCCCTTATCAAATTCTAGAGGTTGTCTCCGCTTGTCAGCATAGCTCTTCTGTCGACTTTGTGCAACACGAAGTCGTTCTTTTACTAGTGTGATCTTCTCAGAAGACTCTTGAACTAGTTCAGGGCCTAAATTCTGTCGATCTGCCATATCTAACCAGCATACCGGAGATCTGCAAGGCCGACTATAGAGAGCGTCGTATGGTGCCATGCCGATACTAGTTTGGTAGCTGTTGTTGTATGCAAACTCAGCTAGATGCAAATACTTTGCCCATCCGTCATTAAAATCCAAAATGCAGCATCGTAACATGTCTTCTAAGATTTGGATAAGCCGCTCTGACTACCCATCAGTCTGAGGGTGGAAGGTTGCGCTCATAGTGATCTTAGAACCCATTCTATTTTGGAAGCTTTTCCAAAAGTTTGATGTGAATCGAGGGTCTCAATCAGAGACGATCGTGAGTGGTATGCCATGAAGGCGTACGATCTCTCTTTCATATAGTTCTGCAAGTTTGGCGGGATTATCCGTGAACTTTATTGGCAAGAAGTGTGCAGACTTTGTAAGTCTGTTAATGATAACCCAGATAGCATCTTGCCCTTTATTATTTCGAGGCAAGGCCGTAACAAAATCCATTGCGATGCTCTCCCACTTCCATTCTCCAATAGCTAATGGCCAGAGAAGTCCTGAGGGAAGTCTTCGTTCTGCCTTAACTTTCTAGCAAACGAGACATCGAACAACGAAGTCTGCAATTGCCGTCTTCATTCCAGAAAACCAGAATTGTCGCTTGACATCCTTGTACATCTTGTCACCCCCAGGATACATAGCGTACCTCGAACAATGCATCTCAGTAAGCACGTTTTTCCGAACCTCAGGATCGTTTGGTAGATAGAGACGTTTTTTATAGAAAATGGCTCCGTCTTTAGATACTGACCAATGAGGAAGATCTTGTCCTGTGAGTAGAAGTTCTCGTTTCTCCATTAACATAGGGTCAGTGGCTTGAGTAGCTGAAATCTTTCGAACGAGCTCAGAGGTGGCTGATAATTGAGAGAGTTGTGGTCATGGTCCCTCAACGTTCAGCTGTAAGTTAAAGTTATCCATCTCTGTAGCCAACTTCCACATTTCATAGTTAAGAGTGCAAGCAACATAAGATTTTCTACTCAGGGCATCAGCCACAACATTGGCCTTTCCGGGATGGTACTGGAGTTGAAAGTCATAATCTTTCAAGAATTCCAACCATCGTCTCTGGCGGAGGTTTAGGTCTCTCTGAGTGTATATGTACTTAAGACTTTTGTGATCCGAGAAGACCTCAAACCGTTCACCGTATAGGTAATGACGCCATAGCTTCACTGCAAACACAACAGCTGCAAGTTCCAAGCCATGTGTTGGGTAATTACCCTCGTGAATCTTTAGTTGCCTCGAGGCATATGCAACAACTTGGCCTTCTTGCATTAGTACGACACCTAAGCCTTGGAGAGAGGGGTCGGTGTATAATGAAAATCCAATTGCATTTCTTGGAGTGATAAGTACAGGTGCCATCGTGAGGCGTTTCTTCAATTCTTGAAATGATGCTTCACGGGCGGGATTCCAGATGAATCGCACGTCTTTTCGAGTGAGCTTGGTATAGGTTCAGCAATTTTTGAGAAGTCTTTGATGAAGCATCTGTAATAGCCAGCCAACCCAAGAAAACTCCTAATCTGAGTAACAGTGGCAGGCTACTTCCAGTTTAAAACGGCTTCGACCTTAGAAGGATCTACCTCAATGCCATTGCCTGAAACCACATGGCCTTGGAATTGAACTATCTTCACCCAAAATTCGCACTTACTCAACTTTGCATATAGTTGGTGGCTTCTCAAGGTCTGGAGGACTATTTTCAAATGTATTTTATGGTCTTCCTCAGTTGAGGAATATATCAAGATGTCATCCACAAAAACCACCACAAATCGGTCTAAGTATAACCTGAATATGCGATTCATCAAATCCATGACTGCAGCAGGTGCATTTGTTAGACCGAACGACATAACTAAGAACTCGTAATGACCGTTACCTAGTTCTGAATGCCGTCTTGGTGATGTTCGACTCTCGGATCCGGAGTTGGTGATAACCGGACCGTAAATCAATCTTAGAGAAGTATTTGGCTTCTCTAAGTTGGTTGAACAAGTCATCGATCCTGGGTAATGGATATCTGTTCTTGATGGTGACGTTATTCAACTTACGATAATCGATGCAAAGTCGTAACGAACCATCCTTTTTGAGAACAAACAGAACTGGAGCGCCCCAGGGTGATTAACTCTTTTGGATGAAGCCATTACTCTCTAATTCCTTTAGTTGTTTGTCTAATTCGACTAGCTCGACATTAGACATTCTGTATGGTGGAATTGAGATAGCCCCTGTCCCAGGTATGAGGTTGATCTCAAAATCGAATTCCCTAACTGGAGGTAGACCAGGAAGGTCATTTAGAAAAACTCTTGGAAATTTAGATATGACTGGAACATCGTGTACTTCGAGAGGGTATAGTGTTGGTGATTCATTTGCGTCACCAAGGGATAACGCTCGAAGTTGAGATTTGAGAAGTGCAACTGTTGATTTGTGTATCCATTTCCTTGTTCCGTGAATCTTGACAAACTCTCATGTAGGCAAGGTTAACTGAACTTGCTTCTTCAGACAGTTGATCTTTGCATTCAGTGGTGTGAGCCAGTCCATGCCGAGGATGATGTCGAAGTCGTCAATATCCATCACAAAAAGATCTGCATATATTATCTGTTCTAACATTCAAAGTTAACATCGAGAACACTGCAAATTCACGTCAGTACCAGATCCAAACGGTGATGTGACATGGAGTGTGATGTTTGTGGGTTCAAGATGCAGGCCTAAATGTCTTACCAATGCTGATGATATAAAAGAATGCGTAGCACCTGAATCAAACAAAACATGCACCATTGTATTGAACAAAGGAAAGGTACCTTCGACTACATTGTTGTCTAGGAGGGGTTGTTAAGCGATGGCATATGCTCTGCCCTGATTCCGTTGACCCTGGTTTTGCTGGTTCTGCCTGGGTTGGGCATTAGCAGCAGGTGGTGCTTGTTGGACCGGAATAGCAGGAACAGGTTGCTGAAGGTGCGGACATACATTTCTTATGTGGCCCTGCTGGCCGTAGTTGAAACAAGTAGGCCTGTATTGCTGATTGTGTTGCTTGCCATGCTGATTGTTCTGTTGGGCTTGCTGATTGTGATGTTGACCACCACCTCTGCCATTGCCGTTTCGACGGCCACCCCTTCCATAATGACCTCCGCGGCCATGATTACGAAAACCCTGATGGTTAGGGTTAGAAAGTTCAGCCGCAGGTGTTGTGGCCTCATTCTTCGAAACAGAGACTGGGAGGGCTTGGTTTTGATTGTAGTAGGGCTTCTTCTTGTTGCTCTGCTGCGAGCCTTGTTGGGAAAGCGTTGCAGGCCGTTTGCCCTTATTCATTCTTTGTTCTTGTAAGATCTTCTCTTGTTCAAAGCTCATGGCCTTGTCAACAACCTCCTTGTAAATCTTGAGATCCAAGATCGACAAGGCTTGTCGAATGTCATGGCGAAGGCCATTATAAAATTTCTCAGTCTTATCTCGCTCCTTTGAGATGGTGGGGAGAGAGTAGACTGATAATTCTTTGAATTTTCCAGCATATTCTCTGACAGTCATGGTGCCCTGATATAACTTAGCGAATTCCTGGCGCTTCTGCTTCATCACCGCGCTAGGAAAATACTCATCAATAAACATTAACTCAAACTGTTTCCAAGTCATATCTGCTATGTTGACCCTTGGGTCTTCTTTCACTGTCATCCACCATGTGTTTGCCCCACCAACAAGTTGGTAGGTCGCTAGTGGAATTTTTCGAGTCTCATCGACTCCCATTGCATCAAGAGCCTTCTTTGACTCATCCATCCACTTTTGCACCTCATCAGCATCAATGGTGCCATCGAAAGTAAAAGGTTGTAGCCGCTTGTATTTAGTAATCTGATCGGTTTGAGCTTCCGACCCAAATTTTACAGGTGCTTGAACCGTGGCAACCTGACTGGTCGCGGTCTCACGAACGACCGTTTGAACAGTGGCTTTGATTGCTTCCACAAATTCGGCGAAAAAGGTTTCCATGCTCGAAGGCATAGTAAAGGGTGCGGGTGGGGATGGTATTGCCTGCCCAGATGGAGTGGCAGTGTCGGGTGTGGCCTGTGCTGTTGTCGGAGGCGGCGATTCCTGAATCTCAGGAGGTGCCTCAACTGCTGGAGGAACAGTACGTGGCCTTCCTCTCTTCTTTGTTTGCATTTTCTCACTGGCAAGGAGAAAATAAAACCAAGATTTAGGAGCTGTAGCCAAGTATAATGTTATAGTACGCTCAACAACAATTTCGAGAGTACTGTAATGTTAAAATCACTTATTTTTCTAAGTATAGTGTAAGGTTTTTGTTGAGGAATCACAGAATCTTATAGATCTCGTATGTTTGGCCATGGTGTAAAAACAAACAAGGTTAGAATGTTTATATAATAAGTACAAAACTTTGCAAGTATTTCAAATGATTTGGTTATGGTCCTTGTGAACATACATATATATTTCATTGAAAATCCATACGAGTCATAAGAATTCTAAGATTTGCCTCGGTAAATATCCTAATCTAACGTTCTATCGCAATCTTATGTATTCAAACTCTTACTCTTAGTCTTTTCGAATATTAGCCAAGTTCATGTGTCCCATACCACATGACTTTGGTAATAAGGGTGTTAACCAAGTTAAGTTGTATGACATAATGCAGTGTAAATGAATAGTAGACATAATAATAATTGAATGTAAACTTTAATAAAAGTTATAAAACACGCAAACCTATGTTTCGTTCCCCACCTTCAGATAAAAACTTTCTTTCAAATCTGTTTGTCGCACCGCATGGAGAGTCTCAGACAGAGAGTCTCAAAAACTAAAAACTTAGAATGAGTGGAAGGAGAAGGAAAATCACAAGGAGAGTGATTTTGGTGTGAGAAATGAGAATGAGGAGGGTTCCTTATATAGGGAGTTTTGCGCCTGGAAGTCCAAGCGGGCTGCCTGGACTTCCAGGCATGTGCCATGTGCCTGGACTTCCAAGCATGTGCCATGTGCCATGTGCTTTGTGCCTGGACTTCCAGGCATGTGCCATGTGTCATGTGCCTTGTGCCTTATGCCTGGACTTCCAGGCATGTGCCATGTGCCATGTGCCATGTGCTTTTTCCTAAAAAAAAATTATTATTATTATTATTATTATTATTATTATTATTATTATTATTATTATTATTATTATTTTTTGTGAAATACAGGGTATTACACCAACCCCCATTGAACTCTAAAATGCAAGACCTGAGCATATCCTCCAGAATCGGAATCACTCTCGATCTGACCATCCGTCTGAGGGTGAAATGTTGTACGGAGTCGTAGACGGGTCTCAAATTGAGTCTGCAAGACGTGCCAAAACCTCGATGTAAACCAAAGATCTCTATCAGATACGATCGAGACGGGGGTCCCATGCAATCTCATGAACTCCCTCACATATAATCTGCTCAGTCTATCCACAAAGTCTCTGGCGCTCATAGGAAGGAAGTGTGCACTCTTGGTTAATGTATCGACTGTTGGCCCATATATGTCCAAGAGGAGGGGTGAATTGGACACTTAGACAATTTAAAAATTGATTACAATGGAAAAATTAAAGTGTGAAAATTAAACAAATGTGCAAAGTCGATTTATAGTGGTTCGGCTACTTGCCTACGTCCACTACCTAACATCCTTAGTTAGGATTTTGAACCTTATCACTAAGGGATTCTCTTACAGGTGAGAATCAAACCATTACACCTTTTCTCAAATTGTGGGTGTGAGAACAACCGTTACACTGCTCAACTTGCAGGCTTGAGACTAACCTAACCTTTCTCAACTTATGGGTGTGAGAACTACCGTTTCTCAACTTACAGGTGTGAGAAGACCTAACCTTGTTGAATATAAGAATATAAACTCAGTAGTTTATCTAACTACTGTTACAACCTTCATACATTATACAAGATATGAAATTGAGAACAACTGTATCCTATGAACTATCTCTCAAATTTCTCTTTTAGCAAGAATGATATAAGTTAAAGCAATGCTGAACAATTTGAGTGAAAACAGTTCGAACTTTCAAATAGATTTTCAGATAAAGATAGAATTTTAGCTCAGTATGAAAATCATTTGAATGAGTAAAGATTCAAATACAATGCTTTGAAACAATAATAACTTAAGAGCTTTTTGAATCAAATGAAAACTCGACTAACTTTCGAAAAAGTTTTGGCTTAGAGAATTTTCAGTGTCTTAACAGTTTGTTAAGTGGCTGTATATATAGACTTGTAGTGATGAAGCTGTTCATTTGAATTTGAATTTCAAATATGAACGTTTACTCACAACAGCTAGAATATATCACGTAAATGGAAACTGCACATTTTATGAATATTTTGATTTTCTCCACATACACGAATAAGGAAAGTTTTAGAAGACGTGGTTCGTGAATCAGAGAATATCTCTTACAAATACAGAAGATTGATTTTGTACGAAAAGTTGTTCTAAAAAGGTGGCCAAAAAGGATGTACATGTCAGAACAACAAAAATATCATTTTTTTCGTTTCGTTCCTTTGAGGGTACTCATAGAGCATCAGCGTCCTATTGAACAATGAAGTGAGGGAGCTACTGAATTGTAAGCGTCCCGACTTACTTTGACAATTAAACGACTTAAATCATGAGGGCGTTATTCGATAGTAAGCGTCCTGCTTTGTTTTAAAAATAGTAAAACGCACGAGGGTGCTACTCAAGAGTTAGCGTCCTGATATTTAAAATCAGTGTTAAAACAAACTTAAAAGATGTTAAGTTCGTTAATGGACAGTAAGAGTCCTGAAAGTTATTAAGTGGATTCTAAAGATGAGGGTGCTCCTACACAAGTAACGTCCTAATATTTTATTCAAGTTATAACTATCAGCGTCCTTAAAGATAGAAATCACTTATAAAGAGAACTTTCAGCGAGCTGAAACTAAGTCAGCGTCCTGACATTCTCAAAGGTTGACAAAAAGAAAGGTCGCTACTTAAACGTAAGCGTCCTTGTGAATAAGTTCAATTCAACCTTGAGCGTCCTAATTTTTTTTCAGCGTCCTGACTCATTAAGTCCAGGAGGGCACTGCTAAAACATTAGCGTCCTGAAAAACTCTATAAAAATGATATTTGATTTCTCGATTAAAGCTCAATAATACAAAATATATTTTCGGATTAAATCAAATACTTTAGAAATCATAGAAATACCTTTAATCACTAAAATATGAAAATGATTAAATCTTGCTGAGAGCAAATTGATCGTTTGACATTACATTCTAAGTACTAACAGACTCAGAACTTTACTTGAGATGATCAATAGACTTGTAAGCTCAATTCCTTGATCTTGATTCTTGATAAATCTGAAACACTTGACAAGATCATTAGATACACAGATTGGAGATATTTGGAATCATCAAAACTTTCATGTCATGGGGTTTATTGAAATAACAATCTCCCCCTTTTTGATGATTTCAAATACTCACAGATCATGCAGATAATTGTACTTATGCATTCAAACATATAGCGAAATTAAAGTAGCAAGTAGTGTGTCAAGCATATCTGTAAACATGTTAGGTATATGATTTCAACATAAAAATTACAAGATAAGTTCAATCACAATATACAAGAGTTTGAAAATTATAGAGTAAATATCTTGTACAGAAACTCAGATGAACTCCCCCTGACTTGTAGCTTCCCTCTTGAGCTAATCTTAGCCTTAATATCTGCATTCTCTTCTCTCCCTTTTTGAAAACAACAAAAAGTGGATAGGCTTAGCTCATACTGGGACTCTTCCCTTTCTTTTTTCTCTCGGCCTCCTCATCCTTCTTGGATCCACTAGAACTAGGTTCAAATTCTTTGGGTTTCCTTGGTGCTCGTGTCCTTGAGGAATCACATGTGCTTTGTCTCACACTACTGAAAGATTCATCAATTACTGTTACCCTTCCAAGATTTTTCAATGAATTTTTCGTGAGCATGCTTGGAAACACAAAATTTAAATGGATCAAGAGGTGGACTGGGTTTGAAGCCTTTAACTTTCCTTTCCGTACGACCTTGAGCAAAATCAGGAGAAAGTGTATGACCTTTAAACTCTAGCCTAATTGGTCACTTGCATTTAGGATTAGGAAAGGCCTCTAATGAGGGATCTGGGGTTGAAGACACTCTTCGACTGATTCTATGTAACGACTCTTCATCATATTCTTCATCATCTTCACATTCTAATATGCCACGAAGTCTGTCAGACTCCTTAGGTCCTTGAGGGCGTGTGAAGGCTGGAGCTCGTGGTGCAGGTGGAACTTTGACACCCTTCTTCTCTAACAGATGAAAGGACATTGCAAAACGTTTCATGCTAGAGGCAATATACCACACAGTAGAATGCAGTCTACTGTTCATTACCTTGAAGAGGTCTTCAAAGAACCTACTACTCCTTCCACTCGATCTACAGCTGTGATGACAGTATAAGACAAATCCATAATGCTTGTGGCAAGGAAAGGCATCTTATTCTCCAAGTTGTGAAGTTTCTCAAAAGCTCGAGTAACCAAGTCGAGAATCTTGGTTAGTTTATCATCCTTTGTTTGTGCTGGCCTTGAAGTATCTTAATTCTCTTTTAGACTAGAGACGGCTTGCAGCACTAGATCAAGCGATGTCTTGCTCGTTACTTGATCTAAGATAGCATCCAAAACTAATTGCAAAGTGTCAGAAATGGACTTATCTATAGAGGATTCAGCCATTTTCTTCTTAAGCTTTGAATTTCTTCAAGAATCTTCTTTAAAGCTTCTTCAGTTAAGTCACTTGCAACACTTCTTGGTGTAGTTGGCATTGTGTGACTTTGAGGAACTTGAGGTTCGGCTAGAGATTGTTGAGGAGCTGGCAATCTCAGAGGAACACTAGCAACAAAAGCTTTAATGAATGTCTTAATCTGTTGCATGTTCTCCTGAATCTTCTTCACAAAATTATCATATGATGATGAAGTGGAGCTTGAGGAAGGCAAGGACTGCATGACACTTAATTGTGTGTCTATTTGTTGTGTTATTTTCTCGTGAGAGCTTAATTCTTGTAACTCATTAATCTCAACTCTCTCTTGAGATTTCAGAGATTCTCGGATCTCTGACAATGTCTCATTTTTCAGCTGAACTTGATTTTGTTCTAAACAGTCATTAGCTGAGACATGACAAAAATCTTATCTTTTCTCACTCTTCTCAAGAAATCTTCCTCTCTAAAGATCTCATCTATTGGCTTGCTGGAAGAAGGATAAGAAGGCGGCTCATGATTAGATGAGCTTTCCTCATGAATATTTTTCATTTCATCTTCTTCTTGGAACTCAGCATTGGCCTCATGAAAATCTTCAACATGATCTTCTTCATCAGCTTTTTCATTCACATCATCTCCCTGATAGGGTATGATAGTCAGATTATAGCCCTCTGCATCTTGACATTTTTCACCATCAGACTCAGTCCTTTATGAGTCTTGGGATTCCATTGAGATAGTGATATCAAATGGGGATGGCGTCCTAGAAATGATTTTATTTGAGTCCCCACTAACTCTCTCTCTGGTGATGTCCTCTAAGATTGCACAGCACTTTCTGACTCATGCAAATGTTCTTCAACAACGTCCTGAGCAATCTGGGTCACCTCTTCCATCAGATGTTCTTCAGCATGAACAACTTGCTCTGCACGTTCAATTTACACATCATCAATTGAAACATGCTCAATATGAGTTGCGGGGGCAGCTTCCTCTTGCACAACCTGTTCTTCTTGAGCAGTCGAAGCTTGGGCAGCTTCTCTCTCCATTGCTGAGACATCTTCTCTTCTTATTTCATATTTTCTACTAGATTCTCCCACAAGTGGAACGTCTGACATTGGAAGCCATTTGTCTAATGCAGGGATATAAGTGTATCTCATCAATTTTACAGTGGTTTGACCAATGTAGTTGTATCTGCTGGTCTCCTTGAAGCTTTCTCCATTGAAATCAATACCACATCTCTCGAACAGAGTGTTGAGGTACATACCAAGTGACAGACTTCCTCCTCTTCTAATCACTGTATTCATCACATGCATGAGAATGTGGGCGAGATTCACTTTCTTTTTTTCCAGAATGCACCAGATTAAGAATAAATCTAAGTGATTCACATTACCCCTGCTGCCGATTTTAGGCTGAATGATGTGGATAATGATGTTGTGGATTATTCTGGGAATAAGTTCAAATGACTGATTTGTGAGTTTCTTGTTGACACTAGAGTGGTCATTTTTCTTTGAAATAAGATTAAGAGCAGAAAGGTGGTTATAGCCTGGATACTGGACTTTGTTTTTAGTGAATGAAAGTATATGGGCACTTTCATCACTCGGCAAGGAAAATGCTTCAGAGAAGAATCTGGGAGAAATCTTAATAGATTTTCCCTTTAGCAAAGATTGTTTTGTGAATTCAGAACCGGGTTTATGGACTAGATTTAAATAGAATTAGTGACAAGTTGAGTTTTAATAGTTAGGTTGCATCTTATTTTGATAGATTTTTGTTTTCATTCGATTAGTTTTTAGGTGTTTTTGCTTGATTAATATACTTAGTTGTTTTAGATGCATTTAGGCTTTATCTTAGGTATTGATAGATTTTTATCATGAATAAATGACTTATTGATACATGTTAATATCATAGAAGTCATTTGTTTTGAGTATATTTCATTGTAGTTTATTTTTTGATTAATTGCTTGAAATTTACACTTGTTTTTTATTTGTAGGTAAATAAGGAGTCCAAAGTGGGTTGAATCAAGGGTAAATTGGTGTTCAAAAGAAGTTAAATACATGTGCAAGAAGTGGAAGAAAATTTGTTCAGTCCACAATAAAAAAGCCGAAGCCGAGCAGAAAAAATGGCTAAGTCCACAACTGGGCACACAAATGAGGCTCTGGGCGCCGCGGCGTCCAGGAATCCCTAACGCAGCGCCACTTGCCACTCTGAGAAATAAAGTCAAGGTGCCACGGCGCCACTCGCGCCCGTGCTTTTAGTTGCTTTTTAGCAACTCTTCCGAATTTAGCAAGTTTTTTTAAGAGATATTGGACGACTTGGAACGTATGATAGATCGATTTTAGGGTTTTTTGAGAGGAAGAAGAGGAGGCAAGAAGAAAAGAACAAGAAGCAACGGGAGATTTGAAGAAACTAAGAAAAGAAAGGAGATTAACCACCATTGAAGGGGGTTTCTAACTTAGTTTTCTTCTCTTTGTGCTTGTAAATGTTATATTCCGTAGTTTTATATCTTTTTATTCTTCTATCCATGATTATGAATATGAGCTAAACTTCTAATTTAGAGGTTTAATTGATCTATGTTGGATTTTATGGTTTGAATAATATATATATGTTCTTTATTGATTTGTGGATTTATTTGCAATTTTCGATCCTTAATGCATACAAATTGTTGGCCACATTTTGTATGATCTTAGATTTGGTATCTATCACTCGGGAGAGGGGATATTAAATTGTATTAGGAAAATTGCGAACTAGGGTAATTGTATCATGTTGGGAAACCTACAATTCCTTTGGAAATCACTTTAAAATGGATCCAAAATCTTAAAGCATGTTTAATACGTTGGTTTATCACTTGGGAAAGGGGATTAATGTGTTAAGCATAGGTAATTGAACTATCACTTGGAAGAGGGGTTTAATTGATTTATTATCCAAGATTTATAATTCCATGATTCAATGATTTGCATGAACTTTTGAAAACTATAAGTGACAACTTAGTGAAATTAATCCTCTAGAGTTTCTAATCATTGTTTTTCCCCCAATTTAGTTTAATTTGCATTGATTTACTTTAATTTTGTTTGTTTTAATTCAAGCACATTAAATCATCCTTTTTATCACCTAAATAAAATTAATCTCATAGTAGTATTGGGCATTTATTTCAGTAAAACTACTTTTCCTTGTGGATATGACACCCGACTCACCTCGGTTTTACAACTTGATAAATTTGTTTACTTGCGAATTTAAATTTTCTCTATCAATTGGCTGACGAGACTAGGGTACCATTTTGAATTTAAGGTAAGTAAATCAATCCAGCCTTGGAACTCAAATAGAGATAAAATGTATAGGTGGGAGTTAATGAAAAAATCAAAATCGACATAGCATCCATCAATTACAGCTCGGTTAATGAGCTTCTCGGCTTTATCTCCCTTTCTTCTCATCTGAGAAGAAAAAGGTGGGTGAGATGGTCTAGACACGGTCTCAATAGGAGGCGTGGGTATAAATGGTGTGGTTTCCTCAGCCAGATCAGCCTGAGTTGGTTCAGTTCTTGGTCTCACACTTCTATCTGGAGGTGATGATGGTGAAACTGCTCGCTTTCTTGCAGAGAAGGGGCAAAGTTTTTCGGGTTTGGGGGCCATTGAAAATTCAAATGAAAAAAATATGAAGAACTGAGGCAACAACTCAAATACTAATACAATAAGAATTAGAAGATTAAAAATGAATAGAGAACATGATTTACCAAAGGTTAAAGATAAAGATTCAGCGGTAATTTTTGAAACAATTCTTGGTAAGTTCTCGTCGAAGCATCCTAGGGCACAAAAGGTGAAAAGTGACTGCTAGGTTACAAAAATTTTGATTTTATAATGAAAAATCGATAAGCTCGCTCCTGACACACACCAGCACGTGTCGCTTCCTAGTCTCTAAAGGTGGTTTAATTTAATTAACATTTGCGACCAATTAGCGTCCTTCTTCTGACTAGCGTTCTTGAATGACTAGAGCTAGTATGCGCTATAGCGTCCTCATTTGTTGTTAGTTTTCTTCAGGACATTTAAGCACTACTATTAATCAGATTTAACCAATTAATCTTAAGCATCGTATGGTTGAATGAACAATATCACAAGTTATATTTCATCACCCAAACATCAATAATATAATCATGAGAGAAAATATTTAAGCATTCTAAGCATTGCATGATTAAAGAAAATCATTTATCACTGATAAGTATATTCTGATAATAGCACTAGTGACGAGAGTAACTTTTATACCTTTGCATAATTTTTAACTTTAAACTCAAGGTATTGCAAAGTCCTCGACTTGAGCACTTTGTCTCATTTTGAAGCAGCTGAGATAATTCATTATCTTCTTTCTCCATGCTGACTTCTTTCTCGACATTCTATCAAGAGATCTTTCATTGAACGTCCTGGATGTGCTTCTTGAAGATTGATGACACATTGTGTATATATCATTAGCAACTTCACTTCCGTTCCTGGTTGGTATATTTGCAAGAACGTCTTCTCTCTCAAATGAAGTTTCTAACCCACTCAAAATATAATCAATTTCTTGAAAAGTGATTTCAAATGGATTTGAAAACTCGTTTAGAAAATCTACTTTATATTTCCAGTTCTCAGGAAATTGTTAAACAAATGTTGTACTAAAGTAGAGTGAGAGATGGTTTTTCCAAAGTATTCAAGTTCATTTACTATACATATAAAACGTTGCAGGTTATCATGAACTGACTCATTTTCTAAAACCCTAAAGTGAACGAGTGGTTCTTCTAATGTTCTAACTGGGTCTCTAGTCTCATCCCTTCTTTCCACGGTTTGCAAGAGATCACAAAACACTTTTAGATTCATTTCCCATGGTTCAACAGATTCAACTAACATAGTCAGCTTCTCATTCCATTTCTTTGGAAGCTTATCACAGAAATATATTAGAGATATTTCTGTAGGTATTTTCTGATTCAATTCTTGCATTCCGTCAAGAATAGATTGATATTTGTTGCATGTCGTATCAAGAGATTCATTCTCTGATATCTCAAAGGCATCAAATAGTCTATCAGGCTCTTTGAGCTTTTCATCTCGAATGTTAATCTTTTCACAATGAAGTGATTTGAGTGTTTCCCAAATCTCCTTGGCACTCTCAATATGAACTACCCTTTCTACTTTTTCGTCGGGTAGAGAACAACACAAGGCATAGACAGCTTGAGCGTTAAGTTTATCATTTAGTCTTTCCTTATCTGTCCATAGCTCAATAGGCTTGTCGGGCATGGTGTAGCCATTTACAACCATTTCCCATAGACTGATATCCTTAGATCGTAGAAAGGATTTCATCCTTATCATCCAATCTTCAAACCAGTCTCTATTGAACAAAGGTGGTCTATCTAAAGGTTGACCTACTTCTACGACATTGCCTTTGGTTATTGCCATTGACATCAAAAAAATTGTGAAGTTTCTTTCAAGAGCAACACCGCTTTGATACCAATTGTTGGCCCAGATATGTCCAAGAGGGGGGTAAATTGGACACTTAGACAATTTAAAAATTGATTACATTGGCAAAATTAAAGTGCGGAAATTAACAAATGTGCACAATCAATTTATAGTGGTTCGACTACTTACCTACGTCCACTGCCTAATCAATTAGGATTTTGAACCTTATCACTAAGGGATTCTTTTACGGGTGAGAATCAAATTGTTACACCTTTTCTCAACTTGCGGGTGTGAGAACAACCATTACACTGCTCAACTTGTAGGCTTGAGACCAACCTAACCTTTCTCAACATACGGGTGTGAGAAGACCTAACCTTGTTGAATATAAGAATATCAACTCAGTAGTTTATCTAACTACTGTTACAACCTTCATACAGTATACAAGTTATGAAATTGAGAACAATTGTATCCTATGAATTATCTCTCAAATTTCTCTTTCAACAAGAATGATATAAGTTAAAGCAATTCTGAACAATTTGAGTGAAAACAGTTCAAACTTCCAAATAGATTTTCAGATAAAGATAGAAATTTTAGCTCAGTATGAAAATCATTTGAATGAGTAAAGATTCAAATAAAACACTTTGAAACAAGAATAACTTAAGCTTTTTGAATCCGATGAAAATTCGACTAACTTTCGGAAAGAGTTTTTGCTCAGAGAATTTTCGGTGTCTTAACAAGTTCTTAAGTGGCTGTATATATAGACTTGTAGAGATGTAGCTATTCATTTGAATTTGAATTTCAAATATGAACGTTTACTCATAACAACTAGAATATATCACATAAATGACAACTGCACATTTCAAGAATATTTTGATTTTCTCCACGAACACGAATAAGGAAAGTTTTAGAAGACATGGTTCGTGAATCAGAGAATATCTCTTACAAATACAGAAGATTGATTTTGTACGAAAAGTTGTTCTGAAAAGGTGGACAAAAAGGATGTACATGTCAGAACAACAAAAATATCACTTTCTTCTTTTTGTTCCTTTGAGGCCGCTCATAGAGCATCAGCGTCCTATTGATCAATGAAGTGAGGGCGCTATTGAATCGTATGGGTCCTGACTTATTTTGACAATTAAACGACTTAAATCATGAGGGCGCTACTCGATAGTAAGCGTCTTGTTTTATTTTAAAAACACTTAAACACACGAGGGCGCTACTCAAGAGTTAGCATCCTGATATTTAAAATCAGTGTAAAAACAAACTTAAAGCATGTTAAGTTCGTTGATGGATAGTAAGCGTCCTGAAAGTTATTAAGTTGATTCTAAAGATGAGAGCACTCCTACACAAGTAGCGTTCTAATAGTTTATTCAACTTATAACTATCAGCGTCCTTAAAGATAGAAATCACTTAGAAAGAGAACTTTCAGCGAGCTGAAACTAAGTTAGCTTCCTGACATTCTCAAAGGTTGACAAAAAGGAAGGTCGCTACTTAAACATTAGCGTCCTTGTGAATCAGTTTAATTGAACCTTGAGCGTCCTAATATTTTAACAGCGTCCTGACTCATCAAGTCCAAGAGGGTGCTGCTAAAACATTAGCGTCCTGAAAGACCCTATAAAAACGATCTTTGATTTCTCGATTAGAGCTCGATAAAACAAAAAGATATTTTAGGATTAAATCAAATACTTTAGAAATCATAGAAATACCTTTCAAATGCAGCGATCAAAATATGAAAATGATTAAATCTTGTTGAGAGCAAATTGATCGATAGACATTACATTATAAGTACTGACAGACTCAGAACTTTACTTGAGATGATCAATAGACTTGTAAGCTCAGTTCCTTGATCTTGATAAATTTGAAACACTTGACAAGATTATTAGATACACAGATTAGAAATATTTGGAATCATCAAAACATTCATGTCATGCGGGTCATTGAAATAATATTGACCACAACCCAAATGGCATCCAATCTACCCTGAGACTTCAAAATTCCCATGATGAAATTCATCGTAATGTGTTCCCATTTCCACTCAGGTATGGGCAATGGCTGCATCTGACCTCCAGGCATCTGGTGTTCAACCTTAACCTGCTGGCACACCTCAGATCTTTGCACATACTCAACTATACTCTTCTTCATCCCATGCCACAACATAGACCTTTTCATGTTGTGATACATCTTGGTAGCCCCTGAATGAATAGTATGTTGAGATCTGTGTGCCTCCTAAAGTAACTCAATCCGCAACTCCACATCATATGGGATTCATAGTCTCCCTCTAAAACAAAAGGCATAATCTGACTCTCTCTGCCAATTGGCCTGGTCAGCACTATCTGCATATCTATAGTACATATCGAAATTCGGACTATGTTCCTATAGATCCTTAACCCTATGAATATGAGCATCAGTAAGCTGCACGTGCATTTGAGCACATATCTCACTACGTGGTATGTCTGAGCATATACACATCATCGTCACTCTCTCAAGTAAATGTCATTACTGGGCCATTTGGAAAGCAACTACTCGAGTCTCTGCTCACTTTTGGCTTTATGCGTCAGCCACACCATTGGCTTTGCCAGGATGATACTCCAAAGAGAAATCACAATCTTTAAGCAACTCAAGCAATCTCTTCTGCCGCATATTCAGTTCCTTCTGATAAAAGAGATACTTCAAACTCTTATGATCAAAATACAAAGTGAACCTCTCATCATAAAGGTAATGCCTCCATAGCTTCAGTGGAAACACTATAGCTACCAGCTCCAAATCATGCACAGGGTAATTGTGCCCATGCAGGTAGTCAACTTCTGTTTCAACTCATTGAAAGCTTTCTCACAGGCATCCGTCCATGTGGAGGCCACATTCTTCTTAGTCAGCTTAGTTAACAGTGCGGCTATGGTGGAAAAGTCCTTCACAAACTTCCTATAATAGCCCGCAAAACGCAGAAAACTACGAATCTCTATCACTGTGGTAGGTCTTGGCCAACCAATGATTGCCTCGACCTTAACAGACTTAACTTAGATACCTTCCACACTAACCACATGACCCAAGAATTTCACCTCGGTCATCCAAAAATTACACTTGCTAAGCTTGGCATACAGCCTATGATCCAACAATGTCTACAATGTAACTCTAAGATGACGCTCATAATCCTCCTTAGTCTTAGAGTAGACTATAATGAAGACTATAATGAACTGGTCAAGATACATTCTGAATACCTTCTGCATCAGATCCATGAACATAGGTGGTGCATTAGTCAACCCGAAGGGCATCACCAAGAACACATAATGTCCATACCTCGTCTGAAAAGCAGTCTTCGGTACATCCTCATCCCTAATCCTCAACTGATGGTACCCAGACCTCAAGTCTATCTTTGAAAAGAACTTGGCCCCAATCAGTTGGTCAAACAAGTCATCTATGCGTGAAAGAGGATACTTGTTCTTCACAGATGAACAAGGATTTGATTAACTAGAATGGATCCTATTCAAGGATAGCACAAATTTGACCAAGCATAAAAGTTAGAAAACTTGATAGTTTAAACTTATTTGTCTAGAATTTCAACCTACAAGCCATGCCTTCTTTCTATCTTTATTGACAAATAAGCATACAAATCAAACACAGGACCACTCATAAATCATATAGACTATGCAAACAAGATGGAAATGTGATCTCAATGAAACAAAACAAGACTACATAAGGTTGTTTTTCACTCTTCTCTCCACTAATATAGGTCTCATACCAATCAAGATAAATAGGACATCATTAAGCTTGTAATGTAAGGCTAAGGTTAAGGGTATGTCAAGAGGATAAAAATGAAGCTTAATACACCCAAAACATCCTTGTTATATCAACAATTTTTTTTTTGCACACATCCCATTCCTTACATATGAACCAAAACTAAACAATACCCAAACTAGATTTTTCACATTTTTCGTGCATATTACCCGAAATACACCCCCAAACTTGGTCATTTCACTCATTGATGAAGAAACATGATTTTTCCTTTCTTTTTATTCTTTTCATTCTTCATCTTTTTCTTTTTCTTTTTATTCACATGAAACACATATTGTGAACTGTTTCTCATCACCTTCTCATACATTTTCATTCCATAGCCCATATTCACATACTTTCCCATGCAAAAATAGCCAAACTTAGCATAGCTCACATTTTACAAAGAATTAAGAGTGCTAAGGTAAAATAGGGAAAATCTCAATCAAAGGCCTTGGCTAATCAATTTTGGTGACAGTAAACAAGGTGATTCGGCTAAAAAATGGTGACTAGGGGTAATTCAACAACAAGGTGGGCTTAATGGCTCAATCTATCCAAAAATGGCCTAAATCATGTCCCTTATGGTGTGACTCTTAGGATTTTGCCTCAAGAAAATATCAAACAAGTTCTAGAGTCAAGTTTTGAAAAACAATTGAAATCTAAAGATGCTTACTTACAAAATATCGGTTTTACATGCAAGTGACATTCTTGATCATTATTGCATACTTAGAAGCCAACAAAGAAATCCAATAAACATGGCAAGTAAATCAAGCACACACACTTAAGAGTACTCTTTAGTTTTTCAAGGTTTATGCTAAAAAATAAGTGCTAATCCAATCCTAGATCATCCATTCAAAGTCAACTCAAATCAAAGTTCATAAAAGAATATGAAATTATTTATAATCTAGACTCATGCAAAAACAAAAATTTTCTAAAATTTCCACTAAAGACACAAAGAATTCAAACTCTCCCCCAAACTTAAAGTATGCATTGTCCTCAATGCAAAAACATCAACATATAAAAAGAAGATAAAAGGAAAAGTAACGAGACTCCCCTATTCCATACATGTAGCGCTCCACAATGGCTCTTATTGTTGGCATCTATGAGGACCCCTAAACTTGAATTGAAACTTGATAAGGGACAAAAATGAATGTCATTAGTGGAAAGTAAAAACTTAAAATTTATACTACAATGACTAAAAACTAAAAACCGGTTCGGTTGCCTCCCAACAAACGCTTTTTTTCAGTCATAAGCTAGACTTTCTCTTCTTATTTGAATCGCGTATGTTTCCTTATTATTTCAATCATCCTCCCATCTTCCTCATTTTTCAGATTTGATGACGGAATCATCGGACTTGTGTACTCCTCCAAAACAAAGATACACGAGTGATCCGCCGGTGGAAACACAAAGTCCGATGAAGCATCACTCCCAACATGTGGAGGAATGTCATTGAAATATTCAGTTGGTGCTTTCCAAATGTTTAGGCATTGACCTTCAAGCACCTCTAAATGGCTTTTATCATTAACCACTACAACTTCAACTTGTAGCCCTTGAGAAAACGAATCCGCAAAGTCAAAAACATATTCCTTGATATCCACGCACTCGTCCACTTTTTTAGGCACCTCTTGATCATCACACTCAAGCACATCCACCTGTTGGCTGTTCATTTCTTCTAGAATACTCAATTGTTGTGGTGGTGGTGTCATGTATGTTTGAGTATTCATTTTTTTTCTTTTCAAATCCTCGTATCTTTGCATTTCTTCAAGAATAGTCAACTGTCTTGGTGGTGGTGGTGGTGTCATGTCCTGGCATAGAAAATTATCTCCCTTAACATCCTCTTCATCATTGTTTGAAGCAAGTGGCCCTTCTTGAATTATCCCATTCCTAATTGAACTCAACATCTCCTCTATACGCTTTGATGTTAATAAGAACTCATCAATACTCTCGTCGAAGGAGGGCTTTTTTTCCAATTGATAGTGGGAATAGTTCTCATGCTCGTAAATTTGATCATACATGCTCGGTTGAGGTTGCACATCATTCCATGAATAGGTGTAGGAGTAGTCCTCATACATTTTTGCTGATAATGTTGCCATAGGATCACTTTGCCCAAAATCATCTTGCAAAGTGAAGTAGTTGTAATTGGTGCCATTTCTACAAAAAGAAACAATAAAAAGAAAAATCAAATACTACTAAAATCAAATAAAAGAAAATCAGAAAAAGAGAAACAATTTTTTTTAACATATAACAAACAAACAAAAATACCTAAATTAAGACAAAAATCACTTCGAATAGGTATTAATAATAGCAAAATTTATACCTTCCTAGGCATTGGCGCCAAAAACTTGATGGTGTAAATTTAAATTCGCAAGCGTACGAATATCAAGTTATAATACCCATGCTGAGTGGGTTATCGTATCCACAGAGAAGGTAATTTTACTAATCTTAATTCCCAATTCTAGAATGATTAATGGTCTTATCTAGGTGACAAAAGTGGAGTGAATTAATGGATAAAATAAAAATTAAACAAAAACGAATAGAAATAAATAAGATAAAGTGATAAATTTGAGAGAAATCAATGAATATGGATTTGGATTTCTAGAGGGTGATCCCACCATGTTTGCTGTTATGATTTTAATGGATTGTATTATTGAGTTGGTTCTTTGTTTTATAAGTCAAGAATCCAATTAGATCCAATTCCCTCTCCCAAGTGATAAATTGAATATATATTCTTAATATACTAATTCCGCTCTCCCGAGTCTGCAAATCAATACGTGAGAATTTCCTTATGATCTATGATTCTTTTTAACAACTTCAAAGGGATCCATGGGTTTCCCAACTCGACATGGATTTCCAAGGTTACGTTTTCCCCAATCTAACTCAAAATCCCTCCTCCCGGGTGATAGATTCTAAGTCTATTATCATTCAAAAGGTGATCAGCAATTTGAAAGCATTAAGATTTGGAAAACATAAATAAACCAAGAGAAACAATCAATCAACAATAAAATACTTCAACTCATAAGATCCAACATGGTTTAATCAAACCTCTAGATTAAAAGTTTAACTTATGTTCATATTCAAAGATACAAGATAGAGATTGAAGGAAGAAAACATGGAAACAAACTAAGATTAGAAGATAAATGAAGAAACCCCCTTTGTCAATGGTGGTCTCTTCTTCTTCTTCTTCTCTCGAACCTACAACTCTCCTTCTTCTTCAATCCTTCACTTGCCTCTCCTTTAACCTAATTTATTCTATTCTAAATTGCAAGATAAATTGTCTGTTAAAGTCTAAGATAAAGTCTTAAAACCCTAAAACATGCTTATATACAAGAAGTCGTCAAAAGACCAAAATGGGTAACAAAAACCCGTATAAAACACAAAAAACCCGCATGAAGAACAGTAACGGCACCGTGGCGCCCAAAACCTCTCTCTCTCGTCTCTTCTTCATGTGTAACGGCACCGCGGCGCCCAGAATGTGGAAAATGCACATTTTGTGCATTCTTCTCTTGGCTTTTTGTTGGCTTTCGGTCTACTTCTTGGGCATGTTCTTGACTTCATTTTGGCTTTAATTGCCCCTCGTTAAGCTCCTTATTCACCTACAAACAAAGCAAAAACAAATGTAAGTAAACTATATTAATCAATTAATATAAAACTATATGCAAGTATGTATGTATTAACATGTAAAATATGAGAATATTAATATGAAAATGATGCAATTGACTTTAGAAAAAATACCTAAAAATCATGATTATTTTCCTAAGCTAGCCTAATGCATGCAATTCATGAAAATACCTAGAACTAACTTCTAAAATTCATAAAAACATTTAAATGGACCTAAAACACAAAATATGAGCAATTAATGCAATTATATCTAAAAACTAGCTAAATGCACCTAAAAACCTATGAAATTAACATGTAAACTAACAACTGAAACTCAACTTATCAGTCTTTTGTAACGCCCTTATGTTTTCGTTCTTTGAATGTCAAGATGCTTATGTCATTAGTAGCGCCCTTGTGATTTTAAGTGTTTCAAAAACTTGTCAGGACGCTTATCTTCAAATAGTGCCCACACAACTTTATTCGATTTTAAACGTTAAGTAAGTCAAGGGGCTTACACTCCAGTAGCGCCCTCACTTCACAGTTCAACAGGACGCTTACAGTCTTTTAGCGCCTTCAAGGAACAAAACGACAAAGTTGGTTCTATGTGTTAGGATGCTAATTATCAAATCAGGATGCTAACACAACATTGTCATAAAACTGCGTCTGTGCACTTTTTTAGTTCATTTTTTCAGAACTTTTTATGCACAGAACCTTTTTCAGACTTGTCAGAAGTTTCCTTTGAGGCATGAATCACGTCCTTTGAGACTTTCCTTTTTTCATGCAACCTGAAAAGAATCAAAATGTTCATAAAGATGGTTTTTGCCATCTTCGTGAAAGATTCTAGCTGTTGTGAGCTAACGTTCATTTCAAAATTCAAATTCAAAATATCAACAACTTTATCCCTACTAAGTCTATATATACCAACACTTAAAATCCAAACAGAACATACAAAAAATTCAAAAAGCCAATACTATTGAAAGTTAGTTGAATTTTCAAATTGATTTCAAAGTTCAAAATTATTTTAGTTTTCAGAGTGTTATCTTTGAAACAAGTTTTATTCAAAAAATTTTCATATTGAGCTTACCTTACATCATTCATTGGAAATCTGTTTGAAGTTTATTAAATGGTTTTTACTCAAATTTTTAGCATGATTTTAATCACATATCATACTTGTTGAAAGAGAAATTTGATAGATAGTTCATAAGATACAGTTGTACTTCATTTCATATCTTGTATACTGTATCGAGTTGTAACAGTAGTTATACAAACTATTGAATACTTATCTTTGGTTGTTCAACAAAGTGGTTATTCTCAAGCCTGTAAGTTGAGAAGGTTTTAGGTTAGTCTCACACCCGAAAGTTGAGATAGGTAGTTCTCTAGCCTGTAAGTCGAGTGTTATAGGTTGGTCTCAAGCCTGTAAGTTGAGTAGTGTAGCGGTGGTTCTCACACCCGGAAGTTGAGAAAAAGTTGTAACGGTTTGGTTCTCACCCTATAAGAGAATCCCTTAGTGAAGAGGTTTGAAAATCCTAACTGAGGAGGTTAGGTAGTGGATGTGGGCAAGTAGCCAAACCACTATAAGTCGATTGTGTCAATTGATTTACTTTTTTGCACTTTATTATTTGCCATTAGATTAATTTTAATTATCTAAGTGTCCAATTCACCCCGTTCTTGGACATACCTTGGTCAACAAATAATACATAACTTGCAATTATCTACTCCAAACACTAGTGGTTTAATGATTGTGACCATGTATAAAAATATAAAGAATTTCAAATAAAACATAGCAAGGAATCAAATCAAGCACACAGACTTAAAGATAAACTCTCTACATTCTCCTAGAATTATATTCAAATAAATGCTATTTTTATCATAGGTCATCCATAAATATATAAAACCAAATAAATGCTTGTAAAAGAACATGACCCTAAACTAATCCTTAAAACACACTCAAACACACATCCCAACCCTGACAAAAATTGAAAATTCTCCTCCCAAACTTGAACAAAGCATTGTCCTCAATGCAAAACATAAAAGAAAAGAAGAAATAGAATAAAGGAGAAAAAGTTGTGAAAACCCCCTTAACCAACAACGGTAGAAGCCTCCACATAAGTATCTTCATTCTTCATCTTTACAATAGCTCGGAGAACCCCCAGACTTTTTTAGAACCCTGAAAGAGAATAATATATATAAATATCAATAACAAGGAAATCTGACAAAATAAATAAAGTAGCTAAATAAAAATAAAACTAAAACCATTGGGTTGGCTCCCAACAAGCACTTGGTTTAAAGTTATCAGCCATACTTGGCAAGTAGAGACTTGAACAACTTGTTGCAAAAGTGGGTACCTTCATCACTAATAATTGCACGAGGAGCACCAAATCGAATAAAGATATTCTTGTGTAAAACTTTCAGCGGCACCTTAGCATCATTAGTTGTCGTAGCTATAGCTTCAACCCACTTTGATACATAATCCACCGCCAATAAGATATATGTCTTGCCAAAAAAAGGGGGAAAAAGTCCATAAAGTCTATGCCCCACACATCAAAAAGCTCAACCTCCAAGATGTTGTTCAATGGTAGCTCTTCGCTCCTAGAGATGTTGCCGAGACGTTGGCACCTATCACAAGTCTTGACGAAAGTATATCACGAAATAAAGTAGGCAAACAATCAAGACACCTAGGAGAATTCTAAGTGGAAAACCACTTAGATCAACAATATTCCCCTTTTTTATAAGGACAAAAAATATAAACTTGATAAAAAAAATAATCAAATAATACTCATAGCACGATCATGATAGGATATGAAAAACACACATACTATGATATGTTTCGAAGCAATTCAAGATTGTTTACCAAGATTCTAATATTTCTCCCACTTTAGATATTATCAAAAAATGATAGAAGAATCATCCAGATTCCCATGGAGAAAGTCCTATGACTAAGGCATCAAAACATGAGAACTCCTCCTTTAAAAAGAGACAGAGACTCCCTTTAATCTATGCATTCAATATTAAAGAAGATTCATGATATACAATCAAGATTAAGCATGCATGCATACATTGAGGATGCCACATCATACGACACACACATGAGATTCAAGACGATAAATTCAAGCACATAAAGAAATGTAAACATAATAAGTATTGGAAAAATTTAGCTCAAAAACATAATACCACTTGTTGAACACTCAACAATTATTGGTACTTACGCGTGTCAGAATAAATGCATAGAATAGCCGAGATTTGCCAAAATGGATTTGATTCACAAGAAACTTGAGCATAGGAAAATTCATCTCAAGATCATAGGGCATAAGCATGATCATAATTATAAGAACGACCTAAGATGATATATGCTTCATCATGTATATCAAAACAAGCATAAGCATGGGCATATACTGTTAACCTATATGGTTCATCCTTAGCACATCCCTAAAGTATACTTGATGAAGTATATTTTGATGATCACAAACAAAGTATTTTTCGATGCTAACGAACATTTTTCAAGAACCTATCTCTACACCAAAGGAAAAGCAAAAAGCTAAGGAACTACTCGATCAATGAACTCAAAGCTTACATTCAACAATCAAGCTCGTTTCATTCACTTCATTCGAACGTTTCGATAAAGCTTCAAGACTACATCTCTCGATCAACGTTCAAGTCATTCAACTCTGAATTACTCTTATTTAAGATCTCATAATGAAGAATTGGATTTAACGGCTATGAGAAAAGAGAAATACACAAAGTATTTAAGGTATATCTTTCTCTAATCATTATTGCTCAAAATGTTTTTCAAAACCATGCATATATCATTATTATATTTTTAACTATATTTCAAATGATTTAATACTATATATTTAATTTGAAATATATCGAGTTTTTATTCGCATTTACCGAATATTTTATCGCAAGTAAAAACTATTTTCAAAGAATCTTTCAGCACTCTAATGAAATAGCAGCGCTCTCCTGAACTTGTTAAGTCAGGACGCTGATAGGTCATTAGGATGCTGGTAACGCTCAAGGTTGAAATAAATTGATTAATCAGGACACTTACTTGTATAGTAGCGGTCTTCTATATTAGTCAACCTCTGATGTTGTTAGGAAGGTGATCTAGCATCAGCTCACTGAATGATTTCTTAAGTTCTTCAAAGAATGTATCTTTTAGGACACTAATAGTTGTAAGTTGATTAAAACTATAGGGACGCTTATTGGATAGGAGGGCCCTCAATTTTGGAAATCAACTTAATAACTTTCAGGACGCTAATTGTCCTTCAGCGTGTTTTTAAATGTCTTAACTTGTAGGACGCTTACATAGTAGTAGCGCCCTCATGTTATGTTTTTATCTAGTAGGACGCTCACGTAATGTAGAGCCCTCACGTTTTTATTTTATGTTTTAAAAGAAGGACGCTTACTCGGATAGTAGCGCCCTCATGCACTTAATAGTTTTAAAACATAGTAGGACGCTAACTGTGCATTAACCCCCCTCAAGGTTTAAGTTGTCTAAAGTCATAAGTAAGTCAGGACGCTTATGAGTTAGTAGCGCCCTCACTTAAGTGTTCAGCAGGACGCTTATATGTAGTAAGTGCCCTCAAGGAACAAAACGACAAAGTTGATATTATGCGTTAGGACACTGATTACGGAATCAGGACGCTAATTCAACTACAGTCACTGTTCGAATGAGAACACTACGCCAGTTTACTTTTTCAGAACAACCACTTGCACAGAGTTCTTTTCAAACTTATCAGAGACCCTTTTCTGATACATGAAAGAAGTTCTTCTAAAGCTTTCCTCTTTCATGAAATCTGAAAAAACCAGAATGTTAGTGTAAATCGTAGTTGCTATTTTCATATAACATTTTAGCCGTTGTGTGAAAACGTTCACATTATTTGAACTTCAAATTTCGAACGACTATGTCCCACTAAGTCTTTAAATACCAACACTTAGGACCAAACAACTTGCCAATCACTTTGTGTTGTGCCAATACTTTTGAAAGTTAGCCTGAGTCAAAATGAATTTCATTTTCTAATCTTTCAAAATATTTTCACTGATACCTATACGATTTTCATATTGAGTTTCAAATATATTTCTATCTTTGGTATCAACTCAAATTCTCAGCATTGATTCATAGCTGGTATCATTCATGCTGATGATAGAATTTGAGAAATAGTTCAAGATATACATCCATACTTGATTTCATATCTTAAGTATTGTATTGAACTATATCAGTAGTTGCGTTAAACGACTAATTGTTGAACCAGAAGTTTTCATACATATATTCTATATCCATTTTGAAAATTGTCTTTTTTTTATTTACACCAGTCCTTTGTTTTTAACATCAATATTTGTTTGGTATATTTTATTTTTCGATAAAGCATTGATTTTTATATCATACCATTCATGCTTTTTGAAACTGCACTTGAGCAATACCGAACATTGACAGGTAAATGACTGAAGGTGTATTTCAACTTAGCATAACCTAGTCCATATTTTATATCTTTGTAATGCTATGTACTGTGCTTAATGTAAAGTGTTTTACTTCATTAGAACCAACAAACATCTTAGTGTTGTAATGCTGGTGTGTTTTTAGATTGAAGTAACCAGGACAAGTGAAAGTAGTTCACTTGATGATTTCAAGATTGAAATCATATAGATTTTCTCTGAGCCTTTAAAAGAGAAATCAGTTCATCCTCATCTAGTAAAAGGGTAGGTGTGTCATTAACCTTAAAAAGGATAGGTTATCTCTCAGCCTTAAAAGAGGAACCGGTTGTTCCTTATCCCGTAAAAGGATCATGGTTTTGCCTTAGCCAGTAAAAGGAACATGAGTTTCTCCTCATCTCGAAAAAAGAAAATATGGTTCTTCTTTAGCCAGTAAAAGGAACATGGGTTTCTCCTCATCCCGGAAAAAGGAAATTTGGTTCTTCTTTAGCCAGTAAAAGGAACATGGGTTTTTCCTAATCCCGAAAAAAGGAAAATGGTTCATCCTTAGCCCATCAAAGGATAGGTTTGCTTTTAACCTGTAAAAGGGCAGTTGTAACGGTTTGCTTCTCACCTGTAAGAAAATCAGTTAGTGGATTGAGTAAATTCTAATCGGGAGATTAGGTAGTAGACGTAGGCTTAGCCGAACCACTATAAATCGTGTGTCTCACTTTTGCAATTTAGTCTATGTTCTATTTTGCATCCAATTCCAATACACTCATGTAAATCACTAAGTTATTGGAAGATAAATTTAAAATTGACCATCGCACCCAATTCACCCCCCTCTTGGGTGGGACCAACAAATGATATCAGAGCGGGTTATTTGAAATTGGTCTAACAACCTAAAGTCTAGATCCTATGATCAATTTAGGGTTCGTCTTAGGTGTTTTTGCATTTCACGTCTTAGGATATATATCCTAGATCTCTATGCCACCTTGCTTTAACCTCTCAAGTATGATTATGCTTTATCTTAAAAAAAATTTTAATCATACTCTTCGGCGCATGACTTTATGCCATTTCTGCATTAATTGTAGACTCTGCTATCGATGCCCATTAACTTTTCATACGTTTCCCTCTCACTTCTCTTCCGAACGTGAAATCGTTCCACATTCATCTTCTTCGTTTCATCTCCATCTTCATCTCTCTAATGGCGTCCAAAGCTCCTGAGTCTAGAAAAAGAGCTAGAATGGAATCATCTTCCACTTCTAGTGACTTTTCTTTATCGTCTTCTTCATCAGATGGATTTGATGAAGAATCCTCTTGGGAAATTGTTCCCAGGGATAACCATGAGTCTCCTCTTCGTATCGAAGAATATTTGCCACCACGTCCGGCTGCAACTTCGCTTGAGGAACAATTTTCCAAACTTAGTGAGTCTAAATTCTCCAGTGTTCAGGTCGTTCTGGATATACTAAAAGTGCATGAGAACCGGCTAAAAGAGATTGAAGCCAAGGCAAAACATCAAAGGGATCTTATGATGACACTATTTGAGGAAAATGAGGAATCACGTGCTCTAATTGAAAAGGTTGTCCGTGTGAGCACCGCCACTCCCATGGCTCGTAGGACCAATAGCCTTCATGAATGTCCTCGCTCCAAAGTCTATGCTCCAGACTCATCTTGGAAATTTTAGAAATGTCTCTGCCAGCCCCAGTCGTGTCTAACCAAACCTTTGTCAAATTTTGTTTAAAACTATCTTTTGTACTTTTGGTCAAAACTCTCGTACACTACTTACTTTGAAGTTTATGCATAATTCCTCTTATAATCTATCATGTGTGTGTTTACTCTTCTTAAATCTCCTATTTCATTTTCACAATGAGTTCTGAACATTTCACTGTTGTGATGCTTGCTATCTTTCTATCTTTCATTCCTATTTTAGTGGTTTACTATATTTGAATGATTGATCTACTTGAATTTGTGTGATTGCTATATTTCATATTCATACTGCACATACTAATCACTGTTCACAATCTTCTTGATCTATGCTTTGATATGCCTGCTTCTATGTTTGCAAAATTATTTTTGAATATTTCTATTGCATAAATATGCTGCTTGCTTGAACATGATTATATGTCATCATACCAATGCTATCTTATTCATATTTCCTAATAAAATGCATCATGAAATCCTACTATGTCTAATGCAATTATCAGTTTATTGATGACATCTTTCTTAACCAATCACATCTATCTTGAGTATCTGATATGCTTATCCGTGACTGTCTGATAAATATCATGATATTACTTATCTTGCATCTTATATTTATCAACTCAAATTCTCAGCACTGATTCATATCTGGTATCATTCATGCTGATGATAGAATTTGAGAAATAGTTCAAGATATACAGTCGTACTTGATTTCATATGTTAAATATTGTATTGAACTATATCAGTAGTTGCGTTAAACTACTGATCGTTGAACCAGAAGTTTTCATACATATATTTTATCTATTTTGAAAATTGTCTGTGTCTTTAATTTACACCAGTCCTCTATTTTTAACTTCAATATTTATTTTGTATATTTTATTTTTCGATAAAGCACTAATTTTCATATCATATCATTCATGCTTTTCGAAACTGCACTTGAGCAATACCGAACATTGACAGGTAAATGACTGAAGGTGTATTTCAACTTAGCATTACCTATTCCATATTTCATATCTACGTAATGATATGTACTGTGTTTAATCTAAAGTGTTCTACTTCGTTAGAACCAACCAACATCTTAGTGTTGTAATGCTAGTGTGTTTCTGGATTGAAACAACCAGGACAAGTGAAAGTAGTTCACTCGATAATTTCAAGATTGAAATCATATAGGTTTTCTCTGAGCCTTTAAAAGAGAAATCGGTTCATCCTCATCCAGTAAAAGGGTAGGTGTGTCCTTAACCTTAAAAAGAATAGGTTATCTCTCAGCCTTAAAAGACGAACCGGTTGTTCCTTATCCAGCCAAAGGATCATGGTTCTTCCTTAGCTAGTAAAAGGAACATGAGTTTCTCCTCATCCCGAAAAAAGAAAATATGGTTCTTCCTTAGCCAGTAAAAGGAACATGGGTTTCTCCTCATCCCGAAAAAAGGAAGTTTGGTTCTTCTTTAGCCAGTCAAAGGAACATGGGTTTTTCCTAATCCCAGAAAAAGAAAAATGGTCATCCTTAGCCCATGAAAGGATAGGTTTGCCTTTAACCTGTAAAAGGGCAATTGTAACGGTTTGGTTCTCACCTGTAAGAGAATCAGTTCGTGGATTGAGTAAATCCTAATCGGGAGATTAGGTAGCGGACGTAGGCTTAGCCGAACCACTATAAATCGTGTGTCTCACTTTTGCAATTTAGTCTATGTTCTATTTTGCATCCAATTCCAATACACTCATGTAAATCACTAAGTTATTGGAAGATAAATTTAAAATTGACCATCGCACCCAATTCACCCCCTTCTTGGTTGGGACCAACATATACAAAAATCATAGCATAGGCAAATATTTCAAGATTCAAGCATGGCCTAGCCTTTTTGATTCTAATGAGATACAAAAGATGGTTTGAAAGCATGAGGCATCCTAGAAATCAATTGTCAAGACATTTGATACATATAGGAGTTAAAATTCAAATAATGCATCGATGTCATGTATGAATGGAAAGGCGTGCCAAAAATGTATAAATATGGGCAAGGGCAATTTCTTTCCAGTATATTAGGCATGTATAAAGATATAAATATAAGCATTGCCTAAGCCATAGATTCAAAGTGATGCACTTAAAAAGATTTAACGTAAGACATGCATACTTGAATCGTGCATATATGAATCATGCATATATAAAGATTATATAAATTCAATACAAACATGATCATAATTCAACTTGGAGAGATAGGCAAGACAAGAATATGCAATAGGATCATGGCCTAGCTCTAAACATGAATTCTAGGCAATATGATAAATTTTAAGCATTTTATAGTCTAGCAAAGTCTTTGTTTTGATCTAAAAGATATACATGTCATGCAAATGATCAAAACCAATCTCAATTCATGAATATAAGCCAAATAGTATTTCAAGTTTTCAAGCATATGGGCAACATATTCACATACATATAGGCATTTTGAAGTTAAAATGTGAAGCACAATCCTATGACATGATATGTAAAGCAATATGATAAGCAATATATGTATACACATGAATATCACAATTATATTGCAACCATTAGCTGATGATAAGCGTGAGTGATAACTGAGGTTAAGCATGACATACTTATCACATATTGGCTAGCCTAAAAAAATTTCTTCTATAAGCACAAGAATGCCTAAGAAATGATATTGTTAACTTATGTAATCATGTTAATCAACTGGTCCTACACCAAGTGATTAAGTTTAAGCATGAAGTTAACAACATCAAGAAATACGTGTCACAAAGGAAAAACATTTTAGAGGAAAATGTTTGTTGATAAGTGGTAAGACATATATGGAGATCATTTTAGAGGAAAATCTTTGATGATAAGTGATAAAACATATATGAAGATCAATAAGAACACTTATAAAAAATATTCACCATGGTTTCAAATAATCAATCAATAAAGACGCAACACATGGAAAATGATTGAATGACATGAAATGTGAATAGCATAGTCACTCAATTTCTTTTCATTTATTCTAGTTGACTAAACCTATTAGTGTAATGGTCATTGAGGCTCGTGGTCAACTAGGTCTTCTTAGTTTGAATTTGGCATGAAAGATACAAAGTATTTAATAGCATGAGACAAATTCAACTATAATCTATGAAGATGACTAAAATTTCATAAAATTAAAGGTTTAAGTTAAAATAGTCATCCCATATTAGTTTCCTTTAAGATAGAGTGAATAAATATATATTAAATTATGCATCAATTTCACTCAATTATCTTAGAAGGATACTAGTCATGATCATATAAGCTTTCATGATTGTCTAAGATTTAAGATAAGCACATCAATCATACATCAAAGCTCATAATGAATCATGAAACATTGACATGCAAACTCAAAGTTTTCTCATAATCAAACTTTTAGCATAAGAGCATGCATGGAATAAACATATATGCACAATCATGACAAAAAGATAAGGATAGCAAATACAAGTCATGACATGACCAAGTAGTTTGAACATGTTTCATTTTAATATGATAAGCAAATATATTCATTGATTCATTCATAGTAGGAAAGAAGGCATTCATGATATCATAGATGCATGATAACACAGGATATGACAAGTCATCTACACATCAAAGCTTAATCATCAAAGCTAACATGTTCATTTGTCCAAGTAAATGACTAGGATCAATTATGAATGAAGAAGTATAATTCTTTTAGTCATTTGGACTGAACTTATCTCTAAAGAAATGAATATTAAGAAATATGAAATTAAGAATATGATATTCATTCAAATAGAACAAGTGAGATCAAAGCCTTGTGAATTTTTTATGAATTAAGTGAAGCCTTATGTTTATTCCTAAAAAAGTAAGACATTTTAGATGAATAAAACATAAAGGCACGAGTCTTATTCTTAAAAATAACTAATGATTTCTAGAGACAAAGGATTTGATATTAATTCAAGGTCTTTAAGAAGATCATTTTTAAGTTTACCTTCTTTGATCCTTAATACATATTTTTAATTTATCTCAAATGAAAGATCAAGTTATCTAAGCTCTTTTCTTTCATGTTTTCACTAACTATGTTTTTTTGGTTGGAGTGGAGACATACCTTTTGAGGTCTTCTCATAATTGCTAAGAATTTTAAATTCTTAGACTCAGTTTGTGTTGGTCCACCTAAGAGGGGGCTGAATTGGGTTTGATGGTCAATTTAAAACTTTTCCAACAACTTAGTGATATACATTAGTACATTGGAACAAAATGCACATACTAACCATAAAGTAAAATGCATAACTTAAAACACACTAGAATTTATAGTGGTTCTGCCAAGCCTACGTCCACTACCAAATCTCCCGATTAGGATTTTCTCAATCCACTAATTGATTCTCTTACGGGTGAGATCCAAACCGTTATAAATGCCCTTTTATTCCTTTTACGGGCTAAGGATGAACTGTATTTCCTTTTTCTGGGATGAGGAAAAACCCATGTTCCTTTTACGGGATATGGAAGAACCATTTTCCTTTTACGGGATGAGGAATAATCGTTTTCCTTTTACGGGATAAGGAAGAACCGTATTTCCTTTTTTTGGGATGTGGAAAAACCCATGGTCCTTTTACGGGATAAGGAATAAGGAAGAACCGTATTTCCTTTTTCTAGGATGGGAAAAATGTAAAACCTTAGCTTTGCACAAAAAAAAAATAAAAAAATAAATTTCGGGCACATGCCTGAACGTTCGGGCGCAATTTTTCCTATTTAAGGAACCCCTCTCCCTCTTCATTTCTCACACCAAAATCACTCCTCCTTGTGCTTTTCCTTCTCTTTTTCACTTATTTTGAGTTTTTGTCTTCTCTTTTGAGAGTCTCATTCTAAGACTCTCTGTGCGGTGCAACGCAGTTCTGCGCTGGGGAAGGCGCCAGTTTTCAAAGGAGTTTTTATTTGAAGGTGGGGAACGAAACATAGGTTTGCATGTCTTATAACTTTTATTAAAGTTTACATTCATTTATCATTATGTCTACTATTCATTTACACTGCATTATTGCATATAATGTTTATACTTGTCGTACTTATGCCTGTATATTTGGAGTTCATGTATTACACTGTTGTTGTGCCAGATTTGTGGTCAATTTGGCTCAACCAGACTCAGTCTTGTCCTCAGTAACTTTAAATAGTGAACGGGAGGCAGCATGCTGCTCTAAACGATTGGTATTTAAGTAGACCTCGTGTCTCACCTCTCAACTGGAGAGTGATCTAGTTGGTCTTATTTGAAAGCTATCAACTTATACAAGTAATACTGAATGTCTTAACCTTGCACGTCGTGATACCGACCCTGATAAGGATCACCAGACGTTGCCAAACCCTGTCTAAATGTTAAGTAAAGACTGGACCAGTTCATGCATTGGCATCATACATAGCACCACCTAGGGACATATGTGGTTTATGATTCATAGAATAGTTAGAAGCGATGCTCGTTATTCATTATATTTCTCTAGAGAGGGACGTACAATGAGAACTTGGCTACTCATGGGGAGGGACATCTGTACGTGAATCCAGAGAATCATTCCTGAGGAGGGATGTACAATGAGAACCCGACTACTCTTGGGGAGGGACATCTGAATGTGAACTCAGGCAATGTACAATCATCAAACCAATACGAGACGGTGTCATGCATACATACATGTTGGGTTGATTATGATGCTCTGATGTGTATTTAAGATATTTGATTATGAAGTTTTCTTTATTAATTGTTATATTCACGAACTATTTTACCCACTGAGCGTGTAGCTCACCCTGTTGTTATCCAATTTTTCACAGGAGATTAGGGTGGACTGGGTGCAAGTTTTTGGGCCCACATTTTGTACCCTTTGTATTACTTATTGGGGATTTTGGGAGAATGTTCCCTTAATGATTTCACGTACAAATATATTCTGAAATTAATGAAATCATACTTGTACTTAATCGTGTTTCCGCGCACTCTACTATCGTTATGATGCCAGTTTGCGCCCCGTCCGTGAGTGTCCCGCCGGTTTAGGCGCGTCCGGGCGGGATGTTACATTTAATGGTATCAGAGCGTAAGGTCCATGGCCCGCCCAAGTCCACTAAATTAGGGGAAGAAAATTTTTATTAGATATATATATCTCTAGAACTATATATATATATATATATATGAATTATATATAGTTGAGATTTATATTATATATATCTAGAAACTATATAGTTTTTTTATATAGTTTAGATTTATATATATATAGTATGAAAACTATATATATAGTCCATGATTAAATATATATATCTATATATCTATGTACATATGAGATATATATATATATATATCATATTGCTAATGAAAAATTTAGATTAAATGATGGCATAAACATCAAGAGAAAAGTAGAAAATATTGTCCAACGAACAAGGCATAAATCTTAAAAATGTTAGGAATATATTTTGTGCCTTTCACAAGTTTATTTTCCTTTCAACAAGATAATGGCCTCAAGTGAAGGAACGACTTCCAGTAGTCGAGAACCAATTCCCACTAGACTCAAGGAATTGTCCAAAAGGGAGGTTATGACTATGAGGAGTATCGACAATAGAGATCTTCGCCTCCGTCCGATCCTTCACGAAAGACTCACAACACTGGGGTGGTTGAACATAACAAAAGTTGAGGGTTACGTCTCATACAGGTTCAGATTCAGAATTTTCCAAATCAGAATTTGTTTCTGTTTGGTGGCTTTGGTTTGGAGTAGGAGTAGTTGAGAACAAATAGCATCCTGATGTTTTAAAAACAATTTAAAACTTCGGAAGACAATAAGTGAGTTGATACCATATCAGCATCCTTACTTCACAGGTTGACTTAAATGAGGCTGTTATTGATGAAGTAAGCTTCCTAGTGAATAAGTGCGTTTCAACCTTGAATGCAGTCAGTGCCCTAATGTCTCATCAGTGTCCTGACTTATCAAGTCCAGGAGAGCGTTGCTAAGACATTAGCATCCTGATCGAGAACTTAAAAACATAATTTTTGAAATAAACTTTAATTTTCAAAACTCGGTTAAATTGGCTAAAAATTCAACCAAATAAAATACTTAAAAATCGTTTGAAAACCTTTAAAACACATCGATCAAAACATGCAATTGATTAAATCTTGTTGAGAGTAGTTTGAACGACATTCTTTACATTTTGAGTGTTGAAAATCTTGGAACTTCGGTCATGACATACAATAGGCTTGTGAGCTCTGTTCCTTGATCTTGATTCTTGATAAATCCATCCTTCTACGAAGCCATGAATTGTGTAGGACTTCAAGAAGATGGGATCAGCCCTATTTTGGAGACAACGGTCAGGGGAACAAATATTTCTATCAACGCCGAAATTATTGCGCGACTTATGGTGATCTCAATTGAAGATAGAATCATTGATCCACACGAACCCAGACAGTTGCAGAGATCGCGGAGTCCAAAGAACAGTTGTTCGATTTCCTCGCCAAAAAGTCGTACACCCAATCGACGTACGCCCACCTCCCAAACAATCTCCTTAAACCACCTCTTGCCAGCCTTGGAAAGATCGTATTTGACAACATCTTGCCAGAAAAAGGTGACTAGAGGTGATATGCCAAGGGCTCAACTTCTTGCCCTATACTGCATAGAGAAGAAAATTAAGGTCTCCTTACCTCACATCATCATCCAACAAATGTTGCGGGTGATTCAAAACCCTTTAAGGAAGGAACTCCTCGGCTACGGAGTCTTGATCATGAGGATGCTATACGAGGCAAACGTCAACACTTTTGATGAGTCTTTGAAGCAGATCACTGAGGCGGTTACAACATCCTCTATCTTCAAGATATTTGTCACAAGTGGAGGGGTGACTGATGAGGAAGTATTCGGCGCGACTTTAGGAGGAAATGGCGAAAAAATTAGAGATGAAAATGGACGTTGTTACAAAAAAAGTCGATGCAAGATTCCTGTTATGGAGGTACCAAATAACGAGCCAAAACAAGATCCTACATCAAACCCAGCCCCAAATAATGGTCAAACCGATCACCTATTCTCTAAGGAAGAATTCTTTGTCACCCTAAATCAACCTCAACCAAATCAGGATAGAGAAAGAGTTCCAGCAAATCCACCTTCCTGGAACATGCCAACTCAAGGCAACACTACGTACCAAAGGTTTCCAACTCCTGAGGTACCATATCGGCCAATTCCACAAGTTTTGGTAAACCAACAACAACAGAATTGTGCGGCACCAAATTTTGGAAGACAGGACATCCCAATGAGCCCATTTTTTAAAGACTTTTCAACCCAAGCATATCCAAATGTCCAAGGGGTTCCAGTTAGGGAATCCTCGTACAATCAAAACAACTACCCCACACCTATGAGTCAACCATACGGCCAATACTTTTCATCAATGCCTACGACCTTGCCTCCACCGATGGGACAGTCGACCCATCAACCATCGATGGGGCAATCGACTAACCCATTTGAGCAGTTAAATGTGATCATATTGCTCGGATGGAAGATGCGCAAAATGCTTTGTTAACTCGTATGCAAAAAGTTGAAGAACAACAAGCAAATTCTAAAAGGAGCGGCAGTAGGCAGGAAAATCAGGAATGATCACTAGCATTGTAAAAATTTATTTTATATATGAATGAAAATGTTTTGTTTAAGACTATCTTTAGTGGGCCGACTTACAACCATTCTTTCTTTGTATCACTAACTTTGGAGTGGTATGGGACACAACAAAATTGGAGGATACTAAATAAAATGTGGAAGTAAGAAAACCCACGACCTTGTATGAAAAGAAACATTTGGAGAAAGTTGCATTACTAACATTATCACTAAGTTTACACGGTAAGGGATGAGTAAACTTGGACGATACTATTAGTGAACTACTATTTAGCCGATGTTTTATAGAGACCGTGTTCATACAACTTAACTTGGTTGACACCCTTATTACCAAATTCATGTGGTATGGGACACACGAATTTGGATAGTTGTCGAAAAGACTAAGCGAAAGAGTTTGAATACATAAGATTGCGATAGAACGTTAGATCAGGATATTTATCGAGGGAAATCTTAGAATTTTTATGACTCGTATGGATTTTCAATGAAATATATATATGTATGTTCACAAAAAAAAAAAAGACCAGAACCAAAACATTTGAAATACTTGCAAAGTTTATACTTATTATATAAACATTCTAACATTGTTGTACACCATGGCCAAACATACGAGGCACATAAGATTCTTTGATTCCTCAACAAAAACCTTACACTATACTTAGAAAAATAGGTGGTTTTTATATTGCAGTACTCTCGAATTTGTTGCCGAGAATATCATAACATTATACTTGGCTACGATTCCTAAATCATGGTTTTATTTTCTCCTTGCCAGTGAGAAAATGCAAACCAGGAATAGTGGAAAGCCACGTACTGTCCGTCCAGTAGAGAGGCACCTCCTGAAATTCAGAACCAGGAACTGCCGCCTCCGACGACAGCGCTGGCCACACCCAACACTGCCACTATGTCTGGGCAAGTAGTGCCACCCCAACCCACATCTTTTGCCATGCCTTCGAGTATGACAGTCTTTTTCGCCAGATTTATCGAGACGATAAAAGTAACTGTTCAGACAGCCGTTCGTGAGACCGCGGCCAATCAAGTTGTCACTGTTCAGGCACCTGTGAGATCTGGGTCGGAGACTCAAATCGACCAAATTATGAAGTACAAGTGGCTACAACCTCTTACTTTTGCTGGCACCATTGATGCTGAAGAGGTGCAGAAATGGCTAGATGAGTCAAATAAGGCTCTCGATGCAATGGGAGTCGATGAGGCTCGAAAGATTCCACTTGCGTCCTACCAACTTATTGGTGGAGAAAATACATGGTGGATAACAGTAAAAGAGGACCCAAGGGTCAACACCGCGGACATGACTTGGCAACAGTTCGAGTCATTGTTTATTGATTAGTACTTCCTCGGCACTGTGAAGAGGCAGAAGCGCCAGGAGTTTGCCAAGCTATACCAAGGCGGCATGACAGTCAGGGAGTATGCTGGCAAGTTTAAAGAATTATCGGTCTACTATCTCTCCACCATCTCAACCGGGCAAGATAAGACCGAGAAATTCTACAATGGCCTTCGTCCTGACATTCGACAAGCCTTGTCGCTCTTGGATCTCAAGATTTACATGGAGGTCGTTGACAAGGCCATGAGCTTTGAGCAAGAGAAGATTGTGCAGGAGTAGAGACTGAATAGGTTAAAACGGCCTACAACGTTTTCCCAACAGGACTCGCAGCAGGGCAACAAGAAGAAGCCCTACTATAATCAAAACCTAACCCTCCCAACCCCTGTTCAGAAGAATGAGGCCACGGCATCTGCGACTGAACCATCTAACCCTGGCCATCAGGGTTTTCGCAATCATGGACTAGGAGGCCGTAATGGCATGGGTGGCCGTCGAAACGACAATGGCAGAGGTGGTGGTCAGCACCACAATCAGCATGGCCAACAGAACCATCAGCAGCAGAGGCTGACGTGTTATAACTGCGGCCAGCAGGGCCATTTAAGAAATGTCTATCCGCACCTTCAGCAACCTGTTCCCGTTGTTCCAGTCCAACAAGCACCACCTGCAGAACCAACAAAACCAGGGGTAGCGGAACCAAGGCAGAGCATTTGCTATCGCTCAACAACCCCTCCCAGACAACAATGTAGTCGAAGGTACATTTCCCTTGTTCAATATAATGGTGCATGTCTTGTTCGATTCGGGTGCTACCCATTCTTTTATATCGTCTGCATTGGTAAGACATTTAGGGTTGCATCCTGAACCCATGAAAATCACAATCCATGTCACATCACCTTTAGGATCTAGATAAGATAATATATGCAGATCTTTTTGTGATGGACATTGAAGACTTCGACATCATCCTCGGCATGGACTGGCTCGCACCACTGAATGCTATATTCTGAAATTAATGAAATCGGACTTGTACTTAATCGTGTTTCCACGCACTACGTTATTGTTATAATGCATTCGCGCCCCGTCCGTGAGTGTCCCGCCGGTTTAGGCGCGTCCGGGAGGGGTGTGACATTTAATGGTATCAAAGAGTAAGGTCCATGGCCCGCCCAAGTCCACCAAATTAGGGGAAGAAATTATTTATTAGATATATATATCTCTAGAACTATATATATATATATATAAATTGTATATAGTTGAGATCTATATTAAATATATATCTAGGAAACTATATAATTTTATATAGTTATGATTTATGAAAAACTATATATATGATTGAATATATATATCCATATATCTATGTATATATGTATATATGAGATTTATATATACCATATTGCTAATGGAAAATTTAGATGAAAAATTTTATTAGATATATATATCTTTAGAACTATATATATATGTGAATTATATATAGTTGAGATTATATTAAATATATATCTAGAAAACTACATAGTTTTTATATAGTTTAAATTAATATATATATAGTTATGAATTATGAAAACTATATATATAGTTATGATTAAATACGTATATCTATCTATATATCTATGAATATATGAGATATATATATCATATTGCTAGTGGAAAATTTTGGATTAAATGATGGCATAAACATCAAGAGAAAAAAATAGAAAATAATGTCTAACGGACAAAGCATAAATCTTTAAAATGTTTGGAATATATTTTGTGTCTTTCACAAATTTATTTTCCTTTCAGCAGAATAATGGCCTCAAGTGGAGGAACGACTTCCGGTAGTAGGGAACCAATTCCCACTAGACTCAAGGAAGTGTCCACAAGGGAGGTTATGACTATGAGGAGTATCCACAATAGAGATTTCTGTCTCCGTCCGATCCTTCACAAAAAACTCGCAACACTGGAGTGGTTGAACATAACAAAAGTTGAGGGCCATGTCTCCCACAACTTGATGAAATCCTTCTACGAAGCCATGAATTGCATAGGACTTCAAGAAGATGGGATCAGCCCTGTTTCGGAGACAACAGTCAGGGGAACAAAGATTTCTATCAATGTCGAAATCATTGCGCGACTTATGGAGATTCCAATTGAAGATAGAATCATTGATCCACACGAACCCCAAACAGTTACAGAGATGGCAGAGTCCAATGAACAATTGTTCAATTTCCTCGCCAAAGAGCCGTACACCCAATCGACGTAGACCCACCTCCCAAACAATCTCCTTAAACCACCTCTTGTCGAAAAAGGTGACTAGAGGTGCTATGTCAAGGGCTCAACTTCTTGTGCTATACTGTATAGAGAAAAAAATTAAGGTCTCACTACCTCACATCATCATCCAACAAATGTTACGAGTGATTCAAAACCCTTTAAGAAAGGAACTCCTCGGCTACGGAGACTTGATCATAAGGATGCTATACGAGGCAAACATCAACACTTTTCATGAGTCTTCGAAGCAGATCACGGAGGCGGTTACAGCAGCCTCTATCTTGAAGACATTTGTCACAAGTGGAGGGGTAACTGGCAAGGAAGTATTCGGCGCGACTTTAGGAGGAAATGGCGAAAGAATTAGAGACAAAAATGGACGTTGTTACAGAAAAAGTCGACGCAAGATCCCTGTTAGGGAGGTACCAAATAACAAGCAAATTCTCAACCTTCTTCTAGTAGTCTTTTTGTACCTAGCAGGAGGTTTAGAAGGAGCAGTAGTAGGCAGGAAAATCAGGAATGATCACTGGCATTGTAAAAATTTATTTTATATATGAATGAAATGTTTTGTTTAAGACTATCTTTGGTAGGTCGACTTACAACCGTTCTTTCTTTTGTATCACTAACTTTGGAGTGGTATGGGACACAACAAAATTGGATGATACTAAATAAAATGTGGAAGTGACCTTGTGTGAAAGAAACATTTGGAGAAAGTTGCATTAATAACATTATCACTAAGTTTACACAGTATGGGACGAGTAAACTTGGACGATACTATTAGTGAACTACTATTTAGCCGATGTTTTATAAAGACCGTGTTCATACATCTTAATTTGGTTGACACCCTTATTACCAAATTCATGTGGTATGGGACACACGAATTTGGATAATAATCGAAAAGACTAAGCAAAAGAGTTTGAATACATAAGATTGCGATAGAACGTTAGATCAGGATACTTACTGAGGAAAATCTTAGAATTTTTATGACTCGTATGGATTTTCAATGAAATATATATGTATGTTCACAAAAACCAGAACCAAAATATTTGAAACACTTGCAAAGTTTTATACTTATTATATAAATATTCTAACCTTGTTTTTACACCATGGCCAAACATATGAGGCACATAAGATTATTTGATTCCTCAACAAAAACCTTACACTATACTTAGAAAAATAGGTGGTTTTTATTGCAGTACTCTCGAAATTGTTGCTAAGAATACCATAACACTATACTTGGCTATAGTTTTCTAAATCATTGTTTTCTTTTCTCTTTGCCAGTGAGAAAATGCAAATCAGGAATAGAGGAAGGCCACGTACTGTCCGTCCAACAGAGGAGGCACCTCCTGAGATTCAGAACTAGGACTGCCGCCTCTGACGACAGCGCAGGCCACACCCGACACTGCCCCAACGTCTGGGCAGGCAGTGCCACCCCAACCCACATTATTTGCCATGCCTTCGAGTATGGAAGTTTTTTTTGCCGAATTTATCGAGGCGATAAAAATAACTATTCAGACAGTGGTTCGTGAGACCGCAGCCAATCAGGTTGTCACTGTTCAGGCACCTGTGAGATCTGAGTCGGAGACTCAAACCGACCAGATTACGAAATACGAGAGGCTACAACCTCTTACTTTTGCTGGCGCCATTGATGCTGAAGAGGTGCAGAAATGGCTGGATGAGTCAAAGAAGGCTCTCGATGCAATGGGAGTCGATGAGGCTCAAAAGATTCCACTTGCAACCTACCAACTTATTGGTGGAGCAAATACATGGTGGATAACAGTAAAGGAGGACCCAAGGGTCAACACTACAGACATGACTTGGCAACAGTTCGAGTCACTGTTTATTGATGAGTACTTCCCCGGCGCAGCGAGGAGGCAGAAGCGCCAGGATTTCGCCAAACTATACCAAGGCGGCATGACAGTCAAGGAGTACGCTAACAAGTTTAAAGAATTATCGGTCTACTCTCTCTCCACCATCTCAACGAAGCAAGATAAGACCGAGAAATTCTACTAATGGCTTTCGTCCTGACATTCGACAAGCCTTGTAGATCTTGGATCTCAAGATTTACAGGGAGGTCGTTGACAAGGCCATGAGCTTTGAGCAGGAGAAGATTGTGCAGGAGCAGAGACTGAATAGGGGAAAATGGCCTGCAACGTTTTCCCAACAAGGCTCGCAACAGGGCAACAAGAAAAAGCCCTACTATAATCAAAACCCAGCCCTCCCAATCCCTGTTAAGAAGAATGAGGCCACGACACCTGCGGCTGAACCATCTAACCCTGGCCATCAGGGTTTTCACAATCATGGCCGCGAAGGAAATCATGGAAGGGGTGGCAGTTGAAACGGCAATGGCAGAGGTGGTGGTCAGCACCACAATCAACATGGCCAACAGAACAATCAGTAGCAGAGGCTGACATGTTACAACTGCGGCACACAGGGCCATGCAAGACCTGCCTGTCTGCACCTTCAGCAACCTGTTCCCGTTATTCCAGTCCAACAAGCACCTCCTGCTGCTAATGCCCAGCCTAGGCAGAACCAGCATAATCAGGGGCAACGGAACCAAGGCAGAGCATTTGCTATCACTCAACAACCTCTCCCAGACAGTAATGTAGTCGAAGGTACATTTCCCTTGTTCAATACCATGGTGCATGTCTTGTTCGATTCGGGTGCTACGTATTCTTTTATATCGTCTGCATTGGTAAGACATTTAGGGTTGCATCTTGAACCCACAACACTCACAATTCATGTCACATCCCCATTAGGATCTAGTACTCATGTGAACTTGCAGTGTTCTCGATATGAGCTTCGTATGTCAGAACAGATTATATATGTAGATCTTTTTGTGATGGACATTGAAGACTTCGACATCATCCTCGGCATGGACTGGCTCCCACCACTGAATGCAAAGATCGATTGTATGAAGAAGCAAGTTCAGTTAACCTTGCCCACGGGGAGTTTGTTGAGATTCAGGGAACAAGGAAATGGATACACAACTCGACCGTTGCACTCCTCAAGGCACAACTTCGAGCTCTATCCCTTGGTGATGAAAATGAATCACCATCACTGTACCCTCTTGAAGTACACAATGTCCCGGTAATATCTGAATTCCCAACAATTTTTCTAAATGACCTTGTCTACCTCCGGTTAGGGAATTCGATTTTGAAATCAATCTCATACCTGGGACAGGGCCTATCTCAATTCCACTATACAGAATGTCAAATGTCGAACTGGTCGAATTAGACAAACAACTGAAGGAATTAGAGAGTAATGGCTTCATCAGAAAAAGTTCATCTCCCTGGGGCGCTCCAGTTCTGTTTGTTCGTAAAAAGGAAGGTTCGTTACGACTTTGCATCGACTATCGCAAGCTGAATAATGTCACCATCAAGAACAGATACCCGTTGCCCAGGATTGATGACTTGTTCGACCAACTTAGAGATGCAAAATACTTCTCTAAGATTGATTTGCGATTCGGTTATCACCAACTCCGGATTCGAGAGTCAGACATTACCAAGACAGCATTCAGAACTCGATACGGTCACTACGAGTTCTTAGTTATGTCGTTCAGTTTAACAAACGCGCCTGCTGCATTCATGGATTTGATGAACATCATCTTCAGGTTATACTTAGACCGATTTGTGGTGGTTTTTGTGGACGATATCTTGTTATATTCCTCAACCGAGGAAGACCATAAGATACATCTGAAGATAGTCCTCCAGACCTTGAAAAGCCATCAGTTGTATGCAAAGTTGAGTAAGTGCGAATTTTGGGCGAAGCGAGGTCAATTCCTAGGTCATGTGATTACAAGCAATGGCATTGAGGTTGATCCTTCTAAGGTTGAAGCGGTTTTAAACTGGAAGCAGCCTACCACTGTTACTTAGATTAGGAGTTTTCTTGGCTTGGCTGGCTATTACAGACGCTTCATCAAGGACTTCTCAAAGATTGCTGAACCTATGACAAAGCTCACTCGAAAAGACGTGCGATTCATCTGGAATCCCGCCTATGAAGCATCATTTCAGGAATTAAAGAAGCGTCTCACGACGACACCAGTACTCATTACTCCAAAGAATACACTTGGATTTTCACTATACACCGATGCCTCTCTCCAAGGCTTAGGTGTTGTACTAATGCAAGAATGCCAAGTTGTCACATATGCCTCGAGGCAACTGAAGATTCATGAGGGTAATTACCCAACACATGACTTGGAACTTGCAGTTGTTCTATTTGCACTGAAGTTATGGCGTCATTACCTATACGGTGAACGGTTTGAGGTCTTCTCAGATCACAAGAGTCTTAAGTACATCTACACCCAGAGAGACCTAAACCTCCGCAAAAGAAAATGGTTAGAATTTTTGAAAGATTATGACTTTCAACTCCAGTACCATCCCGGTAAGGCCAATGTTGTGGTTGATGCCCTGAGTAGAAAATCTTATGTCGCTTGCACTCTTAACTTTGAAATGGGGAAGTTGGCTACAGAGATGGAGGATTTTAATCTACAACTGATCGAGCAGGGAGCAAGATCACGACTCTCTCAATTGTCAGCCAACTCTGAGCTGGTTTGAAAGATTTCAGCAGCTTAAGCCAACGACCCTATATTAATGGAGAAACGCGAACTTCTCCTCAGCGGACACGACCTTCCTCACTGGTCGGTTTTTTAAGACGGGGCCGTTTTCTATAAAAAAAACATCTCGGTCTATCGAACGATCCTGAGGTTCGGAAAGAAATGCTCACTGAGATGCATTGTTCGAGGTTTGCTATGCATCCTGGGGGTGACAAAATGTACAAGGATGTCAAGCGACAATTCTGGTTTTCTGGAATGAAGAAGGCGATTGCAGACTTCGTTGCTCGATGTCTCGTTTGTCAGCAAGTTAAGGCAGAACGAAGACTTCCCTCTGGACTTCTCTAGCCATTACCTATCGAAGAATGGAAGTGGGAGAAAATCGCAATGGATTTTGTTACGGCCTTGCCTCGAAATAATAAAGGGCAAGATGTTATATGGGTTATCATTGGCAGACCTACAAAGTCCGCACACTTCTTGCCAATAAAGTTCACGAATAATCACGTCAAACTTGCCGAACTATATGAACGAGAGATTGTATGCCTCCATGGCATACCACTCACAATCGTCTCTGATCAAAACCCTCGATTTACATCAAAGTTTTGGCAAAACTTCCAGAGTAGAATGGGCTCTAAGATCACCATGAGCACAACCTTTCACCCTCAGACTGATGGACAGTCAGAGCGTCTTATTCAAATCCTAGAAGATATGTTACGGTGTTGCATTTTGGACTTTAATGACGGATGGGAAAAGTACTTGCATTTAGTTGAGTTTGCATACAACAACAGCTACCAAACTAGTATCGGCATGGCACCGTACAAGCTCTCTATGGTCACCCTTGCAGATCTCTGGTATGCTGGTTAGATATGGCAGATCGACAGCAGTTGGGGCCTGAACTAGTTCAAGAGACTTCTGAGAAGATTACACTAGTAAAGGAGCGACTTCGTGTTGCACAAAGTCGACAGAAGATCTATGTTGACAAGCGGAGGCAACCTCTAGAATTTGATAAGGGGGACTTTGTTTTTCTAAAAGTTCAGCCCACAAGAGGTGTCAAACGCTTTGGGATCAAAGGAAAGCTCTCCCTGCGGTATATCGGTCCATTTCAGATCATTGAACTTATTGGCAAACTTGCTTATTGTCTATCCCTTCCTTCGTCCATGTCTAAAGTTCATGACGTTTTTCACGTATCCATGCTTCGAAAGTATCGGCCTGATTCTTCGCATATCATCCCTTTAGTCGAGGTTCGGGTTGAGGAAGGAAATAGATATCAGGAGAGAGCGATACAAATTTTGAATAGAAAAACTCAAGAACTAAGGCGACGTAGCATACCCCTTGTGAAGGTGCTCTGGGATCACCACGGAGTAGAGGAAGCAACATGGGAACTAGAAGCAACAATTAAACAGAAATACTCTGAATTGTTTTCTAGTACTAATTGATGATGTGATAACTTGTATTATTTCACTTATCAATAAAATGATGAAACTTTGTTTACCAATATCTTAATACATCATTTCACTTGAATAACAATGCAGATGTCTGAAAATAATATCAATGGATATAGTGATGCACACACGCAGTGGCCTCCTTGGCGACCTGTGGCTACTCCTCAAGAATAGGAGTCAAGTCACAACTACTTTGCATCACCAACTCCATCACCACACAGACAGCGATCCTTATCGCCAGAGCGTGCATCGATTTTTTGTAACAATCTTGCCCAAAACAACCCCGTGCCCTCATCTTGGCAGGACCTTCTACCCAAATTGCCAGGCAGCCGGATTCGAGCAACAGCACGAAAAAACATCCCACCGCCCAACCTACCTCCCCTCAAACGATGTAACCAGCGCCCTACACCACCATCTGTTATGCAAAGGTTTGAGTCTTCTGAGGACGAATCTGACTCCATTTGCTCTCCATGGTTTCATGATGTTGAGGATTCCACCGGCCATAGTGCCATTCAGGGACCATACAGGCCCTACCCTGAATTAGCAAACGATGACGCCGGCAGTGAATCTCAAGCTGATAACCATCATGACTACTTGACGTGATTTCGAGGGCGAAATCCTTTTAAGGGGGGTAGAGTGTAATACCCTAGGATTGCACAAAAAAAAAATTGGTACCTGCCCGAATGCTCGGGTGCCAAAACCTTTATAAAAGGACCCTCTACCCATTCTCATTTCTCACACCAAATCACCTCTCCTTCTGATTTTTCTTCTCCTTTTCACTCATTTTGAGTTTTTGGTCTTTTGAGACTCTCGGTGCGGTGCAACGCGGTTCTGTCAAGGGGAAAGCGGCAGTTTTGAAAGAAGTTCTTATCTGAAGGTGGGGAACGAAACATAGGTTTGCACGTTTTATAACTTTTATTAAAGTTTACATTCATTTATCATTATGTCTACTATTCATTTACACTGCATTATTGCGTATAATGTTCATATTGTCATACCTATGCCTGTATATTTGGAGTTTCATGAATTACACTGGTTTTATGCCGGATTTGTGGTCAATCTGGCTCAACCAGACTCAGTCTTGTCCTCAGTAACTTTAAATAGTGAACGGGAGGCAGTATGCTGCTCTAGACGATTGGTATTTAAGTAGACCTCGTGTCTTACCTCTCAACTGGAGACTGATCTGGTTGGTCTTATTTGAAAGCTATCAGCTTATACAAGTAATACTGAATGTCCTAACCTTGCATTTAGTGATACCAACCCTGATAAGGATCACTAGACGTTGCCAAATCCTATCTAAATGTTAAAGTAAAGACCGAACCAATTCATGCATTGGCATCATACATAGCACCACCTAATGACGTATGTGGTTTATGATTCATAGAATAGTAAGAAGCGATGCTCGCTATTCATTATATTTCTCTGGAGAGGGACGTACAATGAGAACCTGGCTACTCCTAGTGAGGGACATTTGTACGTGAATCCATAGCATCGTTCCTGAGGAGGGACGTACAATGAGAACCCGGCTACTCCTGGGAAGGGACATCTGTACGTGAACTCAGGCGATGTACAGTCATCAAACCAATACAAGACGGTGTCATGCATACATACATATTGGATTGATTATGATGCTCTGATGTGTATTTAAGATATTTGATTGTGAAGTTTGCTTTATTAATTGTTATATTCACGAACTATTTTACCCACTGAGCGTGTAGCTCACCCCGTTGGTATCCAATTTTTCACAGGAGATTAGGGTGGACTGGGTGCAGATTTTTTGGGCCCACATTTTGTACCCTTTGTATTATTCATTGGAGATTTTGGGAGAATGTTCCCTTTACTATTTCATGTACAATTGGTTCAGTGGCTACTCGGATTGCGAAATCAACCTATATTAGGTGTGAGGTTTGAATTCGGGGGAGGCCTTGTACTATTCACTCATGAATAGTGTGGACAAATGATCCCAAGAGTGCGTCCCCATACCACCGTGGGTGTGTGATGGGATGGGACAATATTATGTGGTGCTATGGCTGGAGTATGCCTTGCGGGGGTACTCATCACCCTGGGTAGGGGGCACTATGTGCAACTCAGGTGTGACACTAAGTCAGCGTCCTGACACTGTCAAAGGTTGACCAAAGGAAGGCCGTTATTTACAAGTAAGTGTCCTAATGAATCGGTTCAATTCAACCTTGAGCGTCCTAATATTTTATCAGCGTCCTAACTCATCGAGTTTAGGACGTCGCTCATGAAACATTAGCGTCTTTGAAGACTCTATAAAAATGGTTTTGATTTTCGATTAAAGTTCGATAATACATTATTAAAACCAAGATATTTCTGAATTAAATCAAAGACTTTGGAAATCATAAAATACCTTGAAAATGTGATGATCAAAATACGAAAAGGATTAAATCTTGTTGAGAGTAAATTTGATCGGTAGTTCTTACATTCTAAAAACTAAATGACTCGGAACATTAATTGATGTTCAATAGGCTTGTGAGCATATTTCCTTGATCTTGATTCTTGATAAATCTGAAACACTTGACAAGATCATTAGATACACAAATTGGAGATATTTGGAATAATTAAAACATTCATGTCATAGGGTTCATTGAGATAACAATCTCCCCCTTTTCTATGATTTCAAATACTCATAGATCATGCAGACAATTATATTCATTTACTCAAACAAATAACGAATTTAGAGTAGCAAGCATGTCAAGCATAATTGCAAGCATGTCAAGTATATCTTATTTCAACATATAAATTACAAGATGAGTACAATCAATCACAATATACAAGAACATGATAATCATCTGTATATACAAGAACATGATAATCATACAGTCAACATATTGTACAGAAACTCAGATGAACTCCCCCTGGCTTGTAGCTTACCTCTTGAGCTGCTAACTTAGCCTCAATATCTTCATTCTCTTCTCTCCCTTTTGAAAACATCAAAAAGTGGGTAGGCTTAGCACGTAATTGTTGAACTAATTATCTTCATGTCCCTTACGAGAATATGTCCCTATTATGAAAGATTTTGATGATTACAAAACTACATTTTGTTTATGATATTACTGCACATATGGCATATCTAATCTTACTTGAAGGTTTCAAAGATTCAATGATGCATGGCAAACGTATTAAAAGATCTTCTTGAAGACCATGATCGTTTGAAGATGTTTAGTTGTATGATTAGATTATAATAGGTTGTAGGACCTTCTATGTCATGTGATTCAGCAATATGCATGCTTGCATATGTTAATCAATCAGTTGCATATTCAATTTAATCCGGTTACATTGTGTTTTATCGAGCTTTAATCGAGAAATCAAAAATCATTTTTATAAAGTCTTTGAAAACGCTAATATTTTAGCAACGCCCTCCTAAACTTGATGAGTCAGGGTGCAGATAAAATATTAGGAAGCTCATGGTTGAATTGAACTGATTAATAAGGACGCTTACTTCTTTGTAGCGACCTTTCTTTTATCAACTTTGAGAATGTCAGGACGATGACTTAGTTTTAACTTGCTGAAAGTTCTTTTTCTCTTTAAGTGATTTCTACCTTAAGGGCGCTGATAAGTTATAAGTTGAATAAATTATCAGGACGCTACTTGTGGAGGAGCGCCCTCATCTTTAGAATCAACTTAAATAACTTTCAGGACACTTACCGTCCGTCAGCGCACTTAACATTGTTTTAAAACTATTTTTTAATAGTTCAGGGCGCTTACTCTTGAGTAGCGCCCTCGTGTGTCGAATGTTTTAAAACAAAGCAAGACGCTTACTGCGAAGTAGCGCCCTCACGATTTGAGTCGTTCAATTGTCAAAGTAAATCAGGACGTTTACTATTCAGTAGCGCCCTCAAAGGAACAAAATGACAGAAAAGATATTTTTTTGTTCTGACATTACTGCTATTTTTTTTAACTTTTTAAAAAACGTACAAATACTTTTTTAGAACTTTTCAGAATCGTACAGCGACTTTTCAGAACTTTTTAATCGTTCTAAAACCTCGTCAGAACATTCTTCTTTCATGAAAGGATCGAATGATTCAGATGCTATCACTGTAATATGCATTGAGCTGAATCGATCCATTTCGGTAAAAAATGTTAACGTTATATTTTTTTTTTTGGAAAGGAAAAGAGGGGGAATACCCAGCAAGAACAACTAGCACACTACATCTCGAACTCTCCTAGGCCAAGTAACCCCAGTTGCATCTTCCCACAAAATATTGAATAACCCACGGGGAGGGGAAGACAGGATACACACTCCCCGATTGAACTTCAAAGCCTCAGTAGCCAAATGGTCTGCTGCTCTATTACCTTCTCTGTAAATGTGCTCAACTTGAACTATCCAATCTCTCTGAAGGAGTCTTCTACACTCATTTACCAAGTTGGAAAGGCTAAGCTGCGGCATACTGTTGCCTTTTAACCAACCAGCCACCATAGCCGAATCTGTTTCGAAAACTATAGAACGATGGCCCTCCTCCCAAGCAAGACGTAAGCCATGAACAGCAGCCCATAATTCAGCTTCAGTTGCAGTACAAGAACCAATATTAGCCACAAACCCCCTCAACCACATACCACGATAGTCACGGAGAAGACCGCCACCCCTGTTCGCGATGAAGCATTCTTAAGACATCCATCAGTATTAAGCTTAGTCCAACCATGGTTGGGAGCACACCAGCCTACCATCTTCACCCTCTCTATCAGTCCATCATCATGGACCGCCACTTTGGCTCGAAAAGCATGAATGATTTCAGCCACTTTCCCTTTAAGCCAAGCCATGTTATACTCGAAGTGAAAACGAAGATTGCGAAATACTAAATCATTCCTCCATTTCCAAAGAGCCCACACGGCAACTGTAAAGTAGGAAGCCCAGTCATAGTCAACATTACAATCATTAACGCCAGCAAGATTATGAGCAAGCCAGCTTTGGAAATCCAAATTGCTCTGAAGATGATACTCAACTGGCTGCAATAGACGCTTCCATAATTGCACGGCTCTAGAGCAATTTCGAAAAATATGATCAACATCCTCGATACATCCCACACATTCAATACAGTCAGATGCCATGGTGAAACCCCTTTTCATCCGCTCAGCATTGCACATGATCTTTCGATGCGCAACCATCCACAAAAAAGTCTTACATCTTTGAGGAGCTTTAAGCTTCCAAATCATCCTCCAAAGGGAATTAGGATCTCCCATAAGAGTGCCAGTAGAAATAGTATAAGCAGAGGTCACCGTTAATATGCCACTCTTAAAAGCTCCCCAACATATGCCATCTGCAACCTAGAGCGCCAAAATCATCAAGTCCATTGCGCCTTTGTTATTCCTATATATATGTGCTACCTTAGAGCAAAAAAATTACTAATGAAATACGAAACTAATATTCATTCAAAACGTATTAACAGTTTTCGTTTGTGCTACACACTTTTTGAAAGTTAGTCTTCTTTCACTTGCGCTTGATCTTACGATCTTTTGAAAGAAAAACTTAAAGTCTTCTAGGTTGATTGATCTTCATCTTCATTATTTCGAAAACCCACTGAAGAAGACAAAAGCTCTTTGAACCTACTTTCAGCATAAACTTCATCATACATATTTTGCTGAATTTGTGATCACAGAAGGTTCAATCCAAAGTTTTGCAAGTATCACTTTGATTATGAGGAAAGGGAATCATATCTCATCTTGTATTCAGTTTGTGGTGACTGGTAAGTCACTGAGTTAGAGCAAGTGTTGCTCAAAGTTGTAAACGGTCTTCTCACACCCGTATGTTGAGAATAGGTTCTCTCTCACCTGTAAGTAGATAATAGGTCTTCTCACACCCCCAACTTGAGAAACGGTCATCTCATACCCGTAAGTTGAGAAACGGTAGTTCTCACACCCGTAAGTTGAGAAAGTGTACCGATTTGATCTTCACCCGCAAGAAGGTCCATAGTGAAGTTTGAACAAATCCTAACTGAGGAGGTTAGGTAATGGATGTAGGCGCGGCCGAACCACTATAAATCTTGCTTGCATTGTCTCATTTACATTTGTTGTATTTGATTGCTATACTTTGTTTAATATGCTTTCATTATTCCGCATATTTTCAAGAAAGGTTAAAATCTGCCAAGTGTCCAATTCACCCCCTTCTTGGACATATCTGGGCCAACAATTGGTATCAAAACAGGTTAACCGTCAAAGTATCTAACCATCTTTGATTGAGTATGGCAGGACAAAACGAAAGAAGCACTTGTCTCTCAGGTGAAGGAAACTCCACCAACCGACCACCACTATTCAAGGGAAAAGAAATATTCACACTGGAAAACTAAGATTAGGTACTACCTTAAACCCCGAGATCTAGAGATGTGGGATGTTGTGACATACGGCTGTCCAACGCCTACTAAAATAGTTGACGGTGCAACTGTCCCAAAGGAAATAGACGAATAGAGTACCAAGGAAAAGAAAAAAGAACTATTGAATAATCAACCTATAAACATTTTGTTTTGCAGTTTATCAGCCGAAGAGTTCAATATAATTAGTGCGTGTGAAACCGCTACGGAAATCTGGAACAAGTTAGAGGTCACCTACGAAGGAACTTTGCAAGTTAAAAAAGCAAAGCTCTAACTGTTAGTTGAAAAATATGAGACTTATAGGATGAAGGAAACTTATTCGATAGCTGAGGCTATTGCTCGGTTTACAACAAACATCAATGACATGAAGAACATAGGAAAAATCTATGACCAAGAAGAAACTGTTAGAAAGTTTCTAAGAGGCCTACCCAGAGCATGGGAACCCAAGGCCACAGCCATTGAAGAAGCCAAGAATCTGGCTGAATATATTTTTGATGAACTATGCGGTTCATTGATGGTTCTTGAAATGAAGTTAAACGATAAGATGAGCCCAGTCAATGTTGAGGAAAAAGAAAAGAAATCTATTGCCCTCAATGTTGAAACTGATTCTGAAAATGATTCAGACTCAAAAGATGACATGGCTATGTTATCTAGAAAGTTCAATAAGTTGCTTAGGAGAAGGAGTAAGAATAACTCTTACTCAAGGTTTCACAAAGGAAAGAAACCCAAGTCTAAACCTGTAGAGTTAATTTGTTACGGTTGTAACGAACCAGGTCATGTAAAGAGAGAATGTCCCACTAAATATAAAAAGAATTCAAGCTCATATAGAAAGGACAAGAAAGTTCTCAAAGTTGCATGGGATGATTCAAGTTCAAGAGAAGATGAAGCAGATTCAGATCACACTGCTGCACTGTGCTTAATGGCAAGCACCGAGGTAAAATCTGAACCCATTGACAAACTTAATGAGCTTTATGCTCATATTCAGGAACTTAAGACAAAACTTAGTAAAGAGACCAAGAAAAATAAAAATAAAAAACTCAAGCATAGTCTTGAAGAAGTTCTTGAGGAAATAGAATTCCAACAAGAAGAGCTAGATGGAATGTCTCTAGGCAATGAACAACTTAAGAAAGTTGTTGGGAAGCTGAAAAATGAAAATGAAACTCTTAGAAAGGAAAAGGAAGACCTGAACTACATAGTGATTAAATTCACAAATGGTTAAAAGATATTTGACATAATGTTAGGATCACAAAGATGTGCAACAAATGTCATAGGGAAGGTCATACAATACTTAGATGCAATGTCTTACGTAAAAACAAAAGAAAATACGGATGGATTGAAAATTTTGTTCTTACTGATGCTAACATGCATGGACCCAAACTTGCATGGGTACCAAAGTCAAAAGTATTTTATGTTGTGTAGATATGCAAAAATGAAGATATATGGTATCTAGACAACGGTTGTTCAAGGCACATGTCTAGAGATAGATCTAACTTTCTGAGCCTTGAAAAGAAGAAAGGAGGAAATGTCACCTTTGGAGACGACAGCAAAGGTGATATTGAAGGCATTGAAACTATTGGTAACAATTCTCTATCCGTATCTGATGTACTTTATGTTAAAGGGTTGAAGCATAATCTCTTGAGCATAAGTCAATTATGTGACAAGGGTTATGGCATTTCATTTGAAGCAAATAGGTGCATTGTCAAGCATGCTGATAAAACTGTTGCATTCATGGCATCTAGAAGTAAGAATGTGTATTGCACAAACTTTAATGACATGAAGAAACAAAATGTAATATGTTTAAGTGTTATCTCTTGTAATGAGGCATCGCTATGGCATAGGAGATTAGCTCATGTTAATATGGATAACATATCTAGAATTGTCAAACATGATCTTGCGAAGGGTATTCCGAAAGAAACTTACTCAAATGACAAGGTATGTGAACCATGTAAAGTTGGTAAGCATACCCGATCATCATTTAAGAGCAAGAGGCATCAATCAACCTCTAGAGCTCTCGAACTGATTCACGTGGATCTTTTCGGACCAACCAAAACCAAAAGCTTAGGTGGTAAATCATATGTGTTTGTGATTGTTGACGACTTTACTCGATTCACATGGGTATTTCTATTAGCTCATAAATATGATGCTTGTGAAACATTTATAAAATTCTGTAAGAGAGTGAAAAATAAAAAAGGGTTATAAAATCAACATAATTATGAGTGATAGAGGTGGTGAATTTGTCAATAAAAATCTTGAAGAATTTTGTAACAATCTAGGTTACACTCACCATCTATCAGCCCCTCGGACACCACAACAAAATGGTGTAGTTGAGAGAAAGAATAGAACTCTGCAGGAGATGTGTAGAACAATGCTTAATGAGTATAACACTGCAAATCATTTTTGGGGTGAAGCTATTAACACTGCCTAATATATAATGAACCGAGTTCTAATTAGAAAAGATTTGAATAAAACTCCATATGAACTATGGAAGGGTAGAGCACCCAACATCAATTACTTCCGAGTATTCGGATGTAAATGTTTTATTCTCAATGATAAAAACAATTTAGATAAGTTTGAACCTAAATCAGACATAGGAATATTCTTAGGATATTCTTCTCACAATAGAGTCTACAGAGTCTTCGACAAATCTAATCAAACTGTAGAAGAATCAATTCATATCAATTTTGATGAAAGTGTTAATAAGAAAAGTCTTGAGGATGAATTTAAGCAATTAAATTTTGATGACGATGAACCCAAGACAACCAAGGTTATAGATCTTGAGCCTTAACCATCTTTAAAATCTTATAAAAACTCTAGACTGCTTCAAGGTCTTTCCCAAGATCAAATTTTAGGAGATCCACGAAAGGGTGTATCCACTAGAGCCTTAATTCAGAAAAATCAGGAGCTTGTTGCTTTTGTATCACAATTTGAACCAATTAAAGTGGAAGAGGCACTGAAAGATGAAAACTGGATTCTTGCTATGCAAGAAGAACTAGGATACTATGTGCGAAACAAAGTATGAGAATTAGTTCCTAGACCTTTTCATCAATCTGTTATAGGAACTAAATGGATCTTTAGAAACAAAAAGAATGAACAAGGTATCATTGTCCGCAATAAGACTAGATTGATTGCACAAGGGTACAACCAAGAAGAAGGCATAGACGTCGAAGAAGCCTTTGCCCCAGTAGCAAGATTAGAGGCAATAAGAATGTTACTTGCTTATGCTTGTTACAAGGATTTTCCCTTATACCAAATAGATGTAAAGAGTGTTTTTCTAAATGGATACATCAACGAAGAGGTATATGTGGAACAACCTCCAGGGTTTTAGGATGCTCAAGACCTGGAGTATGTGTTCAAACTCCACAAAGCCTTATATGGATTAAGACAAGCTCCAAGAGCTTGGTATGATCGACTGAGTTCATTTCTTTTAGATCATAAGTTTCAAAAAAGAAAAGTTGATCCAACTTTGTTTATCAAACATCACAATGACAATATGCTTATTGTTCAAATTATGTGAATGACATCATTTTTGTTGTATCGAACAAAGAACTATGTGATGAGTTTTCTAAATTAATGCAGAAGGAATTTGAAATGAGTATGATGAGAGAACTTACATACTTTCTCGGCTTACAAACTAAACAAATGCCAAAAGGCACCTTCATAAGCCAATCAAAGTATGCTAAGGAAATGGTTAAAAAGTTTCAAATGCACAATTTGAAATCAATTGATACTCCATGTATCTCTGCAATCAAATTAGATAAGGATGAAAAAGGTAAATCAATTGATTCAAAACTTTATAGAAGCATGATTGAAAGTCTTTTGTACCTAACAGCAAGTCGACCTGACATCATGTTCAGTGTCTGTCTTTATGCAAGATTTCAATCTGAACCTAAGGAATCTCATGTAAAATGTGTCAAACGAATATTCAGATACATAAATGGCACAACAAACTTAGGAATTTAGTATTCCAAAGGTACTACTTTTGATCACAGAAGTTATGTAGATTCTGACTATGCTGGTAGTCTAACTGATAGGAAAAGTACCTCCGAATTTTGTCACTTTCTTGGAAATTCTTTGATTTCTTGGTTTTGCAAGAAACAACATTCCGTGGCATTATGCACAGCTAAAGCAAAAAATGTTGCAGCTGGAAGTTGTTGTTCTCAGGTTCTTTACATGAAACAACAACTTCAAGATTATCAAATATTTATTCAATGTTCTGAAATTCTATGTGATAATACCAGTGCTATTAACATATCTAAAAATCTTGTATTGCACTCCCGAACTAAGCATATTCAAATAAGACATCACTTTTTATGGGATCAAGTGCAAAATAGAGAAGTCAAATTATCTCATATTGGCACCAAAGAACAACTGGCTGACATATTTACTAAAGCCTTACCGAAAGACCAATTTGTTCATATTCGCAGAGAGCTTGGGATGTTCTCTAAGACCGATCTGTGATACTTTGATGCTTACCTCTATATGGGGAGATATATTTCATGCTACTTTACTCTTTTTGATATTTCAAAACGGGGAGAAAGTACTATCATTGAAGCATCATAAATTCAGGGGGAGTTTAACACTAAGGGGGAGGCTTAGTGATATTTTATGTATATTCCATGGTAATACACTCATATCATATGAAACAAGGAACATTAGTACTGCATCTCATGCATAAACATATCATTTTATTAGCTTGCTTCAAAGCTTACAGTAATGTGTTTGAAATCATCAAAAAGGGGGAGATTGTTGAACCAATTATCCTCATGTCCCTTACGAGAATATGTCCCTATTATGAAAGATTTTGATGATTACAAAACCACATTCTGTTTAGGATATTACTGCACATATGGCATATTTAATCTTACTTGAAGGTTTCAAAGATTCAATGATGCATGGAGAACGTATTAAAAGATCATCTTGAAGACCATGATCTTTTGAAGATGTTTAGTTGTATGATTAGATTATAATAGGTTGGACCTTCTATGTCATGTGATTCAGCAATATGCATGCCTACATGTTTTAATCGACTACATTGTGTTTTATCGAGCTTTAATCGAGAAATAAAAAGTCAATTTTATAAAGTCTTTCAGGACGCTAATGTTTTAGCAGCGCCCTCCTGGACTTGATGAGTCAGGGCACAGATAAAATATTAGGGAGCTCATGGTTGAATTGAACTGATTAATAAAGATGCTTACTTTTTTGTAGCGATTTTCTTTTATCATCCTTTGAGAATGTCAAGACGTTGACTTAGTTTTAGCTCGCTGAAAGTTCTTTTTGTCTTTAAGTGATTTCTACCTTAAGGACTCTGATAAGTTATAAGTTGAATAAAATTATGACGCTACTTGTGGAGGAGCGCTCTCATCTTTAGAATCAACTTAAATAACTTTCAAGAAGCTTACCGTCCTTCAACGCACTTAACATTGTTTTAAAACTATTTTTTAATAGTTTAGGATGCTTACTCTTGAGTGGCGCCTTCGTGTGTCAAATGTTTTAAAACAAAGAAAGACGCTTACTGCGAAGTAGCGCCCTCATGATTGGAGTCGTTCAATTGTCAAAGTAAGTCAGGACGCTTACTATTTAATGGCGCCCTCACTTCATTGTTCAGTAGGACGTTGAGGTTCTATGAGCGCCCTCAAAGGAACAAAATGACAGAAAAGATAATTTTGTTGTTCTGACATTACTGCTATTTCTGTTAAATTTTTCAAAAACGTACAACTACTTTTTCAGAACTTTTCAAAATCGTACAACAACTTTTCAGAACTTATTAAACGTTCTAAAACCTCGGCAGAATCTTTTGAAAGAAAAACTTTTTAACCAAGAGTGTCAAAATCATCAAGTCCATTGCGCCTTTGTTATTCATATATATACGTGTTGTTTTAGAGCATAAAAACTACTAATGAAATACGAAACTGATATTCATTCAAAACTTATTAACAGTTTTCGTTTGTGTTACACACTTTCTGAAAGTTAGTCTTCTTTCACTTGCGTTTGATCTTACAATCTTTCGAAAGAAAAACTTAAAGTCTTCTGGGTTGATTGATCTTCATCTACATTATTTCGAAAACCCACTGAAGAAGACAAAATATCTTTGAACCTGCTTTCAGTATAAACTTCATCATACATATTTTGCTGAATTTGTGATCATAAAAGGTTGAATCCAAAGCTTTGTAAGTATCACTTTAATTCTGAGTAAAGGGAATCATATCTCATCTTGTATTCAGTTTGTGGTGACTGGTAAGTCACTGAGTTAGACCAAGTGTTGCTCAAAGTTGTAAACAGTCTTCTCACACCCGTAAGTTGAGAATAGGTTCTCTCTATCCTGTAAGTAGAGAATAGGTCCCCTCATACCCACAAGTTGAGAAACGGTCCTCTCACACCCGTAAGTTGAGAAACGGTAGTTCTCACACTCGTAAGTTGAGAAAGTGTACCGGTTTGATCTTCACCCGTATGAAGGTCCATAGTGGAGTTTGAACAAATCCTAACTGAGGAGGTTAGATAATGGATGTAGGCACGGCCGAACCACTATAAATCTTGCTTGCATTGTCTCATTTACATTTGTTGTATTTGATTGCTATACTTTGTTTAATTTGCTCTCATTATTCCGCACATTTTTAAGAAAGGTTAAAATCTTCAAAGTGTCCAATTCACCTCCCCCTCTTGGACATATCTGGGCCAACAGTCCTAGGACCCTTCCCCTTTCTTTTTCTTTCGGCCTCCTCATCCTTCTTGGATCCACTAGAACTAGGTTCAAATTCCTTGGGTTTCCTGGGCATTCGTGGCTTTGAGGAACCACTTGAGCTTTTTCCCAAGCTTCTGACAATTTTTTCAATTACAACAGTCTGCCTAGATTTTTCAATGAATTTTTTGTGGGCAGACTTAGAAACACCAAATTTGATTGGATCAAGAGGTGAACCAGGTTTGAAAGCTGTATCTTTTCGCTCTACAAGACCTTGAGCAAAATTAGGAGAAAGTGTATGACTTTCAAATTTTGGCCCGATTGGTCGCTTGCGTTTGGGATCAAGAAAAGTTTCGGATGAGGGATCTAGGGGTAGAGACATTCTTCTTCTAATTGTATGCAAGAGCTCTTCATTTGATGCTTCTTCTTCTTCACATTCTAAAATTCCAAGATGTCTGTCAGACTCCTTAGGTCCTTGAAGACGAGTGAAGGCTGGGACTCTTGGTGTTAGTGGAACTTTTACACTTTTCTTCTCCAATAAATAAAAGAGCATTGCAAAACGTTTCATGCTTGAGGCCATATACCACACAGTAGAATGCAACCTATTGTTCATTGCCTTGAAGAGGTCTTCAAAGAAACCTACAACTCCTTCTACACGATCTACAGCAGTAGTGACTGTGTAGGACAGATTCATGATGCTAGTGGCAAGGAAAGGCATCTTGTTTTCCAAGTTGCTAGTCTTCTCGTGAGCTCGATTAACCAAGTCAAGAATCTTGGTTAGTCTGTTATCCTCTATGTGTGTTGGCTCGACAAAAGTAAAATTCTCTTTTACACTAGAGATGGCCTGCAGCACTAGATCAAGTGTTGTCTTGTTGGTTACTTGTTCCAAGACAACATCCAAGACTGATTGCAAAGCGTCAGAATTGGACTTATCTTTAGAGGTGTCAACCACTTTCCCTCTTAAGCTTTAAATTTCTTCAAGAATCTTCTGCAGAGCTTCTACAGTCACAGCACTCAAAGTATGGCTTGATGTAGTTTGGGCTGAGTGACTCTGTGATGTTTGAGGTCTGGCTTGAGGTGGTTGAGAGATTGATGATCTTGGTTGAACTGATTCAACGAAGGCTTTCATGAATGCCCTTATCTGTTGAATGTTGTCTCTAATATCCTTAACCAGATCATTATTGATTGATAAAGTATGCAAAGATTGCATGACACTTAATTGTTGGTCCATTTGTTGTGTCACTTTCTTGAGCAATGCGATTACCTGGATCAGGTGAAAGGTGTATTCTTTCATCTCATTAATTTCAATTCTCTCCTGAGACTTCAGAGATTCTCTGATCTCTGCCAATATCTTATTTTTCAGTTGTATTTGATTTTGTTCTAAACGGTTCATCAGCTAAGACATGACATAAATCTGATCTTCTCTTACTTTTCTCAAGAAATCTTCCTCTCTGAAGAAATCATTTGTTGACCTACTGGTAGAAGGATACGAAGGTGGCTCATGATCAGATTGATCAGATGAACTTTCCTCATGAATACCTTTCATTTCTTCTTCTACTTGAAACTCAGCATTAGCCTCACGATAATCTTTAATGTGATCCTCTTTGTCAACATTCATATTCATTTCATCTCCCTTATAGGTTTTGATAGCCAGATCAGAACCCTCTATATGTTTAAATTCTTCACCATCAGACTCAGTCTTTCTCGAGTCATGGGGTTCCATTGATAAACAGATATCAAATGGAGATGGTGGCTTGGAGATGGTGGCTTGGAGATGGTTTTGTCTGAGTTCTCATTGACTCTTTCTTTGGTGACTTCCTCCAAAATTGCATCAGCCTTCTCTAATTCATTCAATTGTTCTTCAACAATAACCTGAGCAATTTGGTTCACCTCTTCCATTAGATGTTCTTCAGCTTGAACAGCCTATTCTGCATGTTCAGCTTCAACAGCTTCAGTTTGAACATCTTCTTCTCTTATTTCATCTTTTCTACTAGATTCTCCCTCAAGTGAAACTTCTGACATTGGAAGCCATTTTTCCAATGTAGGACATAAGTGTATGTCATCAATTTCACAGTGGTTTGACCAATGCAGTTGTATTTGCTGGTCTCTTTGAAGCTTTCTCTACTAAAATCAATACCACACATCTCAAACAGAGTGGTGAGGTACATACCAAAAAGAAGACCTCCTCTTCTGCTAACTATTGTATTCATCACATGTATAAGGATGTGGCCGAGATTCACTTTCTTCTTTTCCAAAATGCTCCACACTAGAAATAGATCTAGATCGCTCACATTACCCCTACTGTCGGTTTTGGGTTGAATAATATGGGTAATAATGTTGTGGAGTATTCTGGGCAAAAGTTCAAAGGACTGATTTGTGAGTTTCTTATCGATACTCGAATGGTCCTTTTTTTTAAAACAAGATTCAGAGCAGAGAAGCTATTGTAGCCTGGATATTGGACTTTATTTTTAGTGAAAGAAAGTCTGTGGGCACTTTCATCACTTGGCAGAGGAAATGCTTCAGAAAAGAATCTGGGAGAAATCTCAACATATTTTCCCTTTACCATAGATTGTTTTGTAAGTCAAGAACTGGGTTTATCAACCAGATTCCAATAGAATAGGCTGACAAAGTTGGGGTACCATTTTGCTCTGAAAGAAAGAAGATTTGTCCACCCCTGGAACTCAAACGGAGACAAAATATCTATATGGGAGTTTGTGAAAAACTCAAAGTCGACAAGACATCCATCAATTACCGCTCGGTTGACGAGCTTCTTTGTTTTGTCTCCCTTTTTGCTTGTTTGGGTAGAAAAAGATGGGTGAGATGGTTCAGCCACGGTTTCTATCGAAGGTGTGGGTACAAATGGTGAGGTTTCCTCAGCCAATTCGGCATGAGTAGGTTTAGACCTTGGTCTCACACTCCTATCTGGAGGTGATGATGGCGAAGCAGCTCTCTTTCTAGAAGAAAAAGTCTGAAGCTTCTTGGATTTGGGCTCCATAGAAAGTTTGAAAAGAAATAAAGGTGAAGAACTGAAGTGACTTGGTGAAAACCAACGAAATAAAGAATAAAGGACTCGAGAATGAATAGAGAGTAGAGTTTACCGAAGGTTAAAGATGAAGGTTCAACAATAACTCTTGGAGCGATTCCTAGTAAGTTCTTAATGAAGCATCCTAGGGCATCAAATGGCGAAAGTGATTGCTATGTTACAAAAAGTTTGATTTTATACTACTAAAGCGATGAGTGTGCTCCTAACACACAATCACACGTGTCACAACCTAGTATCTAAAGGCGGTTGAATTTATCTAACATTTGCGACCGATCAACGTTTTTCTTATGACTAGCATTTTTGAACGACTAAAGTCATTTGGCACATTAGCATCCTCATTCACTGTTAGTTTGCTTGCGGACACTTAAACACTAATATTAATATCGTATGGTTGAATAAACAATATCATAAATTATATTTCATCGACCAACCATCAATACTTTAATCATGAGAGAATATATTTAAGCATTCTAAGCATCGCATGATTAAAGATAATCATTCATTTTTTATAATCACTGATAAATATATTCAAATAAAATTAGAGGTGATGAGAATGACTTTTATACCTTTGCATATTCTTTTAGAAAATCTACTTTATATTTCTAGTTTTCAGGAAAATTGTTTAGAAAATATTGCACTAAAGTAGAATGCGACATGGTTTTTCCAAAGTGCTCAAGTTCACTTACTAGACGTCTAAAACGTTGAAGGTTATCATGAACTGACTCACTTTCTAAAACCCTAAAGTGGATGAATAACTCTTCTAACATTCTAACTAGGTCTCTAGATTCATCCTTTTCTTCCATGGTTTTCAAGAAATCACGGAACTCTTTTAAACTCATTTCCCAAGTTCAATTGATTCAGCTAACAAAGTTAGCTTGTCATTCCTTCTCTTTGGAAGCTTGTCACAGAAATACACTAGAGATATCTCCATAGGTATTTCCTGATTCAGTTCTTTCATTTCATTAAGAATGGATTGATATATGTTGCATGTCGTATCCAGAAATTCATTCTCAGATAATTTAAAGGCATCAAATAGTCTATCAGACTCTTTGAGCTTTTCATCTCGATTGTTCATCTTTTCACAATGAAATGATTTGAGTCTTTCCCAAATTTCTTTGGCACTCTCGAGATGAACTACCCTTTCTACTTATTCCTCCGATAGAGAGCAGTACAAGGCATAGACAGCTTGAGTGTTATGCTTATCATTTAGTCTCTCCTTGTCTGTCCATAGCTCAATAGGCTTGTTGGGCATGGTGTAGCCGTTTACAACCATTTCCCATAAACTGATATCCTTAGATCATAGAAAGGATTTCATCCTTATCATCTAATCTTCAAACCAGTCTCTATTGAACAACGGTGATCTATCTAATGGTTGACCTACTCCTATGACTATGCCTCTGGTCATTGCCATCGATATCAAAGAAAAATTATGAAGTTTCTTTAAAGAGCAACACTGCTCTAATACCAATTGTTGGCCCAGGTATGTCCAAGAGGGAGGTAAATTGGACACTAAGACAATTTAAAATAAATTACAATGGCAAAATTAAAGTGTGGAAAATAAATAAATATGCACAATCGATTTATAGTGGATCGACTACTTGCCTACATCCACTACTTAACTTTCTCAGTTAGGATTTTAAACCTTATCACTAAGGGATTCTCTTACGGGTGAGAATCAAACCGTTACACATTTTCTCAACTTGCGAGTGTGAGAACAACCGTTACACTTCTCAATTTTTGGGTGTGAGAGGACAGTTTCTCAGCTTACGGGTGTGAGAGGACCTAGACTACAAAGTACAGAAATATCAACTCAGTAGTTTGTCTAACTACTGTTACAACCTTGATACAGTATACAAGATATGAATTGAGGTACAACTGTATACTATGAACTATCTCTCAAATTTCTCTTTTAGCGAGAATGATACAAGTTAAAACAGTGCTGAAAATTTGAGTGAAAACAGTTCAATCTTTCAAATAGATTTTCAAACAAAGATAGAAATTCAACTCATTATGAAAATATTTTGAATAAGCAAAGTTTCAAAGAAAAATGCTTTGAACACAAAATAGCTTAAACTTTTTAAATCAAATGAAAATTCGACTAACTTTCAAAAGTGTTTTTGGCTCAGAGAATTTTCGGTGATTTTGCAAATGGTTAAGTGCTAGTATTTATAGACTTGTAGAGATGAAGTTGTTGTTCATTTGAATTTGAATTTCAAATATGAACGTTTACTCACAACAGCTAGAATGTATCACGAAAATGGCAACTGCACATTTCATGAACATTCTGATTCTCTCCAGATTCACAAATAAGGAAATTCTAAAAGACGTGGTTCATGAATCAGAGGACATCTCTGACAAATCCAAAAAGTTGATTTGTGTACGAAAAGTTGTTCTGAAAAAGTGGCTAAAAAGGACGTACGCGTCAGAACAGTAATATTGTTGAATTAGCATCCTAACGCATAATATCAACTTTGTCATTTTATTCCTTTGAGGGCGCTCATAGAGCATAAGTGTCCTGTTGAACAATGAAGTGAAGGCGCTACTAACTCGTAAGCATCCTGACTTACTTTGACAATTAAACAACTTAAATCATGAAGGCGCTACTTGACAATTAGCATCCTGCTTTGTTTTAAAATCATCTAAACGCACAAGGGCGCTACTCAAGTAAGCGTCCTGAAATTTTAAAATAATTTTAAAATAATATTAAGGCAATAATAAGTGCGTTGAAGGAAAATAAGCACCCTGAAAGTTTTTAAGTTGATTCTAAGGATGAGGGTGCACCTATCCAGGTAATATCCTGATAGTTTTTCAACTTATAGCTATCAGTATCCTTATAGATAAAAATCATTTAAAGACAGAGAATTTTCAGCAAGCTGAGACTAAGTCAGCGTCCTGACACTGTCAAAGGTTGACTAAAGGAAGGTCGCTACTTACAAGTAAGCGTCTTAATGAATCAGTTTAATTCAACCTTGAGCGTCCTAATATTTTATCAGCGTCCTAATATTTTATCAGCGTCCTGACTCATCAAGTCCAGGACGACGCTCATGAAACATTAGCGTCCTGAAAGACCCTATTAAAACAGTTTTGATTTTTCAATTAAAGCTCGATAAAACACGATTAAAACTAAGATATTTCCGGATTAAATCAAAGACTTTAGAAATCATGAAATACCTTTAAAATGTGATGATCAAGATACGAAAACAATTAAATCTTGCTAAGAGTAAATTTGATCGATAGTCCTTACATTCTAAGCACTGAATGACTCGGAACTTTAATTGATATTCAATAGGCTTGTAAGCATAGTTCCTTGATCTTGATTCTTGATAAATCTGAAACACTTGACAAGATCATTAGATTTGAGATAACACTATGGGCCAACAGCCATCCGAAGAGCTTTACCTTAGATGGAACCAGAACCTTCCATATATATGTGGCAAGAGGGAAGGAGGGGTTGGTGGGTGGGTCAAATAGTAAATTAAAAAGGGATTTACAGTTATATTGGCCAGTTGAGTCGGGGGTCTATTCTAGATGATTCGGTGAGTTGAACATGTGTAAGTTAGTTAGATTGGTCAAGACAGAGGATGCCTCGCTTTGTATCCTATGTGACAAGGTACTAGGTAATTGTAGGTTCCAGGACACATTGTGGGACAAGAGTGATGGGTCTTGGATTAATTGATAAGGGATGGTTTGGTTGTGAGATGTAGAGACTCGAAAAAGGTTTGGGAAAGTATCTGCCAAGGGTCTATCTCCCAACCATATATCTTCCCAAAAGCAGAATGATAGTCCGTTTCCAACTTTAGGCCTAATTTACTCTGAAATCTAAGGAAGAAATGGAGCAATAAACTTTTATGGACTTCTATATGTGACTTTCATGGACTTTCGTGCTCTCACGCTCTGCTAGTAAGAGTTTTCCATATCTGCTAATAATCATTTATTGCCCACAGAGAGTTTTGTTCCGAGAGCAACCTCCATAACCAATTCCCACACAGAGCCATATTGCTTCCTACAATTTTCCCAATACCGAGCCCACCTTTCTCTACAGGCATCTGAACTATCTCCCACATTATCAGGCTTATTTTCCCACCCTAGGCTTCCTTTCCCCAAAGAAAGACTTCATTGTTTTCTCTATGGTTCCTACCATCTTTATTAAGATCTTGAACAAGAACAGATAGAAAGATGGGAGGGCTGATAGAACTGATCGAATCAAGGCCAGTCTTCCTCCCTTAGATAAGAAAGCCCTTTTCCAGCCCTCTAACCTTTTGGTGATATGGTTAATTACCGGTTCCCATAAACTAGCTCCTTTAGGATTACCTCCTAATGGCAAACCCAGATACCTCAGTGGTCATATGCCCACTTAACAGCCTGTTTTATCTGCTAATCTAAGTAGTACCTTCGGATCCATGTTCACCCCCGCAATCTAACACTTGGTCATATTGACCTTTAGGGCAGAAAATTCACTGAAGCATCACAAGATGTTTAGAGCACTCGTGACATTTTCTTCACCTCCCTCTACCAAGAATAATGTGTCATCTGCGTATTGTAAGTGGGAGACTTCCACCTTATCTTTGCCAACTCTGAACCCATTCACAAGTGAGAATTGTCTTCCCCTGGTTATTAGCCTACTCAACCCATCCGCCACAATGGTGAACAAAAATGGAGAAAGAGGGTTTCCTTGCCTTAGTCTTCTTCTCGCTTTGAACTTACCCCTTGGTCTGTCGTCTATCACTACCAAGTAAGTAACTGAGCTCAAGCATCACATCACCCAGTTGATCCATCTTCTCCAAAAACCCTTCATCTTCATCACATATTCTAGATAACCCCACTCCACAATATCATAGGCCTTCGCAAAGTCTATTTTAAACACAACTCCCTTAGGCCTGCGTAATTTGTAATCCTCTACTGCTTCGTTGGCCACCAGCACCGCGTCAAGAATGTGCCTCCCTTGAATAAAAGCAGATTGTGTATCTTTCACCATCTTATGTAACATTGCCCTCAGCCTCGAAGATAATGTATTTTCCATAATCTTGTATAGACTAGTGACAAGGTTAATAGGACCGTAATTTTTCATGCATTTAGAGTTGCCCTTTTTGGAAAAAGGCACATGTACGTTTCATTCACCTGATTATTTACCACCCCATTTTGAAAGAATTCACTCATAACCCTCATTATATCCTTTTTCACTGTCTCCCAATGTTGGTGGTAAAATAACATGGAAAACCCATATGGACCTGGTGCCTTCGAACCCTCACTGCTAAACATTACAGCCCGAACCTCTTCCTCTTTGAATGGAAGTTCTAGAAACTCCCTATCTTCATTGGAGATACTCCCCCAATCAAGACCCTCATTCTCCCAATTATATGTTCTTCCTTATGAAAAAAACATCATAAAATACTCCACTATTTCATTCACAACCCCTTCCTTAGATTACACCAAGCTACCATCATCCTTTTCAATTCCTGTAATGAAACATTTGGCTCGCCTGCTATTCAAGCTGTTATGGAAAAACCTTGAATTAGCGTTACCCTCCTTAAGCCATTCTATCTTCTCTAATACATAGTTGTTCCAACTCTTCCTTGTATATCCTTCTACATGCAGCCAATTTTGAAGTCCAATCATTTCCTTCCTTCAATTCATCCAACTTCCCAATAATATATTTCATCTCTTTCTTTTTCCCCGTGATTTAGCCAAACTCCTCCTTGTCCCACTGCTTGAGAAAGTCCCTCATTTTCCTTATTTTATACATAAATCTATGACTTTCTCATCCATAAGCAAAAGAGGATTGCCACCATGACTACACCTTGATCCTGAAATCCTGATGTGTAAGCCCTTCATTCTCAAATCTAAATGGTGTCGAGCCCCATTTCACCAAATTGGTGTCCAAAATAACTGGCCTGTGGTTTGAAGTAGTTCTTGGAAGTGCCTCATGTTTCTAACTCAGGAACATCTCCTCCCAACCAACCGAGAATAAGAATTGATCCAACTTACAACAGATTGGTGGGGATACGAGGTTGGACCAGGTATATTTTTTGTTGCATAAGGTAGGGTCCTTCGGCTGGAGTTCATTGATCAACTGATTGAATTCTTGCACATTTCTAGTAATCCTCGAACTGTTCATTTTTTCTTTCACAAATCTCATGGTGTTGAAATCTCTTTCCAGACACCATTTTCCTTCACATACCATTGACAACCCTGCTAATTCCAAAATGTTTGGCGATTCGAGGATGTCTCTGGACCATAAACACCTGTCAGCCACCAACGAACCCCCAACTTGTCCTTTATATGTATGGACACTGAATAAAAACCTACTAAACTAGTAGAAACTTCAATACACTTGGAATCTCATGCAACAAGAATCCCTCCTGACGCCCCAACCGAGGGAAGGAATGTCCATCCCTTAAACCTTGAGCCCCATAACTGCCCAATCAACCTCCCGCCAATGTTTTCTTTTTTACTTTCCTGCAAAACCAAAATATCTGGATTTGTTTTTCTTATCAATGGCCTTATTAACCCTCTTTTCTTACTTGACCCACAACCCCTAATGTTTCATGTTAATATCTACATTTAGAAACTCTCTTCTGTATCTTGTTTCTTGTCCCCTTATTCAAAAAGTCATGGTTAGCTAGTCCCTTGAAGTTTCGAATGCATTCTAGTACTTGGTTCTGTTGAGTAGTACTTGCATTTAGGTTCATATGATGCATATAATTAGAGATAACCTCCTAATACCCTAACTCATTCCCTTTGTGTCTGTCTTCAGCCTTGTTGTTTGCTCCCAACTCGTTACCAATGACTATTTTGCCTTTCGATTTCAACGTCTTATCATCCAGCTTTGGGAAATTTATGCTTACTGTCTCCTTAGCTGAAAGGGGTAAGGTAGTATCCTTGGCATATGTTGTTTAAGTTTAGGTGGTTAAAAGTTGTGGGTTGATTGGGTAGGTAGAAGTCTTTGTTGAACTTTGTTAGGACATAAAACATGACTAGGAAAGGAAGATTGAATATACATGGAAGGATCAACATCTAAGGGAGTGGGGGGATGTCATACCTTGTCCCTTTGAACATCTATTTTAGCACCCACAAAAAAGGTGTTTGCCAATGCACCATCGTCTTCTTGGGTTAGGGTCCACTAAAGAAGAGTCTTTAGAATCTACAGGGTTGCAACAACCTTTCCCCACCTCCCCATCATGCTCGTCACCTCCCCAAACATTGGCTACCTCGTCAAAGTCCTCGGTAAAATCTGTGGCGAGCCCTTGCTCAGCAAACCGCAACCCTCGCTACCTAGCCCTGATCTTCTTCAGTTGAATCTACGACATATTTTGTGTTTGGTTACCACCAATCCTTGCTGAAGACACCCTATCTTCCACCTCATCAGCCCCCAAAACTACCTCCCATGCTCTGCGTTCGTTCGACTTCTCTCGACTCTCATCCCCTTAGGAAAGGATGATTTGCCCTCTCTTTAATTGTGACCTTCCACCCCCGCATATCATTCTCTCAACCCTTCTAAAATCCCCTTCCATTTTAGAATCAATAGAGTCTGAAACATGAGTTGGAATCTCCAATGTAGAACTAAGGGCAACCGTCCCCACGTTGTTGCAGTTTAGCTCGGTATTAAGATACCCTATATTGAGGTAGGTGTTGTTGAGAATTGGGTCGTCCTGCTGTGTAACAACCCTCAATTCCATAAAATGGGACCCCCAAAGTTTTTGCTTTAATGGTGTATATTGTATGTTTTGTGATGTTTAATGTGTAGTTAATAGTGTAAATTTGATTAGGAGACCAATCAGGGGAAGAAATAGGTGAAAATAGATAAATTGGGCTTATGAGTACGCTTCCAAGAGGGGAGGAGCACGATCCTATGTGTTGAAGACAATATGGATTTCTGGGCAGGGGAGAAGCGCACTCCTTGCGTAAAACAGATAGCAGAATTTTTAGGAACCCGTGAGAAGCGCGCTCCTGGCTGGGAGAAGCGCGCTCCTCATGTTAAAATCTGATTTTTTTAAGTTGGACGGTGGGTCGGTGTGTACGAAGTAAAACACCTAAAACCCATTTTACTTGCTCATTTCAACAAGAACGAAAGAAATGAAATGGGGAAAGGACAAAAGTGGATTTCGAAGGGAAATTCTCACCAAATTCGAGCAAAAGTCTCTTCTCCAATTTTTCTCCATGAAATTGCTAATTAATTAGTGCAAGAGAAACCTTTCTAGCCGTATAAATTTCCCAAGTTAGGGTTTTGATGCTCTTTGTTGGAAAACGGCTGGTAAAGGTAAATTAGCATCTTGTTGCCCAAATCACATAGAAATCACGAAAATTATAGGGTTTATACTCCAATTTTGTGGTTACATAGATGAGCAACCTAAATTGATGGGTTGAATTAGGTGGAAAATGGTGGAATTAATGTTCTAATACCTAAATCATGCTAAATAAATGAATCGCTAAGGTTTACACTTCAATTTTATGGTTACAAAGATTAGTAACCTAATTGGAAGTGTAAAACTAGCTGGAATAGTATGAGATTTGGGATGGAAACATGGAAATTTGATTAGATGATGATTTCTACTATTTCTAACATGGTATGACTTGTAATTGAGTTTAGACGTAAAATTGGGGCATCTTCTATGGTAGAAATGGTGGAATATTGGGGGTTTTTATGTGAAAGTATATTAAATTGATATGAAAGTCAAAATAAATATTGGGTAATAGTGTTGACGTGAAAACAATGATGGGTGCAGGTTTGAATAGGAGTGTGGAGTAAATTGATAGTGTGGGAACTATTTTGGCATTTGGTTGTGAATAGAATTTCAATCTTGCTATTTATTTATGTCATCCTATATATATTGGATTGTTTTACTCATACATGTGTTATTTGGAATTGCATGATGCGGACATAAATGAAAACCCTTGATTTGTTATTGGTTTGGTTTATCTAGGAAAAGATGATTTTTGGACATTCCCCTAGTAGGTTGAGAATTCCCTACAAGGAAATTATCTTATTCCAATAAACTTACTAATTATGAATTAAAGGTGTGTTTTAATATCGTCTGTTGGTTGAATATAAGTCATCATTTATTGTTCCCCTGTGTAATTTTTTGTGATCAGTATTGTGTCACACCCCGCCGGGACGCGCCTAAACCGGGGGAACACTCACGAACGAGACGCAGATGCATTATAACAATAACCGAGTGCGCAGGAACACAATAATGTCCAAGTCTGATTTTATTAATTTCAGAATATATTCTTGTGCATGAAATAGAAAAGGGAACATCTTCCCAAAATTCCCAATGAATAAACAAAGGGTTACAAAATGTCGGCCCAAAAACCTGCACCTAGTCCACCCTAATCTCCTGTAAAAAATTGGATAACAATAGGGTGAGCTACACGCCCAGTGGGTAAAATAGTTCGTGAATATGACAATTAAGAAAGCAAACTTCATAATCAAATATCATAAATACACATCAGAGCATCATAATCAATATAACATGTATGTATGCATGACACCGTCTCATATTGGTTCCATGATTGTACATCGCCTAAGTTCACATACAAATGTCCCTCTCCAGGAGTAGCCAGGTTCTCATTGTACGTCCCTCCTCAGGAACGACGCCTTAGATTCACATATAGATGTCCCTCCCCAGGTAAACCCGAGTTCTCATTGTATGTCCCTCTCCAGATAAATATCAATAATAGTGAGCAGTACTTCTAACTATTCTATGGATCACAATCCACGTACGTCCCTAGGTGGTGCTTATGTATGATGCCAATGCATGAACAGGTCCGGTCTTTACTAACATTAGACAGGATTTGGCAACGTCTGGTGATCCTTATCAGGGTCGGTATCACTACATGCACAATTAGGACATTCAGTATTACTTGTACAAGCTGATAGCTTTCAAATAAGACCAACCAGATCAGTCTCCAGCTTGAGAGGTGAGACACGAGGTCTACTTAAATATCAATCGTCTAGGGCAGCACTCTACCTCCCATTCACTATTTAAAGTTACTAAGGACAAGACTGAGTCTGGTTAAGCTAGATTGACCACTAATCCGGCATCGCAACAGTATAATACATGAACTCCAAATATACATGCATAAGTATGACAGGTATAAACATTATATGCAATAATGCAGTGTAAATGAATAGTAGGCATAATGATAAATGAATGTAAAATTTAATAAAAGTCATAAGACACGCAAACCTATGTTTCATTCCCCACCTTCAGATAATAACTCCTTCGAGAACTGGAGCCCTCCCATGGGCAGAACCGCATTACACTGCGAAGAGAGTCTCGTGGAGAGAGTCTCAAAAGAGAGAGAGAGAGAGAGAGAGAAATTTTTCAACAAGATGAGAGAGTTGGATTGGTGTGAAAATGAGGGGGGGAGCCCTCCTTTTATAGAAAAAAAGGATGCCCGAACCTTCAGGCGGGCTGCCCGAAGTTCAAAAATTTTTATTTTTTTATTTTTAATTTTTTATTTTTTTATTTTTTTATTTTTTATTTTTTTTGTGCAATCCTAGGATATTACATATTGAGTCTATGCCTTTGGGGAGATCGGGCTAGACTTTTAACAAAGTCATGGGTAACATACGTTGGACCATTGAATGAACTTCATTATTCACTGCCACTGACAGAAGTATTCAAGTTGTAACAGATGATGCGTGACCTCAAGTTGAGTAATCAACTTGAAAGTGTTTTACAATCGGTTATATATACAATATAGCCTTGGGACACTTGTCATAATACTTGAATAAAAATGGATGATGGATTTTAAATTGCATTGTTATATGTGCTATGATTATGATACGTATGTGAAATTGCATTTATTTCTTACATGACATTGAGCATGCATACATGAATTTTAGATGAATAGATGATGACATTATTAAATTTTATTCACTGGGCACCGTTGACTCACCCTATTCCCCAATTTTTCAGGTTCTTCAGCAGCAGAGAAGGGTAAGGGAATAGTTTATCAGTGAGATAGGAGTGTCTTGCCAGAAGAGTATTTTTATGTAGGTTTGGTAATAGTATACATGTATTCTGATCTTTTGATTTATAAATATATGTATATCACACCCCACATGTATAACTAAGTAAATGACTGTAATCAATAGTTGGATGTATTGGATAGACAGATGTTGTTAGATGTTAAAAATGTTGAACTTTAATAGACTAAATGATGATATATTTTGATGGATATGATATGTATATGTTTGTTGGATGGATTATCAGGTATTGAGATGTGTGAGATGTTCAATTTATAGGGGAGACTCTATTGGAGTCTCGATTGAGGCTTAACAGAGATCTAATGGTCCTATGGGTGATAGGATGGTTAGATTTATGTGCCGATCAGGATGCCATGAAAATTTATGAAGAGGTCCTCACATGCTGCCCGTGGTCATCTTCTTTTCGCTTATGGAGCCAATGATTTTGGTCTTGAAGATCTTCCGCCAGAACCCTGGTCATAACTTTTACTGCTATCTCCCAAATTCCCAACTTGGGGTGCACTTCTGAGCCCATTTAGACCCATGTGCGTATGATCCCGGACGCGGCCTATTGTCCCCATGTCCAGAATGAGATCCAGCGCCATGTGGCGTATCACCCCGTACACATTCATTAATACACTTTTTACCTTCCAAGCACATCACGTCGTCCTTGCTGTAGTTTGGTACTTCTAGCTGTTGACACGTTGCCTCTTTCACCAAAAAAACAACATGCGACTCTGACAGACAGACACATGAGGAAGCGTTGCGGTCCAATTTTTGAAGCTCCCCAGTTCGTACACCTTCTCCAGCACCGGTCATCTTCTCCGGCCAAACACCTATGTCGGGGGCCATCTCTGTGTCTTTATCAGCTGCGGTCATCACCTCACAGACCTCGCCCAACTACCTCATCATTTTGTTTTGCTCAGTACATCTGGATATTCAAAAGTCTTCCTCTCCTACAATTGCCTGTAGTGATATTTTAACTTCAAAGTCAACCCTATTATGTGATATTGTATGAAATGCCAAGATAAAACCAGTAGAGGTGCCTTTCACCTTTAGCTTTGCATGCCTCAGTACGTTAAGTCCATCATTTCTTCCAGTACGATAAACATCCAACATCTTTAGTACAGGAATTAAAGCAAATAGTTCGTACAAGAAGTAAGCAACTAGTTCTTGCATAATGCGAACCAAAATGACCTTATGAATAAAACATTTACTAAATTAGATTAGCTTCTTGTATCTCCCTTGTGAAAAAAATAAAATAAAATAAAGGCACACAACCATATGCAATCAAAACTCGAGGAATAACTGTACAAACATATAAGGTTATAAAGTTCGAATGGACAAGCTATTCTTTTTTTTTTTTAGATTCCCACGCGGTATTTAAGCCCTTCAGGCAAAAACTAATCCACGTTCGAGTACTGCAGGGACATTGGGCGACTCTCCCCAAGTTATAATACCCTGTATTTCACAAAAAAAAAAAAAAAATTGTTTGGGCAGATGTGCCCGGAAGTCCGGGCAGCCCGCCCAGACGTCCAAGTGTCAAAACCTCTATATAAACCAACCCCCCTCTTCATTTTTCACACCAAATTCACTCTAAATTGTGATTTTTCCTCCTCTTTTCACTCATTTTGAGTTTTTAGTCTTTTGAGACTCTCTGTTCGAGACTCTCGGTGCGGTGCGACGTTCTGTCCGGAGGAAAGTGCCAGATCTGAAAAAAAAAAAAAAAGTTCTTATCTGAAGGTGGGAAATGAAACATAGGTTTGCGTGTTTTATAACTTTTATTAAAGTTTACATTCAGTTATTATTATATCTACTGTTCATTTTCACTGCATTATGTCATATAATGTTTATATTGTCGCATTTATGCCTGTACACTTGGAATTCACGTATTATATTGTTATAATGTCGGATTTGTGGTCAATCTGACTCAACTAGACTCGGTCTTGTCCTTAGTAACTTTAAATAGTGAATGGGAGGCAGCGGGCCGCTCTAGGCGATTGGTATTTAAGCAGACCTTGTGTCTCACCTCTCAACTGGGGACTGATCTAGTTGGTCTTATTGAAAGCTATCAACTTATACAAGTAATATTGAATGTCCTAACTGTCACACCCCGCTCGGACGCGCCTAAACCGGCGGTACACTCTTGGACGGGGCGCGCATTTGGAACAATAACAATGGTAACAACAGAGTGCGCAGCGAAAATACAGTACACTGTACAAATCTGATTTCATTTAATTCAGAATACTTTTGTACATGAAACGGTCAAGGGAACATACTCCCAAAATCCCCAATGAATCATACAAAGGGTACAAAATGTGGGCCCCATAACCTGCACCCAGTCCACCCTTATTCCTGTGAAAGATTGGATAATAATGGAGTGAGCTTAACGCGCTCAGTGGGTAAATAGTGCATGAGTATAACAATTAATAAAGCATACTTAAATATCAAATATCTTACATACACATGTGAGCATCATAATCAATCAATATGTAAGTATGCATGACACCGTCTCGTAATGGTTTGATGAACGCACATCGCCTGAATTCACGTACAGGAACGATGCTCTGGATTCACGTACTGATGTCCCTCCCCGGGTGTAGCCGGGTTCTCATGTACGTCCCTCTCTAGAGAAATGTAATGAATAGCGAGCAATGCTCCTAACTATTCTATGAGTCATAAACCATATACGTCCCTAGGTGGTGATATGTATGATGCCAATGCATGAACTGGTCTAGTTTACTGGTCTAGTCTTTTCTTGTCATTTAGACTGACTTTGGCAACGTCTGGTGATCCTTATCAGGGTCGGTATCACGACGTGCAAGATTAGGACATTCAGTATTACTGTATAACCTGATATCTTTCAATAAGACCAACTTGATCAGTCCCCAGTTGAGAGGTGAGACACAAGGTCTGCTTAAATACCAATCGCCTAGAGCAGCCCGCTGCCTCCCGTTCACTATTTAAAGTTACTGCGAACAAGACCGAGTCTAGTTGAGTCAGATTGACCACAAATTAGGCATTATAACAGTGCAATACATGAATTCCAAATATACAGGCTTAAGTACGGCAGTATAAACAATATATGACATATTGCAGTATAATGAATAGTAGACATAATAATAATTGAATGTAAACTTTAATAAAAGTTATGAAACATGCAAACCTATATTTTGTTCCCCACCTTCAGATAAAACTTCTTCTTTCAGATCTGGCGCTTTCCTCCGGACAGAACTTCGTTGCACCGCTTTCAGATCTGGCACTTTCATCCGGACAGAACTTTGTTGCACCGCACCGAGAGTCTCGGACAGAGAGCCTCAAAAACTTAGAATGCGTGGAAAGGAGAAGAAATTCACAAGAGAAGGTGATTTGGTGGGAGGAATGAGAAATGAGGAGGTTTCTTATATAGAGATTTTTGCGCCTGAACGTTCGGGCATGCGCCAGAACGTTCTGGCATGCGCTTGTACGTTCTGGCATGCGCCTGAACGTTCTGGCATGCGCCTGTATGTTCTGGCATGCGCCTGAACGTTCTGGCATGCGCCTGAACGTTTTGGCATGCCTTGCGCCTGAACGTTCTGGCATGCGCCTGAACGTTCGGGCATGCATTGCGCCTGAACGTTCTGTCATGCGCCTGAACGTTCTGTCATGCGCAGGAACGTTCTGGCATGCGCATGAACGTTCGAGCGTGCGCCTGAACGTTCGGGCGTTGCCCAAAAAGTAATTTTTTTTTGTGAAATATAGGGTATTACACCCGCCCGGACGCGCCTAAACCGGCGGTACACTCTCGGACGGGGCGCGCATTTGGAACAATAACAATGGTAACAACAGAATGGGCAGCGAAAATACAGTACACAGTACAAATCTGATTTGATTTAATTCAGAATACTTTCGTACAGGAAACGGTCAAGGGAACATACTCCCAAAATCCCCAATGAATCATACAAAGGGTACAAAATGTGGACCCCATAACCTGCACCCAGTCCACCCTAATTCCCTGTGAAATATTGGATAATAATGGAATGAGCTTAACGCGCTCAGTGGGTAAATAGTGCATGAGTATAACAATTAATAAAGCATACTTCAATATCAAATATCTTAAATACACATGTGAGCATCATAATCAATCAATATGTAAGTATGCATGACACCGTCTCGTAATGGTTTGATGAACGTACATCGTCTGAATTCACGTACAGGAACGATGCTCTGGATTCACGTACTGATGTCCCTCTCCGGGTGTAGCCGGGTTCTCATGTACGTCCCTCTCCAGAGAAATGTAATGAATAGCGAGCAATGCTCCTAACTATTCTATGATTCATAAACCATATACGTCCCTAGGTGGTGATATGTATGATGCCAATGCATGAACTGGTCTAGTCTACTGGTCTAGTCTTTTCTTGTTATTTAGACTGACTTTGGCAACGTCTGGTGATCCTTATCAGGGTCGGTATCACGACGTGCAAGATTAGGACATTCAGTATTACTGTATAAGCTGATAGCTTTCAATAAGACCAACTAGATCAGTCCTCAATTGAGAGGTGAGACACAAGGTCTGCTTAAATACCAATCGCCTAGAGCAGCCCGCTACCTCTCGTTCACTATTTAAAGTTACTGAGCACAAGACCTTGTCTAGTTGAGTCAGATTGACCACAAATCCGGCATTATAACAGTGCAATATATGAATTCCAAATATACAGGCATAAGTGCGGCAGTATAAACAGTATATGACATAATGCAGTGTAAATGAATAGTAGACATAATAATAATTGAATGTAAAGTTTAATAAAAGTTATGAAACACGCAAACCTATGTTTCGTTCCCCACCTTCAGATAAAACTTCTTCTTTCAGATCTGGCGCTTTCCTCCGGACAGAACTTCGTTGCACTGCTTTCAGATCTGGCGCTTTCCTCAGGACAGAACTTTGTTGCACCGCACCGAGAGTCTCGGACAGAGAGTCTCAAAAACCTAGAATGCGTGGAAAGGAGAAGAAATTCACAAGAGAAGGTGATTTGGTGTGAGATTTGAGAAATGAGGAGGTTTCTTATATAGAGATTTTTGCGCCTGAACGTTCGGGCATGCGCCTGAACGTTCTGGCATGCGCCTGAACGTTCTGGCATGCGCCTGAACGTTCTGTCATGCGCCTGAACGTTGTCACACCTGGGTTGCGCAAGCGCCCCATACCCAGTGTGATGAGTATGCCCTGCGGGGGTACTCATCACACTGGGTATGGGGCGCTTGCGCATTGCGCCTGAACGATCTGGCATACGCCCGAACGTTCAGGCGCATGCGACAATTCTGGTTTTCTGGAATGAAGAAGGCAATTGCAAACTTCGTTGCTCGTTGTCTCATTTTCCAGAAAGTTAAAACAGAACGAAGACTTCCCTCTGGACTTCTCCAGCCATTACCTATTGGAGAATATAAGTGGGAGAACATCGCAATGGATTTTGTTACGGCCTTACCTCGAAATAATAAAGGGCAAGATGTTATATGGGTTATCATTGACAGACTTAAAGAGTCTGGACACTTCTTGCCAATAAAGTTCACGGATAATCCCTCCAAACTTGCAGAACTATATGAAAGAGAGATCGTACGCCTTCATGGCATACCACTCACTATTGTCTCTGATCGAGACCCTCGATTCACATCAAACTTTTGGAAAAGCTTCCAGAGTAGAATGGGTTCTAAGATTACCATGAGCACAGCATTTCACCCTCAGACTGATGGGTAGTCAGAGCGGCTTATTCAAATCTTAGAAGACGTTACGGTGTTGCATTATGGACTTTAATGACGGATGGGAAAAGTACTTACATTTAGTTGAGTTTGCATACAACAGCAACTACCAAACTAGTATCGGCATGACACCGTACGAGGCTCTCTATGGTCGCCCTTGCAGATCTTCGGTATGCTGGTTAGATATGGTAGATCGACCGCAGTTAGGCCCTGAACTAGTTCAAGAGACTTCTGAGAATATCACACTAGTAAAGGAACGACTTCGTGTTGCACAAAGTTGACAGAAGATCTATGCTTACAAGCGGAGACAGCCTCTAGAATTTGATAAGGGTTTCTAAAAGTTCAACCCACAAGAGGTGTCAAACACTTTGGGATCAAAGGAAAGCTCTCCCCGCGGTATATCGGTCCATTTTAGATCATTGAACGTATTGGAAAACTTGCTTATCGTCTGTCCCTTCCATCGTCCATGCCTAAGGTTCATGACGCTTTTCACGTATCTATGCTTTACAAGTATCGTCCTGATCCTTCGCATATCATCCCTTTAGTCGAGGTTCGGGTTGAGGAAGGAAATAAGTATCAAGAGAGAGCGATATAGATTTTGGATAGAAAAACTCAAGAACTAAGGCAACGTAGCATACCACTTGTGAAAGTGCTCTGGGATCACCATGGCGTAGAGGAAGCAACATGGGAACTAGAAGCAACAATTAAACAGAATATCCTGAATTGTTTTCTAGTACCAACTGATGATGTGATACATTGTACTATTTTCACTTATCAATAAAATGATGAAACATTGTTTACACTTATCTTAATACATTGTTTCACTTGAATAATTATGCAGATGTCTAAAAATAATATCAATGGATATAGTGATGCACACACGCAGTGGTCTCCTTGGCAACCTGTGGCTACTTCTCAAGAATCAGAGTCAAGTCATAACTACTTTACATCACCAACTCCATGACCACACAGACAGCGATCATTATTGCCAAAGCGTGCATGGCTTTTTCGTAACAATCCCGTGCCATCATCTTGGCAAGACCTTCTACCAAAATTGCTAGGTGGTCGGATTCGAGCAACTGCACGAAAAAGTATTCCACCGCTGAACCTACCTCCCTTCAAACGATGTAACCAGCGCCCTCCACCACCATCTGTTATGCAAAGGTTGGAATCTTCAGAGGACGAGTCCGATTCCATTTGCTCTCCATGGTTTTATGATGATGACGATTCCACCGGCCACAGTGCTATTCAGGGACCATTCAAGCACTACCCTAAACTCGCAAAAGATGACGCCGGCAGTGAATCTCAAGCAGATAACCATCATAACTACTTGAATTGATTTCGAGGGCGAAATCCCTTTAAGGGTGGTAGAGTATAATACCTTGTATTTCACAAAAAAAAAAAATTTGGGCAGATGTGCCCGGAAGTCCAGGCAGCCCGCTCGGACGTCCAGGCGCCAAAACCTCTATATAAACCAACCCCCCTCTTCATTTTTCACACTAAATTCACTCCAAATTGTGATTTTTCCTCATCTTTTCACTCATTTTGAGCTTTTAGTGTTTTGAGACTCTATGTTTGAGACTCTATGTTCGAGACTCTCGGTGCGGTGCTTCGATGCATGTATTATTTGATGCTGGGTCTACATTATCATTCATATCTGGACGTATGGTAGATAGTTTGCATTTGACTCCCATTATGGCTAGTACATGGTTAGTGGTGAGTATTGTAGCTGGGGAGAGGATCTACCCGAACATGATCTGTAGCCAGTGTGTGGTTCACATTGGTGATGTTGAGATGCCTATTGACTTTCGAGTCCTAGAGTTTTTAGAGTTTGATGCAATTCTAGGGATGAATTGGCTCGCGGCTTATCATGCAGTTGTTGACTGTTTCTCGAAGAGAGTCATTTTTCAGATCCCCGGACACCCAGTGTTTACACTACAGGGTAGAGCTTCAGACCAGACAGTCACAAGGGGTAGATTTGTGACTGATGAAGATAGGGAGATTTTGGTTGGGTTAGTGCCTGATGAGGAAGAGACTAGTAAGGTGATACTTGAGGATATTGCCATTGTTAGGGACTTTCCAGATGTGTTCCCTGTGGATCTTCCAAGATTACCACCGAAGCGAGAGATCGATTTCATTATTGAACTAGTCCCTGGCATGAAGCCTATCTCCATGGAACCATATAGAATGGCGCCAGCCGAGTTGAGAGAGTTGCAGAAACAGCTCGAGGAGTTATTGGCTAAGGGCTTTATTTGCCCGAGCATGTCACCCTGGGGAGCTCCAGTTCTTTTTGTGAAAAAAAAAGATGGGAGCTTGCGGTTGTGCATCGACTATCGCCAATTGAACAGGGTGACCATCAAGAACAAATATCCTCTCCCAAGGATTGATGACTTGTTTGATCAGTTGAGGGGAGGTATTTTTCGAAGATTGATTTGCGCTCCGGGTATCATCAGCTGAGGATCAGGGAGGAGGATGTGCCTAAGACAACATTCAGAACCCGCTATGGAAATTATGAGTTCCTTGTGATGCCATTTGGTGTGACTAATGCACCGGCGATGTTCATGGACTTGATGCAGAGGGTCTTTAGGCAGTATCTGGATAAGTTTGTCATCGTCTTCATTGATGACATATTGGTGTATTCCAAGACTCGGGCTGAGCATGAGGAACACCTCAGAGTGACCTTGTAGACTCTGAGAGAGCATAGGTTATATGCAAAGCTGAGCAAGTGCGAGTTTTGGATCACCGAAGTGAAGTTTTTAGGTCATGTGGTGAGTTCTGAGGGGATTTCAGTTGATTCGTCTAAGGTTGAAGTCATTATTAGTTGGCCTAGGCCTACCACAGTGACTGAGATCAAAAGCTTTCTTGGGTTAGCTGGTTACTATAGGAAATTCGTTCAGGGATTCTCCAAGATAGCTACGCCTATGACTAGGCTCACCCAAAAATAGGTGCCCTTTGTATGGACTGAGGAGTGTGAGAATGCCTTTTTAGAGCTGAAGAAAAGATTGACATCTACGCCAGTGTTGATTTTGCCAGAGCCTGATCAGGAGTTAGTTATCTACACTGATGCCTCTCGTATCGGCTTGGGTTGCGTGTTGATGCAGAAGGATAGGGTCATTGCTTATGCATCGAGGCAGTTGAAGGTGCATGAAAAAAACTATCATGTTCATGACTTAGAACTGGCCGCAGTGGTTTTTGCTTTGAAGATTTGGAGGCATTATCTCTATGGTGAGAGATTCACTTTGCATTTTGACCATAAGAGCCTCAAGTACTTGTTCTCTCAGAAGGAATTGAACATGAGGCAGAGAAGGTGGTTAGAGCTCCTCAAAGACTATGATTTTACATTGGAATACCACCCAAGTAAAGCCAATATAGTGGCTGATGCGTTGAGCAGGAAGCGGGTAGAGACAGTTATTGTAGCACGCCAGATGTCTCATGAGTGGAGATTACTTGAGGCGGTTACGGTTATGAGTATATGTACTACCCCTTCAGATCAGATTGTGATATGTGCTCAGATGAGAGCTCAGCCTACACAAGTCCAGGAGGTGATTGACCAACAGAGACTTGACGTTGATTATGTGATGTACAAGTCTTGGGCCGAGAGCAATGATTTTACTGATTGGCACTTGTCATCTGATGGTGCCTTGAGATTTAGGGGACGTTTATGGGTTCCCGCAGATCCACGACTCAGACAGAGTGTTCTCCAAGAAGCTCACAGATCTCATTATGCTATTCATCCTGGCGGAACCAAGATGTATCATGATATGAAAAGAATGTATTGGTGGCCCGACATGAAGAGAGAGATAGCTCAGTTCATTCAGAGGTGTGAGATCTGTCAGAGAGTCAAAGCTGAGCATCAGAGGCTTGGAGGGCAGATGCAACCGCTTGCCATTCCTGAGTGGAAGTGGGAGCATGTCACTATGGACTTTGTTGTGGGATTACCCAACACCCCGAGGAGACATAATGTTGTTTGGGTTATTATTGATCGCTTGACTAAGTCTGCTCACTTTCTACCGGTGAACACTAGGGATTCTATGGACAAGCTGAGCAGACTCTATATGCGGGAGATAGTCAGATTACATGGAGTGCCAGTTTCGATTGTGTCAGATAGGGATCCGAGGTTTACATCGGTATTCTGGCAGGGGTTCCAAAGGCAGCTCGGCACTAGACTAGATCTCAGTACCGCTTTTCACCCTCAGACGGATGGCCAGTCTGAGAGGTTGATATCGATTTTGGAGGATATGCTTCAAGCTTGTGTCCTTGAGTCCAGTGGTAACTGGGAGGAGTACTTACATCTGTGTGAGTTCGCATACAACAACAACTATCAGTCCAGTATTGGCATGGCTCCTTTTGAGGCATTGTATGGTCGACCCTGTAGATCTCCGGTCTGTTGGACGGAGGTAGGGGATATTGCTGTGATGGGACCAGAATTTGTACAAGAACACACAGAGAAGATTAAGAGGATCAACCAAAATATGAAGGTAGCCCAAGACAGGCAGAAGAATTATGCTGATGCCAAGCGGAGAACCGTAGAGTTTGAGGTGGGTGACCAAGTTTTATTGAAGGTCTCACCTCAGAAGGGCCAGACTAGATTTGGGATAAAAGGCAAGCTCGCTCCGAGATTTATTGGGTCGTTCGAGGTTTTAGAACGAATTGGCCCCATCGCTTACCGATTAGCCTTGCCACCTCAATTAGCAGCAGTCCACATTGTCTTTCATGTGTCAATGTTGAGAGTGTACAAGAGTGATTTTGATCACGTCTTGGACTGGAGGAACATTGAGTTGAGGCAGAATGGGACTTATGATGAGGAACCTATTTAGATACTTGACCGGAAGGTCCAGAGGTTACGTAACCGCGAGATCCCGATGGTTAAGGTGAGATGGCAGTTCCATGGCGAGGAGCAGGTTACTTGGGAGCGTGAGGACTACATGATTGAGCACTTTGCCGAGTTCATGGGCTTAGATAATTTCTTAACATTAAAACTTCGAGGACGAAGTTCATTCTAAGGTGGGTGTGATGTGACGCCCCAAAAATTATTTCATCTAGCCCATAACCCAATTGCATTTTGCCCAAACTCTATGTGTTGCCTTGATATGATTGGTGTTTGTTTGATGGTTGTTTAATGTTTGTATATTTGATGCTTGATAATGTATATAAATATGTGCATTATAAATTGTATATGGGTCATGTTAAATTAAAGTATAATGCATATGTTATTATTTATGCATGGGCTCATTAAACTATGAATTGATATGGGTTAGGATTGATTGAATAAAAAGATAAATGAGAATAAAATATTTGGTGTATTAGATGGATTGGACATTTAAAATACATGCAATCATAAGATGGGTTAAAGTACATGTGGTTGGTATGGGTAGTATGAGACCAACACATGTCAAATTGGTGCATGAAAATTCACAAGTGTCCCATGCCCCATTTCTTTTCTCCAACACATGTCAAGTTGGTGCATGAGAATGGACAAGTGTCCCATGCCCCATTTCTCTTCTCCAACACATGTCAAATTGGTGCATGAAAATGGACAAGTGTCCCATGCCCCATTTCTCCTCTCCAACACATGTCAAGGTTGGTGCATTAGAGTGGACAAGTGTCTCATGCCCTACTTCTCTTCCCCAAGGAAGTCTTAGAGGGTGAGATGAGTAGAGAGAAAGGAAAAAAGAAGAGAAAGGAAAGAAGAAGAGAAAGAAAGAGGGAGTTGCTTTGAGGAAATCTCTGCAACGTTTTCATCAAAGAGCGGGATCTAGAGGATATATGGTCCGATTGAGCTCAAAATGTTTCAGCAAGTTCGTAGCTTATGGTTATTCATTCTGGTCGGTGGAGATCTTGATTAGAGTTTTCTTCTATGAGATATAACCTCTCAAACAAAGCTGGTCGGAAAGTCTGGATTTCTCGCGCAGTTTTGATCAAACTAATAGACCTCCTAAATCTACCGTTGGATGAATATGATATTTGGTTATGTGGTTTACAACTGAGCTTTCTGTATTATGAATGGTGAAGATGTTTATGGCTATGTATGTTGTGTGATATCGTCATCTGAGTTTGAGTATTTGCAGCAGGAAAGGAGAAATTATCTGATTAGAGACTTGTTCATCACAGTGGCTTATCTTTTCGGTCCACCGTTGGATTGAGCTGATTTTTGGACAGAAGGTTTGGTTCTTAACATAATTCAATCTGTACAGTTGATTTTGTGATTAAATATTTCTGTTGGTAGACTGATACATCTGAACAGAATATTAAATGAAGAATTGGTAGGGTTGCTTGTATTAGACCTAAATTTAGAATATGAACTTAGACCTTTCCAAATAGCTTGCATGTCAACTATGTTGACCTAGTTGCCATTGTTGATGAACCCATGATGCAAAATCAGTGATATACATGGCTGAACATGGTGATCTAGTGTAAATCGGCAATATGGCCTAAGTATGGAAAATTTTATTTTTTAGGGCTTTTGATGCTTTTGGCCTAGAATCATTGAATTAATGCAACGTATGTGTTAATTAAGCATGATTAGGGTTGATTATGCTACTGATTTGGTGGTTGTGACCATATTATGGGTTAGGCCTACTTGTGATCAAGTGACCCAATTTGGGCATGTTTATACCTAAGGAATTGAAAATCAGTATTTTTGATTAATTGAATGGTTTATGAATGAGAACTATGCATTAGAGGCCTAAGTCATGTGATTTGAGTTGAATGATGGGATTATATGGGATTTAGGCCTATTGCCTATATGTGGGCTGATTTATGGTTGATGTGTAATGTCTATGTGATTGAGCATAGAAATTGATGTATGGTTGGATATTGATGAATGTTTCAGGACCTTGATTGGGTTGATTCGGTTTGGTGTCCGTGTGTGGTTAGATACTCTCGCGAGGCTTGGTTGTGAGTAGACTTCATTTATGATTATATCTTTTATGTCATCATATCACTTATATATATTGTATGTTGAAAGCATGAATATGTCCTAATGTTTTGAATGATGCATTGATTTGAGAAAACCTTATGACTTTGGTTGGGCCCATCTATCTGGCTAATAAGGGGACTTAACCTTGTCATGGGAGGATTTTAAAAAGGAAATATTTGGGGATGAGAACGGTACGGTGAAATAGACGTGCACTAGTAACCCCAAATAAACATGATTGGGGTCAACGGTACGGTGAAATAGACATGCACTAGTAACCCCAATGCATGTGGAATCTGGATCCAAATTGATAAGTTTTTACTTGCATCGAACTTATTATAAATTCTTGATATCTATATGTTATGAGCTTTTAATCATGCTACACATTGACATGCATACATGATATTTATTGATGAGTATTGATAGCATATTTGAATTCTATTCACTGGGCACCGTTGGCTCACCCTCATTTTCCTCTTTCAGGTCATTCTGTCCCGAATAAGGGTAAAGGAGTAGTCATATCTTGAGGGTCTTGCCTGTAAGAGAATCCAAGGCCTCGATGTGAGTTGAGAGGTATTTTGATTGAATTGTGTTTGAAATTATGATGTATTATATTTTGGACTATGTAATTATAACACTTACCACATTGTAGTATGGGTGAGTTGAGACTTGTTAGATAGACCATGTGGGCATATGAGGTTTTTTTTGTACCCATAGTTTTGGACTTTATGTGTCTGTCAATCTTGATGGACTGTAGGGATTATGACGGTTTTATTTATGGTTCATTTTTATGGAGTATCTCTTGTCTTGGATGATTAATACGATTGGTAGTTTTGTTTAGTACCTTTTTATATTATGTCGTTGTTTGGGATAAGGCTCGTAGGGTCTCAACCACCTCACGGAGGTTGAGAAGTGGTTGGAGATGCCTACGCCGGGCATCCCGCCCCTGGCATTCCACACACCATTCCTTGCGGGGTTGGTGGTCCGGGGTGCGGGGTCGCCAAATCGCTCCTGAGGAGGGACGTACAATAGAACCTGGCTATGCCAGGGGAGAACGTCCGGACAGACATTTGTACGTGAACTCAGGCGATGTACGTTCATCAAACCAATACGAGACGGTGTCATGCATACATATATATTGATTGATTATGATGCTCACATGTGTATTTAAGATATTTGATATTGAAGTATGCTTTATTAATTGTTATACTCACGAACTATTTATCCACTGAGCGCGTTAAGCTTACTCCATTATTATCAAATCTTTCACAGGAAATTAAGATGGACTGGGTGCAGGTTATGGGGCTAACATTTTTGTACCCTTTGTATTATTCATTGGAGATTTTGGGGAGTATGTTCCCTTTACCATTTGATGCACAAATTATATTCTGAATTAAATGAAATCAGATTTATACTGTATTTTGTATTTTCACTGCACACTCTGTTGTTACCATTGTTATTATTCCAAATGCGCGCCCCGTCCGCGAGTGTACCACCAGTTTAGGAGCATTCGGGCGAGGTGTGACACAAGTAGACGCGACTTGGATGGGCACAAGTTTCGATTTGGAGACCTTCTTTACCTCTCAATCACCTTTAGCACAGACCCTCGACCATCTATGTTGCACCACTTTTGATAACTGACAAGCTATTTTAGCAAGATAATATCTTAACCTGAAAGTGTGAAATTTGAATTTTCAAAATCAAAAAAGGTATTTTTAATGACTTGGAACAAAATACATTAAAAAAATCACTTGTGAGTAATTTTGTGTGTTTGTTAGCAACATCACATAACATTTACTTAAAGTGAAATGTAACATAGGCAACAATCACCCAAAAATAGAACAGACGCAACAAAGATAACCTTGCATAAACTCGATCTATGCTTTTATATAAATCTACTTCAATCTCATTTACCGTATGACTATATGACTATTTTTGCGAAACTTTTAAAATTAACCCTTAAAACTTATAATTATTATTTATTTTAAAAACTAGTTATAGGATTAATACACCAATTTAAAAAAAAAATCACTTCTTTCTACTTTTTTCTTTTTTGGGGGTCATTTTGCATTTAATTTCTCTTTTCTATGCTTTTCAATTCTAACATATTAGTATTTGTTTTACCCTTTTACTATTTATAGAAAAATATACATTTTTATTAGTTAAACATAAACAATATTAATATATATAGCAAAATAACAAAAATGATATTAGTTATACCCTTAATTTGAAACTTCAATTTCAAATTAATTAAATAAATTTTAATTAATAAAAAAAAAAATACATGCAACTCACGTGCCACCATATTAATTTCAAGTAAAAATTAAATTTAATTAATAAAAAATAAACAACACTTGCAACGTACTTACACACATTCTAGTTGCATTTAAATATCATAGTTTAAATATAACATTAGTCATAGTATATTCAATATAAAATTGTGTAAAGGGTTGAGAAATAACAAATGAGAATGTCCTTGAGATTGTCTCTTATTTCAATGATTTGTCAAATAATACCACACCAAAGCATTTAATAAAAATCTCAAACTATGCAGATAAAATGGATGAGAATAACCATATTATCAACTTCAAGAAAGCTTTTACAAACAAGAATGACATCAAGTTTTAAAAAAAAAAATTAAGTGAATACCTATATGAAATAGCAAGTCCAATGAAAGAAATGCATAACAAGATTAATTCCAAAAAATGAAATAACATGAATATTTATAAAGTCAATATTTGTTAACGGCGGTGTGCCGCTTTTTGCCACCCACCTGCCCAAAATACCCTCTTTAATCTTTAATTATTAAAGTATAAATAAGGGTAAATGAGTAATTTAACTATGTTAAATCTTAATTGATAGTGTGCAACATGATGTTTTGCATTTGTATCAACAAGAGTTCTTAAATTCAATTTATCCTGTGGTTTATCACCACATAAATTAACACTTAAAGTAGGAGCCCCAATTATTCTTCTAAGAAATCTAGATCAAAAAATTGGACTTTGTAATACTACAAGGTTAATTTGTAGAGTTTTCAATAAAAATTTAATCAATGCAAAAATAGCAATAGGACAACTAAAAGGTACTAGAGTATTTATTTCTGAAATACCACTCAAACCTTAAAATATGAAAATGTCGTTTACCTTGATCCGAAAATAATTGCCAGTCAAATTAGCTTTTGCATTAACAATTAACAAATCACAAGGCCAAACAATTCATCATGTTGGAATTAACCTTGTAGAACATGTTTTTAGTCATAAACAACTATATGTAGCTTTATCAAGAGGAGTAACTAAAAATGTAACAAAAGTATTAATAAAACCAACAACTGATCAATCAAATAATTCAACCAACACTAGGAATGATGTCTACAGAGATGTTCTTACATCATGTTATGAAAATATTACATAAAATCTTAGCATTATTTAAACAAACAACTTATCAATCAAATAATTAAACCAACACTATGAATGTTGTCTATGAAGATGTTCTTACAATTCCATACATATTACTTAGTTCATTATACAAAGCATTTGCAAATGTCATTAATTTTCAGTGTATATTTTTTTTAACCATACAAATTCCTCATCTTGCTTTAGTTTTAACTTTTATCCATTATCATGTTTTTTTGTTACTTCATAAATATCTTCATACATTTTTACTGTTGTTTTTTAATATATTTTCTTTCCAAAAAAAAAAAAACAAATACTAACCTTTTTTAACTCCACCATTGAAATGTATAATACTTCTCAATGCCGGTCCCAAGCCTGAAAATAAGAGGAGAGAAAAAGGAATAAATACAATATACAATCTGTAATACCTTAGGTTTGCAAAAAAAATAAAAATAAAAATAAAAATAAATATTTGTTCGGGCAACCGGCTTGAACTTTTCGACGCCATTTTTCCTATTTAGGAACCCCTCCCCCTTCTCATTTTTCACACCAAAATCACTCCTCCTTGTGATTTTCCTTCTCTCTTTCACTCATTTTGAGTTTTTGTCTTCTCTTTTGAGACTCTCTTTCCGAGCCTCTTTGCGTTGTGCAACGCGGTTCTGCCCAGGGGAAGGCGCCAGTTTTCAAATGAGTTTTTATCTGAAGGTGGGGAACGAAACATAGGTTTGTGTGTCTTATAACTTTTATTAAAGTTTACATTCATTTATCATTATGTCTCCTATTCATTTACACTGCATTATTGCGTATAATGTTCATATTGTCATACTTATGCCTGTATATTTGAAGTTCATGTATTACACTGTTGTTATGTCGGATTTGTGGTCAATCTGGCTCAACCAGACTCAGTCTTGTCCTCAGTAACTTTAAATAGTGAATGGGAGGCAGCGTGCTGCTCTAGACGATTGGTATTTAAGTAGACCTCGTGTCTCACTTCTCAACTGGAGACTGATCTGGTTGGTCTTATTTGAAAGTTATCAGCTTATACAAGTAATACTGAATGTCCTAACTTTGCACGTAGTGATACCGACCCTGATAAGGATCACTAGACGTTGCCAAATCCTGTCTAAATGTTAAGTAAAGACAGGACCAGTTCTTGCATTGGCATCATACATAGCACCACCTAGGGATGTATGTGGTTTATGATTCATAGAATAGTTAGAAGCAATGCTCGCTATTCATTATATTTCTCTGGAGATGGATGTACAATGAGAACCTGGCTACTCCTGGGAAGGGACATTTGTACGTGAATCCAGAGCATTGTTCCTGAGGAGGGACGTACAATGAGAACCCGGCTACTCCTGGGGAGGGACATCTGTACGTGAACTCAGGCGATGTACAATCATCAAAAATACGAGACGGTGTCATGCATACATACATGTTGGATTGATTATGATGCTTTAATGTGTATTTAAGATATTTGATTATGAAGTTTGCTTTATTAATTGTTATATTCACGAACTATTTTACTCACTGAGCGTGTAGCTCACCCCGTTGTTATCCAGTTTTTCGCAGGAGATTAGGTTGGACTGGGTGCAGGTTTTGGGGCCCACATTTTGTACCCTTTGTATTATTCATTAGGGATTTTGGGAGAATGTTCCCTTAACTATTTTATGTACAAATATATTCTGAAATTAATGAAATCAGATTTGTACTTAATCGTGTTTCCGCGCACTCAGTTATTGTTATAATGCATTCGCGCCCCGTCCGTGAGTGTCTCACTGGTTTAAGCGTGTCCGGGCGGGGTGTGACACAATCAACATACAAATACAAATACAATATACAATCAACGCAACACACGTGCACATCTACTAGACACTCAATATGTTATGAAAAAGTAAAATTTACAACAAACTTATTTGAAACATTAAATTACTTCAAACACGTGCAACGTGCCCATTGACTACTTATTTGAAGAATTTTGTAAGCATTGTTTTATCTATACCTTCATTATTTAAAATTTCAACTAAGTTTTCATCTCTTTGGTATATAACTTGTTGGTGATTAGGTAGACGTATCTTTAGTCCTATAACAGATGGGCACATAGCACTAAGTTGAAGTTTAAATATCATCCATAAGGCCTCAGGTGCACAAATCCATCTTGCATTAACAAATTCTAATATTTCGTCATCTTCAAATAGGCTAGTCAATAATCCAAAGAAACCCAATCAGGCCATTTAATTTATAAATGTAATTGTATAAAAAATTTACTGACTTAACACTTGAGCATATCTCCATATTGATATGACAATCATATTTAAGGAGTAAAAATGGATTATATGGTTCTACCCAACAATTATCAATTTAAATGATTGTGTATTAATACTTGTATGCCATTGTCACAACTTTGATAAGTAGGATATGAATCTGAACCTTGTAGAGTTTGTGGAGCAAAAGATCTTGGATATCTTTTTGTACACCTACCATCTCGCATGCATACAACATTAGGGTTCAAATTTCCACATGGGTTATGAATCATATGTTTAATGACAACATTATATAATCTAGCTTTTATATGAGATGGAATTTCAGCTCTAACTAATGAGTCATATTCATCAGGGTTATGTATCCTATCATTTTCATCTAAAATAATTAAAATGTGTGAATGGGGTAAACCTTTTTTTAAGAATTCAATAACATGCACATGTACAGTCACCTTTCCTAATACACCTCTATCAAATAAATCATGCTTTAGTTATTCTAATTTAGCACGAAATATTCTAGTAGTTAAATCAGGTCTATCTCGGGGTTTTTGTCTTATTTGCCAATCGTGATTGAGTAATTTCAGGCCAATTTGTATTACATGTAACTGTAATAAATATGTCAGGTTTTCCATACCTTTGTACTAATGTCATAACATTAGGGGTGTTCATCGAGACCGACCAAACTAAAAAACCGAACCAAACCGATGTGATCGGTTCGGTTTGGTTCGATTTTTGTGAAGTTCGGTTCGATTTTCGGTTTAAGGAATGAAAAAATTGATCGCTTCGGTTCGGTTTTCGATTTAGACATTTAAAAATCGAATTTAACCCAAATCAGAACGAACTTGTGGGTAATACTGTCATTTCTCCTATAACCCTAAGCTTTAAATATGTAAGAACATGATTAAAATATCATTTGAACTTGCTTTTAAGCTTTATTTGTTTAACTATTAGATACTTAGAATTGGACGTGCAGATACATAAAAAAATTGCCTTAAGAAAAGCTTTGAATGGAAAACATGTAGAAATTTTTCATGTCAATCTCTTCTAGTATTCCTATTATTAAATGTAATAATGTATTTTGTGTTTTAATTGTAGTGATAAAACTATATATTATATTTTTCAAAGGATTAAATGTGTTTTGAAAAAGTAAAATAGGGTTAAGTATAAAATTTATAACTATAAAATTGACATAACTAACCCGATCAACCCAAACCGAACCAAACCGAACCAATACGGTTCGGTTCGGTTCGAGTATTAGTTCGGTTCAGTTTCGATTTCAAAAAACCCAATCCGAACTAAGTTCGGTTCGGTTTCGATTTTTACCAAAAATCGAACTGAACCGAGGTTTGCACACCCCTACATAGCATCTTGGTTACGCTGATGCATATCTCATGGACTGCAAGTATATACGTGAAAATGGAATAATAGTTCTTCTACTAACATTATCTGGAAAAAAGGTATAATAAAGATTAAATTGTATAATGAAAAATTGATGTAGATGAATGAAATGTAGATGAGATAATAATTAATTGTAGAATTCATATGCAGTAATAGATATGGCGACAACCTGCCGTGTTTCTCCAGATGTAAGTGCGTCGTGAAGACCTTGATATAGTTCTACTCTGATGATTCTTTGATGATCATGAAGATATCTTAATCTTCTCGTTTTCAATTTAATGTAATTGTTGACGACGTACTGTTGGAGTAGACATACACCAAGAAGGGCAAAGATATCTTGAAAGGTTGAATCTAATTAATTAATTATTAATTTTGGACATGTTATTATAATTTAAAATTATTTTTTTAATAATAAAGTTGAACAATGTATTTAAAAAGTACCTACAAAACATATGAGTAATATTCGCGACAACTTATCTTCTGTCCATTGTTACCTTCTATATATAGATCTCATCCATATTAGCCAAATGGTAGTAGTAGTGGATATTGCAATGAGTCATAATAGCCAGCTGTGTTAGCAGGGATATTACGTAATTGTCCAAATTGTGTTTCAACAATAATATCTCTTTCATGTCAATTTTCTAGGTTTTCAATTTCTAGTAATATAGCTGCTACTTGTGATGCAGTAGGTAGGTCATGAGTACGTCGATTTACTTGTAGCTCTTTTATCAAAAGTCTACAATTTTGAATATCATGTCGATTCTCTAATCGTCAAAATATATGTACAAATGAATTATGCGTATCTAAAACTTGCTTAATTTTAAATAAAACCTCTGGCGTGTTATATCATTTTCTTCTTGTTGATTCTCAATTCCGTGGGTAGTATCATATATATATATATATATACATTTGTAAATATCTAGGTTTTGATCCATGTAATGGTAAAAGACTCAATCCTATGATATATTGTGCCTTGTGCATGGTAAGAAAAACATCCATTTCTTTTACTTTTAAAGTTATGATCTATATTAACCCCCATTAATGTAAAAGAGAAGACATGATTGTAAGATCTTATGTTTTGCATGAAATGAGCTACTTCTCCATTTTCATTTAGAAATAAATCAAGTAATTGTTGAGCTGTATTTGGTTGAGGGAAAGTAATTTTTCCTAAAGAACAACATATTTGTAAACTCTAATGGGAAAATATTTTTGCATCACAAAATTGACAAATATTAGGATTTGGAAGAACCAATTTTTTGAAACCCTCAACCTCAATGAAGTATCGTCCACAGTTATGAAATCTACCATTTTTTCTAATTGGATGTAAAATTGTAATGGTTGGTTTAAATTATTATTATTTCTAGTTTGTCTACGTAATTTAGTTAAACGAACACCCCTTGTAATCAATGAATTTTCATGTGATCCTACATATGGAAAATACAATGAAATAAATCTTTGGATCATTTTTTTAAAAGATCAATGGAAATGATATCATAATGAAAAATATTAAAAATACATTCATGATCTATAGTATTAGAATTTTGGTTTGTTTGTCTACATTTTTTATGTCGTAGTCTTTCCCTAATGAGGCGTTGCTGTCTTTGTTGGTTGCTTTCAAGCATTATTTGTTGACGTCTTTAAGAAAGTAAATTCTCTCTTGCCTCTTCAATCATTGTTTGGCGTAAGCGTTGTTGTCTCAAACGGTGTCAATATCTCTGGTGTTGATTCATTGTCAATATTTATATGAATTAGTAAATTATACCTGAAATAAAGAAACACATGGTTAGTAATGCTTTTTAAAGATTGTAAATGAAAATGAAGGGGTACATAGTTGTTGATAATCATGTAATAATATGCTACAATATTCAAAGAAAGCTTAAACTTGTTCATGTAATTGAAAGAGCACGAATAGTATAAATGTGTGCTATGTAAAATAAAATAAAAAAGGAAAAGAGCACGCAGTTACTAATAATCATCTAATACATTGAACCCACAATTTTGAGAAATTTGACACTATTTTTATTTTTTAAAAAAATATATAATGGGACATAGATTACGACATAAAGTAATGGTAGAATGTTAATAGTTTATCAATGACCTGCTTTATTGACATAAAACTATAAAATTAATGAATTTTGAACAGAGAAAGGCATTTAAAGTTACATTTTTTAAGGTTTCAAAAACTGGATTAGTGAATTTTTACATGTATTAATTTTATTATTTTGATCTTTCAATGGAGCCGAACAACTTAAAGAAAAAAAAAATGAATGAAGAGAAATATGGAAGTATTGAACATTCCTTCTTTTTTACCTTTCTTTTCTTTTCTTTTTTTTTTGTCAAAAAATATGACTGCCAAAAATCTTGACGCGATGATTATTTTGTATACAAATTACATAAGGTAAGCAATGTCAGTATCCAAAAACTTGATAATAAAATACAGTGTTTTTTTGAAGGACGTACTGTTAAGAAGTTTATCTTCAGTGGAAGTGTTGACTTTAGAAGTTTATCCTTACTAGAAGTTTTGGCATTAGAAGTTTATCCATAAAGATAAACTTCTAAAAATATAGAATTGTGCATAAAAAATAAGAGAGCAGCTAGATGGACCCTACTTATAGACTATCTACACCCCAGTCCACATTTTTTTGCTTATCCCTAAAATATTCTCAATCAAATTTACTAAACTAACATTAAAAAAACAAAAAAATACCCCCCAATTCTCACCCCCCACCGTCTTCTTCTTCTCTCCAATGACAACACCAACAGTTTTTCTTCTTTTCTCCAACGCTAACGCCCAAGTAATGTCATTGCATTTCTTTACACGTCGTAATCGTTGTAAGCAGACTACTGCAAGGGTTTTCTCTTCAATGTTCAACGACTTTTTTGGATGTTTTGTTGAATGGATGATTGTTTGATTTTCTAGGTTAAATCATTCAAAAAAACAACACCATCAACACACATGTCAATCAATATGGCCAAAGGAGATTGTTCCCGTGACGACGTACATCAAGAAGAGGTAAGTTTTGCTTGTAAGCGAATAGAAATGGCAATGTTTTTTTTGAAAAAACTGGGTTGAAGGTCAGCCCTGCGAGGCCGACCGTTGTACAGGAGAGTCAGTCACATAGGGCAAACCTTACTGTACAACGGTCGGCCCTAATTTGCCGACCCTTCCATTTATTACACCTATCCAAATTTTTGTGCATGCAATTGTTATTTTATGCATTTGGGTGTATTTGATGTCGTTAATGACAATTTTTTATTTATTTATTGTCTAACTATAAAATTCTACAATGGTTATTGATTACACGGAACAGTTCATCCCCGACAGGGAGTTTAGTACATAAGAGGAACTTGTTTCCTGGGTCCAAGAGGTTGGCAGAAGGAATGGTTTAGTGATCATAATCAGAAACTCAGATGCTAGGGGTAATGGTAGGCGAGCTCTGGTAAATTTTGCTTGTGAGAGATATGGTCTTCATAGATCCACTGCTCAGCAATCTTCTGTTGGTAAGGAAGGGAAATATAAGTCAAACTGGCACGAAGAAATGTGGATGCCCTTTCTTGTTAAATGGCAAGAATCCTCGGGACGGTGAGTAGACGTTAAAAGTTGCATGTGGCACCCATAACCACCCCTCTGCGAAGCACTTTGTGTTGGCCAAGTAATGTTCAAGAGAAGGGGTGAATTGGACATTTAGACAATTTAAAATTAAATACAATGGCAAAATGAAGGAGCGAAAAATAAATAAATATGCACAGTCGATTTATAGTGGTTCAGCTACTTACCTACGTCCACTACCTAACCTCCTCAGTTAGGATTTTAAATCTTATCACTAAGGGATTCTCTTCCGAGTGAGAATCAAACCGTTGCACCTTTTCTCAACTTCCGGGTGTCAGAACAATCGTTACATTGCTCAACTTGCAGACTTGAGACCAATATATCCCAACTTCCAGGTGTGAGACAAACCTAAACCTCTCGACTTGCAGGCTAGAGAGATACCTATTTCAACTTACGGGTGTGAGACGAACCTAAAGACTTCACTTACAGGTGCAAGACAACCTATCCCAACTTGCGGGTGTGAGACAAACCTATACTTGTTGAATAAAGGAATATCAACTCAGTAGTTTGTCTAACTATTGTTACAACCTTGATACAGTATACAAGATATGAAATGAGGTACAATTGTATCCTATGAACTATCCCTCAAATTTCCCTTCAGCAAGAATAATATAAGTTAAAACAATGCTGAAAATTTGAGTGAAAATAATTCAATCTTTCAAATAGGTTTTCAGATAAAGATATAAATTTAACTCAGTATGAAAATCATTTGAATAAACAGAGTTTCAAAGAAAATGATTTGAAAACAAAATAACTTAAACTTTTAAACTTTTAAAACAAGTAAAAATTTGACTAACTTTCAAAAGTGTTTTGGCTCAAAGAATTTCCAGTGCTTAACAGATTGTTAAGTGCTAGTATTTATAAACTCATAGAGATGAAGTTGTTGTTCATTTTAATTTGAATTTCAAATATGAACGTTTATACACAACATCTAGACTGTACCAAAAAAATGGCAACTGCACATTTTATGAACATTTTGATTCTCTTCAGATTCACGAATAAGGAAAGTCTCAAAGACGTGGTTCATGAATCAGAAGATATCTCTGACAAATCCAAAAAGTTAATTTTTGTAAGAAAAATTGTTCTAAAAAGTGGTTCAAAAAGATGTACGTGTCATAACAGTAAAATATTATTTTCGTCGTTTTGTTCCTTTGAGTGCGCTCATGGAACATAAGCGTCCTACCGAACAATGAAGTCAGGGCGGTACTCAATTGTAAGCGTCATACCTTGCTTTGACGATTAAACGACTAAAACATGAGGGCGCTAATCGACAGTTAGCGTTCTACTTTATTTTAAAAACATTTAAACACACGAGGGTGGTACTCAAGAGTAAGCGTCCTGATATTTTTAAAATACTAAAAAATATCTCTGAGTACGCTGAAGGACAATCAGCGTCCTGAAAGTTATTAAGTTGATTCTAAAGATGAGAGCGCTTCTATCAAGGTAGCGTCCAGACAGTTTTTCTACTTATAACTATCAGCGTCCTCAAAGATAAGATCTTTGAAGAACTTAGACTCTTATAGATCTTTCAACGAGCTGATTCACAATCAGCATCCTGACAACTTCATAGGTTGACTTAAGTGAGGCCGCTACTATCGAGTGAGTGCCCTATTGAATAAGTGCATTTCAACCTTGAATGTGGTCAGCGTCCTAATATTTCATCAGTGTTCTGACTTATTAAGTCCAAGAGGGTGCTCATGAAACATTAGCGTCCTGAAGAGACTCTATAAAAATGGTTTTTGATTTTTCGTTTAAAGCTCGATAAAACACGGTTAAAATCATGGTATTTTCTGATCAAACTAAATACTTTGGAAATCGTTAAAATACCTTTAAAATGAAACGATCAAAATATGTAATTGATTAAATCTTGCTGAGAGAAATCTGATCGGTAGTCTTTACATTCTCGGTATTGAAAGACTTGGAACTTTAATTGTGATGTTCAATAGGCTTGTGAGCACTGTTCCTTGATCTTGAGTCTTGGTAAATCAGAAACACTTGAAAAGATCATTAGATACACAAACTAGAGATATTTGGAATCATCAAAACATTCAAATCACAGGGTTCATTGAGATAACAATTTCTCCCTTTTTGATGATTTCAAATACTCATAGATCATGCAAATGATTATATTCATTTAATCAAACATATAACAAATTGAGAGTAACAAACATGTCCAGCATATTTGATTGCAACATATAAATTACAAGATAAGTACAATCAACACAATATACAAGAACATGATAATCATACATTCAACATAATATATAAAAACTTAGATAGACTTCCCCTGACTTGTAGCTTCCCTCTTGAGCTAACTTAGCCTCAATAGATTCCATTTTCTTCTCCCCCTTTTGAAAACATCAAAAAGTGGGTAGGCTTAGCTCGTACTTGGACCCTTCCCTTTCCTTTTTCTCTCGGCCTCCTCATCTTTCTTGGATCCACTAGAACTAGGTTCAGATTCCTTAAAATCATCCTTGGGTTTCCTGGGCGCTCGTGGTTGGTGGAACCACTTGAGCTTTCTCTCAAGCCTTTGACAAACTTGTCAACTGCCTAGATTTCTTCATGAATTTGCTATAGGCCAGCTTGGAAACACCAAATTTAAATGGATCAAGAGGTGGACCAAGTTTGAAACCTTTAGTTTTCCGCTTCGCAAGACCTTGAGCAAAATCATGAGAAAGTGTATGACCTTCAAATTTTGGCTTGATTGGTCGCTTGCGTTTGGGATCAGGGAAAGTTTCTAATGAGGGATCTAGGGGTGGAGACACTCTTCTTCTAATTGTATGCAAGTGCTCTTCATCTGATGTTTTTTCTTTTTCACATTCTAAAATTCCAAGAAGTCTGTCAGACTCGTTAGGCCCTAGTGGACGAGTGAAGGTTGGAACTCTTGGTGCTGGTAGAACTTTTACACCTTTCTTCTTTAATAAATGAAAGAGCATTGCAAAATGTTTCATGCTTGAGGCAATATACCACACAGTAGAATGCAACCTACTATTCATTGCCTTGAAAAAGTCTTCAAAGAAGCCTACAACTCATTCCACACGATCAGCACCAGTAGTGACTGTGTATGGCAGATCCATCATAATGGTGACAAGGAAAGACATCTTGTCTTCTAAGTTGTGAAGCTTCTCATGAGCACGAGTAACCAAGTCAAGAATCTTGGTTAGTTTGTTGTCCTCTGTGTGTGCTGGCCTGACAGAAGTAAAATTCTCCTTCAAACTTGAGATGGCCTGCAACACTGGATCAGGCGTTGTCTTGTTGGTAACTTGATCAAAGATAGCATCCAAGACTGATTGCAAAGGGTCAGAATTGGAAGCATCTTTAGAGGTGTCAACCACTTTTCTTTTTAAGCGTTGAATTTCTTCAAGAATTTGCTTCAAGGCTGATACAGTCACATCACTCGGAGCATGACTAGTTGTAGCTTGTGCGGAAGGACTCAACGATGCTCAAGGTTTGACTGGTTGTGGTTGAGAGCTTGACGATCTTGGTTGAACAGATGCAACAAAGGCTTTCATGAATGCCCTTATCTATTGCATGTTATCTCTAATATCCTTAACAAGATCATCATTGAGTGATGAAGTAGAACTTGACGAAGGTAAAGATTGCATGACACTTAATTGTTTGTCCATTTGTTGTGACACTTTCCAGAGCAAATTCGTTGCCTGGATCAGGTGAGAGGTGTATTTTTTCATCTCATTAATCTCAATTCTCCCCTGCGACTTCAGAGATTTTCTAACCTTTGCCAATATCTCTTTTTTCAGTTGTATTTGATTTTGTTCCAAACTGAGACATGACATCAATCTGATCTTCTCTTACTTTTCTCAAGAAGTCTTCCTCTCTGAAGAAATCATCTGTTGGCCTGCTGGTAGAAGGATACGAAGGTGGCTCATGATCAGATTGATCAAATGGACTTTCCTCATGAATATATTTCATTACTTCTTCTACTTGAAACTCAGCATTAGCCTCATGATAATCTTCAATGTGATCCTCTTCATCAACATTCATATTCATTTCATCTCCCTGATAAGGTATGATAGCTAGATCATAACCCTCTATATCTTTAGATTCTTCACCATCAGACTCAGTCTTTCTCAAGTCATGGGGTTCCATTAATAAAGAGATATCAAATGGAGATGGTGTCTTGGAGATGGTTTTGACTTAGTCCTCATTGACTCTTTGTTTGGTGACTTCTTCCAAAATTGCATCAGCATTCTCTAATTCATTCAATTGTTCTTCAACAATAGCCTAAGCAATTTGGTTCACCTCATCCATTCGATGTTCTTCAGCATGAACAGCTAGCTCCGCATGTTCAACTTCAACAACTTCAGTTGTAACATGTTCAGTAACAGTTGTGGTAATAACTTGTTTTTTATCAGCCTGTTCATCTTGGGTACTTGAAGCTCGTGCCGCCTATTTCTCCATTGCTAGAACATATTCTTTTCTTGTTTCATCTTTTCCACTAGATCCCCCTTCGAGTGAAACTTCTGACATTGGAAGCCATTTCTCCAATGCAGAGACGTTAGTGTATCTCATTAATTTGACAGTGGTTTGACCAATACAATTGTATCTAGTGGTCTCCTTGTAGTTTTCTCCACTGAAATCTATACCACACTTCTTGAATAAAGTGGTGAGGTACATACCAAAAGGAAGAGCTCTTCCTCGGCTGACCACAATATTCATAACATGCATGAGAATGTGGGTGAGATTCACTTTATTCTTCTCCAAAATGCATCAAACTAGAAATAAATCTAGATTATTCACATTACCCCTACTGCCAGTTTTAGGTTGAATGGTATGGGTAATGATGTTGTGGAGTATTCTGGGTAAGAGTTCAAAGGATTGATTTGTGAGTTTCTTGTCGACACTCGAGTGACATTTTTCTTTTGAAGCAAGGTTCAGGGCAGAAAGGTTATCATAGCCTGGATATTGGACTTTGTTTTTAGTGAAAGAAAGTATGTCAGCACTTTCATCACTTGGCAGAGAAAAGGTATCGAAAAAGAATCTGGGAGAAATCTCAACAGATTTTTTTTTTTACCTTGGATTGTTTTGCAAGTCTTGAACTGGGTTTATCAACCAGGGTCAAATAGAATTGGCTAACAAGGTTGGGATACCATTTTGATCAGAAAGAGAGAAGAATGGTCTAACCTTGGAATTCAAACAGAGATAAAATATTTAGATGGGAGTTTGTGAAGAACTCAAAATCGACAAAACATCCATCAATCACAGCTCAGTTGACAAACTTCTCTGTTTTGTCTCCCTTCTTGCTTATCTAGGTTGAAGAATGTGAGTGAGATGGTTCAACTGCGTTTCAATCGGAGCTGTGGGTACAGGGGTTGTGGATGCCTCAGCCAATTCGACGTGAGTAGGTTCAGTTCTCCGTCTCACATTCATATCTAGAGGTGATGATGGTGAAGCAATTATCTTTCTTGTTGAAAAGGTGCGAAGCTTCTTGGACTTGGGCGCCATTAAAAGTTTAAAAAGGAATAAAGGTGAAGAACTGAAGTGACTTGGCGAAAACCAACTAAATAGAAAAGAAAGGACTCGAAGTTGAACAGAGAACAAAATTTACCAAAGGTTTTGAGGAACTAATACGACAAGAGATTAGTTAAAGATGAAAGTTTAGCAGTAATTCTTGGAGCGATTCCTAGTAAGCTCTTGACGGAGCGTCCTAGGGAATCAAATAGCGAAAGTGACTACTAGGTCACCGAAAGTTCAATTTTATAATGCTAAAACGATAAGCGTGCTCCTGACACATACTCACAGGTGTCACAACTTAGTGTCTAAAGGTGGTTTTAATAAGTCTCAAATTTGTGACCGATCAGCGTCCTCCTTATGACAATCGTTTTGAACAACTAAAGCCATTGGGCACATTAGCGTCATCATTCGCTGTCAGCTTCCTCTCGGACACTTAAACACTGATATTAATCAAATTTGATTAACCAGTCTTAACTATCGTATGGTTGACCTTAAGGTACTGCAAAGTCTTCAACTTGTGCACTCTGTATCTTTTTGAAGTAGCTGAGATATTTCATTGTCTTTGTTCTTCATGCTGACTTCCTTCTTGACATTTTATCAGGAGATCTCTCATTAAGTGTTTTGGATGTACTTGCTGAAGATTGTTGACTCATTAAGCTTAAGCCATCAGCAACTTCATTTTCGTTCCTGCTTGGTGCATTTGCAAGGATGTCTTCTCTCCCGGATGAAGTTTCTAACCCACTCAAAATATAATTAATTTCTTGAAAACTCGTTTAGAAAATCTACTTTATATTTCCAGTTTTCAAGAAAATTGTTTAGAAAATATTGCACTAAAGTAGAATGAGAGATGGTTTTTCCAAAATGTTCAAGTTCATTTACCAGACGTCTAAATCGTTGAAGGTTATCATGAACTGACTCACTTCCTAAAACCCTAAAGTGGATGAGTGACTCTTCTAACGTTCTAACTAGGTCTCTAGTCTCATCCCTTCCTTTCATGGTTTTCAAGAGATCACTGAACTCTTTTAAACCCATTTCCCATGGTTCGACAGTTTCAGCTAATGTAATTAGCTTATCATTCCATTTCTTTGGAAGCTTATCACAGAAATACACTAGGAATATTTCCGCAAGTATTTCCTGATTGATTGATATCTATTGTAGTTAGCTTATCATTCCATTTCAGTTATTTCATTCCATCAAGAATGGATTGATATCTGTTGTAGGTCGTATTAAGATATTCATTCTCTGATATTTCGAAGGCATCAAATAGTCTATTAGACTCTTTAAGCTTTTCATCTCGAATGTTTTATTTTTCACTGTGAAATGATTTGAGTATTTCCCAAATCTCTTTGGCACACTCGAGATGAACTACCCTTTCTATTTCTTCCTCGGGTAGACAGCAATGCAAGGCATAGACAACTTGGGCGTTATGTTTGTCATTTAGTCCCTCCTTGTCTGTTCATAGCTCAATACGCTTGTTGAGCATGGTGTAACCATTTACAACCATTTCTCATAGGCTGATATCCTAAGATCGTAGAAAGGATTTCATCTTTATCATCTAATCTTCAAACCAGTCTCTATTGAACAAAGATGGTTTATCTATAAGTTGACCTATTTCCATGACTGTGCCTCGGGACATTGCCATTGATGTCAAGGAAATTGTGAAGTTTCTTTGAAGAGCAACACTGCTTTAATACCAATTGTTGGCCCAGAAATGTCCAAGAGGGGGGCGAATTGGACACTTAGACAATTTAAAATTAAATACAATTGCAAAATGAAGGTGCAAAAAATAAATAAATATGCACAGTCGATTTATAGTGGTTTGGCTACTTGCCTACGTCCACTACCTAACCTCTTCAGTTTGGATTTTAAACCTTATCACTAAGGGATTCTCTTACGGGTGAGAATCAAACTGTTACACCTTTTCTCAACTTCCAAGTGTGAAAACAACCGTTACACTGCTCAACTTGCAGACTTGAGACCCATCAATCCCAACTTCCGGGTGTGAGACAAACATAAACCTCTCGACTTGCAGGCTAGAGAGATACCTATCTCAACTTACAGGTGTGAGACAAACCTAAACCTTTCTATTTGCAGGCTAGAGAGATACTTATCTAAACTTACAAGTATGAGACGAACCTAAAGATTTGACTTACAGGTCCAAGACAACCTATCCCAACTTGCGAGCGTGAGACAAACCTATACTTGTTGAATACAAGAATATCAACTCAATAGTTTTTCTAACAACTGTTACAACCTTGATACAGTATACAAGATATGAAATGAGGTACAACTGTATCTAATGAATTATCTCTCAAATTTTCGTTTAGCAAGAATAATATAAGTTAAAACAATGCTGAAAATTTGAGTGAAAACAATTCAATCTTTCAAATAGATTTTCAGATAAAGATATAAATTTAACTCAGTATGAAAATCATTTGAATAAACAGAGTTTCAAAAAAAACGCTTTGAAAACAAATAACTTAAACTTTTAAACTTTTAAAACAAGTAAAAATTCGACTAACTTTCAAAAGTGTTTTGGCTCAAAGAATTTTCGGTGCTTAACAGATTGTTAAGTGCTAGTATTTTTAGACTCATAGAGATGAAGTTGTTGTTCATTTTAATTTGAATTTCAAATATGAACGTTTACACACAACATCTAGACTGTACCACAAAAATGGCAACTGCACATTTTATGAACATTTTGATTCTCTTCAGATTCACGAATAAGGAAAGTCTCAAAGACGTGGTTCATGAATCAGAAGATATCTCTGACAAATCCAAAAAATTAATTTTTGTAAGAAAAGTTGTTCTGAAAAGTGGTTCAAAAAGATGTACATGTCAGAACAGTAAAATATTATTTTCGTCGTTTTATTCCTTTGAGGGCGCTCATGGAACATAAGCGTCCTACCGAACAATGAAGTCAGGGCGGTACTCAATTGTAAGCGTCCTACCTTGGTTTGACGATTAAACGACTAAAACATGAGGGCGCTAATCGACAGTTAGCGTTCTACTTTATTTTAAAAACATTTAAATGCACGAGGGCGCTACTTAAGAATAAGCGTCCTGATATTTTTAAAATACTAAAAAATATCTCTAAGTACGCTGAAGGACAATCAACGTCCTGATGAGAGCACTCCTATCTAGGTAGCGTCCTGACAGCTTTTCAATTTATAACTATCAACGTCCTCAAAGATAAGATCTTTGAAGAACATAGACTCTTAGAGATCTTTCAGCGAGTTGATTCACAATCGGCGTCCTGACAACTTCACAGGTTGACTTAAGTGAGGTCGCTACTATCAAGTGAGCGTCCTATTGAATAAGTGCATTTCAACCTTGAATGTGGTCAGCTTCTTAATATTTCATCAGCGTCCTGACTTATCAAGTCCAGGAGGGAGCTCATGAAACATTAGCGTGCTGAAGAGACTCTATAAAAATGGTTTTTGATTTTTCGTTTAAAGCTCGATAAAACATGGTTAAAATCATGGTATTTTCTGATCAAACTAAATACTTTGGAAATCGTTAAAATACCTTTAAAATGAAACGATCAAAATATGTAGTTGATTAAATCTTGCTGAGAGAAATTTGATCGGTAGTCTTTACATTCTAGGTATTGAAAGACTTGGAACTTTAATTGTGATGTTCAATAGGCTTGTGAGCACTGTTCCTTGATTTTGAGTCTTGGTAAATCTGAAACACTTGACAAGATCAATAGATACAAAAATCGAAGATATTTGGAATCATCAAAACATTCATATCATGGGGTTCGTTGAGATAACATTTTGAAGGACACTCATACGTCGGAAGGTTGAATAATGATAAAGTTGAAGTCATGGTACAAATGTCAAAGAGTAATGCCAAACCAAAAGACATATTGATGACTTTAAATGAAAGAATTGTCAGTAATGCATCGATACTGAAGACAATATACAATGCTAGACAGAAGCAGAGGTTGTTGGAATATAGTGTCATATCTTAGATGCAACAACTGTTGCACAAGTTAGAGGAAGAGAAGTACGTCGGCACACGTGCGAAGAAGGCACTGATGTTGTTAAAGATATATTTTTGGCTCATCCTGTTTTAGTGGATCTTTTGAGGTGTTTCCCATATGTGCTTCTAATGGACTGTACATACAAGACAAACAAGTACAAATTTTCATTACTGGAGATTGTTGGTGTCACATAGACGGATATGACATTTTCAATGGCATTTGTGTATATGTCATCTAAAAACAAAGAAAATTACATGTGGGCACTACATAAATTGAGGGAGTTGTCGCATGAGTGGTCTCTTCCCAAGATAATTGTGACAGACAGGGACTTGGCCTTGATGAATGTTGTTTCATGTGTGTTCCTTGATACAATGAATTTGTTATGTACATGGCACATAAACAAGAACGAGTTGACCAACTCAAAAAGCAAGTTTGCAAAGAATGAGGACTTTGAAGCTTTTATGAGGAAGTGGAATGAATTGGTTTCTTCTGATACAGTGGAGGAATACAATCATCAGAAAAATATATTGTTTCAAGAGTATGCTGAGTACCCTGAGGTTATTACGTACATCGATACGACGTGGTGGGTACCCCACAGGGAAAGATTTGTGAATGCGTGCACGGATCAATTTATGCACATTGGCAATACTACAACTAATAGGGTGGAGAGTGCACATTCCAAGCTGAAGAGAACTTTAGGGTCTTCTTAATGCAACTTTGAGACATCATGGACTGCAATCAATACAATGTTGGCTTTTCAACACACAGAGATCAAGTCATCATTTGAAAAAAGTTTGAATATTGTTCAGTATCACTTCGAAGATTCTACATTCATGCATTTGCGTGGGTTCATCTCTAGAGCTGCACTAGACAAGATATGGGCGGAGTTAGCTCGTGTTGAGAGTGTTTGGTTGGACTGAAATTTATGTGGATGTGTGGTACGCAGAACGCATGGATTGTCATGCCCACACGAGCTTGCTTTGTGTAAGCAATCTTGCATGCCCATACCTCTAGCTGATGTGGATGCCCATTGAGAAAAGATAGATATTACTCTTGTGAAAGTAAAGGACAACAAGATGGATTTTAATTTTAGGGCTGAGTTAGGTCTACTTGAAGATAAATTTAATAGTCCTGATGCCTATGGGAAAGCTAAAATTGTATAGAAAATTAGAGAGAAAGTTACTCCATCGACCTTTTCTCTCAATGTGCCCGTAGACAAGAAGAAAATAAAAAGGATGGCCGACTAGGAAGAGTGATCGGTCTACAAAACGAGATCCCTCATCGTTTGAACATGTTTTGTCTGCATACTCCATTCGTTCATCAATCTCATCATTGCAAAAGACCAAACCAAAGAATGATGAATCAAGGAAGGTCCACAAGACACGCTTGCAAATGTCTCATGGATCTCATGGATATCTAGATCAACTCCCTCCCGGCTGGCATCAACACATAGCCCATGTCAGAGATGTTATGGCCGATGGACTTTGTGGGTACCGAGTCATCGCTGAGTTCATGGGTATGGGAACAAACGGTTGGAGCGAAGTCAGAGGTGACTTACTAAGAGAGGTACAAAGGTTTGAGGCACACTTCGATAGTGTTGAGAGGGTTCAAGAGATTATGAGTTCTCTACAGTGTAGTGACCTTGTGGCACCCCTAGAGAAGTGGATGACTTTCCCAAATATGAGGTTGTTTATAGCATCAATATACAATGTCGTGTTGGTGTTTTTATCTATGCAGCAATGTCTTACATTTTTGCCCCTCAAGAACCTCCACCAATCCCATTGAGGCGACTAATTGGCATTGGTTACGTGAATGATAACCACTTTGTGTAGGTAAAAACTTTTTTATTTTTGTATTTTGTTTTAATGTAAATTATAGAATAATGGAAATAATGATTGTAATGTTGTACTTCCCACATGTTACGTTTGCCCCTTGCATCACCGATACCTCCCATATCTCCAGATTGACATAGATTTCGACTACGACAGGCACATAGATGGGAAACCCCTTATTTTGTTTTCAATGTTGATGGTAGCAGAGTGAAAAGCAATGCGGGTGATAGATAAGATGTAGTAGTTGACTTAGACGATGACTAGTTATTTTGGAAATGTTGATATGTAGGGGGATGTCAACATGTTTTTTTTTTTGAAAATGTTGACACTTTTAGACTTGTTTTATTTTTGAAAATGTTGATATGTAGAGGGATGTGGATATGTTGATATGTAGGGGGGTGTCAACATGTTTTTTTTTTTGGAAATGTGGACACGTTTAGACTTGTTTCATTTTTGAAAATGTTGATATGTAGAGGGATGTGGATATGTTGATATGTAAAGGGATGTCAACATGTTTTTTTTGAAAATGTTGACATGTTTAGTCATGTTTTTTTTGTTTTGGAAATGTTGACATATAGGAAGATGTGGATATGCATAGACTTTCTTTTTTTGAAATGTGGATACAAAAGATGTAATTGACTTCGATGTTGATGATATAGACAGATTTGTTGTCTTCGAATCGTACTATGTTATTTTGGATGCTTGAATTATTGTTCTCTTTCTGTATATATGTATGTTATGTCAAAGTTCACCTTATGAGTGGGAAACGGTACCCCACTGCCCAAACTAACTCGAAATTATTACGAACATGTCAAAAACTTAATAGAATGCATCACAATACATGATGTAAGGGGGAAATACAAAAAAACCCGGGAAAAGATAGGGTCGGTCGTCATAGACCGACCTATTTAAATGAGGGTCGGTACTGTTCAACCGATCAGAGAGGTTTCGGTCGAACTTCAAAGACCAACCCTCATTTACCAGGGTTGGTCCTTGGTGGTCGATCATCATATTTTCTAGCTTTTTTCGCATTTCCCCTTTTCATCATGTATTGGGATGCATTCCATCAAGTTTTTGACATGTTTGTCATAATTTCGGATTAGTTTGGGCATCGGGGTACCGTTCCCTACCCATATCCCACACTAAAGTTACGAGTAGGGAACGGTACCCCGCCGCCCAAACTAACCCGAAATTATTGCAAACATGTCAAAAACTTGATGGAATGCATCACAATGCATGATGTAAGGGGAAAATGCGAAAAAACTCGAGAAATATGAGGGTCGGTCGTCATAGACCGACCTATTTAAAAAAGGGTCGGTTCTGTTCAACTGAACAGAAAAGTTTTGGTCAAACTTCAAAGACCGACCCTCTTTCACCATGGTTGGTCCTTGAGGGCCGAACCTCATATTTCTTGAGTTTTTCCCATTTTCCCCTTTTATCGTGCATTGGAGTGCCTTCCATCAAGTTTTTGACATGTTTATAATAATTTCGGGTTAGTTTGGGCGGTGGGGTACCGTTCCCTACTCGTACCCCACATTATAGTTACGAGTAAGGCACGGTACCTCACCGCCGAAACTAACCCGAAATTGTTGAAAACATGTTAAAAATATAATGGAATGTATCCCAATGCATGATGGAAGGGGGAAATGCGAAAAAACCTAGGAAATATAAGGGTCGGCCATCAAGGACCAACCCTGGTGAATGAGGGTCAGTCTTTGAAGTTCGACCAAAACCTCTATGTTCAGTGGAAGAGGACCGACCCTCATTTAAATAGGTCGGTTTATGATGGCCGACCCTCATATTTCCTGAGTTTTTTTGCATTTCCCCCTTCCATCATGCATTCCATCAAGTTTTTGACATGTTTGCAATAATTCTGGGTTAGTTTGAGCGGCGGGGTATTGTTACCCACTCATAACTCTAATGTGGGGTACAGTTGGGGTATGGCATCCCACCGCCCAAACGAGGTCCGAATATTGACATGTTTATAGACATAAAGACAACGTCCCAAGGTGAAAATAACAGCTAATACATACACAATAGTATCAACATAAAGGAAATTTCATTCACCAAATTTTGCAAATCGAATCAAGATATATGATAGACAACAAACAAATTCATTACATGTACTCACACACTCAAAAAATAAAAAATAAACAGACACTAATGAAGCTATTTTCCCCTTCGCTTGCGTGAATATGCTCTAACCCCTGACGGACCCATTTCATCGCCCCTTGGAATTGATGGCCCCTGCCCCTGCTCTTCTTCCATCATAGAAGAAGGCCTACCTTCATCACAGATGTTCAGCCCAGATAGAACACCAACAATTGACTCCATGGCTATTCTCCCACTTCGAACTATTACTTCTGGTTCAGGCATGGACATCCATTGTAATGCGATGTCTAGGGCTCGTATGTTTTATTGTTGTATATATCCCAATGTAAATCAACAATTACATGTGAATAACAGATAAATCCAATTCGATATAAAGAAAAAAAGAAGAAATGCAAACTTTATTACCTGGGTGGTATCATCATCAAACATATATCTTTGATGAGGGTTGGCAGTATGCTGACGTGCTGGGTTTTCAATGATCAGGCGAGATATAAATGTAAACCACTCGAGGTAGTCAGGAGACGCATCCCATGTACTGCGTAAAAGCTCACCCTGTGCTCGAGCAGAAAATACACCGCTATCCCATCTCTCCCATATATGATCATAGTAATACTTCACTTGGTATTTACCCGCTGATCAACCCCAACTTGCTTTTAATGGACGAAGAGGCCATGGAGGAATTGTCTGTACATGGCCCAACTGGTGAAGAACCCTATCAGGATGATAGGGTTCCACAACGTCCAAGCACTTTATACAACCATAAAAATAAAATAAAAAAACAAACTCCGAGATTGGCCAAGTCTCTCTCAAATTAAAGTATGGGTCCCAATAAACCTAAACAAATTCAATATAAATAATTAAACCAACAACACAATGTTACTCAAAGTCATTGTTATAAATAAAACTGCATTTAATTCCTAAACTTTGTCACTGACCTCGTGAGTGCATAACATATCGAGTGCCTTACGCAGTGTGACCACGTGATCCTCAGCTAATCCCATCTCTTTTTTGGGGCTCACATTTGCATCCATGGCAGATATATTGATATGAAAGGTTGACACGAGGATGAATTAAAAGAAAATGGTCATACAACCAACCCTATCATACACATTTTGTATTAAAATCATTATTGAAACATCTTTGATATAAAACATACATTAAGTGTGAAATGATGCATATATACCTCAAGCAAGGTGAGATACCCTGCAATCTGGCAAACTAAGGTCCTCGTCGCACATCCAAGCTGACGATACCGATACGCAAGACATGCGGCACCCCATGAGTAGGTATGAATCATGTGCACGTGCATGAGCAATTGAAGATAAGCGACGGGGACCCGTGTTGATGTCTTGTCACAGAATAGTGTGTACCCTAGTATGAATAATAGAAATGCCCTCGCCGTGCACTCCACTTGGGGGTAGGGGACGTCTGCTTGCTTGGGGGTACCAAATCGGGCTTTCAACCAGTGCTTAGCCAAGGATTGCGCTTTCCCCTTCTTGAGCTCCTATTTCGTATCACTGAATGAAACTCTTAGCCCTTGCACCAATAATTCGGTTGCATCGTTGTTGTCCATTGGTATGGCTGAGATGGATCTACCCATGACAGGAATGTTGAGAAGCATTGCAACATCGTTAAGGGTAATTGTCATTTCACCAAAAGGAATGTGAAATGTGTTCGTTTCTAGTTGTCATCTCTCCACAAACGTAGAAATCAGTGTCTTGTTGGCGTGCGTGTATGAGCAACCAATCAAAGGACTCAACCAAAATTCTTTTATTATTTATTGTAGTCTTTCTTGTTCGGGGTGGCATTTAAGTCCCACTCACCCACATGTGCTCCATGATTTATACATCTAAGTAGAGGTCGATGCTGTAAACAAAAAAGAATATCAAAACAAATATGAGTGGTCAATATTAACAAGAAATAACCGTCAACAACAGATTTACTTTACACTACGGATGAAAATTTACTTCGTCAACCCATATAGCTGCAACAATATGATTCTTGAAACTAGTAAGGATAGAAGGATCGGTAGGGCCTCCCGAAAAGGAGACAGGGGCACTATCATCTTCTTCAATGTATTGGCTCTCTTGGCCAGTGTGTTGCGTGTTTGTCTCGTCTATTTGCTCTTCTTCTTGTTCTTCTTGGTGTGCAACATCTGCAATGGCCGGTAAATTGGTTTTCGTATGCCTACGTCTTCTCTCTAATGTTGTAGGTCGAGTGTGTGACCCACTTTGCTCAGTTGAAGTAGTGTTGTGTGTCCTTGACATATTTGTACATAATAAAATGGTTAATCACTATTTATTTTTTAAAAAAAATTCAGGTAGGGCAGAGCTGGCTTTGTACAGGTCGGTCTTGCGTGGTCGACCCTAGAATGAAACTCGTTCATGGTGATGACCTTCGTTCTTGCCTATTTTCAGCACAAAATACATTGAAAAACACCTATAAATATTGCATTTCATGAATAAAAGTGAATAGAAACAAAAATAACTATTAAACCATGCATTTCTTACCGATTCAAAGGATCAATCGTAGAAAAACGCACGAAAATGGCGAGTGGTGATTTGCTGCAAATGGGGTTCAAATGATGCTCCCTTACAACCAATATTCTTCAAACTAAGATAAAAAAAAATGATAAAATAGTAGGCTTTAAAGTTAAGATATAGGGTTTTGGAAGAGAAGAATTGGTGGAGAAGAAGAAGAAACCGAGAGGGGTTTGGGGGCGGGGTACGTTAGGGTGAAGGGTAGTTTATAAATTTTTGTACTTTTTACTAGGGTAGCTAGATTATATATGTTTTAGGGTAGGGTTGTGTTAGTGACTGGAGTGTAGATAATCTATAAGTGGAGTCCATTTAGCTGCTCTAAAAAAAAACTAAAAATAATTTACAAAATTGAGAAAAGGAAGATCAAAATGAATTAAATTATTTAAACCGAAGAAAAAAAGAAAAGAATCAACTTCTTAGCCATTAAAAAAAAAGATAGAATGAATTTTGTAAAATATGATTTTCATAAATAATTAAATAATTAACAATAATTTAGGAAATTAAACCCAAAAAATTAAATAGCTATAATATAATGTGCAATGTATAATACATTATATTAATTATCTGATTTTGGTTTTTTTTTATTTCTTTTTTACATGGTGTTAGAAGATCTTTTTTTGAAGATTAAGTAGTGGGAACTTCTTGTTTAGTTTTAGAAGAAAATGCGAAAAGTTTATCATTATTGAATAACAAAAGAAAAGAAATGCGACAAATGTCTAAGAATTGAATGAACCGAACAATACAAAGTGTAATTTAGTACAAAATTAGAATACAAAATGAAAAGAGTTTATTACCTCTGACTAAGAAGGCTACAATGCACACAAAAAATATAGAACAACAATATACAGGATGATGAAATTGTTGGAGCAAAATGAAAGGGAAAACTTTAATGCGTCGTTGTTTTGTTTGAAGAAGAATGTTTTTTTCTTTTTATTTTATATATATATATATTAATTATAAATGGTGTGAGGTTGAAAAGGTTCAACGGTTGACATGGGAACCGTTTATTAAAATCCCGAAATAAACGGGATAAATAGTTGGGCATTGTCACGTTAGTTTTATTCGATATATACATCTTTATCTTTATTTCTCTATTTTAGATTAAAATAATTGAATTTTGAGGGCATAGTTGGGGAAGCGTGGAAGTGAAATGATGAAGTTGGTTTTAACGGCAAAATAAACTAATCTTCGTCTTCGTCTACTTGTTCGCTGAGCGTCGTGATCGGTTTGGAATTGTTAAACTTGGGCAGTTTTTTTTAGTACAAACGACACCTTTAAAAATAAATTAAGATTTAACATTGTTCAAATTATTTGACAATTGTAGTAGGCCATAAAATAATTAAAATTGGATATAACATTTGAATTAAAAATATTCTATTTTTATAAAATATTAATTTATAATTATATTTATATAATATTTTCAAGTTAGCATTATAACAATTTTTGTAAGGTCAATACTCATGACATTGATTAATTTTGAATCATGTTACAATAATATAATTAAAGTTGGGACTAGTATATGTTAAAATTAGTTTATTATTATCAATAATTAGTCTATACTTAATACTTGCATTCACATAATATAATAAAAGATGGGTATAATATATGTTAAAATTAGCTTATTCTTATAAAAAATGAGTCTATACTTGCATTCACATAATATAATAAAAGTTGGATATAATATGTGTTAAAATTAACTTATTTTCATAAAAAAATAGTCTATACAAATTAGACTACATACTAGTATGATCTAATAATAATAACGATAATAATTTCAAATTTATAATTTCTAATGTTATAATAATTAAGATATGAAAAATAAAAGGATTTATAAGTAATAAGTTCTCATCATCAAGTATAGGATATATTCTCATGTTTAAACTTGAATCCTTAAAAATTTCCTTACACACACATATATACATGCTAGTATGATATAATTATAAAGATATAACTGGAGATGATATAATAATTTCAATGTTTTATTTTTATTATCAACATTTAATAATCTTCTTCCATATGAAAAAATAATTAATCCACTCAATCGAATTAGTTGTATGAGATTTGTTAAATATCTTTTACTTTTATAGTAAACTATAGGGTCAAATTATTATTGTTATTATTATTATTATTATTATTATTATTATTATTATTATTATTATTATTATAAGGGTCAAGTTAACTAATGAACATTTTAGTTTGGTAAATTAATTTTTAAATGACAATATATACTCAGCCCAGTTTAATTATAATATGGTTTAATTGCAGCAAATAATTTATTTATTTCAAAAGTAAATAAAACTTTTAATCAGTCAATTTGATACAATTAAGTGTTCACTATTCATAACCCAATGGTCCAGTAAATAATTATCAAAATAACTAAGACATTTTTTAGAAAAAAAGAATTAAACTAATACTACTTATCTCATAATTAGATGCATCTCTTGCAACAATTTTATAATTTCTCAAATGATATCAAATTATCAACGTTGGATTTACATATAAATGAAAAACAAAGTTTACCCAAAAAATAAATAAATAACAAAATCATTTGTAGATGATATAGTCTATGCATATAATAGATTATAAATTGTTAATTAAGATTCTTGAAGATATATTTAGCACATAACATTTAGGCCTTTTTGACTTATTAAAAATTGCACTCATGTACTTAGAATCAACCCAAAAGCTTGAATGGATATACTATATATTTAGGTTATTTTTTGCTAAGATTATGTCCATAAATCATAATCATCTTTGTTTTTCTATGTAATGTCCATGTGTAATGTATATAGAACCCCCTTCTTCCCGCTTTTAGTCCCACAACATTTGTGGGTACATAGGTGTGACGCCCCGAAAATTATTTCATCTAGCCCATAACCCAATTGCACTTTGCCCAAACTCTATGTGTTGTCTTGATATGATTGGTGTTTGTTTGATGGTTGTTTAATGTTTGTATAGTTGATGCTTGACAATATATATAAATATGTGTATTATAAATTGTATATGGGTCATGTTAAATTAAAGTATAATGCATATGTTATTATTTATGCATGGGTCTATTAAACCATGAATTGATATGAGTTAGGATTAATTGAATAAAATGAGAATGAAAATTTGGTGTATTAAATGGATTGGACATTTAAAATACATGGAAGCATGAGATTGGTTAAAGTACATGTGGTTGGTATGGGTAGTATGAGACCAACACATGTGAAGGTTGGTGCATGAAAGTGGACAAGTGTCTCATGCCCACTTCTCTTCTCCAAGAATGTGCTAGAAAGTGAGGTGAGTGGAGGGAATCAAGGAAGTGCTAGTAAGTGAGGTGAGTGGAGAGAAAGGAAAAAAATAAAAGAAAAGAAGAGAAAGGAAAGAAGAAGAGAAAGAAAGAGGGAGTTGCAGGAGGAAAATCTCTGCGACGTTTTCATCAAAGAGATGGATCTTTGGGATATATGGTCATATTAAGCTCAAATTTTGTCAAAAAGTTCGTAGCTTATGGTTCTGCATTATGAACGGTGGAGATCTTGATTTGAGGTTTCTTCAAAGAGATCTAACCTCTCAAACCAAGCTGGTTGGAAAGTCTGGATTTCTCACGCCGTTTCGCTCAAACTTATAGATCTCCTCAATCTACTGTTGGATGGATATCAGATTTGGGTATGTAGTTTAAAACCGATATTTCTGCATTCTGAATGGTGGAGATCCTGATTAGAGGTTTCTTCAAAGAGATCTAACCTCTCAAACAAAGCTGGTCGGAAAGTCTGGATTTCTCGCGCCGTTTTGCTCAAACTTCTAGATCTCCTCAATCTACCGTTGGATGGATATAAAATTTGGATATGTAGTTTAAAACTGATATTTCTGCATTCTGAACGGTGAAGATTTTTATGAATTAAGTATATTGTGTGATATAGTCATCTGAGTTTGAGTATTTGCAGCTGGAAAGGAGAAATTGTCTGATTAGAGACTTGTTCATCAAAGATACTTATCTTTTCGGTCCACCGTTGGATTGGGCTGATATTTGGACAGAAGGTTTCTTTATTCACATACTTCAATCTGTACGGTTGATTTTGTAATTACAAATTTTTGTTGGTAGATTGATGCATCTGAACAGAATATTAAATGATGAATTGGTAGGGTTGCTTGTATTAGACCCAAATTTAAAATATGAACTTAGACCTTTTCAAATAGCTTGCATGTCAACTATGTTGACCTAGTTGTCATTGTTGATGAACCCATGATGCAAAATCAGTGATATACATGGCTGAACATGGTGACTTAGTGAAAATCGACAATATGGCCTAAGTATGGAAAATTTCATATTTTAGGGTTTTTGATGCTTTTGGCCTGGAATCATTAAATTGATGCAACTTATGTTTAATTAAGCATGATTAGGGTTGATTATGCTACTGATTTGGTGGTTGTGACCATATCATGAGTTAGGCCTACTTGTGATCAAGTGACCCAATTTGGGCATGTTTATGCCTAAGGAATTGAAAATCAGTATTTTTTATTAATAGAATGGTTTATGTATGAGAACTATGCATTAGAGGCCTAGGTCATGTGATTTGAGTTGAATGATGGGATTAGATGGGATTTAGGCCTATTGTCTATATGTGGGCTGATTTAGGGTTGATGTGTAATGTCTATGTGATTGAGCATAGAAATTGATGTATGGTAGGATATTGATGAATGTTTCAGGATCTTGATTGGGTTGATTCGGTTTGGTGGTTGTGTGTGGTTAAATACTCTCGCGAGGCTTGGTTGTGAGTAGACTTCATTTATGATTATATCTTTTATGTCATCATATCACTTATATATATTGTATGTTGAAAGCATGAATGTGTTCTAATGTTTTGAATGATGCATTGATTTGAGAAAACCTTATGACTTTAGTTGGGCCCATCTATCTGGCTAATAGGGGGACTTAACCTTGTCATAGGAGGGTTTTAGGAAAGGAAATAATTGGGGTCAACGGTATGGTGAAATAGACGTGCACTAGTAACCCCAAATAAACATGATTGGGGTCAACGGTACGGTGAAATAGACGTGCACTAGTAACCCAATGCATGTGGAATGTGGATCCAAAACATATTTGAATTCTATTCACTGGGCACCGTTGGCTCACCCTCATTTTCCTCTTTCAGATCCTTCTGTCCCGAATAAGGGCAAAGGAGTAGTCATATCTTGAGGGCCTTGCCTGCGAGAGAATCCAAGGCCTCGATGTGAGTTGAGAGGCATTTTGATTGAACTGTGTTTTAAATTATGAAGTATTATATTTTGGATTATGTAATTATAACACTTACCACATTGTAGTATGGGTGAGTTGAGACTTGTTATATAGACCATGTGGGCATATGACGGTTTTTGTTTGTATCCACAATTTTGGACTTTATGTGTATGTCAATTTTAATGGACTGTAGGGATTATGATTTTATTTATGGTTCATTTTTATGGATTATCTCTTGTCTTTGTTGATTAGTACGGTGGGTAGTTTTGTTTAGTACCTTTTGATATTATGTCGTTGTTGAAGATAAGGCTCGTAGGGTCTCAACCACCTCACGGGAGTTGAGGAGTGGTCGGAGATGCCTACGCCGGGCGTCCCGCCCCGACATTCCGCACGCCATTCCCTGCGGGGTTGGTGGTCCGGGGTGTGGGGTCGCCACAATAGGTGTATAGATCTTAATTAGATGAAAGTTTTGTTCTCTTTCTTTTTTTTAGTCCCACATTACTTTTGAAAGGAGAGAGATTGAACTCTCATTCTATAAAAAGGGTTCCCCACCCCATTACATGCATACTAAGTCGTCTGCCTTTGTACTTCTTGTGTGTTATATTTACTATCGTTTTCTTTGCATGTATTTTACTTAAATTAGTTACATATCTATTAGAACGTTTGCATCATTTCATGTTCTCATCATGAAAATATCTAACCTTCCTTGTCTGGTTAGTAATAGTCTTTATCATTGTTATCATCCTTCTAGTTGTTTGCTGTCGTCTATGTTTTGTATGTATCATCTGTGATTCAGACACTATAGACTCAGACACAGTGGAAGATTCTTAGATCAAGATCATAGACTTGATTGAAGGTATCTACAGATCTAAAGGACTGAGCTTTTTCACCTGTTTAAATTCAGGAGATATAAGAGGACAGTCCTTGAGAGGCCAGGAGAGCCGTGTCGGACAAGTCATACCTTATCTATGGAAGCTTTTGGTGAAGCTACAACCTCTACCTCTGTATCTACCCCTCAACCAATTCTAAAGTCTTCTTCTTTTAATTTTTCCAGTTTACCTGAGTCATGTCTGAAAATCTAAACATCCAAAATAGACCAACTAGTATAAGTCACCCATATTCCTGATAATAATAAGATTAGTGAAACTATAGCTCATTTGTTGAATCCCTATTCTATGTTTACTAAGTGTCGTCCTTTTTTTACTAAGTCAATTAAAACTTTGATTTCAAAAAAGTCTCTTCCAATCAAAGAATATGTTCAGAGCACATCCCTTGCAAATTGTCAGTTAGAGTCAACCCATCAAGAACAATATGTCACTCTGGAATTTGACCCTGATTTTATACGCCACTGGATATCCAATGGATACACTCACCTTCACTTAGGTGTCATACGTTTGGTTCTCTCATATCATGGTCGAGGTGACACACTTTTGTTTGCTCGTGTTGCTCTACTGGACACCAATCTGCTCGAATATGAATATGCCTGCATCGGTACGGTCATTACAACACTCAGTCATGGCTCCATGGTATTCACCATAGCCCCAGACTTCAACGTATGTTTAAATGATCCTACATTACCGACCAGATTCAAAGTGCAGATCCAGTTCTCTGGTGCTCAACATAAATCTGAAGAAATTCCTGCAACTCTTCATCATCAAATGGCTTTCAGATTGCAAGATCATGTAATCCATCTCAAAACCTACAAACCTCACGGTACGATTATGGCTTTTGTTAATGATAATGAGGTTCCCACTATTGTGCAAATTCCTAGGCAAATAACAAGGCAAGATCTGTACCAGCTTATGCCTACTGCTTGGTTTACCAATTATGAAAAATTCATCAAGCACAATGAACCTGTAGTTACAAATGAAAGTCCTCGTCTTGTAAAGCAACGTGACGGTTCGGTCAAAATCAGTTTTGAGCTACCAAGCCATACAATCCAGGATAATCTCCCAGTGCATCATTCTTTAATGATCCATCCAGTCTACAAGTATCACAAGGATAAACCTCCTGTTTACTCTTTTCAGACTTCAGGGTTTCCTGTTTATCATTCACATATAGATGGACATTTTATATGAGATTGTAATCATGATATGTGCCAACCTGGTTGTTCGTGCCACAACGATCTATCAGATAATGATATTGAAGAATGGTTATTTGATGTACCACCTTCTCAGTTTGAACCACCTCCATTCACATATGGATATTCATCATGTAAACATGATGCTTATTATTATCATGATGAACCTCCTGCTCCACCTGCAGCAGTTGTGGTTCACCCATGTTTTTCAGTTACTCAATATGATTAGGATTTTCCACCTCTACAAAGAGTATTCGATCCTAATCATTAGACAACTGCAAAGCCTTTTTCAATTCCCACTGAAATTAGGCCTGATGGTTCTATCAAGCCTATTTCTCAACCTGAAGAAGTACTAAATTGGCAAACCAAGAATGCTTTATTTCAGAATCAATATCTCCAAAAGATTGATCATCAATTAACAAGCATATCTTCAGCCACAACCAATCTTGCTCATAAGAGAGATGCTCAAGTTGCCATAGCTCAACAGTACTACTGAGAAATAAGTGAAAAAATTCAAAAGCTTGATGCTACCATACGGTATTATTTGGAGAATAAATATTCTTGTCCCAAGTTTCTGTAATATGAGGCTGAAATCAGACAGTTGAAACAACAACTCTCTTATGTCGAAGCTGATCTTCAGAAAATGAAGAAACCTCCAACCGATCCATATAAAACTCTGTTAGATTCCTATATGTACATATCTCCTCAGCCTACACCCAGACCACATACACCTACAGAAACCACTCCATTCTTATTCTCATCCATTTTTCGTAAAGGACCACCTCCATTCCATCAAGACCTACATTTGAACCTCCTCCACCTCGTGGACCTAGACCCTCATATGGACGTGCAACAAAAGGAAAAGCTCCAATGGAATATGAACCATATGAAACACCTACCTATACCTCACTTCCATTTGAAACTCCATCCTCTTTTCCACCTCTCACACCACAACCAATCACTACTTTACCCCCGAGTGATCCGCCACCAGCTAATCTCATCCAACCTTTTATCCAATTCCTAAACCACCTAGTTACCCAAGACACCAATAATACTCAACTTCCTTATGAGTCAATGCCTCTCTAGGAAATGTCTGACCCTTCGAAAACAGAAGATATTGCCTCAAATATTTCCTCCAATATTTCAATCCAGACTAATGATGACGATCAACAATTAATGGATCTCTCACAAGTTGCTGATATGCATATGGTTGATGATTCATCCTCATCTCGTCGTGGAAATGAACCAGAAATGTCTGAAATTCTTTCTGATACAGAAGATTCATTTCTTGGACCTCCAAGAACGGTACCAGCACCTACTACTTTCCAACATAATTCTGGTCCATGGTTCAGTTTAGACACAATACCTGTCGATCAATGGAGAGTTAAATTATCAACATGGTGTGCATGGATGGATAATCAACAGATCACTGGTAAATCTACTAAGGACATCCTCCGTGACTTTTTCTCCAGATGCACAGGCCTTATACATGATTGGCTACTCAGTCTCGGTGAATATCAAATTCTACAACTGATTCAATCATCAATCTTTAATGTCTATAATGTCATGCTCTAAGAATTCGTTGGTGATATTTCACTTGTTGAAAAGCAGTACAAACAAGAATTTTTCACAATGAAGTGCTGCTCCCTTAATCGGAAGAAATTACAGAAACATTTCTCCCGAATGATCCTCCGTTTCCACTTAGTGGAATCAACAAGCCTGATCTCAAGTATACATTTATTGCTTTTCTTCCAGAAGAAACACACGTTGAGATCAATTGTCTTATTCTTGCAACAGGCAGACCGATGGAACAAATATCTTTTGATGAGATTTTCCAGTTCCTCACCACAGCCATTGACAAATTATGTGAAATCAGAAAATTATGGAAGGACATGAAAGAACCTTATATTGATTTCTCTCAAGCTTGCCGGAAAAACTATCTTGAAATTGGCTGCAAACATACGAAGAAATGTCTATGTAAAGAAAAGAAGAAGTTTTCCTCCAAGTATCCAAAGAAGAAACAGAAGTATCGCTATAAGAAAAATTATCCTTGGTACTCCAAGAGATTTTCTAAAAAGAAAAAGCGAATCAGATACTTCAAACGAAGACGATCTTCTTCTCCTAAACAAACTACATGTTACATCTGCAAGAAACCAGGTTATTTTGCTAAACAATGTCCTGAGAAGAAAAAGAGTCAGCATCTTATACATCAGATTCAACAATCTTATTCCTTATCCCCAGATCAGGATATTGAATCTGTTTTCTCTGAACAAGATTCTCCAGATGAAGAAACAATCTTTGCCTATCAAGCTGGTGGATTATCTGATGACTCTGACATTGATTCTCCTTTGATTACTTCAGATGAAGATGCAGATGATAATTTTATAGGTATGATATCACTATCCCATTCATTCCCAACATCCAAGGTAACTCATTCAATGCCTTATGCTCCTATCTCCATATTACAGTCAAAATATGATAATCCCATTTTTGTGATTACTTATTTTGATACTGGAGCTTTCAAAAACATGATGAATCCAAGAATATTGCCACCTGAATGTTGGACACCTCACAAAGAACTGTTTAAAGTTGCCAATAATGAGATTTTTCAAACTAATCTCATTACTACTTCCAAGATTGGAATCAAGTTCTTTCCAGATTACACTATCTGGACTCACATTATTGGATGTGATCTTCCTGATAAAGATATGCTTATTGGAATGGACATTTACTCAATAACACAGTTACGTATACTTCCCAATGGTATACGATTTCATCAACAGTTTCTTCCTTATACATCAGTTCCAAAGATGTATGCCATACAAAATCTTGATGGTCTTCACTCAAAGCTAAAACAATCATTTATCGATTCTCACAAGGATTTTCAAAATCCTCATCCTCTCTGGACGAATCCTACGCATTTTGTCCGCCTTCCTTTAAAAAAGAATGAAGATCTCAATCCCACTAAAGCCATTCATCTAGGAATGTCTCTTGATGAACTCCAGCTTGCTCGACAAGAATGTGCAGAACTTATTGCCCAAGGTTTAATTGAACCTACAACTTCTGATTGGGCTTGTCAAGCATTCTACGTCAACAAACGTGCAGAACAACGACGTGGAAAAAAAGATTGGTTATTAGTTACTGACTTCTTAATATGTTTCTCACTGATGACAAATTCCCTTTGCCAAAAATATCGGCACAGCTTACTCTTCTTGCTGGATCAACAATTTACATCAAATTTGATCTCAAAGCTGGTTTCTGGCAATTAGGAATTCATCCAGATGACCGTCCAAAAACAACATTTTGCATACCAAATGTACATTATCAATGGACAATCATGCCTTTTGGCCTTAAGGTCGCAGCTTCCTTATTTCAGAAAGCTATGACACGAATTTATGCTTCTTTGCTCTCCACTGCATTAATTTATATTGATGATATCCTCTTATTCTCCAAAACTTAAGCAGAACATCAACAACTACTTCATCAGTTTCTTGATATCACAGATGCAGCTGGTATTATGCTCTCTGAAAAGAAAAGTGTGCTCAATACCTCTGAAATTGACTTCCTCGGCATGAAAATATTCAATGGTATTTATCAACCTGGTCCGCACATAGCAATTGAACTTTTAAAGTTCCCTGCTGATAATCCTACCAGGCAACAATTACTGGAGTTCCTTGGAATGGTCAATTACTTACGGATCTTCTTACCAGAAGTATCTCAATATACTTCGGTGCTATCTGCCCTGCTTAAGAAAAATCCTCCTCCTTGGAAATCAACCCACACTCAAGCAATTCAACATCTGAAGGATATTTGTCAAAATCCACCACCATTGGTGATTCCTTCTACTGGACAAATCATTCTTCAAACAAATGCTTCAGATCTTTATTGGGGTGCAGTTCTCATCAAACTTAAGGATGGCAAACAAAACATATGTGGATATCAGAGTGGCGCATTTTCTCAAGTAGAACTCCATTACCATATTACTATCAAGGAAATACTTGCAGTTAAATATGGTATATAGAAATTTACCTTTTTCCTAAGGCCCGTCAAATTTGAAATCCAGATGGACAATTCAGCCTTTCCAAAAATGCTGGAATTCAAGAACAAAATTGTTCCACCTCCACAACTGTTAAGACTGCAAGAATGGTTCACTCAATTTGATTTCATAGTCAAACACATCAAATGAACCAAGAATGTCCTTGCAGATTTCCTAACCCGTCCAATCCAAAAATCCAAAACTGTTTCACCAGTTTCATTGCTCACTAATTTCTCAAGCCTTCCATTATTTCTTGAGCCCAAGATCGTAACTAGATCCAAGCCCAATAACCTCCATCTTCCTTCTAAACCCATTCTTCTCATTTGTGCAATTACCGTGCCTCCAGATAGTCCAGAACCCAAAACAGCCCATGAAGTAAAACTATTGGCCTAGTCCAAAATATTTTACTTTGCCCATAACCATATCATGGACTTTCCTAACCAACTTCAATATGGCAACCCATTTCACTAGGCCTATCCATACCTATTCATAATCCATCTTAGGCCCATTCTCACCGACCACTTGTATTGGTACATATGGTGTGTCTCCTGTTTATACAGGATTGCTATCACTATTTCCCATAACAAGATTCTTCTGGAAGTTCAGTCTCCTCTGCCTTTGAGACTCAAAGATTGCCTGCAATTGTTTGCTCCTATAAATCATTGGATCCAAGAAATAAAGGACACTCAACAGATTCCTTCACTCAAGACTTCTATCTATATACGCTATCATCCATATTCCGATTCAGATCAAGGAATAGTTGCTGAGCATTACATTCAGAAGTTTCAAGCCTACTCATGTTCTCTCTCAGATTCTATCCTTTCTGGTCTTTGCAGTTTTCTGCATGATATCAACGGCAATCCAGACACTCAACCTCCAGCGATCATTCTGGTCCTCAAGAATTCATCCCTGAAGATCATTTGTTTTCACTGATTGAAGCACTTGCACCATTTAGTCCTGACAATCCAAATGCTCCACTGACTGAAGAACAAATCATTGAAGAAACCAAGCTGAATGATCTAGCCGAAGCCAAAGCATCTTCGCTTGTTCCTCCATATTTCCAGGACACACAAACTTACTGGGAAACTGAAACCATCTCCTCCGAAGAAGCAGAAAACTTGAATCTTTATCCTTCTCATTCTCAAGGTTATTCACCAGCCACAAGTCCCTGACGATGGCTAAGAAATCTTCATTTTCAGGCCTCCGACTCAGTTCTCAGTACTTCTTCAAGAAACGCCGATTGTACAGAGGTACGTTTCCTCTTTTGCAAGTTTCCACTGTTCGTCCTCCAGTTCGTGAATGTCTCCACAGTCAACAATACATACGCTCTTTCTCCATTTCCAGAGCTCCGTCAACAATTCCACCAACAAGACACACACCTTCAACAGTATCTGAGTTATCCACCTATCTCAGATGGAATTACTATCTCCGCCAACTTCTTATCACTCTCTTCCCAAAGCTAGAGTCTCCACCAACATCTCCATAGAAGATAAGATCCACAACATTAACCTTCGCCGTCACCGTCTCCAGTAATGCAAAGCTCCAATTTTGGAGCATGAATGTTGGGAGTCCTCAATGAGGAAACCCATATCAATATAATTTATTTATTTAGAAGTTTGTTGTATTTATAATTATACAATAAATTTTAGCATATAGGTTAAACTTGATACTTTGTATATATAGATTAGGATTTTAGGATTATTTATATATATATACATCGGGTCGGGTCGGGTCACCCGACTGGGTTTTTAATCAAACCTGAGACCCGACCCGACTAGGTCGAGTGTTCTAAAAAAGCCACCCGACCAATAGTATAAACCCGACTCCATCCAACTCGAAATGGTCGAATTTAATCAGGTTGGGTAGGGTTATTTTTACCTCTAGTCCCAACCCACTCTATTGGTAGAACCTCAAAAAAAAAAAAAAAAAAAAAAAAAAATTGCTTATACTTGTTTAACGGCCCCGATTACTCTCAGGAAACACGGTGGCTTACAAATGGAGGTAACCGAAAGCCAACATGTAAAGTTGGGCATTTCTCTACTTGTAAGTTTGTAACTTCAAAACCAACATGGAAGTTGGGCTTTGCGCTCAACGCCTTTTAATCTTCCGATCCCTTCACCATCCATTTCGATTTCAACTCGCGTCTTCCACACTTCCCTCATTGCACACAATCAAATCCCCCAACGTCAGCTTCTGCTTCTCCAAGCCAATCTTGTTAGGGTTTCTGAGTGGCTTTCGGTGTAGAACTAGCACGATGGCCTCTTCTTCTCCGGAAACGTTGGTTCAAGTGAAGGAAAAAATTGATCTCACGGAGAAAGAGAAACAAATCTTCGAACAATTGCTTCAAGTTGTTCGCCACTTCAACCTCCAAACGCAGCTCCGAGTTGCCGGTGGATGGGTTCGCGATAAGGTCGGAATTTTCGTTCTTTTTGTTTTTTTTTCTTCCTTTGTAATATATAATTTTACGAGTTTTTACCTTTTCGTTTTTGTTTTTTTTTGATCGGTGTATATAATTTTTGTCCTTTTGTTTACTCTTCGTCCATTCTCATTGCGGCTTTGGAACAAGTTTTTGATTTCAACTACTTGTGAAGAGTGCATGTCTCTTTCTCATATTCATAGTGTTAATGCTGCAAGGAAAAGAAGGTGTTGAGGTTGTGATGTAGATTCATTGTGGAAGCAGTAAGCAAGAACGAAAATACACAAAGATAACTAAAATAAATCTGTTGATTCGAATTCTTCATAAAAATATCACGTCCCCTCTCCTAATGGCAAAAAACCTTATTTATAACAAGTTATCAAATAAAATCCTAAACTGACACAACTTCCAACTGTTTAACTATGTGGGTTTAAACCACCTAACGTGGGCCCACTAACAAAGATATGAAACAAAAATAAAAAACATAGTTATGCACGTGGATAGACTTGATCTTGGAAGCAAATTCCTCTGCAAAAGCACACACCGGGAGAGTAGGTTAAATAGGGGCCAAGTCCACAACTGTAAGAGGTGAAGTACCAGTCACAATCATAAATGGTGATAAACTAGTAGACCGGTTGACAGAGTTGTTATAAGCAAACTCTGCTTGAATCAAAACAAACTCCCAAGACTTAGGTTCCCCCACAATCAAGCATCGTAACAAATCTCCCAAGCTACGGTTGACGACTTCAGTTTGACCACATCTATTTGTGGGTGAAAAGCAGTAGAGAATTGTAGCTGGCACTTCAAGAGCTTTCACAAAGTTTTCCAAAAGTAGCTAGTGAAACGCACATCCCGATCAAAAGTAATACTACGAGGAATGCCATGTAAGCGAACAACATCACGAAAGTATGAATGAGAAACATGAGCGATATTAGCAATGCGAGTGCATGGAGTGAAGTGAGCCATCTTGGAGAATTGATCGACCACCACTAGAATGGAGTCCATACCATGCGAGGGTTGTGATTCTAGTATGGTTTTAGTAGTCATTGATTCATTTGTTGTTTCACCTACTGCTGTCCCACCTGTTTTGCAGTCATTATTAGATTCATTTTCTGATATTTGTGATGAGCCAACTGATGCTGGACTACCTCCACTATGAGACATTCAACATGCTATAGACTTTGTTCCAGGAGCTTCTCTTCCAAACTTGCCACATTATCGCATGTCTCCCACTAAACATGTTGAGCTACAACGACAAGTTACAGAGCTGTTGGGCAAAGGGCTAATTCGAGCGAGCATGTCTCCATGTGTAGTCCCGACATTGTTCACTCCCAAGAAATATGGGAGTTGGCGCATGTGCATAAATAGCTGAGCGATCAACAAGATAACGGTGAAGTACCGTTTTCCTATTCCAAGGTTGGAGGACATGATTGATTCTTTACACAAAGCGAAAATCTTCTCCAAGCTTGATTTGCGCAATGGCTACCATCAGATATGCATGCGACTAGGAGATGAATGGAAGACAACCTTCAAGCCGAAGGATGGCCTTTATGAGTGGTTGGTTATGCCATTTGGCCTTTCCAATGCCCCCTCTACATTCATGAGGCTTATGACTCAAATTTTACGTCCCTATATTAGGGAGTTTGTCGTTGTCTATTTTGATGACATACTTCTCTATAGCAGTTCCGAGTCAAACCATATTTAACATCTTTAGGTTATTTTACAAGTTTTGAGGGAGGCCAAGTTGTATCTACAACTCAAAAAGTGTTCCTTCCTCGTTGACTCAATTGTTTTCTTGGGCTTTGTGATTTCTGCACAAGGGGTTCGGGTTGATAATTCGAAGGTACAGGCTATACTTGATAGGCCTACTCCCACTACCCTCACACAGGTTCGGAGTTTCCATGACTTGGCTACTTTCTACTGGCGATTCATTCAGAATTTTAGTAGCATTGTAACTCCCATCACCTCTTGTATGAAAGAGGGCCCTTTTCGAATTCTTCAAAAAAATATTATATCCCCTCTCCTAATGGAAAAAAGCCTTATTTATAACAAACTATCAAATAGAATCCTAAACTGACACAACTTCCAACTACTTAACTACATGGGTTTAAACCACCTAACGTGAGCCTACTAACAAAGACATGAAACAAAATAGAAAACATATTAAAAATAAAAGGCATGCTAAACACGTTATGCACGTGTTTCATGCGTCCCTGCATCAGGTTGTTAATAGGCTTTGCAACCTTATTATGGTCCTTTTGGAGTGAACGTAAATAGGAGAATCTTTGAGGGAGTTAGGAAGGATTGGCCTTATTTGTGGTCTTGCTTCACTGTGTTGCTTGCTCAAAATTTGCAATTGGTTTTTCTATCTCCGATTGACGTAGGGAATTGGATTGGTTGTATGTAGGGTTTCGGTTCAGGTGTGTTTCTTGGCTCCTTGTGTACTTTTGGTGCTCCCTTTTGTACTTTTTCTTCCTATCGATATAATTTCATCTCAAAAAAAAAATAAAAAAATTTACGAGTTTGGATTTCTGCCATGCTATATTTCACTACTCTTGTAAAAATGTTCTAATAAATTAGATAGAACTTTGAAATTGTTTGATTTCCTATGCTCATGCTTAGAACCTCGGCGACTCGGATTGATTTCAAAGAATATCTTAATTGTTGCTTTGATGTTATGTATTAATATGCATCTTTTGTAGTTGTCTGAAACTGATGTTTTATGGCTCATGGCATTATGCCAAGGAGAGTAGTTGTTGTGTTGATAATTACTTTTGTACGTTGGTCTATGAACATTTATAATGGTCAAAGTTTTACGACTGGATTGAATTAGTCCTCTTTGTAATGCTGCTATCGTATCGTGTATACTGTTTTACATAGTATCTGGTTTGAATGTCTTCGATCATTCAGTGGTTTTATCATTTTCAATTGCTTTGGAAGAGTTCTTGTAGAGTTTTCAATTGTTGAACACCCTTGACGTTGATTATCTTTTCCCAGCTTTTAGGTAAAGAATGTTATGATATTGATATTGCACTGGACAACATGATGGGTCGAGGGTTCTGCGAAAAAGTCAATGAGTACTTATCATCCTGTGGGCAGGAAGTGCTAGGAATTGGTGTCATCCAATGGTAGGTATTCATCTAGTCGACTACATGAGGAAATCCAAATTGACTACTTTACTATTAAGAGCTAGTTGTATTAGATGTAACCAATCGACTATATGGTGAAGCCAATTGACTATATTTCCACTTAGTTGCGTACTTTCACAAACTACCCTATTTAAGTTTCTTTTAAATTTGTTTTTGAACTCCTTGAAGATTTAAACTTAAACATAGTTCAAATCCCTTTGAAATAAGCTTGGAAACTTAAAAATTGTTCTTGTTGAAATCTCAATATGTATAAAAAAGAGAAAAACTGATTTTAACGAAATGAGCTTTTGGTAAATAGGGAGAAAGAAAATAATTCTAAAGTTGAGCAAGCCAAATCAAGGATTATATCCTAAGTAATCTAATTGACTCACAAATGTACAATAGATGAATGCTTGAAGAGAAAAAAAAAAAACTGATTTCAACAAAATGAGCTTTTAGTAACCCTAAAGTTGAGTGAGTCAAATTAAGGATTACATCCTAAGTGATCTTATTGTACAATGGCTTGAATCTTGCATCTTCAAATTCCTTGGATAATTTCTTACAATGCCTTTGAGCTTTGTGTTGGATACTCCACTACAATGAATGATATTAAGTTTCCTAACTTTGGAACAACACTACTTTAAGGTATATTATTTGTAGTAGACAACTTAGTGTTTTGTTATCATCAAAACCCATCTAGATGAGTGATTGTCACATACTAATGAATCATGCAGTTGAAAGCTATTGCTTTGTGATGATCTATGAATCCCCATGGACTTTGATGATAACAATGCATAACTTTGAGTGAACTTATGGTTTTCTTTTAGTTGGTGTTCCAAACTAGAGAAATACTTAATCCATGCAAGTTGGAGGATCCATGGACAAAGTCAAAGCTACATGGGTAAAATATTTCATCATTATTCTGAATGCCTAATGTAGGGGGGTCTTATGCCAAGAAACAAATAGCCCATGGAAATGAAGAAAAATTCAAGAATGATCCAAGTCATAAAGATCTTAATAATGTGACGGATTTATTGAGCAACACAAGAATCAAGCAAAAGATGAAAAGCTCAAAGTGGAAGATACCTAACAATGGAAATGAGCCCATGGAGTCCATAGGTCTAAATAAAGCCCACTCATTCCATTGTCCTAGGAGGCACAACTCTTTTGATTTCCATTCTGAGGCAAATATAAAGAAAAAAGACAATCTGATCTATCTTATTCGATACCACCCTAGGGTTTTTATTACATCAAATGGCAACAGTTGCAAATTTTGAATCCTAAACAAACTGGAAACAATCCATTAAAATCAGGGATAAAAACAACAAGAATAAATTGAGATATTAGGATATGAAGAAATCATATCCTTATCTCTTTATTTGAAACAAAACTACCTAAATTAAATAAAACAGAAAAAATCATTCCAAGTCCTAAAATCTAGGAATTAATTTCGACTTTCTACACTTCCTCTCAAGCTGGAAATAAATGTTAATCATTGCAAGCTTGGACGTCAATTCTTCAAACTTTACTCTCGAAAGAGCTATTATGAGGATATCATCCATTTGAAGATGTGTAGGAGTATGAATCAATCTTAGAATTCCTTCTTCTACCTTTTCTTTGATGAAGTGTTGGTCTAACTCCACATGCTTTGTCCGATCATGATGAACAAGATTATGTGCAATACTTCTTATTGCAGCTTGATTGTCACAATACACCTTCATGGACTCTTCTGTTGGAATCTTTAACTCGTCAAGTAGTCTTCTCAACCACATTCCTTCACATATACCTTGAGCTAAAGCTCGACATTCTGCCTCGGCACTACTTGCAACAATGGATTGTTTCTCACGATGCCATGTGACAAGGTTCCCCCAAACATAGGTACAATAGCCAGTGGTTGATCTTCTATCAGTAACTAAAAATGCCCAATCTACATTTGCGAAGATCTCCACTTCCTTATTTGTTCCTTTCCTAAAAAATTTACCTTTCCCATGAGTCATTTTTAGATATCGAATGGTTCTCTACACAACTTCAAGATGATCTTCATTAGGCTTGTTCATGAATTGGCTGACCGAGCTTATTTGAAAACCAATTCAGGTCTTGTGTGTGAGAGGTAAATAAGCTTCCCAACAAGGCGCTGGTATCTCCCTATGTCAACTAGGGAACTATCTTCCTTGAGACCTAGTTTATAATTTGAATTCATAGGAGTATCTGCAGGTTTGCATCCTAGTATGCCTGTTCCTTTTAGTTAGTCCAAACGTACTTGCGTTGAGATACCACAATTCCTTTCTTTGAGCGAGCTATCTCCATGCCCAAAAAATACCTCAGATTTCCTAGGTTGTTGATTTCAAATTTCCTGGCAAGGACTTACTTTAAAATTACTATTTCTTTGGCAAAACCCCCAGTTATAATGATGTCATCAACATACACAATGAGAATAGCAATTCTTCCATCCACAGAAAACTTGGTGAATAACATGTGGTTTGCTTGCCCCTGAGAATACCCAAATTTCTTGACTACCTTGGTGAACCTCGCGAACCGCACTTGAGGAGATTGTTTGAGCCCATACAAAGACTTCCAGAACTTGCAGACTTTGTTCACAGCTTCATGTTGGCCTTTGTCTCAAAGCCAAGTAGAATCTCCATCTACACTTCGTCTTCTAGATCACCGTTGAGGAATGTATTCTTGACATCTAATTGATGGAGAGGCCAATCTCGATTTGCTGCTAAGAATAGGAGAATGCAAACTGTATTAAGCTTGGCTACAGGAGCAAACATCTCTTGGTAGTCTATGCCATATGTTTGGGTGAATCCTTTAGCAGCCAACCTTGCTTTGTAGCGTTCTATACTTCCATTTGGTTTGTGTTTGACTGTGAATATCCACTTACTGCTAATTGGGCGTTTTCCTCTTGGCAAGTCTACCAGTTCCTAGTGCATCATGAATGTTCTATGGAATTTCAACATCGTATAGATTAGTAGCAAATGCCTTGTATTCTGGCAATAGACCCTCATATAACACAAAGTTATAAATAGGATGCTTAGTACATTCTCGTACACCTTTTCTTATTGCAATAGGAACATCAAGATCATTATAACTGGTAGTGCCCTTTGAATCATCATGAAAATTGTTACCTTGACTATCTGAAACAGGACAACACTCTTGGTTTGTTCAGGAAGAATTGGATTCTCCATCTCCTCTTGGGGTCTTTTCCTCCTTGTAAAAACATGTATCTCATGTGTATAGGAGAAACAAAGTTCTGGTTCTTAGGTTCAGGTAAAATGACTGTGGTGTCAGTTCTTGGTGGGTTAATCTATAACTATTTCTCTCATGTTTGGATAATTGCACATTTCACATTGCAATAGTTTTGCATTGATATTATCGAGTGGAGTGGGAAACAATCTTCTCAAATATTGGAAATTGGGATGACCTAAATTGTAGTGCCACAACATGATGGCACTATTTTTATTGGAAAGATTTGAAAAACAGGTAAGGACACACTACTTGCATGGTGAGCTTGTTCCTTTGGATTACGAGGACCCGTAAGAAGATACAACCCCGCACACTCCGTAGCATTGGCAATCATTCTTCTTGATTTCAAGTCCTGAAATTCACAATGCGTTGGGAAAAAGTGAGTAATATATTTAAATCCTTGGTAAGTTTGCTAATGGACAATAAATTGCAGGTTAAGTTAGGAGCCAAAAGAACTGATTTCAGAATTAAATCTTTAGCAACAACAATAATTCCCATTCCAACCACTTTCAATTCTGATCCATCAGCAATCCGCGCCAAATAATTTGCAGAATAAGGACTAAAAGTGTGAAATAAAGTAGAATCGCCAGTCATGGTAGTCAAAATCGTGAATTGTAAGCGAATCGTTTTGAGGCTTGATGAATCGAATTAGGATTCAGATTGGTGAATCGTAAGATTCATGACACATTGCGAATCATATATTTGTATATATTAAGTACGAATATACGATTCAACTAGCGATTCAATTCACTTTTGATTCAGACCGATTCACTTACGATTCACAGGTATAGTGATTCATGAATCAAATTCAAATCGTTTTGGGGTGAATCGAATCGTGAATCATACGATTCAGCTATTCGAATTGCAATTCTAACTACTATGTCACCGGTCATGTGATCGGACTCACCAGAATCTATAGTCCAGGGGCTGTTTTTCTCCATTTGGGAACTCAAAACCATGGAAAATTTACCTTGTTGTGCCACAGTACCAACACCCACAGTCTCAGGTGTGGATGTTTTGTGGTTGATCAGTTCTTGGAGCAATTCGAGTTGGTCTTTGCTGAACAACGAACTTTCAGGTACAAGTTGCATGACGGAATCGGTCTTGCTAGCTTTTTCCTATAGGTGAGATGCACCATTTTGAGGAGTATAGAGGGGGGCCACATTCCTTTCTTCTTTATTTTAGCTTGTTGACTTGGTACTCCTATCTTCATTCACCTCCCTCTTCTTCTCTAGAAGTCATAAGGCCACAACTTTCAGTGGAAACCTCATTTCCATGATTACCAGCCTTCGGTTTCCAGCCAGCAAGCTTCCCATGTATTTCCAACAGATATCTTTCGTGTGTCCAGGGTTCTGGCAATGCTCGCACCAAGGTCTATCATTTTGACATTGTTGGTTGTTGTCACAAGGTGTATTGAATTCGCAGACAACAAGAATAGAGGTTTCATCGGAGTGTTACGGTCCTTGATTGCCCATCATAACCTTTTTCCTGCTTTCTTCTCGTCTAACCTCTGAGAATGCTTCTCAGATGGAATGAAGAGGATTAATGCCAAGTATTATTCATCCAAATTTTTATTTAGGCCAAACAAGAATTTGAAAATTCCTCTCTTTCTCGACAATCTTTTTGTACTTGAGACTGCAGTCTGAGCAACCAAGTTTTCATTGCCAAAGAGATCCAATTGTTGCTAGTATCGATTTAGGGTATTAAAGTATTGAGTGACTTACAGTTCACCTTGTTTGAGATCATTCGAGAGACCTTTCACCTCAAAGAGTTTTGAGGTATTTGCGTTGTTGGAATATGTTTCCTTGGCAGCGTCCCAAATCTCCTTGGCTATCTTGTAGAACATAAAGAAAAAGAGAAAAAATAGAGAGCAAAACTCTGTTATTTTGATCTATCTTATTCGATTGGTCCCTAGGGTTTTTATATACATTGGATGGCAACAGTTGTAGATTTGAAATCCTAAACAAACAAGAAACAATCCCTTAAAATTAGGGATAAAAAAAAAGAATAAATTGAGATATTAGGATGTGAAGAAATCATATCCTTATCTCTTTATTTGAAATAAATCTACCTAAATTAAATAAAACAAAAAAATCATTCTAATTCCTAAAATCTAGGAATTAATTCCAACTTTCTCCAAAATATCTTCTCGTATCTTTCATATTCTTCAAATCTTCAGATAATAAATTACAATGATTTTTCAAATTATATCATGACTTTTGAAAATGCTCGACTCTTGAAGCTTTGGAAAGCGCTTTTTGGTTTGCTTTAATTGGTCAAATAAAGAAAGAATTATCATTTTAAATTCTTTTACGGAGACTTGCATCAAGTTTTAAAATGTTTCAATGTTTTGAAATGTGTTTCATAATGATTCGAAATCAAGACCAAAAATGTTTTTGAAAGAAGATTTAAAATGTGTAAACTTGTGCAGAATTGGATGTTAGTTGAACATCCCTCTATAGTCTGAACTTCCCCTAGTAAAATCAAAAGTCCTCCTTTGGGCACAATACAACAGATCTTCTAGCCCCCAATTTCTCTTTAATGGTCAAATGATTGGACTACGACCTTCAGGTTCGGACGTGTGATTTTTGTCTATTGGGTTAGAAATTGACCTGTTGTGAGCTTCATTTACGAGTAAGAGCACGTTTAATCAAATGGGGCTTTTTACTTGAGCTACCATTTTTCTATCAAATGGAAACCTTTCTCATCATTTTGAGGTTTAAGTTTGATTTTCTTTGAAACCAAAAAGTTCTTTTTACACTTCATTAGTTTTGCACATTTATAGCTTTTCTTTTATGTGTAAAGACCTTGAAATGGCAGTCAATACGTGCTTATGGATTCATTCAAATGTGTGGTTTATGGTATGTGAACTTCTGGGAACCAGAAGGTGGTATTCCCTTGCATATGATGATAAATGGAAGATCTTGTGTGTGTGTGTGTGTGTGTGTGTCTGTGTTTTCCCCAATTTAAGAGGAAACTGTTTGAAATTTTACAATTCAATGATTTGCTGCCAACAACTTATGATTTTTTAACTCAATTTTGGAAATATTGTGCCTAAACTTGAGTCTTACATTTCAATCTTGGGTTGTTTTGTTATTGTGTTTTCTGGACCAGCATTTAGTCTTTTCCCCGTCTCCCTCTTGGTGTGTTCTATGCTTAGTTCTTGTGTTATTTTATTCTGAACTTTGGTGGAGCCAAAATCGCGTGACCCTTCCAATAAATTTTAAGTTCCTATGAGATCAGATTTCCATGGTGGACCTAATATGGAATCTTTTTACCAGTATACTCATTGACACTTCAACGGGCATTAATGTTTCAGCAACCCTGACCAATCTAAACACTTGGAAACTGCGAGGATGCGCTTATTTGATATATGGATTGATTTTGTAAACCTGAGATCTGAAAGCTACAGTGAGAACAGCCGCATTCCAACAATGGTATGTTCTTACCCCGTAAGAGAAGCATTTATCTTATGACATTTGTGGTTAAGTGTTACATTGTTGCATCAACCATTCTATTGGAAGCTGAAATTATAGGAAAGATCTTTTGCAACCTAATCCTATTTGTTTTTCTCCCAACAAAGTATTAGCATATGAATTCAAATGTTGCTTATCTTGTTTACAAGGAAATTATGTTTGGTCATTTTTTCTCTTTTGTGCAATTCTATTGGAGGAACTACACTTGATTATTTCTGTCAATGTTATTTTAGATTATTTGATCTAACTACTAATGAGCAACTAATGTTTTAAAACTCATGAGGTGTAATCAAAGGTGGTTTACCTAGATGAGCCTAATTTTTTTAGAATACATAAAAAATGAAGGAGAATCGACAAAATTCTAAAAAATGAAAATATCAATAATAAACAAAGAAAGACATAAAACACGTAGTTTTTTTTTGTATATGTTAAGAACTTGAGTGATTTGTCTTAATACATCAATTGTCATTAAAATCATTATGAACTAAATGAGCCCAATATGACATGCAAAGCTTTCCAAATTTCAGGTTTTAAATTATCATAAATCTAATCAATCAAAAAGTTGAAGACAACCTTGGTCCAAAGTGGCCCAATCCCTCTTTGGACCCGCTTAGGTGGGAGTTTCATACACTGGGGCTGCCTATAAAATACATTATAAAAATATTAATCTCAATATTTTCTTTGGCAATATTTTAACCATGATTTTTTTTTACAAGAAATGAAAAGTGTATTGTATAAAACTATATGAAATGTACAAAAAGATCTACAAACGGACAAGTTGTCTGAAAAAGCAACAAACATTATAGTTCAAAACTTTCAAAAATGGAGGACCATCCCTGTAACCATTCCCCCAAAGAAAATCCCCTAGCTAGCTTACTAGCACTAATCCAAGTAGAACTCAGGAGAAAAGAACTCTCCCAAACAACTCCCGTATCCTTCTCTTGATTATCAAAGATACACGCCTCTCCTTCCAAACAGACCAAATTACCGCAAAAACAACAACCCTCTAATAGTCTCTGAACCGCCGTGGGAGAGAAATCTCATCAGGAAACAACAATAGGCTGTGGCCAAAAGAGATTCCATCCCACTTAAGAGACTTTTTCCATGTTCCATCTTCCCCACACTCTTTTTGTGAATTCACACTCAACGAATAAGTGTTGGCTCGATTCCCCTTCCTTTTGCATAAGCAACACTAATTGGAGATAGAGCCCAACCCTTAAAGCGCCTTTGGAGAACATTCGCACAGTTCAACCTTTCATGAGCAAAAGTCCATCCCAGAAATTTGGCTTTTGAGGAGACACGAGCTTTCCATATGAAATCATAAGGAAAAGGGTCAATAAGAAGGCCAGGGTCAGGTGAGGAACAAAGATGGTGGAAAAATGATTTGGACGTGAATTCCCCAGAATCATCCAATAACCAAGACACTCTATCACTCTCATTAGAGAGACGAACCCCCTAAAGGATATCCAATAAAGATGAAGCTTCTACAACCTCCCTTTCAGAGAGGTTTCTCCCAAGATGGAGACACCAAGAGTACCCACCCTCCTCACTAACCACACTAGGAACAAAAAACTCACGTATGGGATGGTTTGGCTTAGAAGAGATCCTATAAATATTGGGGAAAAAATCACAGAAATTGACAAGGCCACACCATGAGTCCTTGCAAAACTTGAAAAGGCTCCCATCGCCAACTTTTGGCCGGATTAGGTTAGAAAGAGACGAGTACTGGGTATGAATGAATTTCCATGGGTTACGGAAGGAGGCTTTCGAAGACACTAGCATCTCTTGAATTCCGCTGAACATCATGACGACTAAAATTAACCTTAGCCCATAACGAATCCTTTTCATGGAGAATAATTTTTAACCATGTTTTTAAGTTAATGGAAGTTGTATATTGAATTATTTTTCAAGATCATTTAATTTGTTAGGTTAATATTTTTATTATTGTTAATAAACATAAAAATGTGATACTAGTAGCACCTTTTGTAGAGAGGGAAGGGTTGAGGCCTATAGTCTTGAGCCATCTAAGAGAACCATGCAACGGTTCAAGCAACTTTTTTAACCCTTTAAGAACATAAGCTTGAATTTCTTCTAAATGAAAGAGAGTTAATCCTTAAAAACTAAAAGAATTGGTTATGATCGAGGTTCAAAAATCATGAGGCATACTTAAGACGATTTACCTTTATGAGGCAAGGCATGAACTTGGAGGTAGTAAAAGGTGCAAGCCTCACTTTATTTTTTTGAATATGTAAAAAATTAATAAGAACTCACATGAATCCTTAAATAATACAAATATCAATTATAAAGTAAGGATGAACTACTTTTATATGTTGAGAACATGAACAATTGTCTTAATATATTAATTATCATCAAGTTCACTGAAAACTAAATGAGCATATGTCATAAACATGATTAAGTAATAAATGAATAACATCTAAACTTAGTTAATGCTAGTTGCACTTGGTATAATTTTTCAAGGTTTTTCAAATTGTTATGTAAGTACGCATACTATTTGTTAATAAATTTTAAAAATATATTACTATTTGGGGACTTTTTCGAAGATGACTTTAGCTTGTTTAAGAGTAGAAACTTTAGTTTATCACAATGAAACAAAATTAATCCTCAAAAACTAGAATTATTGGTTATAATAGCTCAAAAAACATAATAATAAATTCATATAAAAAATGAGAAAAACTAAATTTATTTAAAAAAAATGAGAAGAACTAAATTCAGTTATGAAAAATTAATGCTTTAAGTTGTTGGGCAATAAAAAAACAACATGTGAACAAATTGAGTGTAATGGAAATGGCATGTTAACATGGATATATGGTAAAATCTTAAAAGATAAAATTAGAAATGAACATATATAGGAAAACGACATTGGTGGGAAAGTGGTTGTGGCACTTTCCAAGGGAGCAAGTCCATCTGTGGGGGGAAGATGATTAGGAGTAGGCATGGCTTACAGAGCAACTCTAGGGATACTGCTCACATTTCTAAAGCAACCTATAGGAGCCCATAGAAGTTTATCGCTTCAGTCTACCCCTCCTTTTTACCTTGGACTTAAATTGGGGAACGGTGAGAAAATTTGATTTTGGGAGGATCTTAGGTGTGACACTGATTGTGACTTTGTCATGAATCACAAGTATACGATTGACAAGTTATAATAATCCCAAGGTCAGTTGGGTATCGTCCACAAAGATAATCAATTTAACTGTTAAAAAAAAAGCCCAAAACTACTAAGATCTTGATTTTATCTAGGCCATCAAAATTTGATGATTAATGTGTTGGAAATTAAAATAACTGAAATAAAACTAAACTAAGCAATTAAACTGAGATTTAGAGAAAAACAATGGATAAAGATGATTAGAAAGTTAATTTCACTATGTTGCTTTATATGGGTATCAAAAGACAATGTCGTTGATTCAATTCTTAAGTTTATAGATCATGAATCCTAATTTGTTCAAACCCTTCTTTCGAATGCAAATTCAAACATACTTCAATTATTAATTCCCTCTCTCGAATGTAAATTAACAATTAAAGCATGCATTAAGATCTAAGATTCAATTTAAACAATTTCAAAGGGGTTGTAGGTCTCTCGACTCGATACAAACTCCCTAGGTTGCAATTCATTTGTTCAAATTCGAAAACACCTCTCTCGAGTGTAAGAATTCAAATCCAAAATCATCTAACAAGTGGCCAACAAGTTGCAAGCATTAAGTATGGAAAATTACAAATAAACCAATCAAATTGCTCAACAACACATAAACAATGAAAATCAACCCATATAACTCAACATAGATCAATCAACTCCTCTAATAGAAATTTAGCTCATATTTAAATCCATGGTTACAAGATAGAGAATGAAAAAAGACATCATGAGAGCAAGTTTAAGTAGACTAAAGATGAAGGAAAATCCCCTTTTACAAGTAGAAACTCCTTCTTCTTCCTTCACAAAATCCTGCAACTCCTCCTTCTTCAACCTCTTTCTTGCCTCCTTTTCTCAACCCTAACCCTAATTAGTTGCTATCGAATGTTCTAGAATGAAAGATAATATCCTAATACATTATACAAAACCCATAAACTATTATATAAATCTATAATATAAACCCAGAAACTATTATATAAATCTATAACTTTGTATACTAAAACATTATACACAAATGATAACTTGTAAAAAAAATAAATATTCAAGCAAAGGCAAAGAAAATTGAAAAAAAAATCATAAAATTATAAAATCAAAACAAAATTAACTAGGGTAATAAACGATAAAACAATGAAAAACATAAAAACATTATAGCAAATAAAATCATAAAAACATTAAAACAAATGAAAACGTTAGAAAACGTTATAAGAGAATAGAAGACAAAAAAACAAAATGAAATCTTAATTTTTGAACCCACTAAAAGAGACCCCAATTTCAAGTTCAAGTTTGGAACTTTGGTAAAAGTAAATGGGATGGGGGAGAGGGATATTTATCGTGGAGAACCCCCTCTCCATCCCACAACTGGGCGACGTGGAACAAAAGAAAAAAAAGAAAAGATTCTCCCCTCAAGGGCTCTCCCCCAATTCCTTCTTGCCATTCCAAATTTTCAATATTCAAAAGGATCTCCCTTGCTAGGTAGCAGCCTTGAGAGTTTCCCATTTGTGGAAAACTCCACTAATAATTTTTTTTGTACTACTTTAGTGATGTGCGTGCTTATAAGAGGGAGGGAGGGAGGGTTTTAGGTCGGGTTTAGCGTGCTGGACCCAAAAATTGACCCAACCTACCCGACCCACCTGAATAGTGTCAAAACCCGCTTGAACACGTTTGGATCGGTCGGGTTTATCAGGTGCATAGGTTAAACTTACAACCCTATATACAACGAACGCCTTTGGATGATTTAGCTAGGAAGAGTGATCTTTTAACAATCCACCGTAATGATAGAGATAGAGGCAGACGTAAAATAACACGAGGAAAAATAATTAAGAAAGATATAACTATTGTAATTTGAATGTCAACTTAGCCATGGATAGAGCAGTGTGGAGAAAACAAATTTATGTAACGATCTCATGTAATTGGAAAAAGGCTTAGTTGAGTTGAGTTTAAAATTAATGCTTAGGCCTCCCTGCCATTGTGATGTACGCCTCACCTTAATTCTTTTTCTTTCTAGACTACTTGAGGCGCATGCGTTGTTTAGTTTTTAAACAATGACTCCTGCCAATATTGATGAATGGATGCACATCAGTATTTTGATATTAATATCGTGTGAAGCTAAAGTGTGCGAAATTTCTATTGATGGTAGTTCTATGTATGTTACAACCTATGTTACCCAAACTTGGGTATGGGTGTCAGATGGTAGTACGTATATGGAGGTTGGACTAAGTGTTGTCAAGGTGGAAAGGCGGTAAACCTTAATTAGGCGAGGCGAGATATAAAATATTTATTTAGAGGTCCCTGAAAAATTTATTTATTTATTCATTGGTCCCTCACTCCATATATATATGTAATTATTAATTTAATTCAAAAGTTGAAGTGGAAGAAGGGAGAGGATTTCGCATGTTTTAACAAAAAAAAAATAATTTAAATTTTTTTTGCTAAGACCTCCCCAAACCGCCTAGACGGTGGTCTAGGCGAGGCCTAGGCGCTGCCTTGACAACACTGGTTGGACTTGTTCATTTTCAAATTATAGGATAGGGGGACTCAATTAAAAAGTGTCAAAAAGTTTGGATCTAGGTACTTGGATAGAGTTATGTTCATTGCTAAGCTTATATTCTATCTTTTTTTTTTTTTTTCTTCTTTTCAAACGTTTATTGACCTTTTTATCCTTGCCTTAGTGAATTGTTCGCCATTAGTCATTCTCATATTTTCTACTTTCTCTTCTTTATTTGAAGGATTTACATAGTAGTATTCCAAAATCAGAAGTTTCAAACACATATCCCACACCTATGTCGGTATCATGAAGTATCGACAAGTGCACGTTGGGCTAAAGTAAAGAGTTCGGGTAACATAGGTTGTGTCTATATCTGGTTTGTGTAGTATGAGCTTGAAATTTGAGAGCAAACTCGCAACTATGTAGAAGCATTTGGGTTGATTATGCTTCACTTCCAATGTCTGCAACATGTTTAGTTTCAATCACTATGGGTTACTACAACATGCTAGTCAGAATTGCGATTTGAATCGTATGATTTGCGATTCGATTCACTTTAAGACGATCCAAATCACAATAATGAATCATTTTACTCATGAATTGCCCCGAGAATCGTTCTGAATTGTGGTCAATCGTGCGAATCGCACGGTTCACCGATTCAAAACGATTCTCGGGGCTTTTTTTTGGTTGTCTTGTATTTGCGCCCAACAGCAAAAAAAGCCCCATGAATTTAAAATAAAAGAAAACGCTTTGCTCGTTTCATCTTCTTCGTTCAAAAAAACTTGAGAAGGGTTTCCATTTTCAGCGAGAAATGTCGAGTTAAGGTGAAAAATCTTGGATTTTTCAATGGAAATGGTTCTCTTACCTAGGCGTAGCTACCATTGAAGGAAAAATTTGAGATTTTGAATTGATTATAAGAAACCCGTTGCTCCTACTTTCGACAAAGTTGTGCAAGTCGAATGGGAATGGCTTTTTTGATGTAGATTTTCGAAGTTGGGAAGAAATATACTCAATTTGGAAATTTGAAAGTCGGGAAGCTTGAAAACTTTGATGCTCAATACTCGATAGCCATTAACATCGCCGAACAAGCTTCCAAGGGTCGGTGCATCTTCGAAGGTGATTTTTCTTTTTTGTTTCTTTTTTCCTTTTTGCCTTCATGTGGTGCTCAGTTCTGATTAGGAGAGGGCTTTTGTGTTTTTTTTTAGCACATTTCAATTTTTTTTTTTTTTTAAAAAAGAGCTTTCTTTTTTTCTTTTAAGAGAACTGCCATTTCTTTTTAAAGAGAGCCGTGATTGTTTTTATTTAAAAGAGTTGCAATTGTTTTTTTCTAGTGCATTGCATTAAAAAAGAGCTGTGACCTCTTTTTTTTATTTTTTAAAGAGCTGCGGCTGCTCTTTTTTTTTTCTAATACATTGCGTCTATTTCAATTTTTTTTCCTAAATCCATGATTATTTTTTTTATTGTAAGACTTCAAATTTTAGATTACGACTACTGTGATTTTTATTTTTAAAAAGAGTAGTGTGATTGTCTTTTTTCTTTTTTAAAAAGAGCTGCTACTTTTTTTTTTTTTTTAAGAGAATTGTGATTGTTTTATGTAAAAGAGGTGCAACTGTTTTTTTTTTTTGATGCATTGCATTAAAAAAGAGCTCTGACTAGTTATTTTTGTTTTTTAAATAGCTGCGAGTTTGCCACTGTTTTTTTAATACATTGCATCGATGTCAATTTTTTCCTAAATCCATGATTATTATTTTTGTTTAGAGACTTCAAATTTTAGATTGCAACTACTGTGTTGAACTATTGTGATTCCGGTGAATTTGAGGTTGAAATTGGTTGTGGAAATGGCTTCAGAAAGTAGAAGCAATTCAAGCAAATCCGATCCAAAACGTGATCTAGGTTGGGAACATCGGGTCCAAATCGATCCTACTGATCGAATGAAGGTACAATGTAAATATTGTGGGGTTGTTCGATCCGGTGGTGTTTTTAGATTTAAGCATCGTCATGCTGGGACTCATAGTGATGTGGAGCAATGTCGACAAGTGCCTAAAAGTGTCTGCTCTTATTTTTTGGATCTTCTTTGATCTAATGCTGAAGAGTCTAAATAAAAAGATGCTTTGTATGACATTGGAACACTTCAACATTTAAATGAAGAAGAAGTTCTTATGATTGAAGAAAGAAGGAAGGGAAAGGGTGTGATGGATGAGTTTGTTAGAGGTGCTAGTGCCACTAAACGAAAGCCAAAAGACTATCAATTCCATTTTTAAAAAAGGTGAGCGAAAAAAAATTGTGAAGCAATTGGAAGATGGTTTTATGCAAATGCAATTCCATTTAATGCAGTGAGAAGTGTTTACTTTGCACTAATGTATGAGGCGATTGCTACTAGTGGGATGGGCTTGGATCCTCCTACTTATCATGAAATAAGAGAAACATTTTTGAAGCAAGAAGTAACGAATACAAGTTGATTTATTGAAGACTTTAAAGTTGAGTGGAAGTAGACTGAATGCACAATCATGTTTGACTGGTGGAGGGATAGAAAAAATAGATCCATTATATACTTCTTGGCCAATAGCCCATCTGGTACAACTTTTTTGAAGTCTGTTAATGCATCTAACATCTCAAAGACATATGTTAGATGATGTGATAGAGATCGTTGGTGAAGAAAATGTTGTTCAAGTTGTTACAGATAATGGTGCTGATTTTGTGGTTGCTGGTAATATGTTAATGCGGAAAAGAAAGAAACTTTATTGGACACCTTATGCAGCTCATTGTCTAGATTTGATTTTGGAGGACATTGGGAAGTTGAAGATCCATGTGGCAACAATTACAAAGGCGAAGGCAATTACAAAGTATATTTATTCTCATTCTAGGGTGATGGCATGGATGAGGCATTTTACAAAGGGCAAGGACATAGTGAGGCTGACAGTGACTAGATTTGCTACTTCTTACTTAACATTAAAAAGTCTGCATGAAAATAAGGCTGTATTAATCACAATGTATGCATCATCACAATGGACTAGGAGTAGCTATGCAAGAACTATTGAAGGGAAAAAGATTTTAGATATTGTTATGGGGAACAAAGATTTTTGGTCTGATGTAATCTATTGCATGAAGTGTATATTGCCCCTTGTGAAAGTGTTGCGCATGGTTGATTCAGATAAGAACCCTGCAATGGGTTTTATATGTGAGGCCATGGAGCGTGCTAAAGAAGAGATTGCCAAACACTTTGGGGGGAATGAAAGAAGGTAATAATTTATTTTTTATTTTTTATGTTTGATGTTTATTGCCTTTGTCCTTATTTAACGAAATTTATCTTTTTCTCTTATCAAGTTCTTAATTATTATAGATATAACCCTATTTGGAAAATTATCGGCAAATGATGGAATCTTCAACTCCATCGTCCATTGCAAACAACGGGCTATTTCTTGAACCCCCAATTTCAGTACAACATTGATTCCCCACTAGACATAGAGGTTCAGGTTGGATTGTATGATTGTATGGATAGGATGGTACCACATCGTGCATTGAGGGCGAGGATTGAAATGCAAATAGATGCTTTCAGAAATGCTCAAGGATTTTTTGGTAGAGTAGGCAAATTATGTAGAACTAAGAAGACACTAGGTGAATTCCTATTCATTTATACACTTGGAAGTTAGAATCTTTGGTTTAACATAAAATTCTTAATGTTAAGTTTATACTTTATACTGATATCTTTTATTTTTTATGCATGTTAATCAACTGATTGGTGGCAAGCAATCATTTGGAGGTGAATGCCCAGAGTTGCAAAAGTTGGCTATTAGGATTTTAAGCTTGTCATGTACTTAATCTGGTTGTGAATGGAATTGGACTATATTTGAACAGGTTGATGAAAATTTTAGATTTTTCTCTAGTAGAAAATCTAGAGATTAGAATTGAATTAAATCATTTTCTTTTCTTGTACGAGTGCATTCCAAGAGGAGGGATAGATTCCACCAAAAGACAATGAATTCACTTGTGTACGTGATGTCTAATTTGAAACTAAGGGAAAATTTGAAGTTGAGGCCAACCATTAAGGATACAACTTTCTTAGATGATATGGATTCATATGAAGAATGGATTATAGAGCATGATGAATCAAATCCTTATAATAATACTGGTTATTTGAATTTGGGTGATGAGATTGATATGGATATAGGTGCAGAAAGCCATGCTCAAACAACTCAACCAAGTAAAAAGATCATGTAAGTAATAACCAATTCCAAACTTAATTGAAAATCATTGATTTAGTATAAATATTAAGTTAACGTGCATTAATTTTTTTAGGCCTTGAAAATATGCCAGTTAAAGAAGATGAAGTGATGTAAATTCGTCGCCAAAGCAAGAACGAAATACACAAAGATAACCAAAATAAATCTATTGATTCGAAGTCTTTAGAAAAATATAAGATCCCCTCTCCTACTGGCAAAAATCCTTATTTATAACAAACTATCAAATAGAGTCCTAAACTGACACAACTTCCAACAACTTAACTAGGTGGGTTTAAACCACCTAGCGTGGGTCCACTAACAAAGACATGAAACGAAAATAGAAAATATAATAAAAATAAAAGACATGCGAAAACGTCCCTGCATCAATCCCCCCAACATGAGAAGAGCTCGTCCTCGAGACGTAGTTCTTGTATGCATCATAAAAATCAGGATCAAGCCTTTGAAATCCAAGTACTTTCAGACAAAGGATGCCCACGCCACTTGACTAATAGCGAGTATATGTACCATGGCGAGTAGAGAACGAAGAAACATCTCGAACACCCTCAACACGATCAGAAGCAGAAGCAGGCACTGAGCTAGCATCGCTAGGTAAAGGTATGGGAGGAATCACATCACCCACAAAAGGAGAAAGTCGCGTAACATTAAAAGACCGAGATATGCACCACAAAAGCAGTAGAGAATTGCAGCTGGCACTTCAAGAGCTTCCACAAAGTTTTCCAAAAGTAGCTAGTGAAGCACACATCCCGATCAGAAGTAATACTATGAGGAATGCCATGTAAGCGAACAACTTAGCGAAAGTATAAATGAGCAACATGAGCGACATCAACAGTGTGAGTGCATGGAATGAAGTGATTCATTTTGGAGAATCGATCGACCACCACAAGAATGGAGTCCATACCATGTGAGGATCGTGGAAGTCCCAATACAAAGTCCATAGAAACATCTAGTCAAGGTCTGTCAGGAATAGGGAGTGGAATGTATAAGCCAAGATTAGTTTGTTTGCCCTTTGCTGTTTGACAAACATAGCATTTGGCAATAAAACGATTGATGTCCCTACACATAGTAGGCCAAAACTAGCGCTCACGAATAGAAGCAATGGTCTTAATAACCCCAAAATGACCAGCCATCCCCCCTGCGTGCATCTCAGTCATAATCTGCTCACGGAGGGAGGAAGAAGGAATGCATAACTGCTGCCCATGAAATAAAAAACCACCCTGAAGAAGATAATCACCAGAAGCCCCATGACGTAATAAGCAATCAACATGAATAGGGCCAAAGTACTCATCATTGGCATTTAGATCTCATTGCTCATTGAAACCAAAAAGCAAAGTGCACAAAGTAACAAGCAAGTGAGTACGCCGACTCAATGCATCTGCAACTCGGTTATCCTTCCCAGCTTGAAATTGCAAATGGAAGGTATAACCCTGTAAGAATGCAAAACACTTGGCATGTCGATCAGAAGCTTTTTGCCGCGAGTTAATATATCGAAGTGCCTCATGATCTGATTTAATGATGAACTCCTTATGTATAAGATAATGACGCCAATGTCGCAAAGCTTGTACAACTGAATAGAGCTCCAAATCATAAGTGAAATAATTCAGCTTAGCCCCATCCAACTTCTGACTAAAGAATGCAATAGGACGTCCATTTTGGCTTAAGATAGCCCCAATGCCCTGTTTGGATGCATCACATGTAACCTCAAATAGCTATGAACATGGTTCGAAAATTCTTTGAAATTCGGCGAACTTCTACGAATTATTTCTCTTTTTTTACCATTGAAGTGCGAAGTGGATGTAAAATAAAAATTACAAAAATTCGCTGAAATAGTTCGATAAAATTCGACAAAATTCGAGAAACTTCAATAAAATTTCTATTTTTCAATTCAAAAATGCAAAAACTCGACAAGAAATTCGATAAAATTCAACAAAGTTCGATGAAATTCGACAAAGAAGTAAAAAAATGTTATTTCATTAATAAAAACAAAAAAATATTAATAATTATGTATTATTTTCAACTTCATCAACCAACATAGCAATATAAATTTTAAAAAATAATTTAATAAGCTAACAAATTATGTAGCTTATGGGATATGCTTTACCAAAAAGAGAAGAAAAGAAGCAAAAAAATAAATAAATAAAGTTGAAATAAGATAAAAACTTAAAAATAAATTAAAAAAGTTTCCAAAGCCATCTTCTTTTAGTTAACTCTTATAAAACAAGATTAAAAAATAATATATTTAAATAATAAACTAATAAATTAAGCATGGTGGGATTCAAACTAGCAAAGTATATGGTTGAGAAGCAAGCCACTAAAAAACTAAATATCAAGACAAAGAAAATAAATTAAGACCAAAAGCCACCATTTCAAATTCATCAACCCACTTAATAAGATTAATTTTGTTAGGTCACTTATTGGTATTTTTATGAATTAAAAGTTTTTGTTTATATTAATTTTTTAGCTTATACTACAATAAGTCTATATATTTAAGCATATATAAAATAATTCTCTGAACTTCTCTAATTAGGAAATTTTTACAAAAAATCTCTATATTAAATTAAACTTCTCCAAATTAATTCCAATTTTCAAGTGACCGAAGTCAAATTGAAATCGAGTTTTCGATCATTGGATGTGCGTTAAACAATGTTAATGTAAAAACACATGTTTCAACCGATTATATTTATACTTTTATATGTGAAAAGTATCTATTTATGTTTGTTTTCATCATTTCTAATAGTAATTATGCATATTTTAACATCTATATAGAAATTCTTTAAACTTCTCTAAGTTGGCGAATTTTTACAATAATTCTCCAAGACTTCTCAAACTTCCCCGAATTAATTTTGATTTTTAAAGGTCGAAGTGTTGGGCGAAATCGAAGTTTCGAACCTTGGTCCCATGTGGTGATCTTCTCTCGCCCACTGAGGAGACGACTCTATTGCAATTCATCCCATCACACTAGAGCATAGCTTGATAACTTGGTAGCAACGAGCTTCACACACTTAGGGTCCTTTAGGTTTTTGTAATCAAAAACATTTTCAATTTTGTTCAGCCAATCAATAAAGTGATCAGGGTGAAGTTTTTCATCAAACTCGGGAACATCAATATTAATATCTCCATATTGATTCTTCTCTAGGATGCACAGAAAACGATTGAGATCAATGTTACCTGCATCATTCTGAACACGCCTTTGCCTTGTGTTGGCGTTCCGATGCCTCAGAGGGGAGGGACTAGAGGTTGGGCTATACTTTGGGTCATTCCTCGCGTAATGTTGATCGAACTTGCGATGGTGAAACGAGGATCGAATGCCTTGTGTTAGCATTCCCCAAAATTTTTTTGCGCCTCGCGATGGTGAAACGAGGTTTTCGACGCTCTGGATGGCCATCTTGTACTCGCCTCTGTAGTCCCAGATGATGTAAGAAGTTTGGTGAAGGATCGTGTTCATAATCTTCGCTATAGGCCATATTTCGATGCCAAACCGGTGCGCCTAGGTCATCGCGAAGATTGTATCGCAACCCAGTTTTGACCCATTCATCTACGTCTGTTGGTGTGGAACGAACCTCATAGGCGAGATTGTGGTGCAGGCAAGCGCCTGCAATGGCAACGATCCTTGCGATCCAAATTAATCGAATAAGATTGGTCGGATTCGAACCCCTGCTCTGAATCGTGGAGTGAGACAGCATGTTTGCCGTGAGAACCTGCGACCTTCTTCCTGTCTTGGACAACGACTGATTCGTGATGTTGTTGTTGTGACAACGTCAAGTGCGAAACAACTTCTGTTAGTTGATTCACATTTTTGGCAGTATGAGTGATCAATTCTTCCAGTCGATCGACCCGAGGATTGACTGCGGGTCTTCCTCTCTTCTTCGGCGCCATTGTCGAAAAAGCAAGATCAACCTGTCTCTGATACCAATTTGATGTAATTTCGTTGCGGAAGCAAAAACGAAAATACACAAAGATAACCAAAATATATCTATTAACTCGAATTCTTTAGAAAAATATCAAATCCCCTCCTAATGGCAAAAAGCCTTATTTAAACCACCTAGCGTGGGCCCACTAACAAACTAACAAAGACATGAAACGAAAATAGAAAACATAATAAAAATAAAAGACATGCTAAACACGTTATGTACGTGTTTCATGCGTCCCTGCATCATGAAGAGAGACAAGGAGAAGAACAAGTACAAGAAGGTGATCTTCAATGGCTTGATCAATTTGTTGGAAATGAAGGGCCTTCAATACTTGAAGAAGAAGAAGATGAACTTCAAGATAAAGAAGTTTGAATGATGAAGATAAACATTTTGAATTTTGATATGTAATTAACATAACATTAGAACTGTCAATATTTTTGCTAGATTTTTTTGTAGAAATTATACAACTTTACATGAATTATTTATACACTCTTTGTATCATGGGGTTTGTATAAGCATCAACAATACAAATATACAATGCGACATATAGTTGTTTTTGCCTAATCTTTTCAACAACCACTTGTGTATGCTTCCACTTGTGCAAGCTTTAGATGGTATAAGTCACAAGTCTTGAATGTCTTGAATCTTGATATATTATAGGGATGGCGTGATGCTTTAAAAAGTCTTTGAATGAACGAGATGATGTACTTGTATGCCAAAATTTTACATTCATTTATTAGATTAAATCACAAGTAGCCAATAAGATATAGAAATTTACATTAAAAAGTCAAATATTTGAAATGCAAATAAATGTCTTTGGAAACTAAATTTACATTCGATTCATATTAGTATGATGAATCTTACGATTCATTGATTCAAAACCCGATTCGATTTAGCGGGACCCCTAACTATTCACTTTCGATTCACGATTCTGACTACACTATGTTTGTTGTGATGTCCTACCCATAGGTGTTGTATATGTGTTATTAGGACCAAGGATCGAAAATTCGATTTTGACTTGACTTCGGTCACTTGAAAATTGGAAATAATTCGGAGAAGTTTAATTCGACATAGAGAATTTTTGTAAAAATTCGCTAAATTAGAGAAGTTTAGAGAATTTTTGAATTTATACTTAAATATCTAGATTTATTGTAGTATAAGCTAAAAACTAGTATAAATAGACACTTTTAATACACAAAAATACCAATAAGTGACCTAACAAAATCAATCTTGTTAAGTGGGTTGATGAATTGGAAATGGTGGCTTTTGATCTTAATTCCTTTTTTTTTTTGTTTTGATATTTAATTTGTGGTGGCTTGCTTCTCGACCATATACTTTGCTAGTTTAAATTCCACCATACTTAATTTATTAGTTTATTATTTAAATATATTATTTTTTAATCTTGTTTTATAAGAGTTGACTAAAAGAAGATGGCTTTGGAAACTCTTTTAATTTATTTTTAAGTTTTTATCTTATTTCAACTTTATTTATTTATTTGCTTTTTTTCTTCTCTTTTTGGTAAAACATATCCCATAAACTACATAATTTGTTAGCTTGTTCAATTATTTTTTAAAATTTATATTGCCATGTTGGTTGATGAAGTTGAAAATAATACATAATTATTAGTATTTCTTTGTTTTCTATTGATGAAATAACATTTTTTTTTTACTTCTCTGTCAAATTTCATCGAATTTTGTTGAGTTTTATCGAATTTTTACATTTTTGAATTGAAAAATGTAAATTTTATCGAATTATTTTGGTGAATTTTTACATTTTTTATTTTACATCCACTTCGCACTTCGGTGGTAAAAAAAAGGAAAATAATTCATGGAAGTTCGCCAAATTTCGAGGAATTTTTGAACCATGATTAGGACATTCTTGACTTATGAAATTAATGCACTTATTATGGGAGGGAAAACACTAATGTTTTTAAACACATGGGTAAAACTATCAAGTTACTTCACAACGTATAAATAACAAACCCACGCCCAAGACATTGTTATAGTCCAATGCGTTTGAGCCCAAGTCATCTTCTCAAACTGCCATGCAAAATTACTTTATATCTCGACCCATGGCAAGTTTATCATCACGAAGTTTGTCTTGATGGCCTAAGCGTACACTTTTTTTTTTGTTTTTTTTTTTTGTCAAAGTTTCATTCCATTTCCATTAAATAAAATATCCAAAGGAGTACATCCTGCTAACAGATAAAACAACATATTGAAGACCAATGTAGGCACAACGGTGAGCATAAATACTCACATGAAAACGGGTAAAACCCGACAACAAGATGGTAAAGACCCCCACAACAAAACGATAATCATCAATGCAACAAGATGGTAGAACCCTCACAAAAATCCCTTATTTACATAAAATCCTAACCACTAGCGTGGTTAAAAATGGGGCACTATATACTACTGACTATCCTAACTATCCTAAATACTACGAGTTTCTCCTTGAAATCAAGACTTTGTTAGATGAGCTTTAGAATGTCATCCTCAGTAAGCTCTTATCTATGAGGATATATACCATGTCACTGAGCTAGTATTTGGTTTCCAATTGCCTAATTTACCACATTATGGGATGAACCCTATGGAGTGTGTTGAGCTCCCTTGAAAAGTTGATGATCATTGGGCTAAGGTTTTCATTAGACATAGGCTTAGTCTTGATAACTATCAAATATTTTTTCCTATACCTCGATTAAATGACATGTTAGATTTGATGCAAAGGTGGGTGGTTTTTTCTAAAGTTGATCTATCTATTGGGTACCATCATATATGTATTATGTTAGGTATGAGTGGAAAATGTCTAAAATGCAAGATGGTCTTTATGGGCGGGTAGTAGGCCATTTTGGTTGTTTTAACACATCTAGTATGTACATGCTATTTATGACTAATATTCTATGCCCTTTTGTTGGTAGATTCGTACTTAGTGGTCTATTTTGCTGATAGCTTTATTTGCAGTTTGTGTAAGGACACTCATGTGAGTCATCTTTGTGAGGTTTTTAATGTCGTCAACGTAGAAAAGCTCTTTATCAATCCTAGTGTTCTTTCCTCCACTTTAGTGTCTTCTTCCTAGGTTTAAGTTTAATTATGTCATCAGATGGTATTCTAGTCTATCATGACAAAGTGAAAGCCATCCATGACTGGCTCAAACCCAAAACTATTTCTGAGGTCCTTAGTTTTTATGGGTTTGCTACATTCTTTAGGTGCTTCATCATGTTAAAAACTTCTCTAGTTGATACACACTCACTCACATCTAGATGTATATGTTTACTTAGTAAAAATTTACATTATTTGTCACACCCTGCCCGGACGCGCCTAAACCGGCGGAACACTCATGGACGGGGCGCGAATGCATTATAACAATAAGCGAGTGCGCAGGAACACAATTATGTGCAAGTCTGATTTCATTAATTTCAGGATATATATTTTTGTACATGATATAGTAAAAGGAACATCCTCCCAAAATCCCCAATGAATAAACAAAGGGTTACAAAATATGGGCCCAAAAACCTCCACTCAGTCTACCCTAATCTCCTGAGAAAAATTGGATAACAACGGGGTGAGCTACTCGCCCAGTGGGTAAAATAGTTCGTGAATATAACAATTAATAAAGGAAACTTCATAATCAAATATCACATAAACACAAGAAGCATCATAATCAATACATGTATGTATGCATGACACCGTCTCGTAATGGTTCCGTGATTGTACGTCGCCTGAGTTCACGTACAAATGTCCATCCCCAGGTGTAGCCGGGTTCTCATTGTACATCCCTCCTCAGGAACAACGCTCTGGATTCACGTACAGATGTCCCTCCCCAGGTAAACCCTGGTTCTCATTGTACGTCCATCTCCAGATAAATATCAATAATAGTGAGCATTGCTTCTAACTATTTTGTGGATCATAAATTACTTACGTATCTAGGTGGTGTTTATGTATGATGCCAATGCATGAGCAGGTCCGGTCTTTACTAATATTAGACAGGATTTGGCAACGTCTGGTTATTCTTATCAGGTCAGTATCATCACGTGTAAAGTTAGGATGTTCAGTATCACTTGTACAAGCTGATAGCTTTCAAATAAGACAAACCAGATCAGTCTTCAGTTTGAGAGGTGCGACACGAGGTCTACTTAGGTACCAATCGTCTAGAGTAGCACGCTGCCTCTCGTTCACTATTTAAAGTTATTGAGGACAAGACAATGTCTAGTTGAGTCAGATTGACCACTAATCCGACATAGTAATAATGTAATACATGAATTCCAAATATACATGCATAAGTATGACAGGTATGAACATTATACGTAATAATGCAGTATAAATGAATAGTAGACATAATGATAAATGAATGTAAACTTTAATAAAAGTTATATGACACACAAACCTATGTTTCGTTCCCCATCTTCAGATAACAACTCTTAGAACTGGCGCCTTCCCCCGAGCAGAACCGCGTTGCACCGCGAAGAGAGTCTCAAAAGAGAGAGAGAGAGAAAGAGAGAGAGAGAGAGAGAAGTTTTCCAACAAGAGGAGGAGAGTTGGTTTGGAGTGAAAATGAGGGGGAGAACCCTCTTTTTATAGTTAAAAAGGCGCTCGAACGTTCAGGCAAGTGCCCGAAGCTCAACAATTTTTTTTTTGTGTGTGCAATTCTAGGGTATTACATTATTTTTAGACAATTACTGGTATTTGTGTGATACCATATGGTGATAAACTTTTATAATGTTATATTTTATGTCTTGCAGAAATTTGGCACTGCAGCAGAGGATGCATATCGAAGGGATTTAACCATCAACAGGTAGTGTTGCAATTTTGTTACGTGTGGACCACCAGGTTGCTTTTGTATTCAGCTAAGATTTTCCTCTTGATAAGTCAAAATAAATGCTTATGAAGTCACATCGAAGAATTTGTCATTTGCAACTTTTAGTTGCCTTGGCCATGGTTGCCCTTATCACGATTCAAATCTATAAATCTTACGATTCACGATTCGGGTTTTACGATTCAAACGATTTATAAAAATCTTACAAAAAGTGGTTTTTATGAAGTCACATTGAAAGATTTGTCAATTGCAACTTTTAGTTGTCTTGGCCAGGGTTGTCAGAATCACAATTCGAATCTACGAATCTTACAATTCAAAAGTTTTATAAAAATCTTACAAAAAGTAATAAATATATAAATGTATATATATGCTAGTCGATGTGCATGTGCGTGCACGTGGTTCAAATAAATTCTTTTTAATTCATTGATGAAGTATCTTGAATTAATTTTTTTTTTAAATAACTTCTTTTATTTTTTGTTTTATTTAGAATTAAAAAAAATATTTGAAGCATCTGCACAATAAACATGTTAAATAAAATGAAAGATTTAAATTAAAATAGAAAAGAGGTTAAGATGTAGAAAAAATAAAATAACACAACAGGAAAATTAGTTGAAAATTTAACTAACCAAAAAGTCTTATATCATTCTTCCCGACCATATTCTTCGGGTGTTTAGAAGTGAAGAAACCCGACATCGCGTTTTCATTGAGGATTGGAACTGGAACGCAAGGTCTTCCATTGTCCAACTTCAAGGGCTCCACCAATTGAGACCTTAGGGTGCAAAGCATCGCCAATTTAGTTTCTTGTGATTCCATCTTTGATGCCTTCATGGAATGGGAATGAAACTATTTGGTTCACTACTACCTTCATAGTTCCTACTTAGTACCATCCACATTCTGATCCATTGTGGATCTTTGATTTTGTAACACAACTTCAAATTTCTAAATTGGGGATGACTTTTTTTTTTTGGTCAGAAATTAGAGGTCGACTTAAAAATGAAAAAACTAAAAAAAGATTGTTGGGAAACCGAAAGATTGTGTATGGAGTTCACTAAATTGTGGGGACACCCACTTGAAAAAATGAATCGGCATGTATAGCTGTGTGAAATTCTGGGAAGCAGCTAAAGGAGTTTTTGATTTTTCTAACTTCTTTTTCAAGCTTATCACCATTCGATATGGAGCTTTTATTATTCAATTACGTAAATACCCTCCAAAAAGTAAAACTGTAATTTAAAAAGAAAATAAACAATTGATAAATAAAAGGGTATTTTTGGGCTATGTTACCGAGACTCTTTATTTTAGCCTGACGTACCCGTGTCCAACACTTCAGGATGCGACATGGATATGGGATATGTGTCCGACACTTGGGATTTTAGAATATTACTATATTGATTTTCCAATGGAAAGAAAAGAAAGCATGAAAGAAGATAATGACTAATGGGTGAAACTCACTTAAGTGGGAGAACAAAATGGACAATAAATGAGTGAAAAGAAGAAAAAAAAAGAAAGAACGGTATATAAAATAGTCGAGTCGCTGTATCCTAGAATTAATAAATGAACAAGTTGAACCTTTAGATATGTACCCGTATCCGACACCCATACTTGAGTCCAGGTAACATAGTTTTTGGGATATATGCCAAAATTATCACCTCGTGAACTCTTCCAAGTATTTGCATTAATATATATATATATATATATATACATATTATGCATGCATGCATGCATGTATGTATATTTTGTATATCATAAACTTAAATATCTTGCACTAACTTCAAAATTTTGAGGTACTTAATATGTATTATGCCAATTTAATAAATATATAATATTTATACGAATTTTAAGGGATGAATATAATTATAGCCATTTAAACTAGATTATATATATGTTTGTTTTATACTTTGAGCTAATTTATAAGGATGAGTTCTTCAACAAAAAGTCATATCCCAGAGAATGGTGGTATATAAAATAAATAGTTAGGATCAAACTTGCTAGTTAATCAAGTTAAAAATTAAATTCTATATGTATACAAATATTGACTTAAATATGTGTTTTTATACACGATTCATATAATCATGAATTTTACAATTCATCAATTTTGAATCCCAGTTCGATTCACCAAAGTCTCAAACAATTTGATTTCGATTCACAACTTTGATAACTATGGTCTAGGCTGTCTATCCTAACTATATATATATATATATATATATATGTATATATGTATATATATACATATATATACATACATATATATATGTATATATGTATGTATGTATGCACGTATTTATGTATGATGACAATCTTTGTTTTTCTTTATGGGACACTGCGTAGTAAAATAAGAAAAGTGAAAGGCATGATTTTTATGTGCTTTTGCACAATTCGTTTGTGAGCTAATGCATCATTCACTTCATGCCTCACAGCTTGTCTAAATCCACGTTTGCCTTTTAAAATTATAAGTTTTTGTTTTTTATTTGTTCCTCTCCTACCACATATGATGCAATGCCATAACATCTCGAGATGCCTCTCCTCAGATGTCTTTGTGCTTATTTCACATGCTCACATTTCTTGCCTATATTTTACATAGCTGGTTTCACAAGATTTATTTTATAACTTTTAGATTGTCTCAAATTCCCACCCCAACCCAAATCATCAATTTTTAGCTTCTACTTGTTTGTGAGTCCTGTTGACCATAGTGTTGTATAACATCCTAGAAGGCCTTGATATCTTGTTATGCATTGTGCATGCAATTTAGTTTTTTTTTATTTATGCAAAAGTTTTACTACCTCTAGTTTATATGATTGGTTACTTGACATTTATCATATCATCTGAATGGCAAGCTTCTAAGTGTTACTTATCGAGTCCCTGGGTCATGTGATGCAGTGCCACGAAATCTTTAAGTGCCAAATTTCATCAAGTACACAAACATTCTACGCAACCTATTATATTACTGGCTAATTGCTAGATATCATGGGAGAAAAACAACTAAATCATGACTGTTACGGTGAAAACACTACCTATTATATAATACTAAATTCAATTTGACTCGATAAAACGTTTTTCCAACTGTATGCGGTTAGCGACACGAATCTACTTCCTCCACTCTGCTTTATCAATGTTAAGTCTACAATTATATTATATATAGTTATATCTTTCTTAATTATCTCTATCCAAGTTATTTTAGGATTATCTGCCTCTATCATTACTATTAATTATTATTAGGTCACTCTTCTAACTGGTGTAAATAATGGTCTTTGTTATATGTATCTAAATCCTCTTAATTGTTGTCATTCATTTTATTTCCACTTGGGGCTACTCATACTACTTCTTGATTTTGTTCATTTCCAAGTTTAATTTTCAACGATTTACAATATATCCATCGTAGCATTTGAAATTTTCACTTCCTATTCTATTGTGACTATCTAATTATTTGATATTATGGAAAAACTAAATCATGACACTTGTAGGGATATCTTTTTTCTTTGACAGCTTGTTCTACAACATTAACACAGATTCAGTGGAAGATTTTACTGAGCAAGGTTAGAATTGGTGAAAATCCACCGTCTACAGTTTATATATATGTTTCACCTTTGGTTATACTCGCACAACATCTCATGCTGTTTCATTCTTTAATCAGGTCTATCGGATCTTAAATTTGGAAGAATAGTGACCCCGTTGCCTCCAAAGGATACATTTTTGGATGATCCCCTTCGGGTGCTTCGAGCAATTCGATTTGGTACCGTTTATGTGCTTTATTTACTTTCTTTGGTATATATATTGTTACCGTTCTATCAGAGATTCGTTCTTTTTGAGCATTAAACATGAATTTACTGAAACTTAATTAGAATTTATTTTTGGAAAGGAAGAAGCTATTTCTAGAAGTGGGTTTTTGTATGCAAGAACTTTCATGGACATCAATCTTAAAATCAATACTTATTGTGAATCTATTTTTTTTTTTCTAGTAATTTCTTGAGTCTGTCATTGTGGCCTAGGGCCGGGCAAGTATCTTACACTCATACTATTTTTTATGACTAAAGTAAAATAAGATGTTTAGGAAAAATAACAAAATCATTTTTGATGAAATTTCACAAGTATTTTTATTTTTAAAAAGCTATTCATAGTTTATACGCTTGTCACTTGGAGCGAGTTACCTACTTTTGAATCTTTTCATTTGTTGAGATTGGATGTTGCGCTTGTACAAATTGATGTAAGGTTGTGTTTGATTGTTAAGAAAGTTCTATGGATCAAGTAATTCAAGAATTAGTGGGGAGAGAGAAGATAGATTTAGAGCTTGAAAACTTGAGACGTTTCATGGATGTTTTTGCCTTTATGTAGTACCTTCACTACACGTGTTCTCTTAGTTTTGGCAATCTATGTAGGAAAGGGAGAGGGTAAGCGTAGGTGTCTTAGACATGGGGATTGCCATGAATGTGTACATATGTTTGCATGTTCTATTCTTGTCAGATTGGATTTGTTTTTCTTAATTAGTTCGCAGTTAAAAAATATTATGGTTCAGGAATTTTTTATTATTTTTGGTTTTGTTTTGAAAATTGGTCATAGTTTTTACTATCACAGGATTTTTTTTTTCTTTTTAGTTCATACTTTTTTTTTGTGTGAAGCAAGGTTTTCTTTTTTCGCTTATTTATTTATTTTTGCTTGGGATTTTACATTTAACGTTTTAGAAGGATATCATGTTTGACTCTTTATTTATAGTCTTCGAGGGTTACACTCCTTTGAATTTGCGATATTTACGTTTAAAGTGCTGAACATGAAAATGCGTATGTTTTGAAGTGACGCCATCATTAGTTTCTAGAGCTTGCAAAAGCACTGGAAGAGTGCTTATATATATCTATATGTAGTGCTATAAAATACCATTGTAAAACTGTAACTCTAAAAGAAAATGAAAATTGTGACGATGGTGGGATATTCATGGAAAGTGCTTCTTACTAATTGCTTTGAAATGGTTTATCTTTGTTGAAATGGGAGTAAAAGATTGGGGATTGACATGTTTCCTTGAAACACAGAATAATATATTGAGTCAGACCTTTTGGAATTTGAGAGGAAATAAAAAATATTTGAAAGCAGCTAGGGCTAAAGTTAAAAAGATTTAAACTTAGTTGATTTAAAGCAATTGACTTATAACTAGTGAAGGTCTTGCATAATTCACTTTACTCATAAGTAACTTGATGCTTGATGGTAACAGTTGTTTAACTAACTCAGTTTAAATAGTGGAGGAAGTTGCATATGATGAACCGCAAAAACTGGGTCGTGCCTTTGCTATAATCTTTTGCATTGTTTTTGTGATGCATGTAGTTCTTAGCTTCCTTCAAAGTGCTTTGTTCAATGCAATCAAAGTCACCTCCGGTGATCATGTCCTCTTAATCAAAGATGTCTTAGTGATATGTTAGCGACCACCTTCTCATCATTATAGTTTTTTTTCCCTATCTTCCTTATTGAATTTTTAACCATTTGGAAGGATAGTCTACAGCCAAGGGATTAACAGGTGTATTCCCCCATTCCTTCCTCTTCTATCACTTCCTTGGAGAACACTGACGTGATTCAGCTTTCTATGTACCATTGTGATGCATTCCAAAGACAACCATTCCTATTGTGTGATTATCTAAAATAATTCTCTCCATGACTTGATGTCCCCATTAGCATTTTGATCCTCTGCCTTCTCCTTTCCCTTGAGGATCCACGAGTTAGTCCTTCTCCCTAGCTTTCTAGTGCTCCATCTCCTAATTTATTATTCCTTTTTCTTTTTAATCATTTTGTACAAATTCTAAACCTAATTTTTAAATACAAAATTCTTTCGGTTGCTAAGGGCATAAGTACCAACATTCTAGCTAGATTCTAGCTAGATGATCTAGTCTCATTTTTTCCATAAGAAACCTCCCGTTGTTGAAAGGTCCTACACTGGTTTAGTTTGACTTCTTTGGTTCCCAGTTTCCATTAAAAAGAACTTATGGGGCTATTTTATGAGATTCTTCAGGTGTTGCAATTGGCCCATGTTGAAAGCCTTGTTCTTAACTCAACCTTCAAAGCTGATGCAATGGACTTGTTGAGAAGATTCTCTTACTATGGGTATGAACATTTTGTTCTTGCAAGAGTTTTGGTGGAGATGGCCAAGATGAACACAATCTGTCCTTGGAGAGTTTTTTCATTCCTGAGCTATATCTGGAATTTAATGGAATCCTTTCAATCAATTGTCACGGAGCATTGTTGGAAGAAATCCAAAAAGTGCCTGATTTTCTTAGTGCTCCAGTGCATGTTTCTATTTCAAGCACGTGGGTGCTTGAAGACATTTTAAGGCTTGTTTATGAGTTGATTGAGGAAGATGCTATTCACTATGCACATTTTAGTTCATTTTAATCTTCCTGTTTATCTCCTTGTAAATCCTCTTTCAGTTACCACCAAAATACCTGTGTAGCAAATGCTTAAGTAATTGGCATGAAACTTTATGTTGACATTGATTTGACAAAAACAAGGTGGTGTCATGGTGAGCGTGTTAGTTTTGTAGCAAACAATCCAAGGAGATATATGTATCATATTTTGAGTTTAGTTGATCAAGGATGCCAGTGCAAGTGGGGTGAGTCAAGCTGAAGTAAAGCTTAGATCCAAGGATAATTAAAGACTACTGCTGCTAAGTTTAAACTGAATCAAGAAGCGTGGACTGCACTAGGATCATACAACATCTATCATGATCTATTTTTCAGATTGAGAAGATTGCTAGGATTGATCCGGAATCCCATATTGGAGCGAGACTGATTTTTGTTTCTTTTTTTACTTTTATATCAAATTATCAATCTAGCATGGCAGGATTAATCTGGGAAGGTGAGGGTTGACCTACCTGGTTAAATCATGGTTCTTGGATTTGAGATATAAACATGTCAGTCATTTGATATCAGATTACTCCTGTGATTAATTTTGCTCAGAAACAGATTATTGGCATTGAGGCATTCTAGTGTTCTGTGTTTCTAAAGCAATCAACTGTATGAGTTAATCTTCGTGAGATTAAAGGATCATCTAGGTAAATTCCTAGTTTCAAACTTCAATGAAATCGATCGTCTTTCAATACATTCTCTAGGTTGTGCTTCGATTATAATCAAATAAATTGCAAAATATTGAATTCATGTATTGCATCTGAAATTAAAAAAAGAAACATGGCTTGAGATACCAATGTAACTTTGAATGTATTGTCGAACACTGTTTTAAAAATCTTTTGACGCGCCTCAAGGAGAGGCACTCAAAAAGGTCTTGAGGTTTAAGCCTCAATGTCATAATGTATTAAAAATATTAAAAATACATAGTAAAATATTAGGTTTTTGTCATTTTTCTTAATTTATTAGTTTGTACAAATTGCAATTAGAATACTTTGTCAAAGTTTTAAATTGTTAGGTTAGTATTTGTATTATTGTCAACAAACTTAAAGATATATCATTAAGAGGGAGGCATATTCAAAAATGGCCTCAACCCATTTTAAGGTGGCATTTGGTATGTAGGAATCTCACGATGGGAATGAGAATTAGATTTTTTTTTTTTTTGACAAGAAATGAAAATGGAATGTATTAAGTATGAAAAATGTACAAAAAATATACAATCAACCCAAAAGGGCAAGAAAGATAAACACGATTACAACACCATACCCTTTAAGATAGGGACCCAACCTCTTATCCACTCCCCTAAAGAAAATCCTCTCGATAACTTGCATACACTAACCCAAATGAAACCCAAAAGGAGCGATCTCTCCCAAACAACCCCTAACTCCTCCTTAGTGTTATAAAAAATGCGTGAATTCCTCTCCTTCCAAATAGACCAAGTCACCGCAAAAACAACCACCCTCCAGTAGTCCCGCAAACGCCTCGGTAGGAAACCCTCATCAGGGAAAGACCAAAGACTATTACCAATTGAAATGTCTTCCCACTTGAGGTAAGATAACCACTTCCCCCAAACACCTTTTGTGAATTCACAATCCACAAAAAGGTGATGATTGGATTCCCCTTTTTTCTTACATAAACAACACCAATTTGGGGAAAGAGCCCAATCCTTACGTCTGCTTTGGAGCACATCCGCACTATTAATCCTGTTATGAATGAGAATTAGATTTTGGGAAAGTGATTAAATAGAGTTTAAGGATGAGTATGTTATATTACCGTGTTTAGTTGTGCATGAAAATCTCAAACAATATTCCTAGGAATATGGTATTATTGTGTTTCATTGCGCATCAAAATCTCATACGATTTTTGAATTTTGATAATATTAAATAAATAAATTAATAAACCATATTTAAAATTGAAAATTAAATTATTGAAATTATTATTGTAAATTAATAAAATTAACTTACTAATATGAAAAATACTATTATAGTTATTACTATTAAAATTACTAATTTTAAATTATCTTCAATATGTAATTACTAAATTATATGAAATTTTATTAATTATTAATGTTATATTACTAAAATAGTATAATAGTATAAAAAGTAATTTGTAATTTGATAATATTAAAATTAATAAAATAAACATAATAAGTGAATATAGAAATTAACTTTCCTATGGTAATCACTTTCTCGGGAAGGTGAAGACCCCTATTTGGATGAGAATCACTTTTCCATGATCCTACTTTTCTTGGAATTACTTTCCCACCCCCAAAAAACGTATAGAGGGAAACAAACATGAGAATATTTAAGATTCTCATTTCCATCCCCCACATTACCCATAGCAAATTCTACCTAAGAGAAATCACTCAAGTATTCTACACATAAATAACAAAATAGTTGTATATTCTACACATAAATAACAAAATAGTTGTTTCTTCTTTTATTATTGACACTTGTCAATGTTTAGATTTTTTAAAAAGTTTATATTAATTGTTTTATTTATTTTCTTTTAAAATGTGAGGCTTACGCCTCGCAACACCTTGAGGCTTACGCTTCGCCTCATAAAGGCAAATACTTTGATTACACCTCAAGCTTTTTTAACCTTGATATCAAATCCCACCTCATAAGAAGCTTTTGAGAATGACAATTTACTGGTTTTTCTCACAGATTTGTTGAGATTGTCACTTTAGATTAAAAAAGCTATAGATCAGGACAAAGTAAGAGAAACTAATTTGATATGCAATTCATGATTCATTACTCTTCTTAACCACTAAAACAATACAAAAATAAGAGCAATGGATGACAGAAGGATAAGGAAGGACAAAAGGCATGAGAAAAACAAACATTGATGGCTAGTTATGTTCCTAGACAATACAATCCTATCTATATTCTAGTCCACTTATCATAGGATGGTGTTTCTTGGAAATGATTATTATTGTGATCATCATTACTATTGTCATTGCCATGCATATGTTCACCAGTTGCTCATTAGAGTCATCATGATCATGTCTAATTTTCTAGGTGCAAGGTTTGAATTTGTACTTGATGAAGAATTAATGGAAGCAGCCTCCTGTGATGAGGTGAAGGGTGCTATTGCAAATAAAATTAGCAGGGAGCGCATAGGTCATGAAGTATGTTCATCCTTTAATATATTTTTATATGTATTGGTTGCACTGTAGCGTCTCAACACAAAACCGATTAAACTTATTTTGTGATGGATAATTTGCTCATCCTCTATTTTCAAATATCTTATCAATTGTTTTTGTTTTTGTTTTTTTCCTCTGATCTTGTTGCAGATTGATCTCATGATATCTGGAAATCAACCTCTTAAAGCAATGTCCTACATCTGTGACTTGAAGTTATTTTGGATTGTCTTCAGTCATCCTCATAATTCTGAACCTGTTGTGCCAGAGGGATGTGACAGGTTTCTCCTTGGTTTATATGGATGAGTTTGATATCTGTGTAGGATAAACGTAGTCAATTAATACTGTATGCTAATTCTGATGTATTTTCTATTTTCTTCTTTGCCTTTCTATTTCTTTCTTTATATATATTTGTGATTTGAAGTTATTTTGGATTGTCTTCAGTCATGCTCACAATTCTGAACTTGCTGTGCCAGAGGGATGTGACAGGTTTCTCCTCGGTTTATATGGATGAGTTTGATGTCTGTGTATGATAGCATAGTAAATTAATATTGTAGACTAATTCTGCTATATTTTCTATTTTCTTGATTGCCTTTAAATTTCCTTCTTTCTTTATTTTTTGTATTATATATATATATATATGATTACATTAATCACACGCACACACACACATATATTATTAGATGATTACTGTAATCTAATTTTTTGGACCAATTCGAAAAAGGGAAAAAGAAATAAGGTTTAGGGTGGGTGGTGGGTGCAAACGTGTGTGTACTTTTTAGGTGTGTGTCTTTTGAATTATGTGGCAAAAACATTTGTAAAACAAACTGAAAGAAGGATTGAAGCAAATACCTCTAGCTACATGAACATCTACTTCTCTCTATTCAAAAACTTAGACTAAATTTTGATTCTGTTTTCCCCTTGTGGTAGAGAAAATTAAATTTGGATGTGAATAATATCCTTTTTATTTTAGGAAATACAGTTTATAAGTCTAATCTTTCTTTTCAATTTTTTTGGACGTATGTTTTAATTTTAAAAAAATTTAATCACACATAAACTTATGACAACAAAGTTGCAATTTTTTCCAAGTCCAAAAATAAATTGTCCTACAGTTGTTAGAAAGAACAAATGTAAAATTGACTTAAGAGTTGTCACTCTTTACCGTCTCTAGTTCATTACTTACTAGTTGTTGATTGATTTGGAAATATCTCATTGATAATTTACTGGTATTGAAAGAGGATTCTCAGTAGCGATTGATGTGGTCATAATATGATGAATAATTATATTTACATGTGTGATTGATGTGGTCGTGCTGATTCTTGTCATTCGGTTTGGGAGATTTTTTGTATGGTGGATCTTAAGGGCATGATTTATTGCTGATCAATCCTTCATGGTCTTGTTCAAAAATTTTGGGTTAGTGAGTTTTTGGGACAATTTTGAGGGTCTTGGAAGAGTAGATTGCTTGGTACTTGAATTTCCATGAATTTGTTCTTCTGCACTGGTCGTCAATAGACAAAGGCGCTTCTACTCGATTATTAAACCAGCTTAAAAAAAAGGACTAATTTCTATTAGTGATCTAATATTGGTGTCTTTGTTTCACCACTATCTACTACTCTTTGTTGAGGTAACCTTAATGTTTTCCTATTCCATCCTATAAGAAAGGACTTTCAAATGTAGCTAAAATATTCAGTTTGCTGGGGTAATTGCTGATGACTTGGGTTTCTACTTTAATTGCTGCAGCCAATAGGTCTTAAATAGCTTTATTGAAATGAAGTAAATAAAATTGCTTATACTTAATAATCATTCTTGACGATTGTGTGATTAATGAGTAATCATTTTTGCTTCGATTTATAAGCTTCTGTGCTGATGTTATGATTGCTAATTAATTATATCCCACTCTTTGGACCAGCCTTTGCATTGCAAACATGGGTGCTGCTCGGAGCCTTTTACAATCAATTGGATGTCAAAACCTTTCTGTGAGTTTCATGAAATAGAGAACATATTTCACGAGATGATTTTCGCTACCTCTTGTGAAGACTCGATTCATTTTAACTCTTTCAAGATTTTTATTTTTGGGCTCCTTTGTTCTTTTCTTTAATTGTATTGTTTCTTCAATTGTTATGTGATTGATTTTGGTGGATCCATGTAAGGCTTTTAATTAACTCTGCTTGTGGCAAGCTTTATTTACTTTCTTTTATACAATCAATCCCAAGCCCAAATGAATGAGGCTTCATTAGGTAGCTAACAACCAACATAAAACATTGTTAAATCTTCTATGGACATGAATTCACTTTGTTTGGGGAAAAGAAAGCATGAAATGATGCACAAAATTCTACCGATCAATGTATACTGATTGCTAGCTTATGGTTGGGGGGCTACTGATCATTTTATGCTGATTGCTAAGCTATGGTTGGTGGCCAAGAAGAAGGGTATCTTCTTCTTGGCCTCAACCACTCAACCAAAAGACCATTTGATTTATTGTGAACAATAGGATTCTTGGGAGCAAGTAAAGGCTCATATTACATTATGTAGTCGACAACCAACATAAGACTTTGTTGGGTATTCTATGAACATGAACCCACTTTGTTTGGGAAAATATAGCATGGAATGAAATGCAGTACGCTACATCATTTGTGATTTATTACTTACCCGTGGTTGGTGGGTTATTGAACGAGGCCACTCAAGCCTTTAGGAAGTTGGGAATGCACCCAAGATTCTGGTGTGCCACTTTATTCTTCGTTTCAATGCACACATTAGTGACAGGAGGTTGGTACAACTACTCTATCTATAAATACTAGCTAGATGTGCACCTAGTTATGAGAGAACACCCCTTGAGTTTTGTGGAAGATCGAAAGAGTTGGGAAATAATGTTTTTCCTTGATGATTGATTTTGTACAAAGACCCCTATATACACACAATTGCTTTTTGGGACACAAAAAGGAAATATTCCTTATTACAATAGATACCTATAATTAGGGAACTTTCTAATTCGAAAAAACTCATAATTATATACACAATCTTCTTAATATGTGACATTCCTAAATTACACGAATTGTGTTTCCCACACTCCCCCTCAAGTTTTTGAATAAAGGTTTACTATTCCTAGCTTGGACACACTTGCTTGAAATGCAGCACTGCTTAATCCTTTGGTGAGTACATCTGCAAGTTGATGATTAATAAAGACGTATGAAGTACAAATCAATCCACTATCAAGCTTCTCCTTACTAAAGTGGTTGTTAATTTCTCTATGCTTCGTTTGATCGTGTTGCACTGGGTTATGTGCAATGCTGATTGCGGATTTATTATTGCAATAAAATCTATTTGGGCCACTTAATCTTCAAGTTTTCCAAGATGATTCTTTACCATAGTAGCTTACAAATCCCTTGGTCCATTGCTTTGAATTTTGCTTCGGCACTATATCTAGCCACTACATTTTGCTTTTTACTTCTCCATGTAACTAGATTCCCACCAAGAAAGGTACAATATGCTTGAGGAAAAACAATTAACCAAGTTTGAGGGTATTTTGATGTGTTGGTACTTTACACATCATTTATTTCTTATTGTTTTAGATTAATTGAGCTTTGTTGGATATATAATTGAGAATTTTGGCTAGTTTTGATTATTTTTTATTTTGTAGAGAATTGGAGGAATTAAAGACAAAATGATACATTTCCACCAATAATGGACTCAAATGGGTTTGGGCTTGAGACTTGCACCAATATCTGACTTGGGTGTATTTAGAGACAACGAAAATAGCCTCCAAATTAGGGATTTCTTGGCATATAAAATGGGAGCCATTGGATTAAAATTGAGGAATCCAAAGGCATGGATGAAAGGTATAAAAAGAAAGAGGAGAAAACCTAAAGGCTAGCCCTCATTTTTGGTTTTGGAGGCACACTAGGGGGAGTGCTCTAACACTTGGAAAAATGGTAGTCATGGCTTGTGCTTAAATTGTAGAACTAAAGAGGCCATGAGCACAACAAAAGGTGGGTAATGACGGTTTTGTGTTGATTTTGGAGTCACGCTAGTACTTGTAGGACAACTTCCTGGATTATATATTTTAAGTATGAAGATTACTTCTTGGAATATTAGAGGATGTGGCTCAAAAGCCAAGCGGAATGCAATTAAGAAGATTCTAGGTTCGATTAAACCAGACATAGTTTTGATCCAGGAGATAAAAAAATCAATGGTTGATAGACTGCTAGTGGGTGTGCTATGGCAGTCTAGATTCTAGGACTGGATCCTACTCCCTGCCAATTGGACCACGAGTGGAATTTTGATGGTGTGGGATGCTCGAACGGTGAAGGTGATTGAATACATGACGAGAGAATTTTCAATTTCGATCAAAATTAAAGCAGGGAAAAAACTTGAATGGTGGTTCACAGGTGTATACGGTTCATGCAACAACAATGAACGACAACTGTTTTGGGATGAATTAGTAGGGCTATATAGTCTATGCTCACCCAACTGGTGTGTGGGGGGTGATTTCAATGTTACCCGTAATCTGAATGAAAAATCGAAATGTTCCTCGCTAACACGAAGGATGAAGGAGTTTGATACACTAATTCATGAGCTTCAATTGACCTACCACTGCTAAACCACAACTTTACATGGACTAATGGCCGAAAACAACCCACATGCTGTAGATTGGGACTGTTTCCTACTGGACAATGGATGGGGTTCAATCTACCCGCTCTCAGACAGGAGGTTGATGTTAGATTGGTTTCAGAGCACTAGCCTGTTGCCCTCAAAATTGAGCTGGGAAAGTGGGGCCCATCCCTTTTTAGGTTCGAACATGTATGGCTTTCATACCCTGGCTTCAGTCAGTTAGTTGATAGTTGGTGGAACCAAAGCACGACTACTGGCCGGGGAAGGCTTTAAGTTCATGCGAAGTTCCTAAAGATGAAGCTTCAAGATTGGAGTAGAAACTTTCTGGGGCAAGATAAAATCAAAAGGCAGAGTTTACTATTAGAGCTTCAGTTGCAGGACAAATTAATGGGGGATAAATGTTGGAACGCAAACTCTTGGAATAAAAGAAACCAGATTCTGGATGAAATCCACTCCATTGATTGTAGAATGGATAGAGTGCTTGGACAGAAGGCGAAAATAAAGTGGGCAAAGGGAGGCGATGTTAAGTCAAAATACTTTCATAGATTGCTCAGTTTTAGGAGATCAAAAGCCTTTATGTCCAAGTTGGAAAGAGAGGAAGGATCACTTTTAGAAGAGGGGGAAATTGTGGATGAAGTTACTGATTATTTCACTAAGATGTATAAGGATGTGGACCTCGTGGGGATTGATGGTATTCACTATTCAGTGGAGTTGCATGGAGGAAGAACGCAAATTATGGCTTCAGAGGCCTTTCGAGGAGTCAGAAATCAGAAATGTAGTTTTCAACTGCGATGGAGAGAAACCTCCAGGTCCAGATGGGTTACCATGCTCTTTTATCAAAAGAATTGGGATATAATCAAGGAGATCTTCTCAAAGTCATGAAAGAATTCTACAACAGTGGGGTGGTGAATAACTGTACAAATGAGACCTACATCAGTCTAATCCCAAAGAAATTCAATTCTAGGAGAGTTGGTGACTATAGACCAATAAGCCTCACCACTAGTCTTTACAAGATCATAGCAAAAACCTTGGCGTTAAGACTGAAGTAGATTATTCACCTCACTGTGGCAAAGTCTCAAATGGCTTTTGTCGAAGGCAGACAAATTTTTGATGCGATTCTTATATCTAATGAAGCTGTTGAAGAATATCGTCAAAATAAGAAAGAAGGTATTTCTGAAGATAGATTTTGTTAAAGCTTGTGACTCAGTCAAATGGGAATTCCTGAATCATGTTATGGACAGAAAAGGCTTTGGGCAGCCATGGAGGAAATGGATTCGAGGGTGCCTTACATCAATCTCTTATTTAGTATGTATTAATGGGAGACCCAGAGGTAAAATACATAGCTCTAAAGGGTTAAGACAGGGTGATCCATTCTCACTGTTCCTTTATACTCTTGTGGCTGATGTATTGGATGGGATTACCAACAAGGCTAAGACATTTGGGCTGGTGAATGGCTTTAAAATTGGGAGAGATGGCATCAATTTATCCCACATTCAATTTGCTGATGACTGCATCTTTTTCATGAGGATGATGGCATGAACCTGGATAATACTATGAGGATAATTAAGAGCTTCTGATTTATTTCTAGGCTGAAGGTTAGCCACTCAAAAAGCCAACTTGTTAGAATTAACATGGTGGAGGAGGTTGGCTCACTGGTCCGTGGTATTGGTTGCTTTACAAGTCAATGGCCATTAAAGTACTTAGGCATGCCACTTGGTGGAAACCCATTAAAAACATCATTTTGGGAACCAGTCATCCATACCATCTCAAAAAGAATTGAATGGTGGAAAATATATTTCCTATCTAAAGGAGGGTGGTGGGCCCTATTGTGAACAATTTTTGAAGCAGTCCCCACCTATTACCTATTAGTCTTTTGTGATCAATTTTTGAAGCAGTCCCCACTTATTTCTTATTAGTCTTTTGACTCCCCAAAAATCAGTGGTAGGAAGCATTGAATGCCTTATGAAGAACTTTCTATGGAAAGATAAGGAAAAGCCCAAGGGATCCCACTTGGTTAAGTGGGAGAAGGTGAAGATGGATTTGGATCATGGTGGTTTTGCTATTGGCAATCTTATTAAAAAAACAAAGCTCTTTCAAGCAAATGGCTATAGAGGTTCACCATGGAAAAGGATGCATTATGGGCCAAGGTAATTAGAACCAAGCATGAAATGCTTGAGAATGGAAGGGATGCCAACATTCATCCATGCGCAAAACATCGATGTCCATGAAAATTTATCTAGTCCATCTACCTTGTCTACAACCAACATACCGACTTAAACTGGGCAAAGGAAACTCTATTTGTTTTTGGGAGGATTGCTAGTGTGGAAATGACAGTTTCAAAAATATGTTCCCGTCCATCTATGCCATATCATCTCTTCACGATGCTCCCATTGAAGCCTTTGCTACTACATCATCCAGTGGGTCTATTAGAACTACAAACTGGAATCTACATATCAATAGGAATATTCCCAACTGATCATTAGGAGACCTGATGCTCTTAATTGAATGTTTGGAACCGATCATTAGGATGACCGAGTGATTTGGGTTGGGGACTCTTCTGGCTCTTTTTCTTCTAAATCCTTCTTCCAAATTTTGTCTTCTTCAGGACACACATGCACCTTTTCCCCAAGCTAAATTCATTTGGAAAGCCCACATCCCAACCAAAATCAAAATGATGGGTTAGCTGGCAGCGTTGAATAAGATATATTGTGCCGATGTCCTTTCAGAGGAAATTTACTTCTATGTGTTTATCTCCAAATTGTTGTTGCTTATGGAGGAGTGAAGCGGAATCGATTGATCATATCATCAGTGATTGCATCTTCTCAAAAGGAGTTCGGGACAAATGGAAGGAGTGTCTTCAGGAAATTCATCGTCCCATCCCCTCTAACCCATTCTCTTTCCCAGATAGTTCTCTGTGCAGACTTTGGCTTAAAACTACTAGCGAGTAATCCTTTTTGCAACCATATGGAGTCTATAGTCGGAAAGAAATAATAAGATTTTCATGGACGACTTTTCTTACATGAGTCGACTGTGGGACCGTGCTCTCTTCTGTTTTTCTTTTTGGATTAGCAGTTATAAATTGTCATGTGGCTATAAACTTAGTGGATGAGATGTTGGCCTAGTTAAATGTTCAAGAGGAGGGTGAATTGGACAAGTTGCAGGTTATTCCTTTCTCAAAATGAATAACAGAAAATTAAAGTGCAGCGGAAATAAAACAAAATAACAGAAGATTTATAGTGGTTCGGCCGCGCCTACATCTACTACCTAATCTCCCCGATTAGGATTTTCAAACGCCGCTAGTGAATCCTCTTCACGGGTGAGGATTAAACCGTTACACTCTCTCAACTTACAGGTGTGAGAGAACCGTTACACTTCTCAACTTGTGGGTGTGAGAGCAACCGTTACACTTGAGCTTAAACAAGCTCTTACTAAGTGAATCCCCGTCACTTTACAAAATAAATTTCAATATAGCAAATTTGATTCTCTTACCAAGAATCGAATGAAATACTTACAGAGCAATTTTGAACTCCACATAAGGTTTGTTCAGCAAGATGGAAAGGTTTAAGTTCAGCTGAAAATGTGAAGTTTGCTCCGTCTCACTTCCTTTGGATTTTGATTCAAGAATGTGAAATTTGAAGCCCTCAAATTCGAGGAAAGATTTCAAAAATCTCAGAGAATAGAAAGAACTCTTTTCACAATGTTTTACAATAAAAAATACAAGTCTAAATTTCAAAGAGTGTAACACAGAAAAATCTTGTTTTTGTCTCTGTGTAAAATGTGTATGTTATCTCTTTCAAACAACGGTAAAGTTTTCTTCTTATTGATGAGCACTAGGGTTTCAATTTTTCAAAAACCCTAAACTTTTTGTTTGAATTCTAAAATTCAACGGATAAAATCTTTCATGGAAATGGTATAAACACGACTGTTGAAGATTTTCGTCAAAAAACATTTTCACCAAAATAGTAAATGAATCAGAACTGAAGTCGCATGCTTCAGAAGTCTGATTTTTTTGACGTAGCTGGATGAACGTCCTGCAACTTGAGGAGGGCGCTACTATAGCGAAAACCCAGAGGTTCATTTAGCACATGAGCGCCCTGCATTAGAACGAGCGTCTTGCAGTTTGTCAACTTGAGAGTTAGTTTGATCTCAGACAAACCTGTGAGCGTCCTGATGCGCCATGAGCGTCCTGAAGGCTTGCCCAGAAAATTTAGACAGTTTTGTGAGCGTCCTGCTCATGGACGAGCGTCCTGCAGTACTAGCCTGATGGATAAGTTATTTGGTCATTGCTGAGCGTCCTATAACGGTGTGAGCGTCCTGCTCAACTAAGAAAATTCAAGTTTTTGGATTTTTGAAAGATCCGTCAAATCAAATTAACTCGAAATGATTTTGGATCAAATCAAATATTTCAAAAACACTCAAAACACTTGAACACCATTTGAAAACAATCGATTCGAGCGATCAAACTTATTTTGAAGAACATTTCAAAACAATCAATTCGAGCGATAAAACTTAGGGACTTTAAAAGAGCCATTTTTGGAATGATTGAGGAATAGATTGGAATTTGCCGAACACTATTAGGGTGAAATTCTACATTCCTAAATACAGTCTAAGCATACATTAAGATAAATAGCTTGACGATCAATGCTTTGAAGATTTTCCTTTCTTGCCTTGACTTGAGCTCCACTTGATTGGATTAACTCCTTTGCATTTAGGCTTGAGAACTCACATCAAATGTTGAATTGATGTAGAATGTGGTTTGTAATCATCAAAATATCCAACCATAGAGGTAATTGATATAACATGAGACACTGACAGTCCATTAAGGGTTGTAATTGTCCTATTGGGACGGCTCGTCCCATAAGGTTTTCTTTTGTATTTGGTAGTTTCTATATATGTAATCATGTTTCTAGTTAAAAAAAAGGCACTTTAAAAGTCTTGTACGATGGTCTCCTAGAGACTTTAGGCTAGTCACGTTTTAAAGACATCAGCTATGTACAACCCAATTATTGTGTGTATACATGTGTTTGAACATCTACAGGAACATGCATGTGGATGTTTTCCCTTTTTTTGTTATTTATTACATTTTTTGAACAAATATTTCAAGTTTAGGTTTGTTTCATCCAAATCTATTAGTTGCTAATCTTCTTTACAATGATAGCAAGGATTTGGAGAATACTTTTCTTATTTATAACAACCAGGTTTGATCAACTAAAAGAACATAAAACTATAGCTTATAACCAATGATAATTGAATAGAGTTTGTTGATTGTAATATGCTTTTCTCCTCTCTCATTTATTCATTTTCGTATAGGGTATGTTTGGATACTGAGAAAATGAAAATTTTCTTGAGAAAATCTTATGTTCTAGTGTTTGGTTGGTAAGAGAGGTGAGAAAAATATTTCCTTAACCCACCTATTTCCTCACCATGATTTTCTCAGGTAGGAGGGTGAGAAAATCAAATTTTCTCAGGAGAATATTTTTTTACATTAAATTATAAGGACTAAATAACTAACAAACCATGAGAAAATTTTCTCATGTCTAACTAACAACCATAAGAAAATTTTCTTAAGTAGATTTTCTTGATAAAATTTTCTTAGGAAAATGTTATTTTCTCAAGGAAAATTTTCTTAGCTACTAAATACACCCTTTGTCTCTTTGAAAGAAGGCATGCCCACATATTGCTCCCCCTTAATATGGAATCATAAATTATATTTATGTTGTATAGTTTCCATTTGTTGGTCATTTAATTGATGTTAAGGTTTGAATTACCATTGTATGAATTCAGGACGATCAAAGGAGGCTTTACTTCTATGGTGCTTTGTTCCTTCCACTTAGAAAATTTGTGTATCTTGACAACAAAGCCAAAAAGGTAAGTATTTTCATTTTCTTGTTGAATTATTCTTGTCTTGAATTGTTATTTACGGTTTCCATGTACTTTGTTCTGTTTCATACCTCTTGACATAATAGATAATGTAAATCCCAAGGTGAACCAAAATATGGAATAAAAGTTCTCTGCAATTTGTCCAAGTTGAGTTTTATGGGATTTGTTTTTTGATTTGTTTAGTCATGGAAGTACGAATTGAATATAAATAAAAAGTACAGAGATTGTAAAAGGTTACATTTAACTTCATTGATATTTAAATCGCCAAACTTAATGAAAATTAAAACACAAAAAAAATTGTGTTGGATTGTGACAAACTGCACCATGAAACGCTAAACCCTTGCTCCACCTGATTAGAGGATAGGATCTTGGCGATTGCCAGGGCTAGAAGCTCAATGTCCTTACTAGGGGTGAACAAAATACCCAACCGCCCGCCAAACCCAATCAACTCGACCTAACTCGAAGTGGGTTTGTCGGGTTTACTCCCAATTAGTGGGTATGTTGTTTGTGGGATCTTGGGGGTTGGGGGGTCCTCTATAAAGCCCAACAATCCCCTCTCCCATTCCTCAGTCTTAGTTGATGTTGATGCTCCCATGGATTGGAACTTTGGAGCATGGACCTAAGGGTCTCCAAAAGTTGGAGAACCATTAAAAGAGATTTTTTTTTTACTCATGTGTTATTGTATATACATTGTTTACATATATATATATATATACAGATACGTACATACGTATATGCAAGTTATTTTAATTTCTTTTTGATTGTTACCCTATGGGAGTTTTATACATTTGAGTAAAATAAAGTTTTGATACATTGGGTCTGTGATTATATAATCTAAATAGACCGACCTGATTCGATAGTCAGGTTGGTTGGGCCCAACCCGTTTTCACCCCTAATCCCCAGCATACCTTTGAACACGAAGATCGTAGTAACCCTTTCCTTCACCTATTCCCTATTTACCTGCATGTATATTTCAAAAAGTTTTATAATGAAATATTTGGGCGATTGGGGGAGTTGAGGGGCACAAGGTTCTACTATAAAATAGATCCCGAGTTCGAGCCTCCCCACTCATACAACAACGTTTTGGGTTTTTTGTGGTCGTGCCTCAGGGGATTAGTGGGGGTGGGCCCTCCGATACCCTTGACTTCAAAAAAAAAAAAAAATATTTAAGAATTAAACAAAATTAAAAAGTAGTGATAGTACAATATGCCTATGTTATTACTTAGTTATCAATTCTCCATTACATACATGAAATAAAACTAGAAATATTGGAAGATCCTAGGAAGCTATAGACGTCCCCTTATTCTAAGAAGTAGAACCTATAAAGGTGAGAAAATAGGGGACGAGCAAAACCGCCTAGTGAATAATAAACGCCACAGTCATCCATATACTCATTTATAGCGAATAACATGCATAATTATATGCATAGCATGACACTACAATAGCAAAACCAAATATTCATGATACTACATTAAAGAAATATGTCAATCAACTTAGGGTTCGTTGTGTAGAGAGGGAAAGACTCGAAGGCTTGGCTTTGGACTAGCGTGACAGTACATTGTTGATGTGAAAGAAGAGCTTTGAGTAAGCCAGGTTGTGATGTGTTAGTGTCCTTCATAGTAAAGGATGAACTAGAGGGTTGTGAGGTACTATTGGCTAATGGGCAAAATAGGAGGTCGAGAGGTACTTGATGAGTTTATTAGGGCTCATGGTGGTCATTTTTTTGGGTTAATGAGATCAGATTTGGAAAGGTTGTAATAGATATTGAGATTCTAAAATGATTTGGGGGAATCAAATAATAGTGGCTAGCAAGTTGACGAGAAGGAAGAAACACGTAGTAGTAGCTATGGGAGTGAAGATATTGTCTTTTCTTCTCCTTGCAAATCACACCCGCTCTTCCTACAAATCACCCATGTGGTAGTGGGTTACATAGATGAGGGTGGAAGAAAAGAAGATATGGGAAGGTGGCGATTGGTTTAGTTTCCCATGTTTCATGTATAGTTGGTTTAAGCAATTGGCTTAAAGGGTGGGGCAACTTTGTATAGCCATAGGAAGGGTCATTGTTTTGGCCGCAATGTACAGTTACTTTGTCGCTGATGTCATCAATATATACAACAATTTTTTGTTTCCTTTAAAATAAAAAAGTAGAGATGAGGATGGGTAGGTGCAAAATATCAAATTTATCCCCATTTTTTATTTTTTAAATATTTGAATGTTTAGAAAAGAAAATGTAATAATTAATAAAAGGGCAAATATTGGAAGATGGTAAAACTAGCCGCATAGTGTGGGAGGTTGAAACATTTGTATCATTAGTAGTAGTAGTTGTGTGTTTGTGTGTGTGTGTGTGTGTGTGTATTTGAGTAGTTTAACCAATCTCAACTTCCCTTCACGTCTCTCTACTTTTGGGCTTTTGTTACATGCGACTTTTCCAGTTTCCCCTTTTCAATCTTGCTAATATTTTTCTCTTTTCTACCCTCTTGCCATTTCCAAATAAAATAAATACATTCTTACTACCTCAGTTCTATTTCTGTTAGTGTTTGTGTCATTTTTGTTACTTTACTGATTGTGATTATACTGGACGGGCCCTGCTAGGCAAGGCGTGGTATTGGGTACATCGTGCTTGTAGGTTAGTGATGGATAAAGATGTTTTTTGCCCTTGGTTTTGTCCTTTGGGACTGCATGGGCCTTCAACATTTTAGAATATATGATCATAATGGATTGCGATTTGAAAGAAACTACAATTTCTTCGTTCTGTTCCTAGGTATGTTGATTGTACTTATAGATTTGAGAGTTAATATCTTTTGTTCGATCTGTGGAAAGATTAGTGTCATGCCTATCGATTCTTGAAAAGATTTCTCAGGGAATTTTACATATAAAGAAATTAATATCTTTATCAAAAAAGTAATAATTCGAGTTATTACTTGTATACATAATTTATAACTTTATTTTTAGTTAAAATAAATTAAATTTTACCTAATAAATGATGAAAATCATGTGCAACACCTGCACACACAGTATTGTGCATGCAGGTCTATACTAGGTAAAAGAGGAATATAGTCATTTTAATTGAGGAACGCCTCTTTTACATAATCTACCTAACAATCCTATGACACTAAAAGCAGTTCTCCAAAAAACTTGTCAAATAGGTTGTCTATTGCTTTGTCTTAAGCACTCATTTTCATAATCTCTTTTGTTAAGTTATAACTTATAAGCATTAAGTTATAACTTATAAGCAACAACTATGCCAATCTAGGACTATATTATTGGATAAATGTATGCATATTCTCTCAGTTAATGTAAATTTATAAAGTTCAGGGAACTTTATTATTGATAAAGAAAACTATATTAAATTAAAAGTAGTGCTAGAAAAAGAAAGAAAAAAAAGATTGGCTTGATATTGAAAAATATATTTCTTGTTCTATGTTTAGTGATGGGGGGTTTGGCTCAAAGAATTTTGTGTGGAAGCTTAATTTTATGATGGCAACTATATCCATGTAGGAATCATACTTCTACGGTTTGGTCAAAACTAACATAGTTGTGATCCATACATCAATCACTAACTAAAGATGCGCTGGTGAAGCTTTTACCCATTACAAGGTGAAGATGATGCACGATCTGTAAATAGAGAGTTTCTTTTTTTTTTGGTGGAAAGTCAATAGAGATTTGCTGGTAGAACATACTTGAATCACCTTGTGATAAACTACAATGCCAAGGAAGAACTATTATTTGTATTTATGATGAGTCTGATTGGAATCATTTCGAGAAAAAAATTGATTGTGAATCAAAGAATGCACATCAAGAATGCAATGCTCAAAATGTTACAAAACCCCCAAACTCTTCTTCTCTGCAAGAATGAATGAATACAAGATTTATAGAGTTTCTTTCTTTTATACTTCACTCTACAACATATTTTACAATATTAACAAAATTCCCATTTTTGCCCCTAAAGCATCAACACCCCACATTACTACTCTCTAATATTCTTTTTCCTTTTCTTGAATAAACCTACAAAATAGGAAACTTATCATTACTCCTCCCCATGAATGACACCTTGTCCTCTTTTTTTTTAATGATTATGACTGGACTCAGCAAATTCCCAAGAAGCTTCAAATGAAGGCAAATCTTTCCATTGAATGAGAACCTCAGTAATCGGAGGATCCATTCTAGGTGATTGCCGCACCCCTAAAACCTGAGCAGGTTCCACCACCCAATCTAAATTTTCATTCAAAATAGTAGGCACAGGCTGAAATAAATCAATTGACCCCAAAGCTTGTTTAAGCTGCGACACATGGAAGATCGGATGAATGGAAACGGAAGAAGGAAGATCGAAGCGATAAGCAACCTGTCCAATCTGCTGCAACACTTTATACGATCCATAATACCTAGGGGACAGTTTCTCATTGAATTGCTTAGCAAGAGACCTAAGACGATAAGGCCGTAGCTTAATGCAAACCATGTCACCCTCTTTAAACTGCACGTCTCGCCTATGGCCATCTGCCCTCAACTTCATCCTCGACTGTGCCTAACTTAAATGAACCTTTAACTCATCCAACATAGCATCCCGTTCGCACAAAAGAGTATCCACAACAGAAACAATGGTAGAAGTAAAACCATACCGCAATAATGGAGGAGGATGATGTCCATACACCACACGGAAAGGTGTTGTGTTAGTAGAGGCATGAAACGTGGTATTATACCAATACTCAGCCCACGACAACGTCCATCCGTTTGTGGATGATAGGTCGTACTTCGACGCAATTGAGTGCCATGTAAACGAAAAAGTTCTTTCCAAAAGTGACTTAGAAAGACTTTATCTCGATCGGAGATAATAGACCTCGGTATGCCATGGAGACGAACCACATTGGAAACAAACACGGCTGCCACACCTGGTGCAGTGAATGGATGTTTCAACATGGAAAAATGAGCATACTTGCTCAAACGGTCAACCACCACAAAAATAGTGTCAAACCCATATGATTTTGGTAACCCTTCAATGAAATCCATTGTCACATCTTCCCAAATGCGATACGGTATTGGTAAAGGTTGTAATAACCCTGCTGGAGACAACGCCAACACCTTGTTTTGCTGGCAAATAACACATTCCGCAACATACTTCTTGATTTCCTTCTTCATCCCAATCCAATAAAGGTCTTGTGTGAGCCTTTTATAGGTCCTACGAAAACCAGAGTGCCCCCCTACTGCACTGTTATGAGCATCATAAAGCAAAAATGGAATGAGAGAGGAATTGCTAGGAAGTACTAAACGGCCTTTGTACCTGAGAATGCCATTATCCACCGTATATCGTGAATAGGTTGTAGGGTCTACCAACAAAGCCTGCCAAATTTGAGATAAATGAGGTTCAACTGCTACTTGAGAGGAAATCAAGGTCGTGTCAAAGCGTGTGGGAACGAACAATGCTGCAATTTCCACTGACAGAGAGATTCTAGACAAGGCATCGACTGTTTTATTGTCAAGTCCCGGACGATATTGAATCTCAAAATCGTATCCCAAAAGCTTTGTAACCCATCTTTGATAAGCTTCATTGATAACCCGCTGCTCTAACAAAAACTTCAAACTGCTTTGGTCAGTTCGCACAACAAAATGATGGCCCAACAAATAATGCTGTCACTTTTGAATGGCTAAAGCAATGGCCATCAACTCACGTTCATAAACCGGTTTGAGTTGAGCACGGGTAGAAAGCACTTGACTGAAATAGGCAATCGGCCGCTGTTCTTGCATCAAAACGGCTCCAAGACCATACCCCAATGCATCGGTCTCAACCACAAACAATTTAGAGAAATTTCGGTAAAGCCAAAACCGGAACCGAAGTCATAGCTTGCTTGAGCCTGTTAAAGGCCTCTTCGACTTCCTCATTCTGAGCAAAAACATCCTTTTTCAACTGTTGTGTGAGAGGCCACGAAATCTAACCATATCCCGCTACAAATCGACGATAATAACCTGTTAATCCTAAGAATCCCCGCAATTCGTGAAGAGTCTTGGGAGTAGGCCAATGCAACATTGCCGAAATCTTACTTGGATCCGTTGTCACACCCTCAGCTGAAGCAATATGGCTGAGCTACTCTTAACTGTTTTGAGCAAAATGGCACTTTTTCCCGTTGGCATGAAGCTGGTTTTCTGCAAGCACTGACAGCACACAACAAAGATGTACACAATGCTCTTCCAAACTAGGACTATAAACTAAGATGTCATAAAAAAATACTAGCATAAATTTTCGTAAATACGGATGAAAGATGCGACTCATTAAAGATTGGAATGTAGCCGGAGCATTGGTAAGGTCGAAAGGCATTACCAAAAACTCGTAGTGCCCCTCATGGGTGCGAAAGGCCGTCTTATGCACGTCTTCATTCCTCACACGAATCTGGTGATAACCCGACTTGAGATCCAATTTAGAAAAGATTTGTGCCCCATTCAACTCATCTAACAACTCATCTATAACTGGAATTGGAAACCGGTCCGGAATAGTTTCCTTATTCAATGCACGATAGTCAATACAAAACCGCCAACTGCTGTCTTTCTTCTTGACTAACAATACAGGGCTGGAAAATGGACTTGAATTCGGTTGGATAATACCCCCCTCGAGCATCTCTTGCACTAAGCGCTCAATTTCATTCTTTTGAAAATGAGGGTAACGATATGGGCGAACATTCACCGGCTGTGCTCCGAAAATTAATTGAATAGCATGATCTACATCATGATGAGGGGGTAACTCCGCAATAGGCTCAAAAACCTGTCGATACTGGTCCAACACTGCAGCGACACTATCCGGAATATCCAAGCCATTCTCATCGAATGGGGAACTCATCGATACATGACTAAGCTCCACCCACAAACCCTGTCCCTGTTGGTGGATTTCCCTTGCCATTTCCTCAAGCGATATTCCCGTCCGAAGAAGACTTGGATCACCTCGCAATGTAATCAAGGAATCACCCATTTGAAATTTCATAGTTAGCCTTTTCCAATTCATCTCCATACTACAAAGAGTGCCCAACCATTGCATCCCTAAAATTATATTGGTACTCCCCAACTCCAATGGAAGAAAATCAGCCACCACTGAAATGTCCTGTAACGCCACACGAACTCCTTTAGAAATACTTTTCCCAGTCACTGAGACGCCGATGCCCATAACCACCCTGTAATTAGTGGTTGTTGTCAAAGGTAATGCCAATTGATGAACTACATCCAAAAAAGAAAGTTATGGGTTGGCCCGCAATCTATAAGAATCACCACCGCATTCGTACCAATAGAGCCCTTCAATTTCATTGTACCCAGAGTCGTTAATCCTACAACAGAATTCAACGATAACTCCACTGTCTGTGACACAACTACTGGTTCCTCAAGAAACTCATCATCAGTCGTCATCCCAACATCGTCTTGTTCCTCATCTTGGACCAACAAAACCCTCAGTTCCTTCTTACACGGTGCCCTACTACGAACTTTTCGTCCCAACGAAAGCATAGCCCTTTTTCTTTACGAGCTAGGAGCTTCGACTCCGTCAGACATTTCGTCGGAAACTCACGTCGCTGCTGCGCATAACGATCAGAAAGAGCCACTACCTGAGTTGGAAACTGATCAACAAATTTGACATCCCCTTGGCCCCATTGAACGTGGTTTTAACCATTCGATCCCCGCCAAAATCTCAGTTCAATCGTAACAGAGAGTTCTTATGCTCCACACGTTGGGCCATCACCATCAATTTTGCTAACCCTCTGGGTTGTAATAAATGGATCTCTGCTCTGATTTCTGGATACAACCCATTAAGGAAGGTGCTTTCCAATGTCTCGTCTGGAATGTCCTTTAAAGGTGCGGCCAATATCTCGAACTCATGGCAAAAGGAAGCCACAGATCCAGTTTGTCACAACGCTAGCAACTGCTCACAAAGACTCCCAACTTGTGTCAGCCGGAATTGCAACAACAGACGATTCTTGAAATTGTCCCAACACACAAAAGGTTCCCGTGACACTGTCCACTGGTACCACGACAACGCATTCCCATCCAAGCTCACCCCAGCCGCCTTCAATTTTTCCATATTAGTGAGGTCGTATATTGCAAAGTAGCATTCAACACGAAAAACCCATCCATCTGGGTTGTGTCCCTGAAAAACCAGCATATCGATACATCGTCTCCCTTTCCAATCACGTTGATCGACTCGAAACCCATCTCCAAGATGAACGCCCCCCCTGCTAGTTTCCCCAATGTCATGGATCCCTTTCCCTAACGCTTCTCGTTGTAGATCTGATGGAAACCCTTGCTTCATGTGAGGGGCTATGTGACCTGGACTCGGGTATGAGTGTCGGATATGGGTACATATCTAGAGGTCTGACTCGTTCATTTTCAAATTCTAGGATATGCAGACTCGACTATATTATATATTGTTTTTTTTTTGCTTTTTTTTCTTCTTTTCACTATTTTATTGTCCTTTTTGTTCTCCCACTTAAGTGAATTTCACCTATTAGTCATTATCTTCTTTAATGCTCTCTCTTCTTTCCATTGAAAAATCTATATAGTAATCTTCTAAAATCTAAAGTGTCAGACACATATCTCATACCCATGTCATATCATGAAGTGTCGGACTCGGGTATGTCGGGCTAAAGTAAAGGGTCTGGGTAACATAGGTGAGGGGTATGTCGATGACTGTGTGCAGATTGAAAACCCATAGTTAACGCAACTACGGATCTTTGTGTTTCTTCCAACGCCTGAAGAACGCGAGTAAGATTTTGAGCCAAATCATCCATCGACTTCTCCATATTAGGCAATCTTTGGAGTTCTTCTCGCATCTCTCCGACCTCCTTCTCCAACGATTCTACTCTTCCATCGTTTTTCTTTTGTGCCATTTTGATCGATGCTCTGATACCAACTTGATAGGAATCAATTCAAGAAAACAATTGATTGTGAATCAAAGAATGTACATCAAGAATGCAATGTTCAAAATGTTATAGAACCCCCAAGCTCTTCTTCTCTGCAAGAATGAATGAATACAAGATTTACAGAGTTTCTTTCTTTTATACTTCACTCTACAACAAATCTTACAATATTAACAAATTTCCCATTTTTGCCCCTAAAGCATCAGCACCCCACATTACTACTCTCTACTATTCGTTTTCCTTTTCTTGAATAAACCTGCAAAATAGGAGACTTATCAGAGTCATAGTTGAGTCTTGTTATTTCTTGTAATTGCATGTGGTTCCTTCCTGCCTTTTGTTGCATAATTTGCTCGACTATATTTTGATGTTGATGAGTGCACGTGATTTCCAGCTTTTCCTGTTCTTCTATGTGACCATTGTTTTCCTAGACTTCCATTGTATTTTCCCAACTTGAAAGCAAAGCCTGTGTTCATTCTGCAACAGATTCCTCTTGTCAATTACATTTTTCGGAATTCTCTCAAGCTCAAAGCTAGTGATGCAGAAACGGTTAGTTGATTTTCGATTAGATAATGTTTTATTCTCTTCACCTGTAACATATTTAAGGATTCTGTAGATTCTTATATTCTTTATTTATGGCTCATATTATATTTTTAATCGTCTTTGAGATGCTGCTGGTTCCATTATGTATCTTTTTCTTTCCTCCCTAGGTCATGAACTTGCACAATGCGTCAGAAAGATTCCGATCCTTAATTCCTCTTATAACAACTAATGAAGACACTGAAAATGTTGAAGTTGATTTTACAACTGCAAATCTTGATGTACCAGTCACTTCAAGACAACGGATAATGGCAGGTTCAATAACATTACTATCCTATCATCCTTGTAAAAATTTGTTCAAACATAAGATTTTCCTGTCTATCAAACTTTATTGGTTGAATAGGATCATGAGCTTTCTTGACCTTTGATACCCAGTCAATAATGTCTCTCTGCTCTTTTATGACAATTGCAGATTACCTACTTGTATGCAGAATCCTCATATTAAAGAAAACTCAAAAATAAAGGACTCATTCTTATTTCTTATACAATTTGACTATATGAAATCCATGTATTATAAATTGTAAAGAAGCAATCAAAGATCATCCCGTATGTGATTCATTGTTAAATAAGCCACAAATTCCTGAATATTAGCTCTTTGTTTTTTACAATTGACATCCAACATAAGGTAGGGAAAAAGGATGGCATGTTAGATCACGTGTATTCGAGAGCATTGTCAGATTGTAAAATTTTAATGTGTTTGCCAAATTGAGTCAAAATTTCATTGTAAAAGGAAGAAAAAACTTTAAGCAAATTAAAACAACATTTCAATAAAAATAACCATGCCATTCTAGAAAAGTCATCAACAAAAATTGCAAAATAAAGATAGGCAAGAGGACTTTGTGTTCTAGAACCCCAAAGATTTGTGTGGACAAAATCAAAAGGACATGATTAAGCTTATTAACACGACTAGGACAAGAACTCGATGATGCTTGCCCAGTAAGCAAGCTTCACATTCTAAACTAGACATTGGACTCAAATGTGGAATCAACTAACATAACTTTGCAAGTAATGGATGACCCAAAATGATAGTGCAATTAGACTAGAGACAACAACAACACTCAATGCAGATGGCGAAGCATGTTCAGCTAGTTCCAGATCATATAATCCATTTGTTCATGCCTCGAACCAATCATTATCTTCGTCTTGAGATCCTAAAACACATAATCAGATGGACTAAAGATTACAAAACACTTTAAAGCTTTGGTGAATTGACTAACAGATAGCGAATTAAAAGGAAAAATAGTGACAAAGTCTTGATGATAATTTCAAGTTTTTAGTAGGATGCTGATCACCCATTCCAAGGATGGGGCGAGAAGATTGATAAAAAAAAGTGATTGAGAAGAAGTAAGATTATGAAAGAGAGGAATTATCATCCATAAGAGAGCTAGCACTTGAATCAATAACCCGAGATGAAGATGTAGTTTTGGCAACCATATAGGTAGAATTACTTGAACTTACCATAGTTGGAGTTGTGGTAGAGTTTGAAGAAAGGGTTTTCAATTGATGGAGTATTTGGCAAAGATCGAAAATTTGATTTTGACTTGACTTCGGTCACTTGAAAATTGTAATTAATTCGAAGAAGTTTAATTCGACATGGAGAATTTTTGTAAAAATTCGCTAAATTAGAGAAGTTCAGAGAATTTTTTTATATATGCTTAAATATCTAGATTTATTGTAGTATAAGCTAAAAAACTAATATAAATAAACACTTTTAATACATAAAAATACCAATAAGTGACCTAACAAAATTAATCTTATTAAGTGGGTTGATGAATTTGAAATGGTGGCTTTTGGTCTTAATTCATTTTCTTTATTTTGATATTTAATTTTTTGGTGGCTTGCTTCTCAACCATATACTTTGCTAGTTTGAATTCCACCATGCTTAATTTATTAGTTTATTATTTAAATGTATTATTTTTTAATCTTGTTTTATAAGAGTTAACTAAAAGAAGATGACGTTAGGAACTCTTTTAATTTATTTTTAAGTTTTTATCTTATTTCAACTTTGTTTATTTATTTTTTTACTTCTTTTCTTCTCTTTTTGGTAAAGCATATCTCATAAACTACATAATTTGTTAGCTTATTAAATTAGTTTTAAAATTTATATTACTATGTTGATTGATGAAGTTGAAAATAATATGTAATTATTGATATTTTTTGTTTTCTATTGATGAAATAACATTTTTTTACTTTTTTGTCGAATTTCATCGAACTTTGTTGAATTTTATCGAATTTTGTCGAATTTTATCGAATTTCTTGTCAATTGTTTTGCATTTTTGAATTGAAAAATAAAATTTTTATTGAATTTTGTCAAATTTTATCCAATTTTATTGAATTATTTCGGTGATTTTTTGCATTTTTTATTTTACATTCACTTCGCACTTTAATGGTAAAAAAAAGGGAAATAATTCGTGGAAGTTTGCCGATCGGAGAATTTTTGAACCATGGTATTTGGTTTAGCATGTCTTTACGAGTATCAGAAGAGATGGTTGCATTTTCTGCTGGGACATCCACATAATAAACATTGGTATTGTTTATTGTTGCTAGATTAACATATGTAGACTTCCCATACTTATCCCAGCAATGTGTCCTAGTATGCCCATTTTTCCCACAGTTGAACACTTCGAAAAGTCACAAGCAACATGGCCACCACAACCACCACGATCGCAATGTCCAGCAAGAGTACCATTATTACCTTTACCACTACCACTAGATGATAATGTAGAAGAGTCTTTTGAATACAAATACCTCCATTCTCTTGTTTCTTTTGCATATCACGAGAGAGGGCTTGTGTTGTAGTTCGACTCTTCTCACTAGCTCACTTGAAATTATTCTTTTTATTTGTTTTGCCCGACAAGGTCAATTGTGTAAGGATGATATAAAAGTAATTCATCCCAGAGTTCATTCTATTGTAATGCTTATTAATTGTTTGGGTCTCTCCTTATTTTAGTGTAAACATGGAATTCACACAACTATGCTACCTTGACTAAGGTATGGGTGTTGGATACAGGTGCATAAGTAACCATCGTACTCAAAAAATAATTAGTGACTTATTATCTTTCAAACTTAAGCAACCATCATACACAAGAGCATCCAAAAATACCCCAAAGCCTCATAACTACCCATATCATATAATACACAGAAAATAGGATTGTAAGTCTTTTAATTATCTTTCAAACTTTTAATCCCCTTAGCTCTCCGCTCAATGAACCTAGGTCAAGTCATCTAAGCCCATATATAAGTGAACCTAGGGCTCTGATACCAACTGTGGCGACCCCAAACCTCGGACCACTATCCCCCGTAGGACAACGTGCAGAAATGCCGAGGTGAGGCACCTGATGTAGGCATCCCCAACCATCCCACATCATCCATTAGGATGACTGAGACCCTACAAGCCTCATCACAACCTGTAGGTACGTGTAACAATGCTACTATCCACAACTACATGCCAAAATCAAATATCAATACCCATAAAGGACATAAACAATATCATCACATTCCAACTTAAAATAAAAGTCCAAAGTCTAGGGTCTCATGACTCAATCATCAAGTGTACCAAAACAAATATAAGTCTCCCAAAATCACAACCCATATATAGATCCTCATATGATCCATATGTCCCATACCAATCCTCACCATCTAGTGATCACATGTTAAATGTTTTATATACATAGATACAAAAATACAAAAATATACATCCTAGATACATCCGTATACAAAATCACAAAAATCCTCATGCACTCACATCATGCCTAACTCCACGTGGCTAGGTCCTCAACTAATCACAATTCCTTTTCCCTTGTCTTGCACAGAAGAACCTGAAAAAGGAATGAGGGTGAGCCAACGGTGCCTAGTTGATAGAATTCTATTATGCCATCAAATACTCATCAAGAAGATTATGTATGCATGAAATGTCATGAGATGATAAAACCATATATTACATACGCATAGCAAGCATTCCATCATATAGCCAATGCAAGTAAAATCCATTTCCATATTCTGGTCCAGACTCCACCGTGAGATACCATGATCCGAGACTCTTGGGTCCAGGCGGCAGTTGTGAGATCTAGCACTGTAGTACTATGATCCGGGGTAGAGAATATTGAACGGAGTCTCTGGTAGATGTCCCGAAGGAACATGGCTCTCTACTTACGTTCCCATCACATCCAAAACCTTCCATGGCATGATCATGTCTCCTAGTGGCATGCTAAGCTTGGTTAGGTCCTTGGTGGAGGGGTTCTCCGCAGAGCATTCCCCAACCATGAGACCAATGTCCAAGACCTCGCTCTAACCAACTAGGCCATACATAACAATACCACAAGGTTTTACATACAATGCAACAATAATAAACCACATTTCATGCTTCAACACATACAACATATAATAATATGATGACATAAGAGATTAAACATAAGCGAAGTTCTACTCACAACTAAGCCACGTAAGAGTGTTCTACCTACACACGAAAATCCAACCAAATCAATATGAACATGTAATGCATCATTTACACATATATAATCATCAATTAATGATCAACATCACATACCCAATACATATAACCCATGTCCAATCCCAACATGGTCCAATTGGGTTCATACACCATTCAACATCTTAATTCAATTATAATTCTCAATTCCCATACCAAAGACATCATTTATGGCCCATACCATGACACAAGCCTAACACTTACGCCTAAGTCTCTACATAGTCATCAAAGGCCAATTCCAATCCTAGTCATTCCAATTCACGTGAAATTAATCACAATTTATCAAAATTCCTAATTCGTATCAATTTACAACATTTCCCCCAAAATTGGGGAAATCTCTACAATAGACCAACATGGCCAATTGAACTAACCAACATGCTCCATCAAGGGAAATCATAAATTAACACCATAGATCATTCAAACGTGCTAACTTAATCAACATAAGTCACATGCACCCACAATGGAATACCCTAGGTCCAATTTCTAAGACTAGGTCAAATGTATGAAACTCCATCAATTTCTTAATGAAGGTTGGGGAAAATGCCACCATTGTGCTCAAAATTATCGTAGGAACCCATTGAAACCCTAACCTCATACTTCTCCAAAACCGTGGAGAAAATCTTGAAAAACGTGGTTGGGGCGTGGGTCTAGGTCAAGGATGCCCAAACCGCCATTTTCAAGTGATTTCAAGCTCAAACAACCAAAACCCTAGGTTGGGTTCTCCCCAAACCATGACCCATAATTAAACTTACACCATTAGAAAGCTTGCAGCCACCATTAATGGCGTATTCATGGAGGAAAATGGAAGAAAACCTTACCTTGGAGCAAAAATACCCAAGGAACCCTAAGTCTTCTTCTCCTCTTTTCTCTTCTTTTCTCTTCTTTCTCTCTTCTTTTTCTCTCAAGGAAGTGAATGAGAGAGGGAAAGTGATGGGAGCCATGTTATAAGTTGGGATTCCATGCTCCCATGAGTCACATTTCTAATCCAACTTCCCCCATTCAACACCAATCATTCAAATATCATTTATATGTTGGACCCATGAATGTTGGACCAAAGTCTAAGGTTGCCAAGGGTAGGAAAAATTAATGCTTTAAATGAGGGAATTTATTTGTGGCTTTTCCCATAAATCACTAATTATAATAATAGATTGCACGTTCAAGCTACTTGGATGTGACTTCTTTTACAAAGCACTAATAATAACTCTCTCTATAAGCAACAACCACATACTACATACACAACATAACACATATACACAAGCATAACATACACACATCACATCAATAAAAGCACATAGAGTTGGATACTTAAGCAATTGGGACATGGGCTAGACAAAAGAAAATTATTATAATTAGTGACTAATGGGAAAAGCCACAAATAAATTCTCTCATTTAAAACATTAATTTTTCCTACCCTTTCCAACCTTAGACTTTGGTCCGACATTTATGGGTCTAACATATAAATGATATTTGAATGGTTGGTGGTGTAAATGAAAACAATTAATGTATGAAAATTGATATTTGAATGATTGGTGTTGAATGGGGAGAGTTGGATTAAAAATGTGACTCATGGGAGCATGGAATCCCAACTTATAACATGGCTCCAATCACTTTCCCTCTCTCATTCACGTCCTTGAGAGAAAAAAGGAGAAGTAGAAGAAGACTTAGGGTTCCTTGGGTATTTTTGCTTCAAGGTAAGGTTTTCTTCCATTTTCCTCCATGAATACACCATTAATGGTGGTTGCAAGCTTTCTAATGGTGTAAGTTTTATTATGGGTCACGGTTTGGGGAGAACCAACCTAGGGTTTTGGTTGCTTGAGCTTGAAATGATTTGAAAATAGCGGTTTTCGGCATCCTTGACCTAGACCCACGCCCAAACCACATTTTCCAAGCTTTTCTCCACGGTTTTGGAGAAGTATGAGGTTAGGGTTTCAATGGGTTTCTAGGATGGTTTTGACCACAATGGTGGCATTTGCCCCTACCTTCATTAAGAAATTGATGGGGTTCCATAGATTTGACCTAGTCTTAGAAATTGGACCTAGGTTATTCCATTGTGGGTGCATGTGACTTATGTTGATTAAGTTAGCACGCTTGAATGATCTATGGTGTTAATTTATGATTTCCCTTGATGTAGCATGTTGGTTAGTTCAATTGGCCATGTTGGTCTATTGTAGAGATTTCCCCAATTTTGGGGGAAATGTTGTAAATTGATATGAATTAGGAATTTTGATAAATTGTGATTAATTTCACGTGAATTGGAATGACTAGGATTGGAATTGGCCTTTGATGACTATGTAGAGACTTAGGCGTAAGTGTTAGGCTTGTGTCATGGTATGGGACATAAATGATGTCTTTGGTATGGGAATTGAGGATTATAATTGAATTAAGATGTTGAATGGTGTATGAACCCAATTGGACCATGTTGGGATTGGACATGGTTTGTATGTATTGGGTATTTGATGTTGATCATTAATTGATGTTTATATGTGTGTAAATGATTCATTACATGTTTATATTGATTTGGTTGAATTTCCGTGTGTGGGTAGAACACTCTCACGTGGTTTGGTTGTGAGTAGAACTTCGATTATGTTTAATCTCTTATGTCATCATATTATTATATGTTGTATGTGTTGAAGTATGAAATGTGGTTTATTATTGTTGCATTGTGGTATTGTTATGTATGGCCTAGTTGGTATCAGAGCCCTAGGTTGTCTTACTTATGGACTTAGATGACTTGACCTAGGTTGATTAAGTTAGGCACGATGTGAGTTCATGGGGAGTTTTGTGATTTTGTATATGGATGTAGGATGTATATTTTTGTACTTTTGTATCATGTATATATAACATTTAACATGTGATCACTAGATGGTGAGGATTGGTATGGGACCTATGGATCATATGTGGATGTATGTGGCCTTATGGGTTGTGATTTTGGGATACTTATATTTGTTTTGGCACACTTGATGATTGGGTCATGGGATCCTTGACTTTGGACTTTTATTTTAAGTTGGAATGTGATGATATTGTTTATGTCCTTTATGGGTATTGATATTTGATTTTGGCATGAAGGCGTTTTCACATTCGTCAACCCACACAAAGGGCACATTTTTCTGGGTAAACCTAGGAAGAGGTGCAGCCAACTTAGAGAAGCCCTGCACAAACCTCCTGTAATATCCTGCTAGCCCCAGAAAGCTTCTGATCTCGGTCACTATGGTAGGTCTAGGCCAACCGATAATGGTTTCAACCTTGGATGGATCCACTGAAATCCCCTCTGAGCTCACCACATGACCCAAGAATTTTACCTCGGTGATCCAAAACTCACACTTACTCAGCTTAGTTCCGCACGGTCGCTCTGAGATGCTCCTCATGCTCGGCTTGAGTCTTGAAATACACCAATATGTCATCAATGAAGATGATGATGAACCTATCCAAGTATTGCCCGAAGACTCTCTGCATCAGGTCCATGAACATCGCCGGTGCATTAGTCACATCAAATGGCATCACAAGAAACTCATAGTCCATAACATGTCCTGAATGTTGTCTTGGGCACATCCTCATCCCTGATCCTCAACTGATGGTACTCGAAGCGGAATCAATCTTCGAGAAATACCTCGCTCCCCTCAGCTGATCGAACAAATCATCAATCATTGGAAGAGGATACTTGTTCTTGATGGTCACCCTATTCAACTTGCGGTAGTCGATGCACAACCGCAAGCTCCCATCTTTCTTCTTCACAAAAAGTACTGGAGCTCCCGAAGGTGACACACTTGGGCATATAAATCCCTTTGCCAACAACTCTTCAAGCTATTTCTACAACTCTTTCAACTCAGTAGGCACCATCCTATACGGTGGCATCGAGATAGGCTTCGTGCCAGGAACTAGCTTGATAATAGTCAATCTCCCTCTTCGAGGGAAGTCCGGGAAGATGGGTAGGGAGCACATTGGGAAAGTCCCTAACAATAGGGATGTCCTCAAGTCTTACCCCACTGGTCTCTCTCTCATCTGACACTAATCCTGCCAAAATCTCCCTATCCTCATGAATCACCAATCTACCTCTAGTGACGGGTTTGTTCGATGCTCTTCCTTGTAGTGCAAACATTGGGTGTCCAGGGATCTGGAAAATGACTATCTTCGCAAAATAGTCAATGACCACGTGGTATGTTGCGAGCTAGTCCATCTTAAGGATCGCATCAAACTCTAGGACCCTAAGGTCCACGGGCATCTCGAAATCTCCAATCCTCACTACACAATGGTTGTAGACCATATTCGGGTAGATCCTCTCCCTAGCTACAGTACTCATTACCAACCATATGTTAGTTCTAACAAGGGTAAGATGTGAATTATCTACCATGCTCAAATATGAATGATAATGTAGACCCAACATCAAACAATACATGCATCGAAGTACCACAAATAACAAGTATACCTTCCACTAAGGTCTTGGACGCTGTTGGGTCTAGCTCGGTGCCTGCCTTAGCTATCTCTCTGCCATTAGACTGAGGTACTGTCCCTGAAAGTGCAATCGGAGGACTCGGGCATTCATATCTCGTGTGCCCTGCCTGCCTGCATTGGTAACATACAAATGGAGCTTTGGGTGCCATAGATCCTGTTTGAGATACGGCCGCGGGGCCTCCTCTACCCCTACCTCTGCCTCTACCTGCTGACGGTGGCAATGGCGGTCTAGGTGCACTCTGTGTCGGTGGGGCCACTGGGGCAGAAGATGTAACTGCTGGTGAGGTCACCACTTCAGTTTGGATCAACGACGCCTCACTCTGAGCACTCTCAGACTGTGCTCCTCTAAAAAACCTCTTCTTCTTCCCCCACCTGTTCCTCTTCCGCAGAGCCTGAGACTTCCCACCAGACTCTGCTTGCACTTGCTGTGGCTGCTATTGAACTGGTGACACAGTAAGATCATCAACGTGCTCAGTCAACTCATACTGCGAAACCTTTTTCACCGTTCCCGTATAATCTGTCAACTCGGCAACTGACAAGGCCTGTGGGATCGCTGGTCTCAACCCCAAAGTAAACCGCATAATCCTATCCGCGATAGTCTTCACCAGGCCGGGAGCGTATGCTGAAAGCTTTGTGAACTGAAGCTCGTACTCCCGCACTGTCATACTGCCCTGCTTGAGGTTCATGAACTCAAGCTGCTTCTTAACCCTCTTTGTCTCAGGCACATAAGTCTCTAGAAACAACTGCTTGAAGGTGTCCCAGCTCGTAATCACTACCAAACCTTGGTTTTAGGAGTGCTTGTCTCAATCGGTCCAAATGGAACCGGATGAAAGCACCCATTAATCGATTAAAAAAGAAATGGAATCAGTCGCGCATAAGAGATGAAAAAGAAAAGGATCCTACCTTTTTTTGAAGGGGTGCTCCTACCTAAGGTATTCCAATATCTAGCTCTATACTCTTCGTTTGCTGGATGCCGACCGAGATGGAGCTAGGAGCCAACCTATATTGAGTTTCCTGGGGCTTGCCCAAAGGTTGGACTTGTTTATTTTCAAATTATGGAATATAGAGACTCAACAAAAAATTGACCAAAATTTGGATCTGGGTACTTGTACTAGGTTATGTTCATTATTAATCCTACAGTCTATTTTCTTCTTTCCTTTTTTTATTTCTTCTTTTCAATCATTTGTTGTCCTTTATTTCCTCATGTAAGTGACTTGTTACCTATTAGTCTTTCCATTCTTTGGTGCTTTTTTGTTCTTTATTTGGAGAATCTACATTATAATATTCCAAAATCTAAAGTGTTGGACACATCCCATACCCATGTCGATATATGTTAAAATGAAGAATCTAGGTAACATAGTCATAAAAATCATGAATTGTAGACACATTATTCTCTTGGGAATGTGTCTCTTTTAGTGAATTCCAAATTTTCTTTGCTTTGTCCAAAAATTGAACTGTACGAACAACTTGTGGCTTCATACTATTCCATAACTATAAAGTTCTTAGCTAACTATTCATCTTAAGAGAAAAGGGCAAGGCATTTCTTTGTTGGTTGGTGGGATATCAAGCACATACTTCAATTTCTTCCGATCTTGAAGAAAGGGGTAAACAATTTGCTTTCATTGTTGATAGTTCTTGTCATTCAACTTTGTAGATGTGATGGATTTTCCACTATAAGCAAGATCATCGACACTTGGAAGTAAAAGAATGTTTCTCTTCAGCAATTGGTCATCAACAAACACGTCATATAAAGAGATACTTCTGTACATCTTGATTTAAAACAAACAATAAGACATGAACAGCTCACCAAAAATTTTGCACCGATAGATCTATGTTACATGATTTTTTTACTTTAGTACAAAGTACCCATGTTGGTGCTTCATGACTTAGACATGGGTGTGGGATACGTGTCTAACACCTCAAATTTTGCTATGTAAATTCTTCAAAGAAAGAAGAGAAAGCAAGAAGAAAAAAAATGAATGACTAATAGGTGATAATTTACTTAATTGAGGAAAAATGGGACAATCAATGATTGAAAAGAAAAAAAGAAGAAAGAAGACAAAACATAAGCTTAGTAATGAACGAAACCTTTACCCAAATTCAAGTTTTTTGACACTTTTTAGTTGAGTCCCTGTATCCCGTAATTTGAAAATGAACAATCCGACCTCTAGATGTGTGTCCGCATCCAACACTCGTACCCAAGTCCAGGTAGTACAACTTTAGATCAATGTGGATTGACTAGAAAAGACAATCTTGAACATCCAACCAAGGACAACCACAACTAGATTTCAATATGACCACAGGCCACAATATTCACAAACAAGTACAATTCTAATCTCAAACTTCTTTATAATTCATGAGATCCACGTTGATCTAGAAAAAAAGGACTCTAGATTGACATTTAGAGTTCAACCCATCAACCAAAGAAAAAGGAAAAATAGAGGAAGAAAAAGAAATGGAAGAGAAAAAAAGGTTCTGATACCAAGTTAGACTTTCAATACCTTTGTGTGATACTAAAAACAAGAAGAAAAGAAAGGAATTGAAGATATGATGGAGAAAGGAGGGGGGAGAGGGGATGTTGTTAGCTTGTTACAGTGGTGAACAATAACATGAACAATAATTTTCCCATATCCCAATTCTTTAGTTTATATTTAAAAAGGTCTACAAAATCTTTGGTACCCTTGCATATCTAAATACAACTATTGTGTATCTAAATACACCCAAACACAAAAGGAAAATATAATTAAAGTAATTTTAATAATTTTTTATTTGAAGATGTTCCTAAAGAGGACGAATATAGGATAAAATCATAAAAGGAGATTGAGCTGTAATAATGGAAACCAAAGAATCAATTAAGGAAGAAAGAAAACAAGATTTTTAAAAACATAATATTGACTCCTTGATGATCTTGCTCGTCTCCTTGACGTATTGTCTCCTATCCATCTCTCAAATTCTCCCAATTGCTTTTGTTGGACCCTTGATAATTTTGGTCATTACTCTTGTAAATCCTCTCTCTTCTCTCACCACTAATGACTCCATCCCGTCTTCCTCTTTATTCTCTTTTATTTGGGATGCTCTTATTCCTTCAAAGGTGAAGTTTTTTGGTTGGTTACTGATTCATAGGAAATTGCCTACTAACAATCCCTTGCAGCTCCGTTTCCCTCAGTCTTATTTATCTCCCTCAGTTTGTCCACTATGTCTCAATGATTCCAAGACAATTGATCATCTTTTTGTAGAGTGCCAGTTTTCTAGGTATGTTTGGAGCAGAAGGAATCTTTTTGGTTCGGTGTGTTTAAAGTGTCTTCCAGCTGTGAAGAGTGTTTATCCTTGGGTCATCTTCCACATGCTTCGTCAAGAGTCCAAAACATTGCAAAGATTGCTTCATATCCGACCTTGTGGGGTCTTTGGTTAGAAAGGAACCTTAGAATCTTCCAAGATACTTCCAGATCAGCGGGCAACATTGTTTTAGAGGTTCTTATTCCAAATTAGCAGAAGGCTATTCTTGTGGGGAATGGGTTAGAAACTGGGCTGCGTTTGTGTAACCATGTCTAACAGTGTAGCATTACGGGATTGCTCTTGTTCTCGGGGGTTCTATGTTTGTTTAGCTGCTCATAGTCCTCTTTTAACTTGTTTTTCACCTCATTATTAATACATCTTCTTTTGTTTCTTCTCAAGAAAAAAAAAGCATAATATTGACTTAAAAAAGAAAAGAACATGCAATTTGCAAACCATGTATAATCAGCTTATAACTCTCTTACATATGTTAAGAATATAATTCATAAAACAGTTATGTTTTTCATACGAATATGATGGACATCAAGCATTTTGGAGATTACAAAAATCTTATGTTAAAACATTATATTTTACAATAAAATAGTATATAATTACACATGTTTTAGAATATATTGAAAGAAATATGGATTTCTCCAACACTGAAATGAAAAATTATCTATATTTCTTTGACTTCCCAAATTTATTTTAAATTTCAAATGACCAAAGTTTAGAGCGAAGTTGAATGTTCATTCCTTTCCAGTAATGGCCGTAATTACTTCATGGAAATTTGATAATAACGAAGTCTTAGGATATAGAGATTTGATTATATGATAAAAGTTATAAATTATAACTAGGTGAACCTAAGGCCTTTGGATACCAGCAGATATTGAAAGTACTATTGTTACTCTTCAAATTCGAATGCTTTAGAGGTGACACTTTTTTTGCAATCATTGGAATGTATTATAGCACAAAATAACATTCACGAATCTCGTGTATGTCTAATGACATTCTACAACTTAACCTTTTCATTTACATAACCAGGATTGCTTTTACGAGAAATCAAAGGATTTTGGAGGGTTGCCTTGCTGATTTCTATGTTGATTTATCCCAAGGATTTGGATCCCATTGAGGCATTTTCAGATTGGCATGTTCAATTGGGAAAGAGCAAAGAATTGTATAGAAGAGCTGAAAGTATCGTTACTCAACTAGGTAAGTTATGTCACCTATTTATATTCTATCAAACTTTCTTTTGTAATTTGTGGTATTCTTCTATGTGCCATTGCTCTAGAAATTATCTGTTAGTATTGGTGGCATTATTTGATAGCCTTGACAGGGTTCTTCAGCTACCAATGAAGACCTATTGTTGGAGGAAAGGCTAATTAGAAGTCCTTGATGTGATAGAAATATTGGTTTAGATCTCTTGAAATGAATAGGTTTTTTTTATTACTTTTACTTATTTAAGAAATTATGCATATTTGATTGGATTGACTTTTAATTTGTGATTTTTGTCTCTCTTTTCCGCATTCTTCAAAGTTTCATAATATATGATTAAGTTGTATCCCTTATAGTTTTTATTTTTTTGTTTTTTCTTAATTAATTAAAAAGACCTTGATACCACGTAAGCCCTATAAAATATCCTCCTTACCGTTTTCTTTTTCTTTCATTTCTTTCTTGTTTTCTTTTTTTTTTTCTTTTTTTAACTTCTTTCAACTCTTTTATTTAATAGGATTTACATCTTTCTTTTTTAAGTATATTATTTATATTTCATTATTTTTATGATTTTATAATAGGATATATAAATGGGTTAGATCTAATTGTTTGCTTATAGAACAATTAGATTTTAAACAGACCTTGCAAAAAGAAAAAAAGATTTTAAATACTAAATTCTTCATGGTTATTTGATTTGGGTTATTTTTCTTAAATGGTGGGGTATTTAACTTTAGTAAGTATTTTTCTGTTCTTTATATTTATCTTGTATTAAACATTGTATTAAAACTTTTCTTTTATGCTGCTCAATATTAATTCTCATTTGCAACACACATGCACATATACTAGTTTTACATAAAAGAGAAGGTGATAGAGAGTGACATGGTGCTTGAAGCTGTAAGAACAGAGTGTTTGGAAGAAAAGGGTTGGGAAAAAGTTGTCTCTTCATCGAACATCTTGAGATTGATAGACAATAAATGTCCTAGTAAAAACAAGCGAAGTGAGGCCTGAGGAGATTGTGTTGCATTTTGATTGTTAGATTCTGTAGTCTATTGACAATGTCAGTTACTGTAACGTTTACTAATTCTTGAATGTGACATGTAACCCCTAAAAGCATTGGCTGATGTGAAACCTTTGTTTTCATGATATAGGTTTGGACAATGTGTGGGAAATGAAACCATTGGTTAATGGGAAAGATATCATGAGCATTTTACAGCTCAAGACTGGAGGGCCCCAAGTTAGGGAATGGGTAAGCAGTTTGTTCCTTTATCATAACCTGTACATATATAGATATATATAACCAGTTAGTCATTAACCAGTTTTTTACACTTTTCAGCAAAAGAAATTGCTGGAATGGCAGCTCACTCATCCCTCTGGCACAGCAGAAGAATGCCTTGACTGGATGAAGCAGACTCATTCAAAACGTGCGAAGCTGAGCAATTGATACATTCTCGGGAGTCCAACGATGGCACAGTAGTCTGAGCAACAAATTTTCAAGTTATATATTTTGAATGGGGCATCTTCAAAATAGCTGACATGAATGAGCAGCAATTGAAAGCACCAATCCTCCAGAATTTGTTGTATAAACTCACGGAAATTCTCTATAGCTTTTCCCTGCCTGACTGATATGCCATACTAACATGGAAAATACTTTTTGTCAATGTTCTACACTATTGATCCACACTCAACCATGCGCGAAATTCAGATTTTCTCTAATCACGTATATAACACGTGATACGAGATGATCTAATGGACATGTATAGTTGAGTGTAGGAGGGTTTGTGAAGCATAACTCTATTAATATATACATAGATGAGCATCAATATTACATCTATCTTGGCAAAAGAAAATTGTTTCGTCCTATTCAGTTGTGTTGTCCACTATCTTTCCTCTTATATTTGACATATGGAAATAGGAAAGTAAAAGCAAATAAATGAATGGGAAGAACAAAATAAACTTGCAAGTGATTGAACAATTAATTTGATGTGACCGTTCAAACTTTTGAAGACTTCTTATGTCATTTGTTTGAAGTTAAAACAAGTATTATATGTATATATTTTTCTCCTTGATGCAACTAACACATACAAGTAGGATCTAAGGGTGCGAGATCCAATTTTTTGGAGAAGCACTAATTTAATTTTCCAATTTAAGTTCAACCCCCTTGAAACTTACAAGTGATGTAAGATTATTCTCACTCAACACATGCATCCAATAAATTGATTTTCTTTTTACATTTTTTTTTTGTTCGTTGAAAGCAACAGCCACACAAGTTCATTAATTAGGTGTCGTCCTCCAACGAGTATTACAATTTTGGGCATGACATAGGCGGTTAACTAAATGGAATGCTCTATTTTTATAAAATAAAAGTAAACAGAAACCTTGGTCACGGTTTTAGATTCATTTATAGAGTTCTATGAGATCAGCCCGAGACGGTTCATTCGAATTATTCGTTATAGTTCGAAGTAATTTCTGGTCATCTAACCAATGATCATCGACAGAGTTGACTTGCGGTCTAATCATTTTATATAATAGAGAGACCTATGTAGGACCAATGACCCTTACCTATCTTTCAAAATGTTTTTGCTTCTTGCTCAAATCTATCAAAATGAATTTGAAATGGTTTTCAATCTCTTATTGTTTTGAATGATTCAAATGTTTTCAAAACTATGTCAAAGTGTTTTTGATTCATTGAAGGTGCCTTTGATTTTTAAAAACTTAGTTTTTAAGTGTTTCAAGGCCTCTAGCATGCTACGGTTATAGCGTGTTAGACAACTAGTCAAAGATTTTCAAGTTTTTTGAAAAGTGACCAGTGAGACTGGTAAGAGCCCAAATTTTTAGTGAGGCTCTCTGTCACTTGCCTAGCACATTAGGACAGTGGCCAACGTGTTGGCCAATACTCAGAAAAATGGCCGAGTCTTTGAAATTTGACTCAGCGCGTTGGTACAGAGGGCCAGCCCGCCAGTGGCCTAGAGGATCAAAAACCAAAGCTCTCTGGAAAACTAGCCAGCATGCTAGGACAGAGCGCCAACGCGCTGGAGCCTCTTGTCATAGCAAACTGACATATCTGAGTTTTCTTGAAAGCGATGTGTAATTTTTATTTCCCTTTTTGTGCTATGCTATTCTTCCATGTTTTTCATTGGATCTGTTCCTATCTCTTTGATGAAAAACCTAATTCATTGTACCACAAATTTTAATTTTAATTTTAAAGTTTCTTGGAGATTGAAACCCTAGTTTTGAACATTCTCTTGCGTTCATAAAATTGTGTTCTTTGTTAGACACAACTAGAAAACGATTTGCACATTCTCCTGTGTTTTCTAAGTGTTCAAAATACTTTTCAAGTGATTTGTGAACGGAATTTCATCTTGAGAAAAAAGTTTTCTGATTTTTATTAGAGATCTTCAAAAGCTCTCCAAGTGTTCTTCTCATTTACCTGTGCTCCATCCTTTACCATTTTGCTAAGCATTCTAAAGGAGAACAAATCACTTGTATAAGATTTTGAAGGGTTTTTGGTAAGAGAACATCTTCCCTTTGTATTCATTTCAATTTTTGTAAAGGTCATTGTGTTACTAGTGAGAAAGAATGAGTGAATAGGTTGATTGTAAAGGTTACTCATACCTAAGAAGTGAGATTGTAATAGGTTTGATCCATACCCTTAAAGTAGGATCCACAGTGGATGGTTGGAAAAATCTTGATCGGAGTAATTAAGTCGTGAAAGTAGGCTTGAAGAGCCAACCACGCTAAAATCTTGTGTGCACCATCTTTTACTTGTTTTCTTACTTTCATTCTTGCTGCTTTTTTATTTAGATATTTGAAAGGTAAAAATTCTGCATAAAACCCAATTCACCCCCTCTTTATTCTGGGCTGTTGCTTTTGTTTTGGATTGATATTAACCATTTAGAATAGGATTTTTGCAATAAGTTAAAAGTTTTGTTATTTTCACATTATCTTTATGTCCTTACTGGTTAATTTATTCATACTGTGAACGTACGTTAAACCTAGTCAATTGTTCCGTTACTAATTGATCTAGATCACTTATTACGTTGTGATTAAAATGTCTACATGATATGTTGATTTAAAATAATCACTGGAAAGGGACACATTGTACGTTCGCATGTAAATTCAATTATATACATAAATTATGTCAAATATAATGGTCGATTAGACTTGAACCATGTTGTTCGTGTAGTACTAGTGTATTACCACCAAGTATAAATCACTGCTTTACGTATTGTGTTTATTCAACTTTATTTACCAAAACTTAGGCGATTGCATTCTTAGATTTTTCAACTACTTGAATCTATGTGCTAAAATCTATTGTTTTACCATTATCAAATTAAAAATAATTTAAAATTATGGTTATTTTGTACTCAAATTTCAACCTAAAATCTTTACAAGAAAAGAACTAATTTTAATAGTATTTTTTTTTTGTCATTGAATTATATTTATATTGGACTCGACAACAATCACAAGACAATATGTTTTACCGCCTAGGCTTTGTGTTCATGTGGGGCCCAACAAATCCATATTGATAGCTCTAGATCTCTTGAGATGGAACTCTTTTTCTTTCTCTTGAAACAAAATTTTGGATGCTTGTCTAATTGACATGATGTTGGCCCAGATGTGTCCGAGAGGAGGGTGAATTGGACATTTAACAGATTTTAACCTTTCTCTAAAATCGTTTAAAGAGGTTTAAGCAGATTAAGTAGAGTATAACATATAACACAATGACAGTAAAAGAGACAGTACAAACAGGATTTAGAGTACTTTGACCTCGCCTACATCCACTACCTAACCTCCTCAGTTAAGATTTGTCCAAACTCCACTAAAGATCTTCTTACGGGTGAAGACGGAACCGATACACTTTCTCAACTTACGGTATAAGAGAACCATTATGCTTTCTTAACTTACGGGTGTGAGAAGAACCTTTTTTCAACTTTTGGGTGTGAGAATGACCGTTACAACTTGAACAACACTTGCTCTAACCCAGTGACAAACTTGTAACACCTCGTAGTTTTAATAAAATACATACGTTGAAGTACACGTATATCGATATGTATAATACACGTATTTTATACGTAAGATGATCCATATGGGATCATTCAATATGGGTGCTTACAAGTTAAAAAATGGAGTTGAATTAAATTGATTAATTTATGGGGTTGATTAATTAAATATGTAAATTGAGTTGATGTCACACCCCGCTCGGACACGCCTAAACCGGCGGTACACTCTCGGACGGGACGCGCATTTGGAACAATAATAATAGTAGCAACAGAGTGCACAGCGGAAATACAGTACACAGTACAATACAAATCTGATTTCATATAATTCAGAATACATTTTGTACATAAAATGGTCAAGGGAACATACTCCCAAAATCCCCAAATGAATCATACAAAGGGTATAAAATGTGGGCCCCATAACCTGCACCCAGTCCACCCTAATTTTCGGTGAAAGATTGGATAATAATGGAGTGAGTTTAACGCGCTCAGTGGGTAAATAGTGCATGAGTATAACAATTAATAAAGTAATTGAATAGTTGAATGAGGAGCATGAGATAAAAAAATAAATAAATTCTCTATCTTTTACTATCTATCTCCAAAAAAAAAAACAAAAAAAGAAATGGGATCTCTCTCTCTTTAATCTCTTTCTCACACGTATGAGGAAGAAAAATAAAAGAAAAGAAGAATAGAAAGAAGTTGCAGAATGAAACGAAAGAAAAAAAAAGAGAAAGAGAAGAAAGAGGGAACGAAGAAGAACGGAGGAAGAAATGCAAGATTCGCGTCAAATCAGGACTCGCGGTAAGTGATTTTCACTCTATTTCTTCGTGAAATTTATATCTAAGCTAGATGTAACGATTCTAGCGGAGTAATTTTAGCTATGAGAGTCGTTTTACAATAGTTTTGAAATTGGGGTTTTACCCAACTTGGCTGAAAATTTGTTCGAAAGGTAGAAAAACACTCCCTAGACTGTAGGAACCCCAAATATATGGTTAGATTGAATTTATGTGTTCATTTGGAATTTTTATAGCCGTTGGAAGTTTGTTGGAATTTAGAGTTTAGATTGGAGACCATTTGAATCATTTAAAACCCGATGAAACTCCAGTTTAAGGCTATAGAATGGTAGAATGAACTGTTGCGAGTCCATCGATGCTAAGTTCATGATTTTTGGAGACCGTTTGACAATTTTAGTAAAAATTTACATGTTTCTAATGAATAGTGACGACATGAACAGTACTATATTTATTTCTAGTGAATAAAATGGAATTGAAATCCAGTGAAACTCCGGTTTGATATCATAGAATCGTAGAGAACTGAATTCTGGACGTTTCGATACTAAGATCGTGATTTTTAGATATGATTTGATATTTTTAGTAGCTAAATATATGATTTTTGTGAGTAAAATTGACTGTGGATGCCTTCGCGAACGTGTAAAACCTCAATAAAATACCTGTTGAAGGTAGTAGAATGATAGAATGACTGATTTTACACGTGTCGATGTGGACAGAATAATTTTAGGAATGTTCTAGATTTTTAATAAAATTGATATATGTTCCAGTAGAAAAATAAACTGAGAATTAGTGAAAATATGAATTGGAAATCTATTTTCACTGTTCTTTATTGTGGAAATATCTAGATTGACCACGAAAACGAGATAGTAGTTTCTTCAACTGCTTATGAGTCTTAAATGGAGTTAGAATCTAAATTCACAGATATAATATTTTTTAAGGTTGATCTTTATTATTGGTGATTTGAAGTGAGTTGAGAAATTGAAGATGTTGAATAAATGAAATTGAATTATGTAATGGTTGTGACAGGTTGAATTAGTTGGATTTATGGATTTAAATTGGAGCTGGACTCGAAAGCGACGATGATTGAGTTTAAGTTGGAAAGTGTTGTACTGTGAGTATATTTTCTTGATTTTGGTTCTTGTATGACATTTTATTTATATGAAATTTTATTAATTGTAAACATGTTATATACGTACATGCATTTGGAGTATGCGAGACGTGCGAAGGCAGATCGCATATGTTGTCATTTCGTTAGGAATTAGACCCGGATGAGTGTTACGCGTAACCTCATTGTCAGTAGGCTTGTCCTAACAAGGATTGGAGATCCTTGAAATGACTGTGAATTAGGTAATGAGAGGCTGTGGCTACCTTGTAACGGCCATACAAGGGTTAGACCTGCTCTCTTGCCTTGAAGGAGGGAGATTGTGAATTTCGTGGAAAAGGATGCATTGTTTTCTTGAAAACTCATGAAAATTATGTTGTTGACATGTATAATATATTCGTTGAATGATGCATGTGTTTAATACTTGTTTGAAATGATTTGAAATGACATATTTTTCTAAATGTATATAATTGTCATATCAAGAGATATATTCACTAAGTTGTTGGTTGCTCACTCCATTTCCTTCAATATTTCAGGTACAGAGTTAAAAGGAAAAGCACGAGAGTAGATACGTGAGTTAGAGTCTTATTTTGTTAATGTACGTGTATGCGAAGGAAATGGATTATATTTTCTTTAGTTTCAAATGAATATATATATATCACATCCTACATATATATGTATATATATATATATATATTATCACATAGATGGGTTGTACATGGATTTTCATTTGATATTTTTGGGTTATACTATGCTTGTGATGAAATGAGATGATCAAATATATTTATCAGGTGAGGATTTGATTTGTGAATAAATGGAATGAATGGAATGATGATTATCTATATATATATTTGATTTGATTTGTGGTATATCAGGAAAAATTGTGAATTGTCCATTTTATGGGGAGGTGTTGTCGAAATTTCTGAAAATTTTAGAAAGGATTGTGAGATTATGTGAAGGCTGACAGTGTATTGTATACTGTATATGAGTATATACAGTGTATAATACATTGTGCCGGTCATGACGTCAGCCTACGTCAGGGGCGTCGTGACAAAACTAGTCACTAATATCAAAGTACAAGGTGAGATATGATTCTCTTTACTTAGAATCAAAAGGATACTTACAAAGCTTTAAGATGAACCTTTTGTTATCATAGATTCAATAAAATATGTATGATGAAGTTCGGCTGAAAACTGGTTCAAAAAGCTTTCGTCTTCGTCAATGGATTTATGAAAAGATAAAGATGAAGATCAACTAATCCAGAATACTCAACGTATTTCAAAAATATCGAGAGTTTAAAGCATTGAGTAGAAGATTAACTTCTAAGAGTTTTTGCACAAGTGACAATTGTTAGACGATTCCAAACAAATTCAGTTTTCGTAATTCTTTATTGTTGTTCTATTTGCTACAAGGATATATATATATATATATATATATATATATATATATAAATAACAAAGGCGCAATTTTGATGAAGTTAAGTAATTTTGGTGCACAAACTTATTTCAAACAACAGACACATTCTTTCTCAAAAAGGATATGATTCAGTTTGTGCAACAACAACTGAATCTTTTGATCAATCATGAGAATAGAATGTTTTGAAAAGGTTTAAGAACATTTTGAAAAGATTCAAAAAGTTCTGAAAAAGTGTTGCGTAGTTCTGAAAAAATAAACTGTAAAAGTGCAGATGTCAGCTTTGTGACAGTGTTGGATTAGCGTCCTGATTGGTTAATCAGCGTCCTGACACATAATAATAACTTTGTCATTTTGTTCCTTGAGGACGCTCGTGGGCCATAAACGTTCTGTTGAACTGTGAAGTGAGAGCGCTATTTGATCGTAAGCGTCCTGATATTTAAAACAAGAAAATTATAAGGGCGCTACTAACGACGTAAGCGTCCTAAAGTTTTAAAACATTTTAAAACAACTGAAAAACATAAGTGCGCTACTAGGTGATGAGCGTCCTGATGCTTTAACTTGTGAAAACGATAAGTACACTGAAGAATGATCAGCGTCTTGAGAGCTACTAAGTTGGTTCTTAAGTGAGGGTGTTCCTGTTCAAGTAGCGTCCTGAATGTTTTCCAACTTATAACTGTCAGGGTCCTTAAAGATTAAATCATTAAAAACTCGAAAAACAGTCAGCGAGCTGATGTAGAATCAACGTCCAGACAAGTTCACTGGTTGACTTAATGAGGGTGCTACAGATAAAGTAAGCGTCCTGATAGTCAAGTACTTATGCAACTATGAACTCTATCAGCGCGTCCTAATGTATTATCTGTCTTGACTTACTAAGTCTAAGAGGGCGTTGCTAAGACATTAGCGTCCTGAAAGATGTATTAGAGTCCTGATGGACACTTAAATATAGTTTTAATTTTTCATTTAAAACTCGATAAAGGAGATTAAAGTCTTGGTTTTTTGGAATCAAATCAAACATAGAAAATTCAATGTAAATGATTAAAAATCAACTCGGCTAAAACATGTAATCATGAATATTGCTGAATCATATGATAATAGATGTTCTATTACCTAAACACACTCTAATCATATAACGATATATATATTCTTCAAGTGATCATGGTCTTCAGATGGATCTTGACGACATGTTCACCCTGCATCATTGATTCTTCAAAACTTTCATGTAGGATTAGATATGCTATGCATACAATATTTTCGTAGATAGAATGTGGTTTGTAATCATTACAATATCGTTCATATAAGGGACAAACTCTTGTAAGGGACATGAGGATAATTGGTTCAACACATGACTCACTCTATATCTTTCAAGTATACTCCCTTAGGAATGCCTCAAGCAAGGTCATATTTGGCAAGTCTTGAAATGTTATCCATGCCTATATGTGCCAATCTTTTATGCCACAACCATACATCATCTTGTTAAATAGCATTCAAATAAGCAACATTTTGTTCACCAATTTCATGCATATTTGTAACATAAACATTTTTAGTTTTATATGCAACAAATGCAATGGAACAATTAGTATGTTTAACTATGCATTTATTTGTTTCAAAAGAAATATCATAACCCTTGTCATACAATTTGTTGACCCAGATATGTCCAAGAGGGGGGTAAATTGGACACTTAGTAGATTTTAACCTTTCTTAATGTGCGGATTAATGAAAGTAGATTAAAAAAAGTATAACAAATAGATACAGTAAATGTAAATGAGACAATGCAATTAGGATTTATAGTGGTTCGGCCTCCCTACATCCACTACCTAACGTCCTCAGTTAGGATTTGTTCAAACTCCACTATAGACCTTTTTACGGGTGAAGATCAAACTAGTACACATTCTCAACTTACGGGTGTGAGAACTACCATTTCTCAGCTTATGGGTGTGAGAAGACCGTTTCTCAGCTTCCGAGTGTGAGAGGACCGTTTCTCAACTTCTAGGTGTGAAAGGACAGTTACAACTTTGAGCAACACTTATTTTTGCCTAGTGACTAACCAGTTACTGCAAACTGAATACAAGATGAAATATGATTCTCTTTACTCAGAATCAAAGTGATACTTACAAAGCTTTGAATTGAACCTTCTATTACCATAGACTTAGCAAAGTATGTATGATGAAGTTTGGCTAAAAAACAAGTTCAAAGAGCTTTTGTCTTCTTTAATGGATTTTGAAAATGATGAAGATGAAGATCAATCAATCTAGAAGACTTGATGATTTTTTTTCAAAACGATTGTAAGTTCAAGCACGATTGAAAGACGACTAACTTTCAAAAAGTTATTTGCTCAAGTGAAAATTGTTCATACGTTTTTAAATGAATGTCAGTTTTCATATTGATTCGTGGTTTTTCTGTACTAAGCCAACACGTATATATAGAAAAAACAGAGGCACAATGGACTTAATGAATTTTGGCGCTCTAGGTTATTTCAAATACAACGTCTACATTCTTTTCTCGAAATGGATCGATTTAGTATATATCAAATTTAAAATCATACAAAATGTGGCCAGCAATTTATAAGCATTAAGAGAGGGAAATTACAAATAAATCCACTAAATCAATCAAGAACAATTAAAAATATTCAAACCATAAGATAAAACATAAATTCATTAAACCTCTAGATTAAAACTTTAGTTCATCATCAAATTCAAAAATACACAAGAGAAATTCCGAATAAAAGATATGACTACAAAATAAGTGAAGAAGAAAGCCAAGAAAACTTCGTTCTTCTTCTTCTCTAGAATTTTCTGCAACTGGTCTTCTTCTCCAAATATCCCTTGCTTCTCTTCTCTCTACTCTCTACTCCTATTCCCTCTATCTAAAATTGTGTAACCAAAAAAACCCTTGAAAAACCCTAAAAAAATGAATTGATATATATTTCTCCAAAAGACCAAAAAGCCCCCCTCTTACATCTCTCTCTCGTCCATCTTTTGCAACATGGCTTTGTCGCCGTTTGATCCACATTCAAACTCACTTTTAAGCTCTTTATTTACCTACAAAACAGAACATAAAACATAAGTAAATGATTTATATTAAGTGCAAGTATGTATTAACATGTATGATTCTGTATGAACTATGTATAAACATGTAAAGTGTGACAAGATTAATATGCAAACGATGCAATTGACTTTAGGAAAAATACTAAAAATCATGATTATTTTCCTAAACTAGCCTAATGAATTTTATTCATGAAAACTAGTAAACTAACTTATAAAACTCATAAAAATATCTAACTAAACCTTAAACACTAAATGAACTAATTAATGCAAATATGTCTAAAAACTAACTAAATGCACCTAAAAACCTATGAAATTAACAAGTAAAATATTAACCAAAATTCAACTTTTCAAATACCCTGAATTGTTTTCTAGTCAATAATTGATGATGTGATACATTATACTTTTTCACTTATCAATAAAATGATGGAACTTTGTTTACAATATCTTAATACATTGTTTCACTTAAATAACTATGCAGATGTCTGAAAATACTACCAATGGAGGTAGTGATGCACACACGCAATGGCCTCTTTGGCAACTTGTGGCGACTCCTTCAGGATTTGAGTCAAGCCACAACTACTTTGCTTCACCAACTCCATCGCCCCACAGACAGCGATCCTTATCGCCAGAGCATGCATGGCTTTTTCTTAACAGTTTTGCCCGAAACAATCTTGTGCCTTCATCCTAGCAGGATCTTCTACCAAATTGCCAGGCGGCCGGATTCGAGCAACAGCATAAGAAAGCATTCCGCCGCTCAACCTACCGTCCCTGAAACGATGCAACCTGCAGAGCCCTACACCACCATCTGTTAGGCAAAGGTTAGAACCTTCTGAGGACGAATCCAACTTTATTTGCCCTCCATTGTTTGATGATGTTGAGGATTCCACCGGCAACAGTGCTATTCAGGGACCTTACAGGCACCACCTTGAACTAGCAAGTGATGACGACAACGATGAATCTCACGCTGACAACAATCATCACTACACGGACTGAATTTCGAGGGCAAAATCCTTTTAAGGGGGGTAGAGTGTAATACCCTAGGATTGCACAAAAAAAATGGAACTTTGGGCAACCTGCCTAAAGGTTCGAGCATTTTTTTTTTTCTATAAAAGGAGGGCTTCCCCCCCTCATTTTCACACCAATCCAACTCTCTCCTCTTGTCTGAAAATCTCTATTTCTCTCTATCTTTCTCTTTTTTTTGAGACTTTCTTCATGAGACGCCCTTCGCGGTGCAACGCACTTCTGCCCGGGGGAAGGAGCCAGTTCTCGAAGGAGTTATTATCTAAAGGTGGGGAACGAAACATAGGTTTGCATGCCTTATGACTTTTATTAAAGTTTACATTCATTTATCATTATGTATACTATTCATTTACACTGCATTATTGCGTATAATGTTCATACCTATTATACTTATGCCTGCATATTTGGAGTTCATGTATTACACTATTGCGATGTCTGATTAGTCGTCAATCTGGCTCAACCAGACTCAGTTTTGTCCTCAGTAACTTTAAATAGTGGACGGGAGGCAGCATGTTGCTCTAGACGATTGATATTTAAGTGGACCTCGTGTCTCACCTCTCAAGCTGGAGACTGATTTGGTTGGTCTTATTTGAAAGCTATTAGCTTGTACAAGTGATACTGAATGTCCTAACCTTGCACGTAGTGATACCAACCCTGATAAGGATCGCCAGACGTTGCTAAATCCTGTCTAATGTTAGTAAAGACCGGACTTGTTCATGCATTGGCATCATACATAAGCACCACCTAAGGACGTATGTGGTTTATGATCCACAAAATAGTTAGAAACAATGCTCACTATTATTGATATTTCTCTGGAGAGGGACGTACAATGAAAACCTGGGTTTACCTAGGGAGGGACATTTGTACATGAATCCAGGGTGTCGTTCCTGAGGAGGGACGTACAATGAGAACCTGACTACTCCTGGGGAGGGACATCTGTAGTGAACTCAGGCGACGTACCATCATGAAACCAATACGAGACACTGTCATGCATACATACATGTATTGATTATGATGCTCTAATGTGTATTTATGATATTTGATTATAAAGTTTGCTTTACTAATTCTCATATTCACGAACTATTTTACCCACTGGGCATTAGCTCACCCCATTGTTATCTAATTTTTCACAGGAGATTAGGGTGAACTGAGTGCAGGTTTTTGGGCCCACATTTTGTAACTCTTTATTTATTCATTGGAGATTTTGGGAGGATGTTCCCTTTTCTATTTCATGTACAAGAATATATTCTAAAATTAATAAAATCAAACTTGTACATTATTGTGTTCTTGCGCACTCGGTTATTGTTATAATGTATTCGCACCCCGTCCGTGAGTGTTCCACCGATTTAGGAGCGTTCGGGCGGGGTGTGACATCCCATCTTTTCATGTCGAAAGTCTCACAATACTGTAACAAAACATGAGTAGATACTTCAGTAATACACAATGCATATCTCCATTTACATATTAAATCACATAATATAAGATTAGTGTATGCAATTAACATAATATAATAATTATAAAAAATAATGCAACTCTCCATCCGCACATTGTACATACCAGATTCCAAGTGGGGGTAATGGAATTCCATCCCCAATGGGATTAATCTCCGCTTTTCAATCTCGGCATTGTGTAATGAATAGAAAGTGATCCAAAGCCCATAATTGAAGCAATAATAGTTGCCCAAATATTGACGAGCATCTTTATGAGACGCTTTGCATAACTCTTTATATAGCCATGCAAAAGAAGCACTACCCTAGCTATACTGACCAGCAACGTCAAAGTTCTCCAATAATGACAAAAACATCCAATTCACTTTATTATTTGACTTATCTGAGAACAAATATCCTCCCATCAATTGCAATATGTAAGCAAGTGCATACCGCTCCACATCAACATCATTTGCATCCTCATCCAACCCTCTAAACTGGGATGTAAGAGCCTCAAGCCGTAAATGACACCCTTTCAAATGGCTTTGCCTCTGCGTAGAACCCAATAAATGCTCACATACATCTTCCCATCGAAAATCTGCAGTTCTTGTGACAGCTTTGTCTTCCACGACATACTTAGCTGTATTACTATATCCTCCAAAGTAATTGTACGCTCTCCTACTTGCATATGAAAGGTGTGTGTCTTAGGTTGTCATCTTTCAACTAAGGCTGTTACCAAATGCCAATCCAATGCAATAAATCCCACCCTTGCAACACCATAAAACCTTAATCATACCAAATAAGGTACAATCCTCACATGAAGTGGTAGGGAAATGGTACAATGCACAATGACATCGCGTCGTCGTAAACTTAACAACTGCGTTACCTATATAACACAAACATATAAACTAAATACATGAATTACTTGTTATGGGCTAGACTTCAAATATATATGTAAGACCAATGGGAACTAGACTAGAAAATGATTATGTGACAAATCAAACAATTTAGAAACAAGACAAATTCCTCAAAAGAAAATACATTTTATATTTTATCCATAGCATACATAAAAAAATATAGTTAGCCAAAATATGCACACTTCAACAAAATTAACAAGATTTTCAATTTACTATTCCAATGATCTTATTATCATCAACATTTTCAAAATATGCTTGTGAGGGCCACCGAATTATAAACTTTGGAAAAACATAGCATAAACTACTTAAATTACCTACTCATCTCAAGCAATGCTCGAGCGATGATGACTCTGCATAGATATAATACAGAGTCATTAGACGAGTCTGGATCTATGTTGATCACCTGTCAAATCAACAAAAAAGCATAAGTGCACACTCAAATTATGTATAAGCTTAATTTAAAATGAGTATGAACATAAAATAACGTTGACATTCAAATGACTCAAACAAATAAGCTTAACATGATTGCATCAAATAGCATAAACAACATTAAGTAATGCATGAGGAGAGTTCTTCAGGATTCAATTAACTTTTCCTTGGTTTTTTAGATTTATCAGTGCTTTACAATTTATGTGGGTAGGTTTCATTTAAAACATCTACATAAAATCTACATGTGTACCTAGCTTTCAAACTAATCTTTTGCTTCCCCACACAAAAACAAAAAAAACCTAATCTACTTTTTTATTTTATTTTTTTATTATACCATTTCCTTATTTCAAGCTTTTAAATATAATATTATTTTGTGATCCAAGATTATTTTTTTTATTAATTTTATCCTTTTACAACTTAATTAATTCTACTACTTTGTGATGTATATATTCAAACAAAATATTTGTAAAGCTTAATATTCTAATTATTTATTTTGTTGCAATTTTAAATTAATTATTTATATTTGTATGTTATAATATCATACAAATTTGTGCATCCACTTAGGAATAAATTTAAATGAAGATATTCACGTGCAACGCACGTGCATGTCCACTAGTAAGCTTAATAATTATTCTATTGCCTAAATATACAAGTTTTTTTAAGTAGGTTATAAGCTTCATTTAAAATGAGTATGAATATAAATATGCAAAAATTAAAAAAATTGTGTTTTAAAAATGAATAAAAAAAGGTTCACGGGGCTACAATTCAATGACATCTAATAATTTTTTTTTTAAACAAAAAATTGTATTTACAAAATCTTTATTTCATCTTTAAATTATATTCATTCGAAAATTGCCACGTTTTGCTTGTTCTCCTAAAATATGCTATGCTCCACCAAAACTACAAAGAACACACAAGATTCCAACAACCTATATATAGACATTACATGAAAGTTAAGTATCCAATAAACTAACCACTAACCACTAACCACTAACTTTACCTACTATCTTAACTCCTAAAAAGTAGCGACAAAACAAAACAACTCTCAGCAGCAATAAAGCCAGACTCCAATAATCAAAACAAATGTCAAACCATGACTCTAACTATTAAACAAATGGCTGAAGACTCGGTCAAACTAGAACTGCCACAATAACACTACTTAAATAAAATAATAATTCTTAACAACCAAAATGACAAAAAAATACACAAGATTCTATATTGAATAATTTCTTTTAATTATAAATATGAAATTAAATGAGGAAGCAATAGTTACCAATGTAAAGCCACTTGGGAAGCGATAGCTACCAATGACCGCAGCTCAACTGAAGGCAATTCAGATTCGGGAGAAGTGTTTTGCCTTATGGCAAACACTGAGGTAAAATCTGAATTATTTGATGAATGTGATGATCTTTTTGATGCCCGTGACTATGACTATGTTAAATCATGTCTTGATATAGAGGAAGATAAAAAAGAATACCAAGCTTAAGAAAAGCTTAATAACAACCTTTGAAGATAATCTCAACAAGAAGCCATTGACACCATGACCTTAGAGAAAAAGAAATTGACAAACAAGCTTGAGACACTCAAAAAGAGTGTTGATGACTTGACCAACATTGTGAAGAAATTCACAAATGGACAAAAACACTTTGATATGATGCAGGGTCCCAAAGGTGTGCCTTTGATAAGGCCAGGCTTGGTTAGACAAAAGGGTCAAAATGGAAAAGTGGTAATAACTTGTTGACCAAAAGACCGACTTGCCATTATTGTAATAGGCAAGACCACACCATTCTTAGATGCCCTCTTAAACATGTTAAGAAGGGTAGACTAGCTTAGGTAGAAAAGACTGTTTTGAATGATGCTAACTTGGATGGACCCAAAACAACTTGGGTACCAAAGTCAAAAGTCTTTTATGTGGTGTAGGATGGGTCTCAAAATAACATATGGTATCTCGACAGCAGCTGCTCAAGGCACATGACAGGAGATAAATCCAAATTTTTTAGCCTAGCCCGCAAGCTTGGAGGGAACGTGACCTTTAGAGACAACGACAAAGGTAAAATTGTTGGTATTGGTACGATAGGTAATAGTTCTCTTTAAATTCATGATGTTCTTTTTGTTAAAGGCCTAAAGCATAATCTCTTGAGCATAAACCAATTATGTGACAAGGGTTTTGATGTTAGTTTTGAAGCAAATAAGTGCATCATAAAACATGTCAATGGTTCCATTGCATTCATATCATCTAGGCATAAGAATGTATACTGTACAAATCTTGATGATATATGTGATCAAAATGTATCTTTTCCTAGTGTTGTTGTATGTGATGATGTTTAGCTTTGGCTTTGGCATAGGAGATTAGCTCATGTCAGCATGGACAACATTTATAGACTTGCCAAAAATAAGCTTGCAAAGGGCATTCCTTAGGGATTGTACCTAAAGGATAAGGTTTGTGAACCTTGTCAACTAAGCAAGCATACCAAATTAGAGCAAGAAAATCATGTCTACTTCCAGATATCTTGAAATGATCCACATGGATCTCTTTGGACCAACCCAAACACAAAGCTTATTAAGCAAATCATATGTGTTTGTTATTGTTGATGATTTCTCTCGCTTTACTTGGGTGTTCTTTTTATCTCATAAGCATGAAGCTTGTGATGTATTCATTAAATTCTGTCATAGAGTAAAGAATAAAAAAGGTTACAAAATAACCATCATTTGAAGTGATAGAGGTGGAGAGTTTATGAAGCAAACAAGGTTATACTCACCATCTCTCAACCCCTAGAACTCCACAACAAAATGAAGTAGTAGAAAAAAAAAATAGAACCTTACAAGAAATGTGTAGGACCATGTTATGTGAGTTTAATGTTTTGCAGCTCACTTTTGGGCCGAGACTATAAACACAATGTGATACATCTTGAATGGAACTTGATTAGGAAGAGCATGAAAAATACCCCATATGAACTATGGAAGGGTAGAATGCCAAATGTATGACGCTTTAGAGTCTTTGGATGTAAGTGCTACATCTTGAATGACAAAGACAATTTGGATAAATTTGATCCAAAATCTGACATTGGCATATTTCGTGGTTATTCCTCCCATAGTAGAGCACATAAAGTGTTCAATAACACCACTAGAGTTGTAGAGGAATCAATCCATGTTAAGTTTGATGAGTGTGACCCTAGGCAAAAGCTCAGTGATAATTTAGAAAAGCTGAGTATTGATGATGATGATAAGGTTCCTAAGGATTCAAAGGACTTAGAAGATAATGTTGATCAAAACTTAGAAGTCGCAAATAATTCTAGGCTTCTCCTTAGTCACCCCATAAAGCAAATTTTAGTTGACCCATTTAAGGGAGTGTCCATGTTGTGACCCCAAAATTTCTTCCGCCTAGCCCATACCCCAATTTCATAAGTGCCTAACTCTACGTGCTCATAATTGATGAAATGCTTGTTGTATGTTCATGTTGTGTGATATGTATGTTGCTTGTTTGATGTTATGTGTGCATGTTCTTGCATGTTTTGACATGTCTTTATGGTGTACAATGAGTGTGCAAGGTATCAGAATGATCGGAAGTTCATTTGGGGCTGAAAAATATCGAAAAATGTGAATCAGGGCCCTGGAACGCGTTCCTTACCTGGAGGAATGCGTTTCTCAATGGTCGAGGCATGCTCGGCCTGGGAAAGGTTGTGGAACGTGTTCCACCAAGGTGAAATACAAAAAAAATGAGAAAGTTTTGTCTGGGCCTCACTCTTGACTTGGCTTGGTATATACCCTTTTTTGTCTCTCATTTGCACATTTACAACACTTGAGAGAGGGGAAAGAATATGAGAAGAAGAAGAGGAGAGAAACTTGGAGCTTTTGGTGATCTTGATCAATCTCTTCCAAGTTAGGTGTGATTCACTTTTTCCCTTCATAAAATCTCCTTAGAATGTGTTGGTGTGCTTCAATTTGATCTACGAAAAGCTATGGGTGGCAATTTGGGAGGAGCCCCAAACTAGGGCTTGGTTGCATGTTTTTGAAATGGTTTAGGAATGATGGGAATGAGCTCCCTAAACCTTGAACCACACCCTAAGCCTTAAACCCCACTTTTATTGTTGCATGAAGTTAGGGTTTCCATAGAAACCTTAAGAAGCAAAACGCATGCTTAGGACTTGGATTCCTAAGATGATTTGAAACCCAATGGTGGCAATTTCCCCAATTTTTGATGAGAAATTGTAGGTGCTCCATGTAAATGACCTTGACTTAGAAGTTGGACCTAGGGTGCTCCATTTAGTATGCATGTGACTTATGTTGATTATGTTAGCATGCTTAGATGATTTATGGAGTTAATTTGGGATTTCCCATGGTGTTTCATGTTGGCTAGTTCAAATTGGCCATGATTGGCCTATTGTAGAGAATTCCTGAATTTTGGGGCTTATGATGTAAATTGACTTGAATTGGGAAATTTAGTGGGTTGTGACCAAATTGAGCATGAATTAGAATGATAAATGATGAAGTTGGCCATGATGATCATGTAGGGACTTAGGCCTAAGTGTTGGGCTTTCGTCGTGACATTGGGCATAGATGATGCCTATCTGATGAGACTTGGGAATTGAAATGATCTAGATGTTCCTACATGAATTAGGATGTTAAATGATACAATTGGCCTAGTTGGCCATGTTGAGACTTAGACTAATGATCTTGACTTAGGTTGTGTATTTTGGGTTGATGAATGTGGATCATAAGTGGAATCAAAGAGTATGTATGTGTGGTTTTGATTCCACATGGTTTGATATGATGAGTAGTGTGGTTGACCTAAATGGACTAGGTGTTGGCATGAATTATGTGCATTGGATGTGTTGTGAACATGGATATTGATATTTATGGATTTATGGGTAATTGCAGGATTTAAGTTGGAATTGGGTAACCTGCGTGTGAATAGGACTTGCTCTCACTGGCTTGGTTGAAAGTAGACTTTGTTTATGTTTTAAATCCTTTATGTCATCATATGAAACTATATGTTGTATGTTGGAAAGCATGAATTGTGTTTTAAATTGCCATTTTATGTGTGTAAAACCTTATGGACTTGATGAGTCTTGCCTCTGAAAAGAGTGAAGCCATAGGCCTGTTACAAGGACCTAACTGACTAACTGACTAATAGAAGCTACGCTTTTGTATGTCCTTGTGAAGGGACATTACAAGGCTAGTATACTAGAAGGAATACTCGACCATGCCATAGGAGGGTTTTGAATAATGGAAATCTGGGGTAAAAGATGTGATCGCAATGACACATACTAGTAGCTCCTATGAATATTGGGAATCGAAGAAGAACGACATGTCTTACTGACATGGATTACTAACTTCATTAATGAGAAAATCCGGGGAGGAACAACATGACCCTAAAGGCATGTACTATTAACTCTGTAAATGCAAAAATCAGGGGAGGAACTACATGATCTTAAGGACATATACTATTAACACTGATGGACATGAGAATGGAATAAAATGATGGTTTCTCTTTTGCATTAAATTATGTAATGTGTGCTTGATATCTATATTAATATGCTTTATTCATTGTTAGCATTGGCATGCACACATAGATCTTATTTGATGAGTGATTGATGGCATATTTGAATTCTATTCACTTTTATTTTCCTTTTATAGGAACCATAGCCCAAGACAAGGGCAAGAGAAATATTCTCGACCAAGTACCTAGCAAGTGGCAGAGCTTAGTTTTGGGATGTGAGTGTGTAGAAGAGGTTTCTTGTATACATGGTTCACTTGTATGTGGATATGATAGACATTTGTATTTTTTGTAACTATGTATATGTAACACTACTAAAGTGGCCTAGTTTGGGAGTTTGAGTTGTATTATGTTTAGATGTGCTCTTGTGGACCCTAGACTTGAATTAATTAATGATGGAATGACAGGGCATGCCTATTTTGTATTTGAGGTTGTTATCTATTTGTGTTTGAATCATTGTGGATGCCTAGTTGTTGATAGTATAACTATTCAGGTTTTATTAGGTTGTTGTTGGAAAAAAAGGACTTTATGGAGAGTCTGGTTAAGGCTTGCAGGGTCCTAATCGTCTCATGGATGATGGGGTGGTTGGCGATGTATACACTGGGCGTCTTGCCCTGACATTCTGCACGCTATCCCCGTGGGAGATAGTGGTCCAGGGTTGGGGTCGCCACAATTTACTAGAATTGCGATTAACAAAGATCAAGGGCATGTAGCCTTTATATCTCAAATTGAACCTTCTAATGTTGGAGAAGCTCTAGCCGATGAAAACAAGATTCTTGTTATGCAACAAGAATTAGACCACTTCATTAGAAACGAAGTGTGGGAACTAGTTCCTAGACCCTTTCACTAATTTGTTATAAGAACAAAATGGGTTTTCAGGAACAAAAAAGGATGAGAAAGGAGTGGTTATAAGAAACAAAGCCAGCTTAGTTGCCCAATAATACAATCAAGAAGAAGGAATACGTGGAACAACCCCCATGTTTTGAGAATTCTCAAAATGCAAAACATGCGTATAGACTTCATAAAGCCTTGTATAATTTGAAGCAAGCTCTTAGAGCTTGGTATGATAGACTTAGTTCTTTCCTTCTAGGTCATGAATTTCATAAAGGGAAACTAGATCCTAATTTGTTCATTACGTACAAAGATTTTGATATATTGTTAGTGCAAATATATGTTGATGACATTATCTTTGGTGCTTCATGTCGAGTGCAAAACTGCAAGTGCACGATGTCAAGTAATAATATATCCCAATGAGAGATCGGGTATCGTCCTCAGGGATATTAACTACACTATGTTGGTCCACCCAAGAGGGGGGTGAATTGGGTGTTATGGCCGGTTTTGACAATTTCCAATTTTTTTGGTGGAAATCATTTGATTGATTCAGTTATGTACTCAAATTAATTCACAGTGCACAGTGAGATGCTGAAAGTAGAGACAATGCACACAAAGGATTTTTACGTGGTTCGGAAAAATTATTTTCCTACATCCATGCTTAGAGAAACCATCTCTAGGATTCCACTATACTGGATGAAACTTCAAGGGTGTGAACCAAACCATTAGAATGTCTTTTCCAGGCTCAAGAAAAACCTATCCTTTTCACAGGCTAAGGACACTTGTTCCTTTTTCGGGGGCAAAGGAAGGTCAATATCCTTTTTACGGGCTAAGGAAGAGCCACTTATTCCTTTTTAAGATAAAAGGTGAAACTATACCTTGATTCCAACCTTGGAATCACAAGTTATGTACCATCACTTTGACTTGGTTTGTTTTCAACCTTGAAACAATCCAACACTACTGAATATAGAGATTATAATGTTTGTTCTATACACTAGAATAATTACAATGAAGCTCACAACACATATTTCCAAATACAAGATATGAAAGTTAAGCTCAAAGAGAGAGAGAGAGAGAGACCTTACAGTGCATTTACCTTTCTTGCAACAGTTTTTGCTCAAGAATGCATTTGATGATGATTTGAATGAAATCCGGAAAGTTCACTTTGAAAATCTTTTCAAAATCATCTCATTTGGTTATGGAAATGCTTAGCTTTAGTACGTTCAAGAGTGAGAAATGGTATGATGTTTGGAAAACACTTAATGCACTCACACTTTTTCATACTCTGTTTTTCTTTCTTTCTTTTCTCTTGGTATTCATGGTTGTGTTGCTCAACTTGAGCAAACCAAAATGTGAAGCTCAAAACCAGAGATTGTTCATCACTTCTCAATACTCAAAGAAAAATGACCAACTTGCAAAAATGTGCTTAGGCTTGGTTTCAAAATCAGTTGGTGCCTTGGAAATGAGCATTTGCTGGTTTTAAAAAAAATGTAGTTGCAAGTTTCAAGAGAATGATTTGAATTCAAGAAATTGTTTAATCCAAAGTAGTTTTGGGCGTGCTAGACAACGAGAATCATCAGGTGTTAGTAAAGAATATTTCAGTAGGAATCGCATGACAAAATTGTGCAAGGTTTAAAGAAATCGAGCATGTGAAAGTTCCACATTTTTCCATTAGAAAACTCAGTTTCTGTCTCCGCCAATGATAGCGCACAATCGCACTGTTCACTTAGTGCTATATTGGATTATAGCGGGTTGTTGTGCTCGATATACTGAAAACGACCGAGAGTGCCAACTTTTGGATTTTTTGGATAGCGCGTTATCATCCATGATAGCGCACTATCGCCCAAAACTTGACATTGACAATAGCGGGTTGTGAAGCTTGATATCTTGATATGACCGAGAGTTCCTGATTTCGAAACTCTGTGATAGTGTGCTATAGCCTGTTTTCCATAAACTCAGTATTTTGACCATTTACTCAATAGCATGCTATCATCCCATGATAGCGCGCTATTGCCTTCTGGAAATTTAGGCAAATAGCTGGATAGCGTGCTATAGGTTCCTGATTTTGGAAAAATCAAACTTTTGACATTCAAGAACATTTCCATTGAATCAAAACATTTTGATATAGGATTAAATACTTTTGAATCAGTGAAAACACATTGTAAACAAGATTGAAACCTTTTCAAAAACCATTTTTACAAGATCGTGCTAAAAATTAAAACATTTTTGAAAGCTTGAAATCTTCGAATAACTAATGCATGATTTTGAAGATGATGATTGAGCAAACTGGAGCAAGTAGGTTACATCATAATTCTAAGCAAAAATAGGACTCTCAACCTCTTGTTTCTTCTTTCCTCCAAGTTGTCCAAGCTTTGCATGTGGTTGATCCTTTGCTTTGATCTTTTACTTGAAGGACTCAAAGTACTTTGATCTTGTATTTGCTCTTCTCTACTTAGGTGTTGAAATATATACTAGATGGAAACATTAGCATTATTTGTTATATTATTTGTTAGCATCAAAACACTTAAGAGAATGCTAAGTGGAAAACCACTTGGGCCAACACACTAGCTATCACGTTCTAACCCTAATTTTATCTAGACAATGGAAATCGAGTGATTGAGTAATTAAAACAGCAATTAAAACAATTAACTATTAACTAACAATGCAATGTAAATCAGATAGGAAATCAATGGGAGAATATACTAGAGGTTTGATGTCACATCTCTCAACTATGTCTATATATATATATATATTATTAAATTAGTTCTTTAGCTTATAAGTCGAAAATCCTAACATTTCTAATTCCCTCTTTTGGAGCATCAATTAGAGCATATTATTGTTGTCTTGGTTTAACTCTTTCGATGAAGACCAAAAACAACAATAACTTACTAAGATCTGTGATTTTCACCTAACGACTTCAAAGGTTCTCAATCTCCTTGTGAGTCTCACGATAACCTAGGTTATACTCTCCAAATTCCAATCCAAGGTACCCTCTTTTGGAGCATCTACCTCGAGTCTATGATCAGTCAATCCTTGATCAGGGGATCAAAAGCTTTACGTCCAGAAAAATATAAATAAACTCAAAACTTCATTAATAATAATTAAGAAATAAAAGCTAAGATATAGTATCAAGTTTGGATCTATCTACTCTCTAGAAAAGAGGTTTAGTTCATAATTAAAGACATAAAAATATTAAATAATGATGTAAACATGAATTGGAACAAAGGAAAACAAACTAGAATGGTGTAGAGATTTTCAATAATCTTCAATGCGAATCTTCTTCTCCACTTTTCTCTAGTCGTCAGACTTTCGGCGCCACAACCTTCAATCCTGCGTGCAATTCTGGGACTTAGCCAATTTTCCACTCTTTTCTGATTGGGTTCTTCATAAATCATGATCTAGGCTTCTCATATGGTGTGTCCATCATTCATGCTCACTTTCACGCATCTAAATACCTACAAAACAATGCATAACAAGTAATTAACACACTCAAAACATAAATTGATTCAACATATAAACTAACAAACCAAAATAATGCATAAAAACTAATTTATTCCTAAACTAACAAATGCATCAAAACTAACATAAACACACTAACCTAGTGCATAAATCATCCGAAAATACACCTAAAACATGTTCTAAAACCTATCTAAATATGCAACTATCAAATACCCCAAAACTTAGGACTTTGACTGTACCGAGCAAAGGAAAAACAAAACAAAAACTCAATTAACGTATCAATAAATAATCTACCATCCTATTCCCAGACAAATTAAGAATTTGATTCAAAATATTATGCAAGATCATCGTTATGGCTTCAAAGATCACATTAAAAGATAATAACTCATCGGAAAGTTTCAAGAGTGTTAGAGATGTCTAGATTTTCAATCCAACTTCTAACCTAACCTCATCTTCCATTCTCAAACACAACATCACATAGTTAATCCCATACAACCATTCATGAAATTCATAGATAAGTGCAAGCAAGCATAAAGTGTAAGTGATCTCAAATAGATATATATATAAAGTGAATCCCATAGGCAAATCTTTCATACCACTCTCCACTAATGTAAATCACATGCCATTTAGAATCAATAGGTCTTTCTTAAGTTGTAATGCATGGCCAAGGTTCAAAGGTAGGGAAAAATTGAAAACATTTAGGCTCAAAACACCCTAAACACTTTGATCATTTACAAACATCCACGACATTACATATAGAACCAAAAACCCAATTTCAGCACATATACCTTTTCTTTAAATGGTCAATCTTTTTATTCTATTCCCCATTCTTTTGTTTGTTTGTTTTCTTATTTTCAAAGAACAACTACACCCCCAAACTTATTTCTTTTCATAATCATGGGCATAACATCCTTTCCTTCTCTCTTTTTTTTTTTCATTTTTTTTGCAATAAAATTCATAAGCAAACTTCACATTTTTCTCTTCTTTTTCACCCTTTTTCTTCATTTTTCTTTTCCATTGTTCTTTAATCCAAATAATAATACTCCAACATGATCAAAGTGTATAAGGTACATAGGTTGAAAAAGAGGGAAATTAAACATGATAAGCTCAAAATTCCTGATGTATAGGTAACAAAGAAAAGGATAATCAGCTTAAAGTGGGAACTATGGGTATAATAAAAAGTAAGGTAGGTTATTTGGCTTAAACTTATTCAAACATGGCCTAAATCATTTTCCTCATAGCATGCTCTCTAGGATTTTGCCTCAAGTGATAATCAAATTTGTTCTAAGATCCATAAAGATTTAATATATAACTTTACTTATAAAAATCTAATCCAAACAAATCATGATTCCACAAAATTAACCACATTAGACATATAGAGAATTTCAAACAAAGCTAAGTTCAAAGTTCAATCAACCACATAGACTAAGTAATTTACTCTCTACATTCTTCTAGAGTTATGTTCATGTATATGTTCTCTTATCGTTGGCCATTCAGAAAATAAAATAAAAATTAACATCAAATTAGAATTTGTAGGATCATAGGATATCCTAACCTAAAACTACCATATCTTCGCCATGACAAGTCAAAAATCGAAACTCTCCCCCCAAACTTAAAACAAGCATTGTCCTCAATGCTGCACAATAAAAATAAAAAATAGAGAATGGATGGAAAAAAAATGAGAGGTTGAGAAAACCCACTGTAACCCAAAGTCTCCACATAAGCTCTTCATCCACTCCATGTATCTCGCATAGGGACCCCCAAACTTACTTTAGAACCTGGAAAGGAAAAGAAACAAAACTTGTCAATGGTATGAAACTCAAAGCTATACTACAATGACTAAAAACATAAAACACAAAAAAAAGAAAATTCCAAAACCGATGGGTTGCCTCCCAACAAGCGCTTAGTTTAAAGTCCTCAGCCTGACTTCTTTCAATCTCCTCAATTAGGGTCCTCCAAAGATATATCGTCCTCATGCGCATGCTCTTTTCCATAGTAGTGTTTCACCCGATTTCCATTGACTCTAAAGAGAGAGCCTTCTTTGCTATGCAACTCTATTGTGCCATATGGAAACACTTTCTCAATAATAAAAGGACCCGACCACCTAGACTTCAATTTACCCAGAAACAAGGTCAACCTTGAATTGTATAAAAGAACCTCTTGTCCTAGCTTGAACTTCCGCTTCATTATCATCTTGTCATGCCATTGTCGGGGATTGATTCACTCTATTTGCACTAATATCGTTAGTAACTAACTTTGATTTTAATTTAGATTTTTCTTTTGCTTTTTTTGCTTTTTCTTTTGTAGAGCAATGGAGCACAATTTCAACCACTCAACTTTTCAAGATATTTTCGGGCAAGTTGATCCTATTACAACATTTCCTGCATCAATGTCCAATCTTCAACTTGAAATATCAAAACTTCAAGATGCAAGATCTCAATGGGAATGATGCTTCATCGACCTTTGTGTTTCTATTTGAGGATTGTTCGTATGAATTTTTATGGGAGAAGTGCACAAGTATGGTGATTCCGTCATTAATGTTGAACAATGAGGAAGATGGGAGGATGCTCGAAATAATAAGAAAACACACTCGATTCAAATGAGAAGAAAAAGTCGGGATGATGACTTTAAACTAAGCGCTTGATGGGAGGCAACCCATTGGTTACTTTTATGTTTTCTATTTTTATTTCTTTATTTGGTTTATTTAGTTGTTTATAATTCTACCTTTGCCAATGACTTGTCATTTTCTATCTTTTTCTTAGGTTCTAGATCAAGTTTGGGGGTCCTTATGCAAGCAACATGAAGAGGATGAAGAGCTTATGTGGAGATTTCAACCCTTTGGGTTCAAGGGGGTGTTCTCAACCTTTCCTTATTTTATTTCCATCCATTCTCTGTTTATGTTTTTATTGTGAAGCATTGAGGACAATGCTTGTTTTAAGTTTGGAGGGAGAGTTTTGATTTTTGATTTGTCATGGTGAAGATGTGGTAGTTTTAGGTTAGGATATCCTATAATCTTACAAATTCTGATTTGATTCTAATTTTACTTTTCTAAATGGCCAATGATAAGAGAACATGTATATGAACACGACTCTAGGATAATGTAAAGAGTAATTTATAAGTTTGTGTGCTTGATTCAACTTTGAACTTGGTTTTGTTGAAAATTCTCTACATATCTAGTGTGGTTGATTTTGTGGAATCATGATTGGTTTGAATTGGATTTGTGTAAGTAAAGTTGTATATTAGATCTCTATGGGTCATAGAACAAGTTTGATTATCACTTGAGGCAAAATCCTAGAGAACATGCCATGAGGAAAATGATTTAGGTCATGTTTGGAAAAGTTTGAGCCATATAGCCTACCTTATTTTTTATATATATCTTTAGTCATCCAGTTGAGCTTATTGATCTTTTCTTTGTTACCTATGCATTAATTCACTTGAGCCATGTATGTTAAAATCCTTATTTTTTTAACCTATGCACTTATACACTTTGATTATGTTGGAGTGTTATCTTTTTTAGGGTTGAAAAGGGGGAATGAAAAAGGGTGAAAAGAAGGTGATGAAGAAAAGTATATTGGGAATTTGCAAAGTTTGCTATATATATATAAAAGAAGAAAAAAAATGAAAAAGATAAGAAAAGGATGCTATGCCCATGATTATGAAAAGAAATAAGTTTGGGATATTTGAAAATAAGAAAATAAGCAAACAAAAGGATGGGGAATGAAATGAAAAATTGGAATATTTAAAGAGAGGATATATGTGCTGAAATTTGGTTTTTGGTTCTAAATGTAAAGTTGTGGATGTTAGGGATTGATCAAAGTGTTTAGGGTGTTTTGAGCCTCAATTTTGCCAAATCTTCCCTACCTATGAACCTTGGCCATAGATTTCAACCTAGGAAAGACCTATTGATTCTAAATGGCATGTGATCTACATTAGTGGAGAGTGGTATGAAAGATTTGCCTATGGGATTCACTTTATATATATTTAGTTGAGATCACTTACACTTCATACTTGCTTGCACTTGTCTATGAATTTCATGAATGGTTTTATGAGATTGACTATGTGATGGTGTGTTTGAGAATGGAAGATGAGGTTAGGTGAGAAGTTTGATTGAAAATCTAGACATCTCTAACACTCTCAAAATTTTCTGATGAGTTATTATCTTTTAATGTGATCTTAGAGGCCATGATGATGATCTTGCATGATATTTCGAATCAAATTCTTAATTTGTTTGAAAATAGGATGGTAGTTTGAAGATTCATATGTTAGTAGAGTTTTAGTTTTGTTTTCCCTTTGCTCGGGACGATCAAAGTCCTAAGTTTGGGGTATTTGATAGTTGCATATTTAGATAGATTTTAGAGCATGTTTTAGGTGTATTTTATGACATTTTTTACATTAGTTTCATATGTTTATGTTAGTTTTGATGCAATTGTTAGTTTAGGATTTATTGGGTTTTTATGCATTATTTTGGTTTATTAGTTTATGATTTGATTCATTTCATATTTAAGTGTGTTATCAATTTTATTTGCTTGTTTTGTAGGTTTTTAGATGTGTTAGTCATGGTTTTGGATGATGAAAACATGTACAAGAAGTTGTAAAGGAGGAGCATGAAGAATACATGTCAAAAGTCTACAAGAAAAACGCCCAAAATACGTTCGGGGCGCCGCAGGGCTACACAAAAGCCAACTGCGCGACTTTTTTGGTTTGGCCATAACTTTCTCAATTTAAGTCCGAATTGGATGTGATTTGTTTCTATAGATTCCTTACTTGAAATAATAAAAGATTAAATGGTTTTGAAGTTGATTTGGAGTGGATAAAAAAAGAAAAATGGAGAGGAAGAAAGTTGATGTGCAATTCAAAATAAAAACTTTCTAATATCGTAGCGAACTTTCCTAGTTCGACTTAGACACTTCTTGGACGAATTCCTATGGACTTGTAGCTATATAAAGACCATTGTTTAGGGTTTTCAACGCATCGAAGAGAGGAGAAAAATATTTTGAAGAGCAAGGAAGACAACTAGGGTTTGGAAGCGAGGAGAAGGGCAAGATTGAAGACATTGAAGATTTCTCCTACACTTTCCCTTCCTTTTACTTTGTTTTTCTGATTTTAGATTTACGTTCATCATGTTATTTCATGTTTTTTATCTCTCAAGTTATGAACTAAATCTTTTATCTAGAGGTGTAGATTGATCCGAACTTGAAACTATGTTAGGTTTTATTGATTGATTATTGTTAATGAAATGTTCTAGTTTATTTATATTTTTTTGAGTTTAATGCTTTTGATCCGCTGGCCACGGATTAGATGATCATAGACTTGAGGTAGATGTTCCAAAAGAGGGTACTTTGGGTTGGAATTTGAGAAATATAACCTAGGCTATCATAAGACTCAAAAGGAGATCGAGAACCTTTGAAGTCGCTAAAAGGAAATCACGGAACTTAATGAGTTATTATCATCTTAGGTTTTCATCGAAAGAGTAAAGCCAAGATGATATATGCTCTAATTAATGCTCCAAAAGAGGGAATTAGAAACGTTAGGATTTTTGACTTATAAATAAGAGAACTGATTATATATATATATAAAGGCATAGTTGATAGTGAGGTGATATTGAACCTCTAGACCATTTTATCTCTGATTTTCTATCTATTTCTATTTGCATTGCTTTAGTTTACTTTGTAGTTGTTTTTATTTATTTCACTTAATCACTTTAATCTGATTTTCTAAATAAAGTTAGGGTTAGTGAAACGGTATTTAGTGTTAGTGTCAATCCTAGAGGACAACAACCGAAGAAAGAAGTTTTTGGTGTCGTTGTCGGGGATAATTTCTAGTTTTCACTAATATCGTGTTCTTTAACTTTGATTTTAATTTAGATTTTTAATTTTATTTTTATTCTATGATTTTCTTTCTTAGTTTTTGTTTTATAGGATTTCAAGAGTTTATGCAAAGGACAAGAAGTCTTAAAGTACTACCGTTTGATCCAGAGATTGGACGTAATCTTGGAAGACTGAGGCAAGAGAGAAGAAGAGAAACCGAAGAAATGGCAGACAAACAAAATCAGTTGACTTTGAGAGACTACTTCAAGTCTGTCATTAATGAGAATTATTCAAGCATAGTTCGTGTTCCTATCAACGCGAACAACTTTGAGCTGAAACCAACGTTGATCTCGATGGTGCAACAACATCAGTATGGGGGACTGCCTACTGAAGATCCTACTATCCACATCACCATATTCTTGGAGATGTGCGATATGGTCAAGATGAATGGTGTTACTGAGGACACCATATGAACTTAGATTTTTCCCTTTTTCTCTAAGGGACAAAGCACAAGCATGGTTGCAATCATTGCAGCCGGGAAGTATAACTACTTGGCAAGATATGGTGCACGTGCAAAAGTTCTAACAAAAATTCTTTCCTCCTACCAAGACCGCCCAATTGAGAGTTGAGATCGGACAATTCAAGCAACACAAGTCCAAATCATTGTATGAAACATGGGAGCGATTCAAAGAGTTGTTGAGGAAGTGTCCTCAGCATGGTTTTCAAGATTGGTTGCAAATCCAGCTTTTCTATAATGAGATGACCTTCTCCACAAGAACTTTAGTTGATGCGGGGGCCGGTGGATCACTTTTGACCAAGAAGGATACCGAGGCATTGAACATGTTGGAGGATATGGCTACAGATACATATGAGGTTCCGGATACATGATCCATAATAAAGAAGGTGGTTGGCTTACATGAAGTTGACCCATTCACATCTCTTTCTGCTCAAATGTTAAGCATTGCCAACCAACTTGAGGTACTTACCACTCAAAGTAAGCAACCATCTATTGAGAAAGCGGCGTCTTTACACATGGGTTCTTCGGGGAATGAAGCACATGAGGATGAAGTTCAATATATTAACAATCGAGGGTACAACTATAGAAACAATCAAGGAGTTCCAAATTAGTACCACCCAAGCATCAGAAATCATGAGAATTTCTCCTGTGCCAACATGAGGAATACATTGCAACCTCCACCCAGTTTTTACAATCAAGCTCAAGAAAAGAGGCCATCTTTGGAGGATATGCTGGAATTATGATGGAAACGAGGGCATCGATAAAGAACTTGGAGGTACAAGTCGAACAACTAGCCTCAACTGTGAATGCCCAACAAAGAGGGTCACTACCTAGTATTACCGAGGTGAACCAAAAGAGCAATGCCAAGCCATTACTTTGAGAAGTGGAAAGGAAGTAAAGGGGTTTGATTCTAGCCTAAGCACCCCACCACCACCCAATGAAGAGCATGAAGAGAAAAACATTAAGATCGAGTTGAATAAAGAGAAGGATGTTGAGTCACCAAATGGGGAGAAGCTACATGAGAGGCCTTATCAGCCTGGTTCTATTACTTTCACGGATAACCCTCCTAAACTCAAAACTCCTATTCCATTTCCTCAGATATTTCGAAAGAAGAAGCTTAACGATCAATTCACCAAGTTTCTAGAAATTTTCAAAAAGATTCACATTAACATCCCTTTTACAGATGCGTTGAAACAAATGTCAAACTACGTCAAGTTCATGAAGGATGTGATGACAAAGTAGAGGAAGCTAGAGGACTATGAGACAGTGAAGCTTACTGAAGAATGTAGTGATATACTACAAAAGAGGTTACCTCAAAAGTTAAAAGATCTAGGGAGTTTCACTATACCTTGCACCATTGGGTCTTTAAATTTTAATGAAGCCTTATGTGATTTAGGTGCCAGCATTAACTTGATGCCTTTGTCAATTTTCAGGAAATCTAGGCTTGGCAAGGTGAAGCCAACTACGATATCTTTGTAACTAGTAGATCGATCACTTACATACCCTTGTCGTATCATTGAGGACGTGCTAGTGAAGGTGGACAAGTTCATATTCCCGGTGGACTTTGTTGTTTTGGATATGGAGGAAGATGGTGATATTCCTCTTATACTTGGGCGGCCATTCTTAGCAACCGGTAGAGCTTTGATCGATGTGCAACTTGGTGAGCTTACCTTGAGAATAAATGATGAAAAAGTGTTGTTTAACATATACAAGACCCTTAAATTCTCATCGGAGGGGAATACATGTCACCGAATTGATGTAGCGGAAGTGGTTGATCCATGTGTGACCGAGGTACATGGTGAGGCTACATCGGGAGATCCTTTAGAAAAGTGTCTTGTGAGTTCGATATCTAGAGATGAGGCCTCTCACGATGAAGTCCAGAATTATGCCTTAGCTCTTGAGGCCCACAATCCTACGAGTACAATCACCGAAGCGGAAGATATTGAAGCTTTTTCGCCACCCGAGTCATTAGAGTCTTCACCGGAGTTGAAGCCCTTACCGAAGGACCTTCGTTATGCATTTTTGGGTGAGAAGTCTACTATGTCGGTTATCATATCTTCGGCGTTATCTAGTGTGGAGGTAGAGAAGCTATTACGCATCTTGAGAGAGTACAAGTCCGCTTTGGGGTGGTTTATATCCGACATCAAGAGGATAAGTCCTTTCGTATGCATGCATAAGATCTTGATGGAGGAATCTTACAAGCTGTCAATTAAACCTCAAAGAAGGCTAAATGCACCCATGAAAGAGGTTGTCAAAGCTGAAATATTAAAGTGGCTCAAGGCGGGAATCATATATGCCATTTCAGATAGTTCGTGGGTAAGGTCAGTTCAAGTGGTGCCCAAGAAAGGTGGTATGATTGTGGTAATGAATGACAAGAATGAACCGATTTCTACAAGAATAGTGACGGGCTGGAGAATTTGCATAGACTACCAGAAGCTCAACAAGGCCACAAGGAAGGATCACTTTCCCCTTCCTTTTATTGATCAGATATTAGATCGATTGGGGGGTTTCCATTACTATTGTTTCTTAGATGGGTATAATCAGATAGCCATCGCCCTAGAGGATCAAGAGAAGACTACATTTACTTGCCCGTATGATACTTTTGCTTTTCGGCGCATGTCGTTTGGATTGTGTAATGCACTGGTGACTTTTCAACGATGCATGATGGCTATATTTTCTGATTTGGTGGAGGACGTCATGGAGGTCTTCATGGATTATTTTTCAATTTTTGGGTCCTCATTTGATCATTGCTTACATAACCTCTTCCTTATGTTGAAGAGGGGCGAAGAAATGAACCTTGTGATTAATTGGGAAAAGTGTCACTTCATGGTGCATGAGGGGATTGCTCTTAGACACCGGATTTCATCTAAGGGCCTTGAGGTAGACAAGGCAAAGATTGTTATTAGTGAGAAGCTTCCACATCCGAAGAGTGTTAAGGACATAAGGAATTCTTGGGGCATGCAGGGTTTTATAGAAGATCTATAAAGGATTTTTCCAAGATTGCAAAACCCCTTAGCAACCTGCTTGAGAAAGAGACTCCATTTGTGTTTGATGAGCATTGTGAGGAAGCTTTTGAGTTGATCAAGAAAGCTTTGATATCAGCACCTATCATGGTGATATCGGATTGGAGTGAACCATTCTAGATCATGTGTGATGCAAGCGACTATGCAGTAGGAGCGGTTCTTGAACAAAGAAGAGAGAAGATGTTTCGGGCCATCTACTATGCGAGTAGGACACTTGATGGGGCTCAACAAGATTACACAACAACCGAGAGGTGGTCTTTGCTTGTGATAAGTTTAGATCCTACATCATTGGGTCTAAAGTGATTGTATACACCGACCATGTCGCCATCCACTACTTGTTCGAAAAAAAGGATGCAAAGCCTCAATTGATTCAATGGGTCCTCTTACTTCAAGAGTTTGATATGGAAATTATAGACAAGAAGGGGAGTGAGAATGTAGTTGCGGATTACTTATCTCGGCTACAACTAGACGAGAAAGATGATGGTGTGCCTATAGTGGAAACATTTCCAGATGAACAATTGCATGGGCTATTTGCAAAACTTCCATGGTATGTCGACTATGTGAATTACTTGGCTAGATGTCTTACCTCTGGATCTATCATATGCAAGTAAGAAGAAGTTTTTACATGATGTGCGCTTCTACCTTTGGGGATGAGCCCTTGCTATTTAAGAGGTGCAATGATCATATTATTAGGAGGTGTGTACCGGATGAGGAAGTGCAGTCCATTCTCCATAATTGTCATTCCTCTCCATATGGTGGTCACTTTGGGGCTAGAAAGATAACGACAAAGATTCTTCAAAGTGGGTTCTATTGGCCTACGTTGTTTCGGGACAGTTATGCTTTCCTGAAGACATGTGACCGAAGCCAACGTCTTGGTACTATTTCGAGGTGACATGAGCAACCATTGACTAATATTCTGAAGGTGGAGCTATTTGACGTTTGGGGTATAGATTTCATGGGACCATTTCCTTCTTCATATGGGAAGACATATATTCTCTTGGCGGTTGATTATGTTTCAAAGTGGGTGGAAGCCATTTCCACGACTACAAATGATGCAAGGGTAGTGTTGATGTCCCTTCAAAAAAACATCTTTACACGTTTTGGCACTCATCGGGCAATCATTAGTGATGAAGGATCCCAATTTTGTAACAAGCTCTTTAATGCATTACTTGCCAAGTATGGGGTGAAACACAAGATTGTTATGGCCTACCATCCTCAAAGCAATGGACAAGCTGAGATTAGTAACCGGGAGGTGAAGCAAATCCTAGAGAAGACCGTGAATACTAAGAGAAAGGATTGGGCTTTGAAGCTCGATGACGCTTTATGGGCTTACCGGACCGCTTTTAAGACACCCATTGGGATGTCATCGTATCATTTGGTGTTCGGGAAAGCATGCCACTTACCGGTCGAGTTGGAGGATCGTGTTTTTTGGGCTGTTAAGAAGTTGAATTATGATTTGAAGGCATCCGATGACCAAAGACTTCTCCAATTGAATGAGGTGGATGAATTCCGCCAAGATGCATAGGAGAACACATTGGCTTATAGAGAAGAGAACGACGGTCTGACGGCTGGAGAAAAGTGGAGCAGAAGATTCGCATTGAAGATTATTGAAAATCTCTACACCATTCTAGTTTGTTTTCCTTTGTTCCAATTCATGTTTACACCATTGTTTACTATTTTTATGTCTTTAATTATGAACTAAACCTCTTTTCTAGAGGGTAGATAGATCCAAACTTGATACTATGTCTTAGCTTTTATTTCTTAATTATTATTAATGAAGATCTTAGTTTATTTATACTTTTTTGGATGTAAAGCTTTTGATCCCCTGATCAAGGATTGACTGATTATAGACTCGAGGTAGATGCTCCAAAAGAGGGTACCTTGGTTTGGAATTTGGAGAGTATAACCTTGGCTATCGTGAGACTCACAAGGAGATCGAGAACCTTTGAAGTCGTTAGGTGGAAATCATAGATCTTAATGAGTTATTGTTGTTTTTGGTTTTCATCGAAAGAATTAAACCAAGACAATAATAATATGCTCTAATGGATGCTCCAAAAGAGGGGATTAGAAATGTAGGATTTCTGACTTATAAGCTAAGGAACTGATTTAACAATATATATATATAGACATAGTTGAGAGTGAGGTGACATCAAACCTCTAGTATATTCTCCCATTGATTTCCTATCTAATTTACATTGCATTGTTAGTTAATAGTTAATTGTTTTAATTACTCAATCACTCGATTTCCATTGTCTAGATAAAATTAGGGTTAGAACGTGATAGCTAGTGTAGTAAATGTCTCTGAGAACAATACTCGATCTCTCATCGGGATATATTATAACTTGACACAGTGCACTTGCGGTTTTGCACTCAACACTTCAAATACTCATTTGCAATGAATTTTAAAAAATTATGCAAGATGAGTTTGGAATGCGTATGATGGAGGAACTTACATACTTCTTTGGCTTGCAAATCAAGCAAATGCCTAATGGCGCTTTCTTAAGCCAAAACAAGTATGCAAAGGATATGATTAAGAAGTTCAAGTTTCAGAACTTGAAAACAATTGATACCTCATGCAACTCTGTTGTTAAAATGAAAAAAATTTGAAAAGGCCAAACTAGTAGACACCAAGCTTTATAGAGGAATGATAGGTAGCTTGTTGTATTTAATAACAAGTAGACCGGATATAATGTTTAGTATATGTCTTTGTGCCCAATTTCAGTCAAGTCTTAGGGAATCCCACTTGAAATGTGTCGAGCGCATATTTAGATATGTTAGTGGGATAATAGATTTAGGAATTTGGTATCCTAAAGACACTTCCTTTGAGCTAAGAAGTTTTGTAGACTTCGACTATGTTGGTAGTCTTATTAATAGAAAGAGTACCTTTAGATTTTGCCACCTTTTGAGTAATTCATTGATTTCTTTTGTTACGATCCCTTCTTAAGGTGATGTCACGACCGACACAGAATCCCATCTATTTCAAAAAGACTAAGTATCAGCTACATTTTCTTATATTTGCTATTTGGAAGTTATTTGGATATTTGTTTGTAGTTATTGATGTAGGGACGTCTTTTTTATATTAGAATTATTTGTCTATCCATGATTCTGAATATCATTGTTTTATTTATATATGAAATATATTCGATTTTTCAGATTTAGTCATGGGCATTAGCTCCATCTCAAATAAAGTAAAATCTATTATTTTTGAAAATAATATTCATTGTGCAGGATTATGTCTGTTTTGAAACAATATTCACCATAGCCTAAATGGTCTTCTCACATGTGGGCATGTATGTGGTTGTATGAATAGATACCAATGACAGACATAAATCGTGGTGGATTATTATTTACCACAGTGAAATTAACTCTTCAATTACGGTATGTCTGTCATAAAAAAGCTTTGATTTTTTACCACACCTATTAATACCACAGACAGTTTGCCTGTGGTATTTTATTATCAACCACGAGTTATGCCTGTGGTTAATTATCATTTTTCTTGTAGTCAATCTATTATTCCAATAACCCTCATGTCCCGTATATGATAGAAGATATTTTGATGATTAACAAACCACATTCCTGTGTATATTGAATACATGATGATGCATAAACACTTCACTCAAAGCATGGTGGAAAGGAAGTCAAGCTCGTAATCAAGATGAAGATCATATATATATATTCAGGAATTAAATGTTATGTTATTAGAATGATTTAGGACTGCAGAATGTCAACCATTATCTAATTCAACAAATCATTAATGTAATGCCCGTACCTTAGGACGACGTCATTTTGACTCGTAGAGTACCCGTATATGAATAGGTATATGTATTTGTATACGTATTTGATGCTCTACGAGCGTATAATCTAGTGTCTTTGCATGTTTTTGTGTCGTTTAGAGTGTGCATGAAATTTCAGAACCATCGGAGACCTGTTCGACGTCGAAACATATCAAAAACGGTGTTTTGGATCAGTGGAGCTCGCTCCATGGAGGAAGAAATTTTAGTCACCTATTACATCAATGTCTGGATCACCTAGATCCGTGGCCCGATTGAGCTGAAATTGTTTCAGCATATTCTTCTCTGATAGATATTCATTATGAACGGTGAAGATCTTGATCGGAGTTGTCTACTATGAGATATAAGACCCCAAACATTGTTTCTCAGAATTGTAAATTTTCGTGCGCAGTTTTGATCAAATTGTTCGATCTCCCAATCCCACCGGTGGATTGAGCTGGTATTTTACCAGAAGGTTGGTAATGGCCTCATAGAAAGTTTTAATGGTTTAGATGTTCAATAAGTGAGTCGTTTGCAAGAAATTGATTATCTAATTGAAACAGGAAAATTGTTTCTTTTATTTAAGTGGTATTTTTCTTGTGGGCCCAAAATCTTCTATAAAAGCAACCGACACCTAATTTTTGGCTCATTTGCTCATTTTTCACTTAGAAAAGAGGGAAAAGAGCTGGAGAAGAGAAAAGGAGAGGGAAGCTAGGGTTTTGGTGATGTTTGCTCAAAAATCCCTAAGGTTTGCATATTTTCCTCATTTTTTTCCTTTAATCTCTTTATTTTAAGCATGTGAGCTGTCTTTTGACCTAAGCAATGCCATAGGTTTTCAGTTGAGGGTGTTCCAGACCTAGGGTTCCTTTGCATGTATGTTTTTATGAACCCTAGTGTTGAATAGAAGCCATTGATACCATTTTCCCTAATTTCTCACTTGGATTTGTTGGAACCCTTTGTAAATGAACCTACACTTGGTTCATGGCCTTAGGCTTTTCCAAATGGCTTGCATGTCATCTATGTTAGGCTTATGGACACTAGAAACTGATCCATTTATTTTGTTAAAGATTTCCATGGTGAAATCATAGGGTTTAGTACAAATGTCTCTTGCTTGGTTTATTGACCTAGGGTTGAGAACAAGCCTTGCATGTCAACTATGTTGACCTAGTGGGCATTGTTGATGAACCAATGATGCTAGATCAGTAATTTGCATGGCTGAACATGGTGACTTAGTGTAATTTTGGCTTAGGCCATGTGATTTGGGAAATTTCAATGAATTTGGGGATTTTGACCTAGACTTAGTCAATTGATGAAACTAACTTGGCAAAAAGTCTAATTAACCCTATTTATGATTGAATGCCTTGTATTATAGTGGTTGGATCAACCTATTGCATTCAATTGGGTTAAATGTGGGTTAATTTGGTATTAAATGGTTGAATTGAGCAATATGGTATTAGCTCATGGGTATGACCATTTTAGAATCTTAATTAGCTATGTAGTTGGGTTTAAACATGGTTGTTTGGCACACTTTGGACTGATTTTCAGTATTGTGTAAACCATATCGCTTGGGGATTGAGGTACATTGGGGTGATTGTGGCATTCTAGTGCTTTCTTGTGGTTGGAATTAGATTGGCCAAGTCTAGCGAATCAAGTTGTGAGTGTTTCTTTACTTGTGATTTCTATATGTGACATTGTAGTATAAATGAGTCTTTAAATGCTTATCTAATGTAGTGTGCATGATTTAATGGTTCATGAAATGTATTTAAGCATAGTCAGTTGGGAAACCAATGTGGGTTGGATCTCCTAGCATGGGATTCTCTTTAACTCTTTTAGGGAATTCCATTGAGGTTGGATGGTGATCTCCAGTTGTGGACCTTGCAGAGGGTTTTATGGCTTGTGTAGATAAGATCGCCTAAACATAGTATATGTCTCAGTAGGGGGATTTTATTAGCTACACGAACCCATAAATCCTATTAGATTACGGGTAAGAGGTTGATCGGGCAAGGGTGTCGCGCACTCCGACCTTTGGATTGACACTTACTCAGGAGGTGTCTAGGATTGCATGTGCATGTTTATAAAATGATATGCATTGTCTTGGTTATGACATGATGCATTATATTTGGCATGTATTTAATCTTGTGTATCACCATGCTATTTAAATTGTTTTTAATGATCTTGCAATGTTTTATTTAAATGCATATATATGTTGCCACTTGTAGAGGACATTCACTGAGCTTGTTGTAGCTCACTCCTTATCCTTATCTTTTCAGGATCTGATAGGAAGGGGAAAGGGAAAGCTTAGCTGCGGAGTGTTTCCCGTACCTTTGTGATGGAGGTGTTAGTACGTTTATTTGTATTTTGATAAATTGTACTAAATAGCATCTAATGTTTATACTTAACATTTAGATGAGTTTGTATTTGTGGTTAGATATACTTTTGTACTTTTGAACATTATGAACTTTGAGGAATTTTTTGGTTGTATTATATTTATGATCTTATTTATGTCCATGTGTTTGATGTTGTTTTTTGGGATTGTGGTATGTGGTTAGAAAGCTTATTGGGATGTCGTGTATATCGAGGGAGGATATACCCGGGGTTCTGTGCCGGTCATGACGTCACAGATAGTGAGTCGTGACAATTCACTTCATGAATTTCCCGTAATTTCTCATAAGTTTTCAAAAGATTTTCTATCTTGTAGAAAATGAGTTTAATCGATCCAATTCGGAGAATTTTCAACTCATCTTTAGACCAATTGCATGATTTTCAAATGTTTGATTTGATCCAAAAAGCTTAAGTGTTAATTTGATTTGATTGAGTTTTGGAAAAATCAATTTTCAAGAAAACAGGTTTTCAGTGTCTTTCAGGGCGCTAATGGGACATCAGGACGCTAATGCAGTGGCTAGTCACTTAATATCAAGCCAACACTGCAGGACATTGATGGACCATCAAAGCATTAATGGTTTCTAGGTTTGAATGTTCATCATTCAAAGCAGGATGCTAATCGAGTATTAGCTCCCTCATCGAACAAACCTGGAAAAACCAGCAATTGCCATCAGGACGTTGATCAAGTATTTTAGCACCTTCCCTGAACTTTTGGGTTTCCGAAATATAAACCCATTAGGACGCTAATGTAGTATTAGCGCCTTCCCAGAAGAAGTTGACAAAAAGTCTATTTTCAGAACAGTGTAATTCAAGACGTTGCCGCTCTTTCAGGACGTTAATGAGACACTGACAAAAGTTCTGAAAAGATTGTCAACCTGTGTTGTTTCTGAAACTTTTTATTCTTGTGATTGCATAGATGCTTCAGGTTTTCTCAAACAGTCTAAACATACACATTTTGATGAAACAAGCTGACTATTTGATTTGAAATTCAAAATGAGCGCCAATACGCTTTTAGAATCAAATCGGAGCGTATTGTATAAAAAACTCTTTGAACCTTTGAAACATATATAATTTTTTTTTCATTTTGCATAAAATTTTGAAATTAAGTCAATATTTTTCTCGTTGCAAAAACTCTTCATAATCTTTTGAAAATACTTTGATTTACAATCACCTTCTCGATTTATCGATTCAACTTCGCATATCTTACAAATCCATTGAAGGAAAGATGAGCAATCTACCTCACACTTTCAGCCGAGCTTTATCATTTCATTGCTGAATCAGTGTTGGTCTGGGGTTCGTAAATTGCTCTGTAAGTATTTCTTTGATTCTTGGTAAGAGAATCAAGTTCTCAAACTTGTATTTAGTTTGTCAAAGTGATGGTGTTTATCAGTGTGGTTGAGCAAGTGTTGCTCAAGTGTATAACTGTTTTTCTCACACATATGAAGCTAAGAAAAGGTGTAACGGTTTGATCTTCACCCGTAAGAGGATTCAATAGTGAAGTTTAGACAAAATCCTAATCGGGGAGATTAGGTATTGGAGGTAGGCAAGAGCCAAACCACTCTAAATTTGTGTGCATTGTGTTATTTATCTGATAACATTTTGTCTTTGTTCATCAACTTATACTACATTGTTTTATCTGTAAATTACTTTATTAAAAAGGTAAATCTGCTTCGTTGTCCAATTCACCCCCTCTTGGACACATCTGGGCCATCAATTGGTATCAGAGTAGGTTTCTTATCAAAAGATCTAACAATCTTTAAGTATCTATGGCAGGCCAAAGTCACAGAGACACCATTCTTGGTGAAGGAAACTCTACCAATAAACCTCCACTTTTCAAAGGAGATAACTATCTTTATTGGAAAATAAGGATTAGATTCTACCTTAGAGCCCAAGACCTAAAAATGTGGGATGTTGTGATAAATAATTGTCCTACACCTACCAAAACTGTAAACGATGTTATAGTTCCCAAAGAGTTACCCCAAATGAGAAGAAGAGAGAATTATTAAACAACCAAGTTGTTAATATATTGTTTTGTAGTTTGTCCGGTGATGACTTGACCTTGCAGGTCAAGAAGGCTAAGCTTCGAATGTTGATCAAAACCTATGAAACATATAGAATTGAGGAAACTGAAACTATAGCAGAGGCTATTGCTCGGTTTACTAAAAACTTGAATGAAATGAGGACTTTAGGAAATACTTATGAGCAGGAAGATGTTGACCCAGATGTGTCCAAGGAGGGGGTGAATTGGACAATTATAGGTTAATGCCTTTATTTTAAAACTAGTTAATAATATTCAGCAGGTTATGGCAGTCTTTAGAGAAAATGCAATAAGAAACAATATGCAGCAGTACACAAAGGATTTATAGTGGTTCAGCCTCGCCTACATCCACTACCTAACCTCCCAGTTACGATTTTGTTCAAACTCTACTACCTGATTCTCTTATGGGTGAGAATCAAACTGTTACACCTTCTCAACTTATGGGTGTGAGAAAACCATTACACCTTCTCAACTTACATATGTGAGAAAACCATTATATCATGAGCAACACCTGCTCAAACCAAGTGACACACACAGTCACTTAATAATTTGAAATACAAGTATAGAGTTTTGATTCATTTACCAAGAATCAACGAACTACTTACAGAGCTTTCCTTGAACCCTAGTTGACGCTGATTCAGCAGAATATGTATTATGAAGATCGGCTGATATACTAAAGGTTCCAAGCTCTATTTTTTTCTCAATGGATTTGAGAAAGTTTTGTATTGACAAACAATAAATCCCAAAAAAAAGCGTATCAGAGTTTTCGCAAAATGATCAAAGTTTTTACTACGAAAATGATAGCAGAACTTTCAAAAGTTTTTCACACAGATAATTTCAAAGATACCTAGTTTTGTATTTCTCAGTTGATATATTGCTCAAAAGCTTGAAGTGCAGTGTATATATAGACAATACTTAATCTTGGTCTTCAAGAAAGTTTTTGGCACTCAAATCCATTTCAAGTCAAACGGTCAAATTGTTTCATGGAAATGGATTGATTTAGATAGTGCAACAGCACCTGAATCCTCTATGCTTTCACGAAAATAGAAAGTTCAGAAAACAACACAGGGTGACACAGTTATCAACTTTTTGACAGTATTGTGATAGCGACCTGATAGGGCGGTACCATCCTAACACACAGCACACAGTTTTGTCATTTCTGCCTTTAAGGGTGCTCCTAGACTGTGAACGTCTTGATAGACTTGAAGATTTTAAAATCCAAAAACCAATGAGGGCGCTAATCAATGAGTAGCGTCCTAATGCGTTTAAAGCACAAAAATATCTAAAAACGTGTGAGCGTGCTTACGCATAATCAGCGTCCTGAAGATTCATTAGGTTGGTTATATGAGGGCGCTCCTAGACGAGTAGTGTCCTGACATGAATAGAACATATTCCAACCAATACACCATCAACATCCTTACATTCCATCAACTTCCTACTATGCTAGTTCATCACTAAGTGACTGACCATCACATGAGCGTCTTAAAAAGTTGTTAGCGCCCTGACGAGCACTAAAAACTAATTTCGATATTTTCAATGCTCGATTAATCAGTTTAAAGCTTGATAGATTCAGATCAAAATAATCATTAAAAGATCCAGCAAAAGTAATCAAAACCAATTGAAAATCCTTCAAAACCAAACTGATCAAAAATGTTTTCTTTTTGAAACTCATGTGAATATGCAGATATCCATCATAAGTAATGTCTGCTGAATCAAGTAATATTTGAGATTCTACAATCCTAAATGACTCTAAAAACATAAAGATTAAGTCTCGAACGATCATGGTTTTTAGTTTGAATCCCATCTTGATAGCTCTTCTACCATGCATCATCGAACTTGAGCAATCTTCATTCATAATTGGATGTGCAATATATATGCAATAATATCTTAATGAGAATGTGGTTTGTAGTCATCAAAATATCTTTTCTTGTATGGGACATGAGGGTAATTAGATTAACAGAAGAAACTGTTTGAAAGTTTCTAAGGGGTTTACCCAAAGTATGGGAACCCAAAGCCACTGCAATAGAGGAAACTAAGAACCTATCCGAGTATACCTTTGATGAACTATGTGCTTCATTGATGGTTCATGAAATGAAACTAACAAATAATAACGTCTAAACCAAGGTTGAGGATAAAGAAAAGAAAACCATAGCTTTGAATGTAGATACCGAATCTTAAAACACTTCAGAACATGAGAGCACGGATGAGGATATAACTATGTTGTCTAGGAAGTTCAATAAGTTGATCAGAAGAAAAAGAAAAGGAAGCTCAAATACTAATTCCATAAAGGAAAGAAGTTTGAAGATAAACCCGCTGAACTTATTTGCTTTGGTTACCACGTTGAGAATGACTATCTTAACAAGTATAAGAAGAATTTCAACTCAAAGAGGAAGGACAAAAAGGTGTTGAAAGCTACATAGGATGACACAAGCTCACGTGAGAGTGACTCAAATTCAGACCACAAAGCTACAAGTTGTCTTATGGCAAGTACCGAGGTAAAATTCGAACCATTTGTTGATAATTTTGATGTTCTTAATTCTCATGCTAGTGATGTAGTAAAAACCAAATTAAGTAGAGAAATTAAGAAGAATGAAAAGTTTAAGAAAAACTTAGAAGAAGCTCTTGAAGAGATTGAGTCTCAACAGGAGGATCTTGATGAGCTATCTTTGGATAATGAAGAACTCAAAAAATGCTTAAAAAATTGGAAAATGAAAATGAGTTGCTTAGGAAGAAAAATGAAGACCTAAATAATATAGTGATTAAATTTACAAATGGACAAAAAATGTTTGACATGATGCTAGTATCACAGAAGTGTGTATCTGATAAAACAGGCATAGGTCGTACTCAAGGATCAAAGCAAAAAGATTATAACACTTTGTTGACCAAGAGACCTAAATGTCATAAATGTCAAAAAGAAAGGCATACCATATTAAGATGTAATGTTATAAATGTAAAAAGGAAAGAGCTTGCAGGGGTTGAATGGAATATTCTTATTGATGCTAACATGCATGGACCCAAGGCAACATGGGTACCAAAATCAAAAGTATTTTATGTTGTGTAGATGAACAAACATTGAGATATCTGGTATCTAGATAGCGGATGCTCAAGACACATGACTGGTGATAAGTCAAAGTTTTTGTGCATGGAAAAGAAAATAGGAGGAAACGTGACGTTCAGAGACAACAACAAAGGTGAAATAGCAAGCATTCGAACCATTGGTAACGATTCTCTTTCTATTTCTGATGTACTTTATGTTAAAGGGCTAAAACATAATCTCTTGAGCATAAGTCAATTATGTGACAAGAGTTATGAAATTTCTTTTGAAGCAAATAGGTGCATAGTTAGGCATTGTGATAGTTCAATTGCATTCATAACATCTAGACATAAAAATGTATGTTGCACGAATCTTAATGATATTGAAAAACAAAATGTTACATGTTGGAGTGCTAATCTTGTGAACCAGCATGGCTTTGGCATAGAAGACTAGCACACATTAGTGTGGATAATATACCTAGGTTAGTCAAGAATGATCTTGCCAAGGAAATTCTAAAAGGAATATACTTAAAAGACAAGGTTTGTGAACCATGTTAATTAGGCAAGTGATAAGTAGGAATTTAGTATGTGTTTTGGAGTATGTTTTAGGTGTATTTTATGGTATTTAGTTCATATATTAGGTTGGTTTATCATAAATTAGGTTATTTGATAAGTTTTGTCAAGTTTTGGTGTTTATGCATTATTTCGGTTTTGATTTTTATAGGTTAATTCATGAGACTATAAAAGCATGATACTCACTTAATTTGGTTTGTTTTGAAGGTGTTTTGATGGACCTCAAGTTGATTTAGAGGTTTGAAACAAGTTGCAAGATGTTGGAATAAGATACATGTGCAAGAAGGTGTGGAAGATAGAAGAAAAAGGAAGATAAACGCAGAAAAAACCACATTTTGGGTGCCGCAGCGCTGCACAAAATAAAAACTGTGCGACTTTTGTATTTCGGGCATAACTTTCTTAATTTAACTTCGAATTGGACGTGGTTTATTTCTATGGATTCCTTATTTGAAATAATATAGGATAGAAGGTTTTGAGATTGATTTGGAGTATAGAACAAGAAGAAAAACGGCAAGGAAAATGGCGGATGTGCGATTCAGAATTAGAAACTTTCTAATTTTGTTGCAAACTTTCCTAATTCGACTTGGACTTCTCTTGGACGAATTCCTATGGACTTGTAGCTATATAAAGACCATTGTGTAGGGTTTTCAAAGCATCAAATAGAGGAGAATAGAGTGTGAAGAGAAAGGAGGACGACTAGGGTTTGGAAGCGAGGAGAACAACATTATTGAAGATCATTGAAGATTTCTCTTACACTTTCCCTTCCTTTCTGGTTTTAGATTTATGTTTTTCATGTTATTTCATGCTTTTATCTCTTAAGTTATGAACTAAACCCTCTATCTAGAGGTGTAGATTGATCCAAACTTGAAACTATGTTGTAGGTTTTATTGATTGATTATTGTTAATGAAGTTTTCTAGTTTATTTATATTTTTCCGAGTTTAATGCTTTTGATCCTTTCGTCGCGGATTAGATGATCATAGACTTGAGGTAGATGCTTCACAAGAGGGTACCTTGGGTTGGAGAATGGGAAATTTGACCTAGGCTATCGTGAGATTCACAAGGAGATCAAGAACCTTTGAAGTCGTTAGGCGAAAATCATAGATCTTAATGAGTTATTGTTGTTTTTGGTTTTCATCGAAAGAGTTAAACCAAGACAACAATAATATGCTATAGTTTTGCTTCAAAAGAGGGAATTAGAAAGGTTAGGATTTTCGACTTATAAACGAAAGAATTGATTTAATGATAAATATATATATATATATAAAGGCATAGTTGAGAGTAAGGTGATATTGAACCTCTAGACCATTCTACCATTGATTTCTCATTAGTTTTCTATTGCATTGTTAGTTTAATACTTAATTCCTTTCTTCACTGTTTTTAATTATTTGAACTCTCGAATTTGATTTTCTAAATAAAGTTAGAGTTAGTAAACGGGGTATTTAGTGTGAGTACCAATCCTAGAGGACGACAACCCGATATCTCATTGGTTTTATAGTATAACTTGACACCGTACGCTTGCGGTTTGCACGTAACAACAAGCATACCAAATCATCATTTAAGAGCAAGAAATATTTATCTACTACTAGACCTCTTGAATTGATTCGCATTGATCTTTTTGGACCAACCAAAACACAAAGCTTAGGAGGTAAATCTTATGTGTTTGTTATTGTTGATGATGTTACGAGATTTACATGGGTAAGCTTTCTAGCTAACAAATCAAAAACATGCGATTTGTTTATTAAATTTTGCAGAAAAGTTGAAAATGAAAAGGGATATAAAATAAATATCATTAGAAGTGATAGAGGAGGAGAATTTGTTAATAAAAACCTCGAAGAATTTTGTAATAATCAAGGATACACTCACCAATTCTCAACTCCTAGGACACTACAGCAAAATGGTGTAGTTGAAAGAAAGAATAGAACATTGCAAGAAATGTGTAGAACAATGCTCAGTGAATATAAAGTAGCAAACTATTTTTGGGCAGAAGCAATTAATACTGCATGTCATGTGATGAATAGAATATTGATTAGAAGAAACATGAAGAAGACTTCATATGAACTTTGGAAGGGTAGAACACCCAATATCAGTTATTTTAGAGTATTTGGATGCAAATGTTTTATTCTCAATGATAAGGATAATCTTGACAAGTTTGAACCTAAATCAGTCATAGGAATATTTCTAAGATATTCTTCTCACAATAGTGTAGTGTCCCAAGAGGGGGGTGAATTGGGTGTTTCGACCAATTGAAACAATTATTAACTTATATTGTGTGTTCCTTAAATTATTTGATACATTTTATCAAATAGATCTTATATAACAATGAAATGCAAGAAATAAATGTAAAGAGACAAACGTTTTTATGTGGTTCGAAAATCTATTTCCTACATTCACGCCTAGAGAAACCTTCTCTAGGATTTCACTATCTCGAGTTCACTTCACAGGTGTGAATCAAACCGTTACAAAACCTTTTTATAAGTTCAAGGTAAACCTATCCTTTTACGGGCTAAGGATGAACTTACAATATTCTTTTGCGGGATAAGGATGAACCGAACTTTGATTCCAATCTTGGAATCTCAAGTGAACCACAATCACTTGACTTGATTTGTTCAAACTAAAAACAAATCAAGGAGATCAACAAAGAAGTGATTATCTTGTTCTAAACACTTAGAACAAGCACAATGAAGCTCAAAGATACAAGTAACCTAAAAACCAATGAAGATTGAGAGAGGTTGTTCCTTACCGAACAAACCTCAAAATACATACAGAGCAAAATAATTTCTTCCTAGACGTTTCAGCCACAGATTTGAAAAATAATGCACAACTGAAAATAAAGCGGAAGACAAATCTACCTCGATTCAATCAAAAATGAAATCTTAGTAGCTCGTGATCGTAAATAACTTTTGTGAATGGTGTGTGTTCGAAATCTCAGTAGAACTTTATGAACAGTGCACAGCTTCTCCAATAGCGTCTGCCTCCTTTTTTTTGGTCCAGTTGCAAAGAAAAATATTGGAGAATGATAATAAAAGTTCTTAGTGTTTAGAATAGGATGATAGTTTAAGTAGAAAATCATGATTCAAATCCCTAAACCTACTATGAGTGGTCAAGATTAAAATATTTAATCATGTATTAGTGGAATTAATGGCCCACAATGGTTGCTCAAGCTTAAAACTCAAAAATGAGTAAAAATGAAAAAAATAGGCTGGAGTGCATTTCAGAAAAGTGGAGTGCGTTTCAGGAAGCCCGAGAGAAAATAACATATTTTCACACACCAGCTGGAATGCGTTTCAGAAGGCTTAAACGCGTTTTAGTGAGCCCAAGGCAAAACACACTAGAATGGGTTTTGTACAGCTGGAACGCATTTAACTCAACTGAAAAGCATTTCACCAGACCCGAGAGTTATGCACACTTTTTGCCTTGTACCTAAAACGCGTTTCTCCTTGCTGGAGTGTGTTTCAGCTTGTCCGAGGCAAATGAGATGCGTTTTTACTATTGGAGTGCATTCCACAAAGTAGAAATGCATTCCACGGGTTCTTGGGAAACGTACACATGTCAAGAATACCATTCTTGAACATGTTTAGGTTCCATGATCGATAAGACAATGAAAAAGCATTTGGAACACGATCAAGTCAACGAATTGATTCAAAAACTTAAAACCTTGAAAGAAGGTGTCATGAAGTGAGTTCCTTGAAAATAAGCATACATGCTCAAAATATTTTCTCACGCCTATAAAGCATTTGTTTTATAGTAAAGCTAATTTTGAAACACTTTTGATCATGCTTGCATGAAAACTAAGTTAAAACAATGATAAATCAGTGAACCAAAGATTATGAAAATCGAAAACCGAATACATAAAGGTTTCGAGAAAAATCGATCGAAAATCAAGTGGTTGATCAAACAAGGAAGAAACCTACAACCTAAGAGAATCTAAAGAAATTACAAGATGAAATTTAATTACAATCCACTGCATGATCTCTGGTTGACTTCGGTTTACTTTGCTTGACTTGCCACCTTGCCTTTACTTTATGCAAGCCAAATGTGTCCTCTTGACTTTAACTTGATATATTTGATCCTGAACGAGCTTGAGTCTTGCATTGGCCTTGATCTTGATCTTTGGTGCTGAAATATACTTAATTTAACTATTAACACCATGGTTATATTGTTTATTAGCATCAAAATACTTACGAGATTTCTAAGTGAAAAACCACTTAGGCCAACAAATAGAGCATATAGAGTGTTCAACAAAACCACCAAAACTGTAAAAGAATCAATTCATGCCAACTTTGATGAATGTGAAGTCGGAAATAAACTTGGAGATGAATTTAAACAAATGAATCTAGATAATGATGATGATCTCAAGATAGTTCAAAACTTAGAAATTGATAATGAAACATCCTTAGACGGTTCAAGAAACTCTAGAATACTTCTAAGTCACCTCAAAGATCAAATTATGGGTGATCCATCAAGAGGTATATCCGCTAGATCTTCAATTCATAGAGATCAACTGTAGAAGAGTCAATTCAGGTAAACTTAGATGAATGTAAAGTCGGAAAGAAACTTTGAGATGAATTTAAACAAATGAATCTCGATGATGATGATGATCTCAAGATAGTTCAAAACTTAGAAATTGATAATGAAACATCCTTAGAAGGTTCAAGAAACTCTAGAATACTTCTAAGTCACCCCAAAGATCAACTTTTGGGTGATCCATCAAGAGGTGTATCCACTAGACCTTCAATTCATAGAGATCAAGAGTTTGTTGCCTTTGTATCTCAAATTGAATGAACAAAAGTGGAAGATGCATTGAAGGATGAGAACAGGATTCTTGCTATGCAAGAAGAACTAGGACACTTTGTCAGAAACAAAGTTTGAGAATTAATTCCAAGACCAACTCATCAATCAATTATAGGAATCAAATGGTTATTTAGAAACAAAAAGGATGAACAAGGAATCATAATCCAAAATAAAGCTAGATTAGTTACACAAGGGCACAATCAAGAAGAAGGCATAGACTTTGAGGAAGCCATTGCTCCAGTAGCAAGAATAGACGCAATTAGAATGTTACTTGCCTATGCTTGTTACAAAAACTTTTCCTTAGACCAAATGGATGTAAAAAGTACATTTTTAAATGGTTACATCAATGAAGAGGTATATGTGGAACAACCTCCAAGTTTTGAGGATGCTCATAACCCGAAACACGTGTTCAAACTCCACAAGGCTTTATATGGACTCAAACAAGCTCCTAAAGCTTGGTATGATAGACTCAGTTCATTTTTTTAGATCACAAATTTCAAAAAGGAAAACTTGATCCAACTTCGTTTATCAAACACTAGAATGATGATATGCTTATTATTCAAATATATGTGGATGATATCATATTTGGTGCCTCAAACAAAGACTTGTGCAGAGAGTTTTCCAAGCTAATGCAAGATGAATTTGAAATGAGTATAATAGGAGAACTTACATACTTTCTTGGTTTGCAAATTAAATAAATGTCTGATAGAACTCTTATAAGCCAATCAAAGTATGCTAACGAAATGGTTAAGAACTTTCAAATGAATAATCTGAAGTCTATAGATACTCCCTGTAACTCAACAATCAAGTTAGACAAAGATGATAAAGGAAAACCTATACATCCTAAACTATACAGAAGTATGATTGGCAGTTTGCTTTATCTCACAGCAAGTAGACCTGATATCATGCTCGGTGTCTGTCTGTGTGCAAGATTTCAATCCAATCCCAAAGAATCACATTTAAATTGCGTCAAACGAATCTTTAGATACATAAATGGTACAACTAATCTTGGAATTTTGTATTCTAAAGGTACATCATTTGAACTAAAAAACTATGTAGACTCTGACTATGTTGAGAGTCTTATAGATAGAAAAAATACCTCTGGATTCTGTCATTTCATAGGAAATTCTTTAATTTTCTGGTTCTGTAAAAAGCAACAATCAGTGGAATTATCCACAACTGAGGCTGAATATATTGCAGCTGGTAGTTGTTCTCAAGTTTTATGCATGAAACAACAACTTCAAGATTACCAAATTCATGTTGGCTGCACTGACATACTGTGTGACAATACAAACGCTATCAATATATCGAAAAATCACGTACTGTACTCCCGAACTAAACATATTCAAATTTGCCATCATTTCTTATGGGATCATGTGCAAAACAGTGACGTGAAACTTGTTCACATTGGAACTAAAGATCAACTGGCAGATATTTTTAGTAAAGCCTTATCAAAAGACCAATTTATTTTTATCAAGAAAGAGTTAGGAATGTTTTCTAAATCAAACCTATCCACTTCTTGATGCTTACACTACCCATAGATCATTACTTCATTTCTTTTTTATGCTTTCAAAAGGGGGGAGAAGTAAAGTAAGAAAGAAAAGTATTAAGCAATTATTGGTCCACCCAAAAGCACAGAAATTTAACCATCCTATCACCCATAAAACCATTAGAGTTCTGTTAAACCTCAAACGAGACTCGGACAGAGTCTCCCCTATAAACTGGACATCTCGCAATCTCAACAACCTAATAAACATCTCACATAAATCATCATCAACACATATATACATCACATCAAACCAAATATACATGTATCATCATCCCCATAAAAAAATATTTCATCCCATACCTAAGGATCATCATATCTACTATTAAATTCTATACTTTGTCAACATCTAACAGTCACTAACTATTACAACAACATGTCCATCTACTTAATTATACATGTGGGGTTATATACATATATTTACAAAAACAAAATACATGTATACCACTTCAATAACCTACATCAAAATAGCTTTTCTGGCAAGGCATAGTTCTAACTCTGATAAGCTATTCCTTTGCCATTTTCTGCCACTGAAGGACTTGAAAAATTTTAGGAATAGAATGAGCCAACGGTGCCCAGTGAAATAGAATATTCAATCATACCATCATCTACACATCTACATAATCATGCATGCTCGTGTATGTTATGTAAAACAACATGCAAACACCCATATATATATGCACATTCAAAACAACATGTAAATCACATTCATTCTCATTCACATTTCAATTAGCTTTCCCAAGACTTATGTAATGCATGGTCAATAGGTACTCACTACAACTGTTACACCCTGGGTTGCACAGCGTGCCCCCTACCTAGTTTACAACTGATATTTCTGCATTCTGAGCGGTGGCGATCTTGATTAGAGGTTTCGTCTAAGAGATCTAACCTCTCAAACAAAGCTGGTCGGAAAGTCTGGATTTCTCGCGCCATTTTGCTCAAACTTATAGATCTCCTCAATTTATCGTTGGATGGATATCAAATTTGGATATGTAGTTTACAACTGATATTTCTGCATTCTGAACGGTGGAGATGTTTATGGGTTAAGTATGTTGTGTGATATAGTCATCTGAGTTTGAGTATTTGCAGCAGGAAAGGAGAAATTGTCTGATTAGAGACTTGTTCATCAAAGATTCTTATCTTTTCGGTCCACTGTTGGATTGGGCTGATATTTGGACAGAAGATTTGTTTCTTCACATACTTCAATCTGTACGGTTGATTTTGTGATTTCATAAATGTGTTGGTAGATTGATACATCTGAACAAAATATTAAATGAAGAATTGGTAGTGTTGCTTGTATTATACCTAAATTTAGAATATGAACTTAGACCTTTCCAAATAGCTTGCATATCAACTATGTTGACCTAGTTGTCATTGTTGATGAACCCATGATGCAAAATCAGTGATATACATGGCTGAACATGGTGACCTAGTGTAAATCGACAATATGGCCCAAGTATGGAAAATTTCATATTTTAGGGCTTTTGATGCTTTTGGCCTAGAATCATTGAATTGATGCAACTTATGTTTAATTAAGCATGATTAGGGTTGATTATGCTACTGATTTGGTGGTTGTGACCATATCATGGGTTAGGCCTACTTGTGATCAAGTGACCCAATTTGGGCATGTTTATGCCTAAGGAATTGAAAATCAGTATTTTTGATTAATAGAATGGTTTATGAATGAGAACTATGCATTAGAGGCCTAAGTCATGTGATTTGAGTTGAATGATGGGATTAGATGGGATTTAGGCCTATTGTCTATATGTGGGCTGATTTAGGGTTGATGTGTAATGTCTATGTGATTAAGCATATAAATTGATGTATGGTAGGATATTGATGTATGTTTCAGGATCTTGATTGGGTTGATTCGGTTTGGTGGTCGTGTGTGGTTAAATACTCTCGCGAGGCTTGGTTGTGAGTAGACTTCATTTATGATTATATCTTTTATGTCATCATATCACTTATATATATTGTATGTTGAAAGCATGAATGTGTTCTAATGTTTTGAATGATGCATTGATTTGAGAAAACCTTATGACTTTGGTTGGGCCCATCTATTTGGCTAATAGGGAGACTTAACCTTGTCATAGGAGGGTTTTAAAAAGAAAATGATTGGGGTCAACGGTACGGTGAAATAGACGTGCACTAGTAACCCCAAATAAACATGATTGGGGTCAACGGTATGGTGAAATGGACGTGCACTAGTAACCCCGATGCATGTGGAATGTGGATCCAAATTGATAAGTTTTTATTTGCATCGAACTTATTATAAATGCTTGATATCTATATGTTATGAGCTTTTAATCATGCTACACATTGACATGCATACATGATATTTATTGATGAGTATTGATAGCATATTTGAATTCTATTCACTGGGCACCGTTGGCTCACCCTCATTTTCCTCTTTCAGGTCCTTTTGTCCCGAATAAGGGCAAAGGAGTAGTCGTATCTTGAGGGCCTTGCTTGCGAGAGAATCCAAGGCCTCGATGTGAGTTGAGAGGCATTTTGATTGAACTGTGTTTTAAATTATGAAGTATTATATTTTGGATTATGTAATTATAACACTTACCACATTGTAGTATGGGTGAGTTGGGACTTGTTAGATAAACCATGTGGGCATATGACGGTTTTATTTGTACCCACAATTTTGGACTTTATGTGTATGTCGATTTTAATGGACTGTAGGGATTATGATTTTATTTATGGTTCATTTTTATGGATTATCTCTTGTCTTGGATGATTAATACGGTTGGTAGTTTTGTTTAATATCTTTTGATATTATGTTGTTGTTTGAGATAAGGCTCGTAGGGTCTCAACCACCTCACGGGAGTTGAGGAGTGGTCGGAGATGCCTACGCCGGGCGTCCCGCCCCGACATTCCCCACGCCATTCCCTGCGGGGTTGGTGGTCCGGGGTGCGGGGTCGCCACAGTTGGTATCAGAGCCTGATTTTACTAGGTTTGGTCTATGTATTGGACTTAGATGACTTTGACCTAGGAATTGGGTGAAAGATTTAGGTGATTAAAAAGCTTAAAGGAACTAACTTAAAAGCCTTACTATCATATTTTCTGTGTGTATTATATGATATGGGTAGTTATGAGGCTTTGTTAATGTTTTAAATTCTTTAATGTATGATGGTTGCTCGTATTTCTACTTCTCAGTGTCATTCGGAGGAGCGAGAGATTGGGACAGCCACACAAAGGGCCTTCCGATGATGACCGGATTTGAAGGATGGAGGAGATCATTCAGGCACAGGGCCGCTTGATGGCAGCCCAGACTTCACAGATACAGGCGTTAGTGCAGCAGGTTGAGGCTATTGCTCGACAGTCACCTCAAACAATACCTCAGGAGGCGGGCACTAGTGGGGCCGAGGCTAGTGGAGCTGCAGGGGCAGCAGGACCTCAAATGGTTGTACCTCAGCCTATGCCTACACCTACTCCTGTTGTTGTGGAGAACCCCACTGATCGGCGGATCAAACTGCTAGAGAAGTTCATGAAGCTAAAGCCTAAGGAATTCACTGGTGGGGTTGACTTGAAGAAAGCCGACGATTGGCTGAAGAATGTTGAGAAGATCAGTCGTTCCTTAGAGCTTGATGAGGAATCTCAGGTCCTATGTGCTGCTCACACACTGGAGAGTGATGCAGAGGACTGGTGGCTTTCAGTGTTGGATACACAGGGGCAGTGAAGAGTTGGGACACCTTCAAACGATTGTTCTTACAGGCTTACGTTCCAGAGACTGAGAGACAGGCTAAGCAACTCGAGTTTTTGAATCTAGCACAAGGCACCATGTCAGTCAGGGAGTACGAGCTCAGATTTAGGCAACTCGCAGTTTATGCCCTTGGGTTAGTTCAGACGCCAAGTGACAAGATTATGAGGTTTTCTTTGAACCTAAGACCTGCGATCCGACAGGCCTTGTCTGTGACGAAAATGACTGATTTTACCACAGTGGTCCAGAGGGCCAAACAGTATGAGTTGGCTGAGCGGGTTGATGGTATGTCTACACGGGCAGCTCCAGGTGAACAGACTTCACAAGCAGAGTCTGGGGGACAGTTCCAGACTCCATCGAAAAAGGGAAAATGGGAAAGGAAGAGAAAATTTTATGGAAGAGCACAGTCTGATGGTGCTTAGAGTAAGGCATCCCAGATTCAGACTAGTATGATGGCCTCACCAGTGGTTTCCTCTCCTGTCTCGATCCCTATTCAGGCACCGAGTGCACCGAGACCCCCATTCCCATAGACTGTTGGTCGAGGCAGAGGTAGAGGCCGAGGAAGCTATGTGATGACATCTCAGATTGGATCATCTGCGCCCAGGGTTCCGTTCTTATGTTTTCAATGTGGGCAGGCTGGGCATAGGAAGTTCGAGTGTTCGAATTTTCAGAGAGCTCAGGGATTTGTGCAGCAATCCAGTGCCAGAGAGACCGCGAAGGCAGCTACTGAGCCAGACCAGACAACATCCAGGACTTTGGTGGAAGGTACTCTTATTATTTGTGGTACTTCTATGCATGTATTATTTGATGCTGGGTCTACATTATCATTCATATCTGGACGTATGGTAGATAGTTTGCATTTGACTCCCATTAGGGCTAGTACATGGTTAGTGGTGAGTACTGTAGCTGGGGAGAGGATCTACCCGAACATGATCTGTAGCCAGTGTGGGGTTCAGATTGGTGATGTTGAGATGCCTATTGACTTTCGAGTCCTAGAGTTTTTAGAGTTTGATGCAATTTTAGGGATGGATTGGCTCGCGGCTTATCATGCAGTTGTCGACTGTTTCGCGAAGAGAATCATTTTCCAGATCCCCGGACACCCAGTGTTTACACTACAGGGTAGAGCTTCGGACCAGACAGTCACAAGGGGTAGATTTGTGACTGATGGAGATAGGGAGATTTTGGCAGGGTTAGTGCCTGATGAGGAAGAGACTAGTGAGATGATACTTGAGGATATTGCCATTGTTAGGGACTTTCCAGATGTGTTCCCTGCAGATCTTCCAGGATTACCATCGAAGCGAGAGATCGATTTCATTATTGAACTAGTCCCTGGCATGAAGCCTATCTCCATGGCACCATATAGAATGGCGCCAGCCGAGTTGAGAGAATTGCAGAAACAGCTCGAGGAGTTATTAGCTAAGTGTTTTATTTGCCCGAGGGTGTCACCCTGGGGAGCTCCAGTTCTTTTTGTGAAAAAGAAAGATGGGAGCTTGCGGTTGTGCATCGACTATCGCCAATTGAATAGGGTGACCATCAAGAACAAATATCCTCTCCCAAGGATTGATGACTTGTTTGATCAGTTGAGGGGAGCGACGTATTTTTCGAAGATTGATTTACACTCCGAGTATCATCAGCTGAGGATCAGGGAAGAGGATGTGCCTAAGATAGCATTCAGAACCCGCTATGGACATTATGAGTTCCTTGTGATGCCATTTGGTGTGACTAATGCACCGACGATGTTCATGGACCTGATGCAGAGGGTCTTTAGGCAGTATCTGGATAAGTTTGACATCGTCTTCATTGATGACATATTGGTGTATTTCAAGACTCGGGCTGAGCATGAGGAACACCTTAGAGTGACCTTGCAAACTCTGAGAGAGCATAGGCTATATGCAAAGCTGAGCAAGTGCGAGTTTTGGATCACCGAAGTGAAGTTCTTAGGTCATGTGGTGAGTTCTGAGGGGATTTCAGTTGATCCGTCTAAGGTTGAAGCCATTATCAGTTGGCCTAGGCCTACCACAGTGACCGAGATCAGAAGCTTTCTTGGGTTAGCTGGTTACTATAGGAGATTCGTTCAGGGATTCTCCAAGATAGCTACGCCTATGACTAGGCTCACCCAGAAGGATGTGTCCTTTGTATGGACCGAGGAGTGTGAGAATGCCTTTTTAGAGCTGGAGAAAATATTGACATCTACACCAGTGTTGATTTTGCCAGAGCCGGATCAGGAGTTGGTTATCTATGCTGATGCCTCTCGTATCGGCTTGGGTTGCGTGTTGATGCAGAATGATAGGGTCATTGCTTATGCATCAAGGCAGTTGAAGGTGCATGAAAAGAATTACCCTGTTCATGACTTAGAACTGGCCGCAGCAGTTTTTGCTTTGAAGATTTGGAGGCATTATCTCTATGGTGAGAGATTCACTTTGTATTCTGACCATAAGAGCCTCAAGTACTTGTTCTCTTAGAAGGAATTGAACATAAGGCAGAGAAGGTGGTTAGAGCTCCTCAAAGACTATGATTTTACATTGGAATACCACCCAGGTAAAGCCAATGTAGTGGCTGATGCGTTGAGCAGGAAGTGGGTAGAGACAGTTATGGTAGCACGCCAGATGTCTCATGAGTGGAGACTACTTGAGGCGGCTACGGTTATGAGTATATGTGCTACCCCTTCAGATCAGATTGTGATATGTGCTTAGATGATAGCTCAGCCTACACAAGTCCAGGAGGTAATTGACCAACAGAGACTTGACGTTGATTATGGGATGTACAAGTCTTGGGCTGAGAGCAGTGATTTTACTGATTGGCACTTGTCATCTGATGGTGCCTTGAGATTTAGGGGAAGTTTATGGGTTTCCGCAGATCCACGACTCAGACAGAGTGTTCTCCAAGAGGCTCACAGATCTCATTATGCTATTCATCCTGGCGGAACCAAGATGTATCATGATATGAAAAGAATGTATTGGTGGCCCGACATGAAGAGAGAGATAACTCAGTTCATTCAGAGGTGTGAGATCTGTCCGAGAGTCAAAGCTGAGCATCAGAAGCCTGGAGGGCAAATGCAACCGCTTGCCATTCCTGAGTGGAAATGGGAGCATGTCACTATGGACTTTGTTGTGGGATTACCCAACACCCCGAGGAGACATAATGCTGTTTGGGTTATTATTCATCGCTTGACCAAGTCCGCTCACTTTCTACCGGTGAACACTAGGGATTCTATGGACAAGCTGAGCAGACTCTATATGCGGGAGATAGTCAGGTTACATGGAGTTTAAATTTTGATTGTGTCAGATAGGGATCCGAGGTTTACATCAGTATTCTGGCAGGGGTTGCAGAGGCAGCTCGGCACTAGACTAGATCTCAGTACCGCTTTTCACCCCCAGACGGATGGCCAGTGTGAGAGGTTGATATCGATTTTAGAGGATATGCTTCGAGCTTGTGTCCTTGAGTCCAGTGGTAACTGGGAGGAGTACATACATCTGTGTGAGTTCACGTACAACAACAACTATCAGTCCAGTATTGGCATGGCTCCTTTTGAGGCATTGTATGGTCGACCCTGTAGATCTCCGATCTGTTGGACGAAGGTAGGGGATGTTGCGGTGATGGGACCAGAGTTTGTATAAGAACACACAGAGAAGATTAAGAGGATCAAACATAATATGAAGGTAGCCCAAGACAGGCAGAAGAGTTATACTGATGCCAAGCGGAAGACCGTAGAGTTCGAGGTGGGTGACCAAGTTTTATTGAAGGTCTCACCTCAGAAGGGCCAGACTAGATTTGGGATAAAAGGCAAGCTCGCTCCGAGATTTACTGGGCCGTTCGAGCTTTTAGAACGAATTGGCCCCGTCGCTTACCGATTAGCCTTGCCACCTCAGTTAGCAGCAGTCCACAATGTCTTTCATGTGTCAATGCTGAGAGTGTACAATAGTGATTTTGATCACGTCTTGGACTGGAGGAACATTGAACTGAGGCAGGATGGGACTTATGATGAGGAACCTATTCAGATACTTGACCGGAATGTCCAGAGGTTACGTAACCGCGAGATTTCGATGGTTAAAGTGAGATGGCAGTTCCATGGCGAGGAGCAGGTTACTTGGGAGCTTGAGGACTACATGATGGAGCACTTTGCCGAGTTCATGGGCTTAGGTAATTTCTTAACCTTAAAACTTCGAGGACGAAGTTCATTCTAAGGTGGGTGTGATGTGACTCCCCGAAAATTATTTCATCTAGCCCATAACCCAATTGCACTTTGCCCAAACTCTATGTGTTGCCTTGATATGGTTGGTGTTTGTTTGATGGTTGTTTAATGTTTGTATAGTTGATGCTTGATAATGTATATAAATATGTGTATTATAAATTGTATATGGGTCATGTTAAATTAAAGTATAATGCATATGTTATTATTTATGAATGGGTCCATTAAACCATGAATTGATATGGGTTAGGATTGATTGAATAAAAGGATAAATGAGAATGAAAATTTGGTGTATTAAATGGATTGGTCATTTAAAATACATGGAAGCATGAGATTGGTTAAAGTACATGTGGTTGGTATGGGTAGTATGAGACCAACACATGTGAAGGTTGGTGCATGAAAGTGGACAAGTGTCCCATGCCCACTTCTCTTCTCCAAGGAAGTGCTAGAAAGTGAGGTGAGTGGAGGGAATCAAGGAAGTGCTAGAATGAGTGGAGGGAATCAAGGAAGTGCTAGAAAGTGAGGTGAGTGGAGAGAAAGGAAAAAAAATAAAAGAAAAGAAGAGAAAGGAAAGAAGAAGAGAAAGAAAGAAGGAGTTGTTTGAGGAAAATCTCTGCAACGTTTTCATTAAAGGGCTGTTCTTCGAGATATATGGTCAGATTGAGCTTAAATTTTTTCAACAAGTTCGTAGCTTATGGTTCTGCATTATGAACGGTGGAGATCTTGATTAGAGGTTTCGTCTAAGAGATCCAACCTCTCAAACAAAGCTGGTCGGAAAGTCTGGAAAATCAGTAATATACATGGCTGAACATGGTGACCTAGTATAAATCGGCAATATGACCTAAGTATGGAAAATTTTATATTTTAGGGCTTTTGATGCTCTATTTTTAAGGTCGTTGATAGTTATAAGTTGAATAAACTATCGGGACGCTACTTGTATAGGTGTGCTCTCATCCGTAGAATCAACTTAATAACTTTCGGGACGCTTACTGTCATTCAGCGCACTTAATATTGTTTAAAAACTATTTTCAAATTTCAGGACGCTTACTTATGAGTAGCGCCGTTGTACGTATATGTGTTTTTAAAACAAAGCAGTGTCCGCTAACTGTCGAAGTAGCACCCTCATGATTTGAGTTGTTTAATCGTCAAAGTAAGTCAGGACGCTTACTATTTAGTAGCGCCCTCACTCCACTGTTCAGCAGGATGCTTATGCTTCATGAGCGCCGTCAAGGAACAAACCAACAAAGTTGATATTAAGCGTCAGGACGCTAATTCAACAATGCTACTGTTCTGACACTGACACTATTTTTGTTAGCTTTTTAAGAACTGTACCAAAACTTTTCAGAACGTTTCAGAATCGTACAAAAACTTTTCAAGACTTTTTGAACATTCTAATACTTTGTCAGAACAATAATGACTTACTCAATCATTGTAAACACTTATATGGCCTAAAAGATTACACCAAAAAGAATATTCAATTCTAAGAAGAACTTCAAGAGTGTAGAGTTCTCCAGAATTTCAACCCAACTCTGACCAAGCTACACCAGCACGACCCTTAGAACGTTTAATGTGCCTTTTTTTTTTCTGTGGACTTGGCCATTTTTTGCTCTTCTTCGACTTGAGTTCTTCATGCTTCTCTTTTGCATCTTCTTGAACATCTTTTCGTCATCGAAAACCATGATTAACACATCTAAATACCTACAAAACAAAACAAATCAAATCAATAACACCCTAAAACAATGAACGGATCAAATCATAAACTGACAAAGCAAATTAATGCATAAAAACCCAAATTATCCTAAACTAACAATTGCATCAAAACTAACATAAACACATGAAACTAATGCATAAAATGTCCTGAAACACCTAGAACATTCTCTAAAACTTATCTAAATATGCAACTATCAAATACCCCCAAACTTAGAACTCTGATCGTCCCGAGCAAAGGGAAAACAAAGCAAAAACTCATAATTAACATATCCCTTCTAAAATCACATTCTCACACAAATAATGACTTACTCAATCATTGTAGACACTTATATGGCCTAAAATATTACACCAAAAAGAATATTCAATTCTAAGAACAACTTCAAGAGTGTAGAGTTCTCCAGAATTTCAACCCAACTCTGACCAAGCTCCACCAGCGCGACCCTTAGAACGTTTAATGTGCCTTTTTTTTCTTTGTGAACTTGGCCATTTTTTTCTCATGTTCGACTTGAGTTCCTCATGCTTCTCTTTTGCATCTTCTTGAACATCTTTTCGTCATCGAAAACCATGATTAACACATCTAAATACCTACAAAACAAAACAAATCAAATCAATAACACCCTAAAACAATGAATGGATCAAATCATAAACTGACAAACCAAATTAATGCATAAAAACCCAAATTATCCTAAGCTAACAATTGCATCAAAACTAACATAAACACATGAAACTAATGCATAAAATGTCCTGAAACACCTAGAATTTTCTCTAAAACTTATCTAAATATGCAACTATCAAATACCCCCAAACTTAGAACTCTGATCGTCCCGAGCAAAAGGAAAACAAAACAAAAACTCATAATTAACATATCCCTTCTAAAATCACATTCTCACACAAATAATGACTTACTCAATCGTTGTAAACACTTATATGGCCTAAAAGATTACACCCAAAAGAATATTCACTTCTAAGTAGAACTTCAAGAGTGTAGAGTTCTCCAGAATTTCAACCCAACTCTAACCAAGCTCCACCACCGCGACCCTTAGAACGTTTAATGTGGCTTTTTTTTTTTTTCTGTGGACTTAGCCATTTTTTGCTCTTGTTCGACTTCGGTTCTTCATGCTTCTCTTTTGCATCTTCTTGTACATGTTTTCGTCATCCAAAACCATGATTAACACATCTAAATACTTACAAAACAAAACAAATGAAATCAATAACACACTAAAATAATGAATGGATCAAATCATAAACTGACAAACCAAATTAATGCATAAAAACCTAAATTATCCTAAACTAACATAAACACATGAAACTAATGCATAAAATGTCTTGAAACACCTAGAACATTCTCTAAAACTTATCTAAATATGCAACTATCAAATACCCCCAAACTTAAAACTCTGATCGTCCCGAGCAAAGGGAAAACAAAACAAAAACTCATAATTAACATATCCCTTCTAAAATCACATTCTCACACAAATAATGACTTACTCAATCATTGTAAACACTTATATGGCCTAAAAGATTACACCAAAAAGAATATTCACTTCTAAGAAGAACTTCAAGAGTGTAGAGTTCTCCAGAATTTCAACCCAACTCTAACCAAGCTCCACCACAGCGACCCTTAGAACGTTTAATGTGGTTTTTTTTTGTGTGGACTTAGCCATTTTTTGCTCTTGTTCGACTTCGGTTCTTCATGCTTCTCTTTTGCATCTTCTTGTACATGTTTTCGTCATCCAAAACCATGATTAACACATCTAAATACTTACAAAACAAAACAAATGAAATCAATAACACACTAAAATAATGAATGGATCAAATCATAAACTGACAAACCAAATTAATGCATAAAAACCTAAATTATCCTAAACTAACATAAACACATGAAACTAATGCATAAAATGTCTTGAAACACCTAGAACATTCTCTAAAACTTATCTAAATATGCAACTATCAAATACCCCCAAACTTAAAACTCTGATCGTCCCGAGCAAAGGGAAAACAAAACAAAAACTCATAATTAACATATCCCTTCTAAAATCACATTCTCACACAAATAATGACTTACTCAATCATTGTAAACACTTATATGGCCTAAAAGATTACACCAAAAAGAATATTCACTTCTAAGAAGAACTTCAAGAGTGTAGAGTTCTCCAGAATTTCAACCCAACTCTAACCAAGCTCCACCACAGCGACCCTTAGAACGTTTAATGTGGTTTTTTTTTGTGTGGACTTAGCCATTTTTTGCTCTTGTTCGACTTCGGTTCTTCATGCTTCTCTTTTGCATCTTCTTGTACATGTTTTCGTCATCCAAAACCATGATTAACACATCTAAATACTTACAAAACAAAACAAATGAAATCAATAACACACTAAAATAATGAATGGATCAAATCATAAACTGACAAACCAAATTAATGCATAAAAACCTAAATTATCCTAAACTAACATAAACACATGAAACTAATGCATAAAATGTCCTGAAACACCTAGAACATTCTCTAAAAGTTATCTAAATATGCAACTATCAAATAGCCCCAAACTTAGAACTCTGATCGTCCCGAGCAAAGGGAGAACAAAACAAAAACTCATAATTAACATATCCCTTCTAAAATCACATTCTCACACAAATAATGACTTACTCAATCATTGTAAACACTTATATAGCCTAAAAGATTACACCAAAAAGAATATTCACTTCTAAGAAGAACTTCAAGAGTGTAGAGTTCTCCAGAATTTCAAACCAACTCTGACCAAGCTACACCAGCACGACCCTTAGAACGTTTAATGTCCCTTTTTTTTCTCTGTGGACTTAGCCATTTTTTGCTCTTGTTCGACTTGAGTTCTTCATGCTTCTGTTTTGCATCTTCTTGAACATCTTTTCGTCATCGAAAAGCATGATTAACACATCTAAATACCTACAAAACAAAACAAATCAAATCAATAACACCCTAAAACAATGAATGGATCAAATCATAAACTGACAAACCAAATTAATGCATAAAAACCCAAATTATCCTAAACTAAGAATTGCATCAAAACTAACATAAACACATGAAACTAATGCATAAAATGTCCTGAAACACCTAGAACATTCTCTAAAACTTATCTAAATATGCAACTATCAAATACCCCCAAACTTAGAACTCTGATCGTCCCGAGCAAAGGGAAAACAAAACAAAAACTCATAATTAACATATCCCTTCTAAAATCACATTCTCACACAAATAATGACTTACTCAATCATTGGAGACACTTATATGGCCTAAAAGATTACACCAAAAAGAATATTCAATTCTAAGAAGAACTTCAAGAGTGTAGAGTTCTCCAGAATTTAACCCTAACTCTGACCAAGCTCCAGCAACGCGACCCTTAGAACGTTTAATGTGGCTTTTTTTTTCTGTGGACTTGGCCATTTTTTGCTCTTGTCCGACTTGAGTTCTTCATGCTTCTCTTTTGCATCTTCTTGAACATCTTTTCGTCATCGAAAACCATGATTAACACATCTAAATACCTACAAAACAAAACAAATCAAATCAATAACACCCTAAAACAATGAATGGATCAAATCCTAAACTGACAAACCAAATTAATGCATAAAAACCCAAATTATCCTAAACTAAGAATTGCATCAAAACTAACATAAACACATGAAACTAATGCATAAAATGCCCTGAAACACCTAGAACATTCTCTAAAACTTATCTAAATATGCAACTATGAAATACCCCCAAACTTAGAACTCTGATCGTCCCGAGCAAAAGGAAAACAAAACAAAAACTCATAATTAACATATCCCTTCTAAAATCACATTCTCACACAAATAATGACTTACTCAATCATTGTAGACACTTATATGGCCTAAAAGATTACACCAAAAAGAATATTCAATTCTAAGAAGAACTTCAAGAGTGTAGAGTTCTCCAGAATTTAACCCTAACTCTGACCAAGCCCCAGCAACGCGACCCTTAGAACGTTTAATGTGGCTTTTTTTTTCTGTGGACTTGGCCATTTTTTGCTCTTGTCCGACTTGAGTTCTTCATGCTTCTCTTTTGCATCTTCTTGAACATCTTTTCGTCATCGAAAACCATGATTAACACATCTAAATACCTACAAATCAAAACAAATCAAATCAATAACACCCTAAAACAATGAATGGATCAAATCCTAAACTGACAAACCAAATTAATGCATAAAAACCCAAATTATCCTAAACTAAGAATTGCATCAAAACTAACATAAACACATGAAACTAATGCATAAAATGCCCAGAAACACCTAGAACATTCTCTAAAACTTATCTAAATATGCAACTATCAAATACCCCCAAACTTAGAACTCTGATCGTCCCGAGCCAAAGGAAAACAAAACAAAAACTCATAATTAACATATCCCTTCTAAAATCACATTCTCACACAAATAATGACTTACTCAATCGTTGTAAACACTTATATGGCCTAAAAGATTACACCCAAAAGAATATTCACTTCTAAGTAGAACTTCAAGAGTGTAGAGTTCTCCAGAGTTTCAACCCAACTCTAACCAAGCTCCACCACCGCGACCCTTAGAACGTTTAATGTGGCTTTTTTTTTTCTGTGGACTTAGCCATTTTTTGCTCTTGTTCGACTTCGGTTCCTCATGCTTCTCTTTTGCATCTTCTTGTACATGTTTTCGTCATCCAAAACCATGATTAACACATCTAAATACTTACAAAACAAAACAAATGAAATCAATAACACACTAAAATAATGAATGGATCAAATCATAAACTGACAAACCAAATTAATGCATAAAAACCTAAATTATCCTAAACTAACATAAAGACATGAAACTAATACATAAAATGTCTTGAAACACCTAGAACATTCTCTAAAACTTATCTAAATATGCAACTATCAAATACCCCCAAACTTAAAACTCTGATCGTCCCGAGCAAGGGGAAAACAAAACAAAAACTCATAATTAACATATCCCTTCTAAAATCACATTCTCACACAAATAATGACTTACTCAATCATTGTAAACACTTATATGGCCTAAAAGATTACACCAAAAAGAATATTCACTTCTAAGAAGAACTTCAAGAGTGTAGAGTTCTCCAGAATTTCAACCCAACTCTAACCAAGCTCCACCACAGCGACCCTTAGAACGTTTAATGTGGTTTTTTTTTGTGTGGACTTAGCCATTTTTTGCTCTTGTTCGACTTCGGTTCTTTATGCTTCTCTTTTGCATCTTCTTGTACATGTTTTCGTCATCCAAAACCATGATTAACACATCTAAATACTTACAAAACAAAACAAATCAAATCAATAACACACTAAAATAATGAATGGATCAAATCATAAACTGACAAACCAAATTAATGCATAAAAACCTAAATTATCCTAAACTAACATAAACACATGAAACTAATGCATAAAATGTCCTGAAACACCTAGAACATTCTCTAAAAGTTATCTAAATATGCAACTATCAAATAGCCCCAAACTTAGAACTCTGATCGTCCCGAGCAAAGGGAGAACAAAACAAAAACTCATAATTAACATATCCCTTCTAAAATCACATTCTCACACAAATAATGACTTACTCAATCATTGTAAACACTTATATAGCCTAAAAGATTACACCAAAAAGAATATTCACTTCTAAGAAGAACTTCAAGAGTGTAGAGTTCTCCAGAATTTCAAACCAACTCTGACCAAGCTACACCATACGACCCTTAGAACGTTTAATGTCCCTTTTTTTTCTCTGTGGACTTAGCCATTTTTTGCTCTTGTTCGACTTGAGTTCTTCATGCTTCTGTTTTGCATCTTCTTGAACATCTTTTCGTCATCGAAAAGCATGATTAACACATCTAAATACCTACAAAACAAAACAAATCAAATCAATAACACCCTAAAACAATGAATGGATCAAATCATAAACTGACAAACCAAATTAATGCATAAAAACCCAAATTATCCTAAACTAAGAATTGCATCAAAACTAACATAAACACATGAAACTAATGCATAAAATGTCCTGAAACACCTAGAACATTCTTTAAAACTTATCTAAATATGCAACTATCAAATACCCCCAAACTTAGAACTCTGATCGTCCCGAGCAAAGGGAAAACAAAGCAAAAACTCATAATTAACATATCCCTTCTAAAATCACATTCTCACACAAATAATGACTTACTCAATCATTGGAGACACTTATATGGCCTAAAAGATTACACCAAAAAGAATATTCAATTCTAAGAAGAACTTCAAGAGTGTAGAGTTCTCCAGAATTTAACCCTAACTCTGACCAAGCTCCAGCAACGCGACCCTTAGAACGTTTAATGTGGCTTTTTTTTTCTGTGGACTTGGCCATTTTTTGCTCTTGTCCGACTTGAGTTCTTCATGCTTCTCTTTTGCATCTTCTTGAACATCTTTTCGTCATCGAAAACCATGATTAACACATCTAAATACCTACAAAACAAAACAAATCAAATCAATAACACCCTAAAACAATGAATGGATCAAATCCTAAACTGACAAACCAAATTAATGCATAAAAACCCAAATTATCCTAAACTAAGAATTGCATCAAAACTAACTTAAACACATGAAACTAATGCATAAAATGCCCTGAAACACCTAGAACATTCTCTAAAACTTATCTAAATATGCAACTATGAAATACCCCCAAACTTAGAACTCTGATCGTCCCGAGCAAAAGGAAAACAAAACAAAAACTCATAATTAACATATCCCTTCTAAAATCACATTCTCACACAAATAATGACTTACTCAATCATTGTAGACACTTATACGGCCTAAAAGATTACACCAAAAAGAATATTCAATTCTAAGAAGAACTTCAAGAGTGTAGAGTTCTCCAGAATTTAACCCTAACTCTGACCAAGCTCCAGCAACGCGACCCTTAGAACGTTTAATGTGGCTTTTTTTTTCTGTGGACTTGGCCATTTTTTGCTCTTGTCCGACTTGAGTTCTTCATGCTTCTCTTTTGCATCTTCTTGAACATCTTTTCGTCATCGAAAACCATGATTAACACATCTAAATACCTACAAAACAAAACAAATCAAATCAATAACACCCTAAAACAATGAATGGATCAAATCCTAAACTGACAAACCAAATTAATGCATAAAAACCCAAATTATCCTAAACTAAGAATTGCATCAAAACTAACATAAACACATGAAACTAATGCATAAAATGTCCTGAAACACCTAGAACATTCTCTAAAACTTATCTAAATATGCAACTATCAAATACCCCCAAATTTAGAACTCTGATCGTCCCGAGCAAAGAGAAAACAAAACAAAAACTCATAATTAACATATCCCTTCTAAAATCACATTCTCACACAAATAATGACTTACTCAATCATTGTAAACACTTATATGGCCTAAAAGATTACACCAAAAAGAATATTCAATTCTAAGAAGAACTTCAAGAGTGTAGAGTTCTCCAGAATTTCACCCTAACTCTGACCAAGCTCCAGCAACGCGACCCTTAGAACGTTTAATGTGGCTTTTTTTTTCTGTGGACTTGGCCTTTTTTTGCTCTTGTTCGACTTGAGTTCTTCATGCTTCTCTTTTGCATCTTCTTGAACATCTTTTCGTCATCGAAAACCATGATTAACACATCTAAATACCTACAAAACAAAACAAATCAAATCAATAACACCCTAAAACAATGAATGGATCAAATCATAAACTGACAAACCAAATTAGTGCATAAAAACCCAAATTATCCTAAACTAAGAATTGCATCAAAACTAACATAAACACATGAAACTAATGCATAAAATGTCCTGAAACACCTAGAACATTCCTTAAAACTTATCTAAATATGCGACTATCAAATACCCCCAAACTTAAAACTCTGATCGTCCCGAGCAAGGGGAAAACAAAACAAAAACTCATAATTAACATATCCCTTCTAAAATCACATTCTCACACAAATAATGACTTACTCAATCATTGTAAACACTTATATGGCCTAAAAGATTACACCAAAAAGAATATTCACTTCTAAGAAGAACTTCAAGAGTGTAGAGTTCTCCAGAATTTCAACCCAACTCTAACCAAGCTCCACCACAGCGACCCTTAGAACGTTTAATGTGGTTTTTTTTTGTGTGGACTTAGCCATTTTTTGCTCTTGTTCGACTTCGGTTCTTTATGCTTCTCTTTTGCATCTTCTTGTACATGTTTTCGTCATCCAAAACCATGATTAACACATCTAAATACTTACAAAACAAAACAAATCAAATCAATAACACACTAAAATAATGAATGGATCAAATCATAAACTGACAAACCAAATTAATGCATAAAAACCTAAATTATCCTAAACTAACATAAACACATGAAACTAATGCATAAAATGTCCTGAAACACCTAGAACATTCTCTAAAAGTTATCTAAATATGCAACTATCAAATAGCCCCAAACTTAGAACTCTGATCGTCCCGAGCAAAGGGAGAACAAAACAAAAACTCATAATTAACATATCCCTTCTAAAATCACATTCTCACACAAATAATGACTTACTCAATCATTGTAAACACTTATATAGCCTAAAAGATTACACCAAAAAGAATATTCACTTCTAAGAAGAACTTCAAGAGTGTAGAGTTCTCCAGAATTTCAAACCAACTCTGACCAAGCTACACCATACGACCCTTAGAACGTTTAATGTCCCTTTTTTTTCTCTGTGGACTTAGCCATTTTTTGCTCTTGTTCGACTTGAGTTCTTCATGCTTCTGTTTTGCATCTTCTTGAACATCTTTTCGTCATCGAAAAGCATGATTAACACATCTAAATACCTACAAAACAAAACAAATCAAATCAATAACACCCTAAAACAATGAATGGATCAAATCATAAACTGACAAACCAAATTAATGCATAAAAACCCAAATTATCCTAAACTAAGAATTGCATCAAAACTAACATAAACACATGAAACTAATGCATAAAATGTCCTGAAACACCTAGAACATTCTTTAAAACTTATCTAAATATGCAACTATCAAATACCCCCAAACTTAGAACTCTGATCGTCCCGAGCAAAGGGAAAACAAAGCAAAAACTCATAATTAACATATCCCTTCTAAAATCACATTCTCACACAAATAATGACTTACTCAATCATTGGAGACACTTATATGGCCTAAAAGATTACACCAAAAAGAATATTCAATTCTAAGAAGAACTTCAAGAGTGTAGAGTTCTCCAGAATTTAACCCTAACTCTGACCAAGCTCCAGCAACGCGACCCTTAGAACGTTTAATGTGGCTTTTTTTTTCTGTGGACTTGGCCATTTTTTGCTCTTGTCCGACTTGAGTTCTTCATGCTTCTCTTTTGCATCTTCTTGAACATCTTTTCGTCATCGAAAACCATGATTAACACATCTAAATACCTACAAAACAAAACAAATCAAATCAATAACACCCTAAAACAATGAATGGATCAAATCCTAAACTGACAAACCAAATTAATGCATAAAAACCCAAATTATCCTAAACTAAGAATTGCATCAAAACTAACTTAAACACATGAAACTAATGCATAAAATGCCCTGAAACACCTAGAACATTCTCTAAAACTTATCTAAATATGCAACTATGAAATACCCCCAAACTTAGAACTCTGATCGTCCCGAGCAAAAGGAAAACAAAACAAAAACTCATAATTAACATATCCCTTCTAAAATCACATTCTCACACAAATAATGACTTACTCAATCATTGTAGACACTTATACGGCCTAAAAGATTACACCAAAAAGAATATTCAATTCTAAGAAGAACTTCAAGAGTGTAGAGTTCTCCAGAATTTAACCCTAACTCTGACCAAGCTCCAGCAACGCGACCCTTAGAACGTTTAATGTGGCTTTTTTTTTCTGTGGACTTGGCCATTTTTTGCTCTTGTCCGACTTGAGTTCTTCATGCTTCTCTTTTGCATCTTCTTGAACATCTTTTCGTCATCGAAAACCATGATTAACACATCTAAATACCTACAAAACAAAACAAATCAAATCAATAACACCCTAAAACAATGAATGGATCAAATCCTAAACTGACAAACCAAATTAATGCATAAAAACCCAAATTATCCTAAACTAAGAATTGCATCAAAACTAACATAAACACATGAAACTAATGCATAAAATGTCCTGAAACACCTAGAACATTCTCTAAAACTTATCTAAATATGCAACTATCAAATACCCCCAAATTTAGAACTCTGATCGTCCCGAGCAAAGAGAAAACAAAACAAAAACTCATAATTAACATATCCCTTCTAAAATCACATTCTCACACAAATAATGACTTACTCAATCATTGTAAACACTTATATGGCCTAAAAGATTACACCAAAAAGAATATTCAATTCTAAGAAGAACTTCAAGAGTGTAGAGTTCTCCAGAATTTCACCCTAACTCTGACCAAGCTCCAGCAACGCGACCCTTAGAACGTTTAATGTGGCTTTTTTTTTCTGTGGACTTGGCCTTTTTTTGCTCTTGTTCGACTTGAGTTCTTCATGCTTCTCTTTTGCATCTTCTTGAACATCTTTTCGTCATCGAAAACCATGATTAACACATCTAAATACCTACAAAACAAAACAAATCAAATCAATAACACCCTAAAACAATGAATGGATCAAATCATAAACTGACAAACCAAATTAGTGCATAAAAACCCAAATTATCCTAAACTAACAATTGCATCAAAACTAACATAAACACATGAAACTAATGCATAAAATGTCCTGAAACACCTATAACATTCTCTAAAACTTATCTAAATATGCAACTATCAAATACCCCCAAACTTAGAACTCTGATCGTCCTGAGCAAATGGAAAACAAAACAAAAACTCATAATTAACATATCCCTTCCAAAATCACATTCTCACACAAATAATGACTTACTCAATCGTTGTAAACACTTATATGGCCTAAAAGATTACACCCAAAAGAATATTCACTTCTAAGTAGAACTTCAAGAGTGTAGAGTTCTCCAGAATTTCAACCCAACTCTAACCAAGCTCCACCACCGCGACCCTTAGAACGTTTAATGTGGCTTTTTTTTTTCTGTGGACTTAGCCATTTTTTGCTCTTGTTCGACTTCGGTTCTTCATGCTTCTCTTTTGCTTCTTCTTGTACATGTTTTCGTCATCCAAAACCATGATTAACACATCTAAATACTTACAAAACAAAACAAATGAAATCAATAACACACTAAAATAATGAATGGATCAAATCATAAACTGACAAACCAAATTAATGCATAAAAACCTAAACTATCCTAAACTAACATAAACACATGAAACTAATGCATAAAATGTCCTAAAACACGTAGAACATTCTCTAAAACTTATCTAAATATGCAACTATCAAATACCCCCAAACTTAGAACTCTGATCGTCCCGAGCAAAGGGAAAACAAAACAAAAACTCAAAATTAACATATCCCTTCTAAAATCACATTCTCACACAAATAATGACTTACTCAATCATTGTAAACACTTATATGGCCTAAAAGATTACACCAAAAAGAATATTCAATTCTAAGAAGAACTTCAAGAGTGTAGAGTTCTCCAGAATTTCACCCTAACCCTAACTCTGACCAAGCTCCAGCAACGCGACCCTTAGAACGTTTAATGTGCCTTTTTTTTCTCTGTGGACTTAGCCGTTTTTTGCTCTTGTTCGACTTGAGTTCTTCATGCTTCTCTTTTGCATCTTCTTGAACATCTTTTCGTCATCGAAAACCATGATTAACACATCTAAATACCTACAAAACAAAACAAATCAAATCAATAACACCCTAAAACAACGAATGGATCAAATCATAAACTGACAAACCAAATTAATGCATAAAAACCCAAATTATCCTAAACTAACAATTGCATCAAAACTAACATAAACACATGAAACTAATGCATAAAATGTCCTGAAACACCTAGAACATTCTCTAAAACTTATCTAAATATGCAACTATCAAATACCCCCAAACTTAGAACTCTGATCGTCCAGAGCAAAGGGAAAACAAAACAAAAACTCATAATTAACATATCCCTTCTAAAATCACATTCTCACACAAATAATGACTTACTCAATCTTTGTAAACACTTATATGGCCTAAAAGATTACACCAAAAAGAATATTCACTTCTAAGAAGAACTTCAAGAGTGTAGAGTTCTCCAGAATTTCAACCCAACTCTGACCAAGCTACACCAGCGCGACCCTTAGAACGTTTAATGTGCCTTTTTTTTCTCTGTGGACTTAGCCATTTTTTGCACTTGTTCGACTTGAGTTCTTCATGCTTCTCTTTTGCATCTTCTTGAACATCTTTTCGTCATCGAAAACCATGATTAACACATCTAAATACCTACAAAACAAAACAAATCAAATCAATAACACCCTAAAACAACGAATGGATCAAATCATAAACTGACAAAAAAAATTAATGCATAAAAACCCAAATTATCCTAAACTAACAATTGCATCAAAACTAACATAAACACATGAAACTAATGCATAAAATGTCCTGAAACACCTAGAACATTCTCTAAAACTTATCTAAATATGCAACTATCAAATACCCCCAAACTTAGAACTCTGATTGTCCCGAGCAAAGGGAAAACAAAACAAAAACTCATAATTAACATATCCCTTCTAAAATCACATTCTCACACAAATAATGACTTACTCAATCATTGTAAACACTTATATGGCCTAAAAGATTACACCAAAAAGAATATTCAATTCTAAGAAGAACTTCAAGAGTGTAGAGTTCTCCAGAATTTCACCCTAACCCTAACTCTGACCAAGCTCCAGCAACGCGACCCTTAGAACGTTTAATGTGGCTTTTTTTTTCTGTGGACTTGGCCATTTTTTGCTCTTGTTCGACTTGAGTTCTTCATGCTTCTCTTTTGCATCTTCTTGAACATCTTTTCGTCATCGAAAACCATGATTAACACATCTAAATACCTACAAAACAAAACAAATCAAATCAATAACACCCTAAAACAAGGAATGGATCAAATCATAAACTGACAAACCAAATTAATGCATAAAAACCCAAATTATCCTAAACTAACAATTGCATCAAAACTAACATAAACACATGAAACTAATGCATAAAATGTCCTGAAACACCTATAACATTCTCTAAAACTTATCTAAATATGCAACTATCAAATACCCCCAAACTTAGAACTCTGATCGTCCCGAGCAAATGGAAAACAAAACAAAAACTCATAATTATCATATCCCTTCTAAAATCACATTCTCACACAAATAATGACTTACTCAATCGTTGTTAACACTTATATGGCCTAAAAGATTACACCCAAAAGAATATTCACTTCTAAGTAGAACTTCAAGAGTGTAGAGTTCTCCAGAATTTCAACCCAACTCTAACCAAGCTCCACCACCGCGACCCTTAGAACGTTTAATGTGGCTTTTTTTTTTCTGTGGACTTAGCCATTTTTTGCACTTGTTCGACTTTGGTTCTTCATGCTTCTCTTTTGCATCTTCTTGTACATGTTTTCGTCATCCAAAACCATGATTAACACAAATAAATACTTACAAAACAAAACAAATCAAATCAATAACACACTAAAATAATGAATGGATCAAATTATAAACTGACAAACCAAATTAATGCATAAAAACCTAAACTATCCTAAACTAACATAAACACATGAAACTAATGCATAAAATGTCCTAAAACACGTAGAACATTCTCTAAAACTTATCTAAATATGCAACTATCAAATACCCCCAAACTTAGAACTCTGATTGTCCCGAGCAAAGGGAAAACAAAACAAAAACTGATAATTAACATATCCCTTCTAAAATCACATTCTCACACAAATAATGACTTACTCAATCATTGTAAACACTTATATGGCCTAAAAGATTACACCAAAAAGAATATTCACTTCTAAGAAGAACTTCAAGAGTGTAGAGTTCTCCAGAATTTCAACCCAACTCTGACCAAGCTACACCAGCGCGACCCTTAGAACGTTTAATGTGCCTTTTTTTTCTCTGTGGACTTAGCCATTTTTTGCTCTTGTTCGACTTGAGTTCTTCATGCTTCTCTTTTGCATCTTCTTGAACATCTTTTCGTCATCGAAAACCATGATTAACACATCTAAATACCTACAAAACAAAACAAATCAAATCAATAACACCCTAAAACAACGAATGGATCAAATCATAAACTGACAAAAAAAATTAATGCATAAAAACCCAAATTATCCTAAACTAACAATTGCATCAAAACTAACATAAACACATGAAACTAATGCATAAAATGTCCTGAAACACCTAGAACATTCTCTAAAACTTATCTAAATATGCAACTATCAAATACCCCCAAACTTAGAACTCTGATTGTCCCGAGCAAAGGGAAAACAAAACAAAAACTCATAATTAACATATCCCTTCTAAAATCACATTCTCACACAAATAATGACTTACTCAATCATTGTAAACACTTATATGGCCTAAAAGATTACACCAAAAAGAATATTCACTTCTAAGAAGAACTTCAAGAGTGTAGAGTTCTCCAGAATTACAACCCAACTCTGACCAAGCTACACCAGCGCGACCCTTAGAACGTTTAATGTGCCTTTTTTTTCTCTGTGGACTTAGCCATTTTTTGCTCTTGTTCGACTTGAGTTCTTCATGCTTCTCTTTTGCATCTTCTTGAACATCTTTTCGTCATCGAAAACCATGATTAACACATCTAAATACCTACAAAACAAAACAAATCAAATCAATAACACCCTAAAACAACGAATGGATCAAATCATAAACTGACAAACCAAATTAATGCATAAAAACCCAAATTATCCTAAACTAACAATTGCATCAAAACTAACATAAACACATGAAACTAATGCATAAAATGTCCTGAAACACCTAGAACATTCTCTAAAACTTATCTAAATATGCAACTATCAAATACCCCCAAACTTAGAACTCTGATCGTCCAGAGCAAAGGGAAAACAAAACAAAAACTCATAATTAACATATCCCTTCTAAAATCACATTCTCACACAAATAATGACTTACTCAATCGTTGTAAACACTTATATGGCGTAAAAGATTACACCCAAAAGAATATTCACTTCTAAGTAGAACTTCAAGAGCGTAGAGTTCTCTAGAATTTCAACCCAACTCTAACCAAGCTCCACCACCGCGACCCTTAGAACGTTTAATGTGGCTTTTTTTTTTCTGTGGACTTGGCCATTTTTTGCTCTTGTTCGACTTGAGTTCTTCATGCTTCTCTTTTGCATCTTCTTGAACATCTTTTCGTCATCGAAAACCATGATTAACACATCTAAATACCTACAAAACAAAACAAATCAAATCAATAACACCCTAAAACAATGAATGGATCAAATCATAAACTGACAAACCAAATTAATGCATAAAAACCCAAATTATCCTAAACTAACAATTGCATCAAACTAACATAAACACATGAAACTAATGCATAAAATGTCCTGAAACACCTATAACATTCTCTAAAACTTATCTAAATATGCAACTATCAAATACCCCCAAACTTAGAACTCTGATCGTCCCGAGCAAATGGAAAACAAAACAAAAACTCATAATTAACATATCCCTTCTAAAATCACATTCTCACACAAATAATGACTTACTCAATCGTTGTAAACACTTATATGGCCTAAAAGATTACACCCAAAAGAATATTCACTTCTAAGTAGAACTTCAAGAGTGTAGAGTTCTCCAGAATTTCAACACAACTCTAACCAAGCTCCACCACCGCGACCCTTAGAACGTTTAATGTGGCTTTTTTTTTTTCTGTGGACTTAGCCATTTTTTGCACTTGTTCGACTTTGGTTCTTCATGCTTCTCTTTTGCATCTTCTTGTACATGTTTTCGTCATCCAAAACCATGATTAACACATCTAAATACTTACAAAACAAAACAAATGAAATCAATAACACACTAAAATAATGAATGGATCAAATCATAAACTGACAAACCAAATTAATGCATAAAAACCTAAACTATCCTAAACTAACATAAACACATGAAACTAATGCATAAAATGTCCTAAAACACGTAGAACATTCTCTAAAACTTATCTAAATATGCAACTATCAAATACCCCCAAACTTAGAACTCTGATTGTCCCGAGCAAAGGGAAAACAAAACAAAAACTCATAATTAACATATCCCTTCTAAAATCACATTCTCACACAAATAATGACTTACTCAATCATTGTAAACACTTATATGGCCTAAAAGATTACACCAAAAAGAATATTCACTTCTAAGAAGAACTTCAAGAGTGTAGAGTTCTCCAGAATTTCAACCCAACTCTGACCAAGCTACACCAGCGCGACCCTTAGAACGTTTAATGTGCCTTTTTTTTCTCTGTGGACTTAGCCATTTTTTGCTCTTGTTCGACTTGAGTTCTTCATGCTTCTCTTTTGCATCTTCTTGAACATCTTTTCGTCATCGAAAACCATGATTAACACATCTAAATACCTACAAAACAAAACAAATCAAATCAATAACACCCTAAAACAACGAATGGATCAAATCATAAACTGACAAAAAAAATTAATGCATAAAAACCCAAATTATCCTAAACTAACAATTGCATCAAAACTAACATAAACACATGAAACTAATGCATAAAATGTCCTGAAACACCTAGAACATTCTCTAAAACTTATCTAAATATGCAACTATCAAATACCCCCAAACTTAGAACTCTGATTGTCCCGAGCAAAGGGAAAACAAAACAAAAACTCATAATTAACATATCCCTTCTAAAATCACATTCTCACACAAATAATGACTTACTCAATCATTGTAAACACTTATATGGCCTAAAAGATTACACCAAAAAGAATATTCAATTCTAAGAAGAACTTCAAGAGTGTAGAGTTCTCCAGAATTTCACCCTAACCCTAACTCTGACCAAGCTCCAGCAACGCGACCCTTAGAACGTTTAATGTGCCTTTTTTTTCTCTGTGGACTTAGCCATTTTTTGCTCTTGTTCGACTTGAGTTCTTCATGCTTCTCTTTTGCATCTTCTTGAACATCTTTTCGTCATCGAAAACCATGATTAACACATCTAAATACCTACAAAACAAAACAAATCAAATCAATAACACCCTAAAACAACGAATGGATCAAATCATAAACTGACAAACCAAATTAATGCATAAAAACCCAAATTATCCTAAACTAACAATTGCATCAAAACTAACATAAACACATGAAACTAATGCATAAAATGTCCTGAAACACCTAGAACATTCTCTAAAACTTATCTAAATATGCAACTATCAAATACCCCCAAACTTAGAACTCTGATCGTCCAGAGCAAAGGGAAAACAAAACAAAAACTCATAATTAACATATCCCTTCTAAAATCACATTCTCACACAAATAATGACTTACTCAATCGTTGTAAACACTTATATGGCGTAAAAGATTACACCCAAAAGAATATTCACTTCTAAGTAGAACTTCAAGAGCGTAGAGTTCTCCAGAATTTCAACCCAACTCTAACCAAGCTCCACCACCGCGACCCTTAGAACGTTTAATGTGGCTTTTTTTTTTCTGTGGACTTGGCCATTTTTTGCTCTTGTTCGACTTGAGTTCTTCATGCTTCTCTTTTGCATCTTCTTGAACATCTTTTCGTCATCGAAAACCATGATTAACACATCTAAATACCTACAAAACAAAACAAATCAAATCAATAACACCCTAAAACAATGAATGGATCAAATCATAAACTGACAAACCAAATTAATGCATAAAAACCCAAATTATCCTAAACTAACAATTGCATCAAACTAACATAAACACATGAAACTAATGCATAAAATGTCCTGAAACACCTATAACATTCTCTAAAACTTATCTAAATATGCAACTATCAAATACCCCCAAACTTAGAACTCTGATCGTCCCGAGCAAATGGAAAACAAAACAAAAACTCATAATTAACATATCCCTTCTAAAATCACATTCTCACACAAATAATGACTTACTCAATCGTTGTAAACACTTATATGGCCTAAAAGATTACACCCAAAAGAATATTCACTTCTAAGTAGAACTTCAAGAGTGTAGAGTTCTCCAGAATTTCAACCCAACTCTAACCAAGCTCCACCACCGCGACCCTTAGAACGTTTAATGTGGCTTTTTTTTTTCTGTGGACTTAGCCATTTTTTGCACTTGTTCGACTTTGGTTCTTCATGCTTCTCTTTTGCATCTTCTTGTACATGTTTTCGTCATCCAAAACCATGATTAACACATCTAAATACTTACAAAACAAAACAAATGAAATCAATAACACACTAAAATAATGAATGGATCAAATCATAAACTGACAAACCAAATTAATGCATAAAAACCTAAACTATCCTAAACTAACATAAACACATGAAACTAATGCATAAAATGTCCTAAAACACGTAGAACATTCTCTAAAACTTATCTAAATATGCAACTATCAAATACCCCCAAACTTAGAACTCTGATCGTCCTGAGCAAAGGGAAAACAAAACAAAAACTCATAATTAACATATCCCTTCTAAAATCACATTCTCACACAAATAATGACTTACTCAATCATTGTAAACACTTAAATGGCCTAAAAGATTACACCAAAAAGAATATTCACTTCTAAGAAGAACTTCAAGAGTGTAGAGTTCTCCAGAATTTCAACCCAACTCTGACCAAGCTACACCAGCGCGACCCTTAGAACGTTTAATGTGCCTTTTTTTTCTCTGTGGACTTAGCCATTTTTTGCTCTTGTTCGACTTGAGTTCTTCATGCTTCTCTTTTGCATCTTCTTGAACATCTTTTCGTCATCGAAAACCATGATTAACACATCTAAATAGCTACAAAACAAAACAAATCAAATCAATAACACCCTAAAACAACGAATGGATCAAATCATAAACTGACAAAAAAAATTAATGCATAAAAACCCAAATTATCCTAAACTAACAATTGCATCAAAACTAACATAAACACATGAAACTAATGCATAAAATGTCCTGAAACACCTAGAACATTCTCTAAAACTTATCTAAATATGCAACTATCAAATACCCCCAAACTTAGAACTCTGATTGTCCCGAGCAAAGGGAAAACAAAACAAAAACTCATAATTAACATATCCCTTCTAAAATCACATTCTCACACAAATAATGACTTACTCAATCATTGTAAACACTTATATGGCCTAAAAGATTACACCAAAAAGAATATTCAATTCTAAGAAGAACTTCAAGAGTGTAGAGTTCTCCAGAATTTCACCCTAACCCTAACTCTGACCAAGCTCCAGCAACGCGACCCTTAGAACGTTTAATGTGCCTTTTTTTTCTCTGTGGACTTAGCCATTTTTTGCTCTTGTTCGACTTGAGTTCTTCATGCTTCTCTTTTGCATCTTCTTGAACATCTTTTCGTCATCGAAAACCATGATTAACACATCTAAATACCTACAAAACAAAACAAATCAAATCAATAACACCCTAAAACAACGAATGGATCAAATCATAAACTGACAAACCAAATTAATGCATAAAAACCCAAATTATCCTAAACTAACAATTGCATCAAAACTAACATAAACACATGAAACTAATGCATAAAATGTCCTGAAACACCTAGAACATTCTCTAAAACTTATCTAAATATGCAACTATCAAATACCCCCAAACTTAGAACTCTGATCGTCCAGAGCAAAGGGAAAACAAAACAAAAACTCATAATTAACATATCCCTTCTAAAATCACATTCTCACACAAATAATGACTTACTCAATCGTTGTAAACACTTATATGGCGTAAAAGACTACACCCAAAAGAATATTCACTTCTAAGTAGAACTTCAAGAGCGTAGAGTTCTCCAGAATTTCAACCCAACTCTAACCAAGCTCCACCACCGCGACCCTTAGAACGTTTAATGTGGCTTTTTTTTTCTGTGGACTTGGCCATTTTTTGCTCTTGTTCGACTTGAGTTCTTCATGCTTCTCTTTTGCATCTTCTTGAACATCTTTTCGTCATCGAAAACCATGATTAACACATCTAAATACCTACAAAACAAAACAAATCAAATCAATAACACCCTAAAACAATGAATGGATCAAATCATAAACTGACAAACCAAATTAATGCATAAAAACCCAAATTATCCTAAACTAACAATTGCATCAAACTAACATAAACACATGAAACTAATGCATAAAATGTCCTGAAACACCTATAACATTCTCTAAAACTTATCTAAATATGCAACTATCAAATACCCCCAAACTTAGAACTCTGATCGTCCCGAGCAAATGGAAAACAAAACAAAAACTCATAATTAACATATCCCTTCTAAAATCACATTCTCACACAAATAATGACTTACTCAATCGTTGTAAACACTTATATGGCCTAAAAGATTACACCCAAAAGAATATTCACTTCTAAGTAGAACTTCAAGAGTGTAGAGTTCTCCAGAATTTCAACCCAACTCTAACCAAGCTCCACCACCGCGACCCTTAGAACGTTTAATGTGGCTTTTTTTTTTTCTGTGGACTTAGCCATTTTTTGCACTTGTTCGACTTTGGTTCTTCATGCTTCTCTTTTGCATCTTCTTGTACATGTTTTCGTCATCCAAAACCATGATTTACACATCTAAATACTTACAAAACAAAACAAATGAAATCAATAACACACTAAAATAATGAATGGATCAAATCATAAACTGACAAACCAAATTAATTCATAAAAACCTAAACTATCCTAAACTAACATAAACACATGAAACTAATGCATAAAATGTCCTAAAACACGTAGAACATTCTCTAAAACTTATCTAAATATGCAACTATCAAATACCCCCAAACTTAGAACTCTGATTGTCCCGAGCAAAGGGAAAACAAAACAAAAACTCATAATTAACATATCCCTTCTAAAATCACATTCTCACACAAATAATGACTTACTCAATCATTGTAAACACTTATATGGCCTAAAAGATTACACCAAAAAGAATATTCACTTCTAAGAAGAACTTCAAGAGTGTAGAGTTCTCCAGAATTTCAACCCAACTCTGACCAAGCTACACCAGCGCGACCCTTAGAACGTTTAATGTGCCTTTTTTTTCTCTGTGGACTTAGCCATTTTTTGCTCTTGTTCGACTTGAGTTCTTCATGCTTCTCTTTTGCATCTTCTTGAACATCTTTTCGTCATCGAAAACCATGATTAACACATCTAAATACCTACAAAACAAAACAAATCAAATCAATAACACCCTAAAACAACGAATGGATCAAATCATAAACTGACAAAAAAAATTAATGCATAAAAACCCAAATTATCCTAAACTAACAATTGCATCAAAACTAACATAAACACATGAAACTAATGCATAAAATGTCCTGAAACACCTAGAACATTCTCTAAAACTTATCTAAATATGCAACTATCAAATACCCCCAAACTTAGAACTCTGATTGTCCCGAGCAAAGGGAAAACAAAACAAAAACTCATAATTAACATATCCCTTCTAAAATCACATTCTCACACAAATAATGACTTACTCAATCGTTGTAAACACTTATATGGCGTAAAAGATTACACCCAAAAGAATATTCACTTCTAAGTAGAACTTCAAGAGCGTAGAGTTCTCCAGAATTTCAACCCAACTCTAACCAAGCTCCACCACCGCGACCCTTAGAACGTTTAATGTGGCTTTTTTTTTCTGTGGACTTGGCCATTTTTTGCTCTTGTTCGACTTGAGTTCTTCATGCTTCTCTTTTGCATCTTCTTGAACATCTTTTCGTCATCGAAAACCATGATTAACACATCTAAATACCTACAAAACAAAACAAATCAAATCAATAACACCCTAAAACAATGAATGGATCAAATCATAAACTGACAAACCAAATTAATGCATAAAAACCCAAATTATCCTAAACTAACAATTGCATCAAACTAACATAAACACATGAAACTAATGCATAAAATGTCCTGAAACACCTATAACATTCTCTAAAACTTATCTAAATATGCAACTATCAAATACCCCCAAACTTAGAACTCTGATCGTCCCGAGCAAATGGAAAACAAAACAAAAACTCATAATTAACATATCCCTTCTAAAATCACATTCTCACACAAATAATGACTTACTCAATCGTTGTAAACACTTATATGGCCTAAAAGATTACACCCAAAAGAATATTCACTTCTAAGTAGAACTTCAAGAGTGTAGAGTTCTCCAGAATTTCAACCCAACTCTAACCAAGCTCCACCACCGCGACCCTTAGAACGTTTAATGTGGCTTTTTTTTTTCTGTGGACTTAGCCATTTTTTGCACTTGTTCGACTTTGGTTCTTCATGCTTCTCTTTTGCATCTTCTTGTACATGTTTTCGTCATCCAAAACCATGATTAACACATCTAAATACTTACAAAACAAAACAAATGAAATCAATAACACACTAAAATAATGAATGGATCAAATCATAAACTGACAAACCAAATTAATGCATAAAAACCTAAACTATCCTAAACTAACATAAACACATGAAACTAATGCATAAAATGTCCTAAAACACGTAGAACATTCTCTAAAACTTATCTAAATATGCAACTATCAAATACCCCCAAACTTAGAACTCTGATCGTCCTGAGCAAAGGGAAAACAAAACAAAAACTCATAATTAACATATCCCTTCTAAAATCACATTCTCACACAAATAATGACTTACTCAATCATTGCAAACACTTAAATGGCCTAAAAGATTACACCAAAAAGAATATTCACTTCTAAGAAGAACTTCAAGAGTGTAGAGTTCTCCAGAATTTCAACCCAACTCTGACCAAGCTACACCAGCGCGACCCTTAGAACGTTTAATGTGCCTTTTTTTTCTCTGTGGACTTAGCCATTTTTTGCTCTTGTTCGACTTGAGTTCTTCACGCTTCTCTTTTGCATCTTCTTGAACATCTTTTCGTCATCGAAAACCATGATTAACACATCTAAATACCTACAAAACAAAACAAATCAAATCAATAACACCCTAAAACAACGAATGGATCAAATCATAAACTGACAAACCAAATTAATGCATAAAAACCCAAATTATCCTAAACTAACAATTGCATCAAAACTAACATAAACACATGAAACTAATGCATAAAATGTCCTGAAACACCTAGAACATTCTCTAAAACTTATCTAAATATGCAACTATCAAATACCCCCAAACTTAGAACTCTGATCGTCCAGAGCAAAGGGAAAACAAAACAAAAACTCATAATTAACATATCCCTTCTAAAATCACATTCTCACACAAATAATGACTTACTCAATCGTTGTAAACACTTATATGGCGTAAAAGATTACACCCAAAAGAATATTCACTTCTAAGTAGAACTTCAAGAGCGTAGAGTTCTCCAGAATTTCAACCCAACTCTAACCAAGCTCCACCACCGCGACCCTTAGAACGTTTAATGTGGCTTTTTTTTTTCTGTGGACTTGGCCATTTTTTGCTCTTGTTCGACTTGAGTTCTTCATGCTTCTCTTTTGCATCTTCTTGAACATCTTTTCGTCATCGAAAACCATGATTAACACATCTAAATACCTACAAAACAAAACAAATCAAATCAATAACACCCTAAAACAATGAATGGATCAAATCATAAACTGACAAACCAAATTAATGCATAAAAACCCAAATTATCCTAAACTAACAATTGCATCAAACTAACATAAACACATGAAACTAATGCATAAAATGTCCTGAAACACCTATAACATTCTCTAAAACTTATCTAAATATGCAACTATCAAATACCCCCAAACTTAGAACTCTGATCGTCCCGAGCAAATGGAAAACAAAACAAAAACTCATAATTAACATATCCCTTCTAAAATCACATTCTCACACAAATAATGACTTACTCAATCATTGTAAACACTTATATGGCCTAAAAGATTACACCAAAAAGAATATTCAATTCTAAGAAGAACTTCAAGAGTGTAGAGTTCTCCAGAATTTCACCCTAAGCCTAACTCTGACCAAGCTCCAGCAACGCGACCCTTAGAACGTTTAATGTGGCTTTTTTTTTTCTGTGGACTTGGCCATTTTTTGCTCTTGTTCGACTTGAGTTCTTCATGCTTCTCTTTTGCATCTTGTTGAACATCTTTTCGTCATCGAAAACCATGATTAACACATCTAAATACCTACAAAACAAAACAAATCAAATCAATAACACCCTAAAACAATGAATGGATCAAATCATAAACTGACAAACCAAATTAATGCATAAAAACCCAAATTATCCTAAACTAACAATTGCATCAAAACTAACATAAACACATGAAACTAATGCATAAAATGTCCTGAAACACCTATAACATTCTCTAAAACTTATCTAAATATGCAACTATCAAATACCCCCAAACTTAGAACTCTGATCGTCCCGAGCAAATGGAAAACAAAACAAAAACTCATAATTAACGTATCCCTTCTAAAATCACATTCTCACACAAATAATGACTTACTCAATCGTTGTAAACACTTATATGGCCTAAAAGATTACACCCAAAAGAATATTCACTTCTAAGTAGAACTTCAAGAGTGTAGAGTTCTCCAGAATTTCAACCCAACTCTAACCAAGCTCCACCACCGCGACCCTTAGAACGTTTAATGTGGCTTTTTTTTTTCTGTGGACTTAGCCATTTTTTGCACTTGTTCGACTTTGGTTCTTCATGCTTCTCTTTTGCATCTTCTTGTACATGTTTTCGTCATCCAAAACCATGATTAACACATCTAAATACTTACAAAACAAAACAAATGAAATCAATAACACACTAAAATAATGAATGGATCAAATCATAAACTGACAAACCAAATTAATGCATAAAAACCTAAACTATCCTAAACTAACATAAACACATGAAACTAATGCATAAAATGTCCTAAAACACGTAGAACATTCTCTAAAACTTATCTAAATATGCAACTATCAAATACCCCCAAACTTAGAACTCTGATCGTCCTGAGCAAAGGGAAAACAAAAAAAAAACTCATAATTAACATATCCCTTCTAAAATCATATTCTCACACAAATAATGACTTACTCAATCATTGTAAACACTTAAATGGCCTAAAAGATTACACCAAAAAGAATATTCACTTCTAAGAAGAACTTCAAGAGTGTAGAGTTCTCCAGAATTTCAACCCAACTCTGACCAAGCTACACCAGCGCGACCCTTAGAACGTTTAATGTGCCTTTTTTTTCTCTGTGGACTTAGCCATTTTTTGCTCTTGTTCGACTTGAGTTCTTCATGCTTCTCTTTTGCATCTTCTTGAACATCTTTTCGTCATCGAAAACCATGATTAACACATCTAAATACCTACAAAACAAAACAAATCAAATCAATAACACCCTAAAACAATGAATGGATCAAATCATAAACTGACAAAAAAAATTAATGCATAAAAACCCAAATTATCCTAAACTAACAATTGCATCAAAACTAACATAAACACATGAAACTAATGCATAAAATGTCCTGAAACACCTAGAACATTCTCTAAAACTTATCTAAATATGCAACTATCAAATACCCCCAAACTTAGAACTATGATCGTCCCGAGCAAAGGGAAAACAAAACAAAAACTCATAATTAACATATCCCTTCTAAAATCACATTCTCACACAAATAATGACTTACTCAATCGTTGTAAACACTTATATGGCCTAAAAGATTACACCAAAAAGAATATTCAATTCTAAGAAGAACTTCAAGAGTGTAGAGTTCTCCAGAATTTCACCCTAAGCCTAACTCTGACCAAGCTCCAGCAACGCGACCCTTAGAACGTTTAATGTGGCTTTTTTTTTCTGTGGACTTGGCCATTTTTTGCTCTTGTTCGACTTGAGTTCTTCATGCTTCTCTTTTGCATCTTGTTGAACATCTTTTCGTCATCGAAAACCATGATTAACACATCTAAATACCTACAAAACAAAACAAATCAAATCAATAACACCCTAAAACAATGAATGGATCAAATCATAAACTGACAAACCAAATTAATGCATAAAAACCCAAATTATCCTAAACTAACAATTGCATCAAAACTAACATAAACACATGAAACTAATGCATAAAATGTCCTGAAACACCTATAACATTCTCTAAAACTTATCTAAATATGCAACTATCAAATACCCCCAAACTTAGAACTCTGATCGTCCCGAGCAAATGGAAAACAAAACAAAAACTCATAATTAACATATCCCTTCTAAAATCACATTCTCACACAAATAATGACTTACTCAATCGTTGTAAACACTTATATGGCCTAAAAGATTACACCCAAAAGAATATTCACTTCTAAGTAGAACTTCAAGAGTGTAGAGTTCTCCAGAATTTCAACCCAACTCTAACCAAGCTCCACCACCGCGACCCTTAGAACGTTTAATGTGGCTTTTTTTTTTTCTGTGGACTTAGCCATTTTTTGCACTTGTTCGACTTTGGTTCTTCATGCTTCTCTTTTGCATCTTCTTGTACATGTTTTCGTCATCCAAAACCATGATTAACACATCTAAATACTTACAAAACAAAACAAATCAAATCAATAACACACTAAAATAATGAATGGATCAAATTATAAACTGACAAACCAAATTAATGCATAAAAACCTAAACTATCCTAAACTAACATAAACACATGAAACTAATGCATAAAATGTCCTAAAACACGTAGAACATTCTCTAAAACTTATCTAAATATGCAACTATCAAATACCCCCAAACTTAGAACTCTGATTGTCCCGAGCAAAGGGAAAACAAAACAAAAACTCATAATTAACATATCCCTTCTAAAATCACATTCTCACACAAATAATGACTTACTCAATCATTGTAAACACTTATATGGCCTAAAAGATTACACCAAAAAGAATATTCACTTCTAAGAAGAACTTCAAGAGTGTAGAGTTCTCCAGAATTTCAACCCAACTCTGACCAAGCTACACCAGCGCGACCCTTAGAACGTTTAATGTGCCTTTTTTTTCTCTGTGGACTTAGCCATTTTTTGCTCTTGTTCGACTTGAGTTCTTCATGCTTCTCTTTTGCATCTTCTTGAACATCTTTTCGTCATCGAAAACCATGATTAACACATCTAAATACCTACAAAACAAAACAAATCAAATCAATAACACCCTAAAACAACGAATGGATCAAATCATAAACTGACAAAAAAAATTAATGCATAAAAACCCAAATTATCCTAAACTAACAATTGCATCAAAACTAACATAAACACATGAAACTAATGCATAAAATGTCCTGAAACACCTAGAACATTCTCTAAAACTTATCTAAATATGCAACTATCAAATACCCCCAAACTTAGAACTCTGATTGTCCCGAGCAAAGGGAAAACAAAACAAAAACTCATAATTAACATATCCCTTCTAAAATCACATTCTCACACAAATAATGACTTACTCAATCATTGTAAACACTTATATGGCCTAAAAGATTACACCAAAAAGAATATTCAATTCTAAGAAGAACTTCAAGAGTGTAGAGTTCTCCAGAATTTCACCCTAACCCTAACTCTGACCAAGCTCCAGCAACGCGACCCTTAGAACGTTTAATGTGCCTTTTTTTTCTCTGTGGACTTAGCCATTTTTTGCTCTTGTTCGACTTGAGTTCTTCATGCTTCTCTTTTGCATCTTCTTGAACATCTTTTCGTCATCGAAAACCATGATTAACACATCTAAATACCTACAAAACAAAACAAATCAAATCAATAACACCCTAAAACAACGAATGGATCAAATCATAAACTGACAAACCAAATTAATGCATAAAAACCCAAATTATCCTAAACTAACAATTGCATCAAAACTAACATAAACACATGAAACTAATGCATAAAATGTCCTGAAACACCTAGAACATTCTCTAAAACTTATCTAAATATGCAACTATCAAATACCCCCAAACTTAGAACTCTGATCGTCCCGAGGAAAGGGAAAACAAAACAAAAACTCATAATTAACATATCCCTTCTAAAATCACATTCTCACACAAATAATGACTTACTCAATCGTTGTAAACACTTATATGGCGTAAAAGATTACACCCAAAAGAATATTCACTTCTAAGTAGAACTTCAAGAGCGTAGAGTTCTCCAGAATTTCAACCCAACTCTAACCAAGCTCCACCACCGCGACCCTTAGAACGTTTAATGTGGCTTTTTTTTTTTCTGTGGACTTAGCCATTTTTTGCTCTTGTTCGACTTCGGTTCTTCATGCTTCTCTTTTGCATCTTCTTGTACATGTTTTCGTCATCCAAAACCATGATTAACACATCTAAATACTTACAAAACAAAACAAATCAAATCAATAACACACTAAAATAATGAATGGATCAAATCATTAACTGAAAAACCAAATTAATGCATAAAAACCTAAACTATCCTAAACTAAAATAAACACATGAAACTAATGCATAAAATGTCCTAAAACACGTAGAACATTCTCTAAAACTTATCTAAATATGCAACTATCAAATACCCCCAAACTTAGAACTCTGATCGTCCCGAGCAAATGGAAAACAAAACAAAAACTCATAATTAACATATTCCTTCTAAAATCACATTCTCACACAAATAATGACATACTCAATCATTGTAAACACTTATATGGCCTAAAAGATTACACCAAAAAGAATATTCACTTCTAAGAAGAACTTCAAGAGTGTAGAATTCTCCAGAATTTCAACCCAACTCTGACCAAGCTACACCAGCGCGACCCTTAGAACGTTTAATGTGCCTTTTTTTTCTCTGTGGACTTAGCCATTTTTTGCTCTTGTTCGACTTGAGTTCTTCATGCTTCTCTTTTGCATCTTCTTGAACATCTTTTCGTCATCGAAAACCATGATTAACACATCTAAATACCTACAAAACAAAACAAATCAAATCAATAACACCCTAAAACAACGAATGGATCAAATCATAAACTGACAAAAAAAATTAATGCATAAAAACCCAAATTATCCTAAACTAACAATTGCATCAAAACTAACATAAACACATGAAACTAAAGCATAAAATGTCCTGAAACACCTAGAACATTCTCTAAAACTTATCTAAATATGCAACTATCAAATACCCCCAAACTTAGAACTCTGATCGTCTCGAGCAAAGGGAAAACAAAACAAAAACTCATAATTAACATATCCCTTCTAAAATCACATTCTCACACAAATAATGACTTACTCAATCGTTGTAAACACTTATATGGCCTAAAAGATTACACCCAAAAGAATATTCACTTCTAAGTAGACGAATGGATCAAATCATAAACTGACAAAAAAAATTAATGCATAAAAACCCAAATTATCCTAAACTAACAATTGCATCAAAACTAACATAAACACATGAAACTGAAGCATAAAATGTCCTAAAACACCTAGAACATTCTCTAAAACTTATCTAAATATGCAACTATCAAATACCCCCAAACTTAGAATTCTGATCGTCCCGAGCAAAGGGAAAACAAAACAAAAACTGATAATTAACATATCCCTTCTAAAATCACATTCTCACACAAATAATGACTTACTCAATCGTTGTAAACACTTATATGGCCTAAAAGATTACACCCAAAAGAATATTCACTTCTAAGTAGAACTTCAAGACCGTAGAGTTCTCCAGAATTTCAACCCAATTCTAACCAAGCTCCACCACCGCGACCCTTAGAACGTTTAATGTGGCTTTTTTTTTCTGTGGACTTAGCCATTTTTTGCTCTTGTTCGACTTCGGTTCTTCATGCTTCTCTTTTGCATCTTCTTGTACATGTTTTCGTCATCCAAAACCATGATTAACACATCTAAATACTTACAAAACAAAACAAATCAAATCAATAACACACTAAAATAATGAATGGATCAAATCATAAACTGACAAACCAAATTAATGCATAAAAACCTAAACTATCCTAAACTAACATAAACACATGAAACTAATGCATAAAATGTCCTAAAACACGTAGAACATTCTCTAAAACTTATCTAAATATGCAACTATCAAATACCCCCAAACTTAGAACTCTGATCGTCCCGAGCAAAGGGAAAACAAAACAAAAACTCATAATTAACATATTCCTTCTAAAATCACATTCTCACACAAATAATGACTTACTCAATCATTGTAAACACTTATATGGTCTAAAAGATTACACCAAAAAAAATATTCACTTCTAAGAAGAACTTCAAGAGTGTAGAGTTCTCCAGAATTTCAACCCAACTCTGACCAAGCTACACCAGCGCGACCCTTAGAACGTTTAATGTGCCTTTTTTTTCTCTGTGGACTTAGCCATTTTTTGCTCTTGTTCGACTTGAGTTCTTCATGCTTCTCTTTTGCATCTTCTTGAACATCTTTTCGTCATCGAAAACCATGATTAACACATCTAAATACCTACAAAACAAAACAAATCAAATCAATAACACCCTAAAACAACGAATGGATCAAATCATAAACTGACAAAAAAAATTAATGCATAAAAACCCAAATTATCCTAAACTAACAATTGCATAAAAACTAACATAAACACATGAAACTAAAGCATAAAATGTCCTGAAACACCTAGAACATTCTCTAAAACTTATCTAAATATGCAACTATCAAATACCCCCAAACTTAGAACTCTGATCGTCTCGAGCAAAGGGAAAACAAAACAAAAACTCATAATTAACATATCCCTTCTAAAATCACATTCTCACACAAATAATGACTTACTCAATCGTTGTAAACACTTATATGGCCTAAAAGATTACACCCAAAAGAATATTCACTTCTAAGTAGACGAATGGATCAAATCATAAACTGACAAAAAAAATTAATGCATAAAAACCCAAATTATCCTAAACTAACAATTGCATCAAAACTAACATAAACACATGAAACTAAAGCATAAAATGTCCTAAAACACCTAGAACATTCTCTAAAACTTATCTAAATATGCAACTATCAAATACCCCCAAACTTAGAATTCTGATCGTCCCGAGCAAAGGGAAAACAAAACAAAAACTCATAATTAACATATCCCTTCTAAAATCACATTCTCACACAAATAATGACTTACTCAATCGTTGTAAACACTTATATGGCCTAAAAGATTACACCCAAAAGAATATTCACTTCTAAGTAGAACTTCAAGAGCGTAGAGTTCTCCAGAATTTCAACCCAACTCTAACCAAGCTCCACCACCGCGACCCTTAGAACGTTTAATGTGGCTTTTTTTTTCTGTGGACTTAGCCATTTTTTGCTCTTGTTCGACTTCGGTTCTTCATGCTTCTCTTTTGCATCTACTTGTACATGTTTTCGTCATCCAAAACCATGATTAACACATCTAAATACTTACAAAACAAAACAAATCAAATCAATAACACACTAAAATAATGAATGGATCAAATCATAAACTGACAAACCAAATTAATGCATAAAAACCTAAACTATCCTAAACTAACATAAACACATGAAACTAATGCATAAAATGTCCTAAAACACGTAAAACATTCTCTAAAACTTATCTAAATATGCAACTATCAAATACCCCCAAACTTAGAACTCTGATCGTCCCGAGCAAAGGGAAAACAAAACAAAAACTCATAATTAACATATTCCTTCTAAAATCACATTCTCACACAAATAATGACTTACTCAATCATTGTAAACACTTATATGGCCTAAAAGATTACACCAAAAAGAATATTCACTTCTAAGAAGAACTTCAAGAGTGTAGAATTCTCCAGAATTTCAACCCAACTCTGACCAAGCTACACCAGCGCGACCCTTAGAACGTTTAATGTGCCTTTTTTTTCTCTGTGGACTTAGCCATTTTTTGCTCTTGTTCGACTTGAGTTCTTCATGCTTCTCTTTTGCATCTTCTTGAACATCTTTTCGTCATCGAAAACCATGATTAACACATCTAAATACCTACAAAACAAAACAAATCAAATCAATAACACCCTAAAACAACGAATGGATCAAATCATAAACTGACAAAAAAAATTAATGCATAAAAACCCAAATTATCCTAAACTAACAATTGCATCAAAACTAACATAAACACATGAAACTAAAGCATAAAATGTCCTGAAACACCTAGAACATTCTCTAAAACTTATCTAAATATGCAACTATCAAATACCCCCAAACTTAGAACTCTGATCGTCTCGAGCAAAGGGAAAACAAAACAAAAACTCATAATTAACATATCCCTTCTAAAATCACATTCTCACACAAATAATGACTTACTCAATCGTTGTAAACACTTATATGGCCTAAAAGATTACACCCAAAAGAATATTCACTTCTAAGTAGACGAATGGATCAAATCATAAACTGACAAAAAAAATTAATGCATAAAAACCCAAATTATCCTAAACTAACAATTGCATCAAAACTAACATAAACACATGAAACTAAAGCATAAAATGTCCTAAAACACCTAGAACATTCTCTAAAACTTATCTAAATATGCAACTATCAAATACCCCCAAACTTAGAATTCTGATCGTCCCGAGCAAAGGGAAAACAAAACAAAAACTGATAATTAACATATCCCTTCTAAAATCACATTCTCACACAAATAATGACTTACTCAATCGTTGTAAACACTTATATGGCCTAAAAGATTACACCCAAAAGAATATTCACTTCTAAGTAGAACTTCAAGACCGTAGAGTTCTCCAGAATTTCAACCCAATTCTAACCAAGCTCCACCACCGCGACCCTTAGAACGTATAATGTGGCTTTTTTTTTCTGTGGACTTAGCCATTTTTTGCTCTTGTTCGACTTCGGTTCTTCATGCTTCTCTTTTGCATCTTCTTGTACATGTTTTCGTCATCCAAAACCATGATTAACACATCTAAATACTTACAAAACAAAACAAATCAAATCAATAACACACTAAAATAATGAATGGATCAAATCATAAACTGACAAACCAAATTAATGCATAAAAACCTAAACTATCCTAAACTAACATAAACACATGAAACTAATGCATAAAATGTCCTAAAACACGTAGAACATTCTCTAAAACTTATCTAAATATGCAACTATCAAATACCCCCAAACTTAGAACTCTGATCGTCCCGAGCAAAGGGAAAACAAAACAAAAACTCATAATTAACATATTCCTTCTAAAATCACATTCTCACACAAATAATGACTTACTCAATCATTGTAAACACTTATATGGTCTAAAAGATTACACCAAAAAAAATATTCACTTCTAAGAAGAACTTCAAGAGTGTAGAGTTCTCCAGAATTTCAACCCAACTCTGACCAAGCTACACCAGCGCGACCCTTAGAACGTTTAATGTGCCTTTTTTTTCTCTGTGGACTTAGCCATTTTTTGCTCTTGTTCGACTTGAGTTCTTCATGCTTCTCTTTTGCATCTTCTTGAACATCTTTTCGTCATCGAAAACCATGATTAACACATCTAAATACCTACAAAACAAAACAAATCAAATCAATAACACCCTAAAACAACGAATGGATCAAATCATAAACTGACAAAAAAAATTAATGCATAAAAACCCAAATTATCCTAAACTAACAATTGCATAAAAACTAACATAAACACATGAAACTAAAGCATAAAATGTCCTGAAACACCTAGAACATTCTCTAAAACTTATCTAAATATGCAACTATCAAATACCCCCAAACTTAGAACTCTGATTGTCTCGAGCAAAGGGAAAACAAAACAAAAACTCATAATTAACATATCCCTTCTAAAATCACATTCTCACACAAATAATGACTTACTCAATCGTTGTAAACACTTATATGGCCTAAAAGATTACACCCAAAAGAATATTCACTTCTAAGTAGACGAATGGATCAAATCATAAACTGACAAAAAAAATTAATGCATAAAAACCCAAATTATCCTAAACTAACAATTGCATCAAAACTAACATAAACACATGAAACTAAAGCATAAAATGTCCTAAAACACCTAGAACATTCTCTAAAACTTATCTAAATATGCAACTATCAAATACCCCCAAACTTAGAATTCTGATCGTCCCGAGCAAAGGGAAAACAAAACAAAAACTCATAATTAACATATCCCTTCTAAAATCACATTCTCACACAAATAATGACTTACTCAATCGTTGTAAACACTTATATGGCCTAAAAGATTACACCCAAAAGAATATTCACTTCTAAGTAGAACTTCAAGAGCGTAGAGTTCTCCAGAATTTCAACCCAACTCTAACCAAGCTCCACCACCGCGACCCTTAGAACGTTTAATGTGGCTTTTTTTTTTCTGTGGACTTAGCCATTTTTTGCTCTTGTTCGACTTCGGTTCTTCATGCTTCTCTTTTGCATCTACTTGTACATGTTTTCGTCATCCAAAACCATGATTAACACATCTAAATACTTACAAAACAAAACAAATCAAATCAATAACACACTAAAATAATGAATGGATCAAATCATAAACTGACAAACCAAATTAATGCATAAAAACCTAAACTATCCTAAACTAACATAAACACATGAAACTAAGGCATAAAATGCCCTAAAACACGTAGAACATTCTCTAAAACTTATCTAAATATGCAACTATCAAATACCCCCAAACTTAGAACTCTGATCGTCCCGAGCAAAGGGAAAACAAAACAAAAACTCATATTTAACATATTCCTTCTAAAATCACATTCTCACACAGATAATGACTTACTCAATCATTGTAAACACTTATATGGCCTAAAAGATTACACCAAAAAAAATATTCACTTCTAAGAAGAACTTCAAGAGTGTAGAGTTCTCCAGAATTTCAACCCAACTCTGACCAAGCTACACCAGCGCGACCCTTAGAACGTTTAATGTGCCTTTTTTTTCTCTGTGGACTTAGCCATTTTTTGCTCTTGTTCGACTTGAGTTCTTCATGCTTCTCTTTTGCATCTTCTTGAACATCTTTTCGTCATCGAAAACCATGATTAACACATCTAAATACCTACAAAACAAAACAAATCAAATCAGTAACACCCTAAAACAACGAATGGATCAAATCATAAACTGACAAAAAAAATTAATGCATAAAAACCCAAATTATCCTAAACTAACAATTGCATCAAAACTAACATAAACACATGAAACTAAAGCATAAAATGTCCTAAAACACCTAGAACATTCTCTAAAACTTATCTAAATATGCAACTATCAAATACCCCCAAACTTAGAATTCTGATCGTCCCGAGCAAAGGGAAAACAAAACAAAAACTCATAATTAACATATCCCTTCTAAAATCACATTCTCACACAAATAATGACTTACCCAATCGTTGTAAACACTTATATGGCCTAAAAGATTACACCCAAAAGAATATTCACTTCTAAGTAGACGAATGGATCAAATCATAAACTGACAAAAAAAATTAATGCATAAAAACCCAAATTATCCTAAACTAACAATTGCATCAAAACTAACATAAACACATGAAACTAAAGCATAAAATGTCCTAAAACACCTAGAACATTCTCTAAAACTTATCTAAATATGCAACTATCAAATACCCCCAAACTTAGAATTCTGATCGTCCCGAGCAAAGGGAAAACAAAACAAAAACTGATAATTAACATATCCCTTCTAAAATCACATTCTCACACAAATAATGACTTACTCAATCGTTGTAAACACTTATATGGCCTAAAAGATTACACCCAAAAGAATATTCACTTCTAAGTAGAACTTCAAGACCGTAGAGTTCTCCAGAATTTCAACCCAATTCTAACCAAGCTCCACCACCGCGACCCTTAGAACGTTTAATGTGGCTTTTTTTTTCTGTGGACTTAGCCATTTTTTGCTCTTGTTCGACTTCGGTTCTTCATGCTTCTCTTTTGCATCTTCTTGTACATGTTTTCGTCATCCAAAACCATGATTAACACATCTAAATACTTACAAAACAAAACAAATCAAATCAATAACACACTAAAATAATGAGTGGATCAAATCATAAACTGACAAACCAAATTAATGCATAAAAACCTAAACTATCCTAAACTAACATAAACACATGAAACTAATGCATAAAATGTCCTAAAACACGTAGAACATTCTCTAAAACTTAACTAAATATGCAACTATCAAATACCCCCAAACTTAGAACTCTGATCGTCCCGAGCAAAGGGAAAACAAAACAAAAACTCATAATTAACATATTCCTTCTAAAATCACATTCTCACACAAATAATGACTTACTCAATCATTGTAAACACTTATATGGTCTAAAAGATTACACCAAAAAAAATATTCACTTCTAAGAAGAACTTCAAGAGTGTAGAGTTCTCCAGAATTTCAACCCAACTCTGACCAAGCTACACCAGCGCGACCCTTAGAACGTTTAATGTGCCTTTTTTTTCTCTGTGGACTTAGCCATTTTTTGCTCTTGTTCGACTTGAGTTCTTCATGCTTCTCTTTTGCATCTTCTTGAACATCTTTTCGTCATCGAAAACCATGATTAACACATCTAAATACCTACAAAACAAAACAAATCAAATCAATAACACCCTAAAACAACGAATGGATCAAATCATAAACTGACAAAAAAAATTAATGCATAAAAACCCAAATTATCCTAAACTAACAATTGCATAAAAACTAACATAAACACATGAAACTAAAGCATAAAATGTCCTGAAACACCTAGAACATTCTCTAAAACTTATCTAAATATGCAACTATCAAATACCCCCAAACTTAGAACTCTGATCGTCTCGAGCAAAGGGAAAACAAAACAAAAACTCATAATTAACATATCCCTTCTAAAATCACATTCTCACACAAATAATGACTTACTCAATCGTTGTAAACACTTATATGGCCTAAAAGATTACACCCAAAAGAATATTCACTTCTAAGTAGACGAATGGATCAAATCATAAACTGACAAAAAAAATTAATGCATAAAAACCCAAATTATCCTAAACTAACAATTGCATCAAAACTAACATAAACACATGAAACTAAAGCATAAAATGTCCTAAAACACCTAGAACATTCTCTAAAACTTATCTAAATATGCAACTATCAAATACCCCCAAACTTAGAATTCTGATCGTCCCGAGCAAAGGGAAAACAAAACAAAAACTCATAATTAACATATCCCTTCTAAAATCACATTCTCACACAAATAATGACTTACTCAATCGTTGTAAACACTTATATGGCCTAAAAGATTACACCCAAAAGAATATTCACTTCTAAGTAGAACTTCAAGAGCGTAGAGTTCTCCAGAATTTCAACCCAACTCTAACCAAGCTCCACCACCGCGACCCTTAGAACGTTTAATGTGGCTTTTTTTTTTCTGTGGACTTAGCCATTTTTTGCTCTTGTTCGACTTCGGTTCTTCATGCTTCTCTTTTGCATCTACTTGTACATGTTTTCGTCATCCAAAACCATGATTAACACATCTAAATACTTACAAAACAAAACAAATCAAATCAATAACACACTAAAATAATGAATGGATCAAATCATAAACTGACAAACCAAATTAATGCATAAAAACCTAAACTATCCTAAACTAACATAAACACATGAAACTAAGGCATAAAATGCCCTAAAACACGTAGAACATTCTCTAAAACTTATCTAAATATGCAACTATCAAATACCCCCAAACTTAGAACTCTGATCGTCCCGAGCAAAGGGAAAACAAAACAAAAACTCATATTTAACATATTCCTTCTAAAATCACATTCTCACACAGATAATGACTTACTCAATCATTGTAAACACTTATATGGCCTAAAAGATTACACCAAAAAAAATATTCACTTCTAAGAAGAACTTCAAGAGTGTAGAGTTCTCCAGAATTTCAACCCAACTCTGACCAAGCTACACCAGCGCGACCCTTAGAACGTTTAATGTGCCTTTTTTTTCTCTGTGGACTTAGCCATTTTTTGCTCTTGTTCGACTTGAGTTCTTCATGCTTCTCTTTTGCATCTTCTTGAACATCTTTTCGTCATCGAAAACCATGATTAACACATCTAAATACCTACAAAACAAAACAAATCAAATCAGTAACACCCTAAAACAACGAATGGATCAAATCATAAACTGACAAAAAAAATTAATGCATAAAAACCCAAATTATCCTAAACTAACAATTGCATCAAAACTAACATAAACACATGAAACTAAAGCATAAAATGTCCTAAAACACCTAGAACATTCTCTAAAACTTATCTAAATATGCAACTATCAAATACCCCCAAACTTAGAATTCTGATCGTCCCGAGCAAAGGGAAAACAAAACAAAAACTCATAATTAACATATCCCTTCTAAAATCACATTCTCACATAAATAATGACTTACTCAATCGTTGTAAACACTTATATGGCCTAAAAGATTACACCCAAAAGAATATTCACTTCTAAGTAGAACTTCAAGAGCGTAGAGTTCTCCAGAATTTCAACCCAACTCTAACCAAGCTCCACCACCGCGACCCTTAGAACGTTTAATGTGGCTTTTTTTTTTCTGTGGACTTAGCCATTTTTTGCTCTTGTTCGACTTCGGTTCTTCATGCTTCTCTTTTGCATCTTCTTGTACATGTTTTCGTCATCCAAAACCATGATTAACACATCTAAATACTTACAAAACAAAACAAATCAAATCAATAACACACTAAAATAATGAATGGATCAAATCATAAACTGACAAACCAAATTAATGCATAAAAACCAAAACTATCCTAAACTAACATAAACACATGAAACTAATGCATAAAATGTCCTAAAACACGTAGAACATTCTCTAAAACTTATCTAAATATGCAACTATCAAATACCCCCAAACTTAGAACTCTGATCATCCCGAGCAAAAGGAAAACAAAACAAAAACTCATAATTAACATATTCCTTCTAAAATCACATTCTCACACTAATAATGACTTACTCAATCATTGTAAACACTTATATGGCCTAAAAGATTACACCAAAAAAAATATTCACTTCTAAGAAGAACTTCAAGAGTGTAGAGTTCTCCAGAATTTCAACCCAACTCTGACCAAGCTACACCAGCGCGACCCTTAGAACGTTTAATGTGCCTTTTTTTTCTCTGTGGACTTAGCCATTTTTTGCTCTTGTTCGACTTGAGTTCTTCATGCTTCTCTTTTGCATCTTCTTGAACATCTTTTCGTCATCGAAAACCATGATTAACACATCTAAATACCTACAAAACAAAACAAATCAAATCAATACCACCCTAAAACAACGAATGGATCAAATCATAAACTGACAAACCAAATTAAAGCATAAAAACCCAAATTATCCTAAACTAACAATTGCATCAAAACTAACATAAACACATGAAACTAATGCAAAAAATGTCCTGAAACACCTAGAACATTCTCTAAAACTTATCTAAATATGCAACTATCAAATACCCCCAAACTTAGAACTCTGATCGTCTCGAGCAAAGGGAAAACAAAACAAAAACTCATAATTAACATATCCCTTCTAAAATCACATTCTCACACAAATAATGACTTACTCAATCGTTGTAAACACTTATATGGCGTAAAAGATTACACCCAAAAGAATATTCACTTCTAAGTAGAACTTCAAGAGCGTAGAGTTCTCCAGAATTTCAACCCAACTCTAACCAAGCTCCACCACCGCGAACCTTAAAACGTTTAATGTGGCTTTTTTTTTTCTGTGGACTCAGCCATTTTTTGCTCTTGTTCGACTTCGGTTCTTCATGCTTCTCTTTTGCATCTTCTTGTACATGTTTTCGTCACCCAAAACCATGATTAACACATCTAAATACTTACAAAACAAAACAAATCAAATCAATAACACACTAAAATAATGAATGGATCAAATCATAAACTGACAAACCAAATTAATGCATAAAAACCTAAACTATCCTAAACTAACATAAACACATGAAACTAATTCATAAAATGTCCTAAAACACGTAGAACATTCTCTAAAACTTATCTAAATATGCAACTATCAAATACCCCCAAACTTAGAACTCTGATCGTCCCGAGCAAAGGGAAAACAAAACAAAAACTCATAATTAACATATTCCTTCTAAAATCACATTCTCACACAAATAATGACTTACTCAATCATTGTAAACACTTATATGGCCTAAAAGATTACACCAAAAAAAATATTCACTTCTAAGAAGAACTTCAAGAGTGTAGAGTTCTCCAGAATTTCAACCCAACTCTGACCAAGCTACACCAGCGCGACCCTTAGAACGTTTAATGTGCCTTTTTTTTCTCTGTGGACTTAGCCATTTTTTGCTCTTGTTCGACTTGAGTTCTTCATGCTTCTCTTTTGCATCTTCTTGAACATCTTTTCGTCATCGAAAACCATGATTAACACATCTAAATACCTACAAAACAAAACAAATCAAATCAGTAACACCCTAAAACAACGAATGGATCAAATCATAAACTGACAAAAAAAATTAATGCATAAAAACCCAAATTATCCTAAACTAACAATTGCATCAAAACTAACATAAACACATGAAACTAAACCATAAAATGTCCTAAAACACCTAGAACATTCTCTAAAACTTATCTAAATATGCAACTATCAAATACCCCCAAACTTAGAATTCTGATCGTCCCGAGCAAAGGGAAAACAAAACAAAAACTCATAATTAACATATCCCTTCTAAAATCACATTCTCACATAAATAATGACTTACTCAATCGTTGTAAACACTTATATGGCCTAAAAGATTACACCCAAAAGAATATTCACTTCTAAGTAGAACTTCAAGAGCGTAGAGTTCTCCAGAATTTCAACCCAACTCTAACCAAGCTCCACCACCGCGACCCTTAGAACGTTTAATGTGGCTTTTTTTTTTCTGTGAACTTAGCCATTTTTTGCTCTTGTTCGACTTCGGTTCTTTATGCTTCTCTTTTGCATCTTCTTGTACATGTTTTCGTCATCCAAAACCATGATTAACACATCTAAATACTTACAAAACAAAACAAATCAAATCAATAACACACTAAAATAATGAATGGATCAAATCATAAACTGACAAACCAAATTAATGCATAAAAACCAAAACTATCCTAAACTAACATAAACACATGAAACTAATGCATAAAATGTCCTAAAACACGTAGAACATTCTCTAAAACTTATCTAAATATGCAACTATCAAATACCCCCAAACTTAGAACTCTGATCGTCCCGAGCAAAAGGAAAACAAAACAAAAACTCATAATTAACATATTCCTTCTAAAATCACATTCTCACACTAATAATGACTTACTCAATCATTGTAAACACTTATATGGCCTAAAAGATTACACCAAAAAAAATATTCACTTCTAAGAAGAACTTCAAGAGTGTAGAGTTCTCCAGAATTTCAACCCAACTCTGACCAAGCTACACCAGCGCGACCCTTAGAACGTTTAATGTGCCTTTTTTTTCTCTGTGGACTTAGCCATTTTTTGCTCTTGTTCGACTTGAGTTCTTCATGCTTCTCTTTTGCATCTTCTTGAACATCTTTTCGTCATCGAAAACCATGATTAACACATCTAAATACCTACAAAACAAAACAAATCAAATCAATACCACCCTAAAACAACGAATGGATCAAATCATAAACTGACAAACCAAATTAAAGCATAAAAACCCAAATTATCCTAAACTAACAATTGCATCAAAACTAACATAAACACATGAAACTAATGCAAAAAATGTCCTGAAACACCTAGAACATTCTCTAAAACTTATCTAAATATGCAACTATCAAATACCCCCAAACTTAGAACTCTGATCGTCTCGAGCAAAGGGAAAACAAAACAAAAACTCATAATTAACATATCCCTTCTAAAATCACATTCTCACACAAATAATGACTTACTCAATCGTTGTAAACACTTATATGGCGTAAAAGATTACACCCAAAAGAATATTCACTTCTAAGTAGAACTTCAAGAGCGTAGAGTTCTCCAGAATTTCAACCCAACTCTAACCAAGCTCCACCACCGCGAACCTTAAAACGTTTAATGTGGCTTTTTTTTTTTCTGTGGACTCAGCCATTTTTTGCTCTTGTTCGACTTCGGTTCTTCATGCTTCTCTTTTGCATCTTCTTGTACATGTTTTTGTCACCCAAAACCATGATTAACACATCTAAATACTTACAAAACAAAACAAATCAAATCAATAACACACTAAAATAATGAATGGATCAAATCATAAACTGACAAACCAAATTAATGCATAAAAACCCAAACTATCCTAAACTAACATAAACACATGAAACTAATGCATAAAATGTCCTAAAACACGTAGAACATTCTCTAAAACTTATCTAAATATGCAACTATCAAATACCCCCAAACTTAGAACTCTGATCGTCCCGAGCAAAGGGAAAACAAAACAAAAACTCATAATTAACATATTCCTTCTAAAATCACATTCTCACACAAATAATGACTTACTCAATCATTGTAAACACTTATATGGCCTAAAAGATTACACCAAAAAAAATATTCACTTCTAAGAAGAACTTCAAGAGTGTAGAGTTCTCCAGAATTTCAACCCAACTCTGACCAAGCTACACCAGCGCGACCCTTAGAACGTTTAATGTGCCTTTTTTTTCTCTGTGGACTTAGCCATTTTTTGCTCTTGTTCGACTTGAGTTCTTCATGCTTCTCTTTTGCATCTTCTTGAACATCTTTTCGTCATCGAAAACCATGATTAACACATCTAAATACCTACAAAACAAAACAAATCAAATCAATAACACCCTAAAACAACGAATGGATCAAATCATAAACTGACAAAAAAAATTAATGCATAAAAACCCAAATTATCCTAAACTAACAATTGCATCAAAACTAACATAAACACATGAAACTAAAGCATAAAATGTCCTGAAACACCTAGAACATTCTCTAAAACTTATCTAAATATGCAACTATCAAATACCCCCAAACTTAGAACTCTGATCGTCTCGAGCAAAGGGAAAACAAAACAAAAACTCATAATTAACATATCCCTTCTAAAATCACATTCTCACACAAATAATGACTTACTCAATCGTTGTAAACACTTATATGGCCTAAAAGATTACACCCAAAAGAATATTCACTTCTAAGTAGACGAATGGATCAAATCATAAACTGACAAAAAAAATTAATGCATAAAAACCCAAATTATCCTAAACTAACAATTGCATCAAAACTAACATAAACACATGAAACTAAAGCATAAAATGTCCTAAAACACCTAGAACATTCTCTAAAACTTATCTAAATATGCAACTATCAAATACCCCCAAACTTAGAATTCTGATCGTCCCGAGCAAAGGGAAAACAAAACAAAAACTCATAATTAACATATCCCTTCTAAAATCACATTCTCACACAAATAATGACTTACTCAATCGTTGTAAACACTTATATGGCCTAAAAGATTACACCCAAAAGAATATTCACTTCTAAGTAGACGAATGGATCAAATCATAAACTGACAAAAAAAATTAATGCATAAAAACCCAAATTATCCTAAACTAACAATTGCATCAAAACTAACATAAACACATGAAACTAAAGCATAAAATGTCCTAAAACACCTAGAACATTCTCTAAAACTTATCTAAATATGCAACTATCAAATACCCCCAAACTTAGAATTCTGATCGTCCCGAGCAAAGGGAAAACAAAACAAAAACTCATAATTAACATATCCCTTCTAAAATCACATTCTCACACAAATAATGACTTACTCAATCGTTGTAAACACTTATATGGCCTAAAAGATTACACCCAAAAGAATATTCACTTCTAAGTAGAACTTCAAGAGCGTAGAGTTCTCCAGAATTTCAACCCAACTCTAACCAAGCTCCACCACCGCGACCCTTAGAACGTTTAATGTGGCTTTTTTTTTTCTGTGGACTTAGCCATTTTTTGCTCTTGTTCGACTTCGGTTCTTCATGCTTCTCTTTTGCATCTTCTTGTACATGTTTTCGTCATCCAAAACCATGATTAACACATCTAAATACTTACAAAACAAAACAAATCAAATCAATAACACACTAAAATAATGAATGGATCAAATCATAAACTGACAAACCAAATTAATGCATAAAAACCTAAACTATCCTAAACTAACATAAACACATGAAACTAATGCATAAAATGCCCTAAAACACGTAGAACATTCTCTAAAACTTTTCTAAATATGCAACTATCAAATACCCCCAAACTTAGAACTCTGATCGTCCCGAGCAAAGGGAAAACAAAACAAAAACTCATAATTAACATATTCCTTCTAAAATCACATTCTCACACTAATAATGACTTACTCAATCATTGTAAACACTTATATGGCCTAAAAGATTACACCAAAAAAAATATTCACTTCTAAGAAGAACTTCAAGTGTGTAGAGTTCTCCAGAATTTCAACCCAACTCTGACCAAGCTACACCAGCGCGACCCTTAGAACGTTTAATGTGCCTTTTTTTTCTCTGTGGACTTAGCCATTTTTTGCTCTTGTTCGACTTGAGTTCTTCATGCTTCTCTTTTGCATCTTCTTGAACATCTTTTCGTCATCGAAAACCATGATTAACACATCTAAATACCTACAAAACAAAACAAATCAAATCAATACCACCCTAAAACAACGAATGGATCAAATCATAAACTGACAAACCAAATTAAAGCATAAAAACCCAAATTATCCTAAACTAACAATTGCATCAAAACTAACATAAACACATGAAACTAATGCAAAAAATGTCCTGAAACACCTAGAACATTCTCTAAAACTTATCTAAATATGCAACTATCAAATACCCCCAAACTTAGAACTCTGATCGTCCCGAGCAAAGGGAAAACAAAACAAAAACTCATAATTAACATATCCCTTCTAAAATCACATTCTCACACAAATAATGACTTACTCAATCGTTGTAAACACTTATATGGCGTAAAAGATTACACCCAAAAGAATATTCACTTCTAAGTAGAACTTCAAGAGCGTAGAGTTCTCCAGAATTTCAACCCAACTCTAACCAAGCTCCACCACCGCGACCCTTAGAACGTTTAATGTGGCTTTTTTTTTTCTGTGGACTTAGCCATTTTTTGCTCTTGTTCGACTTCGGTTCTTCATGCTTCTCTTTTGCATCTTCTTGTACATGTTTTCGTCACCCAAAACCATGATTAACACATCTAAATACTTACAAAACAAAACAAATCAAATCAATAACACACTAAAATAATGAATGGATCAAATCATAAACTGACAAACCAAATTAATGCATAAAAACCAAAACTATCCTAAACTAACATAAACACATGAAACTAATGCATAAAATGTCCTAAAACACGTAGAACATTCTCTAAAACTTATCTAAATATGCAACTATCAAATACCCCCAAACTTAGAACTCTGATCGTCCCGAGCAAAGGGAAAACAAAACAAAAACTCTTAATTAACATATTCCTTCTAAAATCACATTCTCACACAAATAATGACTTACTCAATCATTGTAAACACTTATATGGCCTAAAAGATTACACCAAAAAAAATATTCACTTCTAAGAAGAACTTCAAGAGTGTAGAGTTCTCCAGAATTTCAACCTAACTCTGACCAAGCTACACCAGCGCGACCCTTAGAACGTTTAATGTGCCTTTTTTTTCTCTGTGGACTTTGCCATTTTTTGCTCTTGTTCGACTTGAGTTCTTCATGCTTCTCTTTTGCATCTTCTTGAACATCTTTTCGTCATCGAAAACCATGATTAACACATCTAAATACCTACAAAACAAAACAAATCAAATCAATAACACCCTAAAACAACGAATGGATCAAATCATAAACTGACAAACCAAATTAATGCATAAAAACCCAAATTATCCTAAACTAACAATTGCATCAAAACTAACATAAACACATGAAACTAATGCATAAAATGTCCTTAAACACCTAGAACATTCTCTAAAACTTATCTAAATATGCAACTATCAAATACCCCCAAACTTAGAACTCTGATCGTCCCGAGCAAAGGGAAAACAAAACAAAAACTCATAATTAACATATTCCTTCTAAAATCACATTCTCACACAAATAATGACTTACTCAATCGTTGTAAACACTTATATGGCGTAAAAGATTACACCCAAAAGAATATTCACTTCTAAGTAGAACTTCAAGAGCGTAGAGTTCTCCAGAATTTCAACCCAACTCTAACCAAGCTCCACCACCGCGACCCTTAGAACGTTTAATGTGGCTTTTTTTTTTCTGTGGACTTAGCCATTTTTTGCTCTTGTTCGACTTCGGTTCTTCATGCTTCTCTTTTGCATCTTCTTGTACATGTTTTCGTCATCCAAAACCATGATTAACACATCTAAATACTTACAAAACAAAACAAATCAAATCAATAACACACTAAAATAATGAATGGATCAAATCATAAACTGACAAACCAAATTAATGCATAAAAACCTAAACTATCCTAAACTAACATAAACACATGAAACTAATGCATAAAATGCCCTAAAACACGTAGAACATTCTCTAAAACTTATCTAAATATGCAACTATCAAATACCCCCAAACTTAGAACTCTGATCGTCCCGAGCAAAGGGAAAACAAAACAAAAACTCATATTTAACATATTCCTTCTAAAATCACATTCTCACACAGATAATGACTTACTCAATCATTGTAAACACTTATATGGCCTAAAAGATTAAACCAAAAAAAATATTCACTTCTAAGAAGAACTTCAAGAGTGTAGAGTTCTCCAGAATTTCAACCCAACTCTGACCAAGCTACACCAGCGCGACCCTTAGAACGTTTAATGTGCCTTTTTTTTCTCTGTGGACTTAGCCATTTTTTGCTCTTGTTCGACTTGAGTTCTTCATGCTTCTCTTTTGCATCTTCTTGAACATCTTTTCGTCATCGAAAACCATGATTAACACATCTAAATACCTACAAAACAAAACAAATCAAATCAATAACACCCTAAAACAACGAATGGATCAAATCATAAACTGACAAAAAAAATTAATGCATAAAAACCCAAATTATCCTAAACTAACAATTGCATCAAAACTAACATAAACACATGAAACTAAAGCATAAAATGTCCTAAAACACCTAGAACATTCTCTAAAACTTATCTAAATATGCAACTATCAAATACCCCCAAACTTAGAATTCTGATCGTCCCGAGCAAAGGGAAAACAAAACAAAAACTCATAATTAACATATCCCTTCTAAAATCACATTCTCACATAAATAATGACTTACTCAATCGTTGTAAACACTTATATGGCCTAAAAGATTACACCCAAAAGAATATTCACTTCTAAGTAGAACTTCAAGAGCGTAGAGTTCTCCAGAATTTCAACCCAACTCTAATCAAGCTCCACCACCGCGACCCTTAGAACGTTTAATGTGGCTTTTTTTTTTCTGTGGACTTAGCCATTTTTTGCTCTTGTTCGACTTCGGTTCTTCATGCTTCTCTTTTGCATCTTCTTGTACATGTTTTCGTCATCCAAAACCATGATTAACACATCTAAATACTTACAAAACAAAACAAATCAAATCAATAACACACTAAAATAATGAATGGATCAAATCATAAACTGACAAACCAAATTAATGCATAAAAACCTAAACTATCCTAAACTAACATAAACACATGAAACTAATGCATAAAATGTCCTAAAACACGTAGAACATTCTCTAAAACTTATCTAAATATGCAACTATCAAATACCCCCAAACTTAGAACTCTGATCGTCCTGAGCAAAGGGAAAACAAAACAAAAACTCATAATTAACATATTCCTTCTAAAATCACATTCTCACACAAATAATGACTTACTCAATCATTGTAAACACTTATATGGCCTAAAAGATTACACCAAAAAAAATATTCACTTCTAAGAAGAACTTCAAGAGTGTAGAGTTCTCCAGAATTTCAACCCAACTCTGACCAAGCTACACCAGCGCGACCCTTAGAACGTTTAATGTGCCTTTTTCTTCTCTGTGGACTTAGCCATTTTTTGCTCTTGTTCGACTTGAGTTCTTCATGCTTCTCTTTTGCATCTTCTTGAACATCTTTTCGTCATCGAAAACCATGATTAACACATCTAAATACCTACAAAACAAAACAAATCAAATCAATAACACCCTAAAACAACGAATGGATCAAATCATAAACTGACAAACCAAATTAATGCATAAAAACCCAAATTATCCTAAACTAACAATTGCATCAAAACTAACATAAACACATGAAACTAATGCATAAAATGTCCTGAAACACCTAGAACATTCTCTAAAACTTATCTAAATATGCAACTATCAAATACCCCCAAACTTAGAACTCTGATCGTCCCGAGCAAAGGGAAAACAAAACAAAAACTCATAATTAACATATCCCTTCTAAAATCACATTCTCACACAAATAATGACTTACTCAATCGTTGTAAACACTTATATGGCGTAAAAGATTACACCCAAAAGAATATTCACTTCTAAGTAGAACTTCAAGAGCGTAGAGTTCTCCAGAATTTCAACCCAACTCTAACCAAGCTCCACCACCGCGACCCTTAGAACGTTTAATGTGGCTTTTTTTTTTTCTGTGGACTTAGCCATTTTTTGCTCTTGTTCGACTTCGGTTCTTCATGCTTCTCTTTTGCATCTTCTTGTACATGTTTTCGTCATCCAAAACCATGATTAACACATCTAAATACTTACAAAACAAAACAAATCAAATCAATAACACACTAAAATAATGAATGGATCAAATCATAAACTGACAAACCAAATTAATGCATAAAAACCAAAACTATCCTAAACTAACATAAACACATGAAACTAATGCATAAAATGTCCTAAAACACGTAGAACATTCTCTAAAACTTATCTAAATATGCAACTATCAAATACCCCCAAACTTAGAACTCTGATCGTCCCGAGCAAAGGGAAAACAAAACAAAAACTCATAATTAACATATTCCTTCTAAAATCACATTCTCACACAGATAATGACTTACTCAATCATTGAAAACACTTATATGGCCTAAAAGATTACACCAAAAAAAATATTCACTTCTAAGAAGAACTTCAAGAGCGTAGAGTTCTCCAGATTTTCAACCCAACTCTAACCAAGCTCCACCACCGCGACCCTTAGAACGTTTAATGTGGCTTTTTTTTTTCTGTGGACTTAGCCATTTTTTGCTCTTGTTCGACTTCGGTTCTTCATGCTTCTCTTTTGCATCTTCTTGTACATGTTTTCGTCATCCAAAACCATGATTAACACATCTAAATACTTACAAAACAAAACAAATCAAATCAATAACACACTAAAATAATGAATGGATCAAATCATAAACTGACAAACCAAATTAATGCATAAAAACCTAAACTATCCTAAACTAACATAAACACATGAAACTAATGCATAAAATGTCCTAAAACACGTAGAACATTCTCTAAAACTTTCTAAATATGCAACTATCAAATACCCCCAAACTTAGAACTCTGATCGTCCCGAGCAAAGGGAAAACAAAACAAAAACTCATAATTAACATATTCCTTCTAAAATCACATTCTCACACAAATAATGACTTACTCAATCATTGTAAACACTTATATGGCCTAAACGATTACACCAAAAAAAATATTCACTTCTAAGAAGAACTTCAAGAGTGTAGAGTTCTCCAGAATTTCAACCCAACTCTGACCAAGCTACACCAGCGCGACCCTTAGAACGTTTAATGTGCCTTTTTTTTCTCTGTGGACTTAGCCATTTTTTGCTCTTGTTCGACTTGAGTTCTTCATGCTTCTCTTTTGCATCTTCTTGAACATCTTTTCGTCATCGAAAACCATGATTAACACATTTAAATACCTACAAAACAAAACAAATCAAATCAATAACACCCAAAAACAACGAATGGATCAAATCATAAACTGACAAACCAAATTAATGCATAAAAACCCAAATTATCCTAAACTAACAATTGCATCAAAACTAACATAAACACATGAAACTAATGCATAAAATGTCCTGAAACACCTAGAACATTCTCTAAAACTTATCTAAATATGCAACTATCAAATACCCCCAAACTTAGAACTCTGATCGTCCCGAGCAAAGGGAAAACAAAACAAAAACTCATAATTAACATATCCCTTCTAAAATCACATTCTCACACAAATAATGACTTACTCAATCGTTGTAAACACTTATATGGCGTAAAAGATTACACCCAAAAGAATATTCACTTCTAAGTAGAACTTCAAGAGCGTAGAGTTCTCCAGAATTTCAACCCAACTCTAATCAAGCTCCACCACCGCGACCCTTAGAACGTTTAATGTGGCTTTTTTTTTTCTGTGGACTTAGCCATTTTTTGCTCTTGTTCGACTTCGGTTCTTCATGCTTCTCTTTTGCATCTTCTTGTACATGTTTTCGTCATCCAAAACCATGATTAACACATCTAAATACTTACAAAACAAAACAAATCAAATCAATAACACACTAAAATAATGAATGGATCAAATCATAAACTGACAAACCAAATTAATGCATAAAAACCTAAACTATCCTAAACTAACATAAACACATGAAACTAATGCATAAAATGTCCTAAAACACGTAGAACATTCTCTAAAACTTATCTAAATATGCAACTATCAAATACCCCCAAACTTAGAACTCTGATCGTCCTGAGCAAAGGGAAAACAAAACAAAAACTCATAATTAACATATTCCTTCTAAAATCACATTCTCACACAAATAATGACTTACTCAATCATTGTAAACACTTATATGGCCTAAAAGATTACACCAAAAAAAATATTCACTTCTAAGAAGAACTTCAAGAGTGTAGAGTTCTCCAGAATTTCAACCCAACTCTGACCAAGCTACACCAGCGCGACCCTTAGAACGTTTAATGTGCCTTTTTCTTCTCTGTGGACTTAGCCATTTTTTGCTCTTGTTCGACTTGAGTTCTTCATGCTTCTCTTTTGCATCTTCTTGAACATCTTTTCGTCATCGAAAACCATGATTAACACATCTAAATACCTACAAAACAAAACAAATCAAATCAATAACACCCTAAAACAACGAATGGATCAAATCATAAACTGACAAACCAAATTAATGCATAAAAACCCAAATTATCCTAAACTAACAATTGCATCAAAACTAACATAAACACATGAAACTAATGCATAAAATGTCCTGAAACACCTAGAACATTCTCTAAAACTTATCTAAATATGCAACTATCAAATACCCCCAAACTTAGAACTCTGATCGTCCCGAGCAAAGGGAAAACAAAACAAAAACTCATAATTAACATATCCCTTCTAAAATCACATTCTCACACAAATAATGACTTACTCAATCGTTGTAAACACTTATATGGCGTAAAAGATTACACCCAAAAGAATATTCACTTCTAAGTAGAACTTCAAGAGCGTAGAGTTCTCCAGAATTTCAACCCAACTCTAACCAAGCTCCACCACCGCGACCCTTAGAACGTTTAATGTGGCTTTTTTTTTTTCTGTGGACTTAGCCATTTTTTGCTCTTGTTCGACTTCGGTTCTTCATGCTTCTCTTTTGCATCTTCTTGTACATGTTTTCGTCATCCAAAACCATGATTAACACATCTAAATACTTACAAAACAAAACAAATCAAATCAATAACACACTAAAATAATGAATGGATCAAATCATAAACTGACAAACCAAATTAATGCATAAAAACCAAAACTATCCTAAACTAACATAAACACATGAAACTAATGCATAAAATGTCCTAAAACACGTAGAACATTCTCTAAAACTTTCTAAATATGCAACTATCAAATACCCCCAAACTTAGAACTCTGATCGTCCCGAGCAAAGGGAAAACAAAACAAAAACTCATAATTAACATATTCCTTCTAAAATCACATTCTCACACAAATAATGACTTACTCAATCATTGTAAACACTTATATGGCCTAAACGATTACACCAAAAAAAATATTCACTTCTAAGAAGAACTTCAAGAGTGTAGAGTTCTCCAGAATTTCAACCCAACTCTGACCAAGCTACACCAGCGCGACCCTTAGAACGTTTAATGTGCCTTTTTTTTCTCTGTGGACTTAGCCATTTTTTGCTCTTGTTCGACTTGAGTTCTTCATGCTTCTCTTTTGCATCTTCTTGAACATCTTTTCGTCATCGAAAACCATGATTAACACATTTAAATACCTACAAAACAAAACAAATCAAATCAATAACACCCAAAAACAACGAATGGATCAAATCATAAACTGACAAACCAAATTAATGCATAAAAACCCAAATTATCCTAAACTAACAATTGCATCAAAACTAACATAAACACATGAAACTAATGCATAAAATGTCCTGAAACACCTAGAACATTCTCTAAAACTTATCTAAATATGCAACTATCAAATACCCCCAAACTTAGAACTCTGATCGTCCCGAGCAAAGGGAAAACAAAACAAAAACTCATAATTAACATATCCCTTCTAAAATCACATTCTCACACAAATAATGACTTACTCAATCGTTGTAAACACTTATATGGCGTAAAAGATTACACCCAAAAGAATATTCACTTCTAAGTAGAACTTCAAGAGCGTAGAGTTCTCCAGAATTTCAACCCAACTCTAACCAAGCTCCACCACTGCGACCCTTAGAACGTTTAATGTGGCTTTTTTTTTTCTGTGGACTTAGCCATTTTTTGCTCTTGTTCGACTTCGGTTCTTCATGCTTCTCTTTTGCATCTTCTTGTACATGTTTTCGTCATCCAAAACCATGATTAACACATCTAAATACTTACAAAACAAAACAAATCAAATCAATAACACACTAAAATAATGAATGGATCAAATCATAAACTGACAAACCAAATTAATGCATAAAAACCAAAACTATCCTAAACTAACATAAACACATGAAACTAATGCATAAAATGTCCTAAAACACGTAGAACATTCTCTAAAACTTATCTAAATATGCAACTATCAAATACCCCCAAACTTAGAACTCTGATCGTCCCGAGCAAAGGGAAAACAAAACAAAAACTCATAATTAACATATTCCTTCTAAAATCACATTCTCACACAGATAATGACTTACTCAATCATTGAAAACACTTATATGGCCTAAAAGATTACACCAAAAAAAATATTCACTTCTAAGAAGAACTTCAAGAGCGTAGAGTTCTCCAGATTTTCAACCCAACTCTAACCAAGCTCCACCACCGCGACCCTTAGAACGTTTAATGTGGCTTTTTTTTTTCTGTGGACTTAGCCATTTTTTGCTCTTGTTCGACTTCGGTTCTTCATGCTTCTCTTTTGCATCTTCTTGTACATGTTTTCGTCATCCAAAACCATGATTAACACATCTAAATACTTACAAAACAAAACAAATCAAATCAATAACACACTAAAATAATGAATGGATCAAATCATAAACTGACAAACCAAATTAATGCATAAAAACCTAAACTATCCTAAACTAACATAAACACATGAAACTAATGCATAAAATGTCCTAAAACACGTAGAACATTCTCTAAAACTTTCTAAATATGCAACTATCAAATACCCCCAAACTTAGAACTCTGATCGTCCCGAGCAAAGGGAAAACAAAACAAAAACTCATAATTAACATATTCCTTCTAAAATCACATTCTCACACAAATAATGACTTACTCAATCATTGTAAACACTTATATGGCCTAAACGATTACACCAAAAAAAATATTCACTTCTAAGAAGAACTTCAAGAGTGTAGAGTTCTCCAGAATTTCAACCCAACTCTGACCAAGCTACACCAGCGCGACCCTTAGAACGTTTAATGTGCCTTTTTTTTCTCTGTGGACTTAGCCATTTTTTGCTCTTGTTCGACTTGAGTTCTTCATGCTTCTCTTTTGCATCTTCTTGAACATCTTTTCGTCATCGAAAACCATGATTAACACATTTAAATACCTACAAAACAAAACAAATCAAATCAATAACACCCTAAAACAACGAATGGATCAAATCATAAACTGACAAACCAAATTAATGCATAAAAACCCAAATTATCCTAAACTAACAATTGCATCAAAACTAACATAAACACATGAAACTAATGCATAAAATGTCCTGAAACACCTAGAACATTCTCTAAAACTTATCTAAATATGCAACTATCAAATACCCCCAAACTTAGAACTCTGATCGTCCCGAGCAAAGGGAAAACAAAACAAAAACTCATAATTAACATATCCCTTCTAAAATCACATTCTCACACAAATAATGACTTACTCAATCGTTGTAAACACTTATATGGCGTAAAAGATTACACCCAAAAGAATATTCACTTCTAAGTAGAACTTGAAGAGCGTAGAGTTCTCCAGAATTTCAACCCAACTCTAACCAAGCTCCACCACCGCGACCCTTAGAACGTTTAATGTGGCTTTTTTTTTTTTTCTGTGGACTTAGCCATTTTTTGCTCTTGTTCGACTTCGGTTCTTCATGCTTCTCTTTTGCATCTTCTTGTACATGTTTTCGTCATCCAAAACCATGATTAACACATCTAAATACTTACAAAACAAAACAAATCAAATCAATAACACACTAAAATAATGAATGGATCAAATCATAAACTGACAAACCAAATTAATGCATAAAAACCTAAACTATCCTAAACTAACATAAACACATGAAACTAATGCATAAAATGCCCTAAAACACGTAGAACATTCTCTAAAACTTATCTAAATATGCAACTATCAAATACCCCCAAACTTAGAACTCTGATCGTCCCGAGCAAAGGGAAAACAAAACAAAAACTCATATTTAACATATTCCTTCTAAAATCACATTCTCACACAGATAATGACTTACTCAATCATTGTAAACACTTATATGGCCTAAAAGATTACACCAAAAAAAATATTCACTTCTAAGAAGAACTTCAAGAGTGTAGAGTTCTCCAGAATTTCAACCCAACTCTGACCAAGCTACACCAGCGCGACCCTTAGAACGTTTAATGTGCCTTTTTTTTCTCTGTGGACTTAGCCATTTTTTGCTCTTGTTCGACTTGAGTTCTTCATGCTTCTCTTTTGCATTATCTTGAACATCTTTTCGTCATCGAAAACCATGATTAACACATCTAAATACCTACAAAACAAAACAAATCAAATCAATAACACCCTAAAACAACGAATGCATCAAATCATAAACTGACAAAAAAAATTAATGCATAAAAACCCAAATTATCCTAAACTAACAATTGCATCAAAACTATCATAAACACATGAAACTAAAGCATAAAATGTCCTAAAACACCTAGAACATTCTCTAAAACTTATCTAAATATGCAACTATCAAATACCCCCAAACTTAGAATTCTGATCGTCCCGAGCAAAGGGAAAACAAAACAAAAACTCATAATTAACATATCCCTTCTAAAATCACATTCTCACACAAATAAGGACTTACTCAATCATTGTAAACACTTATATGGCCTAAAAGATTACACCAAAAAAAATATTCACTTCTAAGAAGAACTTCAAGAGGGTAGAGTTCTCCAGAATTTCAACCCAACTCTGACCAAGCTACACCAGCGCGACCCTTAGAACGTTTAATGTGCCATTTTTTTCTCTGTGGACTTAACCATTTTTTGCTCTTGTTCGACTTCGGTTCTTCATGCTTCTCTTTTGCATCTTCTTGTACATGTTTTCGTCATCCAAAACCATGATTAACACATCTAAATACTTACAAAACAAAATAAATCAAATCAATAACACACTAAAATAATGAATGGATCAAATCATAAACTGACAAACCAAATTAATGCATAAAAACCTAAACTATCCTAAACTAACATAAACACATGAAACTAATGCATAAAATGTCCTAAAACACGTAGAACATTCTCTAAAACTTATCTAAATATGCAACTATCAAATACCCCCAAACTTTGGACTCTGATCGTCCCGAGCAATGGGAAAACAAAACAAAAACTCATAATTAACATATTCCTTCTAAAATCACATTCTCACACAAATAAGGACTTACTCAATCATTGTAAACACTTATATGGCCTAAAAGATTACACCAAAAAAAATATTCACTTCTAAGAAGAACTTCAAGAGTGTAGAGTTCTCCAGAATTCCAACCCAACTCTGACCAAGCTACACCAGCGCGACCCTTAGAACGTTTAATGTGCCATTTTTTTCTCTGTGGACTTAGCCATTTTTTGCTCTTGTTCGACTTCGGTTCTTCATGCTTCTCTTTTGCATCTTCTTGTACATGTTTTCGTCATCCAAAACCATGATTAACACCTCTAAATACCTACAAAACAAAACAAATTAAATCAATAACACCCTAAAACAACGAATGGATCAAATCATAAACTGACAAAAAAAATTAATGAATAAAAACCCAAATTATCCTAAACTAACAATTGCATCAAAACTAACATAAACACATGAAACTAAAGCATAAAATGTCCTGAAACACCTAGAACATTCTCTAAAACTTATCTAAATATGCAACTATCAAATACCCCCAAACTTAGAACTCTGATCGTCCCGAGCAAAGGGAAAACAAAACAAAAACTCATAATTAACATATCCCTTCTAAAATCACATTCTCACACAAATAATGACTTACTCAATCATTGTAAACACTTATATGGCCTAAAAGATTACACCAAAAAGAATATTCAATTCTAAGAAGAACTTCAAGAGTGTAGAGTTCTCCAGAATTTCAACCCAACTCTGACCAAGCTCCACCAGCGCGACCCTTAGAACGTTTAATGTGCCTTTTTTTTCTTTGTGAACTTGGCCATTTTTTTCTCATGTTCGACTTGAGTTCTTCATGCTTCTCTTTTGCATCTTCTTGAACATCTTTTCGTCATCCAAAACCATGATTAACACATCTAAATACCTACAAAACAAAACAAATCAAATCAATAACACCCTAAAACAATGAATGGATCAAATCATAAAGTGACAAACAAAATTAATGCATAAAGACCCAAATTATCCTAAACTAACAATTGCATCAAAACTAACATAAACACATGAAACTAATGCATAAAATGTCCTGAAACACCTAGAACATTCCTTAAAACTTATCTAAATATGCGACTATCAAATACCCCCAAACTTAGAACTCTGATCGTCCCGAGCAAAGGGAAAACAAAACAAAAACTCATAATTAACATATCCCTTCTAAAATCACATTCTCACACAAATAATGACTTACTCAATCATTGTAAACACTTATATGGCCTAAACGATTACACCAAAAAGAATATTCAATTCTAAGAAGAACTTCAAGAGTGTAGAGTTCTCCAGAATTTCAACCCAACTCTGACCAAGCTCCACCAGCGCGACCCTTAGAACGTTTAATGTGCCTTTTTTTTCTTTGTGGACTTGGCCATTTTTTTCTCATGTTCGACTTGAGTTCTTCATGCTTCTCTTTGGCATCTTCTTGAACATCTTTTCGTCATCCAAAACCATGATTAACACATCTAAATACCTACAAAACAAAACAAATCAAATCAATAACACCCTAAAACAATGAATGGATCAAATCATAAACTGACAAACAAAATTAATGCATAAAGACCCAAATTATCCTAAACTAACAATTGCCTCAAAACTAACATAAACGCATGAAACTAATGCATAAAATGTCCTGAAACACCTAGAACATTCCTTAAAACTTATCCAAATATGCGACTATCAAATACCCCCAAACTTAGAACTCTGATCGTCCCGAGCAAAGGGAAAACAAAACAAAAACTCATAATTAACATATCCCTTCTAAAATCACATTCTCACACAAATAATGACTTACTCAATCATTGTAAACACTTATATGGCCTAAAAGATTACACCAAAAAGAATATTCACTTCTAAGAAGAACTTCAAGAGTGTAGAGTTCTCCAGAATTTCAACCCAACTCTAACCAAGCTCCACCACCGCGACCCTTAGAACGTTTAATGTGGCTTTTTTTTTCTGTGGACTTAGCCATTTTTTGCTCTTGTTCGACTTGAGTTCTTCATGCTTCTCTTTCGCATCTTCTTGAACATCTTTTCGTCATCCAAAACCATGATTAACACATCTAAATACCTACAAAACAAAACAAATCAAATCAATAACACCCTAAAACAATGAATGGATCAAATCATAAACTGACAAACAAAATGAATGCATAAAGACCCAAATTATCCTAAACTAACAATTGCATCAAAACTAACATAAACACATGAAACTAATGCATAAAATGTCCTGAAACACCTAGAACATTCTCTAAAACTTATCTAAATATGTAACTATCAAATACCCCCAAACTTAGAACTCTGATCGTCCCGAGCAAAGGGAAAACAAAACAAAAACTCATAATTAACATATCCCTTCTAAAATCACATTCTCACACAAATAATGACTTACTCAATCATTGTAAACACTTATATGGCCTAAAAGATTACACCCAAAAAGAATATTCACTTCTAAGAAGAACTTCAAGAGTGTAGAGTTCTCCATAATTTCAACCCAACTCTAACCAAGCTCCACCACCGCGACCCTTAGAACGTTTAATGTGGCTTTTTTTTTCGATGGACTTAGCCATTTTTTGCTCTTGTTCGACTTCGATTCTTCATGCTTCTCTTTTGCATCTTCTTGTACATGTTTTCGTCATCCGAAACCATGATTAACACCTCTAAATACCTACAAAACAAAACAAATTAAATCAATAACACCCTAAAACAACGAATGGATCAAATCATAAACTGACAAAAAAAATTAATGAATAAAAACCCAAATTATCCTAAACTAACAATTGCATCAAAACTAACATAAACACATGAAACTAAAGCATAAAATGTCCTGAAACACCTAGAACATTCTCTAAAACTTATCTAAATATGCAACTATCAAATACCCCCAAACTTAGAACTCTGATCGTCCCGAGCAAAGGGAAAACAAAACAAAAACTCATAATTAACATATCCCTTCTAAAATCACATTCTCACACAAATAATGACTTACTCAATCATTGTAAACACTTATATGGCCTAAAAGATTACACCAAAAAGAATATTCAATTCTAAGAAGAACTTCAAGAGTGTAGAGTTCTCCAGAATTTCAACCCAACTCTGACCAAGCTCCACCAGCGCGACCCTTAGAACGTTTAATGTGCCTTTTTTTTCTTTGTGAACTTGGCCATTTTTTTCTCATGTTCGACTTGAGTTCTTCATGCTTCTCTTTTGCATCTTCTTGAACATCTTTTCGTCATCCAAAACCATGATTAACACATCTAAATACCTACAAAACAAAACAAATCAAATCAATAACACCCTAAAACAATGAATGGATCAAATCATAAAGTGACAAACAAAATTAATGCATAAAGACCCAAATTATCCTAAACTAACAATTGCATCAAAACTAACATAAACACATGAAACTAATGCATAAAATGTCCTGAAACACCTAGAACATTCCTTAAAACTTATCTAAATATGCGACTATCAAATACCCCCAAACTTAGAACTCTGATCGTCCCGAGCAAAGGGAAAACAAAACAAAAACTCATAATTAACATATCCCTTCTAAAATCACATTCTCACACAAATAATGACTTACTCAATCATTGTAAACACTTATATGGCCTAAACGATTACACCAAAAAGAATATTCAATTCTAAGAAGAACTTCAAGAGTGTAGAGTTCTCCAGAATTTCAACCCAACTCTGACCAAGCTCCACCAGCGCGACCCTTAGAACGTTTAATGTGCCTTTTTTTTCTTTGTGGACTTGGCCATTTTTTTCTCATGTTCGACTTGAGTTCTTCATGCTTCTCTTTGGCATCTTCTTGAACATCTTTTCGTCATCCAAAACCATGATTAACACATCTAAATACCTACAAAACAAAACAAATCAAATCAATAACACCCTAAAACAATGAATGGATCAAATCATAAACTGACAAACAAAATTAATGCATAAAGACCCAAATTATCCTAAACTAACAATTGCCTCAAAACTAACATAAACGCATGAAACTAATGCATAAAATGTCCTGAAACACCTAGAACATTCCTTAAAACTTATCCAAATATGCGACTATCAAATACCCCCAAACTTAGAACTCTGATCGTCCCGAGCAAAGGGAAAACAAAACAAAAACTCATAATTAACATATCCCTTCTAAAATCACATTCTCACACAAATAATGACTTACTCAATCATTGTAAACACTTATATGGCCTAAAAGATTACACCAAAAAGAATATTCACTTCTAAGAAGAACTTCAAGAGTGTAGAGTTCTCCAGAATTTCAACCCAACTCTAACCAAGCTCCACCACCGCGACCCTTAGAACGTTTAATGTGGCTTTTTTTTTCTGTGGACTTAGCCATTTTTTGCTCTTGTTCGACTTGAGTTCTTCATGCTTCTCTTTCGCATCTTCTTGAACATCTTTTCGTCATCCAAAACCATGATTAACACATCTAAATACCTACAAAACAAAACAAATCAAATCAATAACACCCTAAAACAATGAATGGATCAAATCATAAACTGACAAACAAAATGAATGCATAAAGACCCAAATTATCCTAAACTAACAATTGCATCAAAACTAACATAAACACATGAAACTAATGCATAAAATGTCCTGAAACACCTAGAACATTCTCTAAAACTTATCTAAATATGTAACTATCAAATACCCCCAAACTTAGAACTCTGATCGTCCCGAGCAAAGGGAAAACAAAACAAAAACTCATAATTAACATATCCCTTCTAAAATCACATTCTCACACAAATAATGACTTACTCAATCATTGTAAACACTTATATGGCCTAAAAGATTACACCCAAAAAGAATATTCACTTCTAAGAAGAACTTCAAGAGTGTAGAGTTCTCCATAATTTCAACCCAACTCTAACCAAGCTCCACCACCGCGACCCTTAGAACGTTTAATGTGGCTTTTTTTTTCGATGGACTTAGCCATTTTTTGCTCTTGTTCGACTTCGATTCTTCATGCTTCTCTTTTGCATCTTCTTGTACATGTTTTCGTCATCCGAAACCATGATTAACACATCTAAATACCTACAAAACAAAACAAATCAAATCAATAACACACTAAAATAATGAATGGATCAAATCATAAACTGACAAACAAAATTAATGCATAAAGACCCAAATTATCCTAAACTAACAATTGCATCAAAACTAACATAAACACATGAAACTAGTGCATAAAATGTCCTGAAACACCTAGAACATTCTCTAAAACTTATCTAAATATGCAACTATCAAATACCCCCAAACTTAGAACTCTGATCGTCCCGAGCAAAGGGAAAACAAAACAAAAACTCATAATTAACATATCCCTTCTAAAATCACATTCTCACACAAATAATGACTTACTCAATCATTGTAAACACTTATATGGCCTAAAAGATTACACCAAAAAGAATATTCAATTCTAAGAAGAACTTCAAGAGTGTAGAGTTCTCCAGAATTTCAACCCAACTCTGACCAAGCTCCACCAGCGCGACCCTTAGAACGTTTAATGTGCCTTTTTTTTCTTTGTGGACTTGGCCATTTTTTTCTCATGTTCGACTTGAGTTCTTCATGCTTGTCTTTTGCATCTTCTTGAACATCTTTTCGTCATCCAAAACCATGATTAACACATCTAAATACCTACAAAACAAAACAAATCAAATCAATAACACCCTAAAACAATGAATGGATCAAATCATAAAGTGACAAACAAAATTAATGCATAAAGACCCAAATTATCCTAAACTAACAATTGCATCAAAACTAACATAAACACATGAAACTAATGCATAAAATGTCCTGAAACACCTAGAACATTCCTTAAAACTTATCTAAATATGCGACTATCAAATACCTCCAAACTTAGAACTCTGATCGTCCCGAGCAAAGGGAAAACAAAATAAAAACTCATAATTAACATATCCCTTCTAAAATCACATTCTCACACAAATAATGACTTACTCAATCATTGTAAACACTTATATGGCCTAAACGATTACACCAAAAAGAATATTCAATTCTAAGAAGAACTTCAAGAGTGTAGAGTTCTCCAGAATTTCAACCCAACTCTGACCAAGCTCCACCAGCGCGACCCTTAGAACGTTTAATGTGCCTTTTTTTTCTTTGTGGACTTGGCCATTTTTTTCTCATGTTCGACTTGAGTTCTTCATGCTTCTCTTTGGCATCTTCTTGAACATCTTTTCGTCATCCAAAATCATGATTAACACATCTAAATACCTACAAAACAAAACAAATCAAATCAATAACACCCTAAAACAATGAATGGATCAAATCATAAACTGACAAACAAAATTAATGCATAAAGACCCAAATTATCCTAAACTAACAATTGCCTCAAAACTAACATAAACGCATGAAACTAATGCATAAAATGTCCTGAAACACCTAGAACATTCCTTAAAACTTATCCAAATATGCGACTATCAAATACCCCCAAACTTAGAACTCTGATCGTCCCGAGCAAAGGGAAAACAAAACAAAAACTCATAATTAACATATCCCTTCTAAAATCACATTCTCACACAAATAATGACTTACTCAATCATTGTAAACACTTATATGGCCTAAAAGATTACACCAAAAAGAATATTCACTTCTAAGAAGAACTTCAAGAGTGTAGAGTTCTCCAGAATTTCAACCCAACTCTAACCAAGCTCCACCACCGCGACCCTTAGAACGTTTAATGTGGCTTTTTTTTCTGTGGACTTAGCCATTTTTTGCTCTTGTTCGACTTGAGTTCTTCATGCTTCTCTTTCGCATCTTCTTGAACATCTTTTCGTCATCCCAAACCATGATTAACACATCTAAATACCTACAAAACAAAACAAATCAAATCAATAACACCCTAAAACAATGAATGGATCAAATCATAAACTGACAAACAAAATGAATGCATAAAGACCCAAATTATCCTAAACTAACAATTGCATCAAAACTAACATAAACACATGAAACTAATGCATAAAATGTCCTGAAACACCTAGAACATTCTCTAAAACTTATCTAAATATGTAACTATCAAATACCCCCAAACTTAGAACTCTGATCGTCCCGAGCAAAGGGAAAACAAAACAAAAACTCATAATTAACATATCCCTTCTAAAATCACATTCTCACACAAATAATGACTTACTCAATCATTGTAAACACTTATATGGCCTAAAAGATTACACCCAAAAAGAATATTCACTTCTAAGAAGAACTTCAAGAGTGTAGAGTTCTCCATAATTTCAACCCAACTCTAACCAAGCTCCACCACCGCGACCCTTAGAACGTTTAATGTGGCTTTTTTTTTCGATGGACTTAGCCATTTTTTGCTCTTGTTCGACTTCGATTCTTCATGCTTCTCTTTTGCATCTTCTTGTACATGTTTTCGTCATCCGAAACCATGATTAACACATCTAAATACCTACAAAACAAAACAAATCAAATCAATAACACACTAAAATAATGAATGGATCAAATCATAAACTGACAAACAAAATTAATGCATAAAGACCCAAATTATCCTAAACTAACAATTGCATCAAAACTAACATAAACACATGAAACTAGTGCATAAAATGTCCTGAAACACCTAGAACATTCTCTAAAACTTATCTAAATATGCAACTATCAAATACCCCCAAACTTAGAACTCTGATCGTCCCGAGCAAAGGGAAAACAAAACAAAAACTCATAATTAACATATCCCTTCTAAAATCACATTCTCACACAAATAATGACTTACTCAATCATTGTAAACACTTATATGGCCTAAAAGATTACACCAAAAAGAATATTCAATTCTAAGAAGAACTTCAAGAGTGTAGAGTTCTCCAGAATTTCAACCCAACTCTGACCAAGCTCCACCAGCGCGACCCTTAGAACGTTTAATGTGCCTTTTTTTTCTTTGTGGACTTGGCCATTTTTTTCTCATGTTCGACTTGAGTTCTTCATGCTTCTCTTTTGCATCTTCTTGAACATCTTTTCGTCATCAAAACCATGATTAACACATCTAAATACCTACAAAACAAAACAAATCAAATCAATAACACCCTAAAACAATGAATGGATCAAATCATAAAGTGACAAACAAAATTAATGCATAAAGACCCAAATTATCCTAAACTAACAATTGCATCAAAACTAACATAAACACATGAAACTAATGCATAAAATGTCCTGAAACACCTAGAACATTCCTTAAAACTTATCTAAATATGCGACTATCAAATACCTCCAAACATAGAACTCTGATCGTCCCGAGCAAAGGGAAAACAAAATAAAAACTCATAATTAACATATCCCTTCTAAAATCACATTCTCACACAAATAATGACTTACTCAATCATTGTAAACACTTATATGGCCTAAACGATTACACCAAAAAGAATATTCAATTCTAAGAAGAACTTCAAGAGTGTAGAGTTCTCCAGAATTTCAACCCAACTCTGACCAAGCTCCACCAGCGCGACCCTTAGAACGTTTAATGTGCCTTTTTTTTTTTTGTGGACTTGGCCATTTTTTTCTCATGTTCGACTTGAGTTCTTCATGCTTCTCTTTTGCATCTTCTTGAACATCTTTTCGTCATCCAAAACCATGATTAACACATCTAAATACCTACAAAACAAAACAAATCAAATCAATAACACCCTAAAACAATGAATGGATCAAATCATAAACTGACAAACAAAATTAATGCATAAGACCCAAATTATCCTAAACTAACAATTGCATCAAAACTAACATAAACACATGAAACTAATGCATAAAATGTCCTGAAACACCTAGAACATTCCTTAAAACTTATCTAAATATGCGACTATCAAAAACCCCCAAACTTAGAACTCTGATCGTCCCGAGCAAAGGGAAAACAAAACAAAAACTCATAATTAACATATCCCTTCAAAAATCACATTCTCACACAAATAATGACTTACTCAATCATTGTAAACACTTATATGGCCTAAAAGATTACACCAAAAAGAATATTCACTTCTAAGAAGAACTTCAAGAGTGTAGAGTTCTCCAGAATTTCAACCCAACTCTAACCAAGCTCCACCACCGCGACCCTTAGAACGTTTAACGTGGCTTTTTTTTTCTGTGGACTTAGCCATTCTTTGCTCTTGTTCGACTTGAGTTCTTCATGCTTCTCTTTCGCATCTTCTTGAACATCTTTTCGTCATCCAAAACCATGATTAACACATCTAAATGCCTACAAAACAAAACAAATCAAATCAATAACACCCTAAAACAATGAATGGATCAAATCATAAACTGACAAACAAAATGAATGCATAAAGACCCAAATTATCCTAAACTAACAATTGCATCAAAACTAACATAAACACATGAAACTAATGCATAAAATGTCTTGAAACACCTAGAACATTCTCTAAAACTTATCTAAATATGCAACTATCAAATACCCCCAAACTTAGAACTCTGATCGTCCCGAGCAAAGGGAAAACAAAACAAAAACTCATAATTAACATATCCCTTCTAAAATCACATTCTCACACAAATAATGACTTACTCAATCATTGTAAACACTTATATGGCCTAAAAGATTACACCCAAAAAGAATATTCACTTCTAAGAAGAACTTCAAGAGTGTAGAGTTCTCCATAATTTCAACCCAACTCTAACCAAGCTCCACCACCGCGACCCTTAGAACGTTTAATGTGGCTTTTTTTTTCGATGGACTTAGCCATTTTTTGCTCTTGTTCGACTTCGATTCTTCATGCTTCTCTTTTGCATCTTCTTGTACATGTTTTCGTCATCCGAAACCATGATTAACACATCTAAATACCTACAAAACAAAACAAATCAAATCAATAACACACTAAAATAATGAATGGATCAAATCATAAACTGACAAACAAAATTAATGCATAAAGACCCAAATTATCCTAAACTAACAATTGCATCAAAACTAACATAAACACATGAAACTAGTGCATAAAATGTCCTGAAACACCTAGAACATTCTCTAAAACTTATCTAAATATGCAACTATCAAATACCCCCAAACTTAGAACTCTGATCGTCCCGAGCAAAGGGAAAACAAAACAAAAACTCATAATTAACATATCCCTTCTAAAATCACATTCTCACACAAATAATGACTTACTCAATCATTGTAAACACTTATATGGCCTAAAAGATTACACCAAAAAGAATATTCAATTCTAAGAAGAACTTCAAGAGTGTAGAGTTCTCCAGAATTTCAACCCAACTCTGACCAAGCTCCACCAGCGCGACCCTTAGAACGTTTAATGTGCCTTTTTTTTCTTTGTGGACTTGGCCATTTTTTTCTCATGTTCGACTTGAGTTCTTCATGCTTCTCTTTTGCATCTTCTTGAACATCTTTTCGTCATCCAAAACCATGATTAACACATCTAAATACCTACAAAACAAAACAAATCAAATCAATAACACCCTAAAACAATGAATGGATCAAATCATAAAGTGACAAACAAAATTAATGCATAAAGACCCAAATTATCCTAAACTAACAATTGCATCAAAACTAACATAAACACATGAAACTAATGCATAAAATGTCCTGAAACACCTAGAACATTCCTTAAAACTTATCTAAATATGCGACTATCAAATACCTCCAAACATAGAACTCTGATCGTCCCGAGCAAAGGGAAAACAAAATAAAAACTCATAATTAACATATCCCTTCTAAAATCACATTCTCACACAAATAATGACTTACTCAATCATTGTAAACACTTATATGGCCTAAACGATTACACCAAAAAGAATATTCAATTCTAAGAAGAACTTCAAGAGTGTAGAGTTCTCCAGAATTTCAACCCAACTCTGACCAAGCTCCACCAGCGCGACCCTTAGAACGTTTAATGTGCCTTTTTTTTTTTTGTGGACTTGGCCATTTTTTTCTCATGTTCGACTTGAGTTCTTCATGCTTCTCTTTTGCATCTTCTTGAACATCTTTTCGTCATCCAAAACCATGATTAACACATCTAAATACCTACAAAACAAAACAAATCAAATCAATAACACCCTAAAACAATGAATGGATCAAATCATAAACTGACAAACAAAATTAATGCATAAGACCCAAATTATCCTAAACTAACAATTGCATCAAAACTAACATAAACACATGAAACTAATGCATAAAATGTCCTGAAACACCTAGAACATTCCTTAAAACTTATCTAAATATGCGACTATCAAAAACCCCCAAACTTAGAACTCTGATCGTCCCGAGCAAAGGGAAAACAAAACAAAAACTCATAATTAACATATCCCTTCAAAAATCACATTCTCACACAAATAATGACTTACTCAATCATTGTAAACACTTATATGGCCTAAAAGATTACACCAAAAAGAATATTCACTTCTAAGAAGAACTTCAAGAGTGTAGAGTTCTCCAGAATTTCAACCCAACTCTAACCAAGCTCCACCACCGCGACCCTTAGAACGTTTAACGTGGCTTTTTTTTTCTGTGGACTTAGCCATTCTTTGCTCTTGTTCGACTTGAGTTCTTCATGCTTCTCTTTCGCATCTTCTTGAACATCTTTTCGTCATCCAAAACCATGATTAACACATCTAAATGCCTACAAAACAAAACAAATCAAATCAATAACACCCTAAAACAATGAATGGATCAAATCATAAACTGACAAACAAAATGAATGCATAAAGACCCAAATTATCCTAAACTAACAATTGCATCAAAACTAACATAAACACATGAAACTAATGCATAAAATGTCTTGAAACACCTAGAACATTCTCTAAAACTTATCTAAATATGCAACTATCAAATACCCCCAAACTTAGAACTCTGATCGTCCCGAGCAAAGGGAAAACAAAACAAAAACTCATAATTAACATATCCCTTCTAAAATCACATTCTCACACAAATAATGACTTACTCAATCATTGTAAACACTTATATGGCCTAAAAGATTACACCAAAAAGAATATTCACTTCTAAGAAGAACTTAAAGAGTGTAGAGTTCTCCAGAATTTCAACCCAACTCTAACCAAGCTCCACCACCGCGACCCTTAGAACGTTTAATGTGGCTTTTTTTTTTTGTGGACTTAGCCATTTTTTGCTCTTGTTCGACTTGAGTTCTTCATGCTTCTCTTTCGCATCTTCTTGAACATCTTTTCGTCATCCAAAACCATGATTAACACATCTAAATACCTACAAAACAAAACAAATCAAATCAATAACACCCTAAAACAATGAATGGATCAAATCATAAAGTGACAAACAAAATTAATGCATAAAGACCCAAATTATCCTAAACTAACAATTGCATCAAAACTAACATAAACACATGAAACTAATGCATAAAATGTCCTGAAACACCTAGAACATTCCTTAAAACTTATCTAAATATGCGACTATCAAATACCCCCAAACTTAGAACTCTGATCGTCCCGAGCAAAGGGAAAACAAAACAAAAACTCATAATTAACATATCCCTTCTAAAATCACATTCTCACACAAATAATGACTTACTCAATCATTGTAAACACTTATATGGCCTAAACGATTACACCAAATAGAATATTCAATTCTAAGAAGAACTTCAAGAGTGTAGAGTTCTCCAGAATTTCAACCCAACTCTGACCAAGCTCCACCAGCGCGACCCTTAGAACGTTTAATGTGCCTTTTTTTTTTGTGGACTTGGCCATTTTTTTCTCATGTTCGACTTGAGTTCTTCATGCTTCTCTTTTGCATCTTCTTGTACATGTTTTCGTCATCCGAAACCATGATTAACACATCTAAATACCTACAAAACAAAACAAATCAAATCAATAACACACTAAAATAATGAATGGATCAAATCATAAACTGACAAACAAAATTAATGCATAAAGACCCAAATTATCCTAAACTAACAATTGCATCAAAACTAACATAAACACATGAAACTAGTGCATAAAATGTCCTGAAACACCTAGAACATTCTCTAAAACTTATCTAAATATGCAACTATCAAATACCCCCAAACTTAGAACTCTGATCGTCCCGAGCAAAGGGAAAACAAAACAAAAACTCATAATTAACATATCCCTTCTAAAATCACATTCTCACACAAATAATGACTTACTCAATCATTGTAAACACTTATATGGCCTAAACGATTACACCAAATAGAATATTCAATTCTAAGAAGAACTTCAAGAGTGTAGAGTTCTCCAGAATTTCAACCCAACTCTGACCAAGCTCCACCAGCGCGACCCTTAGAACGTTTAATGTGCCTTTTTTTTTTTGTGGACTTGGCCATTTTTTTCTCATGTTCGACTTGAGTTCTTCATGCTTCTCTTTTGCATCTTCTTGTACATGTTTTCGTCATCCGAAACCATGATTAACACATCTAAATACCTACAAAACAAAACAAATCAAATCAATAACACACTAAAATAATGAATGGATCAAATCATAAACTGACAAACAAAATTAATGCATAAAGACCCAAATTATCCTAAACTAACAATTGCATCAAAACTAACATAAACACATGAAACTAATGCATAAAATGTCCTGAAACACCTAGAACATTCCTTAAAACTTATCTAAATATGCGACTATCAAATACCCCCAAACTTAGAACTCTGATCGTCCCGAGCAAAGGGAAAACAAAATAAAAACTCATAATTAACATATCCCTTCTAAAATCACATTCTCACACAAATAATGACTTACTCAATCATTGTAAACACTTATATGGCCTAAACGATTACACCAAAAAGAATATTCAATTCTAAGAAGAACTTCAAGAGTGTAGAGTTCTCCAGAATTTCAACCCAACTCTGACCAAGCTCCACCAGCGCGACCCTTAGAACGTTTAATGTGCCTTTTTTTTCTTTGTGGACTTGGCCATTTTTTTCTCATGTTCGACTTGAGTTCTTCATGCTTCTCTTTGGCATCTTCTTGAACATCTTTTCGTCATCCAAAACCATGATTAACACATCTAAATACCTACAAAACAAAACAAATCAAATCAATAACACCCTAAAACAATGAATGGATCAAATCATAAACTGACAAACAAAATTAATGCATAAAGACCCAAATTATCCTAAACTAACAATTGCCTCAAAACTAACATAAACGCATGAAACTAATGCATAAAATGTCCTGAAACACCTAGAACATTCCTTAAAACTTATCCAAATATGCGACTATCAAATACCCCCAAACTTAGAACTCTGATCGTCCCGAGCAAAGGGAAAACAAAACAAAAACTCATAATTAACATATCCCTTCTAAAATCACATTCTCACACAAATAATGACTTACTCAATCATTGTAAACACTTATATGGCCTAAAAGATTACACCAAAAAGAATATTCACTTCTAAGAAGAACTTCAAGAGTGTAGAGTTCTCCAGAATTTCAACCCAACTCTAACCAAGCTCCACCACCGCGACCCTTAGAACGTTTAATGTGGCTTTTTTTTTCTGTGGACTTAGCCATTTTTTGCTCTTGTTCGACTTGAGTTCTTCATGCTTCTCTTTCGCATCTTCTTGAACATCTTTTCGTCATCCAAAACCATGATTAACACATCTAAATACCTACAAAACAAAACAAATCAAATCAATAACACCCTAAAACAATGAATGGATCAAATCATAAACTGACAAACAAAATGAATGCATAAAGACCCAAATTATCCTAAACTAACAATTGCATCAAAACTAACATAAACACATGAAACTAATGCATAAAATGTCCTGAAACACCTAGAACATTCTCTAAAACTTATCTAAATATGTAACTATCAAATACCCCCAAACTTAGAACTCTGATCGTCCCGAGCAAAGGGAAAACAAAACAAAAACTCATAATTAACATATCCCTTCTAAAATCACATTCTCACACAAATAATGACTTACTCAATCATTGTAAACACTTATATGGCCTAAAAGATTACACCAAAAAGAATATTCAATTCTAAGAAGAACTTCAAGAGTGTAGAGTTCTCCAGAATTTCAACCCAACTCTGACCAAGCTCCACCAGCGCGACCCTTAGAACGTTTAATGTGCCTTTTTTTTCTTTGTGGACTTGGCCATTTTTTTCTCATGTTCGACTTGAGTTCTTCATGCTTCTCTTTTGCATCTTCTTGAACATCTTTTCGTCATCCAAAACCATGATTAACACAGCTAAATACCTACAAAACAAAACAAATCAAATCAATAACACCCTAAAACAATGAATGGATCAAATCATAAAGTGACAAACAAAATTAATGCATAAAGACCCAAATTATCCTAAACTAACAATTGCATCAAAACTAACATAAACACATGAAACTAATGCATAAAATGTCCTGAAACACCTAGAACATTCCTTAAAACTTATCTAAATATGCGACTATCAAATACCTCCAAACTTAGAACTCTGATCGTCCCGAGCAAAGGGAAAACAAAATAAAAACTCATAATTAACATATCCCTTCTAAAATCACATTCTCACACAAATAATGACTTACTCAATCATTGTAAACACTTATATGGCCTAAACGATTACACCAAAAAGAATATTCAATTCTAAGAAGAACTTCAAGAGTGTAGAGTTCTCCAGAATTTCAACCCAACTCTGACCAAGCTCCACCAGCGCGACCCTTAGAACGTTTAATGTGCCTTTTTTTTTTTTGTGGACTTGGCCATTTTTTTCTCATGTACGACTTGAGTTCTTCATGCTTCTCTTTGGCATCTTCTTGAACATCTTTTCGTCATCCAAAACCATGATTAACACATCTAAATACCTACAAAACAAAACAAATCAAATCAATAACACCCTAAAACAATGAATGGATCAAATCATAAACTGACAAACAAAATTAATGCATAAGACCCAAATTATCCTAAACTAACAATTGCATCAAAACTAACATAAACACATGAAACTAATGCATCAAATGTCCTGAAACACCTAGAACATTCCTTAAAACTTATCTAAATATGCGACTATCAAATACCCCCAAACTTAGAACTCTGATCGTCCCGAGCAAAGGGAAAACAAAACAAAAACTCATAATTAACATATCCCTTCAAAAATCACATTCTCACACAAATAATGACTTACTCAATCATTGTAAACACTTATATGGCCTAAAAGATTACACCAAAAAGAATATTCACTTCTAAGAAGAACTTCAAGAGTGTAGAGTTCTCCAGAATTTCAACCCAACTCTAACCAAGCTCCACCACCGCGACCCTTAGAACGTTTAACGTGGCTTTTTTTTCTGTGGACTTAGCCATTCTTTGCTCTTGTTCGACTTGAGTTCTTCATGCTTCTCTTTCGCATCTTCTTGAACATCTTTTCGTCATCCAAAACCATGATTAACACATCTAAATACCTACAAAACAAAACAAATCAAATCAATAACACCCTAAAACAATGAATGGATCAAATCATAAACTGACAAACAAAATGAATGCATAAAGACCCAAATTATCCTAAACTAACAATTGCATCAAAACTAACATAAACACATGAAACTAATGCATAAAATGTCCTGAAACACCTAGAACATTCTCTAAAACTTATCTAAATATGCAACTATCAAATACCCCCAAACTTAGAACTCTGATCGTCCCGAGCAAAGGGAAAACAAAACAAAAACTCATAATTAACATATCCCTTCTAAAATCACATTCTCACACAAATAATTACTTACTCAATCATTGTAAACACTTATATGGCCTAAAAGATTACACCAAAAAGAATATTCACTTCTAAGAAGAACTTCAAGAGTGTAGAGTTCTCCAGAATTTCAACCCAACTCTAACCAAGCTCCACCACCGCGACCCTTAGAACGTTTAATGTGGCTTTTTTTTTTTGTGGACTTAGCCATTTTTTGCTCTTGTTCGACTTGAGTTCTTCATGCTTCTCTTTCGCATCTTCTTGAACATCTTTTCGTCATCCAAAACCATGATTAACACATCTAAATACCTACAAAACAAAACAAATCAAATCAATAACACCCTAAAACAATGAATGGATCAAATCATAAAGTGACAAACAAAATTAATGCATAAAGACCCAAATTATCCTAAACTAACAATTGCATCAAAACTAACATAAACACATGAAACTAATGCATAAAATGTCCTGAAACACCTAGAACATTCCTTAAAACTTATCTAAATATGCGACTATCAAATACCCCCAAACTTAGAACTCTGATCGTCCCGAGCAAAGGGAAAACAAAACAAAAACTCATAATTAACATATCCCTTCTAAAATCACATTCTCACACAAATAATGACTTACTCAATCATTGTAAACACTTATATGGCCTAAACGATTACACCAAATAGAATATTCAATTCTAAGAAGAACTTCAAGAGTGTAGAGTTCTCCAGAATTTCAACCCAACTCTGACCAAGCTCCACCAGCGCGACCCTTAGAACGTTTAATGTGCCTTTTTTTTTTTTGTGGACTTGGCCATTTTTTTCTCATGTTCGACTTGAGTTCTTCATGCTTCTCTTTTGCATCTTCTTGTACATGTTTTCGTCATCCGAAACCATGATTAACACATCTAAATACCTACAAAAAAAACAAATCAAATCAATAACACACTAAAATAATGAATGGATCAAATCATAAACTGACAAACAAAATTAATGCATAAAGACCCAAATTATCCTAAACTAACAATTGCATCAAAACTAACATAAACACATGAAACTAGTGCATAAAATGTCCTGAAACACCTAGAACATTCTCTAAAACTTATCTAAATATGCAACTATCAAATACCCCCAAACTTAGAACTATGATCGTCCCGAGCAAAGGGAAAACAAAACAAAAACTCATAATTAACATATCCCTTCTAAAATCACATTCTCACACAAATAATGACTTACTCAATCATTGTAAACACTTATATGGCCTAAACGATTACACCAAATAGAATATTCAATTCTAAGAAGAACTTCAAGAGTGTAGAGTTCTCCAGAATTTCAACCCAACTCTGACCAAGCTCCACCAGCGCGACCCTTAGAACGTTTAATGTGCCTTTTTTTTTTTGTGGACTTGGCCACTTTTTTCTCATGTTCGACTTGAGTTCTTCATGCTTCTCTTTTGCATCTTCTTGTACATGTTTTCGTCATCCGAAACCATGATTAACACATCTAAATACCTACAAAACAAAACAAATCAAATCAATAACACACTAAAATAATCAATGGATCAAATCATAAACTGACAAACAAAATTAATGCATAAAGACCCAAATTATCCTAAACTAACAATTGCATCAAAACTAACATAAACACATGAAACTAATGCATAAAATGTCCTGAAACACCTAGAACATTCCTTAAAACTTATCTAAATATGCGACTATCAAATACCCCCAAACTTAGAACTCTGATCGTCCCGAGCAAAGGGAAAACAAAATAAAAACTCATAATTAACATATCCCTTCTAAAATCACATTCTCACACAAATAATGACTTACTCAATCATTGTAAACACTTATATGGCCTAAACGATTACACCAAAAAGAATATTCAATTCTAAGAAGAACTTCAAGAGTGTAGAGTTCTCCAGAATTTCAACCCAACTCTGACCAAGCTCCACCAGCGCGACCCTTAGAACGTTTAATGTTCCTTTTTTTTTTTTGTGGACTTGGCCATTTTTTTCTCATGTTCGACTTGAGTTCTTCACGCTTCTCTTTTGCATCTTCTTGAACATCTTTTCGTCATCCAAAACCATGATTAACACATCTAAATACCTACAAAACAAAACAAATCAAATCAATAACACCCTAAAACAATGAATGGATCAAATCATAAACTGACAAACAAAATTAATGCATAAGACCCAAATTATCCTAAACTAACAATTGCATCAAAACTAACATAAACACATGAAACTAATGCATAAAATGTCCTGAAACACCTAGAACATTCCTTAAAACTTATCTAAATATGCGACTATCAAATACCCCCAAACTTAGAACTCTGATCGTCCCGAGCAAAGGGAAAACAAAACAAAAACTCATAATTAACATATCCCTTCAAAAATCACATTCTCACACAAATAATGACTTACTCAATCATTGTAAACACTTATATGGCCTAAAAGATTACACCAAAAAGAATATTCACTTCTAAGAAGAACTTCAAGAGTGTAGAGTTCTCCAGAATTTCAACCCAACTCTAACCAAGCTCCACCACCGCGACCCTTAGAACGTTTAACGTGGCTTTTTTTTTCTGTGGACTTAGCCGTTCTTTGCTCTTGTTCGACTTGAGTTCTTCATGCTTCTCTTTCGCATCTTCTTGAACATCTTTTCGTCATCCAAAACCATGATTAACACATCTAAATACCTACAAAACAAAACAAATCAAATCAATAACACCCTAAAACAATGAATGGATCAAATCATAAACTGACAAACAAAATGAATGCATAAAGACCCAAATTATCCTAAACTAACAATTGCATCAAAACTAACATAAACACATGAAACTAATGCATAAAATGTCCTGAAACACCTAGAACATTCTCTAAAACTTATCTAGATATGCAACTATCAAATACCCCCAAACTTAGAACTCTGATCGTCCCGAGCAAAGGGAAAACAAAACAAAAACTCATAATTAACATATCCCTTCTAAAATCACATTCTCACACAAATAATGACTTACTCAATCATTGTAAACACTTATATGGCCTAAAAGATTACACCAAAAAGAATATTCACTTCTAAGAAGAACTTCAAGAGTGTAGAGTTCTCCAGAATTTCAACCCAACTCTAACCAAGCTCCACCACCGCGACCCTTAGAACGTTTAATGTGGCTTTTTTTTTTTGTGGACTTAGCCATTTTTTGCTCTTGTTCGACTTGAGTTCTTCATGCTTCTCTTTCGCATCTTCTTGAACATCTTTTCGTCATCCAAAACCATGATTAACACATCTAAATACCTACAAAACAAAACAAATCAAATCAATAACACCCTAAAACAATGAATGGATCAAATCATAAACTGACAAACAAAATGAATGCATAAAGACCCAAATTATCCTAAACTAACAATTGCATCAAAACTAACATAAACACATGAAACTAATGCATAAAATGTCCTGAAACACCTAGAACATTCCTTAAAACTTATCTAAATATGCGACTATCAAATACCCCCAAACTTAGAACTCTGATCGTCCCGAGCAAAGGGAAAACAAAATAAAAACTCATAATTAACATATCCCTTCTAAAATCACATTCTCACACAAATAATGACTTACTCAATCATTGTAAACACTTATATGGCCTAAAAGCTTACACCAAAAAGAAAATTCAATTCTAACAAGAACTTCAAGAGTGTAGAGTTCTCCAGAATTTCAACCCAACTCTGACCAAGCTCCACCAGCGCGACCCTTAGAACGTTTAATGTGCCTTTTTTTTTGTGGACTTAGCCATTTTTTGCTCTTGTTCGACTTGAGTTCTTCATGCTTCTCTTTTGCATCTTCTTGAACATCTTTTCGTCATCCAAAACCATGATTAACACATCTAAATACCTACAAAACAAAACAAATCAAATCAATAACACCCTAAAACAATGAATGGATCAAATCATAAATTGACAAACAAAATTAATGCATAAAGACCCAAATTATCCTAAACTAACAATTGCATCAAAACTAACATAAACACATGAAACTAATGCATAAAATGTCCTGAAACACCTAGAACATTCTCTAAAACTTATCTAAATATGCAACTATCAAATACCCCCAAACTTAGAACTCTGATCGTCCCGAGCAAAGGGAAAACAAAACAAAAACTCATAATTAACATATCCCTTCTAAAATCACATTCTCACACAAATAATGACTTACTCAATCATTGTAAACACTTATATGGCCTAAAAGCTTACACCAAAAAGAATATTCAATTCTAACAAGAACTTCAAGAGTGTAGAGTTCTCCAGAATTTCAACCCAACTCTGACCAAGCTCCACCAGCGCGACCCTTAGAACGTTTAATGTGCCTTTTTTTTCTTTGTGGACTTGGCCATTTTTTTCTCATGTTCGACTTGAGTTCTTCATGCTTCTCTTTTGCATCTTCTTGAACATCTTTTCGTCATCCAAAACCATGATTAACACATCTAAATACCTACAAAACAAAACAAATCAAATCAATAACACCCTAAAACAATGAATGGATCAAATCATAAACTGACAAACAAAATTAATGCATAAAGACCCAAATTATCCTAAACTAACAATTGCATCAAAACTAACATAAACACATGAAACTAATGCATAAAATGTCCTGAAACACCTAGAACATTCCTTAAAACTTATCTAAATATGCGACTATCAATTACCCCCAAACTTAGAACTCTGATCGTCCCGAGCAAAGGGAAAACAAAATAAAAACTCATAATTAACATATCCCTTCTAAAATCACATTCTCACACAAATAATGACTTACTCAATCATTGTAAACACTTATATGGCCTAAACGATTACACCAAAAAGAATATTCAATTCTAAGAAGAACTTCAAGAGTGTAGAGTTCTCCAGAATTTCAACCCAACTCTGACCAAGCTCCACCAGCGCGACCCTTAGAACGTTTAATGTGCCTTTTTTTTTTTTGTGGACTTGGCCATTTTTTTCTCATGTTCGACTTGAGTTCTTCATGCTTCTCTTTTGCATCTTCTTGAACATCTTTTCGTCATCCAAAACCATGATTAACACATCTAAATACCTACAAAACAAAACAAATCAAATCAATAACACCCTAAAACAATGAATGGATCAAATCATAAACTGACAAACAAAATTAATGCATAAGACCCAAATTATCCTAAACTAACAATTGCATCAAAACTAACATAAACACATGAAACTAATGCATAAAATGTCCTGAAACACCTAGAACATTCCTTAAAACTTATCTAAATATGCGACTATCAAATACCCCCAAACTTAGAACTCTGATCGTCCCGAGCAAAGGGAAAACAAAACAAAAACTCATAATTAACATATCCCTTCAAAAATCACATTCTCACACAAATAATGACTTACTCAATCATTGTAAACACTTATATGGCCTAAAAGATTACACCAAAAAGAATATTCACTTCTAAGAAGAACTTCAAGAGTGTAGAGTTCTCCAGAATTTCAACCCAACTCTAACCAAGCTCCACCACCGCGACCCTTAGAACGTTTAACGTGGCTTTTTTTTTCTGTGGACTTAGCCATTCTTTGCTCTTGTTCGACTTGAGTTCTTCATGCTTCTCTTTCGCATCTTCTTGAACATCTTTTCGTCATCCAAAACCATGATTAACACATCTAAATACCTACAAAACAAAACAAATCAAATCAATAACACCCTAAAACAATGAATGGATCAAATCATAAACTGACAAACAAAATGAATGCATAAAGACCCAAATTATCCTAAACTAACAATTGCATCAAAACTAACATAAACACATGAAACTAATGCATAAAATGTCCTGAAACACCTAGAACATTCCTTAAAACTTATCTAAATATGCGACTATCAAATACCCCCAAACTTAGAACTCTGATCGTCCCGAGCAAAGGGAAAACAAAATAAAAACTCATAATTAACATATCCCTTCTAAAATCACATTCTCACACAAATAATGACTTACTCAATCATTGTAAACACTTATATGGCCTAAAAGCTTACACCAAAAAGAAAATTCAATTCTAACAAGAACTTCAAGAGTGTAGAGTTCTCCAGAATTTCAACCCAACTCTGACCAAGCTCCACCAGCGCGACCCTTAGAACGTTTAATGTGCCTTTTTTTTTGTGGACTTAGCCATTTTTTGCTCTTGTTCGACTTGAGTTCTTCATGCTTCTCTTTTGCATCTTCTTGAACATCTTTTCGTCATCCAAAACCATGATTAACACATCTAAATACCTACAAAACAAAACAAATCAAATCAATAACACCCTAAAACAATGAATGGATCAAATCATAAATTGACAAACAAAATTAATGCATAAAGACCCAAATTATCCTAAACTAACAATTGCATCAAAACTAACATAAACACATGAAACTAATGCATAAAATGTCCTGAAACACCTAGAACATTCTCTAAAACTTATCTAAATATGCAACTATCAAATACCCCCAAACTTAGAACTCTGATCGTCCCGAGCAAAGGGAAAACAAAACAAAAACTCATAATTAACATATCCCTTCTAAAATCACATTCTCACACAAATAATGACTTACTCAATCATTGTAAACACTTATATGGCCTAAAAGCTTACACCAAAAAGAATATTCAATTCTAACAAGAACTTCAAGAGTGTAGAGTTCTCCAGAATTTCAACCCAACTCTGACCAAGCTCCACCAGCGCGACCCTTAGAACGTTTAATGTGCCTTTTTTTTCTTTGTGGACTTGGCCATTTTTTTCTCATGTTCGACTTGAGTTCTTCATGCTTCTCTTTTGCATCTTCTTGAACATCTTTTCGTCATCCAAAACCATGATTAACACATCTAAATACCTACAAAACAAAACAAATCAAATCAATAACACCCTAAAACAATGAATGGATCAAATCATAAACTGACAAACAAAATTAATGCATAAAGACCCAAATTATCCTAAACTAACAATTGCATCAAAACTAACATAAACACATGAAACTAATGCATAAAATGTCCTGAAACACCTAGAACATTCCTTAAAACTTATCTAAATATGCGACTATCAATTACCCCCAAACTTAGAACTCTGATCGTCCCGAGCAAAGGGAAAACAAAATAAAAACTCATAATTAACATATCCCTTCTAAAATCACATTCTCACACAAATAATGACTTACTCAATCATTGTAAACACTTATATGGCCTAAACGATTACACCAAAAAGAATATTCAATTCTAAGAAGAACTTCAAGAGTGTAGAGTTCTCCAGAATTTCAACCCAACTCTGACCAAGCTCCACCAGCGCGACCCTTAGAACGTTTAATGTGCCTTTTTTTTTTTTGTGGACTTGGCCATTTTTTTCTCATGTTCGACTTGAGTTCTTCATGCTTCTCTTTTGCATCTTCTTGAACATCTTTTCGTCATCCAAAACCATGATTAACACATCTAAATACCTACAAAACAAAACAAATCAAATCAATAACACCCTAAAACAATGAATGGATCAAATCATAAACTGACAAACAAAATTAATGCATAAGACCCAAATTATCCTAAACTAACAATTGCATCAAAACTAACATAAACACATGAAACTAATGCATAAAATGTCCTGAAACACCTAGAACATTCCTTAAAACTTATCTAAATATGCGACTATCAAATACCCCCAAACTTAGAACTCTGATCGTCCCGAGCAAAGGGAAAACAAAACAAAAACTCATAATTAACATATCCCTTCAAAAATCACATTCTCACACAAATAATGACTTACTCAATCATTGTAAACACTTATATGGCCTAAAAGATTACACCAAAAAGAATATTCACTTCTAAGAAGAACTTCAAGAGTGTAGAGTTCTCCAGAATTTCAACCCAACTCTAACCAAGCTCCACCACCGCGACCCTTAGAACGTTTAACGTGGCTTTTTTTTTCTGTGGACTTAGCCATTCTTTGCTCTTGTTCGACTTGAGTTCTTCATGCTTCTCTTTCGCATCTTCTTGAACATCTTTTCGTCATCCAAAACCATGATTAACACATCTAAATACCTACAAAACAAAACAAATCAAATCAATAACACCCTAAAACAATGAATGGATCAAATCATAAACTGACAAACAAAATGAATGCATAAAGACCCAAATTATCCTAAACTAACAATTGCATCAAAACTAACATAAACACATGAAACTAATGCATAAAATGTCCTGAAACACCTAGAACATTCTCTAAAACTTTTCTAAATATGCAACTATCAAATACCCCCAAACTTAGAACTCTGATCGTCCCGAGCAAAAGGAAAACAAAACAAAAACTCATAATTAACATATCCCTTCTAAAATCACATTCTCACACAAATAATGACTTACTCAATCATTGTAAACACTTATATGGCCTAAAAGATTACACCAAAAAGAATATTCACTTCTAAGAAGAACTTCAAGAGTGTAGAGTTCTCCAGAATTTCAACCCAACTCTAACCAAGCTCCACCACCGCGACCCTTAGAACGTTTAATGTGGCTTTTTTTTTTTGTGGACTTGGCCATTTTTTTCTCATGTTCGACTTGAGTTCTTCATGCTTCTCTTTTGCATCTTCTTGAACATCTTTTCGTCATCCAAAACCATGATTAACACATCTAAATACCTACAAAACAAAACAAATCAAATCAATAACACCCTAAAACAATGAATGGATCAAATCATAAACTGACAAACAAAATTAATGCATAAAGACCCAAATTATCCTAAACTAACAATTGCATCAAAACTAACATAAACACATGAAACTAATGCATAAAATGTCCTGAAACACCTAGAACATTCCTTAAAACTTATCTAAATATGCGACTATCAAATACCCCCAAACTTAGAACTCTGATCGTCCCGAGCAAAGGGAAAATAAAATAAAAACTCATAATTAACATATCCCTTCTAAAATCACATTCTCACACAAATAATGACTTACTCAATCATTGTAAACACTTATATGGCCTAAAAGCTTACACCAAAAAGAATATTCAATTCTAACAAGAACTTCAAGAGTGTAGAGTTCTCCAGAATTTCAACCCAACTCTGACCAAGCTCCACCAGCGCGACCCTTAGAACGTTTAATGTGCCTTTTTTTTTGTGGACTTAGCCATTTTTTGCTCTTGTTCGACTTGAGTTCTTCATGCTTCTCTTTTGCATCTTCTTGAACATCTTTTCGTCATCCAAAACCATGATTAACACATCTAAATACCTACAAAACAAAACAAATCAAATCAATAACACCCTAAAACAATGAATGGATCAAATCATAAATTGACAAACAAAATTAATGCATAAAGACCCAAATTATCCTAAACTAACAATTGCATCAAAACTAACATAAACACATGAAACTAATGCATAAAATGTCCTGAAACACCTAGAACATTCTCTAAAACTTATCTAAATATGCAACTATCAAATACCCCCAAACTTAGAACTCTGATCGTCCCGAGCAAAGGGAAAACAAAACAAAAACTCATAATTAACATATCCCTTCTAAAATCACATTCTCACACAAATAATGACTTACTCAATCATTGTAAACACTTATATGGCCTAAAAGCTTACACCAAAAAGAATATTCAATTCTAACAAGAACTTCAAGAGTGTAGAGTTCTCCAGAATTTCAACCCAACTCTGACCAAGCTCCACCAGCGCGACCCTTAGAACGTTTAATGTGCCTTTTTTTTCTTTGTGGACTTGGCCATTTTTTTCTCATGTTCGACTTGAGTTCTTCATGCTTCTCTTTTGCATCTTCTTGAACATCTTTTCGTCATCCAAAACCATGATTAACACATCTAAATACCTACAAAACAAAACAAATCAAATCAATAACACCCTAAAACAATGAATGGATCAAATCATAAACTGACAAACAAAATTAATGCATAAAGACCCAAATTATCCTAAACTAACAATTGCATCAAAACTAACATAAACACATGAAACTAATGCATAAAATGTCCTGAAACACCTAGAACATTCCTTAAAACTTATCTAAATATGCGACTATCAAATACCCCCAAACTTAGAACTGTGATCGTCCCGAGCAAAGGGAAAACAAAATAAAAACTCATAATTAACATATCCCTTCTAAAATCACATTCTCACACAAATAATGACTTACTCAATCATTGTAAACACTTATATGGCCTAAACGATTACACCAAAAAGAATATTCAATTCTAAGAAGAACTTCAAGAGTGTAGAGTTCTCCAGAATTTCAACCCAACTCTGACCAAGCTCCACCAGCGCGACCCTTAGAACGTTTAATGTGCCTTTTTTTTTTGTGGACTTGGCCATTTTTTTCTCATGTTCGACTTGAGTTCTTCATGCTTCTCTTTTGCATCTTCTTGAACATCTTTTCGTCATCCAAAACCATGATTAACACATCTAAATACCTACAAAACAAAACAAATCAAATCAATAACACCCTAAAACAATGAATGGATCAAATCATAAACTGACAAACAAAATTAATGCATAAAGACCCAAATTATCCTAAACTAACAATTGCATCAAAACTAACATAAACACATGAAACTAATGCATAAAATGTCCTGAAACACCTAGAACATTCCTTAAAACTTATCTAAATATGCGACTATCAAATACCCCCAAACTTAGAACTCTGATCGTCCCGAGCAAAGGGAAAACAAAACAAAAACTCATAATTAACATATCCCTTCAAAAATCACATTCTCACACAAATAATGACTTACTCAATCATTGTAAACACTTATATGGCCTAAAAGATTACACCAAAAAGAATATTCACTTCTAAGAAGAACTTCAAGAGTGTAGAGTTCTCCAGAATTTCAACCCAACTCTAACCAAGCTCCACCACCGCGACCCTTAGAACGTTTAACGTGGCTTTTTTTTTTCTGTGGACTTAGCCATTCTTTGCTCTTGTTCGACTTGAGTTCTTCATGCTTCTCTTTCGCATCTTCTTGAACATCTTTTCGTCATCCAAAACCATGATTAACACATCTAAATACCTACCAAACAAAACAAATCAAATCAATAACACCCTAAAACAATGAATGGATCAAATCATAAACTGACAAACAAAATGAATGCATAAAGACCCAAATTATCCTAAACTAACAATTGCATCAAAACTAACATAAACACATGAAACTAATGCATAAAATGTCCTGAAACACCTAGAACATTCTCTAAAACTTTTCTAAATATGCAACTATCAAATACCCCCAAACTTAGAACTCTGATCGTCCCGAGCAAAGGGAAAACAAAACAAAAACTCATAATTAACATATCCCTTCTAAAATCACATTCTCACACAAATAATGACTTACTCAATCATTGTAAACACTTATATGGCCTAAAAGATTACACCAAAAAGAATATTCACTTCTAAGAAGAACTTCAAGAGTGTAGAGTTCTCCAGAATTTCAACCCAACTCTAACCAAGCTCCACCACCGCGACCCTTAGAACGTTTAATGTGGCTTTTTTTTTTTGTGGACTTGGCCATTTTTTTCTCATGTTCGACTTGAGTTCTTCATGCTTCTCTTTTGCATCTTCTTGAACATCTTTTCGTCATCCAAAACCATGATTAACACATCTAAATACCTACAAAACAAAACAAATCAAATCAATAACACCCTAAAACAATGAATGGATCAAATCATAAACTGACAAACAAAATTAATGCATAAAGACCCAAATTATCCTAAACTAACAATTGCATCAAAACTAACATAAACACATGAAACTAATGCATAAAATGTCCTGAAACACCTAGAACATTCCTTAAAACTTATCTAAATATGCGACTATCAAATACCCCCAAACTTAGAACTGTGATCGTCCCGAGCAAAGGGAAAACAAAATAAAAACTCATAATTAACATATCCCTTCTAAAATCACATTCTCACACAAATAATGACTTACTCAATCATTGTAAACACTTATATGGCCTAAACGATTACACCAAAAAGAATATTCAATTCTAAGAAGAACTTCAAGAGTGTAGAGTTCTCCAGAATTTCAACCCAACTCTGACCAAGCTCCACCAGCGCGACCCTTAGAACGTTTAATGTGCCTTTTTTTTTTGTGGACTTGGCCATTTTTTTCTCATGTTCGACTTGAGTTCTTCATGCTTCTCTTTTGCATCTTCTTGAACATCTTTTCGTCATCCAAAACCATGATTAACACATCTAAATACCTACAAAACAAAACAAATCAAATCAATAACACCCTAAAACAATGAATGGATCAAATCATAAACTGACAAACAAAATTAATGCATAAGACCCAAATTATCCTAAACTAACAATTGCATCAAAACTAACATAAACACATGAAACTAATGCATAAAATGTCCTGAAACACCTAGAACATTCCTTAAAACTTATCTAAATATGCGACTATCAAATACCCCCAAACTTAGAACTCTGATCGTCCCGAGCAAAGGGAAAACAAAACAAAAACTCATAATTAACATATCCCTTCAAAAATCACATTCTCACACAAATAATGACTTACTCAATCATTGTAAACACTTATATGGCCTAAAAGATTACACCAAAAAGAATATTCACTTCTAAGAAGAACTTCAAGAGTGTAGAGTTCTCCAGAATTTCAACCCAACTCTAACCAAGCTCCACCACCGCGACCCTTAGAACGTTTAACGTGGCTTTTTTTTTTCTGTGGACTTAGCCATTCTTTGCTCTTGTTCGACTTGAGTTCTTCATGCTTCTCTTTCGCATCTTCTTGAACATCTTTTCGTCATCCAAAACCATGATTAACACATCTAAATACCTACAAAACAAAACAAATCAAATCAATAACACCCTAAAACAATGAATGGATCAAATCATAAACTGACAAACAAAATGAATGCATAAAGACCCAAATTATCCTAAACTAACAATTGCATCAAAACTAACATAAACACATGAAACTAATGCATAAAATGTCCTGAAACACCTAGAACATTCTCTAAAACTTTTCTAAATATGCAACTATCAAATACCCCCAAACTTAGAACTCTGATCGTCCCGAGCAAAGGGAAAACAAAACAAAAACTCATAATTAACATATCCCTTCTAAAATCACATTCTCACACAAATAATGACTTACTCAATCATTGTAAACACTTATATGGCCTAAAAGCTTACACCAAAAAGAATATTCAATTCTAACAAGAACTTCAAGAGTGTAGAGTTCTCCAGAATTTCAACCCAACTCTGACCAAGCTCCACCAGCGCGACCCTTAGAACGTTTAATGTGCCTTTTTTTTCTTTGTGGACTTGGCCATTTTTTTCTCATGTTCGACTTGAGTTCTTCATGCTTCTCTTTTGCATCTTCTTGAACATCTTTTCGTCATCCAAAACCATGATTAACACATCTAAATACCTACAAAACAAAACAAATCAAATCAATAACACCCTAAAACAATGAATGGATCAAATCATAAACTGACAAACAAAATTAATGCATAAAGACCCAAATTATCCTAAACTAACAATTGCATCAAAACTAACATAAACACATGAAACTAATGCATAAAATGTCCTGAAACACCTAGAACATTCCTTAAAACTTATCTAAATATGCGACTATCAAATACCCCCAAACTTAGAACTCTGATCGTCCCGAGCAAAGGGAAAACAAAATAAAAACTCATAATTAACATATCCCTTCTAAAATCACATTCTCACACAAATAATGACTTACTCAATCATTGTAAACACTTATATGGCCTAAACGATTACACCAAAAAGAATATTCAATTCTAAGAAGAACTTCAAGAGTGTAGAGTTCTCCAGAATTTCAACCCAACTCTGACCAAGCTCCACCAGCGCGACCCTTAGAACGTTTAATGTGCCTTTTTTTTTTTTGTGGACTTGGCCATTTTTTTCTCATGTTCGACTTGAGTTCTTCATGCTTCTCTTTTGCATCATCTTGAACATCTTTTCGTCATCCAAAACCAAGATTAACACATCTAAATACCTACAAAACAAAACAAATCAAATCAATAACACCCTAAAACAATGAATGGATCAAATCATAAACTGACAAACAAAATTAATGCATAAAGACCCAAATTATCCTAAACTAACAATTGCATCAAAACTAACATAAACACATGAAACTAATGCATAAAATGTCCTGAAACACCTAGAACATTCCTTAAAACTTATCTAAATATGCGACTATCAAATACCCCCAAACTTAGAACTGTGATCGTCCCGAGCAAAGGGAAAACAAAATAAAAACTCATAATTAACATATCCCTTCTAAAATCACATTCTCACACAAATAATGACTTACTCAATCATTGTAAACACTTATATGGCCTAAACGATTACACCAAAAAGAATATTCAATTCTAAGAAGAACTTCAAGAGTGTAGAGTTCTCCAGAATTTCAACCCAACTCTGACCAAGCTCCACCAGCGCGACCCTTAGAACGTTTAATGTGCCTTTTTTTTTTGTGGACTTGGCCATTTTTTTCTCATGTTCGACTTGAGTTCTTCATGCTTCTCTTTTGCATCTTCTTGAACATCTTTTCGTCATCCAAAACCATGATTAACACATCTAAATACCTACAAAACAAAACAAATCAAATCAATAACACCCTAAAACAATGAATGGATCAAATCATAAACTGACAAACAAAATTAATGCATAAGACCCAAATTATCCTAAACTAACAATTGCATCAAAACTAACATAAACACATGAAACTAATGCATAAAATGTCCTGAAACACCTAGAACATTCCTTAAAACTTATCTAAATATGCGACTATCAAATACCCCCAAACTTAGAACTCTGATCGTCCCGAGCAAAGGGAAAACAAAACAAAAACTCATAATTAACATATCCCTTCAAAAATCACATTCTCACACAAATAATGACTTACTCAATCATTGTAAACACTTATATGGCCTAAAAGATTACACCAAAAAGAATATTCACTTCTAAGAAGAACTTCAAGAGTGTAGAGTTCTCCAGAATTTCAACCCAACTCTAACCAAGCTCCACCACCGCGACCCTTAGAACGTTTAACGTGGCTTTTTTTTTCTGTGGACTTAGCCATTCTTTGCTCTTGTTCGACTTGAGTTCTTCATGCTTCTCTTTCGCATCTTCTTGAACATCTTTTCGTCATCCAAAACCATGATTAACACATCTAAATACCTACAAAACAAAACAAATCAAATCAATAACACCCTAAAACAATGAATGGATCAAATCATAAACTGACAAACAAAATGAATGCATAAAGACCCAAATTATCCTAAACTAACAATTGCATCAAAACTAACATAAACACATGAAACTAATGCATAAAATGTCCTGAAACACCTAGAACATTCTCTAAAACTTTTCTAAATATGCAACTATCAAATACCCCCAAACTTAGAACTCTGATCGTCCCGAGCAAAGGGAAAACAAAACAAAAACTCATAATTAACATATCCCTTCTAAAATCACATTCTCACACAAATAATGACTTACTCAATCATTGTAAACACTTATATGGCCTAAAAGCTTACACCAAAAAGAATATTCAATTCTAACAAGAACTTCAAGAGTGTAGAGTTCTCCAGAATTTCAACCCAACTCTGACCAAGCTCCACCAGCGCGACCCTTAGAACGTTTAATGTGCCTTTTTTTTCTTTGTGGACTTGGCCATTTTTTTCTCATGTTCGACTTGAGTTCTTCATGCTTCTCTTTTGCATCTTCTTGAACATCTTTTCGTCATCCAAAACCATGATTAACACATCTAAATACCTACAAAACAAAACAAATCAAATCAATAACACCCTAAAACAATGAATGGATCAAATCATAAACTGACAAACAAAATTAATGCATAAAGACCCAAATTATCCTAAACTAACAATTGCATCAAAACTAACATAAACACATGAAACTAATGCATAAAATGTCCTGAAACACCTAGAACATTCCTTAAAACTTATCTAAATATGCGACTATCAAATACCCCCAAACTTAGAACTCTGATCGTCCCGAGCAAAGGGAAAACAAAATAAAAACTCATAATTAACATATCCCTTCTAAAATCACATTCTCACACAAATAATGACTTACTCAATCATTGTAAACACTTATATGGCCTAAACGATTACACCAAAAAGAATATTCAATTCTAAGAAGAACTTCAAGAGTGTAGAGTTCTCCAGAATTTCAACCCAACTCTGACCAAGCTCCACCAGCGCGACCCTTAGAACGTTTAATGTGCCTTTTTTTTTTTTGTGGACTTGGCCATTTTTTTCTCATGTTCGACTTGAGTTCTTCATGCTTCTCTTTTGCATCTTCTTGAACATCTTTTCGTCATCCAAAACCATGATTAACACATCTAAATACCTACAAAACAAAACAAATCAAATCAATAACACCCTAAAACAATGAATGGATCAAATCATAAACTGACAAACAAAATTAATGCATAAGACCCAAATTATCCTAAACTAACAATTGCATCAAAACTAACATAAACACATGAAACTAATGCATAAAATGTCCTGAAACACCTAGAACATTCTCTAAAACTTTTCTAAATATGCAACTATCAAATACCCCCAAACTTAGAACTCTGATCGTCCCGAGCAAAGGGAAAACAAAACAAAAACTCATAATTAACATATCCCTTCTAAAATCACATTCTCACACAAATAATGACTTACTCAATCATTGTAAACACTTATATGGCCTAAAAGATTACACCAAAAAGAATATTCACTTCTAAGAAGAACTTCAAGAGTGTAGAGTTCTCCAGAATTTCAACCCAACTCTAACCAAGCTCCACCACCGCGACCCTTAGAACGTTTAATGTGGCTTTTTTTTTTTGTGGACTTGGCCATTTTTTTCTCATGTTCGACTTGAGTTCTTCATGCTTCTCTTTTGCATCTTCTTGAACATCTTTTCGTCATCCAAAACCATGATTAACACATCTAAATACCTACAAAACAAAACAAATCAAATCAATAACACCCTAAAACAATGAATGGATCAAATCATAAACTGACAAACAAAATTAATGCATAAAGACCCAAATTATCCTAAACTAACAATTGCATCAAAACTAACATAAACACATGAAACTAATGCATAAAATGTCCTGAAACACCTAGAACATTCCTTAAAACTTATCTAAATATGCGACTATCAAATACCCCCAAACTTAGAACTGTGATCGTCCCGAGCAAAGGGAAAACAAAATAAAAACTCATAATTAACATATCCCTTCTAAAATCACATTCTCACACAAATAATGACTTACTCAATCATTGTAAACACTTATATGGCCTAAACGATTACACCAAAAAGAATATTCAATTCTAAGAAGAACTTCAAGAGTGTAGAGTTCTCCAGAATTTCAACCCAACTCTGACCAAGCTCCACCAGCGCGACCCTTAGAACGTTTAATGTGCCTTTTTTTTTGTGGACTTGGCCATTTTTTTCTCATGTTCGACTTGAGTTCTTCATGCTTCTCTTTTGCATCTTCTTGAACATCTTTTCGTCATCCAAAACCATGATTAACACATCTAAATACCTACAAAACAAAACAAATCAAATCAATAACACCCTAAAACAATGAATGGATCAAATCATAAACTGACAAACAAAATTAATGCATAAAGACCCAAATTATCCTAAACTAACAATTGCCTCAAAACTAACATAAACGCATGAAACTAATGCATAAAATGTCCTGAAACACCTAGAACATTCCTTAAAACTTATCTAAATATGCGACTATCAAATACCCCCAAACTTAGAACTCTGATCGTCCCGAGCAAAGGGAAAACAAAACAAAAACTCATAATTAACATATCCCTTCAAAAATCACATTCTCACACAAATAATGACTTACTCAATCATTGTAAACACTTATATGGCCTAAAAGATTACACCAAAAAGAATATTCACTTCTAAGAAGAACTTCAAGAGTGTAGAGTTCTCCAGAATTTCAACCCAACTCTAACCAAGCTCCACCACCGCGACCCTTAGAACGTTTAACGTGGCTTTTTTTTTTCTGTGGACTTAGCCATTCTTTGCTCTTGTTCGACTTGAGTTCTTCATGCTTCTCTTTCGCATCTTCTTGAACATCTTTTAGTCATCCAAAACCATGATTAACACATCTAAATACCTACAAAACAAAACAAATCAAATCAATAACACCCTAAAACAATGAATGGATCAAATCATAAACTGACAAACAAAATGAATGCATAAAGACCCAAATTATCCTAAACTAACAATTGCATCAAAACTAACATAAACACATGAAACTAATGCATAAAATGTCCTGAAACACCTAGAACATTCCTTAAAACTTATCTAAATATGCGACTATCAAATACCCCCAAACTTAGAACTCTGATCGTCCCGAGCAAAGGGAAAACAAAATAAAAACTCATAATTAACATATCCCTTCTAAAATCACATTCTCACACAAATAATGACTTACTCAATCATTGTAAACACTTATATGGCCTAAACGATTACACCAAAAAGAATATTCAATTCTAAGAAGAACTTCAAGAGTGTAGAGTTCTCCAGAATTTCAACCCAACTCTGACCAAGCTCCACCAGCGCGACCCTTAGAACGTTTAATGTGCCTTTTTTTTTTGTGGACTTGGCCATTTTTTTCTCATGTTCGACTTGAGTTCTTCATGCTTCTCTTTTGCATCTTCTTGAACATCTTTTCGTCATCCAAAACCATGATTAACACATCTAAATACCTACAAAACAAAACAAATCAAATCAATAACACCCTAAAACAATGAATGGATCAAATCATAAACTGACAAACAAAATTAATGCATAAGACCCAAATTATCCTAAACTAACAATTGCATCAAAACTAACATAAACACATGAAACTAATGCATAAAATGTCCTGAAACACCTAGAACATTCCTTAAAACTTATCTAAATATGCGACTATCAAATACCCCCAAACTTAGAACTCTGATCGTCCCGAGCAAAGGGAAAACAAAACAAAAACTCATAATTAACATATCCCTTCAAAAATCACATTCTCACACAAATAATGACTTACTCAATCATTGTAAACACTTATATGGCCTAAAAGATTACACCAAAAAGAATATTCACTTCTAAGAAGAACATCAAGAGTGTAGAGTTCTCCAGAATTTCAACCCAACTCTAACCAAGCTCCACCACCGCGACCCTTAGAACGTTTAACGTGGCTTTTTTTTTCTGTGGACTTAGCCATTCTTTGCTCTTGTTCGACTTGAGTTCTTCATGCTTCTCTTTCGCATCTTCTTGAACATCTTTTCGTCATCCAAAACCATGATTAACACATCTAAATACCTACAAAACAAAACAAATCAAATCAATAACACCCTAAAACAATGAATGGATCAAATCATAAACTGACAAACAAAATGAATGCATAAAGACCCAAATTATCCTAAACTAACAATTGCATCAAAACTAACATAAACACATGAAACTAATGCATAAAATGTCCTGAAACACCTAGAACATTCTCTAAAACTTTTCTAAATATGCAACTATCAAATACCCCCAAACTTAGAACTCTGATCGTCCCGAGCAAAGGGAAAACAAAACAAAAACTCATAATTAACATATCCCTTCTAAAATCACATTCTCACACAAATAATGACTTACTCAATCATTGTAAACACTTATATGGCCTAAAAGCTTACACCAAAAAGAATATTCAATTCTAACAAGAACTTCAAGAGTGTAGAGTTCTCCAGAATTTCAACCCAACTCTGACCAAGCTCCACCAGCGCGACCCTTAGAACGTTTAATGTGCCTTTTTTTTCTTTGTGGACTTGGCCATTTTTTTCTCATGTTCGACTTGAGTTCTTCATGCTTCTCTTTTGCATCTTCTTGAACATCTTTTCGTCATCCAAAACCATGATTAACACATCTAAATACCTACAAAACAAAACAAATCAAATCAATAACACCCTAAAACAATGAATGGATCAAATCATAAACTGACAAACAAAATTAATGCATAAAGACCCAAATTATCCTAAACTAACAATTGCATCAAAACTAACATAAACACATGAAACTAATGCATAAAATGTCCTGAAACACCTAGAACATTCCTTAAAACTTATCTAAATATGCGACTATCAAATACCCCCAAACTTAGAACTCTGATCGTCCCGAGCAAAGGGAAAACAAAATAAAAACTCATAATTAACATATCCCTTCTAAAATCACATTCTCACACAAATAATGACTTACTCAATCATTGTAAACACTTATATGGCCTAAACGATTACACCAAAAAGAATATTCAATTCTAAGAAGAACTTCAAGAGTGTAGAGTTCTCCAGAATTTCAACCCAACTCTGACCAAGCTCCACCAGCGCGACCCTTAGAACGTTTAATGTGCCTTTTTTTTTTTGTGGACTTGGCCATTTTTTTCTCATGTTCGACTTGAGTTCTTCATGCTTCTCTTTTGCATCTTCTTGAACATCTTTTCGTCATCCAAAACCATGATTAACACATCTAAATACCTACAAAACAAAACAAATCAAATCAATAACACCCTAAAACAATGAATGGATCAAATCATAAACTGACAAACAAAATTAATGCATAAGACCCAAATTATCCTAAACTAACAATTGCATCAAAACTAACAGAAACACATGAAACTAATGCATAAAATGTCCTGAAACACCTAGAACATTCCTTAAAACTTATCTAAATATGCGACTATCAAATACCCCCAAACTTAGAACTCTGATCGTCCCGAGCAAAGGGAAAACAAAACAAAAACTCATAATTAACATATCCCTTCAAAAATCACATTCTCACACAAATAATGACTTACTCAATCATTGTAAACACTTATATGGCCTAAAAGATTACACCAAAAAGAATATTCACTTCTAAGAAGAACTTCAAGAGTGTAGAGTTCTCCAGAATTTCAACCCAACTCTAACCAAGCTCCACCACCGCGACCCTTAGAACGTTTAACGTGGCTTTTTTTTTTCTGTGGACTTAGCCATTCTTTGCTCTTGTTCGACTTGAGTTCTTCATGCTTCTCTTTCGCATCTTCTTGAACATCTTTTCGTCATCCAAAACCATGATTAACACATCTAAATACCTACAAAACAAAACAAATCAAATCAATAACACCCTAAAACAATGAATGGATCAAATCATAAACTGACAAACAAAATGAATGCATAAAGACCCAAATTATCCTAAACTAACAATTGCATCAAAACTAACATAAACACATGAAACTAATGCATAAAATGTCCTGAAACACCTAGAACATTCCTTAAAACTTATCTAAATATGCGACTATCAAATACCCCCAAACTTAGAACTCTGATCGTCCCGAGCAAAGGGAAAACAAAATAAAAACTCATAATTAACATATCCCTTCTAAAATCACATTCTCACACAAATAATGACTTACTCAATCATTGTAAACACTTATATGGCCTAAACGATTACACCAAAAAGAATATTCAATTCTAAGAAGAACTTCAAGAGTGTAGAGTTCTCCAGAATTTCAACCCAACTCTGACCAAGCTCCACCAGCGCGACCCTTATAACGTTTAATGTGCCTTTTTTTTTTTTGTGGACTTGGCCATTTTTTTCTCATGTTCGACTTGAGTTCTTCATGCTTCTCTTTTGCATCTTCTTGAACATCTTTTCGTCATCCAAAACCATGATTAACACATCTAAATACCTACAAAACAAAACAAATCAAATCAATAACACCCTAAAACAATGAATGGATCAAATCATAAACTGACAAACAAAATTAATGCATAAGACCCAAATTATCCTAAACTAACAATTGCATCAAAACTAACAGAAACACATGAAACTAATGCATCAAATGTCCTGAAACACCTAGAACATTCCTTAAAACTTATCTAAATATGCGACTATCAAATACCCCCAAACTTAGAACTCTGATCGTCCCGAGCAAAGGGAAAACAAAACAAAAACTCATAATTAACATATCCCTTCAAAAATCACATTCTCACACAAATAATGACTTACTCAATCATTGTAAACACTTATATGGCCTAAAAGATTACACCAAAAAGAATATTCACTTCTAAGAAGAACTTCAAGAGTGTAGAGTTCTCCAGAATTTCAACCCAACTCTGACCAAGCTCCACCAGCGCGACCCTTAGAACGTTTAATGTGCCTTTTTTTTCTTTGTGGACTTGGCCATTTTTTTCTCATGTTCGACTTGAGTTCTTCATGCTTCTCTTTTGCATCTTCTTGAACATCTTTTCGTCATCCAAAACCATGATTAACACATCTAAATACCTACAAAACAAAACAAATCAAATCAATAACACCCTAAAACAATGAATGGATCAAATCATAAACTGACAAACAAAATTAATGCATAAAGACCCAAATTATCCTAAACTAACAATTGCATCAAAACTAACATAAACACATGAAACTAATGCATAAAATGTCCTGAAACACCTAGAACATTCCTTAAAACTTATCTAAATATGCGACTATCAAATACCCCCGAACTTAGAACTCTGATCGTCCCGAGCAAAGGGAAAACAAAATAAAAACTCATAATTAACATATCCCTTCTAAAATCACATTCTCACACAAATAATGACTTACTCAATCATTGTAAACACTTATATGGCCTAAACGATTACACCAAAAAGAATATTCAATTCTAAGAAGAACTTCAAGAGTGTAGAGTTCTCCAGATTTTCAACCCAACTCTGACCAAGCTCCACCAGCGCGACCCTTATAACGTTTAATGTGCCTTTTTTTTTTTTGTGGACTTGGCCATTTTTTTCTCATGTTCGACTTGAGTTCTTCATGCTTCTCTTTTGCATCTTCTTGAACATCTTTTCGTCATCCAAAACCATGATTAACACATCTAAATACCTACAAAACAAAACAAATCAAATCAATAACACCCTAAAACAATGAATGGATCAAATCATAAACTGACAAACAAAATTAATGCATAAGACCCAAATTATCCTAAACTAACAATTGCATCAAAACTAACAGAAACACATGAAACTAATGCATCAAATGTCCTGAAACACCTAGAACATTCCTTAAAACTTATCTAAATATGCGACTATCAAATACCCCCAAACTTAGAACTCTGATCGTCCCGAGCAAAGGGAAAACAAAACAAAAACTCATAATTAACATATCCCTTCAAAAATCACATTCTCACACAAATAATGACTTACTCAATCATTGTAAACACTTATATGGCCTAAAAGATTACACCAAAAAGAATATTCACTTCTAAGAAGAACTTCAAGAGTGTAGAGTTCTCCAGAATTTCAACCCAACTCTAACCAAGCTCCACCACCGCGACCCTTAGAACGTTTAACGTGGCTTTTTTTTTCTGTGGACTTAGCCATTCTTTGCTCTTGTTCGACTTGAGTTCTTCATGCTTCTCTTTCGCATCTTCTTGAACATCTTTTCGTCATCCAAAACCATGATTAACACATCTAAATACCTACAAAACAAAACAAATCAAATCAATAACACCCTAAAACAATGAATGGATCAAATCATAAACTGACAAACAAAATGAATGCATAAAGACCCAAATTATCCTAAACTAACAATTGCATCAAAACTAACATAAACACATGAAACTAATGCATAAAATGTCCTGAAACACCTAGAACATTCTCTAAAACTTATCTAAATATGCAACTATCAAATACCCCCAAACTTAGAACTCTGATCGTCCCGAGCAAAGGGAAAACAAAATAAAAACTCATAATTAACATATCCCTTCTAAAATCACATTCTCACACAAATAATGACTTACTCAATCATTGTAAACACTTATATGGCCTAAAAGCTTACACCAAAAAGAATATTCAATTCTAACAAGAACTTCAAGAGTGTAGAGTTCTCCAGAATTTCAACCCAACTCTGACCAAGCTCCACCAGCGCGACCCTTAGAACGTTTAATGTGCCTTTTTTTTTGTGGACTTAGCCATTTTTTGCTCTTGTTCGACTTGAGTTCTTCATGCTTCTCTTTTGCATCTTCTTGAACATCTTTTCGTCATCCAAAACCATGATTAACACATCTAAATACCTACAAAACAAAACAAATCAAATCAATAACACCCTAAAACAATGAATGGATCAAATCATAAATTGACAAACAAAATTAATGCATAAAGACCCAAATTATCCTAAACTAACAATTGCATCAAAACTAACATAAACACATGAAACTAATGCATAAAATGTCCTGAAACACCTAGAACATTCTCTAAAACTTATCTAAATATGCAACTATCAAATACCCCCAAACTTAGAACTCTGATCGTCCCGAGCAAAGGGAAAACAAAACAAAAACTCATAATTAACATATCCCTTCTAAAATCACATTCTCACACAAATAATGACTTACTCAATCATTGTAAACACTTATATGGCCTAAAAGCTTACACCAAAAAGAATATTCAAATCTAACAAGAACTTCAAGAGTGTAGAGTTCTCCAGAATTTCAACCCAACTCTGACCAAGCTCCACCAGCGCGACCCTTAGAACGTTTAATGTGCCTTTTTTTTCTTTGTGGACTTGGCCATTTTTTTCTCATGTTCGACTTGAGTTCTTCATGCTTCTCTTTTGCATCTTCTTGAACATCTTTTCGTCATCCAAAACCATGATTAACACATCTAAATACCTACAAAACAAAACAAATCAAATCAATAACACCCTAAAACAATGAATGGATCAAATCATAAACTGACAAACAAAATTAATGCATAAAGACCCAAATTATCCTAAACTAACAATTGCATCAAAACTAACATAAACACATGAAACTAATGCATAAAATGTCCTGAAACACCTAGAACATTCCTTAAAACTTATCTAAATATGCGACTATCAAATACCCCCAAACTTAGAACTCTGATCGTCCCGAGCAAAGGGAAAACAAAATAAAAACTCATAATTAACATATCCCTTCTAAAATCACATTCTCACACAAATAATGACTTACTCAATCATTGTAAACACTTATATGGCCTAAACGATTACACCAAAAAGAATATTCAATTCTAAGAAGAACTTCAAGAGTGTAGAGTTCTCCAGAATTTCAACCCAACTCTGACCAAGCTCCACCAGCGCGACCCTTATAACGTTTAATGTGCCTTTTTTTTTTTTGTGGACTTGGCCATTTTTTTCTCATGTTCGACTTGAGTTCTTCATGCTTCTCTTTTGCATCTTCTTGAACATCTTTTCGTCATCCAAAACCATGATTAACACATCTAAATACCTACAAAACAAAACAAATCAAATCAATAACACCCTAAAACAATGAATGGATCAAATCATAAACTGACAAACAAAATTAATGCATAAGACCCAAATTATCCTAAACTAACAATTGCATCAAAACTAACAGAAACACATGAAACTAATGCATCAAATGTCCTGAAACACCTAGAACATTCCTTAAAACTTATCTAAATATGCGACTATCAAATACCCCCAAACTTAGAACTCTGATCGTCCCGAGCAAAGGGAAAACAAAACAAAAACTCATAATTAACATATCCCTTCAAAAATCACATTCTCACACAAATAATGACTTACTCAATCATTGTAAACACTTATATGGCCTAAAAGATTACACCAAAAAGAATATTCACTTCTAAGAAGAACTTCAAGAGTGTAGAGTTCTCCAGAATTTCAACCCAACTCTAACCAAGCTCCACCACCGCGACCCTTAGAACGTTTAACGTGGCTTTTTTTTTCTGTGGACTTAGCCATTCTTTGCTCTTGTTCGACTTGAGTTCTTCATGCTTCTCTTTCGCATCTTCTTGAACATCTTTTCGTCATCCAAAACCATGATTAACACATCTAAATACCTACAAAACAAAACAAATCAAATCAATAACACCCTAAAACAATGAATGGATCAAATCATAAACTGACAAACAAAATGAATGCATAAAGACCCAAATTATCCTAAACTAACAATTGCATCAAAACTAACATAAACACATGAAACTAATGCATAAAATGTCCTGAAACACCTAGAACATTCCTTAAAACTTATCTAAATATGCGACTATCAAATACCCCCAAACTTAGAACTCTGATCGTCCCGAGCAAAGGGAAAACAAAATAAAAACTCATAATTAACATATCCCTTCTAAAATCACATTCTCACACAAATAATGACTTACTCAATCATTGTAAACACTTATATGGCCTAAACGATTACACCAAAAAGAATATTCAATTCTAAGAAGAACTTCAAGAGTGTAGAGTTCTCCAGAATTTCAACCCAACTCTGACCAAGCTCCACCAGCGCGACCCTTATAACGTTTAATGTGCCTTTTTTTTTTTTGTGGACTTGGCCATTTTTTTCTCATGTTCGACTTGAGTTCTTCATGCTTCTCTTTTGCATCTTCTTGAACATCTTTTCGTCATCCAAAACCATGATTAACACATCTAAATACCTACAAAACAAAACAAATCAAATCAATAACACCCTAAAACAATGAATGGATCAAATCATAAACTGACAAACAAAATTAATGCATAAGACCCAAATTATCCTAAACTAACAATTGCATCAAAACTAACAGAAACACATGAAACTAATGCATCAAATGTCCTGAAACACCTAGAACATTCCTTAAAACTTATCTAAATATGCGACTATCAAATACCCCCAAACTTAGAACTCTGATCGTCCCGAGCAAAGGGAAAACAAAACAAAAACTCATAATTAACATATCCCTTCAAAAATCACATTCTCACACAAATAATGACTTACTCAATCATTGTAAACACTTATATGGCCTAAAAGATTACACCAAAAAGAATATTCACTTCTAAGAAGAACTTCAAGAGTGTAGAGTTCTCCAGAATTTCAACCCAACTCTAACCAAGCTCCACCACCGCGACCCTTAGAACGTTTAACGTGGCTTTTTTTTTCTGTGGACTTAGCCATTCTTTGCTCTTGTTCGACTTGAGTTCTTCATGCTTCTCTTTCGCATCTTCTTGAACATCTTTTCGTCATCCAAAACCATGATTAACACATCTAAATACCTACAAAACAAAACAAATCAAATCAATAACACCCTAAAACAATGAATGGATCAAATCATAAACTGACAAACAAAATGAATGCATAAAGACCCAAATTATCCTAAACTAACAATTGCATCAAAACTAACATAAACACATGAAACTAATGCATAAAATGTCCTGAAACACCTAGAACATTCCTTAAAACTTATCTAAATATGCGACTATCAAATACCCCCAAACTTAGAACTCTGATCGTCCCGAGCAAAGGGAAAACAAAATAAAAACTCATAATTAACATATCCCTTCTAAAATCACATTCTCACACAAATAATGACTTACTCAATCATTGTAAACACTTATATGGCCTAAACGATTACACCAAAAAGAATATTCAATTCTAAGAAGAACTTCAAGAGTGTAGAGTTCTCCAGAATTTCAACCCAACTCTGACCAAGCTCCACCAGCGCGACCCTTATAACGTTTAATGTGCCTTTTTTTTTTTTGTGGACTTGGCCATTTTTTTCTCATGTTCGACTTGAGTTCTTCATGCTTCTCTTTTGCATCTTCTTGAACATCTTTTCGTCATCCAAAACCATGATTAACACATCTAAATACCTACAAAACAAAACAAATCAAATCAATAACACCCTAAAACAATGAATGGATCAAATCATAAACTGACAAACAAAATTAATGCATAAGACCCAAATTATCCTAAACTAACAATTGCATCAAAACTAACAGAAACACATGAAACTAATGCATCAAATGTCCTGAAACACCTAGAACATTCCTTAAAACTTATCTAAATATGCGACTATCAAATACCCCCAAACTTAGAACTCTGATCGTCCCGAGCAAAGGGAAAACAAAACAAAAACTCATAATTAACATATCCCTTCAAAAATCACATTCTCACACAAATAATGACTTACTCAATCATTGTAAACACTTATATGGCCTAAAAGATTACACCAAAAAGAATATTCACTTCTAAGAAGAACTTCAAGAGTGTAGAGTTCTCCAGAATTTCAACCCAACTCTAACCAAGCTCCACCACCGCGACCCTTAGAACGTTTAACGTGGCTTTTTTTTTCTGTGGACTTAGCCATTCTTTGCTCTTGTTCGACTTGAGTTCTTCATGCTTCTCTTTCGCATCTTCTTGAACATCTTTTCGTCATCCAAAACCATGATTAACACATCTAAATACCTACAAAACAAAACAAATCAAATCAATAACACCCTAAAACAATGAATGGATCAAATCATAAACTGACAAACAAAATGAATGCATAAAGACCCAAATTATCCTAAACTAACAATTGCATCAAAACTAACATAAACACATGAAACTAATGCATAAAATGTCCTGAAACACCTAGAACATTCTCTAAAACTTATCTAAATATGCAACTATCAAATACCCCCAAACTTAGAACTCTGATCGTCCCGAGCAAAGGGAAAACAAAACAAAAACTCATAATTAACATATCCCTTCTAAAATCACATTCTCACACAAATAATGACTTACTCAATCATTGTAAACACTTATATGGCCTAAAAGATTACACCAAAAAGAATATTCACTTCTAAGAAGAACTTCAAGAGTGTAGAGTTCTCCAGAATTTCAACCCAACTCTAACCAAGCTCCACCACCGCGACCCTTAGAACGTTTAATGTGGCTTTTTTTTTTGTGGACTTAGCCATTTTTTGCTCTTGTTCGACTTGAGTTCTTCATGCTTCTCTTTCGCATCTTCTTGAACATCTTTTCGTCATCCAAAACCATGATTAACACATCTAAATACCTACAAAACAAAACAAATCAAATCAATAACACCCTAAAACAATGAATGGATCAAATCATAAACTGACAAACAAAATGAATGCATAAAGACCCAAATTATCCTAAACTAACAATTGCATCAAAACTAACATAAACACATGAAACTAATGCATAAAATGTCCTGAAACACCTAGAACATTCCTTAAAACTTATCTAAATATGCGACTATCAAATACCCCCAAACTTAGAACTCTGATCGTCCCGAGCAAAGGGAAAACAAAATAAAAACTCATAATTAACATATCCCTTCTAAAATCACATTCTCACACAAATAATGACTTACTCAATCATTGTAAACACTTATATGGCCTAAAAGCTTACACCAAAAAGAATATTCAATTTTAACAAGAACTTCAAGAGTGTAGAGTTCTCCAGAATTTCAACCCAACTCTAACCAAGCTCCACCACCGCGACCCTTAGAACGTTTAATGTGGCTTTTTTTTTTTGTGGACTTAGCCATTTTTTGCTCTTGTTCGACTTGAGTTCTTCATGCTTCTCTTTCGCATCTTCTTGAACATCTTTTCGTCATCCAAAACCATGATTAACACATCTAAATACCTACAAAACAAAACAAATCAAATCAATAACACCCTAAAACAATGAATGGATCAAATCATAAACTGACAAACAAAATGAATGCATAAAGACCCAAATTATCCTAAACTAACAATTGCATCAAAACTAACATAAACACATGAAACTAATGCATAAAATGTCCTGAAACACCTAGAACATTCTCTAAAACTTATCTAAATATGCAACTATCAAATACCCCCAAACTTAGAACTCTGATCGTCCCGAGCAAAGGGAAAACAAAACAAAAACTCATAATTAACATATCCCTTCTAAAATCACATTCTCACACAAATAATGACTTACTCAATCATTGTAAACACTTATATGGCCTAAAAGATTACGCCAAAAAGAATATTCACTTCTAAGAAGAACTTCAAGAGTGTAGAGTTCTCCAGAATTTCAACCCAACTCTAACCAAGCTCCACCACCGCGACCCTTAGAACGTTTAATGTGGCTTTTTTTTCTGTGGACTTAGACATTTTTTGCTCCTGTTCGACTTCGATTCTTCATGCTTCTCTTTTGCATCTTCTTGTACATGTTTTCGTCATCCAAAACCATGATTAACACATCTAAATACCTACAAAACAAAACAAATCAAATCAATAACACCCTAAAACAATGAATGGATCAAATCATAAACTGACAAACAAAATGAATGCATAAAGACCCAAATTATCCTAAACTAACAATTGCATCAAAACTAACATAAACACATGAAACTAATGCATAAAATGTCCTGAAACACCTAGAACATTCCTTAAAACTTATCTAAATATGCGACTATCAAATACCCCCAAACTTAGAACTCTGATCGTCCCGAGCAAGGGAAAACAAAATAAAAACTCATAATTAACATATCCCTTCTAAAATCACATTCTCACACAAATAATGACTTACTCAATCAATGTAAACACTTATATGGCCTAAAAGCTTACACCAAAAAGAATATTCAATTTTAACAAGAACTTCAAGAGTGTAGAGTTCTCCAGAATTTCAACCCAACTCTAACCAAGCTCCACCACCGCGACCCTTAGAACGTTTAATGTGGCTTTTTTTTTTTGTGGACTTAGCCATTTTTTGCTCTTGTTCGACTTGAGTTCTTCATGCTTCTCTTTCGCATCTTCTTGAACATCTTTTCGTCATCCAAAACCATGATTAACACATCTAAATACCTACAAAACAAAACAAATCAAATCAATAACACCCTAAAACAATGAATGGATCAAATCATAAACTGACAAACAAAATGAATGCATAAAGACCCAAATTATCCTAAACTAACAATTGCATCAAAACTAACATAAACACATGAAACTAATGCATAAAATGTCCTGAAACACCTAGAACATTCTCTAAAACTTATCTAAATATGCAACTATCAAATACCCCCAAACTTAGAACTCTGATCGTCCCGAGCAAAGGGAAAACAAAACAAAAACTCATAATTAACATATCCCTTCTAAAATCACATTCCCACACAAATAATGACTTACTCAATCATTGTAAACACTTATATGGCCTAAAAGATTACGCCAAAAAGAATATTCACTTCTAAGAAGAACTTCAAGAGTGTAGAGTTCTCCAGAATTTCAACCCAACTCTAACCAAGCTCCACCACCGCGACCCTTAGAACGTTTAATGTGGCTTTTTTTTCTGTGGACTTAGCCATTTTTTGCTCCTGTTCGACTTCGATTCTTCATGCTTCTCTTTTGCATCTTCTTGTACATGTTTTCGTCATCCAAAACCATGATTAACACATCTAAATACCTACAAAACAAAACAAATCAAATCAATAACACACTAAAATAATGAATGGATCAAATCATAAACTGACAAACAAAATTAATGCATAAAGACCCAAATTATCCTAAACTAACAATTGCATCAAAACTAACATAAACACATGAAACTAATGCATAAAATGTCCTGAAACACCTAGAACATTCTCTAAAACTTATCTAAATATGCAACTATCAAATACCCCCAAACTTAGAACTCTGATCGTCCCGAGCAAAGGGAAAACAAAACAAAAACTCATAATTAACATATCCCTTCTAAAATCACATTCTCACACAAATAATGACTTACTCAATCATTGTAAACACTTATATGGCCTAAAAGATTACACCAAAAAGAATATTCAATTCTAAGAAGAACTTCAAGAGTGTAGAGTTCTCCAGAATTTCAACCCAACTCTGACCAAGCTCCACCAGCGCGACCCTTAGAACGTTTAATGTGCCTTTTTTTTTGTGGACTTAGCCATTTTTTGCTCTTGTTCGATTTGAGTTCTTCATGCTTCTCTTTTGCATCTTCTTGAACATCTTTTCGTCATCCAAAACCATGATTAACACATCTAAATACCTACAAAACAAAACAAATCAAATCAATAACACCCTAAAACAATGAATGGATCAAATCATAAACTGACAAACAAAATTAATGCATAAAGACCCAAATTATCCTAAACTAACAATTGCATCAAAACTAACATAAACACATGAAACTAATGCATAAAATGTCCTGAAACACCTAGAACATTCTCTAAAACTTATCTAAATATGCAACTATCAAATACCCCCAAACTTAGAACTCTGATCGTCCCGAGCAAAGGGAAAACAAAATAAAAACTCATAATTAACATATCCCTTCTAAAATCACATTCTCACACAAATAATGACTTACTCAATCATTGTAAACACTTATATGGCCTAAAAGCTTACACCAAAAAGAATATTCAATTTTAACAAGAACTTCAAGAGTGTAGAGTTCTCCAGAATTTCAACCCAACTCTAACCAAGCTCCACCACCGCGACCCTTAGAACGTTTAATGTGGCTTTTTTTTTTTGTGGACTTAGCCATTTTTTGCTCTTGTTCGACTTGAGTTCTTCATGCTTCTCTTTCGCATCTTCTTGAACATCTTTTCGTCATCCAAAACCATGATTAACACATCTAAATACCTACAAAACAAAACAAATCAAATCAATAACACCCTAAAACAATGAATGGATCAAATCATAAACTGACAAACAAAATGAATGCATAAAGACCCAAATTATCCTAAACTAACAATTGCATCAAAACTAACATAAACACATGAAACTAATGCATAAAATGTCCTGAAACACCTAGAACATTCCTTAAAACTTATCTAAATATGCGACTATCAAATACCCCCAAACTTAGAACTCTGATCGTCCCGAGCAAAGGGAAAACAAAATAAAAACTCATAATTAACATATCCCTTCTAAAATCACATTCTCACACAAATAATGACTTACTCAATCATTGTAAACACTTATATGGCCTAAAAGCTTACACCAAAAAGAATATTCAATTTTAACAAGAACTTCAAGAGTGTAGAGTTCTCCAGAATTTCAACCCAACTCTAACCAAGCTCCACCACCGCGACCCTTAGAACGTTTAATGTGGCTTTTTTTTTTTGTGGACTTAGCCATTTTTTGCTCTTGTTCGACTTGAGTTCTTCATGCTTCTCTTTCGCATCTTCTTGAACATCTTTTCGTCATCCAAAACCATGATTAACACATCTAAATACCTACAAAACAAAACAAATCAAATCAATAACACCCTAAAACAATGAATGGATCAAATCATAAACTGACAAACAAAATGAATGCATAAAGACCCAAATTATCCTAAACTAACAATTGCATCAAAACTAACATAAACACATGAAACTAATGCATAAAATGTCCTGAAACACCTAGAACATTCTCTAAAACTTATCTAAATATGCAACTATCAAATACCCCCAAACTTAGAACTCTGATCGTCCCGAGCAAAGGGAAAACAAAACAAAAACTCATAATTAACATATCCCTTCTAAAATCACATTCTCACACAAATAATGACTTACTCAATCATTGTAAACACTTATATGGCCTAAAAGATTACGCCAAAAAGAATATTCACTTCTAAGAAGAACTTCAAGAGTGTAGAGTTCTCCAGAATTTCAACCCAACTCTAACCAAGCTCCACCACCGCGACCCTTAGAACGTTTAATGTGGCTTTTTTTTCTGTGGACTTAGACATTTTTTGCTCCTGTTCGACTTCGATTCTTCATGCTTCTCTTTTGCATCTTCTTGTACATGTTTTCGTCATCCAAAACCATGATTAACACATCTAAATACCTACAAAACAAAACAAATCAAATCAATAACACCCTAAAACAATGAATGGATCAAATCATAAACTGACAAACAAAATGAATGCATAAAGACCCAAATTATCCTAAACTAACAATTGCATCAAAACTAACATAAACACATGAAACTAATGCATAAAATGTCCTGAAACACCTAGAACATTCCTTAAAACTTATCTAAATATGCGACTATCAAATACCCCCAAACTTAGAACTCTGATCGTCCCGAGCAAGGGAAAACAAAATAAAAACTCATAATTAACATATCCCTTCTAAAATCACATTCTCACACAAATAATGACTTACTCAATCAATGTAAACACTTATATGGCCTAAAAGCTTACACCAAAAAGAATATTCAATTTTAACAAGAACTTCAAGAGTGTAGAGTTCTCCAGAATTTCAACCCAACTCTAACCAAGCTCCACCACCGCGACCCTTAGAACGTTTAATGTGGCTTTTTTTTTTTGTGGACTTAGCCATTTTTTGCTCTTGTTCGACTTGAGTTCTTCATGCTTCTCTTTCGCATCTTCTTGAACATCTTTTCGTCATCCAAAACCATGATTAACACATCTAAATACCTACAAAACAAAACAAATCAAATCAATAACACCCTAAAACAATGAATGGATCAAATCATAAACTGACAAACAAAATGAATGCATAAAGACCCAAATTATCCTAAACTAACAATTGCATCAAAACTAACATAAACACATGAAACTAATGCATAAAATGTCCTGAAACACCTAGAACATTCTCTAAAACTTATCTAAATATGCAACTATCAAATACCCCCAAACTTAGAACTCTGATCGTCCCGAGCAAAGGGAAAACAAAACAAAAACTCATAATTAACATATCCCTTCTAAAATCACATTCCCACACAAATAATGACTTACTCAATCATTGTAAACACTTATATGGCCTAAAAGATTACGCCAAAAAGAATATTCACTTCTAAGAAGAACTTCAAGAGTGTAGAGTTCTCCAGAATTTCAACCCAACTCTAACCAAGCTCCACCACCGCGACCCTTAGAACGTTTAATGTGGCTTTTTTTTCTGTGGACTTAGCCATTTTTTGCTCCTGTTCGACTTCGATTCTTCATGCTTCTCTTTTGCATCTTCTTGTACATGTTTTCGTCATCCAAAACCATGATTAACACATCTAAATACCTACAAAACAAAACAAATCAAATCAATAACACACTAAAATAATGAATGGATCAAATCATAAACTGACAAACAAAATTAATGCATAAAGACCCAAATTATCCTAAACTAACAATTGCATCAAAACTAACATAAACACATGAAACTAATGCATAAAATGTCCTGAAACACCTAGAACATTCTCTAAAACTTATCTAAATATGCAACTATCAAATACCCCCAAACTTAGAACTCTGATCGTCCCGAGCAAAGGGAAAACAAAACAAAAACTCATAATTAACATATCCCTTCTAAAATCACATTCTCACACAAATAATGACTTACTCAATCATTGTAAACACTTATATGGCCTAAAAGATTACACCAAAAAGAATATTCAATTCTAAGAAGAACTTCAAGAGTGTAGAGTTCTCCAGAATTTCAACCCAACTCTGACCAAGCTCCACCAGCGCGACCCTTAGAACGTTTAATGTGCCTTTTTTTTTGTGGACTTAGCCATTTTTTGCTCTTGTTCGATTTGAGTTCTTCATGCTTCTCTTTTGCATCTTCTTGAACATCTTTTCGTCATCCAAAACCATGATTAACACATCTAAATACCTACAAAACAAAACAAATCAAATCAATAACACCCTAAAACAATGAATGGATCAAATCATAAACTGACAAACAAAATTAATGCATAAAGACCCAAATTATCCTAAACTAACAATTGCATCAAAACTAACATAAACACATGAAACTAATGCATAAAATGTCCTGAAACACCTAGAACATTCTCTAAAACTTATCTAAATATGCAACTATCAAATACCCCAAAACTTAGAACTCTGATCGTCCCGAGCAAAGGGAAAACAAAACAAAAACTCATAATTAACATATCCCTTCTAAAATCACATTCTCACACAAATAACGACTTACTCAATCATTGTAAACACCTATATGGCCTAAAAGATTACACCAAAAAGAATATTCAATTCTAAGAAGAACTTCAAGAGTGCAGAGTTCTCCAGAATTTCAACCCAACTCTGACCAAGCTCCGCCAGCGCGACCCTTAGAACGTTTAATGTGCCTTTTTTTTCTTTGTGGACTTGGCCATTTTTTTCTCATGTTCGACTTGAGTTCTTCATGCTTCCCTTTTGCATCTTCTTGAACATCTTTTCGTCATCCAAAACCATGATTAACACATCTAAATACCTACAAAACAAAACAAATCAAATCAATAACACCCTAAAACAATGAATGGATCAAATCATAAACTGACAAACAAAATGAATGCATAAAGACCCAAATTATCCTAAACTAACAATTGCATCAAAACTAACATAAACACATGAAACTAATGCATAAAATGTCCTGAAACACCTAGAACATTCTCTAAAACTTATCTAAATATGCAACTATCAAATACCCCCAAACTTAGAACTCTGATCGTCCCGAGCAAAGGGAAAACAAAACAAAAACTCATAATTAACATATCCCTCTAAAATCACATTCTCACACAAATAATGACTTACTCAATCATTGTAAACACTTATATGGCCTAAAAGATTACACCAAAAAGAATATTCACTTCTAAGAAGAACTTCAAGAGTGTAGAGTTCTCCAGAATTTCAACCCAACTCTAACCAAGCTCCACCACCGCGACCCTTAGAACGTTTAATGTGGCTTTTTTTTCTGTGGACTTAGCCATTTTTTGCTCTTGTTCGACTTCGATTCTTCATGCTTCTCTTTTGCATCTTCTTGTACATGTTTTCGTCATCCAAAACCATGATTAACACATCTAAATACCTACAAAACAAAACAAATCAAATCAATAACACACTAAAATAATGAATGGATCAAATCATAAACTGACAAACAAAATTAATGCATAAAGACCCAAATTATCCTAAACTAACAATTGCATCAAAACTAACATAAACACATGAAACTAATGCATAAAATGTCCTGAAACACCTAGAACATTCTCTAAAACTTATCTAAATATGCAACTATCAAATACCCCCAAACTTAGAACTCTGATCGTCCCGAGCAAAGGGAAAACAAAACAAAAACTCATAATTAACATATCCCTTCTAAAATCACATTCTCACACAAATAATGACTTACTCAATCATTGTAAACACTTATATGGCCTAAAAGATTACACCAAAAAGAATATTCAATTCTAAGAAGAACTTCAAGAGTGTAGAGTTCTCCAGAATTTCAACCCAACTCTGACCAAGCTCCACCAGCGCGACCCTTAGAACGTTTAATGTGCCTTTTTTTTGTGGACTTAGCCATTTTTTGCTCTTGTTCGACTTGAGTTCTTCATGCTTCTCTTTTGCATCTTCTTGAACATCTTTTCGTCATCCAAAACCATGATTAACACATCTAAATACCTACAAAACAAAACAAATCAAATCAATAACACCCTAAAACAATGAATGGATCAAATCATAAACTGAAAAACAAAATTAATGCATAAAGACCCAAATTATCCTAAACTAACAATTGCATCAAAACTAACATAAACACATGAAACTAATGCATAAAATGTCCTGAAACACCTAGAACATTCTCTAAAACTTATCTAAATATGCAACTATCAAATACCCCCAAACTTAGAACTCTGATCGTCCCGAGCAAAGGGAAAACAAAACAAAAACTCATAATTAACATATCCCTTCTAAAATCACATTCTCACACAAATAACGACTTACTCAATCATTGTAAACACCTATATGGCCTAAAAGATTACACCAAAAAGAATATTCAATTCTAAGAAGAACTTCAAGAGTGCAGAGTTCTCCAGAATTTCAACCCAACTCTGACCAAGCTCCGCCAGCGCGACCCTTAGAACGTTTAATGTGCCTTTTTTTTCTTTGTGGACTTGGCCATTTTTTTCTCATGTTCGACTTGAGTTCTTCATGCTTCCCTTTTGCATCTTCTTGAACATCTTTTCGTCATCCAAAACCATGATTAACACATCTAAATACCTACAAAACAAAACAAATCAAATCAATAACACCCTAAAACAATGAATGGATCAAATCATAAACTGAAAAACAAAATTAATGCATAAAGACCCAAATTATCCTAAACTAACAATTGCATCAAAACTAACATAAACACATGAAACTAATGCATAAAATGTCCTGAAACACCTAGAACATTCTCTAAAACTTATCTAAATATGCAACTATCAAATACCCCCAAACTTAGAACTCTGATCGTCCCGAGCAAAGGGAAAACAAAACAAAAACTCATAATTAACATATCCCTTCTAAAATCACATTCTCACACAAATAAGGACTTACTCAATCATTGTAAACACTTATATGGCCTAAAAGATTACACCAAAAAGAATATTCAATTCTAAGAAGAACTTCAAGAGTGCAGAGTTCTCCAGAATTTCAACCCAACTCTGACCAAGCTCCACCAGCGCGACCCTTAGAACGTTTAATGTGCCTTTTTTTTCTTTGTGGACTTGGCCATTTTTTTCTCATGTGCGACTTGAGTTCTTCATGCTTCCCTTTTGCATCTTCTTGAACATCTTTTCGTCATCCAAAACCATGATTAACACATCTAAATACCTACAAAACAAAACAAATCAAATCAATAACACCCTAAAATAATGAATGGATCAAATCATAAACTGACAAACAAAATGAATGCATAAAGACCCAAATTATCCTAAACTAACAATTGCATCAAAACTAACATAAACACATGAGACTAATGCATAAAATGTCCTGAAACACCTAGAACATTCTCTAAAACTTATCTAAATATGCAACTATCAAATACCCCCAAACTTAGAACTCTGATCGTCCCGAGCAAAGGGAAAACAAAACAAAAACTCATAATTAACATATCCCTTCTAAAATCACATTCTCACACAAATAATGACTTACTCAATCATTGTAAACACTTATATGGCCTAAAAGATTACACCAAAAAGAATATTCACTTCTAAGAAGAACTTCAAGAGTGTAGAGTTCTCCAGAATTTCAACCCAACTCTAACCAAGCTCCACCACCGCGACCCTTAGAACGTTTAATGTGGCTTTTTTTTTCTGTGGACTTAGCCATTTTTTGCTCTTGTTCGACTTCGATTCTTCATGCTTCTCTTTTGCATCTTCTTGTACATGTTTTCGTCAACCAAAACCATGATTAACACATCTAAATACCTACAAAACAAAACAAATCAAATCAATAACACACTAAAATAATGAAGGGATCAAATCATAAACTGACAAACAAAATTAATGCATAAAGACCCAAATTATCCTAAACTAACAATTGCATCAAAACTAACATAAACACATGAAACTAATGCATAAAATGTCCTGAAACACCTAGAACATTCTCTAAAACTTATCTAAATATGCAACTATCAAATACCCCCAAACTTAGAACTCTGATCGTCCCGAGCAAAGGGAAAACAAAACAAAAACTCATAATTAACATATCCCTTCTAAAATCACATTCTCACACAAATAATGACTTACTCAATCATTGTAAACACTTATATGGCCTAAAAGATTACACCAAAAAGAATATTCAATTCTAAGAAGAACTTCAAGAGTGTAGAGTTCTCCAGAATTTCAACCCAACTCTGACCAAGCTCCACCAGCGCGCGACCCTTAGAACGTTTAATGTGCCTTTTTTTTGTGGACTTAGCCATTTTTTGCTCTTGTTCGACTTGAGTTCTTCATGCTTCTCTTTTGCATCTTCTTGAACATCTTTTCGTCATCCAAAACCATGATTAACACATCTAAATACCTACAAAACAAAACAAATCAAATCAATAACACCCTAAAACAATGAATGGATCAAATCATAAACTGAAAAACAAAATTAATGCATAAAGACCCAAATTATCCTAAACTAACAATTGCATCAAAACTAACATAAACACATGAAACTAATGCATAAAATGTCCTGAAACACCTAGAACATTCTCTAAAACTTATCTAAATATGCAACTATCAAATACCCCCAAACTTAGAACTCTGATCGTCCCGAGCAAAGGGAAAACAAAACAAAAACTCATAATTAACATATCCCTTCTAAAATCACATTCTCACACAAATAACGACTTACTCAATCATTGTAAACACTTATATGGCCTAAAAGAATACACCAAAAAGAATATTCAATTCTAAGAAGAACTTCAAGAGTGCAGAGTTCTCCAGAATTTCAACCCAACTCTGACCAAGCTCCACCAGCGCGACCCTTAGAACGTTTAATGTGCCTTTTTTTTCTTTGTGGACTTGGCCATTTTTTTCTCATGTTCGACTTGAGTTCTTCATGCTTCCCTTTTGCATCTTCTTGAACATCTTTTCGTCATCCAAAACCATGATTAACACATCTAAATACCTACAAAACAAAACAAATCAAAGCAATAACACCCTAAAACAATGAATGGATCAAATCATAAACTGACAAACAAAATGAATGCATAAAGACCCAAATTATCCTAAACTAACAATTGCATCAAAACTAACATAAACACATGAAACTAATGCATAAAATGTCCTGAAACACCTAGAACATTCTCTAAAACTTATCTAAATATGCAACTATCAAATACCCCCAAACTTAGAACTCTGATCGTCCCGAGCAAAGGGAAAACAAAACAAAAACTCATAATTAACATATCCCTCTAAAATCACATTCTCACACAAATAATGACTTACTCAATCATTGTAAACACTTATATGGCCTAAAAGATTACACCAAAAAGAATATTCACTTCTAAGAAGAACTTCAAGAGTGTAGAGTTCTCCAGAATTTCAACCCAACTCTAACCAAGCTCCACCACCGCGACCCTTAAAACGTTTAATGTGGCTTTTTTTTCTGTGGACTTAGCCATTTTTTGCTCTTGTTCGACTTCGATTCTTCATGCTTCTCTTTTGCATCTTCTTGTACATGTTTTCGTCATCCAAAACCATGATTAACACATCTAAATACCTACAAAACAAAACAAATCAAATCAATAACACACTAAAGTAATGAATGGATCAAATCATAAACTGACAAACAAAATTAATGCATAAAGACCCAAATTATCCTAAACTAACAATTGCATCAAAACTAACATAAACACATGAAACTAATGCATAAAATGTCCTGAAACACCTAGAACATTCTCTAAAACTTATCTAAATATGCAACTATCAAATACCCCCAAACTTAGAACTCTGATCGTCCCGAGCAAAGGGAAAACAAAACAAAAACTCATAATTAACATATCCCTTCTAAAATCACATTCTCACACAAATAATGACTTACTAAATCATTGTAAACACTTATATGGCCTAAAAGATTACACCAAAAAGAATATTCACTTCTAAGAAGAACTTCAAGAGTGTAGAGTTCTCCAGAATTTCAACCCAACTCTAACCAAGCTCCACCACCGCGACCCTTAGAACGTTTAATGTGGCTTTTTTTTCTGTGGACTTAGCCATTTTTTGCTCCTGTTCGACTTCGATTCTTCATGCTTTTCTTTTGCATCTTCTTGTACATGTTTTCGTCATCCAAAACCATGATTAACACATCTAAATACCTACAAAACAAAACAAATCAAATCAATAACACACTAAAATAATGAATGGATCAAATCATAAACTGACAAACAAAATTAATGCATAAAGACCCAAATTATCCTAAACTAACAATTGCATCAAAACTAACATAAACACATGAAACTAATGCATAAAATGTCCTGAAACACCTAGAACATTCTCTAAAACTTATCTAAATATGCAACTATCAAATACCCCCAAACTTAGAACTCTGATCGTCCCGAGCAAAGGGAAAACAAAACAAAAACTCATAATTAACATATCCCTTCTAAAATCACATTCTCACACAAATAACGACTTACTCAATCATTGTAAACACCTATATGGCCTAAAAGATTACACCAAAAAGAATATTCAATTCTAAGAAGAACTTCAAGAGTGCAGAGTTCTCCAGAATTTCAACCCAACTCTGACCAAGCTCCACCAGCGCGACCCTTAGAACGTTTAATGTGCCTTTTTTTTCTTTGTGGACTTGGCCATTTTTTTCTCATGTTCGACTTGAGTTCTTCATGCTTCCCTTTTGCATCTTCTTGAACATCTTTTCGTCATCCAAAACCATGATTAACACATCTAAATACCTACAAAACAAAACAAATCAAATCAATAACACCCTAAAACAATGAATGGATCAAATCATAAACTGACAAACAAAATGAATGCATAAAGACCCAAATTATCCTAAACTAACAATTGCATCAAAACTAACATAAACACATGAAACTAATGCATAAAATGTCCTGAAACACCTAGAACATTCTCTAAAACTTATCTAAATATGCAACTATCAAATACCCCCAAACTTAGAACTCTGATCGTCCCGAGCAAAGGGAAAACAAAACAAAAACTCATAATTAACATATCCCTTCTAAAATCACATTCTCACACAAATAATGACTTACTCAATCATTGTAAACACTTATATGGCCTAAAAGATTACACCAAAAAGAATATTCAATTCTAAGAAGAACTTCAAGAGTGTAGAGTTCTCCAGAATTTCAACCCAACTCTGACCAAGCTCCACCAGCGCGACCCTTAGAACGTTTAATGTGCCTTTTTTTTGTGGACTTAGCCATTTTTTGCTCTTGTTCGACTTGAGTTCTTCATGCTTCTCTTTTGCATCTTCTTGAACATCTTTTCGTCATCCAAAACCATGATTAACACATCTAAATACCTACAAAACAAAACAAATCAAATCAATAAGACCCTAAAACAATGAATGGATCAAATCATAAACTGAAAAACAAAATTAATGCATAAAGACCCAAATTATCCTAAACTAACAATTGCATCAAAACTAACATAAACACATGAAACTAATGCATAAAATGTCCTGAAACACCTAGAACATTCTCTAAAACTTATCTAAATATGCAACTATCAAATACCCCCAAACTTAGAACTCTGATCGTCCCGAGCAAAGGGAAAACAAAACAAAAACTCATAATTAACATATCCCTTCTAAAATCACATTCTCACACAAATAATGACTTACTCAATCATTGTAAACACTTATATGGCCTAAAAGATTACACCAAAAAGAATATTCAATTCTAAGAAGAACTTCAAGAGTGCAGAGTTCTCCAGAATTTCAACCCAACTCTGACCAAGCTCCACCAGCGCGACCCTTAGAACGTTTAATGTGCCTTTTTTTTCTTTGTGGACTTGGCCATTTTTTTCTCATGTTCGACTTGAGTTCTTCATGCTTCCCTTTTGCATCTTCTTGAACATCTTTTCGTCATCCAAAACCATGATTAACACATCTAAATACCTACAAAACAAAACAAATCAAATCAATAACACCCTAAAACAATGAATGGATCAAATCATAAACTGACAAACAAAATTAATGCATAAAGTCCCAAATTATCCTAAACTAACAATTGCATCAAAACTAACATAAACACATGAAACTAATGCATAAAATGTCCTGAAACACCTAGAACATTCTCTAAAACTTATCTAAATATGCAACTATCAAATACCCCCAAACTTAGAACTCTGATCGTCCCGAGCAAAGGGAAAACAAACAAAAACTCATAATTAACATATCCCTTCTAAAATCACATTCTCACACAAATAACGACTTACTCAATCATTGTAAACACTTATATGGCCTAAAAGATTACACCAAAAAGAATATTCAATTCTAAGAAGAACTTCAAGAGTGCCGAGTTCTCCAGAATTTCAACCCAACTCTAACCAAGCTCCACCACCGCGACCCTTAGAACGTTTAATGTGGCTTTTTTTTCTGTGGACTTAGCCATTTTTTGCTCTTGTTCGACTTCGATTCTTCATGCTTCTCTTTTGCATCTTCTTGTACATGTTTTCGTCATCCAAAACCATGATTAACACATCTAAATACCTACAAAACAAAACAAATCAAATCAATAACACACTAAAATAATGAATGGATCAAATCATAAACTGACAAACAAAATTAATGCATAAAGACCCAAATTATCCTAAACTAACAATTGCATCAAAACTAACATAAACACATGAAACTAATGCATAAAATGTCCTGAAAAACCTAGAACATTCTCTAAAACTTATCTAAATATGCAACTATCAAATACCCCCAAACTTAGAACTCTGATCGTCCCGAGCAAAAGGGAAAACAAAACAAAAACTCATAATTAACATATCCCTTCTAAAATCACATTCTCACCACAAATAACGACTTACTCAATCATTGTAAACACCTATATGGCCTAAAAGATTACACCAAAAAAGAATATTCAATTCTAAGAAGAACTTCAAGAGTGCAGAGTTCTCCAGAATTTCAACCCAACTCTGACCAAGCTCCACCAGCGCGACCCTTAGAACGTTTAATGTGCCTTTTTTTTCTTTGTGGACTTGGCCATTTTTTTTCTCATGTTCGACTTGAGTTCTTCATGCTTCCCTTTTGCATCTTCTTGAACATCTTTTCGTCATCCAAAACCATGATTAACACATCTAAATACCTACAAAACAAAACAAATCAAATCAATAACACCCTAAAACAATGAATGGATCAAATCATAAAACTGACAAACAAAATGAATGCATAAAGACCCAAATTATCCTAAACTAACAATTGCATCAAAAACTAACATAAACACATGAAACTAATGCATAAAATGTCCTGAAACACCTAGAACATTCTCTAAAACTTATCTAAATATGCAACTATCAAATACCCCCAAACTTAGAACTCTGATCGTCTCCCGAGCAAAGGGGAAAACAAAACAAAAACTCATAATTAACATATCCCTTCTAAAATCACATTCTCACACAAATAATGACTTACTCAATCATTGTAAACACTTATATGGCCTAAAAGATTACACCAAAAAGAATATTCAATTCTAAGAAGAACTTCAAGAGTGCAGAGTTCTCCAGAATTTCAACCCAACTCTGACCAAGCTCCACCAGCGCGACCCTTAGAACGTTTAATGTGCCTTTTTTTTCTTTGTGGACTTGGCCATTTTTTTTCTCATGTTCGACTTGAGTTCTTCATGCTTCCCTTTTGCATCTTCTTGAAACATCTTTTTCGTCATCCAAAACCATGATTAACACATCTAAATACCTACAAAACAAAACAAATCAAATCAATAACACCCTAAAACAGTGAATGGATCAAATCATAAACTGACAAAACAAAATGAATGCATAAAGACCCAAATTATCCTAAACTAACAATTGCATCAAAACTAACATAAACACATGAAACTAATGCATAAAATGTCCTGAAAACACCTAGAACATTCTCTAAAACTTATCTAAATATGCAACTATCAAATACCCCCAAACTTAGAACTCTGATCGTCCCGAGCAAAGGGAAAACAAAACAAAAACTCATAATTAACATATCCCTCTAAAATCACATTCTCACACAAATAATGACTTACTCAATCATTGTAAACACTTATATGGCCTAAAAGATTACACCAAAAAGAATATTCACTTCTAAGAAGAACTTCAAGAGTGTAGAGTTCTCCAGAATTTCAACCCAACTCTAACCAAGCTCCACCACCGCGACCCTTAGAACGTTTAATGTGGCTTTTTTTTCTGTGGACTTTAGCCATTTTTTGCTCTTGTTCGACTTCGATTCTTCATGCTTCTCTTTTGCATCTTCTTGTACATGTTTTCGTCATCCAAAAACCATGATTAACACATCTAAATACCTACAAAACAAAACAAATCAAATCAATAACACACTAAAATAATGAATGGATCAAATCATAAACTGACAAACAAAATTAATGCATAAAGACCCAAATTATCCTAAACTAACAATTGCATCAAAACTAACATAAACACATGAAACTAATGCATAAAATGTCCTGAAACACCTTGAACATTCTCTAAAACTTATCTAAATATGCAACTATCAAATACCCCCAAACTTAGAACTCTGATCGTCCCGAGCAAAGGGAAAACAAAACAAAAACTCATAATTAACATATCCCTTCTAAAATCACATTCTCACACAAATAATGACTTACTCAATCATTGTAAACACTTATATGGCCTAAAAGATTACACCAAAAAGAATATTCAATTCTAAGAAGAACTTCAAGAGTGTAGAGTTCTCCAGAATTTCAACCCAACTCTGACCAAGCTCCACCAGCGCGACCCTTAGAACGTTTAATGTGCCTTTTTTTTGTGGACTTAGCCATTTTTTGCTCTTGTTCGACTTGAGTTCTTCATGCTTCTCTTTTTGCATCTTCTTGAACATCTTTTCGTCATCCAAAAACCATGATTAACACATCTAAATACCTACAAAACAAAACAAATCAAATCAATAAGACCCTAAAACAATGAATGGATCAAATCATAAACTGAAAAACAAAATTATTGCATAAAGACCCAAATTATCCTAAAACTCTAACATAAACACATGAAACTAATGCATAAAATGTCCTGAAACACCTAGAACATTCTCTAAAACTTATCTAAATATGCAACTATCAAATACCCCCAAACTTAGAACTCTGATCGTCCCGAGCAAAGGGAAAACAAAACAAAAACTCATAATTAACATATCCCTTCTAAAATCACATTCTCACACAAATAATGACTTACTCAATCATTGTAAACACTTATATGGCCTAAAAGATTACACCAAAAAGAATATTCAATTCTAAGAAGAACTTCAAGAGTGCAGAGTTCTCCAGAATTTCAACCCAACTCTGACCAAGCTCCACCAGCGCGACCCTTAGAACGTTTAATGTGCCTTTTTTTTCTTTGTGGACTTGGCCATTTTTTTCTCATGTTCGACTTGAGTTCTTCATGCTTCCCTTTTGCATCTTCTTGAACATCTTTTCGTCATCCAAAACCATGATTAACACATCTAAATACCTACAAAACAAAACAAATCAAATCAATAACACCCTAAAACAATGAATGGATCAAATCATAAACTGACAAACAAAATTAATGCATAAAGTCCCAAATTATCCTAAACTAACAATTGCATCAAAACTAACATAAACACATGAAACTAATGCATAAAATGTCCTGAAACACCTAGAACATTCTCTAAAACTTATCTAAATATGCAACTATCAAATACCCCCAAACTTAGAACTCTGATCGTCCCGAGCAAAGGGAAAACAAACAAAAACTCATAATTAACATATCCCTTCTAAAATCACATTCTCACACAAATAACGACTTACTCAATCATTGTAAACACTTATATGGCCTAAAAGATTACACCAAAAAGAATATTCAATTCTAAGAAGAACTTCAAGAGTGCCGAGTTCTCCAGAATTTCAACCCAACTCTAACCAAGCTCCACCACCGCGACCCTTAGAACGTTTAATGTGGCTTTTTTTTCTGTGGACTTAGCCATTTTTTGCTCTTGTTCGACTTCGATTCTTCATGCTTCTCTTTTGCATCTTCTTGTACATGTTTTCGTCATCCAAAACCATGATTAACACATCTAAATACCTACAAAACAAAACAAATCAAATCAATAACACACTAAAATAATGAATGGATCAAATCATAAACTGACAAACAAAATTAATGCATAAAGACCCAAATTATCCTAAACTAACAATTGCATCAAAACTAACATAAACACATGAAACTAATGCATAAAATGTCCTGAAAAACCTAGAACATTCTCTAAAACTTATCTAAATATGCAACTATCAAATACCCCCAAACTTAGAACTCTGATCGTCCCGAGCAAAGGGAAAACAAAACAAAAACTCATAATTAACATATCCCTTCTAAAATCACATTCTCACACAAATAATGACTTACTCAATCATTGTAAACACTTATATGGCCTAAAAGATTACACCAAAAAGAATATTCAATTCTAAGAAGAACTTCAAGAGTGTAGAGTTCTCCAGAATTTCAACCCAACTCTGACCAAGCTCCACCAGCGCGACCCTTAGAACGTTTAATGTGCCTTTTTTTTGTGGACTTAGCCATTTTTTGCTCTTGTTCGACTTGAGTTCTTCATGCTTCTCTTTTGCATCTTCTTGAACATCTTTTCGTCATCCAAAACCATGATTAACACATCTAAATACCTACAAAACAAAACAAATCAAATCAATAACACCCTAAAACAATGAATGGATCAAATCATAAACTGAAAAACAAAATTAATGCATAAAGACCCAAATTATCCTAAACTAACAATTGCATCAAAACTAACATAAACACATGAAACTAATGCATAAAATGTCCTGAAACACCTAGAACATTCTCTAAAACTTATCTAAATATGCAACTATCAAATACCCCCAAACTTAGAACTCTGATCGTCCCGAGCAAAGGGAAAACAAAACAAAAACTCATAATTAACATATCCCTTCTAAAATCACATTCTCACACAAATAATGACTTACTCAATCATTGTAAACACTTATATGGCCTAAAAGATTACACCAAAAAGAATATTCAATTCTAAGAAGAACTTCAAGAGAGCAGAGTTCTCCAGAATTTCAACCCAACTCTGACCAAGCTCCACCAGCGCGACCCTTAGAACGTTTAATGTGCCTTTTTTTTCTTTGTGGACTTGGCCATTTTTTTCTCATGTTCGACTTGAGTTCTTCATGCTTCCCTTTTGCATCTTCTTGAACATCTTTTCGTCATCCAAAACCATGATTAACACATCTAAATACCTACAAAACAAAACAAATCAAATCAATAACACCCTAAAACAATGAATGGATCAAATCATAAACTGACAAACAAAATGAATGCATAAAGACCCAAATTATCCTAAACTAACAATTGCATCAAAACTAACATAAACACATGAAACTAATGCATAAAATGTCCTGAAACACCTAGAACATTCTCTAAAACTTATCTAAATATGCAACTATCAAATACCCCCAAACTTAGAACTCTGATCGTCCCGAGCAAAGGGAAAACAAAACAAAAACTCATAATTAACATATCCCTCTAAAATCACATTCTCACACAAATAATGACTTACTCAATCATTGTAAACACTTATATGGCCTAAAAGATTACACCAAAAAGAATATTCACTTCTAAGAAGAACTTCAAGAGTGTAGAGTTCTCCAGAATTTCAACCCAACTCTAACCAAGCTCCACCACCGCGACCCTTAGAACGTTTAATGTGGCTTTTTTTTCTGTGGACTTAGCCATTTTTTGCTCTTGTTCGACTTCGATTCTTCATGCTTCTCTTTTGCATCTTCTTGTACATGTTTTCGTCATCCAAAACCATGATTAACACATCTAAATACCTACAAAACAAAACAAATCAAATCAATAACACACTAAAATAATGAATGGATCAAATCATAAACTGACAAACAAAATTAATGCATAAAGACCCAAATTATCCTAAACTAACAATTGCATCAAAACTAACATAAACACATGAAACTAATGCATAAAATGTCCTGAAACACCTTGAACATTCTCTAAAACTTATCTAAATATGCAACTATCAAATACCCCCAAACTTAGAACTCTGATCGTCCCGAGCAAAGGGAAAACAAAACAAAAACTCATAATTAACATATCCCTTCTAAAATCACATTCTCACACAAATAATGACTTACTCAATCATTGTAAACACTTATATGGCCTAAAAGATTACACCAAAAAGAATATTCAATTCTAAGAAGAACTTCAAGAGTGTAGAGTTCTCCAGAATTTCAACCCAACTCTGACCAAGCTCCACCAGCGCGACCCTTAGAACGTTTAATGTGCCTTTTTTTTGTGGACTTAGCCATTTTTTGCTCTTGTTCGACTTGAGTTCTTCATGCTTCTCTTTTGCATCTTCTTGAACATCTTTTCGTCATCCAAAACCATGATTAACACATCTAAATACCTACAAAACAAAACAAATCAAATCAATAAGACCCTAAAACAATGAATGGATCAAATCATAAACTGAAAAACAAAATTAATGCATAAAGACCCAAATTATCCTAAACTAACAATTGCATCAAAACTAACATAAACACATGAAACTAATGCATAAAATGTCCTGAAACACCTAGAACATTCTCTAAAACTTATCTAAATATGCAACTATCAAATACCCCCAAACTTAGAACTCTGATCGTCCCGAGCAAAGGGAAAACAAAACAAAAACTCATAATTAACATATCCCTTCTAAAATCACATTCTCACACAAATAATGACTTACTCAATCATTGTAAACACTTATATGGCCTAAAAGATTACACCAAAAAGAATATTCAATTCTAAGAAGAACTTCAAGAGTGCAGAGTTCTCCAGAATTTCAACCCAACTCTGACCAAGCTCCACCAGCGCGACCCTTAGAACGTTTAATGTGCCTTTTTTTTCTTTGTGGACTTGGCCATTTTTTTCTCATGTTCGACTTGAGTTCTTCATGCTTCCCTTTTGCATCTTCTTGAACATCTTTTCGTCATCCAAAACCATGATTAACACATCTAAATACCTACAAAACAAAACAAATCAAATCAATAACACCCTAAAACAATGAATGGATCAAATCATAAACTGACAAACAAAATTAATGCATAAAGACCCAAATTATCCTAAACTAACAATTGCATCAAAACTAACATAAACACATGAAACTAATGCATAAAATGTCCTGAAACACCTAGAACATTCTCTAAAACTTATCTAAATATGCAACTATCAAATACCCCCAAACTTAGAACTCTGATCGTCCCGAGCAAAGGGAAAACAAACAAAAACTCATAATTAACATATCCCTTCTAAAATCACATTCTCACACAAATAACGACTTACTCAATCATTGTAAACACTTATATGGCCTAAAAGATTACACCAAAAAGAATATTCAATTCTAAGAAGAACTTCAAGAGTGCAGAGTTCTCCAGAATTTCAACCCAACTCTAACCAAGCTCCACCACCGCGACCCTTAGAACGTTTAATGTGGCTTTTTTTTCTGTGGACTTAGCCATTTTTTGCTCTTGTTCGACTTCGATTCTTCATGCTTCTCTTTTGCATCTTCTTGTACATGTTTTCGTCATCCAAAACCATGATTAACACATCTAAATACCTACAAAACAAAACAAATCAAATCAATAACACACTAAAATAATGAATGGATCAAATCATAAACTGACAAACAAAATTAATGCATAAAGACCCAAATTATCCTAAACTAACAATTGCATCAAAACTAACATAAACACATGAAACTAATGCATAAAATGTCCTGAAACACCTAGAACATTCTCTAAAACTTATCTAAATATGCAACTATCAAATACCCCCAAACTTAGAACTCTGATCGTCCCGAGCAAAGGGAAAACAAAACAAAAACTCATAATTAACATATCCCTTCTAAAATCACATTCTCACACAAATAATGACTTACTCAATCATTGTAAACACTTATATGGCCTAAAAGATTACACCAAAAAGAATATTCAATTCTAAGAAGAACTTCAAGAGTGTAGAGTTCTCCAGAATTTCAACCCAACTCTGACCAAGCTCCACCAGCGCGACCCTTAGAACGTTTAATGTGCCTTTTTTTTGTGGACTTAGCCATTTTTTGCTCTTGTTCGACTTGAGTTCTTCATGCTTCTCTTTTGCATCTTCTTGAACATCTTTTCGTCATCCAAAACCATGATTAACACATCTAAATACCTACAAAACAAAACAAATCAAATCAATAACACCCTAAAACAATGAATGGATCAAATCATAAACTGAAAAACAAAATTAATGCATAAAGACCCAAATTATCCTAAACTAACAATTGCATCAAAACTAACATAAACACATGAAACTAATGCATAAAATGTCCTGAAACACCTAGAACATTCTCTAAAACTTATCTAAATATGCAACTATCAAATACCCCCAAACTTAGAACTCTGATCGTCCCGAGCAAAGGGAAAACAAAACAAAAACTCATAATTAACATATCCCTTCTAAAATCACATTCTCACACAAATAATGACTTACTCAATCATTGTAAACACTTATATGGCCTAAAAGATTACACCAAAAAGAATATTCAATTCTAAGAAGAACTTCAAGAGAGCAGAGTTCTCCAGAATTTCAACCCAACTCTGACCAAGCTCCACCAGCGCGACCCTTAGAACGTTTAATGTGCCTTTTTTTTCTTTGTGGACTTGGCCATTTTTTTCTCATGTTCGACTTGAGTTCTTCATGCTTCCCTTTTGCATCTTCTTGAACATCTTTTCGTCATCCAAAACCATGATTAACACATCTAAATACCTACAAAACAAAACAAATCAAATCAATAACACCCTAAAACAATGAATGGATCAAATCATAAACTGACAAACAAAATGAATGCATAAAGACCCAAATTATCCTAAACTAACAATTGCATCAAAACTAACATAAACACATGAAACTAATGCATAAAATGTCCTGAAACACCTAGAACATTCTCTAAAACTTCTCTAAATATGCAACTATCAAATACCCCCAAACTTAGAACTCTGATCGTCCCGAGCAAAGGGAAAACAAAACAAAAACTCATAATTAACATATCCCTTCTAAAATCACATTCTCACACAAATAATGACTTACTCAATCATTGTAAACACTTATATGGCCTAAAAGATTACACCAAAAAGAATATTCAATTCTAAGAAGAACTTCAAGAGTGTAGAGTTCTCCAGAATTTCAACCCAACTCTGACCAAGCTCCACCAGCGCGACCCTTAGAACGTTTAATGTGCCTTTTTTTTTGTGGACTTAGCCATTTTTTGCTCTTGTTCGACTTGAGTTCTTCATGCTTCTCTTTTGCATCTTCTTGAACATCTTTTCGTCATCCAAAACCATGATTTACACATCTAAATACCTACAAAACAAAACAAATCAAATCAATAACACCCTAAAACAATGAATGGATCAAATCATAAACTGAAAAACAAAATTAATGCATAAAGACCCAAATTATCCTAAACTAACAATTGCATCAAAACTAACATAAACACATGAAACTAATGCATAAAATGTCCTGAAACACCTAGAACATTCTCTAAAACTTATCTAAATATGCAACTATCAAATACCCCCAAACTTAGAACTCTGATCGTCCCGAGCAAAGGGAAAACAAAACAAAAACTCATAATTAACATATCCCTTCTAAAATCACATTCTCACACAAATAATGACTTACTCAATCATTGTAAACACTTATATGGCCTAAAAGATTACACCAAAAAGAATATTCAATTCTAAGAAGAACTTCAAGAGTGCAGAGTTCTCCAGAATTTCAACCCAACTCTGACCAAGCTCCACCAGCGCGACCCTTAGAACGTTTAATGTGCCTTTTTTTTCTTTGTGGACTTGGCCATTTTTTTCTCATGTTCGACTTGAGTTCTTCATGCTTCCCTTTTGCATCTTCTTGAACATCTTTTCGTCATCCAAAACCATGATTAACACATCTAAATACCTACAAAACAAAACAAATCAAATCAATAACACCCTAAAACAATGAATGGATCAAATCATAAACTGACAAACAAAATGAATGCATAAAGACCCAAATTATCCTAAACTAACAATTGCATCAAAACTAACATAAACACATGAAACTAATGCATAAAATGTCCTGAAACACCTAGAACATTCTCTAAAACTTATCTAAATATGCAACTATCAAATACCCCCAAACTTAGAACTCTGATCGTCCCGAGCAAAGGGAAAACAAAACAAAAACTCATAATTAACATATCCCTTCTAAAATCACATTCTCACACAAATAATGACTTACTCAATCATTGTAAACACTTATATGGCCTAAAAGATTACACCAAAAAGAATATTCAATTCTAAGAAGAACTTCAAGAGAGCAGAGTTCTCCAGAATTTCAACCCAACTCTGACCAAGCTCCACCAGCGCGACCCTTAGAACGTTTAATGTGCCTTTTTTTTCTTTGTGGACTTGGCCATTTTTTTCTCATGTTCGACTTGAGTTCTTCATGCTTCCCTTTTGCATCTTCTTGAACATCTTTTCGTCATCCAAAACCATGATTAACACATCTAAATACCTACAAAACAAAACAAATCAAATCAATAACACCCTAAAACAATGAATGGATCAAATCATAAACTGACAAACAAAATGAATGCATAAAGACCCAAATTATCCTAAACTAACAATTGCATCAAAACTAACATAAACACATGAAACTAATGCATAAAATGTCCTGAAACACCTAGAACATTCTCTAAAACTTCTCTAAATATGCAACTATCAAATACCCCCAAACTTAGAACTCTGATCGTCCCGAGCAAAGGGAAAACAAAACAAAAACTCATAATTAACATATCCCTTCTAAAATCACATTCTCACACAAATAATGACTTACTCAATCATTGTAAACACTTATATGGCCTAAAAGATTACACCAAAAAGAATATTCAATTCTAAGAAGAACTTCAAGAGTGTAGAGTTCTCCAGAATTTCAACCCAACTCTGACCAAGCTCCACCAGCGCGACCCTTAGAACGTTTAATGTGCCTTTTTTTTTGTGGACTTAGCCATTTTTTGCTCTTGTTCGACTTGAGTTCTTCATGCTTCTCTTTTGCATCTTCTTGAACATCTTTTCGTCATCCAAAACCATGATTTACACATCTAAATACCTACAAAACAAAACAAATCAAATCAATAACACCCTAAAACAATGAATGGATCAAATCATAAACTGAAAAACAAAATTAATGCATAAAGACCCAAATTATCCTAAACTAACAATTGCATCAAAACTAACATAAACACATGAAACTAATGCATAAAATGTCCTGAAACACCTAGAACATTCTCTAAAACTTATCTAAATATGCAACTATCAAATACCCCCAAACTTAGAACTCTGATCGTCCCGAGCAAAGGGAAAACAAAACAAAAACTCATAATTAACATATCCCTTCTAAAATCACATTCTCACACAAATAATGACTTACTCAATCATTGTAAACACTTATATGGCCTAAAAGATTACACCAAAAAGAATATTCAATTCTAAGAAGAACTTCAAGAGTGCAGAGTTCTCCAGAATTTCAACCCAACTCTGACCAAGCTCCACCAGCGCGACCCTTAGAACGTTTAATGTGCCTTTTTTTTCTTTGTGGACTTGGCCATTTTTTTCTCATGTTCGACTTGAGTTCTTCATGCTTCCCTTTTGCATCTTCTTGAACATCTTTTCGTCATCCAAAACCATGATTAACACATCTAAATACCTACAAAACAAAACAAATCAAATCAATAACACCCTAAAACAATGAATGGATCAAATCATAAACTGACAAACAAAATGAATGCATAAAGACCCAAATTATCCTAAACTAACAATTGCATCAAAACTAACATAAACACATGAAACTAATGCATAAAATGTCCTGAAACACCTAGAACATTCTCTAAAACTTATCTAAATATGCAACTATCAAATACCCCCAAACTTAGAACTCTGATCGTCCCGAGCAAAGGGAAAACAAAACAAAAACTCATAATTAACATATCCCTTCTAAAATCACATTCTCACACAAATAATGACTTACTCAATCATTGTAAACACTTATATGGCCTAAAAGATTACACCAAAAAGAATATTCAATTCTAAGAAGAACTTCAAGAGTGCAGAGTTCTCCAGAATTTCAACCCAACTCTGACCAAGCTCCACCAGCGCGACCCTTAGAACGTTTAATGTGCCTTTTTTTTCTTTGTGGACTTGGCCATTTTTTTCTCATGTTCGACTTGAGTTCTTCATGCTTCCCTTTTGCATCTTCTTGAACATCTTTTCGTCATCCAAAACCATGATTAACACATCTAAATACCTACAAAACAAAACAAATCAAATCAATAACACCCTAAAACAATGAATGGATCAAATCATAAACTGAAAAACAAAATTAATGCATAAAGACCCAAATTATCCTAAACTAACAATTGCATCAAAACTAACATAAACACATGAAACTAATGCATAAAGTGTCCTGAAACACCTAGAACATTCTCTAAAACTTATCTAAATATGCAACTATCAAATACCCCCAAACTTAGAACTCTGATCGTCCCGAGCAAAGGGAAAACAAAACAAAAACTCATAATTAACATATCCCTTCTAAAATCACATTCTCACACAAATAATGACTTACTCAATCATTGTAAACACTTATATGGCCTAAAAGATTACACCAAAAAGAATATTCAATTCTAAGAAGAACTTCAAGAGTGCAGAGTTCTCCAGAATTTCAACCCAACTCTGACCAAGCTCCACCAGCGCGACCCTTAGAACGTTTAATGTGCCTTTTTTTTCTTTGTGGACTTGGCCATTTTTTTCTCATGTTCGACTTGAGTTCTTCATGCTTCCCTTTTGCATCTTCTTGAACATCTTTTCGTCATCCAAAACCATGATTAACACATCTAAATACCTACAAAACAAAACAAATCAAATCAATAACACCCTAAAACAATGAATGGATCAAATCATAAACTGACAAACAAAATGAATGCATAAAGACCCAAATTATCCTAAACTAACAATTGCATCAAAACTAACATAAACACATGAAACTAATGCATAAAATGTCCTGAAACACCTAGAACATTCTCTAAAACTTCTCTAAATATGCAACTATCAAATACCCCCAAACTTAGAACTCTGATCGTCCCGAGCAAAGGGAAAACAAAACAAAAACTCATAATTAACATATCCCTTCTAAAATCACATTCTCACACAAATAATGACTTACTCAATCATTGTAAACACTTATATGGCCTAAAAGATTACACCAAAAAGAATATTCAATTCTAAGAAGAACTTCAAGAGTGCAGAGTTCTCCAGAATTTCAACCCAACTCTGACCAAGCTCCACCAGCGCGACCCTTAGAACGTTTAATGTGCCTTTTTTTTCTTTGTGGACTTGGCCATTTTTTTCTCATGTTCGACTTGAGTTCTTCATGCTTCCCTTTTGCATCTTCTTGAACATCTTTTCGTCATCCAAAACCATGATTAACACATCTAAATACGTACAAAACAAAACAAATCAAATCAATAACACCCTAAAACAATGAATGGATCAAATCATAAACTGACAAACAAAATGAATGCATAAAGACCCAAATTATCCTAAACTAACAATTGCATCAAAACTAACATAAACACATGAAACTAATGCATAAAATGTCCTGAAACACCTAGAACATTCTCTAAAACTTATCTAAATATGCAACTATCAAATACCCCCAAACTTAGAACTCTGATCGTCCCGAGCAAAGGGAAAACAAAACAAAAACTCATAATTAACATATCCCTTCTAAAATCACATTCTCACACAAATAATGACTTACTCAATCATTGTAAACACTTATATGGCCTAAAAGATTACACCAAAAAGAATATTCAATTCTAAGAAGAACTTCAAGAGTGCAGAGTTCTCCAGAATTTCAACCCAACTCTGACCAAGCTCCACCAGCGCGACCCTTAGAACGTTTAATGTGCCTTTTTTTTCTTTGTGGACTTGGCCATTTTTTTCTCATGTTCGACTTGAGTTCTTCATGCTTCCCTTTTGCATCTTCTTGAACATCTTTTCGTCATCCAAAACCATGATTAACACATCTAAATACCTACAAAACAAAACAAATCAAATCAATAACACCCTAAAACAATGAATGGATCAAATCATAAACTGACAAACAAAATGAATGCATAAAGACCCAAATTATCCTAAACTTACAATTGCATCAAAACTAACATAAACACATGAAACTAATGCATAAAATGTCCTGAAACACCTAGAACATTCTCTAAAACTTATCTAAATACGCAACTATCAAATACCCCCAAACTTAGAACTCTGATCGTCCCGAGCAAAGGGAAAACAAAACAAAAACTCATAATTAACATATCCCTTCTAAAATCACATTCTCACACAAATAATGACTTACTCAATCATTGTAAACACTTATATGGCCTAAAAGATTACACCAAAAAGAATATTCACTTCTAAGAAGAACTTCAAGAGTGTAGAGTTCTCCAGAATTTCAACCCAACTCTAACCAAGCTCCACCACCGCGACCCTTAGAACGTTTAATGTGGCTTTTTTTTCTGTGGACTTAGCCATTTTTTGCTCTTGTTCGACTTCGATTTGTTCATGCTTCTCTTTTGCATCTTCTTGTACATGTTATCGTCATCCAAAACCATGATTAACACATCTAAATACCTACAAAACAAAACAAATCAAATCAATAACACACTAAAATAATGAATGGATCAAATCATAAACTGACAAACAAAATTAATGCATAAAGACCCAAATTATCCTAAACTAACAATTGCATCAAAACTAACATAAACACATGAAACTAATGCATAAAATGTCCTGAAACACCTAGAACATTCTCTAAAACTTATCTAAATATGCAACTATCAAATACCCCCAAACTTAGAACTCTGATCGTCCCGAGCAAAGGGAAAACAAAACAAAAACTCATAATTAACATATCCCTTCTAAAATCACATTCTCACACAAATAATGACTTACTCAATCATTGTAAACACTTATATGGCCTAAAAGATTACACCAAAAAGAATATTCAATTCTAAGAAGAACTTCAAGAGTGTAGAGTTCTCCAGAATTTCAACCCAACTCTGACCAAGCTCCACCAGCGCGACCCTTAGAACGTTTAATGTGCCTTTTTTTTTGTGGACTTAGCCATTTTTTGCTCTTGTTCGACTTGAGTTCTTCATGCTTCTCTTTTGCATCTTCTTGAACATCTTTTCGTCATCCAAAACCATGATTAACACATCTAAATACCTACAAAACAAAACAAATCAAATCAATAACACCCTAAAACAATGAATGGATCAAATCATAAACTGAAAAACAAAATTAATGCATAAAGACCCAAATTATCCTAAACTAACAATTGCATCAAAACTAACATAAACACATGAAACTAATGCATAAAATGTCCTGAAACACCTAGAACATTCTCTAAAACTTATCTAAATATGCAACTATCAAATACCCCCAAACTTAGAACTCTGATCGTCCCGAGCAAAGGGAAAACAAAACAAAAACTCATAATTAACATATCCCTTCTAAAATCACATTCTCACACAAATAATGACTTACTCAATCATTGTAAACACTTATATGGCCTAAAAGATTACACCAAAAAGAATATTCAATTCTAAGAAGAACTTTAAGAGTGCAGAGTTCTCCAGAATTTCAACCCAACTCTGACCAAGCTCCACCAGCGCGACCCTTAGAACGTTTAATGTGCCTTTTTTTTCTTTGTGGACTTGGCCATTTTTTTCTCATGTTCGACTTGAGTTCTTCATGCTTCCCTTTTGCATCTTCTTGAACATCTTTTCGTCATCCAAAACCATGATTAACACATCTAAATACCTACAAAACAAAACAAATCAAATCAATAACACCCTAAAACAATGAATGGATCAAATCATAAACTGACAAACAAAATGAATGCATAAAGACCCAAATTATCCTAAACTAACAATTGCATCAAAACTAACATAAACACATGAAACTAATGCATAAAATGTCCTGAAACACCTAGAACATTCTCTAAAACTTATCTAAATATGCAACTATCAAATACCCCCAAACTTAGAACTCTGATCGTCCCGAGCAAAGGGAAAACAAAACAAAAACTCATAATTAACATATCCCTTCTAAAATCACATTCTCACACAAATAATGACTTACTCAATCATTGTAAACACTTATATGGCCTAAAAGATTACACCAAAAAGAATATTCAATTCTAAGAAGAACTTCAAGAGTGCAGAGTTCTCCAGAATTTCAACCCAACTCTAACCAAGCTCCACCAGCGCGACCCTTAGAACGTTTAATGTGCCTTTTTTTTCTTTGTGGACTTGGCCATTTTTTTCTCATGTTCGACTTGAGTTCTTCATGCTTCCCTTTTGCATCTTCTTGAACATCTTTTCGTCATCCAAGACCATGATTAACACATCTAAATACCTACAAAACAAAACAAATGAAATCAATAACACCCTAAAACAATGAATGGATCAAATCATAAACTGACAAACAAAATGAATGCATAAAGACCCAAATTATCCTAAACTAACAATTGCATCAAAACTAACATAAACACATGAAACTAATGCATAAAATGTCCTGAAACACCTAGAACATTCTCTAAAACTTATCTAAATATGCAACTATCAAATACCCCCAAACTTAGAACTCTGATCGTCCCGAGCAAAGGGAAAACAAAACAAAAACTCATAATTAACATATCCCTTCTAAAATCACATTCTCACACAAATAATGACTTACTCAATCATTGTAAACACTTATATGGCCTAAAAGATTACACCAAAAAGAATATTCAATTCTAAGAAGAACTTCAAGAGTGCAGAGTTCTCCAGAATTTCAACCCAACTCTGACCAAGCTCCACCAGCGCGACCCTTAGAACGTTTAATGTGCCTTTTTTTTCTTTGTGGACTTGGCCATTTTTTTCTCATGTGCGACTTGAGTTCTTCATGCTTCCCTTTTGCATCTTCTTGAACATCTTTTCGTCATCCAAAACCATGATTAACACATCTAAATACCTACAAAACAAAACAAATCAAATCAATAACACCCTAAAATAATGAATGGATCAAATCATAAACTGACAAACAAAATGAATGCATAAAGACCCAAATTATCCTAAACTAACAATTGCATCAAAACTAACATAAACACATGAGACTAATGCATAAAATGTCCTGAAACACCTAGAACATTCTCTAAAACTTATCTAAATATGCAACTATCAAATACCCCCAAACTTAGAACTCTGATCGTCCCGAGCAAAGGGAAAACAAAACAAAAACTCATAATTAACATATCCCTTCTAAAATCACATTCTCACACAAATAATGACTTACTCAATCATTGTAAACACTTATATGGCCTAAAAGATTACACCAAAAAGAATATTCACTTCTAAGAAGAACTTCAAGAGTGTAGAGTTCTCCAGAATTTCAACCCAACTCTAACCAAGCTCCACCACCGCGACCCTTAGAACGTTTAATGTGGCTTTTTTTTTCTGTGGACTTAGCCATTTTTTGCTCTTGTTCGACTTCGATTCTTCATGCTTCTCTTTTGCATCTTCTTGTACATGTTTTCGTCAACCAAAACCATGATTAACACATCTAAATACCTACAAAACAAAACAAATCAAATCAATAACACACTAAAATAATGAAGGGATCAAATCATAAACTGACAAACAAAATTAATGCATAAAGACCCAAATTATCCTAAACTAACAATTGCATCAAAACTAACATAAACACATGAAACTAATGCATAAAATGTCCTGAAACACCTAGAACATTCTCTAAAACTTTTCTAAATATGCAACTATCAAATACCCCCAAACTTAGAACTCTGATCGTCCCGAGCAAAGGGAAAACAAAACAAAAACTCATAATTAACATATCCCTTCTAAAATCACATTCTCACACAAATAATGACTTACTCAATCATTGTAAACACTTATATGGCCTAAAAGATTACACCAAAAAGAATATTCAATTCTAAGAAGAACTTCAAGAGTGCAGAGTTCTCCAGAATTTCAACCCAACTCTGACCAAGCTCCACCAGCGCGACCCTTAGAACGTTTAATGTGCCTTTTTTTTCTTTGTGGACTTGGCCATTTTTTTCTCATGTTCGACTTGAGTTCTTCATGCTTCCCTTTTGCATCTTCTTGAACATCTTTTCGTCATCCAAAACCATGATTAACACATCTAAATACCTACAAAACAAAACAAATCAAATCAATAACACCCTAAAACAATGAATGGATCAAATCATAAACTGACAAACAAAATGAATGCATAAAGACCCAAATTATCCTAAACTAACAATTGCATCAAAACTAACATAAACACATGAAACTAATGCATAAAATGTCCTGAAACACCTAGAACATTCTCTAAAACTTATCTAAATATGCAACTATCAAATACCCCCAAACTTAGAACTCTGATCGTCCCGAGCAAAGGGAAAACAAAACAAAAACTCATAATTAACATATCCCTTCTAAAATCACATTCTCACACAAATAATGACTTACTCAATCATTGTAAACACTTATATGGCCTAAAAGATTACACCAAAAAGAATATTCACTTCTAAGAAGAACTTCAAGAGTGTAGAGTTCTCCAGAATTTCAACCCAACTTTAACCAAGCTCCACCACCGCGACCCTTAGAACGTTTAATGTGGCTTTTTTTTTCTGTGGACTTAGCCATTTTTTGCTCTTGTTCGACTTCGATTCTTCATGCTTCTCTTTTGCATCTTCTTGTACATGTTTTCGTCAACCAAAACCATGATTAACACATCTAAATACCTACAAAACAAAACAAATCAAATCAATAACACACTAAAATAATGAAGGGATCAAATCATAAACTGACAAACAAAATTAATGCATAAAGACCCAAATTATCCTAAACTAACAATTGCATCAAAACTAACATAAACACATGAAACTAATGCATAAAATGTCCTGAAACACCTAGAACATTCTCTAAAACTTATCTAAATATGCAACTATCAAATACCCCCAAACTTAGAACTCTGATCGTCCCGAGCAAAGGGAAAACAAAACAAAAACTCATAATTAACATATCCCTTCTAAAATCACATTCTCACACAAATAATGACTTACTCAATCATTGTAAACACTTATATGGCCTAAAAGATTACACCAAAAAGAATATTCAATTCTAAGAAGAACTTCAAGAGTGCAGAGTTCTCCAGAATTTCAACCCAACTCTGACCAAGCTCCACCAGCGCGACCCTTAGAACGTTTAATGTGCCTTTTTTTTCTTTGTGGACTTGGCCATTTTTTTCTCATGTTCGACTTGAGTTCTTCATGCTTCCCTTTTGCATCTTCTTGAACATCTTTTCGTCATCCAAAACCATGATTAACACATCTAAATACCTACAAAACAAAACAAATCAAATCAATAACACCCTAAAACAATGAATGGATCAAATCATAAACTGACAAACAAAATGAATGCATAAAGACCCAAATTATCCTAAACTAACAATTGCATCAAAACTAACATAAACACATGAAACTAATGCATAAAATGTCCTGAAACACCTAGAACATTCTCTAAAACTTATCTAAATATGCAACTATCAAATACCCCCAAACTTAGAACTCTGATCGTCCCGAGCAAAGGGAAAACAAAACAAAAACTCATAATTAACATATCCCTTCTAAAATCACATTCTCACACAAATAATGACTTACTCAATCATTGTAAATACTTATATGGCCTAAAAGATTACACCAAAAAGAATATTCAATTCTAAGAAGAACTTCAAGAGTGCAGAGTTCTCCAGAATTTCAACCCAACTCTGACCAAGCTCCACCAGCGCGACCCTTAGAACGTTTAATGTGCCTTTTTTTTCTTTGTGGACTTGGCCATTTTTTTCTCATGTTCGACTTGAGTTCTTCATGCTTCCCTTTTGCATCTTCTTGAACATCTTTTCGTCATCCAAAACCATGATTAACACATCTAAATACCTACAAAACAAAACAAATCAAATCAATAACACCCTAAAACAATGAATGGATCAAATCATAAACTGACAAACAAAATGAATGCATAAAGACCCAAATTATCCTAAACTAACAATTGCATCAAAACTAACATAAACACATGAAACTAATGCATAAAATGTCCTGAAACACCTAGAACATTCTCTAAAACTTATCTAAATATGCAACTATCAAATACCCCCAAACTTAGAACTCTGATCGTCCCGAGCAAAGGGAAAACAAAACAAAAACTCATAATTAACATATCCCTTCTAAAATCACATTCTCACACAAATAATGACTTACTCAATCATTGTAAACACTTATATGGCCTAAAAGATTACACCAAAAAGAATATTCAATTCTAAGAAGAACTTCAAGAGTGCAGAGTTCTCCAGAATTTCAACCCAACTCTGACCAAGCTCCACCAGCGCGACCCTTAGAACGTTTAATGTGCTTTTTTTTTCTTTGTGGACTTGGCCATTTTTTTCTCATGTTCGACTTGAGTTCTTCATGCTTCCCTTTTGCATCTTCTTGAACATCTTTTCGTCATCCAAGACCATGATTAACACATCTAAATACCTACAAAACAAAACAAATGAAATCAATAACACCCTAAAACAATGAATGGATCAAATCATAAACTGACAAACAAAATGAATGCATAAAGACCCAAATTATCCTAAACTAACAATTGCATCAAAACTAACATAAACACATGAAACTAATGCATAAAATGTCCTGAAACACCTAGAACATTCTCTAAAACTTATCTAAATATGCAACTATCAAATACCCCCAAACATAGAACTCTGATCGTCCCGAGCAAAGGGAAAACAAAACAAAAACTCATAATTAACATATCCCTTCTAAAATCACATTCTCACACAAATAATGACTTACTCAATCATTGTAAACACTTATATGGCCTAAAAGATTACACCAAAAAGAATATTCAATTCTAAGAAGAACTTCAAGAGTGCAGAGTTCTCCATAATTTCAACCCAACTCTAACCAAGCTCCACCACCGCGACCCTTAGAACGTTTAATGTGGCTTTTTTTTTCGATGGACTTAGCCATTTTTTGCTCTTGTTCGACTTCGATTCTTCATGCTTCTCTTTTGCATCTTCTTGTACATGTTTTCGTCATCCGAAACCATGATTAACACATCTAAATACCTACAAAACAAAACAAATCAAATCAATAACACCCTAAAACAATGAATGGATCAAATCATAAACTGACAAACAAAATTAATGCATAAAGACCCAAATTATCCTAAACTAACAATTGCATCAAAACTAACATAAACACATGAAACTAATGCATAAAATGTCCTGAAACACCTAGAACATTCTCTAAAACTTATCTAAATATGCAACTATCAAATACCCCCAAACTTAGAACTCTAATCGTCCCGAGCAAAGGGAAAACAAAACAAAAACTCATAATTAACATATCCCTTCTAAAATCACATTCTCACACAAATAATGACTTACTCAATCATTGTAAACACTTATATGGCCTAAAAGATTACACCAAAAAGAATATTCAATTCTAAGAAGAACTTCAAGAGTGCAGAGTTCTCCAGAATTTCAACCCAACTCTGGCCAAGCTCCACCAGCGCGACCCTTAGAACGTTTAATGTGCCTTTTTTTTCTTTGTGGACTTGGCCATTTTTTTCTCATGTTCGACTTGAGTTCTTCATGCTTCCCTTTTGCATCTTCTTGAACATCTTTTCGTCATCCAAAACCATGATTAACACATCTAAATACCTACAAAACAAAACAAATCAAATCAATAACACCCTAAAACAATGAATGGATCAAATCATAAACTGACAAACAAAATTAATGCATAAAGACCCAAATTATCTTAAACTAACAATTGCATCAAAACTAACATAAACACATGAAACTAATGCATAAAATGTCCTGAAACACCTAGAACATTCTCTAAAACTTATCTAAATATGCAACTATCAAATACCCCAAAACTTAGAACTCTGATCGTCCCGAGCAAAGGGAAAACAAAACAAAAACTCATAATTAACATATCCCTTCTAAAATCACATTCTCACACAAATAATGACTTACTCAATCATTGTAAACACTTATATGGCCTAAAAGATTACACCAAAAAGAATATTCACTTCTAAGAAGAACTTCAAGAGTGTAGAGTTCTCCAGAATTTCAACCCAACTCTAACCAAGCTCCACCACCGCGACCCTTAGAACGTTTAATGTGGCTTTTTTTTTCTGTGGACTTAGCCATTTTTTGCTCTTGTTCGACTTCGATTCTTCATGCTTCTCTTTTGCATCTTCTTGTACATGTTTTCGTCAACCAAAACCATGATTAACACATCTAAATACCTACAAAACAAAACAAATCAAATCAATAACACACTAAAATAATGAAGGGATCAAATCATAAACTGACAAACAAAATTAATGCATAAAGACCCAAATTATCCTAAACTAACAATTGCATCAAAACTAACATAAACACATGAAACTAATGCATAAAATGTCCTGAAACACCTAGAACATTCTCTAAAACTTATCTAAATATGCAACTATCAAATACCCCCAAACTTAGAACTCTGATCGTCCCGAGCAAAGGGAAAACAAAACAAAAACTCATAATTAACATATCCCTTCTAAAATCACATTCTCACACAAATAATGACTTACTCAATCATTGTAAACACTTATATGGCCTAAAAGATTACACCAAAAAGAATATTCACTTCTAAGAAGAACTTCAAGAGTGTAGAGTTCTCCAGAATTTCAACCCAACTCTAACCAAGCTCCACCACCGCGACCCTTAGAACGTTTAATGTGGCTTTTTTTTTTTGTGGACTTAGCCATTTTTTGCTCTTGTTCGACTTGAGTTCTTAATGCTTCTCTTTCGCATCTTCTTGAACATCTTTTCGTCATCCAAAACCATGATTAACACATCTAAATACCTACAAAACAAAACAAATCAAATCAATAACACCCTAAAACAATGAATGGATCAAATCATAAACTGACAAACAAAATTAATGCATAAAGACCCAAATTATCTTAAACTAACAATTGCATCAAAACTAACATAAACACATGAAACTAATGCATAAAATGTCCTGAAACACCTAGAACATTCTCTAAAACTTATCTAAATATGCAACTATCAAATACCCCAAAACTTAGAACTCTGATCGTCCCGAGCAAAGGGAAAACAAAACAAAAACTCATAATTAACATATCCCTTCTAAAATCACATTCTCACACAAATAATGACTTACTCAATCATTGTAAACACTTATATGGCCTAAAAGATTACACCAAAAAGAATATTCAATTCTAAGAAGAACTTCAAGAGTGCGGAGTTCTCCAGAATTTCAACCCAACTCTGACCAAGCTCCACCAGCGCGACCCTTAGAACGTTTAATGTGCCTTTTTTTTCTTTGTGGACTTGGCCATTTTTTTCTCATGTTCGACTTGAGTTCTTCATGCTTCCCTTTTGCATCTTCTTGAACATCTTTTCGTCATCCAAAACCATGATTAACACATCTAAATACCTACAAAACAAAACAAATCAAATCAATAACACCCTAAAACAATGAATGGATCAAATCATAAACTGACAAACAAAATTAATGCATAAAGACCCAAATTATCTTAAACTAACAATTGCATCAAAACTAACATAAACACATGAAACTAATGCATAAAATGTCCTGAAACACCTAGAACATTCTCTAAAACTTATCTAAATATGCAACTATCAAATACCCCAAAACTTAGAACTCTGATCGTCCCGAGCAAAGGGAAAACAAAACAAAAACTCATAATTAACATATCCCTTCTAAAATCACATTCTCACACAAATAATGACTTACTCAATCATTGTAACACTTATATGGCCTAAAAGATTACACCAAAAAGAATATTCAATTCTAAGAAGAACTTCAAGAGTGTAGAGTTCTCCAGATTTTCAACCCAACTCTGACCAAGCTCCACCAGCGCGACCCTTAGAACGTTTAATGTGCCTTTTTTTTCTTTGTGGACTTGGCCATTTTTTTCTCATGTTCGACTTGAGTTCTTCATGCTTCTCTTTTGCATCTTCTTGAACATCTTTTCGTCATCCAAAACCATGATTAACACATCTAAATACCTACAAAACAAAACAAATCAAATCAATAACACCCTAAAACAATGAATGGATCAAATCATAAACTGACAAACAAAATTAATGCATAAAGACCCAAATTATCCTAAACTAACAATTGCATCAAAACTAACATAAACACATGAAACTAATGCATAAAATGTCCTGAAACACCTAGAACATTCCTTAAAACTTAACTAAATATGCGACTATCAAATACCCCCAAACTTAGAACTCTGATCGTCCCGAGCAAAGGGAAAACAAAACAAAAACTCATAATTAACATATCCCTTCAAAAATCACATTCTCACACAAATAATGACTTACTCAATCATTGTAAACACTTATATGGCCTAAAAGATTACACCAAAAAGAATATTCACTTCTAAGAAGAACTTCAAGAGTGTAGAGTTCTCCAGAATTTCAACCCAACTCTAACCAAGCTCCACCACCGCGACCCTTAGAACGTTTAATGTGCCTTTTTTTTCTTTGTGGACTTGGCCATTTTTTTCTCATGTTCGACTTGAGTTCTTCATGCTTCCCTTTTGCATCTTCTTGAACATCTTTTCGTCATCCAAAACCATGATTAACACATCTAAATACCTACAAAACAAAACAAATCAAATCAATAACACCCTAAAACAATGAATGGATCAAATCATAAACTGACAAACAAAATTAATGCATAAAGACCCAAATTATCCTAAACTAACAATTGCATCAAAACTAGCATAAACACATGAAACTAATGCATAAAATGTCCTGAAACACCTAGAACATTCTCTAAAACTTATCTAAATATGCAACTATCGAATACCCCCAAACTTAGAACTCTGATCGTCCCGAGCAAAGGGAAAACAAAACAAAAACTCATAATTAACATATCCCTTCTAAAATCACATTCTCACACAAATAATGACTTACTCAATCATTGTAACACTTATATGGCCTAAAAGATTACACCAAAAAGAATATTCTATTCTAAGAAGAACTTCAAGAGTGTAGAGTTCTCCAGATTTTCAACCCAACTCTGACCAAGCTCCACCAGCGCGACCCTTAGAACGTTTAATGTGCCTTTTTTTTCTTTGTGGACTTGGCCATTTTTTTCTCATGTTCGACTTGAGTTCTTCATGCTTCTCTTTTGCATCTTCTTGAACATCTTTTCGTCATCCAAAACCATGATTAACACATCTAAATACCTACAAAACAAAACAAATCAAATCAATAACACCCTAAAACAATGAATGGGTCAAATCATAAACTGACAAACAAAATTAATGCATAAAGACCCAAATTATCCTAAACTAACAATTGCATCAAAACTAACATAAACACATGAAACTAATGCCTAAAATGTCCTGAAACACCTAGAACATTCCTTAAAACTTAACTAAATATGCGACTATCAAATACCCCCAAACATAGAACTCTGATCGCCCCGAGCAAAGGGAAAACAAAACAAAAACTCATAATTAACATATCCCTTCTAAAATCACATTCTCACACAAATAATGACTTACTCAATCATTGTAAACACTTATATGGCCTAAAAGATTACACCAAAAAGAATATTCACTTCTAAGAAGAACTTCAAGAGTGTAGAGTTCTCCAGAATTTCAACCCAACTCTAACCAAGCTCCACCACCGCGACCCTTAGAACGTTTAATGTGGCTTTTTTTTTCTGTGGACTTAGCCATTTTTTGCTCTTGTTCGACTTGAGTTCTTCATGCTTCTCTTTCGCATCTTCTTGAACATCTTTTCGTCATCCAAAACCATGATTAACACATCTAAATACCTACAAAACAAAACAAATCAAATCAATAACACCCTAAAACAATGAATGGATCAAATCATAAACTGACAAACAAAATTAATGCATAAAGACCCAAATTATCCTAAACTAACAATTGCATCAAAACTAACATAAACACATGAATCTAATGCATAAAATGTCCTGAAACACCTAGAACATTCTCTAAAACTTATCTAAATATGCAACTATCAAATACCCCCAAACTTAGAAATCTAATCGTCCCGAGCAAAGGGAAAACAAAACAAAAACTCATAATTAACATATACCTTCTAAAATCACATTCTCACACAAATAATGACTTACTCAATCATTGTAAACACTTATATGGCCTAAAAGATTACACCAAAAAGAATATTCAATTCTAAGAAGAACTTCAAGAGTGCAGAGTTCTCCAGAATTTCAACCCAACTCTGACCAAGCTCCACCAGCGCGACCCTTAGAACGTTTAATGTGCCTTTTTTTTCTTTGTGGACTTGGCCATTTTTTTCTCATGTTCGACTTGAGTTCTTCATGCTTCCCTTTTGCATCTTCTTGAACATCTTTTCGTCATCCAAAACCATGATTAACACATCTAAATACCTACAAAACAAAACAAATCAAATCAATAACACCCTAAAACAATGAATGGATCAAATCATAAACTGACAAACAAAATTAATGCATAAAGACCCAAATTATCTTAAACTAACAATTGCATCAAAACTAACATAAACACATGAAACTAATGCATAAAATGTCCTGAAACACCTAGAACATTCTCTAAAACTTATCTAAATATGCAACTATCAAATACCCCAAAACTTAGAACTCTGATCGTCCCGAGCAAAGGGAAAACAAAACAAAAACTCATAATTAACATATCCCTTCTAAAATCACATTCTCACACAAATAATGACTTACTCAATCATTGTAACACTTATATGGCCTAAAAGATTACACCAAAAAGAATATTCAATTCTAAGAAGAACTTCAAGAGTGTAGAGTTTTCCAGATTTTCAACCCAACTCTGACCAAGCTCCACCAGCGCGACCCTTAGAACGTTTAATGTGCCTTTTTTTTCTTTGTGGACTTGGCCATTTTTTTCTCATGTTCGACTTGAGTTCTTCATGCTTCTCTTTTGCATCTTCTTGAACATCTTTTCGTCATCCAAAACCATGATTAACACATCTAAATACCTACAAAACAAAACAAATCAAATCAATAACACCCTAAAACAATGAATGGATCAAATCATAAACTGACAAACAAAATTAATGCATAAAGACCCAAATTATCCTAAACTAACAATTGCATCAAAACTAACATAAACACATGAAACTAATGCATAAAATGTCCTGAAACACCTAGAACATTCCTTAAAACTTAACTAAATATGCGACTATCAAATACCCCCAAACTTAGAACTCTGATCGTCCCGAGCAAAGGGAAAACAAAACAAAAACTCATAATTAACATATCCCTTCAAAAATCACATTCTCACACAAATAATGACTTACTCAATCATTGTAAACACTTATATGGCCTAAAAGATTACACCAAAAAGAATATTCAATTCTAAGAAGAACTTCAAGAGTGTAGAGTTCTCCAGAATTTCAACCCAACTCTAACCAAGCTCCACCACCGCGACCCTTAGAACGTTTAATGTGCCTTTTTTTTCTTTGTGGACTTGGCCATTTTTTTCTCATGTTCGACTTGAGTTCTTCATGCTTCCCTTTTGCATCTTCTTGAACATCTTTTCGTCATCCAAAACCATGATTAACACATCTAAATACCTACAAAACAAAACAAATCAAATCAATAACACCCTAAAACAATGAATGGATCAAATCATAAACTGACAAACAAAATTAATGCATAAAGACCCAAATTATCCTAAACTAACAATTGCATCAAAACTAACATAAACACATGAAACTAATGCATAAAATGTCCTGAAACACCTAGAACATTCTCTAAAACTTATCTAAATATGCAACTATCAAATACCCCCAAACTTAGAACTCTAATCGTCCCGAGCAAAGGGAAAACAAAACAAAAACTCATAATTAACATATCCCTTCTAAAATCACATTCTCACACAAATAATGACTTACTCAATCATTGTAAACACTTATATGGCCTAAAAGATTACACCAAAAAGAATATTCAATTCTAAGAAGAACTTCAAGAGTGTAGAGTTCTCCAGAATTTCAACCCAACTCTGACCAAGCTCCACCAGCGCGACCCTTAGAACGTTTAATGTGCCTTTTTTTTCTTTGTGGACTTGGCCATTTTTTTCTCATGTTCGACTTGAGTTCTTCATGCTTCCCTTTTGCATCTTCTTGAACATCTTTTCGTCATCCAAAACCATGATTAACACATCTAAATACCTACAAAACAAAACAAATCAAATCAATAACACCCTAAAACAATGAATGGATCAAATCATAAACTGACAAACAAAATTAATGCATAAAGACCCAAATTATCCTAAACTAACAATTGCATCAAAACTAACATAAACACATGAAACTAATGCATAAAATGTCCTGAAACACCTAGAACATTCTCTAAAACTTATCTAAATATGCAACTATCAAATACCCCAAAACTTAGAACTCTGATCGTCCCGAGCAAAGGGAAAACAAAACAAAAACACATAATTAACATATCCCTTCTAAAATCACATTCTCACACAAATAATGACTTACTCAATCATTGTAACACTTATATGGCCTAAAAGATTACTCCAAAAAGAATATTCAATTCTAAGAAGAACTTCAAGAGTGTAGAGTTCTCCAGATTTTCAACCCAACTCTGACCAAGCTCCACCAGCGCGACCCTTAGAACGTTTAATGTGCCTTTTTTTTCTTTGTGGACTTGGCCATTTTTTCTCATGTTCGACTTGAGTTCTTCATGCTTCTCTTTTGCATCTTCTTGAACATCTTTTCGTCATCCAAAACCATGATTAACACATCTAAATACCTACAAAACAAAACAAATCAAATCAATAACACCCTAAAACAATGAATGGATCAAATCATAAACTGACAAACAAAATTAATGCATAAAGACCCAAATTATCCTAAACTAACAATTGCATCAAAACTAACATAAACACATGAAACTAATGCATAAAATGTCCTGAAACACCTAGAACATTCTCTAAAACTTATCTAAATATGCAACTATCAAATACCCCCAAACTTAGAACTCTAATCGTCCCGAGCAAAGGGAAAACAAAACAAAAACTCATAATTAACATATCCTTTCTAAAATCACATTCTCACACAAATAATGACTTACTCAATCATTGTAAACACTTATATGGCCTAAAAGATTACACCAAAAAGAATATTCAATTCTAAGAAGAACTTCAAGAGTGCAGAGTTCTCCAGAATTTCAACCCAACTCTGACCAAGCTCCACCAGCGCGACCCTTAGAACGTTTAATGTGCCTTTTTTTTCTTTGTGGACTTGGCCATTTTTTTCTCATGTTCGACTTGAGTTCTTCATGCTTCCCTTTTGCATCTTCTTGAACATCTTTTCGTCATCCAAAACCATGATTAACACATCTAAATACCTACAAAACAAAACAAATCAAATCAATAACACCCTAAAACAATGAATGGATCAAATCATAAACTGACAAACAAAATTAATGCATAAATACCCAAATTATCCTAAACTAACAATTGCATCAAAACTAGCATAAACACATGAAACTAATGCATAAAATGTCCTGAAACACCTAGAACATTCTCTAAAACTTATCTAAATATGCAACTATCAAATACCCCCAAACTTAGAACTCTGATCGTCCCGAGCAAAGGGAAAACAAAACAAAAACTCAAATTAACATATCCCTTCTAAAATCACATTCTCACACAAATAATGACTTACTCAATCATTGTAAACACTTATATGGCCTAAAAGATTACACCAAAAAGAATATTCAATTCTAAGAAGAACTTCAAGAGTGCAGAGTTCTCCAGATTTTCAACCCAACTCTGACCAAGCTCCACCAGCGCGACCCTTAGAACGTTTAATGTGCCTTTTTTTTCTTTGTGGACTTGGCCATTTTTTCTCATGTTCGACTTGAGTTCTTCATGCTTCTCTTTTGCATCTTCTTGAACATCTTTTCGTCATCCAAAACCATGATTAACACATCTAAATACCTACAAAACAAAACAAATCAAATCAATAACACCCTAAAACAATGAATGGATCAAATCATAAACTGACAAACAAAATTAATGCATAAAGACCCAAATTATCCTAAACTAACAATTGCATCAAAACTAACATAAACACATGAAACTAATGCATAAAATGTCCTGAAACACCTAGAACATTCCTTAAAACTTAACTAAATATGCGACTATCAAATACCCCCAAACTTAGAACTCTGATCGTCCTGAGCAAAGGGAAAACAAAACAAAAACTCATAATTAACATATCCCTTCAAAAATCACATTCTCACACAAATAATGACTTACTCAATCATTGTAAACACTTATATGGCCTAAAAGATTTCACCAAAAAGAATATTCACTTCTAAGAAGAACTTCAAGAGTGTAGAGTTCTCCAGAATTTCAACCCAACTCTAACCAAGCTCCACCACCGCGACCCTTAGAACGTTTAATGTGCCTTTTTTTTCTTTGTGGACTTGGCCATTTTTTTCTCATGTTCGACTTGAGTTCTTCATGCTTCCCTTTTGCATCTTCTTGAACATCTTTTCGTCATCCAAAACCATGATTAACACATCTAAATACCTACAAAACAAAACAAATCAAATCAATAACACCCTAAAACAATGAATGGATCAAATCATAAACTGACAAACAAAATTAATGCATAAAGACCCAAATTATCCTAAACTAACAATTGCATCAAAACTAGCATAAACGCATGAAACTAATGCATAAAATGTCCTGAAACACCTAGAACATTCTCTAAAACTTATCTAAATATGCAACTATCAAATACCCCCAAACTTAGAACTCTGATCGTCCCGAGCAAAGGGAAAACAAAACAAAAACTCAAATTAACATATCCCTTCTAAAATCACATTCTCACACAAATAATGACTTACTCAATCATTGTAACACTTATATGGCCTAAAAGATTACACCAAAAAGAATATTCTATTCTAAGAAAAACTTCAAGAGTGTAGAGTTCTCCAGATTTTCAACCCAACTCTGACCAAGCTCCACCAGCGCGACCCTTAGAACGTTTAATGTGCCTTTTTTTTCTTTGTGGACTTGGCCATTTTTTTCTCATGTTCGACTTGAGTTCTTCATGCTTCTCTTTTGCATCTTCTTGAACATCTTTTCGTCATCCAAAACCATGATTAACACATCTAAATACCTACAAAACAAAACAAATCAAATCAATAACACCCTAAAACAATGAATGGGTCAAATCATAAACTGACAAACAAAATTAATGCATAAAGACCCAAATTATCCTAAACTAACAATTGCATCAAAACTAACATAAACACATGAAACTAATGCATAAAATGTCCTGAAACACCTAGAACATTCCTTAAAACTTAACTAAATATGCGACTATCAAATACCCCCAAACATAGAACTCCGATCGCCCCGAGCAAAGGGAAAACAAAACAAAAACTCATAATTAACATATCCCTTCTAAAATCACATTGTCACACAAATAATGACTTACTCAATCATTGTAAACACTTATATGGCCTAAAAGATTACACCAAAAAGAATATTCACTTCTAAGAAGAACTTCAAGAGTGTAGAGTTCTCCAGAATTTCAACCCAACTCTAACCAAGCTCCACCACCGCGACCCTTAGAACGTTTAATGTGGCTTTTTTTTTCTGTGGACTTAGCCATTTTTTGCTCTTGTTCGACTTGAGTTCTTCATGCTTCTCTTTCGCATCTTCTTGAACATCTTTTCGTCATCCAAAACCATGATTAACACATCTAAATACCTACAAAACAAAACAAATCAAATCAATAACACCCTAAAACAATGAATGGATCAAATCATAAACTGACAAACAAAATGAATGCATAAAGACCCAAATTATCCTAAACTAACAATTGCATCAAAACTAACATAAACACATGAAACTAATGCATAAAATGTCCTGAAACACCTAGAACATTCTCTAAAACTTATCTAAATATGCAACTATCAAATACCCCCAAACTTAGAACTCTGATCGTCCCGAGCAAAGGGAAAACAAAACAAAAACTCATAATTAACATATCCCTTCTAAAATCACATTCTCACACAAATAATGACTTACTCAATCATTGTAAACACTTATATGGCCTAAAAGATTACACATAAAAGAATATTCACTTCTAAGAAGAACTTCAAGAGTGTAGAGTTCTCCAGAATTTCAACCCAACTCTAACCAAGCTCCACCACCGCGACCCTTAGAACGTTTAATGTGGCTTTTTTTTCTGTGGACTTGGCCATTTTTTGCTCTTGTTCGACTTCGATTCTTCATGCTTCTCTTTTCCATCTTCTTGTACATGTTTTCGTCATCCAAAACCATGATTAACACATCTAAATACCTAGAAAACAAAACAAATCAAATCAATAACACACTAAAATAATGAATGGATCAAATCATAAACTGACAAACAAAATTAATGCATAAAGACCCAAATTATCCTAAACTAACAATTGCATCAAAACTAACATAAACACATGAAACTAATGAATAAAATGTCCTAAAACACGTAGAACATTCTCTAAAACTTATCTAAATATGCAACTATCAAATACCCCCAAACTTAGAACTCTGATCGTCCCAAGCAAAGGGAAAACAAAACAAAAACTCATAATTAACATATCCCTTCTAAAATCACATTCTCACACAAATAATGACTTACTCAATCATTGTAAACACTTATATGGCCTAAAAGATTACACCAAAAAGAATATTCTATTCTAAGAAGAACTTCAAGAGTGTAGAGTTCTCCAGAATTTCAACCCAACTCTGACCAAGCTCCACCAGCGCGACCCTTAGAACGTTTAATGTGCCTTTTTTTTCTCTGTGGACTTAGCCATTTTTTGCTCATGTTCAACTTGAGTTCTTCATGCTTCTCTTTTGCATCTTCTTGAACATCTTCTCGTCATCCAAAACCATGATTAACACATCTAAATACCTACAAAACAAAACAAATCAAATCAATAACACCCTCAAACAATGAATGGATTAAATCATAAACTGACAAACCAAATTAATGCATAAAAACCCAAATTATCCTAAACTAACAATTGCATCAAAACTAATATAAACACATGAAACTAATGCATAAAATGTCCTGAAACACCTAGAACATTCCTTAAAACTTAACTAAATATGCGACTATCAAATACCCCCAAACTTAGAACTCTGATCGTCCCGAGCAAAGGGAAAACAAAACAAAAACTCATAATTAACATATCCCTTCAAAAATCACATTCTCACACAAATAATGACTTACTCAATCATTGTAAACACTTATATGGCCTAAAAGATTACACCAAAAAGAATATTCACTTCTAAGAAGAACTTCAAGAGTGTAGAGTTCTCCAGAATTTCAACCCAACTCTAACCAAGCTCCACCACCGCGACCCTTAGAACGTTTAATGTGGCTTTTTTTTTCTGTGGACTTAGCCATTTTTTGCTCTTGTTCGACTTGAGTTCTTCATGCTTCTCTTTCGCATCTTCTTGAACATCTTTTCGTCATCCAAAACCATGATTAACACATCTAAATACCTACAAAACAAAACAAATCAAATCAATAACACCCTAAAACAATGAATGGATCAAATCATAAACTGACAAACAAAATGAATGCATAAAGACCCAAATTATCCTAAACTAACAATTGCATCAAAACTAACATAAACACATGAAACTAATGCATAAAATGTCCTGAAACACCTAGAACATTCCTTAAAACTTAACTAAATATGCGACTATCAAATACCCCCAAACATAGAACTCTGATCGCCCCGAGCAAAGGGAAAACAAAACAAAAACTCATAATTAACATATCCCTTCTAAAATCACATTGTCACACAAATAATGACTTACTCAATCATTGTAAACACTTATATGGCCTAAAAGATTACACCAAAAAGAATATTCACTTCTAAGAAGAACTTCAAGAGTGTAGAGTTCTCCAGAATTTCAACCCAACTCTAACCAAGCTCCACCACCGCGACCCTTAGAACGTTTAATGTGGCTTTTTTTTTCTGTGGACTTAGCCATTTTTTGCTCTTGTTCGACTTGAGTTCTTCATGCTTCTCTTTCGCATCTTCTTGAACATCTTTTCGTCATCCAAAACCATGATTAACACATCTAAATACCTACAAAACAAAACAAATCAAATCAATAACACCCTAAAACAATGAATGGATCAAATCATAAACTGACAAACAAAATGAATGCATAAAGACCCAAATTATCCTAAACTAACAATTGCATCAAAACTAACATAAACACATGAAACTAATGCATAAAATGTCCTGAAACACCTAGAACATTCTCTAAAACTTATCTAAATATGCAACTATCAAATACCCCCAAACTTAGAACTCTGATCGTCCCGAGCAAAGGGAAAACAAAACAAAAACTCATAATTAACATATCCCTTCTAAAATCACATTCTCACACAAATAATGACTTACTCAATCATTGTAAACACTTATATGGCCTAAAAGATTACACATAAAAGAATATTCACTTCTAAGAAGAACTTCAAGAGTGTAGAGTTCTCCAGAATTTCAACCCAACTCTAACCAAGCTCCACCACCGCGACCCTTAGAACGTTTAATGTGGCTTTTTTTTCTGTGGACTTGGCCATTTTTTGCTCTTGTTCGACTTCGATTCTTCATGCTTCTCTTTTCCATCTTCTTGTACATGTTTTCGTCATCCAAAACCATGATTAACACATCTAAATACCTAGAAAACAAAACAAATCAAATCAATAACACACTAAAATAATGAATGGATCAAATCATAAACTGACAAACAAAATTAATGCATAAAGACCCAAATTATCCTAAACTAACAATTGCATCAAAACTAACATAAACACATGAAACTAATGAATAAAATGTCCTAAAACACGTAGAACATTCTCTAAAACTTATCTAAATATGCAACTATCAAATACCCCCAAACTTAGAACTCTGATCGTCCCAAGCAAAGGGAAAACAAAACAAAAACTCATAATTAACATATCCCTTCTAAAATCACATTCTCACACAAATAATGACTTACTCAATCATTGTAAACACTTATATGGCCTAAAAGATTACACCAAAAAGAATATTCTATTCTAAGAAGAACTTCAAGAGTGTAGAGTTCTCCAGAATTTCAACCCAACTCTGACCAAGCTCCACCAGCGCGACCCTTAGAACGTTTAATGTGCCTTTTTTTTCTCTGTGGACTTAGCCATTTTTTGCTCATGTTCAACTTGAGTTCTTCATGCTTCACTTTTGCATCTTCTTGAACATCTTCTCGTCATCCAAAACCATGATTAACACATCTAAATACCTACAAAACAAAACAAATCAAATCAATAACACCCTGAAACAATGAATGGATTAAATCATAAACTGACAAACCAAATTAATGCATAAAAACCCAAATTATCCTAAACTAACAATTGCATCAAAACTAATATAAACACATGAAACTAATGCATAAAACGTCCTGAAACACCTAGAACATTCTCTAAAACTTATCTAAATATGCAACTATCAAATACCCCCAAACTTAGAACTCTGATCGTCCCGAGCAAAGGGAAAACAAAACAAAAACTCATAATTAACATATCCCTTCTAAAATCACATTCTCACACAAATAATGACTTACTCAATCATTGTAAACACTTATATGGCCTAAAAGATTACACCAAAAAGAATATTCACTTCAAAGAAGAAGTTCAAGAGTGTAGAGTTCTCCAGAATTTCAACCCAATTCTAACCAAGCTCCACCACCGCGACCCTTAGAACGTTTAATGTGCCTTTTTTTTCTTTGTGGACTTGGCCATTTTTTCTCATGTTCGACTTGAGTTCTTCATGCTTCTCTTTTGCATCTTCTTGAACATCTTTTTGTCATCCAAAACCATGATTAACACATCTAAATACCTACAAAACAAAACAAATCAAATCAATAACACCCTAAAACAATGAATGGATCAAATCATAAACTGACAAACAAAATTAATGCATAAAGACCCAAATTATCCTAAACTAACAATTGCATCAAAACTAACATAAACACATGAAACTAATGCATAAAATGTCCTGAAACACCTAGAACATTCCTTAAAACTTAACTAAATATGCGACTATCAAATACCCCCAAACTTAGAACTCTGATCGTCCCGAGCAAAGGGAAAACAAAACAAAAACTCATAATTAACATATCCCTTCTAAAATCACATTGTCACACAAATAATGACTTACTCAATCATTGTAAACACTTATATGGCCTAAAAGATTACACCAAAAAGAATATTCACTTCTAAGAAGAACTTCAAGAGTGTAGAGTTCTCCAGAATTTCAACCCAACTCTAACCAAGCTCCACCACCGCGACCCTTAGAACGTTTAATGTGCCTTTTTTTTCTTTGTGGACTTGGCCATTTTTTTCTCATGTTCGACTTGAGTTCTTCATGCTTCCCTTTTGCATCTTCTTGAACATCTTTTCGTCATCCAAAACCATGATTAACACATCTAAATACCTACAAAACAAAACAAATCAAATCAATAACACCCTAAAACAATGAATGGATCAAATCATAAACTGACAAACAAAATTAATGCATAAAGACCCAAATTATCCTAAACTAACAATTGCATCAAAACTAGCATAAACACATGAAACTAATGCATAAAATGTCCTGAAACACCTAGAACATTCTCTAAAACTTATCTAAATATGCAACTATCAAATACCCCCAAACTTAGAACTCTGATCGTCCCGAGCAAAGGGAAAACAAAACAAAAACTCATAATTAACATATCCCTTCTAAAATCACATTCTCACACAAATAATGACTTACTCAATCATTGTAACACTTATATGGCCTAAAAGATTACACCAAAAAGAATATTCTATTCTAAGAAGAACTTCAAGAGTGTAGAGTTCTCCAGATTTTCAACCCAACTCTAACCAAGCTCCACCACCGCGACCCTTAGAACGTTTAATGTGGCTTTTTTTTTCTGTGGACTTAGCCATTTTTTGCTCTTGTTCGACTTGAGTTCTTCATGCTTCTCTTTCGCATCTTCTTGAACATCTTTTCGTCATCCAAAACCATGATTAACACATCTAAATACCTACAAAACAAAACAAATCAAATCAATAACACCCTAAAACAATGAATGGATCAAATCATAAACTGACAAACAAAATGAATGCATAAAGACCCAAATTATCCTAAACTAACAATTGCATCAAAACTAACATAAACACATGAAACTAATGCATAAAATGTCCTGAAACACCTAGAACATTCTCTAAAACTTATCTAAATATGCAACTATCAAATACCCCCAAACTTAGAACTCTGATCGTCCCGAGCAAAGGGAAAACAAAACAAAAACTCATAATTAACATATCCCTTCTAAAATCACATTCTCACACAAATAATGACTTACTCAATCATTGTAAACACTTATATGGCCTAAAAGATTACACATAAAAGAATATTCACTTCTAAGAAGAACTTCAAGAGTGTAGAGTTCTCCAGAATTTCAACCCAACTCTAACCAAGCTCCACCACCGCGACCCTTAGAACGTTTAATGTGGCTTTTTTTTCTGTGGACTTGGCCATTTTTTGCTCTTGTTCGACTTCGATTCTTCATGCTTCTCTTTTCCATCTTCTTGTACATGTTTTCGTCATCCAAAACCATGATTAACACATCTAAATACCTAGAAAACAAAACAAATCAAATCAATAACACACTAAAATAATGAATGGATCAAATCATAAACTGACAAACAAAATTAATGCATAAAGACCCAAATTATCCTAAACTAACAATTGCATCAAAACTAACATAAACACATGAAACTAATGAATAAAATGTCCTAAAACACGTAGAACATTCTCTAAAACTTATCTAAATATGCAACTATCAAATACCCCCAAACTTAGAACTCTAATCGTCCCGAGCAAAGGGAAAACAAAACAAAAACTCATAATTAACATATCCTTTCTAAAATCACATTCTCACACAAATAATGACTTACTCAATCATTGTAAACACTTATATGGCCTAAAAGATTACACCAAAAAGAATATTCAATTCTAAGAAGAACTTCAAGAGTGCAGAGTTCTCCAGAATTTCAACCCAACTCTGACCAAGCTCCACCAGCGCGACCCTTAGAACGTTTAATGTGCCTTTTTTTTCTTTGTGGACTTGGCCATTTTTTTCTCATGTTCGACTTGAGTTCTTCATGCTTCCCTTTTGCATCTTCTTGAACATCTTTTCGTCATCCAAAACCATGATTAACACATCTAAATACCTACAAAACAAAACAAATCAAATCAATAACACCCTAAAACAATGAATGGATCAAATCATAAACTGACAAACAAAATTAATGCATAAATACCCAAATTATCCTAAACTAACAATTGCATCAAAACTAGCATAAACACATGAAACTAATGCATAAAATGTCCTGAAACACCTAGAACATTCTCTAAAACTTATCTAAATATGCAACTATCAAATACCCCCAAACTTAGAACTCTGATCGTCCCGAGCAAAGGGAAAACAAAACAAAAACTCAAATTAACATATCCCTTCTAAAATCACATTCTCACACAAATAATGACTTACTCAATCATTGTAAACACTTATATGGCCTAAAAGATTACACCAAAAAGAATATTCAATTCTAAGAAGAACTTCAAGAGTGCAGAGTTCTCCAGATTTTCAACCCAACTCTGACCAAGCTCCACCAGCGCGACCCTTAGAACGTTTAATGTGCCTTTTTTTTCTTTGTGGACTTGGCCATTTTTTCTCATGTTCGACTTGAGTTCTTCATGCTTCTCTTTTGCATCTTCTTGAACATCTTTTCGTCATCCAAAACCATGATTAACACATCTAAATACCTACAAAACAAAACAAATCAAATCAATAACACCCTAAAACAATGAATGGATCAAATCATAAACTGACAAACAAAATTAATGCATAAAGACCCAAATTATCCTAAACTAACAATTGCATCAAAACTAACATAAACACATGAAACTAATGCATAAAATGTCCTGAAACACCTAGAACATTCCTTAAAACTTAACTAAATATGCGACTATCAAATACCCCCAAACTTAGAACTCTGATCGTCCTGAGCAAAGGGAAAACAAAACAAAAACTCATAATTAACATATCCCTTCAAAAATCACATTCTCACACAAATAATGACTTACTCAATCATTGTAAACACTTATATGGCCTAAAAGATTTCACCAAAAAGAATATTCACTTCTAAGAAGAACTTCAAGAGTGTAGAGTTCTCCAGAATTTCAACCCAACTCTAACCAAGCTCCACCACCGCGACCCTTAGAACGTTTAATGTGCCTTTTTTTTCTTTGTGGACTTGGCCATTTTTTTCTCATGTTCGACTTGAGTTCTTCATGCTTCCCTTTTGCATCTTCTTGAACATCTTTTCGTCATCCAAAACCATGATTAACACATCTAAATACCTACAAAACAAAACAAATCAAATCAATAACACCCTAAAACAATGAATGGATCAAATCATAAACTGACAAACAAAATTAATGCATAAAGACCCAAATTATCCTAAACTAACAATTGCATCAAAACTAGCATAAACGCATGAAACTAATGCATAAAATGTCCTGAAACACCTAGAACATTCTCTAAAACTTATCTAAATATGCAACTATCAAATACCCCCAAACTTAGAACTCTGATCGTCCCGAGCAAAGGGAAAACAAAACAAAAACTCAAATTAACATATCCCTTCTAAAATCACATTCTCACACAAATAATGACTTACTCAATCATTGTAACACTTATATGGCCTAAAAGATTACACCAAAAAGAATATTCTATTCTAAGAAAAACTTCAAGAGTGTAGAGTTCTCCAGATTTTCAACCCAACTCTGACCAAGCTCCACCAGCGCGACCCTTAGAACGTTTAATGTGCCTTTTTTTTCTTTGTGGACTTGGCCATTTTTTTCTCATGTTCGACTTGAGTTCTTCATGCTTCTCTTTTGCATCTTCTTGAACATCTTTTCGTCATCCAAAACCATGATTAACACATCTAAATACCTACAAAACAAAACAAATCAAATCAATAACACCCTAAAACAATGAATGGGTCAAATCATAAACTGACAAACAAAATTAATGCATAAAGACCCAAATTATCCTAAACTAACATTTGCATCAAAACTAACATAAACACATGAAACTAATGCATAAAATGTCCTGAAACACCTAGAACATTCCTTAAAACTTAACTAAATATGCGACTATCAAATACCCCCAAACATAGAACTCCGATCGCCCCGAGCAAAGGGAAAACAAAACAAAAACTCATAATTAACATATCCCTTCTAAAATCACATTGTCACACAAATAATGACTTACTCAATCATTGTAAACACTTATATGGCCTAAAAGATTACACCAAAAAGAATATTCACTTCTAAGAAGAACTTCAAGAGTGTAGAGTTCTCCAGAATTTCAACCCAACTCTAACCAAGCTCCACCACCGCGACCCTTAGAACGTTTAATGTGGCTTTTTTTTTCTGTGGACTTAGCCATTTTTTGCTCTTGTTCGACTTGAGTTCTTCATGCTTCTCTTTCGCATCTTCTTGAACATCTTTTCGTCATCCAAAACCATGATTAACACATCTAAATACCTACAAAACAAAACAAATCAAATCAATAACACCCTAAAACAATGAATGGATCAAATCATAAACTGACAAACAAAATGAATGCATAAAGACCCAAATTATCCTAAACTAACAATTGCATCAAAACTAACATAAACACATGAAACTAATGCATAAAATGTCCTGAAACACCTAGAACATTCTCTAAAACTTATCTAAATATGCAACTATCAAATACCCCCAAACTTAGAACTCTGATCGTCCCGAGCAAAGGGAAAACAAAACAAAAACTCATAATTAACATATCCCTTCTAAAATCACATTCTCACACAAATAATGACTTACTCAATCATTGTAAACACTTATATGGCCTAAAAGATTACACATAAAAGAATATTCACTTCTAAGAAGAACTTCAAGAGTGTAGAGTTCTCCAGAATTTCAACCCAACTCTAACCAAGCTCCACCACCGCGACCCTTAGAACGTTTAATGTGGCTTTTTTTTCTGTGGACTTGGCCATTTTTTGCTCTTGTTCGACTTCGATTCTTCATGCTTCTCTTTTCCATCTTCTTGTACATGTTTTCGTCATCCAAAACCATGATTAACACATCTAAATACCTAGAAAACAAAACAAATCAAATCAATAACACACTAAAATAATGAATGGATCAAATCATAAACTGACAAACAAAATTAATGCATAAAGACCCAAATTATCCTAAACTAACAATTGCATCAAAACTAACATAAACACATGAAACTAATGAATAAAATGTCCTAAAACACGTAGAACATTCTCTAAAACTTATCTAAATATGCAACTATCAAATACCCCCAAACTTAGAACTCTGATCGTCCCAAGCAAAGGGAAAACAAAACAAAAACTCATAATTAACATATCCCTTCTAAAATCACATTCTCACACAAATAATGACTTACTCAATCATTGTAAACACTTATATGGCCTAAAAGATTACACCAAAAAGAATATTCTATTCTAAGAAGAACTTCAAGAGTGTAGAGTTCTCCAGAATTTCAACCCAACTCTGACCAAGCTCCACCAGCGCGACCCTTAGAACGTTTAATGTGCCTTTTTTTTCTCTGTGGACTTAGCCATTTTTTGCTCATGTTCAACTTGAGTTCTTCATGCTTCTCTTTTGCATCTTCTTGAACATCTTCTTGTCATCCAAAACCATGATTAACACATCTAAATACCTACAAAACAAAACAAATCAAATCAATAACACCCTCAAACAATGAATGGATTAAATCATAAACTGACAAACCAAATTAATGCATAAAAACCCAAATTATCCTAAACTAACAATTGCATCAAAACTAATATAAACACATGAAACTAATGCATAAAATGTCCTGAAACACCTAGAACATTCCTTAAAACTTAACTAAATATGCGACTATCAAATACCCCCAAACTTAGAACTCTGATCGTCCCGAGCAAAGGGAAAACAAAACAAAAACTCATAATTAACATATCCCTTCAAAAATCACATTCTCACACAAATAATGACTTACTCAATCATTGTAAACACTTATATGGCCTAAAAGATTACACCAAAAAGAATATTCACTTCTAAGAAGAACTTCAAGAGTGTAGAGTTCTCCAGAATTTCAACCCAACTCTAACCAAGCTCCACCACCGCGACCCTTAGAACGTTTAATGTGGCTTTTTTTTCTGTGGACTTAGCCATTTTTTGCTCTTGTTCGACTTGAGTTCTTCATGCTTCTCTTTCGCATCTTCTTGAACATCTTTTCGTCATCCAAAACCATGATTAACACATCTAAATACCTACAAAACAAAACAAATCAAATCAATAACACCCTAAAACAATGAATGGATCAAATCATAAACTGACAAACAAAATGAATGCATAAAGACCCAAATTATCCTAAACTAACAATTGCATCAAAACTAACATAAACACATGAAACTAATGCATAAAATGTCCTGAAACACCTAGAACATTCCTTAAAACTTAACTAAATATGCGACTATCAAATACCCCCAAACATAGAACTCTGATCGCCCCGAGCAAAGGGAAAACAAAACAAAAACTCATAATTAACATATCCCTTCTAAAATCACATTGTCACACAAATAATGACTTACTCAATCATTGTAAACACTTATATGGCCTAAAAGATTACACCAAAAAGAATATTCACTTCTAAGAAGAACTTCAAGAGTGTAGAGTTCTCCAGAATTTCAACCCAACTCTAACCAAGCTCCACCACCGCGACCCTTAGAACGTTTAATGTGGCTTTTTTTTTCTGTGGACTTAGCCATTTTTTGCTCTTGTTCGACTTGAGTTCTTCATGCTTCTCTTTCGCATCTTCTTGAACATCTTTTCGTCATCCAAAACCATGATTAACACATCTAAATACCTACAAAACAAAACAAATCAAATCAATAACACCCTAAAACAATGAATGGATCAAATCATAAACTGACAAACAAAATGAATGCATAAAGACCCAAATTATCCTAAACTAACAATTGCATCAAAACTAACATAAACACATGAAACTAATGCATAAAATGTCCTGAAACACCTAGAACATTCTCTAAAACTTATCTAAATATGCAACTATCAAATACCCCCAAACTTAGAACTCTGATCGTCCCGAGCAAAGGGAAAACAAAACAAAAACTCATAATTAACATATCCCTTCTAAAATCACATTCTCACACAAATAATGACTTACTCAATCATTGTAAACACTTATATGGCCTAAAAGATTACACATAAAAGAATATTCACTTCTAAGAAGAACTTCAAGAGTGTAGAGTTCTCCAGAATTTCAACCCAACTCTAACCAAGCTCCACCACCGCGACCCTTAGAACGTTTAATGTGGCTTTTTTTTCTGTGGACTTGGCCATTTTTTGCTCTTGTTCGACTTCGATTCTTCATGCTTCTCTTTTCCATCTTCTTGTACATGTTTTCGTCATCCAAAACCATGATTAACACATCTAAATACCTAGAAAACAAAACAAATCAAATCAATAACACACTAAAATAATGAATGGATCAAATCATAAACTGACAAACAAAATTAATGCATAAAGACCCAAATTATCCTAAACTAACAATTGCATCAAAACTAACATAAACACATGAAACTAATGAATAAAATGTCCTAAAACACGTAGAACATTCTCTAAAACTTATCTAAATATGCAACTATCAAATACCCCCAAACTTAGAACTCTGATCGTCCCAAGCAAAGGGAAAACAAAACAAAAACTCATAATTAACATATCCCTTCTAAAATCACATTCTCACACAAATAATGACTTACTCAATCATTGTAAACACTTATATGGCCTAAAAGATTACACCAAAAAGAATATTCTATTCTAAGAAGAACTTCAAGAGTGTAGAGTTCTCCAGAATTTCAACCCAACTCTGACCAAGCTCCACCAGCGCGACCCTTAGAACGTTTAATGTGCCTTTTTTTTCTCTGTGGACTTAGCCATTTTTTGCTCATGTTCAACTTGAGTTCTTCATGCTTCTCTTTTGCATCTTCTTGAACATCTTCTCGTCATCCAAAACCATGATTAACACATCTAAATACCTACAAAACAAAACAAATCAAATCAATAACACCCTGAAACAATGAATGGATTAAATCATAAACTGACAAACCAAATTAATGCATAAAAACCCAAATTATCCTAAACTAACAATTGCATCAAAACTAATATAAACACATGAAACTAATGCATAAAACGTCCTGAAACACCTAGAACATTCTCTAAAACTTATCTAAATATGCAACTATCAAATACCCCCAAACTTAGAACTCTGATCGTCCCGAGCAAAGGGAAAACAAAACAAAAACTCATAATTAACATATCCCTTCTAAAATCACATTCTCACACAAATAATGACTTACTCAATCATTGTAAACACTTATATGGCCTAAAAGATTACACCAAAAAGAATATTCACTTCAAAGAAGAAGTTCAAGAGTGTAGAGTTCTCCAGAATTTCAACCCAATTCTAACCAAGCTCCACCACCGCGACCCTTAGAACGTTTAATGTGCCTTTTTTTTCTTTGTGGACTTGGCCATTTTTTCTCATGTTCGACTTGAGTTCTTCATGCTTCTCTTTTGCATCTTCTTGAACATCTTTTTGTCATCCAAAACCATGATTAACACATCTAAATACCTACAAAACAAAACAAATCAAATCAATAACACCCTAAAACAATGAATGGATCAAATCATAAACTGACAAACAAAATTAATGCATAAAGACCCAAATTATCCTAAACTAACAATTGCATCAAAACTAACATAAACACATGAAACTAATGCATAAAATGTCCTGAAACACCTAGAACATTCCTTAAAACTTAACTAAATATGCGACTATCAAATACCCCCAAACTTAGAACTCTGATCGTCCCGAGCAAAGGGAAAACAAAACAAAAACTCATAATTAACATATCCCTTCTAAAATCACATTGTCACACAAATAATGACTTACTCAATCATTGTAAACACTTATATGGCCTAAAAGATTACACCAAAAAGAATATTCACTTCTAAGAAGAACTTCAAGAGTGTAGAGTTCTCCAGAATTTCAACCCAACTCTAACCAAGCTCCACCACCGCGACCCTTAGAACGTTTAATGTGCCTTTTTTTTCTTTGTGGACTTGGCCATTTTTTTCTCATGTTCGACTTGAGTTCTTCATGCTTCCCTTTTGCATCTTCTTGAACATCTTTTCGTCATCCAAAACCATGATTAACACATCTAAATACCTACAAAACAAAACAAATCAAATCAATAACACCCTAAAACAATGAATGGATCAAATCATAAACTGACAAACAAAATTAATGCATAAAGACCCAAATTATCCTAAACTAACAATTGCATCAAAACTAGCATAAACACATGAAACTAATGCATAAAATGTCCTGAAACACCTAGAACATTCTCTAAAACTTATCTAAATATGCAACTATCAAATACCCCCAAACTTAGAACTCTGATCGTCCCGAGCAAAGGGAAAACAAAACAAAAACTCATAATTAACATATCCCTTCTAAAATCACATTCTCACACAAATAATGACTTACTCAATCATTGTAACACTTATATGGCCTAAAAGATTACACCAAAAAGAATATTCTATTCTAAGAAGAACTTCAAGAGTGTAGAGTTCTCCAGATTTTCAACCCAACTCTAACCAAGCTCCACCACCGCGACCCTTAGAACGTTTAATGTGGCTTTTTTTTTCTGTGGACTTAGCCATTTTTTGCTCTTGTTCGACTTGAGTTCTTCATGCTTCTCTTTCGCATCTTCTTGAACATCTTTTCGTCATCCAAAACCATGATTAACACATCTAAATACCTACAAAACAAAACAAATCAAATCAATAACACCCTAAAACAATGAATGGATCAAATCATAAACTGACAAACAAAATGAATGCATAAAGACCCAAATTATCCTAAACTAACAATTGCATCAAAACTAACATAAACACATGAAACTAATGCATAAAATGTCCTGAAACACCTAGAACATTCTCTAAAACTTATCTAAATATGCAACTATCAAATACCCCAAACTTAGAACTCTGATCGTCCCGAGCAAAGGGAAAACAAAACAAAAACTCATAATTAACATATCCCTTCTAAAATCACATTCTCACACAAATAATGACTTACTCAATCATTGTAAACACTTATATGGCCTAAAAGATTACACATAAAAGAATATTCACTTCTAAGAAGAACTTCAAGAGTGTAGAGTTCTCCAGAATTTCAACCCAACTCTAACCAAGCTCCACCACCGCGACCCTTAGAACGTTTAATGTGGCTTTTTTTTCTGTGGACTTGGCCATTTTTTGCTCTTGTTCGACTTCGATTCTTCATGCTTCTCTTTTCCATCTTCTTGTACATGTTTTCGTCATCCAAAACCATGATTAACACATCTAAATACCTAGAAAACAAAACAAATCAAATCAATAACACACTAAAATAATGAATGGATCAAATCATAAACTGACAAACAAAATTAATGCATAAAGACCCAAATTATCCTAAACTAACAATTGCATCAAAACTAACATAAACACATGAAACTAATGAATAAAATGTCCTAAAACACGTAGAACATTCTCTAAAACTTATCTAAATATGCAACTATCAAATACCCCCAAACTTAGAACTCTGATCGTCCCAAGCAAAGGGAAAACAAAACAAAAACTCATAATTAACATATCCCTTCTAAAATCACATTCTCACACAAATAATGACTTACTCAATCATTGTAAACACTTATATGGCCTAAAAGATTACACCAAAAAGAATATTCTATTCTAAGAAGAACTTCAAGAGTGTAGAGTTCTCCAGAATTTCAACCCAACTCTGACCAAGCTCCACCAGCGCGACCCTTAGAACGTTTAATGTGCCTTTTTTTTCTCTGTGGACTTAGCCATTTTTTGCTCATGTTCAACTTGAGTTCTTCATGCTTCTCTTTTGCATCTTCTTGAACATCTTCTCGTCATCCAAAACCATGATTAACACATCTAAATACCTACAAAACAAAACAAATCAAATCAATAACACCCTGAAACAATGAATGGATTAAATCATAAACTGACAAACCAAATTAATGCATAAAAACCCAAATTATCCTAAACTAACAATTGCATCAAAACTAATATAAACACATGAAACTAATGCATAAAACGTCCTGAAACACCTAGAACATTCTCTAAAACTTATCTAAATATGCAACTATCAAATACCCCCAAACTTAGAACTCTGATCGTCCCGAGCAAAGGGAAAACAAAACAAAAACTCATAATTAACATATCCCTTCTAAAATCACATTCTCACACAAATAATGACTTACTCAATCATTGTAAACACTTATATGGCCTAAAAGATTACACCAAAAAGAATATTCACTTCTAAGAAGAAGTTCAAGAGTGTAGAGTTCTCCAGAATTTCAACCCAATTCTAACCAAGCTCCACCACCGCGACCCTTAGAACGTTTAATGTGCCTTTTTTTTCTTTGTGGACTTGGCCATTTTTTCTCATGTTCGACTTGAGTTCTTCATGCTTCTCTTTTGCATCTTCTTGAACATCTTTTTGTCATCCAAAACCATGATTAACACATCTAAATACCTACAAAACAAAACAAATCAAATCAATAACACCCTAAAACAATGAATGGATCAAATCATAAACTGACAAACAAAATTAATGCATAAAGACCCAAATTATCCTAAACTAACAATTGCATCAAAACTAACATAAACACATGAAACTAATGCATAAAATGTCCTGAAACACCTAGAACATTCCTTAAAACTTAACTAAATATGCGACTATCAAATACCCCCAAACTTAGAACTCTGATCGTCCCGAGCAAAGGGAAAACAAAACAAAAACTCATAATTAACATATCCCTTCTAAAATCACATTGTCACACAAATAATGACTTACTCAATCATTGTAAACACTTATATGGCCTAAAAGATTACACCAAAAAGAATATTCACTTCTAAGAAGAACTTCAAGAGTGTAGAGTTCTCCAGAATTTCAACCCAACTCTAACCAAGCTCCACCACCGCGACCCTTAGAACGTTTAATGTGCCTTTTTTTTCTTTGTGGACTTGGCCATTTTTTTCTCATGTTCGACTTGAGTTCTTCATGCTTCCCTTTTGCATCTTCTTGAACATCTTTTCGTCATCCAAAACCATGATTAACACATCTAAATACCTACAAAACAAAACAAATCAAATCAATAACACCCTAAAACAATGAATGGATCAAATCATAAACTGACAAACAAAATTAATGCATAAAGACCCAAATTATCCTAAACTAACAATTGCATCAAAACTAGCATAAACACATGAAACTAATGCATAAAATGTCCTGAAACACCTAGAACATTCTCTAAAACTTATCTAAATATGCAACTATCAAATACCCCCAAACTTAGAACTCTGATCGTCCCGAGCAAAGGGAAAACAAAACAAAAACTCATAATTAACATATCCCTTCTAAAATCACATTCTCACACAAATAATGACTTACTCAATCATTGTAACACTTATATGGCCTAAAAGATTACACCAAAAAGAATATTCTATTCTAAGAAGAACTTCAAGAGTGTAGAGTTCTCCAGATTTTCAACCCAACTCTAACCAAGCTCCACCACCGCGACCCTTAGAACGTTTAATGTGGCTTTTTTTTTCTGTGGACTTAGCCATTTTTTGCTCTTGTTCGACTTGAGTTCTTCATGCTTCTCTTTCGCATCTTCTTGAACATCTTTTCGTCATCCAAAACCATGATTAACACATCTAAATACCTACAAAACAAAACAAATCAAATCAATAACACCCTAAAACAATGAATGGATCAAATCATAAACTGACAAACAAAATGAATGCATAAAGACCCAAATTATCCTAAACTAACAATTGCATCAAAACTAACATAAACACATGAAACTAATGCATAAAATGTCCTGAAACACCTAGAACATTCTCTAAAACTTATCTAAATATGCAACTATCAAATACCCCCAAACTTAGAACTCTGATCGTCCCGAGCAAAGGGAAAACAAAACAAAAACTCATAATTAACATATCCCTTCTAAAATCACATTCTCACACAAATAATGACTTACTCAATCATTGTAAACACTTATATGGCCTAAAAGATTACACATAAAAGAATATTCACTTCTAAGAAGAACTTCAAGAGTGTAGAGTTCTCCAGAATTTCAACCCAACTCTAACCAAGCTCCACCACCGCGACCCTTAGAACGTTTAATGTGGCTTTTTTTTCTGTGGACTTGGCCATTTTTTGCTCTTGTTCGACTTCAATTCTTCATGCTTCTCTTTTCCATCTTCTTGTACATGTTTTCGTCATCCAAAACCATGATTAACACATCTAAATACCTAGAAAACAAAACAAATCAAATCAATAACACACTAAAATAATGAATGGATCAAATCATAAACTGACAAACAAAATTAATGCATAAAGACCCAAATTATCCTAAACTAACAATTGCATCAAAACTAACATAAACACATGAAACTAATGAATAAAATGTCCTAAAACACGTAGAACATTCTCTAAAACTTATCTAAATATGCAACTATCAAATACCCCCAAACTTAGAACTCTGATCGTCCCAAGCAAAGGGAAAACAAAACAAAAACTCATAATTAACATATCCCTTCTAAAATCACATTCTCACACAAATAATGACTTACTCAATCATTGTAAACACTTATATGGCCTAAAAGATTACACCAAAAAGAATATTCTATTCTAAGAAGAACTTCAAGAGTGTAGAGTTCTCCAGAATTTCAACCCAACTCTGACCAAGCTCCACCAGCGCGACCCTTAGAACGTTTAATGTGCCTTTTTTTTCTCTGTGGACTTAGCCATTTTTTGCTCATGTTCAACTTGAGTTCTTCATGTTTCTCTTTTGCATCTTCTTGAACATCTTCTCGTCATCCAAAACCATGATTAACACATCTAAATACCTACAAAACAAAACAAATCAAATCAATAACACCCTGAAACAATGAATGGATTAAATCATAAACTGACAAACCAAATTAATGCATAAAAACCCAAATTATCCTAAACTAACAATTGCATCAAAACTAATATAAACACATGAAACTAATGCATAAAACGTCCTGAAACACCTAGAACATTCTCTAAAACTTATCTAAATATGCAACTATCAAATACCCCCAAACTTAGAACTCTGATCGTCCCGAGCAAAGGGAAAACAAAACAAAAACTCATAATTAACATATCCCTTCTAAAATCACATTCTCACACAAATAATGACTTACTCAATCATTGTAAACACTTATATGGCCTAAAAGATTACACCAAAAAGAATATTCACTTCTAAGAAGAAGTTCAAGAGTGTAGAGTTCTCCAGAATTTCAACCCAACTCTAACCAAGCTCCACCACCGCGACCCTTAGAACGTTTAATGTGGCTTTTTTTTTCTGTGGACTTAGCCATTTTTTGCTCTTGTTCGACTTCGATTCTTCATGCTTCTCTATTGCATCTTCTTGTACATGTTTTCGTCATCCAAAACCATGATTAACACATCTAAATACCTACAAAACAAAACAAATCAAATCATTAACACACTAAAATAATGAATGGATCAAATCATAAACTGACAAACCAAATTAATGCATAAAAACCCAAATTATCGTAAACTAACATAAACACATGAAACTAATGAATAAAATGTCCTAAAACACGTAGAACATTCTCTAAAACTTATCTAAATATGCAACTATCAAATACCCCCAAACTTAAAACTCTGATCGTCCCAAGCAAAGGGAAAACAAAACAAAAACTCATAATTAACATATCCCTTCTAAAATCACATTCTCACACAAATAATGACTTACTCAATCATTGTAAACACTTATATGGCCTAAAAGATTACACCAAAAAGAATATTCTATTCTAAGAAGAACTTCAAGAGTGTAGAGTTCTCCAGAATTTCAACCCAACTCTGACCAAGCTCCACCAGCGCGACCCTTAGAACGTTTAATGTGCCTTTTTTTTCTCTGTGGACTTAGCCATTTTTTGCTCATGTTCGACTTGAGTTCTTCATGCTTCTCTTTTGCATCTTCTTGAACATCTTTTCGTCATCCAAAACCATGATTAACACATCTAAATACCTACAAAACAAAACAAATCAAATCAATAACACCCTAAAACAATGAATGGATCAAATCATAAACTGACAAACCAAATTAATGCATAAAAACCCAAATTATCCTAAACTAACAATTGCATCAAAACTAACATAAACACATGAAACTAATGCATAAAACGTCCTGAAACACCTAGAACATTCTCTAAAACTTATCTAAATATGCAACTATCAAATACCCCCAAACTTAGAACTCTGATCGTCCCGAGCAAAGGGAAAACAAAACAAAAACTCATAATTAACATATCCCTTCTAAAAACACATTCTCACACAAATAATGACTTACTCAATCATTGTAAACACTTATATGGCCTAAAAGATTACACCAAAAAGAATATTCAATTCTAAGAAGAACTTCAAGAGTGAAGAGTTCTCCAGAATTTCAACCCAACTCTGACAAGGCTCCACCAGCGCGACCCTTAGAACGTTTAATGTGCCTTTTTTTTGTGGACTTAGCCATTTTTTCTCTTGTTCGACTTGAGTTCTTCATGCATCTCTTTCGCATCTTCTTGAACATCTTTTCGTCATCCAAAACCATGATTAACACATCTAAATACCTACAAAACAAAATCAAATCAAATCAATAACACCCTAAATCAATGAATGGATCCAATCATAAACTGACAAACAAAATGAATGCATAAAGACCCAAATTATCCTAAACTAACAATTGCATCAAAACTAACATAAACACATGAAACTAATGCATAAAATGTCCTGAAACACCTAGAACATTCTCTAAAACTTATCTAAATATGCAACTATCAAATACCCCCAAACTTAGAACTCTGATCGTCCCGAGCAAAGGGAAAACAAAACAAAAACTCATAATTAACATATCCCTTCTAAAATCACATTCTCACACAAATAATGACTTACTCAATCATTGTAAACACTTATATGGCCTAAAAGATTACACCAAAAAGAATATTCACTTCTAAGAAGAACTTCAAGAGTGTAGAGTTCTCCAGAATTTCAACCCAACTCTAACCAAGCACCACCACCGCGACCCTTAGAACGTTTAATGTGACTTTTTTTTCTGTGGACTTAGCCATTTTTTGCTCTTGTTCGACTTCGATTCTTCATGCTTCTCTATTGCATCTTCTTGTACATGTTTTCGTCATCCAAAACCATGATTAACACATCTAAATACCTACAAAACAAAACAAATCAAATCAATAACACACTAAAATAATGAATGGATGAAATCATAAACTGACAAACCAAATTAATGCATAAAAACCCAAATTATCGTAAACTAACATAAACACATGAAACTAATGAATAAAATGTCCTAAAACACGTAGAACATTCTCTAAAACTTATCTAAATATGCAACTATCAAATACCCCAAAACTTAAAACTCTGATCGTCCCAAGCAAAGGGAAAACAAAGCAAAAACTCATAATTAACACATCCCTTCTAAAATCACATTCTCACACAAATAATGACTTACTCTTTCATTGTAAACACTTATATGGCCTAAAAGATTACACCAAAAAGAATATTCTATTCTAAGAAGAACTTCAAGAGTGTAGAGTTCTCCAGAATTTCAACCCAACTCTGACCAAGCTCCACCAGCGCGACCCTTAGAACGTTTAATGTGCCTTTTTTTTGTGGACTTAGCCATTTTTTGCTCTTGTTCGACTTGAGTTCTTCATGCTTCTCTTTCGCATCTTCTTGAACATCTTTTCGTCATCGAAAACCATGATTAACCCATCTAAATACCTACAAAACAAAACAAATCAAATCAATAACACCCTAAATCAATGAATGGATCAAATCATAAACTGACAAACAAAATGAATGCATAAAGACCCAAATTATCCTAAACTAACAATTGCATCAAAACTAACATAAACACATGAAACTAATGCATAAAATGTCCTGAAACACCTAGAACATTCTCTAAAACTTATCTAAATATGCAACTGTCAAATACCCCCAAACTTAGAACTCTGATCGTCCCGAGCAAAGGGAAAACAAAACAAAAACTCATAATTAACATATCCCTTCTAAAATCACATTCTCACACAAATAATGACTTACTCAATCATTGTAAACACTTATATGGCCTAAAAGATTACACCAAAAAGAATATTCACTTCTAAGAAGAACTTCAAGAGTGTAGAGTTCTCCAGAATTTCAACCCAACTCTAACCAAGCTCCACCACCGCGACCCTTAGAACGTTTAATGTGGCTTTTTTTCTGTGGACTTAGCCATTTTTTGCTCTTGTTCGACTTCGATTCTTCATGCTTCTCTATTGCATCTTCTTGTACATGTTTTCGTCATCCAAAACCATGATTAACACATCTAAATACCTACAAAACAAAACAAATCAAATCAATAACACACTAAAATAATGAATGGATCAAATCATAAACTGACAAACCAAATTAATGCATAAAAACCCAAATTATCGTAAACTAACATAAACACATGAAACTAATGAATAAAATGTCCTAAAACACGTAGAACATTCTCTAAAACTTATCTAAATATGCAACTATCAAATACCCCCAAACTTAAAACTCTGATCGTCCCAAGCAAAGGGAAAACAAAACAAAAACTCATAATTAACATATCCTTTCTAAAATCACATTCTCACACAAATAATGACTTACTCAATCATTGTAAACACTTATATGGCCTAAAAGATTACACCAAAAAGAATATTCTATTCTAAGAAGAACTTCAAGAGTGTAGAGTTCTCCAGAATTTCAACCCAACTCTGACCAAGCTCCACCAGCGCGACCCTTAGAACGTTTAATGTGCCTTTTTTTTCTCTGTGGACTTAGCCATTTTTTGCTCATGTTCGACTTGAGTTCTTCATGCTTCTCTTTTGCATCTTCTTGAACATCTTTTCGTCATCCAAAACCATGATTAACACATCTAAATACCTACAAAACAAAACAAATCAAATCAATAACACCCTAAAACAATGAATGGATCAAATCATAAACTGACAAACCAAATTAATGCATAAAAACCCAAATTATCCTAAACTAACAATTGCATCAAAACTAATATAAACACATGAAACTAATGCATAAAACGTCCTGAAACACCTAGAACATTCTCTAAAACTTATCTAAATATGCAACTATCAAATACCCCCAAACTTAGAACTCTGATCGTCCCGAGCAAAGGGAAAACAAAACAAAAACTCATAATTAACATATCCCATCTAAAATCACATTCTCACACAAATAATGACTTACTCAATCATTGTAAACACTTATATGGCCTAAAAGATTACACCAAAAAGAATATTCAATTCTAAGAAGAACTTCAAGAGTGTAGAGTTCTCCAGAACTTCAACCCAACTCTGACCAAGCTCCACCAGCGCGACCCTTAGAACGTTTAATGTGCCTTTTTTTTGTGGACTTAGCCATTTTTTGCTCTTGTTCGACTTGAGTTCTTCATGCATCTCTTTCGCATCTTCTTGAACATCTTTTCGTCATCCAAAACCATGATTAACACATCTAAATACCTACAAAACAAAATCAAATCAAATCAATAACACCCTAAATCAATGAATGGATCCAATCATAAACTGACAAACAAAATGAATGCATAAAGACCCAAATTATCCTAAACTAACAATTGCATCAAAACTAACATAAACACATGAAACTAATGCATAAAATGTCCTGAAACACCTAGAACATTCTCTAAAACTTATCTAAATATGCAACTATCAAATACCCCCAAACTTAGAACTCTGATCGTCCCGAGCAAAGGGAAAACAAAACAAAAACTCATAATTAACATATCCCTTCTAAAATCACATTCTCACACAAATAATGACTTACTCAATCATTGTAAACACTTATATGGCCTAAAAGATTACACCAAAAAGAATATTTACTTCTAAGAAGAACTTCAAGAGTGTAGAGTTCTCCAGAATTTCAACCCAACTCTAACCAAGCACCACCACCGCGACCCTTAGAACGTTTAATGTGGCTTTTTTTCTGTGGACTTAGCCATTTTTTGCTCTTGTTCGACTTCGATTCTTCATGCTTCTCTATTGCATCTTCTTGTACATGTTTTCGTCATCCAAAACCATGATTAACACATCTAAATACCTACAAAACAAAACAAATCAAATCAATAACACACTAAAATAATGAATGGATCAAATCATAAACTGACAAACCAAATTAATGCATAAAAACCCAAATTATCGTAAACTAACATAAACACATGAAACTAATGAATAAAATGTCCTAAAACACGTAGAACATTCTCTAAAACTTATCTAAATATGCAACTATCAAATACCCCCAAACTTAAAACTCTGATCGTCCCAAGCAAAGGGAAAACAAAACAAAAACTCATAATTAACATATCCCTTCTAAAATCACATTCTCACACAAATAATGACTTACTCAATCATTGTAAACACTTATATGGCCTAAAAGATTACACCAAAAAGAATATTCTATTCTAAGAAGAACTTCAAGAGTGTAGAGTTCTCCAGAATTTCAACCCAACTCTGACCAAGCTCCACCAGCGCGACCCTTAGAACGTTTAATGTGCCTTTTTTTTCTCTGTGGACTTAGCCATTTTTTGCTCATGTTCGACTTGAGTTCTTCATGCTTCTCTTTTGCATCTTCTTGAACATCTTTTCGTCATCCAAAACCATGATTAACACATCTAAATACCTACAAAACAAAACAAATCAAATCAATAACACCCTAAAACAATGAATGGATCAAATCATAAACTGACAAACCAAATTAATGCATAAAAACCCAAATTATCCTAAACTAACAATTGCATCAAAACTAATATAAACACATGAAACTAATGCATAAAACGTCCTGAAACACCTAGAACATTCTCTAAAACTTATCTAAATATGCAACTATCAAATACCCCCAAACTTAGAACTCTGATCGTCCCGAGCAAAGGGAAAACAAAACAAAAACTCATAATTAACATATCCCATCTAAAATCACATTCTCACACAAATAATGACTTACTCAATCATTGTAAACACTTATATGGCCTAAAAGATTACACCAAAAAGAATATTCAATTCTAAGAAGAACTTCAAGAGTGTAGAGTTCTCCAGAACTTCAACCCAACTCTGACCAAGCTCCACCAGCGCGACCCTTAGAACGTTTAATGTGCCTTTTTTTTTGTGGACTTAGCCATTTTTTGCTCTTGTTCGACTTGAGTTCTTCATGCATCTCTTTCGCATCTTCTTGAACATCTTTTCGTCATCCAAAACCATGATTAACACATCTAAATACCTACAAAACAAAATCAAATCAAATCAATAACACCCTAAATCAATGAATGGATCCAATCATAAACTGACAAACAAAATGAATGCATAAAGACCCAAATTATCCTAAACTAACAATTGCATCAAAACTAACATAAACACATGAAACTAATGCATAAAATGTCCTGAAACACCTAGAACATTCTCTAAAACTTATCTAAATATGCAACTATCAAATACCCCCAAACTTAGAACTCTGATCGTCCCGAGCAAAGGGAAAACAAAACAAAAACTCATAATTAACATATCCCTTCTAAAATCACATTCTCACACAAATAATGACTTACTCAATCATTGTAAACACTTATATGCCTTAAAAGATTACACCAAAAAGAATATTTACTTCTAAGAAGAACTTCAAGAGTGTAGAGTTCTCCAGAATTTCAACCCAACTCTAACCAAGCACCACCACCGCGACCCTTAGAACGTTTAATGTGACTTTTTTTTCTGTGGACTTAGCCATTTTTTGCTCTTGTTCGACTTCGATTCTTCATGCTTCTCTATTGCATCTTCTTGTACATGTTTTCGTCATCCAAAACCATGATTAACACATCTAAATACCTACAAAACAAAACAAATCAAATCAATAACACACTAAAATAATGAATGGATGAAATCATAAACTGACAAACCAAATTAATGCATAAAAACCCAAATTATCGTAAACTAACATAAACACATGAAACTAATGAATAAAATGTCCTAAAACACGTAGAACATTCTCTAAAACTTATCTAAATATGCAACTATCAAATACCCCAAAACTTAAAACTCTGATCGTCCCAAGCAAAGGGAAAACAAAGCAAAAACTCATAATTAACACATCCCTTCTAAAATCACATTCTCACACAAATAATGACTTACTCAATCATTGTAAACACTTATATGGCCTAAAAGATTACACCAAAAAGAATATTCTATTCTAAGAAGAACTTCAAGAGTGTAGAGTTCTCCAGAATTTCAACCCAACTCTGACCAAGCTCCACCAGCGCGACCCTTAGAACGTTTAATGTGCCTTTTTTTTGTGGACTTAGCCATTTTTTGCTCTTGTTCGACTTGAGTTCTTCATGCTTCTCTTTCGCATCTTCTTGAACATCTTTTCGTCATCCAAAACCATGATTAACCCATCTAAATACCTACAAAACAAAACAAATCAAATCAATAACACCCTAAATCAATGAATGGATCAAATCATAAACTGACAAACAAAATGAATGCATAAAGACCCAAATTATCCTAAACTAACAATTGCATCAAAACTAACATAAACACATGAAACTAATGCATAAAATGTCCTGAAACACCTAGAACATTCTCTAAAACTTATCTAAATATGCAACTGTCAAATACCCCCAAACTTAGAACTCTGATCGTCCCGAGCAAAGGGAAAACAAAACAAAAACTCATAATTAACATATCCCTTCTAAAATCACATTCTCACACAAATAATGACTTACTCAATCATTGTAAACACTTATATTGCCTAAAAGATTACACCAAAAAGAATATTCACTTCTAAGAAGAACTTCAAGAGTGTAGAGTTCTCCAGAATTTCAACCCAACTCTAACCAAGCTCCACCACCGCGACCCTTAGAACGTTTAATGTGGCTTTTTTTCTGTGGACTTAGCCATTTTTTGCTCTTGTTCGACTTCGATTCTTCATGCTTCTCTATTGCATCTTCTTGTACATGTTTTCGTCATCCAAAACCATGATTAACACATCTAAATACCTACAAAACAAAACAAATCAAATCAATAACACACTAAAATAATGAATGGATCAAATCATAAACTGACAAACCAAATTAATGCATAAAAACCCAAATTATCGTAAACTAACATAAACACATGAAACTAATGAATAAAATGTCCTAAAACACGTAGAACATTCTCTAAAACTTATCTAAATATGCAACTATCAAATACCCCCAAACTTAAAACTCTGATCGTCCCAAGCAAAGGGAAAACAAAACAAAAACTCATAATTAACATATCCCTTCTAAAATCACATTCTCACACAAATAATGACTTACTCAATCATTGTAAACACTTATATGGCCTAAAAGATTACACCAAAAAGAATATTCTATTCTAAGAAGAACTTCAAGAGTGTAGAGTTCTCCAGAATTTCAACCCAACTCTGACCAAGCTCCACCAGCGCGACCCTTAGAACGTTTAATGTGCCTTTTTTTTGTGGACTTAGCCATTTTTTGCTCATGTTCGACTTGAGTTCTTCATGCTTCTCTTTTGCATCTTCTTGAACATCTTTTCGTCATCCAAAACCATGATTAACACATCTAAATACCTACAAAACAAAACAAATCAAATCAATAACACCCTAAAACAATGAATGGATCAAATCATAAACTGACAAACCAAATTAATGCATAAAAACCCAAATTATCCTAAACTAACAATTGCATCAAAACTAATATAAACACATGAAACTAATGCATAAAACGTCCTGAAACACCTAGAACATTCTCTAAAACTTATCTAAATATGCAACTATCAAATACCCCCAAACTTAGAACTCTGATCGTCCCGAGCAAAGGGAAAACAAAACAAAAACTCATAAGTAACATATCCCATCTAAAATCACATTCTCACACAAATAATGACTTACTCAATCATTGTAAACACTTATATGGCCTAAAAGATTACACCAAAAAGAATATTCAATTCTAAGAAGAACTTCAAGAGTGTAGAGTTCTCCAGAACTTCAACCCAACTCTGACCAAGCTCCACCAGCGCGACCCTTAGAACGTTTAATGTGCCTTTTTTTTTGTGGACTTAGCCATTTTTTGCTCTTGTTCGACTTGAGTTCTTCATGCATCTCTTTCGCATCTTCTTGAACATCTTTTCGTCATCCAAAACCATGATTAACACATCTAAATACCTACAAAACAAAACAAATCAAATCAATAACACCCTAAATCAATGAATGGATCAAATCATAAACTGACAAACAAAATGAATGCATAAAGACCCAAATTATCCTAAACTAACAATTGCATCAAAACTAACATAAACACATGAAACTAATGCATAAAATGTCCTGAAACACCTAGAACATTCTCTAAAACTTATCTAAATATGCAACTATCAAATACCCCCAAACTTAGAACTCTGATCCTCCCGAGCAAAGGGAAAACAAAACAAAAACTCATAATTAACATATCCCATCTAAAATCACATTCTCACACAAATAATGACTTACTCAATCATTGTAAACACTTATATGGCCTAAAAGATTACACCAAAAAGAATATTCAATTCTAAGAAGAACTTCAAGAGTGTAGAGTTCTCCAGAACTTCAACCCAACTCTGACCAAGCTCCACCAGCGCGACCCTTAGAACGTTTAATGTGCCTTTTTTTTGTGGACTTAGCCATTTTTTGCTCATGTTCGACTTGAGTTCTTCATGCTTCTCTTTTGCATCTTCTTGAACATCTTTTCGTCATCCAAAACCATGATTAACACATCTAAATACCTACAAAACAAAACAAATCAAATCAATAACACCCTAAAACAATGAATGGATCAAATCATAAACTGACAAACCAAATTAATGCATAAAAATCCAAATTATCCTAAACTAACAATTGCATCAAAACTAATATAAACACATGAAACTAATGCATAAAACGTCCTGAAACACCTAGAACATTCTCTAAAACTTATCTAAATATGCAACTATCAAATACCCCCAAACTTAGAACTCTGATCGTCCCGAGCAAAGGGAAAACAAAACAAAAACTCATAATTAACATATCCCTTCTAAAATCACATTCTCACACAAATAATGACTTACTCAATCATTGTAAACACTTATATGGCCTAAAAGATTACACCAAAAAGAATATTCAATTCTAAGAAGAACTTCAAGAGTGTAGAGTTCTCCAGAATTTCAACCCAACTCTGACCAAGCTCCACCAGCGCGACCCTTAGAACGTTTAATGTGCCTTTTTTTGTGGACTTAGCCATTTTTTGCTCTTGTTCGACTTGAGTTCTTCATGCTTCTCTTTCGCATCTTCTTGAACATCTTTTCGTCATCCAAAACCATGATTAACACATCTAAATACCTACAAAACAAAACAAATCAAATCAATAACACCCTAAAACAATGAATGGATCAAATCGTAAACTGACAAACCAAATTAATGCATAAAAACCCAAATTATCCTAAACTAACAATTGCATCAAAACTAACATAAACACATGAAACTAATGCATAAAATGTCCTGAAACACCTAGAACATTCTCTAAAACTTATCTAAATATGCAACTATCAAATACCCCCAAACTTAGAACTCTGATCGTCCCGAGCAAAGGGAAAACAAAACAAAAACTCATAATTAACATATCCCTTCTAAAATCACATTCTCACACAAATAATGACTTACTCAATCATTTAAACACTTATATGGCCTAAAAGATTACACCAAAAAGAATATTCAATTCTAAGAAGAACTTCAAGAGTGTAGAGTTCTCCAGAATTTCAACCCAACTCTGACCAAGCTCCACCAGCGCGACCCTTAGAACGTTTATTGTGGCTTTTTTTTCTGTGGACTTAGCCATGTTTTGCTCTTGTTCGACTTGAGTTCTTCATGCTTCTCTTTTGCATCTTCTTGAACATCTTTTCGTTATCCAAAACCATGATTAACACAACTAAATACCTACAAAACAAAACAAATCAAATCAATAACACCCTAAAACAATGAATGGATCAAATCATAAACTGACAAACAAAATGAATGCATAAAGACCCAAATTATCCTAAACTAACAATTGCATCAAAACTAACATAAACACATGAAACTAATGCAGAAAATGTCCTGAAACACCTAGAACATTCTCTAAAACTTATCTAAATATGCAACTATCAAATACCCCCAAACTTAGAACTCTGATCGTCCCGAGCAAAGGGAAAACAAAACAAAAACTCATAATTAACATATCCCTTCTAAAATCACATTGTCACACAAATAATGACTTACTCAATCATTGTAAACACTTATATGGCCTAAAAGATTACACCAAAAAGAATATTCAATTCTAAGAAGAACTTTAAGAGTGTAGAGTTCTCCAGAATTTCAACCCAACTCTGACCAAGCTCCACCAGCGCGACCCTTAGAACGTTTAATGTGCCTTTTTTATCTCTGTGGACTTAGCCATTTTTTGCTCATGTTCGACTTGAGTTCTTCATGCTTCTCTTTTTGCATCTTCTTGAACATCTTTTCGTCATCCAAAACCATGATTAACACATCTAAATACCTACAAAACAAAACAAATCAAATCAATAACACCCTAAAACAATGAATGGATCAAATCGTAAACTGACAAACAAAATTAATGCATAAAGACCCAAATTATCCTAAACTAACAATTGCATCAAAACTAACATAAACACATGAAACTAATGCATAAAATGTCCTGAAACACCTAGAACATTCTCTAAAACTTATCTAAATATGCAACTATCAAATACCACCAAACTTAGAACCCTGATCGTCCCGAGCAATGGGAAAACAAAACAAAAACTCATAATTAACATATCCCTTCTAAAATCACATTCTCACACAAATAATGACTTACTCAATCATTGTAAACACTTATATGGCCTAAAAGATTACACCAAAAAGAATATTCACTTCTAAGAAGAACTTCAAGAGTGTAGAGTTCTCCAGAATTTCAACCCAACTCTAACCAACCTCCACCACCGCGACCCTTAGAACGTTTAATGTGGCTTTTTTTTTCTGTGGACTTAGCCATTTTTTGCCCTTGTTCGTCTTCGATTCTTCATGCTTCTCTTTTGCATCTTCTTTTACATGTTTTCGTCATCCAAAACCATGATTAACACATCTAAATACCTACAAAACAAAACAAATCAAATAAATAACACACTAAAATAATGAATGGATCAAATCATAAACTGACAAACCAAATTAATGTATAAAAACGAAAATTATCGTAAACTAACATAAACACATGAAACTAATGCATAAAATGTCGTAAAACACGTAGAACATTCTCTAAAACTTATCTAAATATGCAACTATCAAATACCCCCAAACTTAGAACTCTGATCGTCCCAAGCAAAGGGAAAACAAAACAAAAACTCATAATTAACATATCCCTTCTAAAATCACATTCTCACACAAATAATGACTTACTCAATCATTGTAAACACTTATATGGCCTAAAAGATTACACCAAAAAGAATATTCAATTCTAAGAAGAACTTCAAGAGTCTATGTTCTCCAGAATTTCACCCTAACTATGACCAAGCTCCAGCAACGCGACCCTTAGAACGTTTATTGTGGCTTTTTTTTCTGTGGACTTAGCCATTTTTTGCTCTTGTTCGACTTGAGTTCTTCATGCTTCTCTTTTGCATCTTCTTGAACATCTTTTCGTCATCCAAAACCATGATTAACACATCTAAATACCTACAAAACAAAACAAATCAAATCAATAACACCCTAAAACAATGAATGGATCAAATCATAAACTGACAAACAAAATGAATGCGTAAAGACCCAAATTATGCTAAACTAACAATTGCATCAAAACTAACATAAACACATGAAACTAATGCATAAAATGTCCTGAAACACCTAGAACATTCTCTAAAACTTATCTAAATATGCAACTATCAAATACCCCCAAACTTAGAACTCTGATCGTCCCGAGCAAAGGGAAAACAAAACAAAAACTCATAATTAACATATCCCTTCTAAAATCACATTCTCACACAAATAATGACTTACTCAATCATTTAAACACTTATATGGCCTAAAAGATTACACCAAAAAGAATATTCAATTTTAAGAAGAACTTCAAGAGTGTAGAGTTCTCCAGAATTTCAACCCAACTCTGACCAAGCTCCACCAGCGAGACCCTTAGAACGTTTAATGTGCCTTTTTTTTTTGTGGACTTAGCCATTTTTTGCCCTTGTTCGACTTGAGTTCTTCATGCTTCTCTTTCGCATCTTCTTGAACATCTTTTCGTCATCCAAAACCATGATTAACACATCGAAATACCTACAAAGCAAAACAAATCAAATCAATAACACCCTAAAACAATGAATGGATCAAATCATAAACTGACAAACAAAATTAATGCATAAAGACCCAAATTATCCTAAACTAACAATTGCATCAAAACTAACATAAACACATGAAACTAATGCATAAAATGTCCTGAAACACCTAGAACATTCTCTAAAACTTATCTAAATATGCAACTATCAAATACCCCAAACTTAGAACTCTGATCGTCCCGAGCAATGGGAAAACAAAACAAAAACTCATAATTAACATATCCCTTCTAAAATCACATTCTCACACAAATAATGACTTACTCAATCATTGTAAACACTTATATGGCCAAAAAGATTACACCAAAAATAATATTCACTTCTAAGAAGAACTTCAAGAGTGTAGAGTTCTCCAGAATTTCAACCCAACTCTAACCAACCTCCACCACCGCGACCCTTAGAACGTTTAATGTGGCTTTTTTTTTTCTGTGGACTTAGCCATTTTTTGCCCTTGTTCGTCTTCGATTCTTCATGCTTCTCTTTTGCATCTTCTTGTACATGTTTTCGTCATCCAAAACCATGATTAACACATCTAAATACCTAAAAAACAAAACAAATCAAATCAATAACACACTAAAATAATGAATGGATCAAATCATAAACTGACAAACCAAATTAATGTATAAAAACCAAAATTATCGTAAACTAACATAAACACATGAAACTAATGCATAAAATGTCGTAAAACACGTAGAACATTCTCTAAAACTTATCTAAATATGCAACTATCAAATACCCCCAAACTTAGAACTCTAATCGTCCCAAGCAAAGGGAAAACAAAACAAAAACTCATAATTAACATATCCCTTCTAAAATCACATTCTCACACAAATAATGACTTACTCAATCATTGTAAACACTTATATGGCCTAAAAGATTACACCAAAAAGAATATTCAATTCTAAGAAGAACTTCAAGAGTCTATGTTCTCCAGAATTTCACCCTAACTATGACAACGCTCCAGCAACGCGACCCTTAGAACGTTTATTGTGGCTTTTTTTTTCTGTGGACTTAGCCATTTTTTGCTCTTGTTCGACTTGAGTTCTTCATGCTTCTCTTTTGCATCTTCTTGAACATCTTTTCGTCATCCAAAACCATGATTAACACATCTAAATACCTACAAAATAAAACAAATCAAATCAATAACACCCTAAAACAATGAATGGATCAAATCATAAACTGACGAACAAAATGAATGCATAAAGACCCAAATTATCCTAAACTAACAATTGCATCAAAACTAACATAAACACATGAAACTAATGCATAAAATGTCCTGAAACACCTAGAACATTCTCTAAAACTTATCTAAATATGCAACTATCAAATACCCCCAAACTTAGAACTCTGATCGTCCCGAGCAAAGGGAAAACAAAACAAAAACTCATAATTAACATATCCCTTCTAAAATCACATTGTCACACAAATAATGACTTACTCAATCATTGTAAACACTTATATGGCCTAAAAGATTACACCAAAAAGAATATTCAATTCTAAGAAGAACTTTAAGAGTGTAGAGTTCTCCAGAATTTCAACCCAACTCTGACCAAGCTCCACCAGCGCGACCCTTAGAACGTTTAATGTGCCTTTTTTTTCTCTGTGGACTTAGCCATTTTTTGCTCATGTTCGACTTGAGTTCTTCATGCTTCTCTTTTTGCATCTTCTTGAACATCTTTTCGTCATCCAAAACCATGATTAACACTTCTAAATACCTACAAAACAAAACAAATCAAATCAATAACACCCTAAAACAATGAATGGATCAAATCGTAAACTGACAAACCAAATTAATGCATAAAAACCCAAATTATGCTAAACTAACAATTGCATCAAAACTAACATAAACACATGAAACTAATGCATAAAATGTCCTGAAACACCTAGAACATTCTCTAAAACTTATCTAAATATGCAACTATCAAATACCCCCAAACTTAGAACTCTGATCGTCCCGAGCAAAGGGAAAACAAAACAAAAACTCATAATTAACATATCCCTTCTAAAATCACATTCTCACACAAATAATGACTTACTCAATCATTTAAACACTTATATGGCCTAAAAGATTACACCAAAAAGAATATTCAATTCTAAGAAGAACTTCAAGAGTGTAGAGTTCTCCAGAATTTCAACCCAACTCTGACCAAGCTCCACCAGCGCGACCCTTAGAACGTTTAATGTGCCTTTTTTTTCTCTGTGGACTTAGCCATTTTTTGCTCATGTTCGACTTGAGTTCTTCATGCCTCTTTTTGCATCTTCTTGAACATCTTTTCGTCATCCAAAACCATGATTAACACATCTAAATACCTACAAAACAAAACAAATCAAATCAATAACACCCTAAAACAATGAATGGATCAAATCGTAAACTGACAAACCAAATTAATGCATAAAAACCCAAATTATGCTAAACTAACAATTGCATCAAAACTAACATAAACACATGAAACTAATGCATAAAATGTCCTGAAACACCTAGAACATTCTCTAAAACTTATCTAAATATGCAACTATCAAATACCCCCAAACATAGAACTCTGATCGTCCCGAGCAAAGGGAAAACAAAACAAAAACTCATAATTAACATATCCCTTCTAAAATCACATTCTCACACAAATAATGACTTACTCAATCATTGTAAACACTTATATGGCCTAAAAGATTACACCAAAAAGAATATTCAATTCTAAGAAGAACTTCAAGAGTGTAGACTTCTCCTGAATTTCAACCCAACTCTGACCAAGCTCCACCAGCGCGACCCTTAGAACGTTTAATGTGCCTTTTTTTTTGTGGACTTAGCCATTTTTTGCCCTTGTTCGACTTGAGTTCTTCATGCTTCTCTTTCGCATCTTCTTGAACATCTTTTCGTCATCCAAAACCATGATTAACACATCTAAATACCTACAAAGCAAAACAAATCAAATCAATAACACCCTAAAACAATGAATGGATCAAATCATAAACTGACAAACAAAATTAATGCATAAAGACCCAAATTATCCTAAACTAACAATTGCATCAAAACTAACATAAACACATGAAACTAATGCATAAAATGTCCTGAAACACCTAGAACATTCTCTAAAACTTATCTAAATATGCAACTATCAAATACCCCCAAACTTAGAACTCTGATCGTCCCGAGCAATGGGAAAACAAAACAAAAACTCATAATTAACATATCCCTTCTAAAATCACATTCTCACACAAATAATGACTTACTCAATCATTGTAAACACTTATATGGCCTAAAAGATTACACCAAAAAGAATATTCACTTCTAAGAAGAACTTCAAGAGTGTAGAGTTCTCCAGAATTTCAACCCAACTCTAACCAACCTCCACCACCGCGACCCTTAGAACGTTTAATGTGGCTTTTTTTTTCTGTGGACTTAGCCATTTTTTGCCCTTGTTCGTCTTCGATTCTTCATGCTTCTCTTTTGCATCTTCTTGTACATATTTTCGTCATCCAAAACCATGATTAACACATCTAAATACCTAAAAAACAAAACAAATCAAATCAATAACACACTAAAATAATGAATGGATCAAATCATAAACTGACAAACCAAATTAATGTATAAAAACCAAAATTATCGTAAACTAACATAAACACATGAAACTAATGCATAAAATGTCGTAAAACACGTAGAACATTCTCTAAAACTTATCTAAATATGCAACTATCAAATACCCCCAAACTTAGAACTCTAATCGTCCCAAGCAAAGGGAAAACAAAACAAAAACTCATAATTAACATATCCCTTCTAAAATCACATTCTCACACAAATAATGACTTACTCAATCATTGTAAACACTTATATGGCCTAAAAGATTACACCAAAAAGAATATTCAATTCTAAGAAGAACTTCAAGAGTCTATGTTCTCCAGAATTTCACCCTAACTATGACAACGCTCCAGCAACGCGACCCTTAGAACGTTTATTGTGGCTTTTTTTTTCTGTGGACTTAGCCATTTTTTGCTCTTGTTCGACTTGAGTTCTTCATGCTTCTCTTTTGCATCTTCTTGAACATCTTTTCGTCATCCAAAACCATGATTAACACATCTAAATACCTACAAAATAAAACAAATCAAATCAATAACACCCTAAAACAATGAATGGATCAAATCATAAACTGACGAACAAAATGAATGCATAAAGACCCAAATTATCCTAAACTAACAATTGCATCAAAACTAACATAAACACATGAAACTAATGCATAAAATGTCCTGAAACACCTAGAACATTCTCTAAAACTTATCTAAATATGCAACTATCAAATACCCCCAAACTTAGAACTCTGATCGTCCCGAGCAAAGGGAAAACAAAACAAAAACTCATAATTAACATATCCCTTCTAAAATCACATTGTCACACAAATAATGACTTACTCAATCATTGTAAACACTTATATGGCCTAAAAGATTACACCAAAAAGAATATTCAATTCTAAGAAGAACTTTAAGAGTGTAGAGTTCTCCAGAATTTCAACCCAACTCTGACCAAGCTCCACCAGCGCGACCCTTAGAACGTTTAATGTGCCTTTTTTTTCTCTGTGGACTTAGCCATTTTTTGCTCATGTTCGACTTGAGTTCTTCATGCTTCTCTTTTTGCATCTTCTTGAACATCTTTTCGTCATCCAAAACCATGATTAACACTTCTAAATACCTACAAAACAAAACAAATCAAATCAATAACACCCTAAAACAATGAATGGATCAAATCGTAAACTGACAAACCAAATTAATGCATAAAAACCCAAATTATGCTAAACTAACAATTGCATCAAAACTAACATAAACACATGAAACTAATGCATAAAATGTCCTGAAACACCTAGAACATTCTCTAAAACTTATCTAAATATGCAACTATCAAATACCCCCAAACTTAGAACTCTGATCGTCCCGAGCAAAGGGAAAACAAAACAAAAACTCATAATTAACATATCCCTTCTAAAATCACATTCTCACACAAATAATGACTTACTCAATCATTTAAACACTTATATGGCCTAAAAGATTACACCAAAAAGAATATTCAATTCTAAGAAGAACTTCAAGAGTGTAGACTTCTCCTGAATTTCAACCCAACTCTGACCAAGCTCCACCAGCGCGACCCTTAGAACGTTTAATGTGCCTTTTTTTTTGTGGACTTAGCCATTTTTTGCCCTTGTTCGACTTGAGTTCTTCATGCTTCTCTTTCGCATCTTCTTGAACATCTTTTCGTCATCCAAAACCATGATTAACACATCTAAATACCTACAAAGCAAAACAAATCAAATCAATAACACCCTAAAACAATGAATGGATCAAATCATAAACTGACAAACAAAATTAATGCATAAAGACCCAAATTATCCTAAACTAACAATTGCATCAAAACTAACATAAACACATGAAACTAATGCATAAAATGTCCTGAAACACCTAGAACATTCTCTAAAACTTATCTAAATATGCAACTATCAAATACCCCCAAACTTAGAACTCTGATCGTCCCGAGCAATGGGAAAACAAAACAAAAACTCATAATTAACATATCCCTTCTAAAATCACATTCTCACACAAATAATGACTTACTCAATCATTGTAAACACTTATATGGCCTAAAAGATTACACCAAAAAGAATATTCACTTCTAAGAAGAACTTCAAGAGTGTAGAGTTCTCCAGAATTTCAACCCAACTCTAACCAACCTCCACCACCGCGACCCTTAGAACGTTTAATGTGGCTTTTTTTTTCTGTGGACTTAGCCATTTTTTGCCCTTGTTCGTCTTCGATTCTTCATGCTTCTCTTTTGCATCTTCTTGTACATATTTTCGTCATCCAAAACCATGATTAACACATCTAAATACCTACAAAACAAAACAAATCAAATCAATAACACACTAAAATAATGAATGGATCAAATCATAAACTGACAAACCAAATTAATGTATAAAAACCAAAATTATCGTAAACTAACATAAACACATGAAACTAATGCATAAAAAGTCGTAAAACACGTAAAACATTCTCTAAAACTTATCTAAATATGCAACTATCAAAGACCCCCAAACTTAGAACTTTGATCGTCCCAAGCAAAGGGAAAACAAAACAAAAACTCATAATTAACATATCCCTTCTAAAATCACATTCTCACACAAATAATGACTTACTCAATCATTGTAAACACTTATATGGCCTAAAAGATTACACAAAAAAGAATATTCAATTCTAAGAAGAACTTCAAGAGTCTATGTTCTCCAGAATTTCACCCTAACTATGACCAAGTTCCAGCAACGCGACCCTTAGAACGTTTATTGTGGCTTTTTTTTTTCTGTGGACTTAGCCATTTTTTGCTCTTGTTCGACTTGAGTTCGTCATGCTTCTCTTTTGCATCTTCTTGAACATCTTTTCGTCATCCAAAACCATGATTAACACATCTAAATACCTACAAAACAAAACAAATCAAATCAATAACACCCTAAAACAATGAATGGATCAAATCATAAACTGACAAACAAAATGAATGCATAAAGACACAAATTATCCTCAACTAACAATTGCATCAAAACTAACATAAACACATGAAACTAATGCATAAAATGTCCTGAAACACCTAGAACATTCTCTAAAACTTATCTAAATATGCAACTATCAAATACCCCAGAACTTAGAACTCTGATCGTCCCGAGCAAAGGGAAAACAAAACAAAAACTCATAATTAACATATCCCTTCTAAAATCACATTGTCACACAAATAATGACTTACTCAATCATTGTAAACACTTATATGGCCTAAAAGATTACACCAAAAAGAATATTCAATTCTAAGAAGAACTTTAAGAGTGTAGAGTTCTCCAGAATTTCAACCCAACTCTGACCAAGCTCCACCAGCGCGACCCTTAGAACGTTTAATGTGCCTTTTTTTGCTCTGTGGACTTAGCCATTTTTTGCTCATGTTCGACTTGAGTTCTTCATGCTTCTCTTTTTGCATCTTCTTGAACATCTTTTCGTCATCCAAAACCATGATTAACACATCTAAATACCTACAAAACAAAACAAATCAAATCAATAACACCCTAAAACAATGAATGGATCAAATCGTAAACTGACAAACCAAATTAATGCATAAAAACCCAAATTATGCTAAACTAACAATTGCATCAAAACTAACATAAACACATGAAACTAATGCATAAAATGTCCTGAAACACCTAGAACATTCTCTAAAACTTATCTAAATATGCAACTATCAAATACCCCCAAACATAGAACTCTGATCGTCCCGAGCAAAGGGAAAACAAAACAAAAACTCATAATTAACATATCCCTTCTAAAATCACATTCTCACACAAAAAATGACTTACTCAATCATTGTAAACACTTATATGGCCTAAAAGATTACACCAAAAAGAATATTCAATTCTAAGAAGAACTTCAAGAGTGTAGAGTTCTCCAGAATTTCAACCCAACTCTGACCAAGCTCCACCAGCGCGACCCTTAGAACGTTTAATGTGCCTTTTTTTTTTGTGGACTTAGCCGTTTTTTGCCCTTGTTCGACTTGAGTTCTTCATGCTTCTCTTTCGCATCTTCTTGAACATCTTTTCGTCATCCAAAACCATGATTAACACATCTAAATACCTACAAAGCAAAACAAATCAAATCAATAACACCCTAAAACAATGAATGGATCAAATCATAAACTGACAAACAAAATTAATGCATAAAGACCCAAATTATCCAAAACTAACAATTGCATCAAAACTAACATAAACACATGAAACTAATGCATAAAATGTCCTGAAACACCTAGAACATTCTCTAAAACTTATCTAAATATGGAACTATCAAATACCCCCAAACTTAGAACTCTGATCGTCCCGAGCAATGGGAAAACAAAACAAAAACTCATAATTAACATATCCCTTCTAAAATCACATTCTCACACAAATAATGACTTACTCAATCATTGTAAACACTTATATGGCCTAAAAGATTACACCAAAAAGAATATTCACTTCTAAGAAGAACTTCAAGAGTGTAGAGTTCTCCAGAATTTCAACCCAACTCTAACCAACCTCCACCACCGCGACCCTTAGAACGTTTAATGTGGCTTTTTTTTTCTGTGGACTTAGCCATTTTTTGCCCTTGTTCGTCTTCGATTCTTCATGCTTCTCTTTTGCATCTTCTTGTACATGTTTTCTTCATCCAAAACCATGATTAACACATCTAAATACCTACAAAACAAAACAAATCAAATCAAATACACACTAAAATAATGAATGGATCAAATCATAAACTGACAAACCAAATTAATGTATAAAAACCAAAATTATCGTAAACTAACATAAACACATGAAACTAATGCATAAAATGTCGTAAAACACGTAGAACATTCTCTAAAACTTATCTAAATATGCAACTATCAAATACCCCCAAACATAGAACTCTGATCGTCCCAAGCAAAGGGAAAACAAAACAAAAACTCATAATTAACATATCCCTTCTAAAATCACATTCTCACACAAATAATGACTTACTCAATCATTGTAAACACTTATATGGCCTAAAAGATTACACCAAAAAGAATATTCAATTCTAAGAAGAACTTCAAGAGTCTATGTTCTCCAGAATTTCACCCTAACTATGACCAAGCTCCAGCAACGCGACCCTTAGAACGTTTATTGTGGCTTTTTTTTTCTGTGGACTTAGCCATTTTTTGCTCTTGTTCGACTTGAGTTCGTCATGCTTCTCTTTTGCATCTTCTTGAACATCTTTTCGTCATCCAAAACCATGATTAACACATCTAAATACCTACAAAACAAAACAAATCAAATCAATAACACCCTAAAACAATGAATGGATCAAATCATAAACTGACAAACAAAATGAATGCATAAAGACCCAAATTATCCTCAACTAACAATTGCATCAAAACTAACATAAACACATGAAACTAATGCATAAAATGTCCTGAAACACCTAGAACATTCTCTAAAACTTATCTAAATATGCAACTATCAAATACCCCCAAACTTAGAAATCTGATCGTCCCGAGCAAAGGGAAAACAAAACAAAAACTCATAATTAACATATCCCTTCTAAAATCACATTGTCACACAAATAATGACTTACTCAATCATTGTAAACACTTATATGGCCTAAAAGATTACACCAAAAAGAATATTCAATTCTAAGAAGAACTTTAAGAGTGTAGAGTTCTCCAGAATTTCAACCCAACTCTGACCAAGCTCCACCAGCGCGACCCTTAGAACGTTTAATGTGCCTTTTTTTTCTCTGTGGACTTAGCCATTTTTTGCTCATGTTCGACTTGAGTTCTTCATGCTTCTCTTTTTGCATCTTCTTGAACATCTTTTCGTCATCCAAAACCATGATTAACACATCTAAATACCTACAAAACAAAACAAATCAAATCAATAACACCCTAAAACAATGAATGGATCAAATCGTAAACTGACAAACCAAATTAATGCATAAAAACCCAAATTATGCTAAACTAACAATTGCATCAAAACTAACATAAACACATGAAACTAATGCATAAAATGTCCTGAAACACCTAGAACATTTTCTAAAACTTATCTAAATATGCAACTATCAAATACACCCAAACATAGAACTCTGATCGTCCCGAGCAAAGGGAAAACAAAACAAAAACTCATAATTAACATATCCCTTCTAAAATCACATTCTCACACAAATAATGACTTACTCAATCATTGTAAACACTTATACGGCCTAAAAGATTACACCAAAAAGAATATTCAATTCTAAGAAGAACTTCAAGAGTGTAGAGTTCTCCAGAATTTCAGTCCAACTCTGACCAAGCTCCACCAGCGCGACCCTTAGAACGTTTAATGTGCCTTTTTTTTTGTGGACTTAGCCATTTTTTGCCCTTGTTCGACTTGAGTTCTTCATGCTTCTCTTTCGCATCTTCTTGAACATCTTTTCGTCATCCAAAACCATGATTAACACATCTAAATACCTACAAAGCAAAACAAATCAAATCAATAACACCCTAAAACAATGAATGGATCAAATCATAAACTGACAAACAAAATTAATGCATAAAGACCCAAATTATCCAAAACTAACAATTGCATCAAAACTAACATAAACACATGAAACTAATGCATAAAATGTCTTGAAACACCTAGAACATTCTCTAAAACTTATCTAAATATGCAACTATCAAATACCCCCAAACTTAGAACTCTGATCGTCCCGAGCAATGGGAAAACAAAACAAAAACTCATAATTAACATATCCCTTCTAAAATCACATTCTCACACAAATAATGACTTACTCAATCATTGTAAACACTTATATGGCCTAAAAGATTACACCAAAAAGAATATTCACTTCTAAGAAGAACTTCAAGAGTGTAGAGTTCTCCAGAATTTCAACCCAACTCTAACCAACCTCCACCACCGCGACCCTTAGAACGTTTAATGTGGCTTTTTTTTTTTCTGTGGACTTTGCCATTTTTTGCCCTTGTTCGTCTTCGATTCTTCATGCTTCTCTTTTGCATCTTCTTGTACATGTTTTCTTCATCCAAAACCATGATTAACACATCTAAATACCTACAAAACAAAACAAATCAAATCAAATACACACTAAAATAATGAATGGATCAAATCATAAACTGACAAACCAAATTAATGTATAAAAACCAAAATTATCGTAAACTAACATAAACACATGAAACTAATGCATAAAATGTCGTAAAACACGTAGAACATTCTCTAAAACTTATCTAAATATGCAACTATCAAATACCCCCAAAGTTAGAACTCTGATCGTCCCAAGCAAAGGGAAAACAAAACAAAAACTCATAATTAACATATCCCTTCTAAAATCACATTGTCACACAAATAATGACTTACTCAATCATTGTAAACACTTATATGGCCTAAAAGATTACACCAAAAAGAATATTCAATTCTAAGAAGAACTTCAAGAGTCTATGTTCTCCAGAATTTCACCCTAACTATGACCAAGCTCCAGCAACGCGACCCTTAGAACGTTTATTGTGGCTTTTTTTTCTGTGGACTTAGCCATTTTTTGCTCTTGTTCGACTTGAGTTCGTCATGCTTCTCTTTTGCATCTTCTTGAGCATCTTTTCGTCATCCAAAACCATGATTAACACATCTAAATACCTACAAAACAAAACAAATCAAATCAATAACACCCTAAAACAATGAATGGATCAAATCATAAACTGACGAACAAAATGAATGCATAAAGACCCAAATTATCCTAAACTAACAATTGCATCAAAACTAACATAAACACATGAAACTAATGCATAAAATGTCCTGAAACACCTAGAACATTCTCTAAAACTTATCTAAATATGCAACTATCAAATACCCCCAAACATAGAACTCTGATCGTCCCGAGCAAAGGGAAAACAAAACAAAAACTCATAATTAACATATCCCTTCTAAAATCACATTCTCACACAAATAATGACTTACTCAATCATTGTAAACACTTATATGGCCTAAAAGATTACACCAAAAAGAATATTCAATTCTAAGAAGAACTTCAAGAGTCTATGTTCTCCAGAATTTCACCCTAACTATGACCAAGCTCCAGCAACGCGACCCTTAGAACGTTTATTGTGGCTTTTTTTTCTGTGGACTTAGCCATTTTTTGCTCATGTTCGACTTGAGTTCTTCATGCTTCTCTTCCGCATCTTCTTGAACATCTTTTCGTCATCCAAAACCATGATTAACACATCTAAATACCTACAAAACAAAACAAATCAAATCAATAACACCCTAAAACAATGAATGGATCAAATCGTAAACTGACAAACCAAATTAATGCATAAAAACCCAAATTATGCTAAACTAACAATTGCATCAAAACTAACATAAACACATGAAACTAATGCATAAAATGTCCTGAAACACCTAGAACATTCTCTAAAACTTATCTAAATATGCAACTATCAAATACCCCCAAACATAGAACTCTGATCGTCCCGAGCAAAGGGAAAACAAAACAAAAACTCATAATTAACATATCCCTTCTAAAATCACATTCTCACACAAATAATGACTTACTCAATCATTGTAAACACTTATATGGCCTAAAAGATTACACCAAAAAGAATATTCAATTCTAAGAAGAACTTCAAGAGTGTAGAGTTCTCCAGAATTTTAACCCAACTCTGACCAAGCTCCACCAGCGCGACCCTTAGAACGTTTAATGTGGCTTTTTTTTTTCTGTGGACTTAGCCATTTTTTGCCCTTGTTCGACTTGAGTTCTTCATGCTTCTCTTTCGCATCTTCTTGAACAACTTTTCGTCATCCAAAACCATGATTAACACATCTAAATACCTACAAAACAAAACAAATCAAATCAATAACACCCTAAAACAATGAATGGATCAAATCGTAAACTGACAAACCAAATTAATGCATAAAAACCCAAATTATCGTAAACTAACATAAACACATGAAACTAATGCATAAAATGTCCTAAAACACGTAGAACATTCTCTAAAACATATCTAAATATGCAACTATCAAATACCCCCAAACTTAGAACTCTGATCGTCCCAAGCAAAGGGAAAACAAATCAAAAACTCATAATTAACATATCCCTTCTAAAATCACATTCTCACACAAATAATGACTTACTCAATCATTGTAAACACTTATATGGCCTAAAAGATTACACCAAAAAGAATATTCAATTCTAAGAAGAACTTCAAGAGTGTAGAGTTCTCCAGAATTTTAACCCAACTCTGACCAAGCTCCACCAGCGCGACCCTTAGAACGTTTAATGTGGCTTTTTTTTTTCTGTGGACTTAGCCATTTTTTGCCCTTGTTCGACTTGAGTTCTTCATGCTTCTCTTTCGCATCTTCTTGAACAACTTTTCGTCATCCAAAACCATGATTAACACATCTAAATACCTACAAAACAAAACAAATCAAATCAATAACACCCTAAAACAATGAATGGATCAAATCGTAAACTGACAAACCAAATTAATGCATAAAAACCCAAATTATCGTAAACTAACATAAACACATGAAACTAATGCATAAAATGTCCTAAAACACGTAGAACATTCTCTAAAACATATCTAAATATGCAACTATCAAATACCCCCAAACTTAGAACTCTGATCGTCCCAAGCAAAGGGAAAACAAATCAAAAACTCATAATTAACATATCCCTTCTAAAATCACATTCTCACACAAATAATGACTTACTCAATCATTGTAAACACTTATATGGCCTAAAAGATTACACCAAAAAGAATATTCACTTCTAAGAAGAACTTCAAGAGTGTAGAGTTCTCCAGAATCTCAACCCAACTCTAACCAAGCTCCACCACCGCGTCCCTTAGAACGTTTAATGTGGCTTTTATTTTCTGTGGACTAAGCCATTTTTTGCCCTTGTTCGTCTTCGATTCTTCATGCTTCTCTTTTGCATCTTCTTGTACATGTTTTCGTCATCCAAAACCATGATTAACACGTCTCAATACCTACAAAAGAAAACAAATCAAATCAATAACACACTAAAATAATGAATGGATCAAATCATAAACTGACAAACCAAATTAATGTATAAAAACCCAAATTATCGTAAACTAACATAAACACATGAAACTAATGCATAAAATGTCCTAAAACACGTAGAACATTCTCTAAAACTTATCTAAATATGCAACTATCAAATACCCCCAAACTTAGAACTCTAATCGTCCCAAGCAAAGGGAAAACAAAACAAAAACTAATAATTAACATATCCCTTCTAAAATCACATTCTCACACAAATAATGACTTACTCAATCATTGTAAACACTTATATGGCCTAAAAGATTACACCAAAAAGAATATTCAATTCTAAGAAGAACTTCAAGAGTGTAGAGTTCTCCAGAATTTCAACCCAACTCTGACCAAGATCCACCAGCGCGACCCTTAGAACGTTTAATGTGCCTTTTTTTTGTGGACTTGGTCATTTTTTGCTATTGTTCGACTTGAGTTCTTCATGCTTCTCTTCCGCATCTTCTTGAACATCTTTTCGTCATCCAAAACCATGATTAACACATCTAAATACCTACAAAACAAAACAAATCAAATCAATAACACCCTAAAACAATGAATGGATCAAATCATAAACTGACAAACCAAATTAATGCATAAAAACCCAAATTATACTAAACTAACAATTGCATCAAAACTAACATAAACACATGAAACTAATGCATAAAATGTCCTGAAACACCTAGAACATTCTCTAAAACTTATCTAAATATGCAACTATCAAATACCCCCAAACTTAGAACTCTGATCGTCCCGAGCAAAGGGAAAACAAAACAAAAACTCATAATTAACATATCCCTTCTAAAATCACATTCTCACACAAATAATGACTTACTCAATCATTGTAAACACTTATATGGCCTAAAAGATTACACCAAAAAGAATATTCACTTCTAAGAAGAACTTCAAGAGTGTAGAGTTCTCCAGAATTTCAACCCAACTCTGACCAACCTCCACCAGCGCGACCCTTAGAACGTTTAATGTGCCTTTTTTTTGTGAACTTAGCCATTTTTTGCTCATGTTCGACTTGAGTTCTTCATGCTTCTCTTTTGCATCTTCTTGAACATCTTTTCGTCATCCAAAACCATGATTAACACATCTAAATACCTACAAAACAAAACAAATCAAATCAATAACACCCTAAAACAATGAATGGATCAAATCATAAACTGACAAACCAAATTAATGTATAAAAACCCAAATTATCGTAAACTAACATAAACACATGAAACTAATGCATAAAATGTCCTAAAAGACGTAGAACATTCTCTAAAACTTATCTAAATATGCAACTATCAAATACCCCCAAACTTAGAACTCTAATCGTCCCAAGCAAAGGGAAAACAAAACAAAAACTCATAATTAACATATCCCTTCTAAAATCACATTCTCACACAAATAATGACTTACTCAATCATTGTAAACACTTTTATGGCCTAAAAGATTACACCAAAAAGAATATTCAATTCTAAGAAGAACTTCAAGAGTGTAGAGTTCTCCAGAATTTCAACCCAACTCTGACCAAGCTCCACCAGCGCGACCCTTAGAACGTTTAATGTGCCTTTTTTTTTGTGGACTTAGCCATTTTTTGCTATTGTTCGACTTGAGTTCTTCATGCTTCTCTTTCGCATCTTCTTGAACATCTTTTCGTCATCCAAAACCATGATTAACACATCTAAATACCTACAAAACAAAACAAATCAAATCAATAACACCCTAAAACAATGAATGGATCAAATCATAAACTGACAAACAAAATTAATGCATAAAAACCCAAATTATCCTAAACTAACAGTTGCATCAAAACTAACATAAACACATGAAACTAATGCATAAAATGTCCTGAAACACCTAGAACATTCTCTAAAAAATATCTAAATATGCAACTATCAAACACCCCCAAACTTAGAACTCTGATCGTCCCGAGCAAAGGGAAAATAAAACAAAAACTCATAATTAACATATCCCTTCTAAAATCACATTCTCACACAAATAAAGACTTACTCAATCATTGTAAACACTTTTATGGCCTAAAAGATTACACCAAAAAGAATATTCAATTCTAAGAAGAACTTCAAGAGTGTAGAGTTCTCCAGAATTTCAACCCAACTCTGACCAAGCTCCACCAGCGCGACCCTTAGAACGTTTAATGTGCCTTTTTTTTTGTGGACTTAGCCATTTTTTGCTATTGTTCGACTTGAGTTCTTCATGCTTCTCTTTCGCATCTTCTTCAACATCTTTTCGTCATCCAAAACCATGATTAACACATCTAAATACCTACAAAACAAAACAAATCAAATCAATAACACCCTAAAACAATGAATGGATCAAATCATAAACTGACAAACAAAATTAATGCATAAAAACCCAAATTATCCTAAACTAACAGTTGCATCAAAACTAACATAAACACATGAAACTAATGCATAAAATGTCCTGAAACACCTAGAACATTCTCTAAAAAATATCTAAATATGCAACTATCAAACACCCCCAAACTTAGAACTCTGATCGTCCCGAGCAAAGGGAAAATAAAACAAAAACTCATAATTAACATATCCCTTCTAAAATCACATTCTCACACAAATAATGACTTACTCAATCATTGTAAACACTTTTATGGCCTAAAAGATTACACCAAAAAGAATATTCAATTCTAAGAAGAACTTCAAGAGTGTAGAGTTCTCCAGAATTTCAACCCAACTCTGACCAAGCTCCACCAGCGCGACCCTTAGAACGTTTAATGTGCCTTTTTTTTGTGGACTTAGCCATTTTTTGCTATTGTTCGACTTGAGTTCTTCATGCTTCTCTTTCGCATCTTCTTGAACATCTTTTCGTCATCCAAAACCATGATTAACACATCTAAATACCTACAAAACAAAACAAATCAAATCAATAACACCCTAAAACAATGAATGGATCAAATCATAAACTGACAAACAAAATTAATGCATAAAAACCCAAATTATCCTAAACTAACAGTTGCATCAAAACTAACATAAACACATGAAACTAATGCATAAAATGTCCTGAAACACCTAGAACATTCTCTAAAAAATATCTAAATATGCAACTATCAAACACCCCCAAACTTAGAACTCTGATCGTCCCGAGCAAAGGGAAAATAAAACAAAAACTCATAATTAACATATCCCTTCTAAAATCACATTCTCACACAAATAATGACTTACTCAATCATTGTAAACACTTTTATGGCCTAAAAGATTACACCAAAAAGAATATTCAATTCTAAGAAGAACTTCAAGAGTGTAGAGTTCTCCAGAATTTCAACCCAACTCTGACCAAGCTCCACCAGCGCGACCCTTAGAACGTTTAATGTGCCTTTTTTTTGTGGACTTAGCCATTTTTTGCTATTGTTCGACTTGAGTTCTTCATGCTTCTCTTTCGCATCTTCTTGAACATCTTTTCGTCATCCAAAACCATGATTAACACATCTAAATACCTACAAAACAAAACAAATCAAATCAATAACACCCTAAAACAATGAATGGATCAAATCATAAACTGACAAACAAAATTAATGCATAAAAACCCAAATTATCCTAAACTAACAGTTGCATCAAAACTAACATAAACACATGAAACTAATGCATAAAATGTCCTGAAACACCTAGAACATTCTCTAAAAAATATCTAAATATGCAACTATCAAACACCCCCAAACTTAGAACTCTGATCGTCCCGAGCAAAGGGAAAATAAAACAAAAACTCATAATTAACATATCCCTTCTAAAATCACATTCTCACACAAATAATGACTTACTCAATCATTGTAAACACTTTTATGGCCTAAAAGATTACACCAAAAAGAATATTCAATTCTAAGAAGAACTTCAAGAGTGTAGAGTTCTCCAGAATTTCAACCCAACTCTGACCAAGCTCCACCAGCGCGACCCTTAGAACGTTTAATGTGCCTTTTTTTTGTGGACTTAGCCATTTTTTGCTATTGTTCGACTTGAGTTCTTCATGCTTCTCTTTCGCATCTTCTTGAACATCTTTTCGTCATCCAAAACCATGATTAACACATCTAAATACCTACAAAACAAAACAAATCAAATCAATAACACCCTAAAACAATGAATGGATCAAATCATAAACTGACAAACAAAATTAATGCATAAAAACCCAAATTATCCTAAACTAACAGTTGCATCAAAACTAACATAAACACATGAAACTAATGCATAAAATGTCCTGAAACACCTAGAACATTCTCTAAAAAATATCTAAATATGCAACTATCAAACACCCCCAAACTTAGAACTCTGATCGTCCCGAGCAAAGGGAAAATAAAACAAAAACTCATAATTAACATATCCCTTCTAAAATCACATTCTCACACAAATAAAGACTTACTCAATCATTGTAAACACTTTTATGGCCTAAAAGATTACACCAAAAAGAATATTCAATTCTAAGAAGAACTTCAAGAGTGTAGAGTTCTCCAGAATTTCAACCCAACTCTGACCAAGCTCCACCAGCGCGACCCTTAGAACGTTTAATGTGCCTTTTTTTTTGTGGACTTAGCCATTTTTTGCTATTGTTCGACTTGAGTTCTTCATGCTTCTCTTTCGCATCTTCTTCAACATCTTTTCGTCATCCAAAACCATGATTAACACATCTAAATACCTACAAAACAAAACAAATCAAATCAATAACACCCTAAAACAATGAATGGATCAAATCATAAACTGACAAACAAAATTAATGCATAAAAACCCAAATTATCCTAAACTAACAGTTGCATCAAAACTAACATAAACACATGAAACTAATGCATAAAATGTCCTGAAACACCTAGAACATTCTCTAAAAAATATCTAAATATGCAACTATCAAACACCCCCAAACTTAGAACTCTGATCGTCCCGAGCAAAGGGAAAATAAAACAAAAACTCATAATTAACATATCCCTTCTAAAATCACATTCTCACACAAATAATGACTTACTCAATCATTGTAAACACTTTTATGGCCTAAAAGATTACACCAAAAAGAATATTCAATTCTAAGAAGAACTTCAAGAGTGTAGAGTTCTCCAGAATTTCAACCCAACTCTGACCAAGCTCCACCAGCGCGACCCTTAGAACGTTTAATGTGCCTTTTTTTTGTGGACTTAGCCATTTTTTGCTATTGTTCGACTTGAGTTCTTCATGCTTCTCTTTCGCATCTTCTTGAACATCTTTTCGTCATCCAAAACCATGATTAACACATCTAAATACCTACAAAACAAAACAAATCAAATCAATAACACCCTAAAACAATGAATGGATCAAATCATAAACTGACAAACAAAATTAATGCATAAAAACCCAAATTATCCTAAACTAACAGTTGCATCAAAACTAACATAAACACATGAAACTAATGCATAAAATGTCCTGAAACACCTAGAACATTCTCTAAAAAATATCTAAATATGCAACTATCAAACACCCCCAAACTTAGAACTCTGATCGTCCCGAGCAAAGGGAAAATAAAACAAAAACTCATAATTAACATATCCCTTCTAAAATCACATTCTCACACAAATAATGACTTACTCAATCATTGTAAACACTTTTATGGCCTAAAAGATTACACCAAAAAGAATATTCAATTCTAAGAAGAACTTCAAGAGTGTAGAGTTCTCCAGAATTTCAACCCAACTCTGACCAAGCTCCACCAGCGCGACCCTTAGAACGTTTAATGTGCCTTTTTTTTGTGGACTTAGCCATTTTTTGCTATTGTTCGACTTGAGTTCTTCATGCTTCTCTTTCGCATCTTCTTCAACATCTTTTCGTCATCCAAAACCATGATTAACACATCTAAATACCTACAAAACAAAACAAATCAAATCAATAACACCCTAAAACAATGAATGGATCAAATCATAAACTGACAAACAAAATTAATGCATAAAAACCCAAATTATCCTAAACTAACAGTTGCATCAAAACTAACATAAACACATGAAACTAATGCATAAAATGTCCTGAAACACCTAGAACATTCTCTAAAAAATATCTAAATATGCAACTATCAAACACCCCCAAACTTAGAACTCTGATCGTCCCGAGCAAAGGGAAAATAAAACAAAAACTCATAATTAACATATCCCTTCTAAAATCACATTCTCACACAAATAATGACTTACTCAATCATTGTAAACACTTTTATGGCCTAAAAGATTACACCAAAAAGAATATTCAATTCTAAGAAGAACTTCAAGAGTGTAGAGTTCTCCAGAATTTCAACCCAACTCTGACCAAGCTCCACCAGCGCGACCCTTAGAACGTTTAATGTGCCTTTTTTTTGTGGACTTAGCCATTTTTTGCTATTGTTCGACTTGAGTTCTTCATGCTTCTCTTTCGCATCTTCTTCAACATCTTTTCGTCATCCAAAACCATGATTAACACATCTAAATACCTACAAAACAAAACAAATCAAATCAATAACACCCTAAAACAATGAATGGATCAAATCATAAACTGACAAACAAAATTAATGCATAAAAACCCAAATTATCCTAAACTAACAGTTGCATCAAAACTAACATAAACACATGAAACTAATGCATAAAATGTCCTGAAACACCTAGAACATTCTCTAAAACTTATCTAAATATGCAACTATCAAACACCCCCAAACTTAGAACTCTGATCGTCCCGAGCAAAGGGAAAATAAAACAAAAACTCATAATTAACATATCCCTTCTAAAATCACAATCTCACACAAATAATGACTTACTCAATCATTGTAAACACTTATATGGCCTAAAAGATTACACCAAAAAGAATATCCAATTCTAAGAAGAACTTCAAGAGTGTAGAGTTCTCCAGAATTTCAACCCAACTCTGACCAAGCTCCACCAGCGCGACCCTTAGAACGTTTAATGTGCCTTTTTTTTTGTGGACTTAGCCATTTTTTGCTATTGTTCGACTTGAGTTCTTCATGCTTCTCTTTTGCATCTTCTTGAACATCTTTTCGTCATCCAAAACCATGATTAACACATCTAAATACCTACAAAACAAAACAAATCAAATCAATAACACCCTAAAACAATGAATGGATCAAATCATAAACTGACAAACAAAAATAATGCATAAAAACCCAAATTATCCTAAACTAACAATTGCATCAAAACTAACATAAACACATGAAACTAATGCATAAAATGTCCTGAAACACCTAGAACATTCTCTAAAACTTATCTAAATATGCAACTATCAAATACCCCCAAACTTAGAACTCTGATCGTCCCGAGCAAAGGGAAAACAAAACAAAAACTCATAATTAACATATCTCTTCTAAAATCACATTCTCACACAAATAATGACTTACTCAATCATTGTAAACACTTATATGGCCTAAAAGATTACACCAAAAAGAATATTCAATTCTAAGAAGAACTTCAAGAGTGTAGAGTTCTCCAGAATTTCAACCCAACTCTGACCAAGCTCCACCAGCGCGACCCTTAGAACGTTTAATGTGCCTTTTTTTTTGTGGACTTAGCCATTTTTTGCTATTGTTCGACTTGAGTTCTTCATGCTTCTCTTTCGCATCTTCTTGAACATCTTTTCGTCATCCAAAACCATGATTAACACATCTAAATACCTACAAAACAAAACAAATCAAATCAATAACACCCTAAAACAATGAATGGATCAAATCATAAACTGACAAACAAAATTAATGCATAAAAACCCAAATTATCCTAAACTAACAGTTGCATCAAAACTAACATAAACACATGAAACTAATGCATAAAATGTCCTGAAACACCTAGAACATTCTCTAAAAAATATCTAAATATGCAACTACCAAACACCCCCAAACTTAGAACTCTGATCGTCCCGAGCAAAGGGAAAATAAAACAAAAACTCATAATTAACATATCCCTTCTAAAATCACATTCTCACACAAATAATGACTTACTCAATCATTGTAAACACTTTTATGGCCTAAAAGATTACACCAAAAAGAATATTCAATTCTAAGAAGAACTTCAAGAGTGTAGAGTTCTCCAGAATTTCAACCCAACTCTGACCAAGCTCCACCAGCGCGACCCTTAGAACGTTTAATGTGCCTTTTTTTTGTGGACTTAGCCATTTTTTTCTATTGTTCGACTTGAGTTCTTCATGCTTCTCTTCCGCATCTTCTTGAACATCTTTTCGTCATCCAAAACCATGATTAACACATCTAAATACCTACAAAACAGAACAAATCAAATCAATAACACCCTAAAACAATGAATGGATCAAATCATAAACTGACAAACAAAATTAATGCATAAAAACCCAAATTATCCTAAACTACAAATTGCATCAAAACTAACATAAACACATGAAACAAATGCATAAAATGTCCTGAAACACCTAGAACATTCTCTAAAACTTATCTAAATATGCAACTATCAAATACCCCCAAACTTAGAACTCTGATCGTCCCGAGCAAAGGGAAAACAAAACAAAAACTCATAATTAACATATCCCTTCTAAAATCACATTCTCACACAAATAATGACTTACTCAATCATTGTAAACACTTATATGGCCTAAAAGATTACACCAAAAAGAATATTCACTTCTAAGAAGAACTTCAAGAGTGTAGAGTTCTCCAGAATTTCAACCCAACTCTGACCAACCTCCACCAGCGCGACCCTTAGAACGTTTAATGTGCCTTTTTTTTGTGAACTTAGCCATTTTTTGCTCATGTTCGACTTGAGTTCTTCATGCTTCTCTTTTGCATCTTCTTGAACATCTTTTCGTCATCCAAAACCATGATTAACACATCTAAATACCTACAAAACAAAACAAATCAAATCAATAACACCCTAAAACAATGAATGGATCAAATCATAAACTGACAAACCAAATTAATGTATAAAAACCCAAATTATCGTAAACTAACATAAACACATGAAACTAATGCATAAAATGTCCTAGAAGACGTAGAACATTCTCTAAAACTTATCTAAATATGCAACTATCAAATACCCCCAAACTTAGAACTCTGATCGTCCCGAGCAAAGGGAAAACAAAACAAAAACTCATAATTAACATATCTCTTCTAAAATCACATTCTCACACAAATAATGACTTACTCAATCATTGTAAACACTTATATGGCCTAAAAGATTACACCAAAAAGAATATTCAATTCTAAGAAGAACTTCAAGAGTGTAGAGTTCTCCAGAATTTCAACCCAACTCTGACCAAGCTCCACCAGCGCGACCCTTAGAACGTTTAATGTGCCTTTTTTTTTGTGGACTTAGCCATTTTTTGCTATTGTTCGACTTGAGTTCTTCATGCTTCTCTTTCGCATCTTCTTGAACATCTTTTCGTCATCCAAAACCATGATTAACACATCTAAATACCTACAAAACAAAACAAATCAAATCAATAACACCCTAAAACAATGAATGGATCAAATCATAAACTGACAAACAAAATTAATGCATAAAAACCCAAATTATCCTAAACTAACAGTTGCATCAAAACTAACATAAACACATGAAACTAATGCATAAAATGTCCTGAAACACCTAGAACATTCTCTAAAAAATATCTAAATATGCAACTACCAAACACCCCCAAACTTAGAACTCTGATCGTCCCGAGCAAAGGGAAAATAAAACAAAAACTCATAATTAACATATCCCTTCTAAAATCACATTCTCACACAAATAATGACTTACTCAATCATTGTAAACACTTTTATGGCCTAAAAGATTACACCAAAAAGAATATTCAATTCTAAGAAGAACTTCAAGAGTGTAGAGTTCTCCAGAATTTCAACCCAACTCTGACCAAGCTCCACCAGCGCGACCCTTAGAACGTTTAATGTGCCTTTTTTTTGTGGACTTAGCCATTTTTTGCTATTGTTCGACTTGAGTTCTTCATGCTTCTCTTCCGCATCTTCTTGAACATCTTTTCGTCATCCAAAACCATGATTAACACATCTAAATACCTACAAAACAAAACAAATCAAATCAATAACACCCTAAAACAATGAATGGATCAAATCATAAACTGACAAACAAAATTAATGCATAAAAACCCAAATTATCCTAAACTACAAATTGCATCAAAACTAACATAAACACATGAAACAAATGCATAAAATGTCCTGAAACACCTAGAACATTCTCTAAAACTTATCTAAATATGCAACTATCAAATACCCCCAAACTTAGAACTCTGATCGTCCCGAGCAAAGGGAAAACAAAACAAAAACTCATAATTAACATATCCCTTCTAAAATCACATTCTCACACAAATAATGACTTACTCAATCATTGTAAACACTTATATGGCCTAAAAGATTACACCAAAAAGAATATTCACTTCTAAGAAGAACTTCAAGAGTGTAGAGTTCTCCAGAATTTCAACCCAACTCTGACCAACCTCCACCAGCGCGACCCTTAGAACGTTTAATGTGCCTTTTTTTTGTGAACTTAGCCATTTTTTGCTCATGTTCGACTTGAGTTCTTCATGCTTCTCTTTTGCATCTTCTTGAACATCTTTTCGTCATCCAAAACCATGATTAACACATCTAAATACCTACAAAACAAAACAAATCAAATCAATAACACCCTAAAACAATGAATGGATCAAATCATAAACTGACAAACCAAATTAATGTATAAAAACCCAAATTATCGTAAACTAACATAAACACATGAAACTAATGCATAAAATGTCCTAGAAGACGTAGAACATTCTCTAAAACTTATCTAAATATGCAACTATCAAATACCCCCAAACTTAGAACTCTAATCGTCCCAAGCAAAGGGAAAACAAAACAAAAACTCATAATTAACATATCCCTTCTAAAATCACATTCTCACACAAATAATGACTTACTCAATCATTGTAAACACTTATATGGCCTAAAAGATTACACCAAAAAGAATATTCAATTCTAAGAAGAACTTCAAGAGTGTAGAGTTCTCCAGAATTTCAACCCAACTCTGACCAAGCTCCACCAGCGCGACCCTTAGAACGTTTAATGTGCCTTTTTTTTGTGGACTTAGCCATTTTTTGCTATTGTTCGACTTGAGTTCTTCATGCTTCTCTTTCGCATCTTCTTGAACATCTTTTCGTCATCCAAAACCATGATTAACACATCTAAATACCTACAAAACAAAACAAATCAAATCAATAACACCCTAAAACAATGAATGGATCAAATCATAAACTGACAAACAAAATTAATGCATAAAAACCCAAATTATCCTAAACTAACAGTTGCATCAAAACTAACATAAACACATGAAACTAATGCATAAAATGTCCTGAAACACCTAGAACATTCTCTAAAAAATATCTAAATATGCAACTACCAAACACCCCCAAACTTAGAACTCTGATCGTCCCGAGCAAAGGGAAAATAAAACAAAAACTCATAATTAACATATCCCTTCTAAAATCACATTCTCACACAAATAATGACTTACTCAATCATTGTAAACACTTTTATGGCCTAAAAGATTACACCAAAAAGAATATTCAATTCTAAGAAGAACTTCAAGAGTGTAGAGTTCTCCAGAATTTCAACCCAACTCTGACCAAGCTCCACCAGCGCGACCCTTAGAACGTTTAATGTGCCTTTTTTTTGTGGACTTAGCCATTTTTTGCTATTGTTCGACTTGAGTTCTTCATGCTTCTCTTCCGCATCTTCTTGAACATCTTTTCGTCATCCAAAACCATGATTAACACATCTAAATACCTACAAAACAAAACAAATCAAATCAATAACACCCTAAAACAATGAATGGATCAAATCATAAACTGACAAACAAAATTAATGCATAAAAACCCAAATTATCCTAAACTACAAATTGCATCAAAACTAACATAAACACATGAAACAAATGCATAAAATGTCCTGAAACACCTAGAACATTCTCTAAAACTTATCTAAATATGCAACTATCAAATACCCCCAAACTTAGAACTCTGATCGTCCCGAGCAAAGGGAAAACAAAACAAAAACTCATAATTAACATATCCCTTCTAAAATCACATTCTCACACAAATAATGACTTACTCAATCATTGTAAACACTTATATGGCCTAAAAGATTACACCAAAAAGAATATTCACTTCTAAGAAGAACTTCAAGAGTGTAGAGTTCTCCAGAATTTCAACCCAACTCTGACCAACCTCCACCAGCGCGACCCTTAGAACGTTTAATGTGCCTTTTTTTTGTGAACTTAGCCATTTTTTGCTCATGTTCGACTTGAGTTCTTCATGCTTCTCTTTTGCATCTTCTTGAACATCTTTTCGTCATCCAAAACCATGATTAACACATCTAAATACCTACAAAACAAAACAAATCAAATCAATAACACCCTAAAACAATGAATGGATCAAATCATAAACTGACAAACCAAATTAATGTATAAAAACCCAAATTATCGTAAACTAACATAAACACATGAAACTAATGCATAAAATGTCCTAGAAGACGTAGAACATTCTCTAAAACTTATCTAAATATGCAACTATCAAATACCCCCAAACTTAGAACTCTAATCGTCCCAAGCAAAGGGAAAACAAAACAAAAACTCATAATTAACATATCCCTTCTAAAATCACATTCTCACACAAATAATGACTTACTCAATCATTGTAAACACTTATATGGCCTAAAAGATTACACCAAAAAGAATATTCAATTCTAAGAAGAACTTCAAGAGTGTAGAGTTCTCCAGAATTTCAACCCAACTCTGACCAAGCTCCACCAGCGCGACCCTTAGAACGTTTAATGTGCCTTTTTTTTGTGGACTTAGCCATTTTTTGCTATTGTTCGACTTGAGTTCTTCATGCTTCTCTTTCGCATCTTCTTGAACATCTTTTCGTCATCCAAAACCATGATTAACACATCTAAATACCTACAAAACAAAACAAATCAAATCAATAACACCCTAAAACAATGAATGGATCAAATCATAAACTGACAAACAAAATTAATGCATAAAAACCCAAATTATCCTAAACTAACAGTTGCATCAAAACTAACATAAACACATGAAACTAATGCATAAAATGTCCTGAAACACCTAGAACATTCTCTAAAAAATATCTAAATATGCAACTATCAAACACCCCCAAACTTAGAACTCTGATCGTCCCGAGCAAAGGGAAAATAAAACAAAAACTCATAATTAACATATCCCTTCTAAAATCACATTCTCACACAAATAAAGACTTACTCAATCATTGTAAACACTTTTATGGCCTAAAAGATTACACCAAAAAGAATATTCAATTCTAAGAAGAACTTCAAGAGTGTAGAGTTCTCCAGAATTTCAACCCAACTCTGACCAAGCTCCACCAGCGCGACCCTTAGAACGTTTAATGTGCCTTTTTTTTGTGGACTTAGCCATTTTTTGCTATTGTTCGACTTGAGTTCTTCATGCTTCTCTTTCGCATCTTCTTCAACATCTTTTCGTCATCCAAAACCATGATTAACACATCTAAATACCTACAAAACAAAACAAATCAAATCAATAACACCCTAAAACAATGAATGGATCAAATCATAAACTGACAAACAAAATTAATGCATAAAAACCCAAATTATCCTAAACTAACAGTTGCATCAAAACTAACATAAACACATGAAACTAATGCATAAAATGTCCTGAAACACCTAGAACATTCTCTAAAAAATATCTAAATATGCAACTATCAAACACCCCCAAACTTAGAACTCTGATCGTCCCGAGCAAAGGGAAAATAAAACAAAAACTCATAATTAACATATCCCTTCTAAAATCACATTCTCACACAAATAATGACTTACTCAATCATTGTAAACACTTTTATGGCCTAAAAGATTACACCAAAAAGAATATTCAATTCTAAGAAGAACTTCAAGAGTGTAGAGTTCTCCAGAATTTCAACCCAACTCTGACCAAGCTCCACCAGCGCGACCCTTAGAACGTTTAATGTGCCTTTTTTTTGTGGACTTAGCCATTTTTTGCTATTGTTCGACTTGAGTTCTTCATGCTTCTCTTTCGCATCTTCTTGAACATCTTTTCGTCATCCAAAACCATGATTAACACATCTAAATACCTACAAAACAAAACAAATCAAATCAATAACACCCTAAAACAATGAATGGATCAAATCATAAACTGACAAACAAAATTAATGCATAAAAACCCAAATTATCCTAAACTAACAGTTGCATCAAAACTAACATAAACACATGAAACTAATGCATAAAATGTCCTGAAACACCTAGAACATTCTCTAAAAAATATCTAAATATGCAACTATCAAACACCCCCAAACTTAGAACTCTGATCGTCCCGAGCAAAGGGAAAATAAAACAAAAACTCATAATTAACATATCCCTTCTAAAATCACATTCTCACACAAATAATGACTTACTCAATCATTGTAAACACTTTTATGGCCTAAAAGATTACACCAAAAAGAATATTCAATTCTAAGAAGAACTTCAAGAGTGTAGAGTTCTCCAGAATTTCAACCCAACTCTGACCAAGCTCCACCAGCGCGACCCTTAGAACGTTTAATGTGCCTTTTTTTTGTGGACTTAGCCATTTTTTGCTATTGTTCGACTTGAGTTCTTCATGCTTCTCTTTCGCATCTTCTTGAACATCTTTTCGTCATCCAAAACCATGATTAACACATCTAAATACCTACAAAACAAAACAAATCAAATCAATAACACCCTAAAACAATGAATGGATCAAATCATAAACTGACAAACAAAATTAATGCATAAAAACCCAAATTATCCTAAACTAACAGTTGCATCAAAACTAACATAAACACATGAAACTAATGCATAAAATGTCCTGAAACACCTAGAACATTCTCTAAAACTTATCTAAATATGCAACTATCAAACACCCCCAAACTTAGAACTCTGATCGTCCCGAGCAAAGGGAAAATAAAACAAAAACTCATAATTAACATATCCCTTCTAAAATCACAATCTCACACAAATAATGACTTACTCAATCATTGTAAACACTTATATGGCCTAAAAGATTACACCAAAAAGAATATTCAATTCTAAGAAGAACTTCAAGAGTGTAGAGTTCTCCAGAATTTCAACCCAACTCTGACCAAGCTCCACCAGCGCGACCCTTAGAACGTTTAATGTGCCTTTTTTTTTGTTGACTTAGCCATTTTTTGCTATTGTTCGACTTGAGTTCTTCATGCTTCTCTTTTGCATCTTCTTGAACATATTTTCGTCATCCAAAACCATGATTAACACATCGAAATACCTACAAAACAAAACAAATCAAATCAATAACACCCTAAAACAATGAATGGATCAAATCATAAACTGACAAACAAAAATAATGCATAAAAACCCAAATTATCCTAAACTAACAATTGCATCAAAACTAACATAAACACATGAAACTAATGCATAAAATGTCCTGAAACACCTAGAACATTCTCTAAAACTTATCTAAATATGCAACTATCAAATACCCCCAAACTTAGAACTCTGATCGTCCCGAGCAAAGGGAAAACAAAACAAAAACTCATAATTAACATATCTCTTCTAAAATCACATTCTCACACAAATAATGACTTACTCAATCATTGTAAACACTTATATGGCCTAAAAGATTACACCAAAAAGAATATTCAATTCTAAGAAGAACTTCAAGAGTGTAGAGTTCTCCAGAATTTCAACCCAACTCTGACCAACCTCCACCAACGCGACCCTTAGAACGTTTAATGTGCCTTTTTTTTGTGAACTTAGCCATTTTTTGCTCATGTTCGACTTGAGTTCTTCATGCTTCTCTTTTGCATCTTCTTGAACATCTTTTCGTCATCCAAAACCATGATTAACACATCTAAATACCTACAAAACAAAACAAATCAAATCAATAACACCCTAAAACAATGAATGGATCAAATCATAAACTGACAAACCAAATTAATGTATAAAAACCCAAATTATCGTAAACTAACATAAACACATGAAACTAATGCATAAAATGTCCTAAAAGACGTAGAACATTCTCTAAAACTTATCTAAATATGCAACTATCAAATACCCCCAAACTTAGAACTCTAATCGTCCCAAGCAAAGGGAAAACAAAACAAAAACTCATAATTAACATATCCCTTCTAAAATCACATTCTCACACAAATAATGACTTACTCAATCATTGTAAACACTTATATGGCCTAAAAGATTACACCAAAAAGAATATTCAATTCTAAGAAGAACTTCAAGAGTGTAGAGTTCTCCAGAATTTCAACCCAACTCTGACCAAGCTCCACCAGCGCGACCCTTAGAACGTTTAATGTGCCTTTTTTTTGTGGACTTAGCCATTTTTTGCTATTGTTCGACTTGAGTTCTTCATGCTTCTCTTTCGCATCTTCTTCAACATCTTTTCGTCATCCAAAACCATGATTAACACATCTAAATACCAACAAAACAAAACAAATCAAATCAATAACACCCTAAAACAATGAATGGATCAAATCATAAACTGACAAACAAAATTAATGCATAAAAACCCAAATTATCCTAAACTAACAGTTGCATCAAAACTAACATAAACACATGAAACTAATGCATAAAATGTCCTGAAACACCTAGAACATTCTCTAAAAAATATCTAAATATGCAACTATCAAACACCCCCAAACTTAGAACTCTGATCGTCCCGAGCAAAGGGAAAATAAAACAAAAACTCATAATTAACATATCCCTTCTAAAATCACATTCTCACACAAATAATGACTTACTCAATCATTGTAAACACTTATATGGCCTAAAAGATTACACCAAAAAGAATATTCAATTCTAAGAAGAACTTCAAGAGTGTAGAGTTCTCCAGAATTTCAACCCAACTCTGACCAAGCTCCACCAGCGCGACCCTTAGAACGTTTAATGTGCCTTTTTTTTTGTGGACTTAGCCATTTTTTGCTATTGTTCGACTTGAGTTCTTCATGCTTCTCTTTCGCATCTTCTTGAACATCTTTTCGTCATCCAAAACCATGATTAACACATCTAAATACCTACAAAACAAAACAAATCAAATCAATAACACCCTAAAACAATGAATGGATCAAATCATAAACTGACAAACAAAATTAATGCATAAAAATCCAAATTATCCTAAACTAACAGTTGCATCAAAACTAACATAAACACATGAAACTAATGCATAAAATGTCCTGAAACACCTAGAACATTCTCTAAAAAATATCTAAATATGCAACTATCAAACACCCCCAAACTTAGAACTCTGATCGTCCCGAGCAAAGGGAAAATAAAACAAAAACTCATAATTAACATATCCCTTCTAAAATCACATTCTCACACAAATAATGACTTACTCAATCATTGTAAACACTTTTATGGCCTAAAAGATTACACCAAAAAGAATATTCAATTCTAAGAAGAACTACAAGAGTGTAGAGTTCTCCAGAATTTCAACCCAACTCTGACCAAGCTCCACCAGCGCGACCCTTAGAACGTTTAATGTGCCTTTTTTTTGTGGACTTAGCCATTTTTTGCTATTGTTCGACTTGAGTTCTTCATGCTTCTCTTCCGCATCTTCTTGAACATCTTTTCGTCATCCAAAACCATGATTAACACATCTAAATACCTACAAAACAAAACAAATCAAATCAATAACACCCTAAAACAATGAATGGATCAAATCATAAACTGACAAACAAAATTAATGCATAAAAACCCAAATTATCCCAAACTACAAATTGCATCAAAACTAACATAAACACATGAAACAAATGCATAAAATGTCCTGAAACACCTAGAACATTCTCTAAAACTTATCTAAATATGCAACTATCAAATACCCCCAAACTTAGAACTCTGATCGTCCCGAGCAAAGGGAAAACAAAACAAAACTCATAATTAACATATCCCTTCTAAAATCACATTCTCACACAAATAATGACTTACTCAATCATTGTAAACACTTATATGGCCTAAAAGATTACACCAAAAAGAATATTCAATTCTGAGAAGAACTTCAAGAGTGTAGAGTTCTCCAGAATTTCAACCCAACTCTGACCAAGCTCCACCAGCGCGACCCTTAGAACGTTTAATGTGCCTTTTTTTTGTGGACTTAGCCATTTTTTGCTATTGTTCGACTTGAGTTCTTCATGCTTCTCTTTCGCATCTTCTTGAACATCTTTTCGTCATCCAAAACCATGATTAACACATCTAAATACCTACAAAACAAAACAAATCAAATCAATAACACCCTAAAACAATGAATGGATCAAATCATAAACTGACAAACAAAATTAATGCATAAAAACCCAAATTATCCTAAACTAACAGTTGCATCAAAACTAACATAAACACATGAAACTAATGCATAAAATGTCCTGAAACACCTAGAACATTCTCTAAAACTTATCTAAATATGCAACTATCAAACACCCCCAAACTTAGAACTCTGATCGTCCCGAGCAAAGGGAAAATAAAACAAAAACTCATAATTAACATATCCCTTCTAAAATCACATTCTCACACAAATAATGACTTACTCAATCATTGTAAACACTTTTATGGCCTAAAAGATTACACCAAAAAGAATATTCAATTCTAAGAAGAACTTCAAGAGTGTAGAGTTCTCCAGAATTTCAACCCAACTCTGACCAAGCTCCACCAGCGCGACCCTTAGAACGTTTAATGTGCCTTTTTTTTGTGGACTTAGCCATTTTTTGCTATTGTTCGACTTGAGTTCTTCATGCTTCTCTTTTGCATCTTCTTGAACATATTTTCGTCATCCAAAACCATGATTAACACATCTAAATACCTACAAAATAAAACAAATCAAATCAATAACACCCTAAAACAATGAATGGATCAAATCATAAACTGACAAACAAAAATAATGCATAAAAACCCAAATTATCCTAAACTAACAATTGCATCAAAACTAACATAAACACATGAAACTAATGCATAAAATGTCCTGAAACACCTAGAACATTCTCTAAAACTTATCTAAATATGCAACTATCAAATACCCCCAAACTTAGAACTCTGATCGTCCCGAGCAAAGGGAAAACAAAACAAAAACTCATAATTAACATATCCCTTCTAAAATCACATTCTCACACAAATAATGACTTACTCAATCATTGTAAACACTTATATGGCCTAAAAGATTGCACCAAAAAGAATATTCAATTCTAAGAAGAACTTCAAGAGTGTAGAGTTCTTCAACCCAACTCTGACCAAGCTCCACCAGCGCGACCCTTAGAACGTTTAATGTGCCTTTTTTTTTGTGGACTTAGCCATTTTTTGCTATTGTTCGACTTGAGTTCTTCATGCTTCTCTTTCGCATCTTCTTGAACATCTTTTCGTCATCCAAAACCATGATTAACACATCTAAATACCTACAAAACAAAACAAATCAAATCAATAACACCCTAAAACAATGAATGGATCAAATCATAAACTGACAAACCAAATTAATGTATAAAAACCCAAATTATCGTAAACTAACATAAACACATGAAACTAATGCATAAAATGTCCTAAAACACGTAGAACATTCTCTAAAACTTATCTAAATATGCAACTATCAAATACCCCCAAACTTAGAACTCTAATCGTCCCAAGCAAAGGGAAAACAAAACAAAAACTCATAATTAACATATCCCTTCTAAAATCACATTCTCACACAAATAATGACTTACTCAATCATTGTAAACACTTATATGGCCTAAAAGATTACACCAAAAAGAATATTCAATTCTAAGAAGAACTTCAAGAGTGTAGAGTTCTCCAGAATTTCAACCCAACTCTGACCAAGCTCCACCAGCGCGACCCTTAGAACGTTTAATGTCCTTTTTTTTTGTGGACTTAGCCATTTTTTGCTATTGTTCGACTTGAGTTCTTCATGCTTCTCTTTCGCAACTTCTTGAACATCTTTTCGTCATCCAAAACCATGATCAACACATCTAAATACCTACAAAACAAAACAAATCAAATCAATAACACCCTAAAACAATGAATGGATCAAATCATAAACTGACAAACCAAATTAATGCATAAAGACCCAAATTATCCTAAACTAACAATTGCATCAAAACTAACATAAACACATGAAACAAATGCATAAAATGTCCTGAAACACCTAGAACATTCTCTAAAACTTATCTAAATATGCAACTATCAAATACCCCCAAACTTAGAACTCTGATCGTCCCGAGCAAAGGGAAAACAAAACAAAAACTCATAATTAACATATCCCTTCTAAAATCACATTCTCACACAAATAATGACTTACTCAATCATTGTAAACACTTATATGGCCTAAAAGATTACACCAAAAAGAATATTCACTTCTAAGAAGAACTTCAAGAGTGTAGAGTTCTCCAGAATTTCAACCCAACTCTGACCAAGCTCCACCAGCGCGACCCTTAGAACGTTTAATGTGCCTTTTTTTTGTGAACTTAGCCATTTTTTGCTCATGTTCGACTTGAGTTCTTCATGCTTCTCTTTTGCATCTTCTTGAACATCTTTTCGTCATCCAAAACCAAGATTAACACATCTAAATACCTACAAAACAAAACAAATCAAATCAATAACACCCTAAAACAATGAATGGATCAAATCATAAACTGACAAACCAAATTAATGTATAAAAACCCAAATTATCGTAAACTAACATAAACACATGAAACTAATGCATAAAATGTCCTAAAACACGTAGAACATTCTCTAAAACTTATCTAAATATGCAACTATCAAATACCCCCAAACTTAGAACTCTAATCGTCCCAAGCAAAGGGAAAACAAAACAAAAACTCATAATTAACATATCCCTTCTAAAATCACATTCTCACACAAATAATGACTTACTCAATCATTGTAAACACTTATATGGCCTAAAAGATTACACCAAATGGAATATTCAATTCTAAGAAGAACTTCAAGAGTGTAGAGTTCTCCAGAATTTCAACCCAACTCTGACCAAGCTCCACCAGCGCGACCCTTAGAACGTTTAATGTGCCTTTTTTTTTGTGGACTTAGCCATTTTTTGCTATTGTTCGACTTGAGTTCTTCATGCTTCTCTTCCGCATCTTCTTGAACATCTTTTCGTCATCCAAAACCATGATTAACACATCTAAATACCTACAAAACAAAACAAATCAAATCAATAACACCCTAAAACAATGAATGGATCAAATCATAAACTGACAAACCAAATTAATGCATAAAAACCCAAATTATCCTAAACTAACAATTGCATCAAAACTAACATAAACACATGAAACTAATGCATAAAATGTCCTGAAACACCTAGAACATTCTCTAAAACTTATCTAAATATGCAACTATCAAATACCCCCAAACTTAGAACTCTGATCGTCCCGAGCAAAGGGAAAACAAAACAAAAACTCATAATTAACATATCCCTTCTAAAATCACATTCTCACACAAATAATGACTTACTCAATCATTGTAAACACTTATATGGCCTAAAAGATTACGCCAAAAAGAATATTCAATTCTAAGAAGAACTTCAAGAGTGTAGAGTTCTCCAGAATTTCAACCCAACTCTGACCAAGCTCCACCAGCGCGACCCTTAGAACGTTTAATGTGCCTTTTTTTTTGTGGACTTAGCCATTTTTTGCTATTGTTCGACTTGAGTTCTTCATGCTTTTTAATTTAACATGACTCATATACAATTTATAATGCACATATTTATATATATTATCAAGTATCAACTATACAAACATTAAACAACCATCAAACAAACACCAAATATATCAAGGCAACACATAGAGTTTGGGCAAAATGCAATTGGGTTATGGGGTAGATGAAATAATTTTCGGGGCGTCACAGGTTGTGACATTAGATGGATGTCACCAAAGCCACTCTGATGCCTAAGTTAGATTATCTAGGATAAAAAAAGGTAGAATTGTAGAGAGGTGGAGGCTTAGAGCATACTTTTTTTCGTTGGAATGAGGCTTTTTTTTTATAGTTGAAGGTGAATTCCTTGCATTTAATGTTGTTCCCCGTCATGGGAGTGATTGGCGTCCTTTCCTTATCAGGATTTTGACAGTTGTTTTGGTACATTAGGATTCTGCATACAGTTTGATCGCGTTCACGATGTTCGTTGATTGAGTTTGGAAAAATTCCATTAGTTCACAAATGAATGAAGCCTCTGGTCATGTCTGAAGGTGTGCCGTTAGACTCGATCTTGGCCAAGGGCATAATGCCCTCAGCCATGGCAAAGGGGTGCCCTTGGCCGTGGCCAAGGGCATTGTGTCCTCGGTCTTAGTCGAGGACCTTGTGCATTTCTTTGGCCAAGACCGAGAAGGCTTCAACCCTTGGCGTGTCTCATTTGTGGCCAAGACATGTTTTTCCTCGACCTTGGATGAGGCACGATTTGGTTGGGCCTTGTCTAACGCCTTTTTTCGGTTCTAAGATAATATTGTTTATGACTTGGAGTTGGTTCAGTTTTGGGTGTAATAGGAGGCATTCCACCAATAGAAACAAGTTTGTTTTGGTTGGCTTCCCAAAACCATTGCAAGAACCAGGAATCAATAAGAACAACTCTATAATAATCGTCCCACCTGCAACAACTGGATCTCCATAAAAGCCCTAGAAGCTAATTGGAATATTTGTATTCCAAATATGAGGCATTTCGGAAACGAATAGCAAAAGAGAGGATTTGATGAAGGACGATGACAGAAACACCAAATTCTTTTATGCCAAAGCAAGTGAAAAGAAATGGAGGAATCATACTTATGGCCTGTTGGATTCCATCGACAAATGGAGAAAGGATCCAATTGAGGTAGGTAAAGAAATCAAGAATTGTTTTAAAGAGCTCTTTCTTTCTACCCACCCCTCTAGCCAATTAATTGATCATGTGCTTGAGGATTTTCCTATTAAGGTAACGATTGAAATGAATCATCACCTTCTTTTACCTTTTAATAATTCAAAAGTGAAACAAGCTCTGAACCAAATGTTTCCACTAAAAAGCTCAAGGTCGGATGGAATTCGTGCTATTTTTTATCAAAAATATTGGAACATAATTGGTAATGATGTAACCAAAGCCTGTCTTCATTTTCTAAATGAAGATGATCAATTAGGGGATTTAATTTAATAGAACTTTTTTGGTGCTAATACCTAGATCCCATGACCCAAAAAGGATTATCGACTTCAAACCCATTAGTCTTTGTAACGTCATTTACAAGATTCTTGCAAAAATGATGGTGAATAGATTAGAGGCTTTCTTGCCTTCTTTACTTTCTAAATATCAAAGTATGGTTATAGGTGGCAAGTTAATCACAGTTAATGTCCTAGTATCTCATGAACTTTTACATTGCATGAAGAATAAAAGGTCTGCGGGGAAAGGCTACATGGTTCTCAAGCTAGACATGTTCAAGGCCTATGACCAGGTTGAATAGGAGTTTCCTAAGCGCCATCATAAGAGAGATGGGATTTCTTGAAAGATGGGTTCAACTTAGTATGAAATGTGTTTCAACTCTTAACTACTTCATAATTGTAAATGGTAAGCAACAAAGCGATTTTTCTACTCAAAGAGGACTTTGCCAAGGAAACTCACTCTTACCTTATTTATTCATTATCTGTGCGGAGGGCTTGTCTCACCTTATGGCATCTTTTGAAAGAAAATGCCTAATTGAAGGATTAAAACTGGCTAGAGCTAGTCCTTCCACAATTTATCTACTATTCGTTGACAATATCCTCATTTTTCGCAGGGCATCAAGCCAAAATAGAAGAGCAATCATTGATTTATTGAAGAAATATGAACTAATTTTAGGTTAACAGGTTAATATGCAGAAATCAACGGCTTATTTTAGCCCAAATAGAACGAAGGAGAAACAAGATGAATTATCAACTTTACTTTCCATTCTAGATGCCAAGGGCATTCAAAGTACCTAAGTCTTCCAACAATGGCCCAAAAAAATAGAACCTAACCTTTGATTTTATCAAATCTAAGATGTTGAGGACTCTTCAAAGATGGAGTGAAATGTTTTTTTCAGTCGGTGGAAAAGAAATTCTAATCAAGGCAGTAGATCAAGCTCTTCTGGCTTTCACTATGAGCTATTTTCTCCTTCCTTCTCAGTTGTATAAGAATCTAAATTCCATGATGGCAAAATTTTGGTGGGGCTTCAATCAAAATAGATCTAAAATTCATTGGAAGAGGTGGAAAGATCTTTGCAAGCCAAAAGCTTTAGGGCGCATGGGGTTCAGAGACTTGAAAGCTTTTAATGAAGCTCTTCTAGCAAAACAAACTTGAAGAACCATTCAGAATCTTAATTCACTGCTAGCAAAGATGTTAAAGGCAAGGTACTTTCCTACCAACCCTTTTTTGGAGGCTGAGGATTGCAAAAGATCATCATCAGCATGGAAAGGCATAATATGGGCGAATGAACTCCTAATCAAATGCTTAAGGTGGAGGGTTGGAAGTGGGAGAAATATCCACTTTAAAAATGATCATTCGATTCCCCGTCCTACAACTTTTAGAGTAATCTCTCCATTGCCAACCAATGAAGAATACTTGGTGTTGATGTTATCTTTGAAGACAGACACTACAAGACGCTAGGCTTTTGGCGACAAGACTTTTAGGGGCAAAGTATTTTCCTTGCTAAATGTTTGTATTTAGCAACGGGACCGTTTGAGTCGTCGATAAATGCTTAGAGACTACAAGGAGATTTTGTTTTCGTCGCCAACGATATGCACACCCGCTAGCTCGATAAAATTGCAAATTGTGAATCCATCCTCCCCGGCGTTCCCAAGTTTATTAAGCCATTTTTTGAAGGAAGCTGCCACGATCTATATAAGATTTTAGAACCCTAGCAGCAAATCGCTAGCCCTAAACCTTCTTCTGATTTTTTTTAATCGATTCTTTCAGATTTTGTTCAAGTGATTCTTCTCGGCATTAAGATGTTGTTCAAGCGATTCGTCTCGCTGCGAAAAACGATTCTAAATCTCTCTCTGTCGCGTTAATCAGGACGTCGTTCTTCGTATAATAAGCAAATTCATCAAAAAATCTGAAATATCGGTAAGCTCTTTTGATTGGATTTGATTTTAATCTAAGGCTCGTAGGGCAAGTTTTGGTCGGGAACACAAGATAGATCAGAGGCTTTCCGCACCGCTTCTTCTTCTTCTTCTTTATCATCATCATCTTCTTCTACAGTGCAGAAGAAGTTGCATAAGTTCGGTCCTAACGTCCAGAAGCCATTACAAACCTCAAGAATTCGCTCAATCTCGATTCTGTTTGTTTGATTTTCTGTATTGTTCTCGTGCGTTTTTAATCTTTTTGTATCGGAAATTCAGAAAGATTTCTAACCTTTCTTAATCAGAATTTCAAAAACTCGGTACTATTTTTTTTATATTATTATTTTTTAATCTTTCTCTATTGTTTTCGTGCTTTTTTAATCTGTTTTTTTGTCATTGAAGATAATTTATGTTCTTTTGTATGATTTAATAGGGGAATTTCTCAGGGAATGAAGGAAGCATGTTAGGGATTATGAGACAAAAGGTCAGTAGTTGGAAGATTTTCTTGTTGTGCATATTCAATTGTTTGTTTTACTTTGTTTTGAGTATGTTTTGTATGGTTGGCTCTGTGTAGGAACAATATGAATGGTTTTCTTTTTTTTTATTGGGTTGTTTGATTTCTGAAGTGCATTTATGTATTAAAATTTTTAATTAAAATGTTCAGTTCTAATGGTACTTTCCCCTATCTCTTTGCTTGTATGAATCAAATTTGCTGTATAATTTCTTATTATCTATCTTTGTAGTGATGGTTGTACTTAAACATTAAAAAGATTGAAGATGCTGACCTTAAATTCTGTTATCTACTTAAATATTCATATTTTTTTTTGTATTCCCGTCTCTTTACTTGTATTGCCTGTCATGGATGAGCTTTAAACAAAAGCTATATAGCTGTAAGCCTGTAAATTGGTATTGGTGATTGTTGAGCTTTAAACAAAAGCTATATAGCTATAAGCCTGTAAATTGGTATTGGTGATTGTTGAGCTTTAAACAAAAGCTATATAGCTATAAGCCTGTAAATTGGTATTGGTGATTGTTTTGTCTATTTAAATATTCATATATCTTTTATCCAAAGGAAACAATGAGATAAAGAAGAAGCTAATGCCTTAGGTCATGTAGATATTAATTGAGCATCAAAACGGCTACAGAGGCAAGCAACTGGTAGTCTTTGGCAAGTGGCCATCAAGGCATCATCCATTATTGTTCTTGCTATCCAAAGACTCTTTGTAACAAGAAAATAACCGTAACAGTACTAACAAGAATCTTGAACCTTGATTTAGCTAGCTACTTGAGAGGAAAAGACTTCAATTCCATGTAACTAGATATGCAAAATGCTCAACAAAACACAAAAACAACAGCAGAAAATCAGAACGCAAAATGCAAACACCCTCACTACAACAAAGTAGTCTTTTAGCCACAAAATTTTTGGGGTCAAGCATTTTTCCTCGCTAAATCTTTGTATTTAACAGCGATATTTTTGAGTTGTCGACAAATGCTTTGAGGCGAAGGTGAGATTTTTTCTTCGTCGCCAGTGGTGTGCACTTCCTCAAATTACAAATCCTCAAATAATATTTTTGGTTGGGATGTTGTTAGTCCACTTTTGTTGAGTTCTCTCAAATCTTTATTTAATTATAATACGCCAAGACATACCCTTTCTTTGTCTCATGATCAAGTTCTTCGCAAGATCACGTGATCAAGTTTTATTATTTTTCTTTGTCTCTTAGGTATTTATTTAACTTTATAGTCTAATTCTATGATCTTTTGCACTGTAGTGGTGTGTCAATCATATTCAAAATCTTTTAATTTAGGATTTTTTGAATTTTTTGGCCTCCTGACATGCATCAAGCTGCTATACTTTTTATTGGATTTTGGTTTGGCCCGCAAACTAGTCTCGTTTTTTGGAGAATGGAAAGGCAAAGTTCATTACTTGAATCTTCTAGCGCTTCCCTTGTTCTGAAAAAGAATTTTCTTCACTATAATCATTATCCTTTTCCATTAACTAATATAAGTGAAATGTTATTTCTTAATTGACTATTATATATCATATGGCTTGATTTATGATAGGTGGCAAGTAAGGCCCTTATGTTGGATGAGACAATCAACTATGTCCAGTTCCTACAACATCAAGTTGAGGTAATTAACTACAAATTCCAATTATTACTTCTGGTTTTCATCTTTCGTTTAGTAATTAAACCAGTTTCTAATGGTGTACGTTACTTGTTTTAAACTTCAGTTCCTCTCTATGAAGCTTGCTTCAATGACACCTTTATTCTGTGATTTTGGAGTGAAATTCCTGATATTACAGTCAAATCAAGGACTTTTAGCGACGAAAAAATATCGTCGCTAAAAGTGAAAAATTCTGTAGTGAGAAGGTGGGATATTGAAAAACTTAGACAAAATGTTTGGGATATAGATTTGGAAACCATTTTACAAATTCCTTTTAGTAGGCGAGCTGCTGAAGACCAAATTATTTGGCATTATACAAAAGATGGAAAATATTCTGTTAGGAGTGGCTATTGGCTTCAAAAATCTATTGAAGATTTTGGTGAAGAGCCATCCAGAGGCCGTATAAAGACATGGAAATGTTTATGGAGTGTTTACTTACAACTAAAGGTAAAAATTTTCTTTTGGAAGGTATTTCATAAAATTCTGCTAGTCTTTGTTAATTTATTCAAAAAGAAAATCATTTAACATCCAATATGTGTTTTGTGCAAGAAGGGCCCTGAATTAATCGATCATGCATTGATAAATTCTGCCCATGCAAACAACAGATGGAATTCCTTTCAAGAAATTCATATTGGAGGTCCTCTTCATGCATCTCTGAGCCAAGGAGACTTTCATGATCTTTTAAACGTTTTGATAAAATTCAGGTGGAGAATGTTGTTATCATTTGCTGAAGCATCTAGAATTCCAGAAATAGACTAATTAAAGAGAAGAGAACCCCATAAAATCTCCAAATACATAACTCATTGCTTTATCTGCAACAGTTCAGATCAATTGATAATCGCCGTGTTACCAATCCACTGAGATCTCAAGCTCATTGGCACCCTCCGGAAGGCAACGCTTTGAAGTTGAACTTTGATGCAGGTATCAAATCATCATCCAATTCTATTGGCATTGGCATCATTATCAGAGATGGTTAGGGCTTTGTTGTTGTTGTGACGGGGAAGCAGGTTAATACCTCTTTAACTCCCAACTTGGCTGAACTTTATGCTGTCAGAGACGGATTGATGTTTGCTTTGGATATTGGAATCAGGCCAAATTTCAAACAAGGCAACTCTTCTTGCGTAATGACAATATCTTCAGGTTACTATGGGATTGATGAATTTCGCATTTTGTATGATGATTGTTAAGAATATTATTTTTAATTTCCCTGGTTTAAAGTTTAATGTTGTATATAGTGCATGGAATGAGGCAACTCATAGGTTAGGCCATTTTGCTTTGAATGTAGATGATTTTACTGCTTAATTGGTTGGATGAATCTCCCCCACCATATCTGATATTGTACAGGAAGAAGCTAGTTTTTCTTATCAATAAACCCCTTTTGCTTTGGATAAAAAAAAAAGAAAAAGATCGGACATGATGGAGTGAGCTCAAAGTCTTACATTGATCGTCCCTTAAAATGGCAAGCCAATTGAAAACTTCAATTAATGAATGGATATATGATTATTGAAGGGAAATTAATTGATGTTTGGTACATGATTGTGTCCATATGTTAGGTTTATTTACTATATGATATAGAGCTGATTCTCACATTAACATAACTATTAACAAAGAAAACTGATAATTGATCTGTTAATTAATACACGCAAAAAAGAAAATTGAAAATGTAATCATTTCAAAACTTTAATTTTGATTTTTAATATCCCCTTAATTGCGATTACAATCCAATGAATATCAGATAATATTTATTATAGTTTATTTTAAACTCTTTTAAAACAAGTTTTTGTAATGTAATTAGGATTTTGTTCTAACCACCAAATCATTTATGTTGGGCCTTTCGGTTAGCAAAATAGACATGAAAGCCCAATAATTACTTAAATTATACATGCACAATTCAAAAAGATAGTTTCCAGACAAATGTTATGTATAAAAATCTTGAATTGTGCTCTTTAATTAATTCTAACCTTCAAATAACTGATCTTAATTATTAGTTAATTTACAATTCAATAGCCTAACTTATCTCATGCCATCGATGCAATGCTGGGTATTCAATCTTCTGAATAGCAATCTTCAGTTCCTTTTGAATGTGTACCCTTGAAGCTGACAACACATTGTCTTTCCATATAGGACCAAATTGGTCACAATTTTGCAAATGATCACTTTGTTGATATAATTCATATATTGAGTCCGCATCCTCATTAAGCATGCTTACTGCCTTCAAACAATTGATTTGTTGTGGGTCGACTAGAAGACTATTGCCTCCATCTTTCCAACCTATCAACTAACCCACAAAAATTATCAGATATATATATATATATATATATATATATTAATGTTAGCAAATTAATTTCATGAAAGTGATCATGAGCCACTCATTGTGTTTTTTCTTTTCTTTTTTGTATTTTTAAGAATTTTTTCTGCTATAAAAAAAAAATTGCAGGCAGTGATTTCTTACTAATTAGAAAAATAAACATAGAAATACTAAGTTAGAGTAGATGATAAAAAAGGAGCATTAATTGAATAATTACCTTAGGAGGACCACCAATGTTATTGGTGCAATATAACCTGGCATTATCAACTAGTTCACAGTACTTGGGAAACGCATTTGCAAATCTCTTGTGGGATGTCAGTTGATATTTCACCCTCACTGCTCTTCCCATCAAGATGGCTCTCCTGTTAATTTTTCACAATTACTACCATTAACGAAGAAGTTATATGAAAATAGAAAAGCCTTTAGCATCAACTACCGCAAGTATTCTCATTGTAACAGTACAGGTATAGACGTACTTACCTTATGCCTCTGACAACTGCATGGTGAGCGTCACAAACAACTCCTAATAACTCTATTCTGTATGGTTTTCTCTTCTTCGTCTTCTTCTCACTGATCTGTTGGTGGTACTGATCTTGATATAGGGCAATGGCATCTCCCTTTTCTTCATCTTGTACTTGTTCCCAGTAGTTTTCTGTTATAGTTCCATCGTCAGACACTTTATATCCAACACCCATTCGGTATCTATGTTGATGAACATTCCTGGCCATTTCAATCGTCTGGAAAACAAAAGGCTCCCATGAGAGTGTACCATCCATGATCACATCTCGCCCTTCATTCAATGCAGTCACTAGAAGTGAAGAAGCTGCATCAGTAGATGATTGGTGGACCTGCTTGATTTAATTCCCAATGAAATATTTCATTTTGATTAGCTATATGTAGTTCTCTTAATTAACTAACCAAGAATTAATTCAGAGAACATATACATGTATGTGTGTATATATATGTAACATACCAACTCAGCAGTTTGGAGCATATCATGATGGCCACGGGAGGAGAGTGCTTTATATATAACGTCAGTTTCTTTGAATGCGTCAGCCTCTATTATCACTGCGTTTCTTGCAGCTTCTGACCAGAATGAACTGTACATCAATTTAAGCCAATTTCAACAAAACTAAATTAATATTGAATATGCCATTCTTATGCATATAGAACGAAGGTAATGCGACTCTTTCAACTTGTTTATTTCTCAAAATTACCATTTCAAAAAATTGAGACTCATATATAATATTATTTGTTTTGTTTGACAATTATGATGAAAATGTTTTATCTCAAAACATATCCAGCTCTTAGTTATATATATAACCAAATTACTTTGGTGGGGTAATGTTGGAACATGCCGAAGAGAGGCTTCCCGGGAATTGTAGTATTCTAATTATATTCATATATTTCACCAAAAAAAATTTCATATACATATAATGTACTCAACTGAAGTATATTGAAAAAAGGAATGTTAAAACGACCCACAATACATATCTAAAAATATACTCATCCTTATATAGAGAAAAAAAAAAAAAACACTCACCGCTCACCGTACATCTCATCAATATGGGTATGGCTTTGGGTACAATTTTTTAATGGTAAAAACATTTTTGTATTAAAAAGTAAAAAATGTGTGAAAGCACCTCTAGTTGATGCGGTGAGTAACAGCCCTTCTACTGTACCCTCCTTATTGAAGAAATAATAATTTGAACAGCCGGTTTATGCGCTCTTTTTCAAAGACCATTACCCAAGTCTATATGATCACAATATGACCACAAAAATAAATAAAAAAATAAAAGAAGAAGAAGAAGAAGAAAACTATAAAAGTGCAACTGACTAATGGCACCCAAATTAGAAATACATTGAATTTTTTCCTTACAAAGTTTCTATGAAAAAATAATTTCTCACCATGCACAGGCACACACACACACATATATATATATATATTTCTCATTTAATAGATGCTAAAGTTGTTATCAATATGAGAGAGAGCAGGGAAGCAACATAAAAAGAGAAAAGGTGGAAAAGGCAATAGCAAGATTCTTTGAATTTTGTCTATAATCTGTTTTTCAGTAATATGCACATGATCCAACGATTTAGCTAAAATGTCAATTCTTTTGTCCACTAGTTTTTAGCTTTTTCTTCTATTTTCAATATGTACTACGAGGAATCCAAAGTGTTTGATATCTGCATTGCCCATATAGTTGACTGGAGATGTAATTTATATATATATATATATATATATATATAATTGCATGTATCATTGTTTCTCGTCAAGACCAACATTTAAAATATTAGAATCACTATTCAATATATATTTATGTGTGTGTATGTATGTATATATGTGTATGTATGAATATGGAAAGAGAGGAGACAGAGACTTACTCTTTGAGAATCTCTTTGAGCACAGTGCTCTTCCCAGCCCCCATTCCACCACCCAACAGCAGAATGATAGGACTCCTTTGGCTATGGTCAGCTGGCACCATCACTTCTGTGCATTTCGAGTCATCCTTATCTGGAGGGATTCCAATGGCCTTCAGCTCTTCCACTAGTGTTGAAAACAATCTTGTCACTTTCAAATCCTTTGTCACCCTATCAAATCTCTGTTTTCTGCACAACCAAAACACCCAATATTTCTTTTTTCTCAGTCCTACAAATTAAATCATTCACCCACTAACTATAAAAATTAATATAATATTTAAATTGTTTTTAAATATTATCTTCATTCACCCACTATCTTCATTTTTTGTGCTTTCTATATGATGATCATTATCAACAGAAATGTTGTATACAATTCAACCAGAAATTCAAAGTTTAAATAAAAATTACAGGGATGTTTACACAAAATACAAACTAAAAAAGGAGGTAAAGAAAAGAAAAACTAACCTAGTAGCAGCCATGACAATTTTTTTGAGCTTCCCTCCTGGTTCTGAATCAAGAGAAAGTACCTAAAAATAAGATACATTTTAATCATCAAGATTATTATCAATTATCATCTTTAATTAAATTAATTAAGTCAGAGAAAAAGTAAACAAAATAAAAAAGAAAAAACAGAAGAATTTTAGTTCATTGCATTGATTAATCTTCTAATTAATGAAATAGAATTAGTAACCTGACTGATCGTGAAGGTAGCTTGGCTCCAATGAAATGCAAAGTAAGCAAGTATGCATCTATCAAACTCCTCCTTAAGCTTCAAAAACAATGATTCAGCGTTGGGATCATCATCGAAGAACTCATACATAATTCTCTCACACCCTTTAGATTTCCTTAGATAATCCTCAGCCAACTTGCACATCCTTGGGCACTCATTTGGGTCTCCAAAATCCATTTGTCTTGCTGCAATGAAAATACTAAATAGTTCTTAAAATTGAATATCATTGAATCAGGAATCAATACATAATTTGAAGACATCCAAGGTACACTACAAATATAATGCATTTATATTAATTGGATTAGAGAATTACCTACATATTGAGAGAACGTTTCGAGCTTATCAACACGACCGGAGTCCGTCAAGCGTAGCTTCGGAACGACGACGTTGTTGATCATCATCATCCTCTTGTCCTTCATGGTTAATATTCTTTGGCGATTTTTTCGACCACAATTATAATGCATTAATACAAGGGCTCCAAATAATGCAACAAAGGAAGTGGTAGTCAAGATTTGAAGGAGATGGGATCTGGTGATTCCTTCCGGAGAGATAAATGGATTAACAATGTTATATAGTTTGTTTGAAGAAGATGAGAAGAATAAGAAGAGACATAGAGACAAAAGAGAAGTCAAGAAAAGGAGGGAGAGCATTGATGATATTGATCTCATTGAATTGCGTTTCTTCTTCGCATGATCAGTTTGAAAATTTAAGAAAGAAATTAGGTAGATCAATGGTAGCTTTCACAGAGAGGGTTCTTTTTGTTTTTGCTGGTCAATGGTTCACGGCAGAAGAAGAAACAAGTAGCATTCCTTGTATCCTGCATCTGGAATTTCTATAGTTGACGCCCAATATTATTCAACAGACAAAAAGAAAAATAAATTAAATAATTAATGATCCAGTGCATGCAGTAGCTATACATGTTAATTAGCATCACATATATGGTCTTATTAGTATACGGTTAAAAAGATAAAAGATCCGGAAGAAAAGAAGAATGCTAAACGTTCCATAATACATATTCAAAAATATAAAAATATATTCTCGTTGATGTGGCAATACACCTTTTCACCACCTCATCAAAAAAAAAAAACTATTACTACCATGCATACACCACATTAACATTAAAACATTTTTTTTTATGAACTAGAACAATTTTTGGTATATATTGTGGGTCCACGAAGAAGATCATGCATATAAGATTAACAAGATTAGGCCCACTTGTAAAAAGGGACCTGGTTTTGATCAAAGGGAAGAGGGGTCGCGTTGATTTGCGAGCTGACCACTTAGGTAACTTGCTACGGGTTTATTCTATAATTAGCACCTAATGTTTGTGGTAGTTGCTTTCCAAAAATAAAGCCAAGAAGACCACTAACAGCAAAAGATTAGGACAAAGTCTTTTTCTATCTTGATCCAAAAACAAAAAAAAAGTCTTTTTATTAATTGAAGACCTAAAAAGTACAGAAGACTCGACATGATACTTTCCCATCCCGTCAAGAGCGTGAATTTTGCTGCCCTACCCTTAATACCACGTTTGAAGTAAACCTGTCTGCAAAGTAACACGTGGAAATAAGAGGGCGGAAAAATATTGGGCCCACATTTAAACTAACCCGATTTGCCATTATCTGAAAAAAAAAAAGAAAAAAAGAGCTGACCAGATTGCCTGCTATAAATTGTACTACCATATTTGTCCCTAACACAAGAATTAATTTTTACCAGATTCCCCCCTCATAAATATTTATTTAATAATTTTCCTATTTATCCCAATCTTTTTTTTATGGTGCTAATTTATCCCACTCTTTCAACTGGCCAGTTACATTTTTCGTAATCCCATGTGGCAATATATAAGTATATATTTTAAGAAATGCTATATAAATTGAGAGCTACCACGTCAGATTTGAGGTAGAAGAGGTCTATTGCAATAAACGTTATAGTTAATGTTTAGATAATAAGGCCTCGTTTGTTTCCTATACAAAAACGACGGTGCGGCAAACTTTTTATCAAACGCAGCAAAGAGGGCATTTAGGAGATCAACGAATTTATAACGTTTTACAAATGTTTCCTCCCATCAGCTTTTCCGTTTGAGATATGTGTTGCAGCTTTTCCGTTTGAGATATGTGTTGCGAAAAACGCTTTCGGTCTTAAACACAAAAGTTGTGTCAAACTGAGCCTCGGTTATATTGGCAAAAAAGTTAAAAATAAAGAGAAATAATAATAATGTTAGATCATATACCGAGCATAAGATATGTCAGTCATATTAGTCTGGTCCAGTGAGACATAGTACATATTACATAAATATACCGACCTGTTCTATTCTGGACAAACATGACAGATCTGCCTAACCGGGCAAACAGTCCAAGTCATGGTCTGTCATACCAACCCGTTGAATATCACAACCATTATTGGAGGTCGGCCAAGGAACATCGAAGTTGCCTGATCAGTATCAATTATCGGAGGGTCACCGACCATTATATACCAACCTCATGACAGATTGAATCTTTAATATCAGGCAGCCAAAAAGAAAGACCACAAAAAGGCATACCGACCTGTAGTGATCTCCGACTTCGGGACGGATGATGACGGAATCCTTGGTCGGATAGGAATAGAGCGTGATCTATTGCGACAAGGCCAAAGACCTCAAGTTCTCTCTATAAAAAGACCTGAACTCCTAAGGGAAAAGTAAGCAACTCTAAGTCATTCTCGATTAAGTTCAATATTACGCAGTTCTGAACTAACTTAGGCATCGAAGGGTCTTTGGCCGACACCACATCGGTGTTCCTCACGATAGCCTATTCTCTCTTTTTTTCTCTCTCTCAGATCACCAACCTCTGGCGATTTCCCTAGCACCCTACTAAGTTCTAGATCAACATCTTCCATCCACCTCATCGTTTATTGGTGTTGGTCAAATTTTGCACCAACATTTGGCGTCGTCTGTGGGGATCGATATCGCAAGTCAAGAACAGCTCAGCCGTCATGAGTCAAGAGGCAAAATATTGTTTATCAAGGTTCAACTATTTCTCCTCCTTTTGATATCATCAAAAAGGATAAAAAAATCGTCTAGATTCTCATAAAGAAAGTCCTATGACCTTGACATCAAAATACAAGAGCTCCACCTTTCAAAAAGATATGAAGACTCCCCCTAAATTTTTGCACTCAAAACTCAAGAAGATTCATGATATGCAATCAAGATTAAGCACGCATATTCGCATAATAGATGTCACACATAAAACACACACATGAGATTCAAAAATGATACTTCAAGTTCATGGAGAAATAAAGCATGATTGGAAATATTATAGCTTAAAATACATAGGCTAGTTAGATACAATTATGAATATTTGCATAGCATAGCCAATTACAAGTACATGTAGATGTATATAAGATGAAATTCTACATTAGGTATCTAAACATGTATAGACAAAAAAGATATGCCAACAAGATGAATTCATAAAGAATTTTAGGCACAAGCAATTATTCTTATGGTTTTAGGCATAGACAAAATTTTGATAGATATAAAGAGCATGACCTAAAATGATATATGTTTTGTCATGTATATCAATCATAGCATGAGCATAAATCAAGATCATAGCATAGGCAAGAATTTTCTAAGATTAAGCACGGGCCTAGCTATCATGATTGTAATGAGATGCAAAATATGATTTTGAAGTTCAAGGCATCCATAAGAAATCAAAGATTCAAAATAATTGATGCATATAAGATTTGAAATGCAAGCAATGCATCAAATTCATGTAAGAATGGGAAAGAATGCCAAGAATGAAAAATCATGGGCATAGGCATTGTCTTTCCAAGGAATTAGGCATGCAAGATTAAGAGTATAAGCATAGCCTAAGACAAAGTCAAAGTGATTCATTAAAAAAAATGGAAACATATAACATGGATCATTGAATCACATATATATGAATGAATCACACATATAAGGAAATCATATTAAAATAAGAGCAAGCATGATTACAATCAAGTGAAATAACATAGGCAAATCAAGTTATGTGATTGAATGCATTTCCTAGCTATTTGGGTTCTAACTAGATGCCAAGGATATTTTTAATTTTAAGTGAAGCATCTAACATGCAAGTCTGTAAGAAAAATGTCATGAGTATAGGTTCACAAAGAATGTAAACTCACAAGCATTCACTTTTAATGACATTAGGCCTAGTTATGGATCTAAATATGAAGCAAAGCCTAAATCATGGTTTCAAGTTGATGCATATGAAAGATATGGAACACATAACATGCATATTTGAAATATGTGAATCATGCATAAATGAGAGTAGCTAAGTACAGTCACGATCACAAAAACAAATGACATAACATAGACAAATCAAGTAATGAAATAAAGGTCATGTCCTAGCAAGTCAATATTTTTACATAGATACCAAGATAATTTGAGATTTGATAGGTATCCATGAAATAAAGTTTCCAATTGGTTTATATATAAATTTGAGGTTTGAAACCAATGGAAATGCATAAGTATGAAAGATTGGCATTTATAAAAATAATTCATGTTTGGCATTACCAATCAATCTTAAGAGTATTTTCCTTGTTATGATGAAAGTTTAAAGCTCAAAGGAAAATTTACATTGAGGATATGCCTCTATGCATAGATGGTTCTTGAATTATGGAACAGGGCATAGCTCTAAAAATATGAAATCTAGGCAAGATGATGAGATTAAAGCACAAAAGCCTACCATAGTCTATGTTTTGATCAAGAAGAGTAGATATGATATGCACATGATCAAAATAAGTCCAAGTGAAGTGAATATGAGCCAAAATGTGATCTTTTGTTTAAGATACTTGAAGTACTTTGATCTTGTATTAGCTATTTTTCACTTTAGGTACTGAAATATACTAGATAGAAACATTAACATTATTTATTATATTGTTTGTTAACATCAAAATACTTAGGAAAAAACTTAGTAAAAAACCATTTAGGTCAACACTAATCCCCAGGACAAGCCCATTGAGGGGAGCGAGTAACATCCCTCCAATAGAATTGTAAATGCCCCCACTCATAGTCCACGATGCAAAGAATTTTTCACGAGACAAAGGTCATGCCCACCCCACCTTGTGACGAGACTCGAAGTAATGTTCTCATGAATCATAAGTACGAGCTCTAACCACTTCGCGATCTTGTTCTGTGGTCTTTCAATCTCTTCTATTACTTAGTTTATTCTTCAGTTTCTTCCCTCCCTCATGTTTCTCTCTCCCACAAATATGTTGCTTCATTTCTTCCGTTCCCTATTATTTTAATTTGATCTTCTCATGATGTTTCTTTACTAATGATACTTCATTAAGAAAGCCTTTTGCTATAACAAAAATATCATTAGGCGTGTTAGCAAAATTATTTCCTTACAATGTTAATTTCATAAAGTGGCATCAATGTTTTCTTTTTTTTTTTTTTTTGGTTTATTGATGGCATTGTTGGTATCCCTTACAATATTGTTATCAATATTAAAAGTGCATAAAATGGATTCAGCCACTTCTAGAAATAAATAAATAAATAAGGCTAAAAATGTCAAAATAATATATGATAAAACATCTAAACATAAAGTTAAAAAATCAACATATTCAATAAATAGTAAAAATGGCCCTAATTGAAGATAAAAATAAGAAAAAAACAATTAAGATGGTTTTCTTTTCAAAAAAACAAAGACCAATAGATATGCTTGTTAGGAAGAGTGACATACGACAAATCAGTAGTAATTATAAAATAGAAAACGACCTAAAATAAAATGAATAAAAATAATTAAGAAATATACAACTATTGATAATATAAATGTCGACTTAACTCTTGCTAAAAGAAAAACGGAGAGGATAAATTCATGTAATCAACTCTAATGCTTGGAAAAAGACTATTAAGTCAGAGTAGTTCAGATAGTATGCTATGCTTTGCATAATTTTACTCTCATTGCTTTGTTAAAATATTTTTTTCTTCTTGATATTCAAAAGTGCTCAACATCCAAAGGTTCCTTCTAATTAACTCAATTTATATTTATACAAATCTGCAACATGCAAGATTTCATTTTAGCGTGGCAGAGAAATCCATGCAAGATCAACAGATAAATAATGGATCTAATAATTATAGGGAAATGCTATTCTAACTACAAAAAAGTGCAACTACACAAGCACCAACCATCAGATCATTTATTACACACCTTGAGATGTGCAACAAACATCCATCTAAGGGTTGTGAATATGTAGTTGCACTTGATCAAGTTGTATTTTTTGTAGTTAAATTAGCATTTTCCATAATTCTATACCACCTCAGAACCCCTCAACTTCTCTTCCATATTCAACAGCATAAAATACTAGTACTAGTGCAACAAAGCCTCTACCTGAAAAGCTGCAAGTTAACACTGTTTTATCAACTAATTCAATGATTTTACTGCTTGATGATAATCATGAACAGCTCTCTGATGCTGCAACAATGAATGCATTTAAAGCAATTAATTACCTTACCAATCCCTGACTCTCCTTTCTTTACAGAATTTAGAGTCGTGACGGCCAATATAATTTACAAATTATAAGATAGTTTAAGGTTTTGCCAAATTGCGTATGCATATATATATATATATATATAGACATACAACAGCTTAATTAAGATGACTCTTTTCTCAGAATACTCCATAAAATGAACTTACTCACACTCCATAGGAGACTAATTAAGTAAAATAATGAGCATGGATCACAAACCTTCACTGTCTGATTAAAACCCATAATTTTTTCTGACTTGGAGTTTCATTCTCAAATCTTCTTGAGAAGGCAGCTCACTCCCACTTTTTAATGTTGCACACCACCATGCCATCAGCTCATCCTGTAAAAAACACCAATGAGGGTACATTCACTTTGATACCCGTAAAAGTAAGCTCAACTAATTAGCCTTTTCTCAACTACATAGGATGGCTAATACCCATACAAGTAAGCTCATCTTTGATGAACTATAACCTTTAACTAGAAATGGTAAAATCATGGATGAAGTGAATCATGAGAACATAAGGGTAGCATCAATTGGGCATAAAATAATGCAAGTAGGTTGAGCTTGTTTAGCTATACAAGACAAAAACAAGGACTTCATTTGGGTGAAGAAATGGGATAATGCATGTAGAAGTAACAAAAAGGGTTGAAATCAACTTAAGGTTACAATACTAAGGGATGGCTTTCATGGCTTATCCATCTAGAAAATATGACTCCAAATAAAGTCCAATGATATGATTCTTAGAACAAATCCCAATTAATTCTTTTATTTAAAAAAAAAGAAAAAAAGAAAAAAAAGAAGAAATCTTCTTATATTGTAAGCCTTAAAAGTAGTTTTGGAGGGTAGAAAACAACAAATAAATCTGTTCTCCGTGGGGTTGAAGCATCAAATTATAGCTTTCTTGGGTGAGGATGAGCAGAGGCCGAAGAAAGCACAGAAAAGCATTAACTGAGAGCCATCAGGTTACGACTCTGAAGCTGAGAAATCATGAAATTAGCTAGTACTCAATCTTTCCAAATGATGTCCTAGTATAAGAAATCTCATGATCTGACCTTGAAAAAAGGCTCACATTTAGAGTAGACCCATCAGAAGGCATTCAAAGTGTGCTTTTAAGTGTTCCAAAGGATAGGTAGGTTGTATCTCATCATTTTTGGACTTGGGTATGACCTTACTCAAGTTTATAAACATGGGAAACTGGTGCATAGGTAAGGAGGGTTGACAGAAATGGTTAGGAGTAGAGGGAAATATTTTAGCTTGGGATCGGAGTCTCATGGTGTGAGATAAGATGGTAAATCTCGAGATAGATTTAGTCCACAAGGGAGTCAAACAAAGGATTAGATGTTAAAATATGTATATGCACAATGTTATGTTTTACGCGTAGCTGTAACAAATTTGGCCAGAAAAGTGAAGAGCTCCATTAAATGTATAAAATTGAATTAAAAAAAGGGAATGAACATGTTATCAAAATGTAGGGGACTAAAAAGATAGCATGTAAATTCTAAATATGCTTTACACTTCATAAAGATCATGAAGGCCATCTTATTAGCAGATCAAATGGTTCACCCAGACAAGTAATATTGATGCAAAGTTCAAATGTTACTAAACAAGGTCAGTTCTAGACCATTAGACGTTAACTTCTGTCATGTTCTTTTGGCTACAATAATGGGCGTCCAGAGCAAAGAAAAATATCAAAAAGATCATCGACATAGTAATATAAATGGATATTGGATAGTTTGAGAAAACTTATCTACTTGAGATCATTAACTTTACCTCAATGAACTCATGATTAGAAACAAAGCGGCTTCCAACTGAGAATTCGAACCCCCCAACACTAACAGACAGAGGACTTTCAGTACCTTCAGATCTTTCCTTAAAAGCTCCTATAAGATTAAGCAAATAAGAAAACATGAAACTTAAAAATGATGGCAAGAAAAACAGAAGCAACAGAAGTAAGTTTCACTATTGAATCTTGACAACTGAAATTGCAAGCATAAGATTAAATTTAAGTGTTTGAGTGGTTCTATGAAACAAGTTCATTAAAAAAGACAATCGAACATAGATTAATGACTCCAGTCTTACCATTAATGCAGGCCACATAGTAACCTGTGCCTTCTACTCCTTCCAACTTCCTGAATCGCAGGCGTAGGAAAAAACCCTCAAGACAAAAGAGTGACACGGGGGACCTCATCCATCTGAATCAATACATATAACTGCCGATCACTGTTGATGACATATAACTCACGACAATAGGAATAAGCTCAAAATCTTCATGTATATCATAGAACACCAAGGCATGGGTAGCTCTCATTAAAAGACTTTAGTCTCATTTTGGGAGTAGAATATAATATCGTGAGAGCCTAAACTGCATAGAAAGAGCATAAAATTTCATTTTATCCCAAGAGAAAAATTTAGTATGTTGGATTCGCTTTGAACTGTATAAACCGCTTAATCAAGTACCATATTTGGAATGGATTGTCCTTGGTTCAGTAACTCTTTTACACCGCTATAACCTTCCCTATTCTCTGCCTCCAAATATCTAACTTGGAATTTTTCCAATGATTTATTTCATGACAAAAAATTTCATGTTCAAAAGGATAATCTGCCAAATCATTAATTCTGACAAGTCCAGCATATGTGTAACTGGAAGTATATTGCTAAGAGATTTCAAATACAGAAAAAGGAATTTCCACATACATAGCAACACAACCTAATCATCATGGTAAATGAGAAATATTAAATGATGTTGTCAGTTGTCACTAACAAAGGGACAGAACCACTCAGGAGAAATTCTCATGGAAAAAGAAATATCAGAAGAACGCAGCATCTAGTTTGGAATGAACACTAAGGTTCTCTGCTGATAGGTCTCATGCAACCATTCAGAAAAGGATATATATACATAATTTCTCTGTTAAGGGCATTACTTAATATAGTTTGCCGTAATCACCTCCCTCACTCAATGGCATGTAAATTTGAACAAAGTAGAAAAGTAGAGAAAATCATTACTTGTATTCTGGCAATATGGTCTCTTGCATTGGGATGTTGATGCTATTAATGCATATTAATGCACACTTAAAAACACTAATGAAAAATTGAGAGAAAGATCATATCCCCAACTTCTCCATGATCTCTTCCTCTTGTTTCTTGTCTTTCATCAATCTATGAAAGAATTTGGAGTTAGCATCACCATCCTTAAGCCATTGAACCCTAGACTTAAGAAAGGAAGCCCTGTCTTTGTTCTCTTTCCACAAATGTCCCATCTTCTCTTTCTAACCTTTTGTTTTCTTTCAAAAGTTGTTGGCATTCCTTTTTAATATAATTCTTTTATTTTCCTAGCAAAAGAAGAAGAAGAAGAAGAAGAAATAATGACTTGAGAAGAAAACAATTTAAACAGGAAAACTTCCCTTGAGGAAAGGAACCAGTTGGATGTAGGTGAATTTAATTCCAAAGCACTAATCTGGTGGCGCCATAGATGCAAGGCTCAACTAATGGAAAAAGGATGGAGACAGATGTTTGGCATTGACCTCTAAGAAACCTTCAATCAATAGCCAGAGACAATCTAAAGAGTTAACTTCTCTCGGAGCCAATCAAGAATGCTACTCATTCTATTTGATGTATAAAACATATTCTTACCAATGACCTCAAAGAAAAAGAGTATTTTTTTTTTTTTTTTTGACAAAAATATACGAAGTCTCTTCCAAGGTTTATTTATCCAATAGAAAAAGTAGCTACTTGTAAGCTAGGAGAAGGCCTTAAACAACCACTGAAAGAATAGATTTACTCTAACATCGCCATTGTTATTGTCCATTTTTGGTTAGTGAAACCTCCCTCTACCAAAATGTAGCAATGAAAAATACACACTGCAAGATTTATATGCTAGCCGAAGATTCTTTCCTTTTTTGATGTGGGACTATCGCAATCCACCCACCTTGGAACCAACTTCTAATTGGCACAGTAATCTAAGTGTTTGGTCTAAAAGTAACTAACTGGCACACTAATTATTATATTTCTTGATTCAGGCCCAACTACAAGTCCCCAAAGTTGTTCTTGGTGAGGCCACTCTGCCCCTCCAAGCACATTAATGGGGATTACACACAATGGAAGTCATATGATAGCTTAGGACCACCTCTCTTTTTTTTTTTCTTTTTTTTTGATAATCGAGGATATCCGGTCCCGACTAATCCCTTGGGCACATGGTTGCTCGAGCGGGAAAGGGCCAACGCTAGTGGGAGTCGAACTCGTTACCTCGTTTCCTAAGATGAGGGCCCCAAGCCCCTCAATCAGAAGTTCTACAGTCAAGAATGGGTACAACCAGTGCCAAGTAATCACACCTTATTTGTAATTGTCAAGCTGGAAGATTGATTGTGTTGCTTGTCTATCATGGATGATATTTTCCTAAAAAGAAATCATGGCATGCAGGTAAAAAGACTCTTATACAAGTGACCAGATATAAAAAATTTAAAATATAAACGATAAATTCAAAGACATGGGCTAGCTAAAACACTTTCTAGACCATAAAGTCACAAAGTCCATGAAGGAATATTTAAGGAATATTATTTCGCAATGCAAGTATGTGATTGATATTCTATAAGAAACAGGTACGCTAGTCTATGAACCAAGTGAAACTCCAATAAATGCAAAACACAAAGCTCAAGGAAGATGAGGATGACACAACTTATTGATAATAGGAGATCCAATGATTGATAGGCGGCTTCAACATACTATCCCTAACTAGACTAGATATTCTATATGTTGTCAAGTTGATAGCCTACTTGTGCCTGATCTTATAGTAGTTTATTTGGAATCTGCTCATAGAATTATCCAAAAATTCAAAGTGCATGCTCTAAAGCACTTTTACATGCCTAGTTATTGCTGAATTGTAGAGACTAGAGAGTAATTTGGATAGTTGGAGGAGCATTAAAAAGGGATCTTGGCAAGAACTAAGAATTGCCAAAGTTCTCACATACGACAGAGGATAGAGTTGTATTAAGATATTAAAGAAGCAACGGAAAGTTACATTGTGACAACAATATTTTGATCTTATATTGCTGATAATCTAGTTCAAGATAGCCCACCAAACATATCGTGGTAGATCATCACTGTCCATATGATTTCAGCATAGCAACCTTTCACCAAAATTTTAGAACTTGCTGCTATGACATAGTTTACTCCAGCATAACCAAAAGTTGAGACGTAGTAGTTTTCTTCTTTCATGTCATACATAATAAGATAGTTCACTCCAGCTTGAGGGAGAGGATAGGAAAGTAGAAGAAATTAGTATCTGATATATTGGATCTTATCGTCTCTTTTCATCTTATATATACTAATATATTGGTATATTTATATATTTGCAAAAGCTAACGATCTACCAAGAGAACTCATGCTATGGAATTCTCCGAAACCTCTTCCCCTTCTTTCTCTTCTATTTTCTCCTTTTCTTCCAAAAGCTAAGCTCGTTTCTGTTTTCCCCTATTAGTTCTGACTAAAATTTCTTAGCACATCTAGTATCATAAACTGTCAACTCTGGTGTACAGCTACCTTTTCAGTTCATTAATCTCCAATAAACAAGCAAAAACAATTTTGTTCCCAGAGTGACTGTGCACTTAGATCCCATAATTACTCCTAGAATGTTTAACAATATGCTAGTTTAAAATTATTATTCTAAGTATTGCACTCACCAAAATGAATCATTAGACCAACTTAATAACTCCTTAGAGAGTGATTCTCACCTATCACTTGTTCAATGAACCAGACTCATTTATTACAGATCACTATCAGTTTGATGGTCTCCAAGGCTTGACAATACTACCACTAAATTTGGTAAAAATTACCCCATCCCATCAGGAAAGGACAAGACACATGTATTGTCAATAAGATTGTTTTCAAGCTGATGAAGGACAAAAATGTGAGTCCAAGATCAATGTTTATGCGGACATCAAAAGAAACCCTTAAATAATGAATGCAGAAAAGCAAGGTTCTTCTTGCAGGAAAAACATTATCTGCTCCAATGTCATTTCAATTTTAGAGCTATTTAACTGTATCATTGCTTTACTTATATCCACCTTAACACAGCTTTGTGCATTAGTTAAAACTTTAAACTACCTTTTTCAATAGGAACATATGGTTACTTTGCGACCTATTAGAAAATATTACTTCATAACTTACTTGAGAATATCAGTGCGAGACAAACGGAGCTTCTTTATTACTTCAAAAGTGTCTCTTGGAACTGCTGGAATCTGCCTATTGACAAAATTGCATAAGGCCGTAACTTGATCTCCTTTCGACTCATTTTCAACAGAACTTGAGGTAGTTTTCTTCTGATTTAATACCAATTTAAACTCTTTCGAAGTGTTCTTCAATGGGTTTTCTTCACAAATGACATTCCCTAAAATATCATTCTTGGTCAGCTCCAAATCGGAACTTTTCCCATAAAGAAGCCTCATGTCACTCTGTTTTTTCTTGCAATCTGTTTCATCTATAATTCCTTTACTGAGCCTCGGTTTTTTCCCATCACAACCCATGCCCACAACTGAGAATTTATCATTTTTAATGTCTAGTGGATTTTTCTCATCATTGTTGGAAAGATCAGTGTTTCCTGGGATATGCAGTGTTTTAGAAGAAATCTTGAGATCAGGCAAAGAGCTACCATCTGAATGACTTCTTTTTCTTGGCAATTTCTTGGGGCACGCATTGGCCCAATGATTGAGCTGAAAACAATAAATGCAAAAGCAAGATGATACTTCTGCCCCATCAAATGAATTTACTTTCTTCAGAAGATCCTTGAGTTCATTTTCCATTATCTCCGAGCAGTTTTTTAATCCATGACCTTTGACACCGCAAAAGAAACAAGTCGTGGTTGCATGACTTGCATTACCCGCTATTTCTGATGGCATGATGTTTTTAAGGGCATCCAGCCTCCTTGCAAAAACAGAAGCCATTGCCTCTGAACCTTTGAGTCTTTGTGAAGGCTGGATGAGGTTTAATTTGGACTTGCACTTCTGATCAGAATGTTCTGTGGTTCTTAGTGAACCAAAAAATCCAATACCATTGACGGCATAATTTGTTGTTTTTCTACTCTCAACATCCACTTGTTCATCACTTGAAGGGTTCCTAGAATCCTCAAACATGACAGCTGAACTATGGTTGCATGGAACTGGATTTATAATGTGGCCAGAAGCTTTCGGGAGAAACCGTGTGATCCACAAGCTACCCGGGGATTCACTTAAGCTGGGTATGTTATTAAGTGACTTATTTGGATCAATCAAACATAATTTCTTAGATTCTCTTCCATGATATGCAGAATCCGACTCATTTCGTATAGAGGAGTTACATGATTTTAATCCAATTGTTCGAAGACCGCATGTTTTGTTGGATGAGTTATTAATCTCCGCTGCACTCAAGTTGTTCTCATGATAAACACCGACATTTTTGGAAGGAATGTTTGGCAAATCTGAAGAAGGGTCATATTTCTCCTGATTAGACTTCTCATCAGCTAAAATAACAGTTTTGTTGCATAACTTATCATTATCCTCACCACAGGCTATAGGATTGCTACTGTCGAAACATGTCTTATTAGTCGGCTCAACTTCTTTTGAGACTTCTCCTGCTTGATGATCAAGAGTTGGAATTGACATGTCTTTTTTACTCATGCTTGGACAATACATGGCCTTAAAAATGCTTTCAAAACCAGCAGTAGATTCAGACTGGTAGTTTTCTCCATTCAAATCAGAATGCTGATCGGAATTGCCATCGTGATGAGGTTTCATAGTAAGAGCCAAAGGACTCTTTTCATCTGGACCAGACTTGCATACTCCCTTCATCATGTTTGATATCCAATTAAAGAAAGAGCTGTTTCTGAGATACATGGATGCGGAATCGGGATTTTCATAACTTTCTTTCTTCACTTTTTTATCCCCACAAACCAGTTGCTGTTCGTAGCTACACGGTCTCTTTCTTGCTAAAATCAAGCCTGTGCTACTGCAACTTTCAACACTCTCATGGCTCTCATCCTCATCTTCTGAACTCCTTCCAGTTACTTCTGCGTTTGATGCAACCTTTTCTTTACCTTTTGCTTGACACGAAGAGATCTGATTATTGTTTAGAGAAGCTTCAGCTGAAGCATCCACATTCTTTGCAGATTCTGATTCTATAGCCTTATCTTCCTGGGTGCACTTGTTTTCACCCTTTGGAGACTGTAAATCATCTTCAGCGGTAGATTCCTGTTTTTCCAGAGGTAACTGACCAGACCCAGTTATTATCTTATCATCTTTTTTATCTTCAATAACTGATGCTTTGCAATCTTCTCCGCTAGGAGAAGCTTCATCTGCAGTATGACCATTTCCACCAACAGCTTCTTGGTTTGTAGCAAATTGATTGGAGATAGTTTCTTTCTTGTATTCTGGGTCTGCATGTGCCAAACCAAGCTTTGCATCATCTGTTTTTATTGATGAAGAGCCAGCATTTGTCCCACTATCAGGAGCTGCAATAAGCTTCATATGCAAAATTCCTATGAAAACTAGAAGTTATGGAAACTACCTGGAATTGGAGCTTTGTCACGAACATTTGAAATCATGTTTACACTCTTGGATCCATTAGTCGTCCCAGTATCAGTTGGATCACATATTTCCTTCTCTCTTTTCACCGAATGATCATCCTCTTTAATATTATGCGTAATTGATTGTTCCATTTTCTTCGTTGGTTCTTCCATGTCCCTACTCAAACCTGCAAGTGGGCTGTCTTTGAATCAAATAGTCATACTATCAAAAAGAAAGAACTATTCAAAATTCAAAAACACTAGGAATCAATAAAATACATATAATAAATATAAATTCTCAACCTATCAAAAGATATATCTATCAATATAAAATGCTGAAACACATAGAGGAATCCAACATCCATCTGAAGAGCCATACCCGGAATTTGTTCAAGACTAATTGTCTAGCATACGATACCTATAGTATTAATGGAAGAAGACCTGATCAAGTTGACTGTATCATAAACTTGACAGTTGAAATGGAGTGCGGTTTGTGATGATGAACTTGGGTTTTCTTTATCCACGGATTTGTCTTTATTATTGGTCTCCTGGAGTGTAAAAAAGGTTTGTGATGGTTGAAGCACCATATTGCTTGATTCCGTAGTACCCCATAAAATAGAGGGCCTCGTCTTCTCATCTATACGGCAATCAGTACATTTAACTCTCAAACCTGTATGTGGAGACCAAACCAGTTCAGAGAATGAATTGGTCGTTACAAACTTCATGTTCTCCCTTGAACCTGCAATTGCACCTGCACCTGAACCATCATCCAATCCTTCTTGAATGCTATGACAGGTAGAGTCCAAAGTGGCTCCTACCTCTGCATTTGGTTCCTCATTACCTTCCACACTATTTTCCTGCAAAACTAACTGTACAGTTTCAGCAGTGTTTACAGCAGCTCCTCCTTCCATGCTCCAGGCATGCACTTTCTTCTGTAAAATAACGAACACATAAATAAGACGACCTTTGACTCATAGTTTAAATGTGGTTGCAAACTGTAGAACGAATCCATATATCTGAGAACCGTAAGAAAATAACAGTCTTTATGGATTTCAAGCCCCAAAACATTTGTTTCCAATACACAATTTTAATAACAATGCTTACTCATGTATGATTCTCAATATACATATTGTGGACTGAGATTTTTCTTTATATGATGAATCACCTTACCTATCAAAAAACAAATAATAATTTAACACTATATACATGTAATTCCCCCAAGGAACATCAAGTACAGTGGCAATAAGGATATTATAGTATGTTAGATTTGAAATAGAAAGTCCCTTGGTTTTGATTAATGAAAGGCATCTACATGTATTAAAGGGATAGCTCAGACATCTGTGGAGCTTTATGATGTATTTTAAACAATCCAACCAAGGAGTTTCCTCATAAATATTAAGAAATCCTTGCTTGTGAGTTACGACTGCACCATTAGAAGAAGGAAATGAGATAGTCTAGGACTAGATCATAAGAAAGCAGCTTAAAAACTAGTATATGAATTAATTAATTCTTTATTGATCATTTATCAAAGTAACATTTGGGGAGGACAGAAAAATATGGAGCCAGTACTCCAATGACCTTTTCGTGGCTCATTCATTTAGGTTGAAAAAAGGATAAAGAGGCAGTTGATTTTTTGTTGTGTGAACAGAACAGATATTCATTTCCTTTCACACTTATTCACACATATACAAAGACTAGTATATGAATTAATTAATTCTACATATTACATCAATGCTCACTAGTCATAAGGTACATCTCTTAGAAATGGTAGAACCGCAAATTCAAACTTGTTTTCACTTCTGAAGATATGCAATAAAAGTGGACCACCTTCAAATCCATTATCCTAAATCTTGTCAAGTTTTTGAGACTTTCTTTTGCCCCTACAGAATTAGGAAGGCTAAACCATGAGTTGTTTCTAACATGAGAGGAGAGTGGTAGTCTAAAAGATATTCATCTTAATTTGGAGTTCATATCCTTTCACACATATACAAAGGTTTGGTCCTAGCTTTTCTCTGTCCACTCAGACACATACACACATATAGTGATACAAAAATATATTGAATAATAGATGTGCACATTTTATAGATGGGTATGTTGGGGTCCACCTCAGTGAACAAATGGTTGGTGGTCGCCCACGAGGGCGGCCACAATTTGGTCAGCAATTTGGCGCAACCAGCGCGCCGAATTGTTTGAGAAAGGTTAATTTAAATATATATATATATTTAAATTACGAAAATGTCCCTGAATACTCCTATAAATAGAGCCTTACTTTGATCTTGAAAATCATTGGAGAGATCTATTCCGAGAGATCTAATTCAAGAGATCCAATCTGAGAGATCCACCTAAGGGTGAAGTTTGTAATCCCTGTAAATACAAGTTTGCTGCCTCCAGTGGACGTAGGCAATTTGCCGAACCACGTTAAATATTGTTGTCTTGTTTTTCTTTCATGCTTTACCACGATTTCGTATAACAAATTGGTATCAGAGCCGAAGTTAAGCTTTGGAAAAAAAGGACCCTCTGTCGAATTTTCGAGATTTCGTCGAATTTTCGAGATTTCGTCGAAATTTCGAGATTTCGTAAAAGTGATCGGAACTGTTTTCTGATCACCCGTGGAGGTTGCTATCGTTTCCAGGAGTCCAACGCAATAAACGGCGAGAAAAACAGACAAGAAACGAGTTCCCAGGAGCCGATCAAAGTTTGATCCCTGTACTCTGCAAATTTTTTTTGCAGAAACGCGGCAGCCGGCGCAGGAAAGAAGAAGGATCCGATCCGGATCCAAGTTCTGACCCGGATCCGGCCCGATACTGTTCATCCCAGCCCAGCCTGTTTCGGCCCGATACTGTTCATCCCGGCCCAGCCCATTTTGGCCCCAGTTGACCGAATCCATTTTTGGTTGACCAACCATATCCGGCTCATTTTTCGTCTGATTTCAGCAAAGTCAAACTTGTTTCCACCATTTTCGATCGTTCCGGACTCAACCGTGCAATCAGTTTCTGCATATTCAGCTCATAAGTTATTGATATAGCTTAGTTTGAGTCGTTTATCATTTTTCAAGCACTTTTCGGCGTCAAACATATCTTCGGTCTTAATGGTGGAGGAAATCTCAAAAGATACTACAACCACAAGCAGACCTTGGCAAAGAAGTTCGATGTCCAACGCAAAGTTCGAGGTGAAGAAATTCAACGGCACCAACAACTTTGGCATGTGGCAATGCGAAGTTCAAGATCTATTATTCCGGGAAGGATCACATATCGCTTTGGAAACCAAGCCCAAGGATATGTCCGATGATGATTGGAATTTTGTAAATCGTCAAGCTTGTGGAATAATCAGACTCTGTTTGGCAAAACATCAGAAGTACTTTGTTATGAAAGAGACTATGACAACAAGTCTCTGGAAGAAACTGGAGGACAAGTACATGACGAAAAGCATAGAGAACCGACTCTACCTGAAAAAGAAGTTCTTTCGTTTTTAGTACAAGAAAGGCACTCCCATGATTGAGCATCTTGATAATTTCAACAAGATTTTCGCTGATCTACAGAATCTTGATGTTGAAATTAGTGATGAGGATAAGGCACTATTGTTGTTAAACTCTTTGCCTAAAAGTTATGAACATTTAACAACAACTTTGCTATATGGTAAAGATGATGTTAAATTCAGTGATGTTTCAAATGTTTTGGTGAACAACGAGTATCGAAGGAAGGACCAGCTCGATAACAAGGAAGCATCACCAGAAGCCTTGACGGTATCCAGAGGCAGGGCTAACAACAAATCTGATAGATCCAGTGGGCGAGGCCGATCTCGCTCAAAGTCAAAAGGACATTCATCACGTCAACGTCTTGCAAAGGATGAATGTGCCTATTGTCACCAAAAGGGGCACTGGAAGAAAGATTGTCCAAATAAGGACAAGACAGATGCAAATGTGGCACAGAAGGCTGAAGAGAATTCTGCATTCTCAGTTTCATCTATAGACAATCAGTCTGATAGATGGATATTAGATTCCGGATGTTCCTATCATATGTGTCGGAATCGACATTGATTCTCAAAATTGGATGAGTTCGATGGAGGAGTCGTGCTCATGGGCAACAACAATACCTGCCAAACAAAGGGTATTGGAACTATACGCCTAAAGATGCATGACGGTACAACAAGACGGCTAACGGAAGTCAGATATGTCCCAGATCTGAAGAAAAATTTGATCTGTCCTTAATTCCAGCGGTTACAAGGTAACCATTGAAGGTGGAGTTCTGAAGGTTGTACGTGGAGCACTCTTGGCTATGAAGGGTACTCAGAAAGGAAATCTCTATTTCCTTGACGGACACACAGTAATCGGAAGTGTATCAGCTTGCACCAGTTCTAATGATGTTTCCTCGGACACTTCCCAACTTTGGCACATGCGGCTCGGACATGTTGGAGAGAAGGTTCTTCAAACCTTGATAAAGCAAGGTTCTATGAAAGGTGCAAAGACCGGGAAACTTGACTTCTGCGAGCACTGTATCTTAGGCAAGCAGACGAGAGTCAAGTTTGGAACTGCAATCCACCGCACAAAAGAAACATTGGATTATGTTCATACCGACGTTTGGGGACCCTCTCGAAATGCTTCATTGGGAGGTAATCGTTGGTTTGTTACTTTCATTGATGATTTTTCACGCTATGTTTGGGTTTATACCATGAAGCATAAAGATGAAGTGCTAGATATCTTTCTTATATGGAAGAAAATAGTAGAAACCCAAACGGGAAGGAAGATTAAGAGGCTCAGATCTGATAATGGAGGAGAATACAAGTCAGACCCATTTCAGAAAATTTGTGAGAATGAAGGGATAGTCAGACATTTCATAGTACCAGGCACGCCACAACAAAACGGTGTTGCTAAACGCATGAATCGTACTTTGATAGATAAAGTTCGTTGCATGTTATCTCATTCTGGACTGAGCAAGGCATTTTGGGCTGAAGCTTTGTCATATGCCTCGTATATCATCAATAGACTTCCTGCAACAGCACTAGATGGCAAAACTCCCAAGGACGTATGGTCTGGACACCCCGTTTAAGATTATAATTCTCTGCGCATTTTTGGATGCACTGCATATTTCCATGTGAAGGAATCCAAACTGGATCCTAGGTCCAAGAAAGCAATTTTCATGGGCTTTAGTGAAGGAGTTAAGGCTTTCCGACTATGGAACCCTGAGTCAAAGAAGATTGTACTAAGTCGAGATGTAACTTTTGACGAATCTGTGATGTTAAAACATACAGTTTCTGATAAAGAAAATCGAGATCCAGATTTGCATCAGCAGGTGGAGTTAGATATTCCAGTAACTCCTGGCAAGCCAGCAGAGATATCCAACCATCCTGAAGAAGACGAGGAGGAAATCTCAGTTAAGGTGGAGGCTCCAGGACCAGACATCAGTCAACAACCAGAATCAATTGCCACCAGTCGACCAAGAAGAGAAATCCGCAAACCTGCTCGGTACACTGACATGGTTGCATATGCATTTCCAGTCACCGGAGATGATATTCCATACAATTACAAAAATGTTATTCAGAGTATGGAAAGTGATAAGTGGAAAATGGCAATGAATGAGGAGATGAAATCACTCCATCAGAATCAGACTTGGAAGTTGGTTCCACTTCTGAAAGGAAAGAAACCAATTGGCTGCAAATGGATTTTTGCTAAGAAGGAAGGCTCTCACAGCACAGATAGTATCCGATACAAAGCCAGACTGGTAGCAAAAGGCTACGCTCAGAAGGAAGGAATTGACTACAATGATGTATTCTCACCTGTTGTTAAGCATTCGTCAATTCGAATATTATTGGCTTTGGTTGCAGAGTTTGATCTCAAGTTAGCCCAACTCGATGTCAAAATTGCTTTTTTGCATGGTAATTTGGAAGAGGAGATATATATGTCTCAACCAGATGGATTCAAAGTACTAGGAAGAGAGAATTGGGCTTGCAAGTTGAGCAAGTCATTGTATGGCCTGAAGCAGTCACCGAGACAGTGGTACAAGAGATTTGACAGCTTCATCAAAGGGCAAACATATACCGGAGTCAGTTTGATCATTGTGTCTATTATCGCAAACTTCAAGATGGTACATTTATCTATTTGCTTTTATATGTAGATGATATGTTAATCGCATCTAAAAGCAAGGTGGACATCAACAAGCTGAAGGCTCAATTGAGCTCAGAGTTTGAAATGAAGGATCTTGGAGAGGCCAGAAAAATTCTCGGGATGGAGATAACTCGAGACAGGCCAAAGGCAAAATCTGTTTGACTCAGACTCAGTATTTGAAGAAAGTTCTTCAAACTTTTGGCATTGGCAATGACACAAAACCTGTGAGCACACCATTGGCACCACATTTCAAGCTAAGTACATCAATGTCACCAAATTCTGAGGATCAGAAGAAGAAAATGGAGAACATTCCATAAGCAAATGCAGTTGGTGCCTTGATGTATGCTATGGTGTGTACCAGACCTGACATTTCACATGCTGTAAGTATGGTAAGTCGTTACATGCACAACCCCGGTAAAGGCCACTGGCAAGCAGTGAAGTGGATTCTACGGTATATTCATGGTACTGTGGATATTGGTTTAAAGTTCGAGAGAGATAAGAAAAGTTGTAAGCATCTAGTCGGATATGTGGATTCGGACTATGCTGGAGATCTTGACAAGCGCAGATCTACTACTGGTTATGTTTTCACTATGGCAGGAGGACCAGTGAGTTGGAGATCAACACTACAGTCAACAGTTGCTTTGTCTACTACAGCGGCAGAGTATATGGCAGTAACGGAAGCTTTTAAGGAAGCAATCTGGCTTCATGGATTGACTAAAGACTTGGGAATTGTGCAGAAGAATGTTAAAGTTTTCTACGACAGTCAGAGTGCCATTTGTTTGGCAAAGAACCAAGTTCATCACAGTCGAACGAAGCATACTGATGTTCGTTTTCATTTTGTTCGAGAAATTGTAGAAGAAGGGAGTATTCTTCTGCAAAAGATCAAGACTGCAGATAACCCCGTAGATATGCTTACAAAGGTGATTACAGGGATCAAGTTCCAACATTGTTTGGACTTGATCAACATCTCACAAGCTCAGAGTGCCTAAGGGCACTAATGGAGGCAGCAACAGTTTTTTGAAGGAAGCTTGCTATCTGTAGAGAGATTGCAGGTGTGGAGGAGCCTTGTTCCACATGAGGTGGAGGTGGAGATTTGTTGGGGTCCATCTCAGTGGACAAATGGTTGGTGGCCGCCCACGAGGGCGGCCACAATTCGGTCAGCAATTCGGCACAGCAGTGCGCCGAATTGTTTGAGAAAGGTTTATTTAAATATATATTTAAATTACGAAAATGCCCCTGAATACTCCTATAAATAGAGCCTTACTTTGATCTTGAAAATCATTAGAGAGATCTATTCTGAGAGATCTAATCTGAGAGATTTAATTCAAGAAATCCAATCTGAAAGATCCACCTAAGGGTGAAGTTTGTAATACCTGTAAATACAAGTTTGTTGTCTCCTGTGGACGTAGGCAATTTGCCGAACCACGTTAAATATTGTTGTCTTGTTTTCTTTCATGCTTTACCACGATTTCGCATAACAGGGTATGTGTTGCACGCAAATATTAAATGATATATATAATCATTATTGTTGTGCCAGATGTATACAAATGTAAACACGAGTCAATAACTAGAGAATTATGCTAAATTCTCTTTATTAAATTTGTACTCTTTCTCTCTTTTTAAGACATGCCTATAGGATATTCATGTGCATGTATACAAGTTTGTATCCATTATGGACATATGTAAGCATATCAAAAGCATTTAAACGTAATAGTACCATTTCATGGTGGAAAAGGCATTCTCTCCAAATCCAAACATTAAGAAAAAATACTAACGAAAAAACTAGTAAAAAAGTAGTTCACCTATGAACAAGGGAATAAAAAGAAAAATGAAAAGGCTTGTGGAATGCTTCTCACTATTATAGTTACTTATGTTACCCGAACTCTTTACTTTAGCCCGAGGTACCCGTATCAGACACTTCATGATACGACATGGATATGGGATATGTGTCTAACACTTTAGATTTTGGAATAAGACTATGTAGATTCTCTAGCAGAAAGAAGAGAAAGAATGACAGAAGATAATGATTAATAGGTCAAATTTAACTAAGTAAGAGAACAAAACGGACAATAAATGAGTGAAAAGAAGAAAAAACAACGTATAATATAGTCGAGTCCTCATATCTCAAAATTTAAAAATGAACAAGTCGGATCTCTAGATATGTACATGTATCCGACACCCATATCCGAGTCCAGGTAACATAGATAGTTACTTGTTAATCCCTTTCTCATTAGCGGAGAACAGGATAGATTGAAGACCCATCTGCTTTCCAGCTCATGATTTTCACTTACAGACGTTCAATATGTTTCACATGGATACAACCTCCTAAAATATTAAATCATGTAATGAGGAAGGAAGCTCATTCATCCATGAGAAGATCATTCAAATAATCGACTGGGCTAGGAGGAAATACAATCCAAAAATAGAGCAAGCTCGATGAGCCTTTTTTCTTTTGGGATACCTAGCTACAAGTGTATCACCTATCCCAGTCAAATCTTCTTGGGGCAATAAATGAGAAACGGCTATTCGATACATATTAAAAATAAATAAATAAATACTGATAAATCATTTCCTGAACATAACAAGGCTTTTATAACTATATAGTAAGTTTTTCTTAATTCCAGTGAATTAAGGAATTAAACTTGCAACCTTCTCCAAACTTCACTATCAAAAAGCATGATTAGATGTACAAAGTTCAATTTTATAAGTCCAATTTCTTCAAAAAAAATGCAAATTTATAAAATTTTAAAGAGTGACTACCAAAATGCTGAAAAACATGAAAATTTATAGGCAATGACAAAACACACATGGTGAAACATTGTTAGTCAAGTAGAGTTTTTGCGGGTGGTTGTTTTTACGGTGACTTGGTCTATTTGGAAGGAGAGGAATTCGTGCAGTTTTTATAACACTGAGGAGGAGTTAGGGGTAGTTTAACACTGAGGAGGAGTTAGGGGTAGTTTGGGAGAAATCGCTCCTTTTGGGTTCCATTTGGGTTAGTGTATGCAAGTTATCGAGAGGTTTTTCTTTAAGGGATTGGCTAAGAGGTTGGGTCCCTATCTTAGAGGGTATGGTGTTGTAATCGTGTTTATCTTTCTTGCTCTTATGGGGTTGATTGTATATTTTTTGTACATTTTTCATACTTAATACATTACCATTTTCGTTTCTTGTCAGAAAAAGAAAAAAAAAAAACATTATTAGTTCACACCTACTATGTCCACAAAAGTAGAGTTTTTTTTCTTCAAAGGGGTGTATTCTAGATTTTTTCAAATCTAGTTTTGGTAAGGGTATTTTTTCTAATTGATTGATTATCTACCGATTATTGGGTAAGGAGTATTGTTATCTAGGTGATTTTATTCTCTTGTGGTCTGATATCCCCTAATTAATTTTAGGGAAGTTGTAACCCACTATTTTTCATAGTCAAATATTTTTTGGACTAGTGTCCCTGTGGATTTTACTCTTCACATTGAAATGGTTTTCCACGTTAAAAACTTGGTGTGTTGATTATTTTATTTTTGTGGATTAGTGTTTGGAATTTTTTATTTACATACAAGAAAAGTGAAAGGGGAAAGATAAATATATTTTTCAAATTTTGGATTCTTTATTTTTTATTATTTTTCCTCATCAGCCCTAAGGTATCAAAAGAATAGGTGAATCAGCTTTCAAGTTGAAGAGAAGCAAAGTGGATTTTTCACCAACATCTCAGACATAAGGTCTTGAAATACAATGGATAACAAATAAATATTGTGGTAGTGCATTATGTATTCACTGCATTCACAACATATCTATGAAACCAACACAATCTAAATGACTAAAAGCACAGCCCATTAAGCAGCCAACTAAGCACTTGGGTAGGCTGGGCTAATTAACGTAACCACTCGGGCAGGGGATCAGACCAGCTGAAATAACAGAGCAAGTTAATCTAAACTCAAGTACTCCACATAATTGAACTAATTTTAGTGTTCCCTCTCTCACTGGTCATGAATTCCTCAGTTCCACTGCTCCCTCACCATAAGATTTCCAAAAAGTATTGAAAATCATAGTCAATCTGCAAGGTTCTTAACATATCTCCTCCATCCATTCATTTATTTCAATTAATTCTAATTCAATCTATCTTGTCAGGTCTAGACTCATAAATATTCCCAACAAATTTAAAGGGATGATCCTGAGTTTCAAATCACAACCCAGTATAGCATCACTAACACTACACTCAAATCAAAACTGAACTATGTTTTAAGGGTTTTCAATTCAACAAAAAAAAAAAGAGAAAAAAGAAAGAACTTGAAAATAACAATAATCAAAACGAATAACAATACTAACAAAGATTTATGAACAAATAATTCAGCATCAAATGCAAGCAGCAGCAGCAGCAAGCAAGATTAATGGAGACCCAGATATGTTATGAAAGTTTAAGGCAGAGAAATATAACGAGAAAGAAACAAGAACCCATCAAAAAATTCTTGAACTAGGCATGATTAATACGAAAATTTCTTGAAATAAATGCTAATTATAAAGAAAAAAAAAACAAAATTATTGAAAACCCAAATACCTGTTTGTCCTCTAAATCCAAGAAAATTCCATTTTCACGCTCTTAAGCTTCAACAGCAACAGTTGTGTGTGGGTGCGTGCGCGTGTGTTCTTCATAAAACTTCAACAACGATAGAAAGAAAAGAGATTGCACGGCTGGTCAAAATTAGAAAAGATATGATTGTAAGAAGAAGAAGAAATTCTTGGTACTTTTGTTTTTTATTTTTCTTTTCAGAAATACCGCAAGAGTTGTGAGTTGCGAGAGTGCCAAGCGTCCCCAGCAAGAACTGTAACTTGAAGCTGTCAAGCTTCCCCCAAAGCTTCTAATTTTTGAGGTTCTGAACTTGCCACGTGGACTCTGTTTCGCCGTAAACAGTGCCTACTTGAGTTTTTTATTTTTTTCTTTTCTAAGTTAAAAAGAGAAGTGACAATATAAATAACAATACCATAATATAATTTGAAATAGACACAAAATTAATAGATTTAAATTTTTTATAAATAAGTAGGGATTAAAATAAATTAAATTTAATTAAATATAATTAAATTTTAGGTTAAAATTAATCCGTATAACACGATTATATTTTATATTTATATTTATATTATTTATAAAATTTTTAATATTTTATGTCATATATTAAGATTTTAATTTTATAATATTTTATTTAATTTTTATTATATAATTACATAATTATAATTTTATACATATTAAATAAGTTTGAATGAACTTATTTACGTTTTTAAAGATTATAAATAAGTTAATTTATTTATTAAATTTGTCTAATTTAAATTTATATATAATAATATATTATTTAAATATATCTTATCTTATTTAGATTTATAATATATTTTATTATATACTATTACGATACAATAACACCAATTATCCTCCTTACATATAAGTTGATCCAATTAAATATTACGAAAGTGCAAGCTTTTGATTAAAAGTACTTTGAATATGAATTAAATATTACCAACCGATTTTGATATAAAGTCCTTTGAATATTAATTAATTATTATTAACCATCGGCTTTAGCATTATTATTTTATTTTATTTTGGGGTTGACCGGTATTGTATCCCGGATATTTATTTAATTAATTAAACACAATCATAGGTAAATCATGACTAACTTTTCCTTGATGTTCCTCCTTCATGCGAGTTTTATGAATTTCAAGCGAAAATAAAATTTAGAAAAACAAGGATTAACACATAAAATAGTATCAATAACAATAGATTGATTAGGGCTCTTATGTTTTTACATCTTTATCTTTTTTATCTTTTTTTTTTTGGTGTGTCAATCTATAGAACTTATTACATTCAATCATCACCTAATTAATAAAAAACAAGAGCAATTTTAACTATTAATAGAGAAATAAATGCTCACAACAAAGTCCAATAAGGCTATAACAAGTTTTGGGGCACAACTCAAGAGGTTTGAACTCTCAACCTTATTTAAGAATAAGTAAATATTTTACACGGGTCGTTAGCTTATCTCATATACTTCTAAGTATTAATTTTTATCTTTTTGATGAAATGGTAATAATATAATTAAGGATATATTATTTGACTGAGTTATAATCATCTGCAATTAATTTAAATGTTAGGAAATATGTTAAATGCCCAGATGTGTGCTAACGAAATCCATGAAGAGGGCTTAAATCTCTTAAATTTGTTAGTAAAAAAAGTGCCCATGCATTTTATTGTCATACATGTTTGTGTATTTTTAAGAAATGTTATCTATCTTTTCTGTAAAAAATATTAAATATTTCATATTATTAATTTTTCATAAAAGTCCTTTGTATGCCATTTCAAATTATATTCAAATTATTTTTTCCTTAATATGGCTTCAGCCAATCTATTTATACTATTGAAGTGTACAATTTCTATACTATAATCTCAAATCTACAATTAATTGGTATGTAGCATTTTTATAAAATAATAACATTTATTAAAGAGAAATATCATTACAAATGCTCCAAGGTATCGGTCTAAAAGTCTTTCCCAAAAAATTTACAACAATAAAAACCATCATCCATGGAAGCATGTATCTTTGGTCCACGAAGACCAGTATTTGTTGGTCAACAAATTCATCTAATTCATAAATGAAAAGTGCTAAAACGACCTAAGATATATACTCAAATTTATATCAAGTTAATGTGACAATATATTATATTACTACATTATGAGAAAAAAAAAATACCCTCTGCTTATCGTATACCACATCGACATGAGCATGGTTTTGAGTATAAGTTTTGGGTCTTAAAAGCATTTCTCTTCATAAATTGTAAATGTCTCTCTTTTTTTCTTTTTTGCTCATTTTTATTTGTTATAGGTTTTGTCACGACCCACTCTACGTGACGTCATGACTGGCACGGGAACCTTCGAGTATACCCTCCGTCGGTACACCCGACGTCCCGTCAGCTCTCGAATACATATACGAATCTACAAAAAGAAATAAAAGTACATCCTTAACAACCAACTAACATGATCATAATGAAATAAAATATTACTTCTCCAAATTTTTAGAAATATAAAATTTCAGAGTCTTCAAAATGATACAAAACCCAGCACATCCTAACTATGTGTTAAATATACAATTACTAGGTGTTATCATGTACATAATTATCAAAATACAAAACTAAATGTACAACACCTACATGAAACAAAAACAAGGGACGCTCCGGAGTCAAGCCTTCCCTTTTCCTTTTCTATCAGATCCTGAAAGAATATGGTGAGGTGTGAGCTACAGTCAGCTCAGTGAATGTTATTTACAAGTGGCATATACGTGCATTTATAAAACATGGTAAGATCTTAAAACAATTGAAATATCATGATGGTGAAATAGATTACATACATGCTAACATAATGGATCAAGTCATACATAAGACGATGCATAACATTTGTAGTCATGCTCATGCAATCCTAATACCTCCTGGTACGGGGGTTCAAGGCTGGTGTGTTACACACAGTACCTGAACACTCACACAATACTCGTATCCTAATAGGATTTCTTGGATTGTGCAACACGTAAGATTAGCCTAAACTAACCTACCCATACACAAGTCATAAAACTCTCTGCCAGGTACACAACTGGGATCGCCGCTAGACTTACGAGAATTTCCAAAAAGAGGAAATTTCAACTAGGAGGCTCAACCCAAATTGTCATCCCAATGAATTATGCTCAAATGAATTTAATGGAATATTAAAACATGCATACCATCATACATAAGCATTTAAAACTTTTTTATACTACAATGCCACATATAAATAATCCAAAAGTAAAAGAACACTCACTCTTGATTGGCTAAGTCTAGCAAATCCAATCGCCAAAACTCTCCAATTGACTAAACGGGTTCAAGATCAATCACAAGACCTGGAAATAACATGATTCACACAACTGAAAATTAGTCATAAAGTGTGTCAAAACCCCATGTTCAAACCCAATCTAAAGTCAATTAGATTCTAAATTGATTACCCCCTTGAGCCAATTTTCATATTGCCCAACTTGATCATTTAGACTCAATTAAAGACCTAAATTGAATGTAATAGGGTGATCCCATGATCCAACCACTAATATACATGAAATTCAATTATAATTAGGGTCAATTAGACTATACATCAAGTCAATTTCATCAATTGACTAAGTCTTGGTCAAAACCCCCAATTAGGCCAATATAAAACATAAGGTCAAAATGAACTAAGTCATATCAATTTAACATAGGTTCTAACATTTTAAACCCATGATTCTACTCAATTTGGATCCAATTAAACAATCCCCAAGTCAATTTCATAAATTGACTTGCTTCGGGTGAAAAGTCCCAATTTGGACAAAATCCCCAAATTACATGCAAAATTGTCAAAAAATGCCAAATACTTAGCCTAGATCAAAATTAGTCAACCTTAGGGTGTCCATTTTGAGAACCCACTGAATTCAATCATTAAACAACCCTAATCATGTCCAATTAGACCTACATTGCATAATTATCCAGATTTTATATCAAGAGCATCAAAAGCCCAAAATCTGGAAATTTTTATACATAGGCCATATTGTCAATTTTACACTAGGCCACCATACATAGCCACGAAATTTACTGAACTAACAACATGGTTTCATTCACAATGCCACCTAGAACAACATAGTTCACATACATGACTTTTGGAAAAGCCTAAGGCCATGAACCATATAATGACCATTTACACTAAACCATATGATTTCACCATTAAAATCTCAAGCTAAATACATGAATCAGTCCCTAATACTGATCAGTCCATCATAGATGGCATGCAAAGCTTAAGTCAAAGTCTAGGTCAATGAACCAAGACTAGGTCATTTGTACTAAACCCTACCAATTTCTTGTTAGAAATTGGGGTTTTTGCCTTTAGAGGGTTCCCAACACACTCTAAAAACACATATCAAACATGCAAAGCATTTGGACAACATTTGATTTCCACTACCCCTTCAAATCTGGGTTTCATACAATGCATGCATCAAAACAACACTAGTATGCATGAACCAAAGAGATTGAAGGAAGAACAATAAGGAAAAACATGCAAACCTTAGGGATTTTGAGCAAAATTCACCAACCCTAGGTTTCCTCTCATTTTCTCCTCTCCAGCTCCATTCTCTCTTTTTCTGGCTGAGAAATGAGCAAATGAGCCTAAAATTATGTTTTGGTTGCCTAAATAGACAAGCTTGGGCCACAACTAAAAGTTGTCAAAAACTATCAAAAAATCAGTTTTCTTGTTGCAATACTTGCACTTAGATAGTCAATTTCTTGCAAAATACCTAAATTTAACATCTTAACCGTCAAAGGTTGCATGCATCAGTTACTAACATTCTGGTAAACGTTCAACTCAATCCAACGGTGGGATTGCGAGATCTAACTGTTTGATCAAAACTGCGTAAGAAAATTCGAAAATCCGTGAAACAGTGTTTGGAGTCTTATAACTCATAGTAGGTAACTCCGATCAAGATCTTCACAGTTCATAATGAAGATCTATCATATAAGAATGAGCCGAAAAACTTTCAGCTCAATCGGACCACGGATCTAGGAGATCAAACCATTGATGTAACTTGTGACAAAAAATTCTTCCTCCATGGAGCGAGCTCCACTGGATCCAAAACACCATTCTCGACATGTTTTGACGTTGAACGGGTCTCCGATGGTTCCGAAACTTCATGCGCGCTCCTTATGACCTTAAATCATGCAAAGACACTCGAACTTGCGTGCTTCGAGCATCAAAATATATATACACATACGTATACAAATACATATACAGGTACTCTGCGGGTACACTATGGGTCAAAATGACGTCACCTAAAGGCACGGGTGCTACAGGTTTGATGCAAAATGTCTTGTACTTTTAAATTAATCACCATATTTATTGCATATATAAATATGGTAAGAAATCGTATTAGTGACCTATCTATAGTATAGGGAGCTAATGGCATATCTATATGTTGATACAAGATTTGCCAACACCAATATTTATAGGAAAAATAAAAGTAGGAAAAATGAAAAGAAGAACTAACCAAGCTGGGAGCTTAGACTGAGCTCCTGATATGACGACCTTGATGCTAACGACGAGGGGCGAGCAACTAACCAGATCCACTGAGCCATCTCTTATGGTACCGAGGTGATACCAAAGTGTCTCCCTAAAGAGAGATAGAGAGAGGAAGAAAGACAAAGGTTGGTGTTAGGAGCACTGGTGTGGCACCGGCCTAAGACCCTCTGATGCCTAAGTCAGAGCTCACAATAATATTTTAAGGATACACTGCTTTCGTAAGACTCAAAAGTAGAAATTTGTCTCATAACTTTTTGGTGAATAGTACAGACATATTTATTATGGAAGGTCTGGTCCCCACTAATGGGGACAGGTGGCACTATGGTCCCTAGTCAAGAGGTTTTCTAGGGGAAGAACGTAGCGTAGTCCTGTAGAGTTAACCCCAGACGGCTGCTGACACAAGTGTCCAGCTAGATCACCTTGGTAGCCCGAGGTGACAAACACACTATTTTCCGAATTTCTTCCGCCTTGGGCTTTTATTTGGACTTCAGCATGGGCCCCGCACTTTATAAGTGTTGATTATGTTGGCCTAGATTATAGTCCAATAGGGGGGTGAATTGAACTAAGCAGAATTTTGTGAAACCTTACTTAACACTTAATGACAAAGATAAACAATAATGAAAGTGCAAGGAAAGTAAGTAATGGACATAGTGATTTAGAGTGGTTCGGGTTCTTTAAAGCCTACCTCCACTACTTGACCTCTTCGGTCAAGATTTCCTAAACATCCACTAACTTTGATTCAACTTACGGGTGTGAATCAAACCGTTACAACTTGATCTGACTTACGGGTGTGAATCCTACCTAACTTTGATCCAACTTGCGGGTGTGGATCCTACCTAACTTTAATTCAACTTACGGATGTGAATCTAACTGTTACAAACATTGACTTTCGGATAGGAGTCTTCCCAATTGGCTAACCAGCCAATTCAAATACAAATGTGTTTACCAAGATGAAGAAATTGTTCTATACCAAACAACTCTCAAATGAAGTACAAGTAAGAATGAATACCTTCCAAAGTATGTAAAATGAAGTGCAAGCTGAAATGAGGGAGGACCTCTTTGGACTTGATTGAGAAATGATGAAGTTTGAAACACTCAATCAAAGACCTCTATCACTTGAAATATCTTGGAAAAATGTCTTCTCAAAATGAAAATTTGATGCATAGGAGATTTCTTCAAAATGAATTGAAAACTTGAAAAACCAACTTGAAAAGCTTGGTTGAAGTACTTGAATAACCTGGAGAACTTGAAAACTTTTCTTCTCAAAGATGGAAAATCAAAACAATTCAAACACTTATTTGAAACTTGTTTTCTTTTAAAAGATGTCGAGAACTAATTTAAAGCACAAGTTTCTTTCTTTCAAAGATTTTGCAAAATGTTGCTCACAATGAGCTAAGGAACATATTTATAGAATTTTTTTTTTGAAAAAGTAAGAACCATGGTTCTATAAACAAAACTGCGTTTCTGTTCAGAACACATACGAAAACAACTCTTTGTTTTCGTCACGGAAACGCGTTTCTGTTGAGTGAAACACATTTTTGTGCATTTTTCATAAATGCCCAAAAAATGAGGAAACACATTTCTTAAGAAGGAAACACGTTTCTATGTATTTTTTAGAAATGCCCAAAAGGGAGGAAACGCGTTTCAGCTTGACTTAGTGAAAATTTCACTAAGTACAAATGGGAAACGCATTTCTTAAAGAGGAAACACATTTATGCTTTCACAGAAACTTAAAACATGTTTTTCTTTGATAATTTTGCGATCAAAACATGTTTTCATGATAAACCAATGTTAAATACAATTGAATGGACTCTAAAACACTGTAACTGAAATACTTTTGAGATCAATACATAAAACCAAATTATTTTGATGAAACAATCAAATTTTGACTTTTATAAAAATTGTTGACTTTTATAAAAATTGTTGACTTTTCAAGACAAGTATGAATTTCAAAATCATTTTAAACATATGCATGACTTTGGCTGACACAAATGGAATGCATTCTACAGCCCTATTGAATCTAATCAAGTACAAAGAGATTTACAATAATGTCCTTCATGCTTTGATCCACTTTGAGCTTTGACTTTTTGGTTGACTTTAGAGATTTGATCATTTAAGTACTGAAACACTTTAGTCAAAGTGATTAGAATGCAAAGACTGTTGTTTGGAATTATCAAAACATACAAGGGTGAGAGGGTCAATAAGCCAACAATCTCCCTTTTTTTTATGATTTCAAACAAATTTATTATTAGCCTAATTGAAACAACGAGCACGATAATCTAAATGAATATGCTTAGTCATGAAATGTAATCACAATATAGAATCCAACATATTATGTTCATAGAGAAGTGATACCAATTTAATAATGTCATGAAACCTATATATCATAACAAGTCATGATCATGAAGAAACAAGATATGATATATATGTATCATCATCAAAGTACAAAATAATATACATGTATGTCAAAATAAAACACAAAACCTACACATGTATGATCTAGACAAAAATACACAAAATGTACAAAACTCTCCCCCTAAGTGTGTCGCTCGCTCTTTATCTATCTCCCCCTGTCTCTAAACATTCTCCCTCTTTTGAATCATAAAAAATAGGGAAATCAAGGCGTGCAGAACACTGCAATGGAGGAAAGCTAAAACAGGGTGACTCTAGATCGGATGAACGAATGTCGGCACAGTTCGGAATAAAAAACGAGAGCCGCCGCCAAAGAGGTCGGTGATTGTACTACTGGCGTAGACCTCCCTGAGTGAACCAAGTGGGTCTGGATGGAATGATATTGTCACCGTCAAGAGGTGGAGAAAGAGCTTGAGGAATGCGAGATGGCTCAACAGAAACTATGGCCAGTGAAATCGGAGATGGATCGACAATCGCATCACGATGATTTGGTGATGATGCGAACGGTCTAAGTGTTGGAGATAAATGATCAGCCTGATCATCGTGTTGGAAGAAGTCCTTTGGAATGAACGTGTACTCACGTGCGCGTCTGTCGACTAGTGTCTGGACTAAATTTGTAGTCTCTCTAAGAGACTTCTCTTGAGCTGGCATGCGAGTGTCGAAAACTTTTGCTTGCTGATCCATAGAACCTTTCAATTCCCGGAGGAACTGAAGGATAGAGTCTAGTGATGTCGCAAATGATGAAGCTGATGTTGCTACTGGCTCAAAGGCTGGTGCTCGTGTTGCTGCTGATGGCTCAGGGGCAGCTGCTGGTGCTGGCTCGGGGTGAGGGTCAACTCTTCTGGAGCTAGAGCTGGTGCTTGTGCAGGTGTTGGTGTATGATGTCTTTGTCTCGGCCTCAGTGGTGCACCTTCGACTCCTACCACATCCTTCTCAGGCTGGTCTGATGACAATGGTCGAATGTAGCATGAGCCCTCACCTTGAGCGTGATAGGAGGAGTAAACCCGCCTCTGGATACGTCGCACAAATTTATATCCTAGGGTGTGAATGGTAAGCTCAGCGATCAAGTTCCTTTGAGTCGGAACGACTACAGAGGTGAAGAGAAATAAGTCAATCTCGACTCTACGGGCAAGTTGGGCGACTAGAGCTCCATAGGGTATGGCGATGGATGTGTGTCTCATCCTCAGCATGTGATGGATGATATAGTGGGAGAATTTGATCTTGGAGCGATAGTGGATGCACCGGAGAATAAAAGTATCGTTTGGCTTAACAGTTGAACGTGAACTGAGTCGAGGGAGAATGAATCTAATAATGATGTTATGGAATATCTTAAGCTCTAGAGAGAAGATGTTATTAGAAACATCTCTAGTACCAGGCTCCTGGATCTGCCCACACATGCGCTTTATAGCCGCCTAATGGCTATATCCCTCAAAACTAAACTAGTCATCCTGGAAGCCAAGAGCAGGATGATCAGAGAGGAAATGGAAGATCTCCTCGAGAATCTTTGGAGAGATGTCAATATCGATACAAAGAATGGTAGTCTGATTTAAAAGAGGATCATCACCGGGGACATGTGCAAGTCCGAGTATTTTACTCGGACTAGCTCGGGAAAAATCCTATCCCCGAATGATAAGAACTGGTCCCACCAAAGCTCCCAGAATCTGGGAAGCATGGGTATGTCGATCTGAAAAAAGTCGTCAAAGTTGACACTAATACTCGGAGAAATGCGTCGGGTGGTAAAGGGTCGAACAATCGGCTCTAAGGCGGGTGGTCGTCAGGAAGGTGACGCCGGTGGTGTCGTTAAGGCAAGATCCACAGAGGGTGGGACTGGTGATGATGGAGTAGTGGAGTGGCAGAAGATGATGGTGGTGAAACAGGTGCTGGAGCGGTGGTCCACGGCTGCCTCGCAAGCTCGGGTTTCGATGACTCCCCAACCTCGAACCTACTCTTGCAATGTTTAGAAATTGTTTTTGTTTTAGGCATTTTGTTAAACACCTAGAGGAAAAAAAACAATTTCAAGTTGAGGTTTTGTGATGAAATGGACATGAAAATGGACACGAATGGAGGCAAACGAAAGGTGGAAACTCGAAGAGGGTGAAACTAGAAAATGGAGCTTAAGTTTGTGGGAAATGATCGAGAATTGAGAAAAATGCGAAGGTTTGAAGTTTTGAAAAAGTTAAGGTTTTGATTTGGATTTTGTTATAATTTGTTGGTGTTTTTGGATTATATTTGATGAAAAAGTGGTGGATTTTAATTGGAAAAAGTTTAGGAAACGATTGGGAAGATAGAAAATTGAAAAAAGTTTCCTTAAGGGAACGCGCTTATGCTATATTTATCCAGCAAAAACACCTACAGAAGGGCGTTTCTTAAAGGAAATGCGTTTTTGCTAGTGTTTTAGCAGAAACTCCTCCATTTCACATGGAAACACGTTTCCTGAGAAATTTCTAGGAAAATGCAGATTTTTTTATTTTTTATTTTCGCTTTAATTTTCAATTTTAATGTTTTCACCAATGATGATTAATTGATATAAACCTAATCTTCATCATTAATGGTCATGAATTAGGCACCTCATGTAACACCCCATAGTTTTAATCAAATACCTACATTGACTTATATGCGTACCGAGATGTATAATACGCATATTTTATACGTAGGAGTCAATATATGAGTGTATGAGAATACATGCTAAATATATTAAAGTAATGAATTAAATATGAGAATTGTTTATTAAATGAATGATGATGAAATGAAATGAAATCTAAGGAAGGAGATTGGTTAATTAGATATGGGAATTGAGTTGATGATTAAATGATTAAATGAATAAAAATAAAATTAAATGATGAGGGGTCGGTTAAGTTATATGACACATGGATTATGGGATAAGGTGAATAAGGTTAAAACCATTCTCTCATTTCGTTTTCTCTCTATTCTAGCGTTTTGGTTCTTAAAAAAAAAAAGAGGAAAAAAGAAGACGTACAAGCAAAGGAGAAAGAAAAAGGGTATCGGGGGAGAACGACGTGTTTTGCGGCCGATTTGTAACGCCGGTAAGCCATTTTCACTCTCTTTCATCGTAAAATTGATCTTTAACTAGTGTACAACGTTTCTACCGGTATAACTTTTGCTACAGGAGGTGTTTTACCATGTTTTTAAAAATGGGGTTTGGACCCACTTTGAGAGGAGACACTTAAAAAATAATATATTATGACTCCTATAGATGTGTAGATACTAGATATGAGATTAGTTTGTGTCTACGTGTATTATTGGTGTCGACATAGTCGCCGGAAGCAAATTTGACACTGGAGGGCTTTGGAACCATGTCAAACTCCAGTGAAATTTCAGTTTGAAACCATAGAATTATAGAGAACTGAATTCCAAACATTTTGATAACTAAATTATGGTTTTCGAGTATCGATTAATATTTTTAATATATGCCAGACTGAATTCGGTAAGTACGACAAACTTGGATATTAGTAGAAATGTGGTTGAAAGGCCTATTTCAATTGTCCATTGCCTCAGAAATAATAGTGAGGCATGTGTAAAATATTTGGGACGCCCTCACGTGATTTTTAGATCGAAACGGAATTATGAGAATTAATTGGAGAGTTAGAATTAAATGACTAATTGATAGAAAATAAATATAAAGGTTTGATAATTGATTATGGATTATCTAAAAATGAATATATGACACGATTATATTCTTGATTGGATACGAATATTATAGTGGTCGTAGAGAGTAGGTCTACGCAGTACCACTGTGAGTATTTTTATACTTTGGTTATTCTACATATGACATTATAGATATAAAATGATTTTGATTGGATAAACATATTATGATTATTGTGCATGAGTTAAATTCATGAAATGATTTTAAAATGAAGCATGTGTTCGATTTGCAAGAGCAGGCTAACGACATGAGATCGATGATTGGATAAGGCTTAGGAACTATTCTCATGTGAGTAACTGAATTTGTACTCATATACTAGAGGATTGTCCTGGTTAGAGTAATAACCCAAAATTGATGATTATATAGAAATGAGTAATGAGAGAACTGTGTCTACTGTTGTTGAGGCCTAATGAGAGGTTAGTCCCACTCTATTACTTGGAAGGAGGGAGATGGATATAAATGTTTTAATAATGGATATTGCTTGTTTTGAAAATTATTGAGCAGGAGCTATGATGATCATGTATGTTATTTAATTTCAAGTTGCATGTTTATTTATAAATGGAATTGATCAGCATTCATGTTTTGTTATTAATGCATATTTAGTGCCATGGTTAGAAATATTCACTGAACATGTTGTAGCTCACAATATTTCAAGAAATGACCCTAATGGAAAGGGGAAAGCTCGTGAAGAGTAGTTGATTCCTTGTTCTGTGATGTACGTGTTGTGATGAATACATATATTTTAATTTATAATATATATATATCACCACATATTGTATATATGTATCATCTAGTGGGGTGTGAGATGTATGTTATGTTAATGGATGTTGACTATGTATATTTTGGATTATGATGCTATGGAATACTGGATATGTTGATATGTGAGTTATGATAGTGGTGTGTGTGGTTTGATAAATGTGAACAATGTTTTACTTGTGATAATTTGGTTTGTGATAGTCAATATTTAAGGGGAGATTATGCCAAAAGTTTTATGAAAACTGAGGTATAAGGATGACTAACAGAGTATTATATACATCGATGTATGACATATATGGTATTCTGTGCCGGTCGTGACATCATATACGTAGTGGGTCACGAAAACATTGGTATCAGGGCATAGGTTAAAAATCCTAAAAATAAAATAAAAGCTTTATGATATTATATTTGCTTTTATGGGTAGTGTTTTGATGCATTGAAGTGAGCATGGATGATGGAAATAACATACAAGGAGCCTACAAGTCAAGGAAGATGGAAATTTGGCCAAGTCCACAAGCAAAAAGGAGAAAAAATCAGAATTCGCTAGAAATTAGAAAGTTGCGCGATCTTGGAGATTTTGCGATATATTGGGCTATACAACTCCGAATTGGATGTTTTTTTTGTCTACTTCTTACTTACTTCAAGGAATACATTATGAAAGGATTTTGAGGCATAATAGAGAGAAGAAAAAGCTGGAAAAAAAATTGGGATTGAAGACTACAAGATCGCAAGTTGGAGAAAAATAGCAAGTTTTTTTTTTCGATTATCCTATTCGAAGTGGGAGTTTCTATTTTTGATTATCCACAACTTGGGGACTTAAAAGCATCATTGTTTAGGGTTTTTGAGAGGAATAGAGGAGAGAACAAGGAAAGACGGCTAGAACGAAGTGGAGAAGAAGAGATTGAAGTTGGAGACATCCAAGAGATATTCGAATCTAAAGAGTTCTAGTTTGTTATTTTTATGTTGATATTCAAGTTTATAACAATGTTTTATGTTTTTATCTTCCAAGTTATGAACTAATTTAGTTTTCTAGAGGATAAATGGATCCTATACTAGATTCTATGTTTTAAGTTTGGTTTTAAGTTTATTATTAATTGAATCTTCATAGTTTATTTATATTTCTCATTGCTTAATGCTTTTAATGTCTTGATCACAGATTGAATGATATTAGACTTGGGGGTGGCACTCGAGAAAGGATTCCTTGGGTTGGAACAAGAGAATTATAACCTAAGATCATCATAGAATCGAGAGATTTATGATATCTTTTGAAGTTGTGGGAAAAATTACAAAACCTAATGAGTTGCTAGGGTTTTAGTTTTTATCGAGAGATCGAAATCAAGCTTTGGTGATATGTTCTAGTTTGACACTCAAGAGAGGGAATTAGAGACTTTAGGATTCTTGACTTATAAACTAGAAGAGGATATTGATAATAGACATAACTAATCTACATAGATGATGGTTGGGTGAAGTTGAACCTCTAGACTTTTCTCTATTGGTATCTATCCATTGTTTAATTGCTTTTATATTTACTTTTATTTAATTGTTTAAATTACCTGAATTTTACATCTTGATTGTTTAGATAAAGTTCATAATTAGTGAAAACAGTATTTAGTAACTAGAGTACAATCCCAGAGGACGACAACCCGATATCTCATCGGTTTATTATTACTGACACTGTACACTTGCAGTTTTGAACGAATAAGTTTTTGGCACCGTTGCCGAGGATTGTTTCACTCTATTCTTACTAATATCGTTAGTAATTGATTTAAATTTTAATTGAGACATTTTTTTCTGAAATTTTTCTGATTTTTACTTTGTTTCTATTTTATAGGCTAAGTGAAGTTTATGCGGCGTGCGAGGAGCTTTCAATTAGTGCAATTTGATCCGGAGATTGAGCATACTTTGGGACATTTGAGAAAAGAAAGAAGAGAAGAGCAAGAGGCAATGGACGCTGAAAATAACCAACTACTTCTTACGGACTACTTTAAGCCGGTGATCCATGATAATTATTCGGGGATAGTGAGAACGCCCATTAATGCAAATAACTTCGAGTTGAATCCGGTGATCCATGATAATTATTCGGGGATAGTCAAGATGAATGGCGTGAGCAAGGAGACTATTAGACTGAGATTGTTCCCTTTTTCTTTGAGGGACAAGGCGAAGGCTTGGTTGCAAGGGTTGCTACCCGGAAGTGTGGCTATGTGGGAAGAGTTGGTGCAAAAATTCCTTCAAAAGTTCTTGCCACCGACAAAGATGGCCCAACTACGAGCTGAAATTGGTCAATTCAAAATGTTGGAGTCCGAGTCACTTTATGAGGCATGAGAACGGTTCAAAGAGTTGCTGAGGAAGTGTCCACAACATGGCTTTCAAGTGTGGATGCAACTTCAAACGTTCTACAATGGGATGACCGTTTCTACACGTACTTTGGTAGATGCTGTAGCTGGTGGCACTTTATTGGGTAAGGCGGCTTAGGAAGCTCTCCACTTATTGAAAGAAATGGCTTTCAACACTTTTGAGGTTTCGAGTGAGAGGTCTTCGGTGAAAAAAGTGGCTGGTTTGTTCAAGGTTGATTCCATTACAACATTATCTGCACAGTTGTCTACTTTGTCTCACGAAATTGCTTTTATACAAGGTACACAACCTTCTATTGAGAAAGTAGCGGCAACAAACATGGGGTGTTCGGGAATAGATTCCAGTGAAGAACAAGCAAATTATGTGAACAACCGGGGGTACAATTATAGGAGTAATGCTCCAATTCCAAATCAATACCATCCGAGGATCCGAAATCATGAGAATTTTTCCTACTCCAACTCAAGAAATTTTTTGAATCCCCCACCGAGCATACCTATGCAACCACAAGAGAAGAAACCATCTTTGGAGAATCTTTTAAGTGGTTTTATTTTTGAATCTAAAGCAAAACTAGAAAGGACTGAGTCAAGAATGGATAATATGGAAACTTTGATGAAGAATATGGAAGTTCAAATTGGGCAACTTGCTTCAGCTATAAGTGCCCAACAAAAAGGCTCCTTTCCTTGCAACACTCAAGTTAACCCTAAGGAGCAATGCTAGACAATTACGTTAAGGAGTGGCAAGGAAATTGAAGGGGATGATGTGCAAAGTAAAGACAAGAAGGTGTCACGACTTCGTAGGGTGACGTCATGACCGGCATAGAATACCATATACGTCATACCTAGACATATATAATACCTTGTCGGCCTCTTCCTTTAAGAAAATACACAAAATGCACTCGAAATTTTTGCCAGAACCTTCCCATAAATCTGAGGTTCCACAAAATCTAATAAACCATTACACTTCAAATTATTTACATAACAACCACATAAGATTTCTAACCCATCTAGATATCCTAACAAGATATCAAATCCCATGACACCAAAAATACATAAGTCATGTATCTCCAAACCATACACTCATATGTATCTCACGTCATTTTCGCATATGTGTTACCATTCACACATTTACATATATCCATACATTCACGTATTTTCCCATATATTCACAAGTTTCTCAAAACTATATGTTTAGCCCACTATAATTATAAATATTCATAGTGTTATACATACATATATCCCAAAATAAGAACATACACCCATCTCCGTGCACACATACTTACTTCAACAATCAAACAAGCTCAGATCAACTCTCTGAAGCCTTCCCTTGTCTTTGTAATCAATACCTAAGATAAAAAAGGAGTCGGATGAGCCACAACAAGCTATGTGAGTAAACTATCTATGACATTATATATGCATTCATACAAAATCATGGCATGTAACATCATATAAAACTTGATATGCAGATCACATGTAAATAACAATACATGATTCAAATACTTTTTTTTTCATCACTCTATACATATCATACAATGCATAAATAGCAAATCCTCACCATCAGGTATACGAGCACATCTTTCCTTCTTATGCATATCAAATGAGCGATGCTTCATCCGACCATCCACTTCAATCATTCCCACGGGCCTGATCCATAAGTTATCTTGTTACAGATTCTCCCTCACAGGAATTGATCTCATGCCTTTCTTACATTAAGGAACGTAGGCATGCCTGATGTTTAAAAACAAAGTTTAATGCATTCTAGAAACAATGCAAAACAATGCAAACATACATGTTAACAGTTCATGAAAACAAGATTTATTTAATACAATGCAACACATAAGACTAAGATATAAATACTCACAATCAATCACAAGTGAATTTACCTAGCCAATTACCCTCAACTGGGCTAATCCAATCACAATGTCCTGAAATGGATAAAATTCACATTCATTGATCAATTTCAAGCCATATATGCCCAATTGCATAACCAAGACTAAACATGATCAATTGTAGAAATCCTACTAAATTCCCAATATTCATCAATTCCTAGCCTAAGTCCCAACATATCCAACTTAGGCTATTCCATCTATCCCCATCATAGTCTATGTAGGAATACTACACAACCCAACAATTCATGATTTAACCCATAGGCATGCATCATGCCTAATTTCATGCTCATACAATGACTAGGCCTAGCCCAACATAAGTCAATTTTATTCCATCCCATGCTCAATTTAGCATAATCTAACTCAATTTAGGCCCAAATAACTAGTTCCTGTCTCAATTAAACACATTCAAATCAATTGGACCAAAAGCCCCAAATTGGGCAAAATCCCAACAATGAGACATAGGGAAATTGTACTAATCACCCTTCTATATCACGAGAAATCATCAATTAACACTATGGATCATCAACATTCATCCAAATGCATGACATAGTTCACATGCATGCCATTTAGAAAGCCCTAAGTCTATGTTCTAGGGTTTAGGTCAAATACATGGTCTCACAAGCAAACCTTAGTAAAAACCATAGGAAATGCCTCTAACTTGCTCAAAGATATCATAAAAACCCAATAGAGACACATGCATTCCCGGATTTTAGGGTTTCCTTTGAAACCTTATCCTCAAGCTCAACCAAAATGTGGTGAGAAGCTTGGAAAACACACATAGGGCATAGCTAAGGGTCAAAAACACTCATTCATGCTATTTCCTAGCCATTTTGGGCACATGCACAGGAACCTTAACTTGGGTTTACCCAAATTTGCAAGCTATAGAGAAAATTACACCATTAAAAAGCTTGTTCTCACCTTCAATGGTGTTTTCATGGAAAGAAATGGAGAAAAAATACTTACTTTGGGTTTAGATGATGAAGATCCCCCTTTGAAACCCAAGTTTTCCTCCTTCTCCTCTCTTTAATTTGTTTTCAATTCATATGGGTGATATAGCAACTTTCCCCTTTTAATTGGTGTGTGAAATGGCTACTTTTCACTCAAAAATTGTCTAGATTTGGGAGGAGCGTGCTTCTCAACCCCAGGAGCACGCTTCTCCTTTTTCTGAGAGAATTCTACTCTCATTCTCCGCAAGGAGCCCACTTTCCCCAGTAGGAGTGTGCTTTTTTCTTGTCTAGAATATACAATCTAAACTTTTTCGCTACGCGCTCAATACACATCGAAATTTCGAGTGTAATAGGTTGATTTCTATGTAAAAACGCGTTTCGGGCTCATTTTTAATATCCCTGAGTCCATTTGAGACACCCCGCATAAATTTATAACCGAATCAACATAAAATTATACCATATTCGGACTAAATACGAGTATAATACACATCGAATACGTACACAAACATCTAGAGTTGGACATTCTACGTCGTTATGACATCGTATGAGAATGTGGGTTGTTACAATCTCCCCAACTTAGGAAATTTCGTCCTCGGAATCTAAGATAAGGTTAAATCTTACCTAAAGCGGTGAACAAATCTAGAAACATCTCCCACATTTGATCATAAGATTTCCTTTTGAATCTTAACCAAAGAACTTACTCCTGAGTTTGTCAACTCTTCTAGTCACGATCTACATTGGTTTTTAATTTTTATTTTTTTAAATACATGGTGTTCTCCCCAACTTATAGTTGAGTTATATCCAAGACATACATGGAATCTGGATGACATTTGCTCAACATCGATACATGGGAATTTTCATGGATACCAACCAATTGTGATAGTAGAGAAAATTGGTAAGCCAATGAACCTATCCTCTTGTGGATCTTAAATGATCCCACAAATCACGGTGCAAACTTCCTTTTCGCCCCAAATCTTATCTGACCTCTATGTGGTAAGACCCTTAACAAAACTGGGTCAGCCACAACACATTTCACGGCCTATGTTTTCAAACAAACTGTGTGTAATTAATAATAACATTTGACACCAATAACAATAACTTTGTACTTTCAAATCAACAAGCCGGAGATTTACAAGGCTTACTATATAGAGCCTTAAGGATGCCATCATAACTACTATTTATATGCACAAGTTCATATCAATAAAATATTAATTCCAATTCCCTCCAAAACTCTAATTTACAAAACCTGAGCATGGTTTTAAGCATCAATATCATTTTCTTAGTTTGTTAACTTTTTTGAGAGTAAAATGTCACACTGAGATGGAGATGGGTCTCGCATCGAGTCTGCATCAACAATCAGATCTCGACAAAGTCTTTGAATATAAATTTGATATAATAAATATCAGGGTACCCCATAAAATCTCCTATCTCATTCATATAACATCTGCTCAGTCCATTACAGAGTTCTGGTGCTTATTGGAAAGAAATAAAGACTTGTCAGCCTATCAATGGTCATCCAAATGGCATCATATCTACCCAATACCCACAAGACACCATCTGAATCCATTGTCATTCAGCATAATCCACGATGCCAATTCCAACATCATTCATACTGGTACTGGAATCATATTATCATAAATTCTTAATTCTCTGAATATGAGTATCAATCAACTGAACATGCATTTGGGCACAATCTTAGCCTAGTATTGTTGTCCAAGAGGGGGGGTGAATTGGACTTGGCGGATTTTTGCGATTCCTTTCCGATATTTTAATTAAACAAGTAATGTGCACAATAGGTAACACTCCAAATAATAAATGCAAGAAAATAAATGAACACTGAGAATGTAGAGTGGTTCGGTTCCCCTTGAACCTACGTCCACTACCCAATCACCACGATCAGGATTTCCCAATACACTATTGGCTAATCACTTATGGACGTGATTAGAAGCCGGTTACCCTCTAACCGACACAAGGGCTTGGTTAGAAAAGTCACAACCACTAACCTACACCAGGGCTTGGTTAGAAAGCCACAAACTAGCCTACACCAGGGCTTGGCTAGAAAGCAACAACTTGTAACCCAGTTACGGAAGTGGTTATGTGTCGTACAAAGTATGCTAACGTCTCGGTTGACTTAATAAAGTAAAAAATACATCAAGATTACAAAAGATATGGAGAAGTGTTCACTAACACTCTCAACAATACAAGCTTACAATCTTGAATGAGTAAACAATACTATTCCAACCATTATGATTCTAAATGATGCAAAGTGTTGAAAAAGGTTTTTGTCAAATGCACTCGATTCAAATATATATAATGTAAAACAATGAATCGAATATGCATAACTATCAAGATATTGATTCTAAACAATGATAAGTTTAAAGCTCGAGAATCATTATACCATGATGATCAAAACTTGATGATTCTAAATGAATATGTGATTAAGACCAAGAATCAAACATATCAAGTATAAAAAACTCCGATTCAAAATAACATAATGTTAAATCATGAATCGATATCTCAAACTATTTATGAAACCACTAAATAAGGTATTTTGTTTTGAAGATCAAGATAGGGTTTCACAAACACAATCAACACAAAATCAGTCTTAAAGATGATAATCTAAGCACAAAACTGATTTGCATAAACCAAAATCACAATAATCTAGATATAGAAATTTATACCCCACTAGGTAATGTTGAAGCTCCAAGATTCTTCTTGTGTGAAGTTGAATGAGAGAAATCACGATAAAGACTCAATAGAATATGTAGAAAGCACTTGAATCATCTTGAACACTTGTATAGGTGAAACTCCCAAGTTTCTCAAGGTTTTGAAAGATTTGGAGAAATATTCGAAAGATTGGATCAAGTTGACAGGATGAATGCATGTTTCAAAACCTGTCAACACTGACAGGATGAATGCATGTTGAACACTGATCAATATATGTATGATAAACAATTATGACTAAGTGATAGAATAATTATCAACTTAATATGATTGCATGCATGATTAATCATATAATAATGTATATGCATGAGAATGATAAACTATATGAATGATTTTTGAAAAGATGCATATCATGTGTGCTTGGAAAAAGTAAATGCTACTCTACAACACTAAGATTCTAATAAAGTAATACAACCATGAATTTCTTGAATCTTCGTAAAGTGTTGTTCCTTCCACATGCTTTGACATTGCAGTTGAATCCATTAGATATATCTAGTTAGCACTGAAACAACTACATCAAAGAGATTAATTAACATAGGTATGTTGTTTCCATTCATCAAAACAAAACTGGGTGAGAGTAGTTACATCAACACACAATTATCATCATAATGGAGTAATGGAGAGTACACTCATAACGGTAACTCTTACTCAAAAATAATAGCTAACTGGCAATTACCACTCCAGTCTCAGCCCGTTTCTTGCTCAATGCGTCATTGACAACACTGGCCTTTCCCAAAATAATACTTCCATGTGAAGTCATAATCCCTAGAAATTTCTAGCCACATTTATTGCCTCATATTCCATTTTTTCTTAATCAAATAATAATTTTAGACTTTTATAATTTGAAAATTAATATGAACCTTTCACTATAGAGGTAAAGCTCCCATAATTCCAAAACAATCTTCTCAAACTCCCATTTATAGGATAGTTATTCTCATGCATTACCAATTATCTGAATGCATAATTAGTTTATCTATCCTCTTGTATTAATATATAACCCACATTTGGACGTGATATATATATTCTTATACATCACAATTACTTTTCTAGGTTATGGAAACATTAATACAATCAATTCCTTTTTTTTTTTTTTTCAAAATTCGGTGAGCTCCTTCATACTCTACGGTCCACATATTATAAAACATTTTTCTGGTTTAGCTTGGTGAGTGGAGGAGCGGGCTTTAAGAATCCCTCCATGCACCTTTTCTAATATCCTGCTAATCCTAGAGAACTTCTGATTTCTTTTACTGGCTTTGAGTTTGACCAATTTATGATCACTTTGATCTTTACTGTATCCCTAAAAATACTATTTACTCTAACCACGCGATCCAAAAATTCTTATCTTATTTATCCAAGTTTTACATTTATTGAGCTTGGCACGCAATCTGTGCTCTCTTAGTATCTATAATAAAATCTTGAGGTGCATTTCGTGTCCCTCTCAAATCCTAGAATAAATAAATACGTCATCACTGAAGACTATAAAATGACCAAGATATGGTTTGTATATCCGCTGCATCAAATCCATCCATATACATGACTAATGCATAATTTAATCCAAAGAATATTACAGAAATAACCCTACTGCAAAAGAAATACCAGGTTTAGTGTAGACTAAAGCATACATAAGGCTTCCAACAGTTGATGCATAGGCATATTCATAATATATTCTCATTCCAATTCATTTTATGGACATTGATCCTGACTGAGGTTGCCCCTTTAACAATGGGGGCTATTATAGATGCACATTGTTCCATTCTAAGTCTCTTTAAAAAATTTTCAATGTAAGCCCTTTAGGACAGACCTAATGTTCAGTTAGACCTATCTTTGTGAATCTTTGTACTAAGGACATAAAAAGCTTTACCCATATCTATCATTTCAAAGTTTTGAGTTATGAATTCCTTAGTCTCAAATAATAATCTTAAGTCACTGATGGCAAATGGAATGTCATTTGCATAAAAAACTAAGGAAATATATTTACCCCCACTAACCTTGAGGTATATGCATTGATCAACAATGTTTTCCTCAAAACCACTGGAGGAAATAACATTGTAAAACTTTAAATACCATTGTTGGGCAGCCTGTTTTAGTCTGTATATAGATTTCTTTAGTTTATAGACCAAGTGTCTATCTTGGTTCTCTTTTAAACCCTTATGTTGTTTCATGTATACTTCCTCTTCCAATTCCCCATTTAGGAAAGTTATTTTCACAATGATTTAATGTAGCTCTAAATATAAATGAGCTACTAAAGCCATGATAATCCTAAATGAGTCTTTTTTAGAAACTAGAGAAAATGTTTCATGGTGGTCAACGTCGTTCTTTTGAATGAACCCTTTCAACGAGTCTAGCTTTATATTGTTCAATGTTATCAGGTGCATTTGTTTTTGTCTTTATAGACCCATTTACAGTCAATAGTTGTTTTATTAGATGGTAACTTAACGAGATCACAAACTTGATTAGAAGCCATAGATGTCATTCCTTCCTCAATAACATTGTACCACATCATTGAATGTTCTCCATTCATGATTTGTCAAAAAAATTATTGTTGTGGCCCCTTCCGTAGGGTGACGTCACGACCGACACAAAATACCACATACATCGTACATAGACGTATATGTTACTCTGTCAGCCTTTCTTGTACATCTAACCTATACTATCCAACCATCACATTAACATCTCATCTCTAGAAGTATAACACACCATACGTATTGTTTTTCAGTCATTTGTCAACCTGTTTATCTCAAAACTCATAACATCATTTCTATTCAACGTAAATATACATACACTCATACCTCAACATCATTTCACATGGATTGTATTACCACTCCTCATAACGTTCATCCCATGTTATAAGTTCTAAGTATCATTTCTAAGTGATATATTATACATATACATATATCAAAAGTGTTGGCTCAGATATGTCCAAGAGAGGGGTGAATTGGACACTTAGACGATTTAGAAAATATTAACAATGGCAAAGATACAATGCAGAAAATAAACAAATATGCACAGTCAATTTATAGTGGTTCGGCTACTTGCCTACATCCACTACCTAACCTCCTCAGTTAGGATTTTAACCTTGTCACTAAGGGATTCTCTTATGGGTGAGAATCAAACCGTTACACCTTTTCTCAACTTGTGGGTATGAGAACAACTGTTACATTGCTCAACTTATAGGCGTGAGACCAACCTATCTCAACTTAAGGGTGTGAGAACTACCGTTTTTCAACTTACGGGTGTGAGAAGACCTAACTTTGTTGAATATAAAATATCAACTCAGTAGTTTATCTAACTGCTGTTTCAACCTTGATACAGTATACATAATATGAAAGTGAATACAACTATATCCTATGAACTATCTCTCAAATTACTCTTTCAGCAAGAATGATATAAGTTAAAATAGTGCTGAACGATTTGAGTGAAAACAGTTTAAAGGTTCAAATAGATTTTCAGATAAAGATAAAATGTTATCTTAGTATGAAAACCTTTTGAGTACGTAAAGTCTCAAAGAAAAACTACTGTGAAAACAGATCAACTTAAACGTTGTCTTGACCAGATGAAAATTCGACTAACTTTCAAAAAGTGTTTTAGGTTAGAGAATTTTTGGTGCTTAACAAATTGTTAAGTTTCTGTATTTATAGACTTGTAGAGATGAAGCTGCTGTTCATTTGAATTTGAATTTCAAATATGAACGTTTACTCACAACAGCTAGAATATATCACGATAGTGGCAACTGCACAATTCATGAATATTTTATTTTTCTCCAGATACACGAATAAGGAAAGTTGTAGAAGACATGGTTTGTGAATCAGAGAATATCTCTTACAAATACTAAAAATTGATTTTGTACGAAAAGTTGTTCAGAAAAGGTGGCGAAAACTACGTACTTGTCAGAACAGTAAAAATATCATTTATGTCATTTTGTTCCTTTGAGGGCGCTCATAGAATATCAGCGTCCTACTAAACAATGAAGTGAGGGCGCTACTAAGTAGTAAGTATCCTGACTTGTTTTGATAATTAAACGACTTAAAGCATGAGGGCGCTACTTCGCAGTAAGCGTCCTGCTTTGTTTTAAAACGCAAAACATATGAGGGCGCTACTCAAGAGTAAGCGTCCTGAACTATTAAAAGCAGTTTTAAAATAATGCTTAAGCACACTGATGGATGGTGAGTGTCCTGAAAGTTACTTAAGTTGATTCTAAAGATGAGGGCGCTCCTACACAAGTAGCATCCTGATAATTCATTCAACTTATAACTTATCAGCGTCCTTAAAGATAGAAATCACTTAAAGATAAAAGAAAATCTTTCAGCTAGCTGAAGCTAAATCAGTGTCCTGACACTCTCAAAGGTTGATAAGAAAAAGGTCACTACTAACAAGTAAGCGTCCTTATTAATCAGATCAATTCAACCTTGAGCGTCATAACATTTTATCAGCGTCTTGACTCATCAAGTCCAGGAAAGCGCTGCTAAAACATTAGCGTCCTGAAAGTCTTAATAAAAGCGATTTTTGATTTCTCGATTAAAACGCGATAAAACATAAAGTAATCGGATTAAATTAAACATGCAACCAATCGATTAAAACATTCAGATGATAAAAATCTTGTTGAGAGTAAGTTGATTGATAGACCTTACAATTGAAGTACTGACAGACGTGGAACTTCATTTTTCTGTTCAATAGGCTTGTGATCTTAGTTCCTTGATCTTGATTCTTGATAAATCTGAAACACTTGACAAGATCATTAAATAAACCAACTGGAGATATTTGGAATCATTAAAATCTTCATATCATGGGGTTCATTGAGATAACAAAAAGTACCAAAGTCTCATTCTTCTCAAACCATACATACATCAATACAAATGAAGAATAGCCAGCTACTCTTCCTGGGCCTATCCTTTACCCTTAGTATCTTTTCCTAAAATGTTTGAGAAGAGAGAATGAGCTACAACATCCCTAGTGAATATTCTCTAGAAATGACATTATACATGCATTAATATAAAACATGCTTGATATTCAATACAAGTAACCAATATATGCAACATTTAACCATATATCATACACGCTCACAAATAGCTTCTATGCATTCATTTTTCCGAAAACATGCCATATCCATTTTAAACTCACATCCATCTCCCTCCTTCTAAGTAATAGAGCGAGACTAACCCCTCATTATGCACCGATAAGGGTAATCACCAGGTCCTCCTATTACTCAACTCAATCAATCAATCAATTATGGGTGCTCATCCCTAGCTAGGAAAATCCACTATTCATGAGTACTTCAGTAGCCACTCGCGTGAGACTAATTCCTAAGGTTTTCCCCAAAGAATGATTTTATAAATTTAACATGCTCTAGCAAGTCTAAAGCATGCTCCATTTTCAGAAGACATATCGTGAAGTGAAAAAATTGCATAATATTCAACACGTTTATCTTTCAAACAAACTTTCATATTTATAATGTCATATAGAATAACCAAAGTAGAGAAATACTCACAAAACACAAGTGTCCACCTATTTCCTAGCACCACCACCACTATTTGAATCTAATGCTAGTGGTTCCAACATGTTAATTCCATTCCCTACATGCTAGAAATCAAGTTCGCATAATCATATTCATTTCACACCTTATTATTAATGTTTCCGTTCATTTACCTACTTTTCTCGCTCAATGCAGGTCGCAAACACATGTGAGAATTCGTCAATTCAATTTCTACAGCCAATCAAAATATTTTCAAGATAAAAAATAGTAGAAATAGGCTTCCCAGTCACATTTCCACTAGTTCCCAAGTCAGTTTCATTCATCGGAACCCTATGTCCAGTAACTAAAAACACCAATTCATATCTTAAAATTATTTCATCAATACCAAAATGTCCATAATCAGTCACTCTATCTTTCTACAGTATTAAACCAGAGTTTCACCATGGTTCTAGAGGTCTCCAGTGTCAAATTACATCACAGGCAATTGTAATACCCCTGGGTTTAGACCACAAAAAATTGAATGAATAGTAGTACTATACGAAATGTTCTGTATGCCAAAATGTTTCGTTGGTCAGAATGTTTCGTATGCCAAAATGTTCTGGTAGTTTTTTCCCCTCATTCTGACCATCCCAACTTTCCATCCTCTCTACTCCTCCTAGAGTCTCTTTTCCTCTTTTGAGACTCTCTCCCTCTCAGAGACTCTCTTTTGCGAGGTGCAGAGTTGTTGTTCTTGGAAAAGAAGACCGACTTGGAGTTGTGAATTTGAAGGTGAGAAGCGAAACATAGGTTTCCGTGTCTTATGACTTTTTATAAAGTTTTCATGCATGTATTATTATGTCTGATATTTCCTTAGAATGCATCATTACGATTATCACTATGCCTGATGTTCACATAAACTATACTAGTCATATATGTACATTGACATATGGAGTCTATATTGTTACTCTGCTGAATTAGCAATTGATTTAATTTGCTAGACCCAGTCTTGTCCCTAGTACTTTTGAATAGGGAACGGGAGACAACTTGTTGTTCTAGAAGACTTAATGACTTAAGCGTGTCCATTGTGACCCACCTCTCAGCCTAGGGACTGGTCTGATTGATTATATTGAGAGCTAGCAATTCTATGAAGGTATTACTGGATTCCTAATGATGCTTGTGCTATGGACTCAACCCTATGAGGCACTTCTCCGCTGTAAACGTCATTTTATCCACCAAAAGGGAGATGTACAGACCAGGTTGTATCTCATCATCGATGTCATTCGATTATATGTTCATTTTCCCTGAAGATGGACGTATAATTTGAACCCAGGACGAATTTCCCTAGAGATGGACATTTGTATGTGAACCCAGGATGGTACCAGGCCACGAACCCTCACGAGACGACGTGTTATAATTGTTTACTGGTTTATTATAATATTACACACTGTTAATGATGTTGTTCTATGATTATCTGATAATTGTGACGACAAACTCTTTATTAATTGCCATAATCCACGAAATATTTGTTTTATCCACTGGGCGATGGCTCACCCCATTGCTAACCATTTTTTTAGGAGCTTAAGGTGGATCTGGGCAAAGGTATATGGGCCCCGTTTTGTAACCCTTCGTTAGTGTAATTTTGGGGAGTATGTTCCCTTGATTGGCCAGTCATTAGGCTGCCCCCATTTTGTACCAAAAATATTAATTAATGAAAGTAAACTTTGTGCCTTTACTGTGTTCTTACACATTTAATTTTTGTTGCAACTGCATCGCACCCTACCTATCAGTGTTCCTTCGATCTAGGCGCATCCAAACAAGGTGTGACAGTTTAAATGGTATCAGAGAGAAAGGTCCACGACCCTCCCAGAACCGACATACCTCAGAATCGTCCAGGGGTTGTGAAAACCCAAAATAAAAATAAAATATGTTTTATAGATTAGAAACATAGGTAAAAAAATACTGGCATAAACCTTAAGAGAAATAAAGGGAATGTTGTCCGATGGACAAGAACATAAACTTTAATCATGAAAAAGAAAGATTGATGAAAAATAACTACATACACTTATATCACGTCCGAGAAATGAAATTCGAAGAAAAACCAAGGGAAAATTATACCCCAAGAATGTTGAGAAGAACGTTTTGAAAAACATTCTGAAATGCATTTTAAGTGCATTTTACGAGTTTTCTTCTTTTCAGCAAGTCTTGAGCAAAGAGATGGCTTCAAGAAAAAGAGGAAACATTTCCATGGGAAACCTTTGAGAGCCTTCTTCTAGGTTGAAGAAACTTGAGAAGCGGAAGATCGTTATAATAAGGACGAAAAACATGAAGGAACCCTGCCTATGACCAAATCGAATGATAAGATTGATGCAATTGGTTGGATGAACATAGCTAGAGATAGTGGGGTCGCTTCTAGCTTAATCAAGGATTTCTACAGCGCCATAAGGGTTAGATGTTTCTGTGAAGACGAAATCGACCTCGTTCTTGAGACTCACGTCAGAAGGCCTTCTATCCTTCTTTATGCAAAAAAAAAAAAAAATTATCCCAAATAATATATATTCCTATGGGGATGAGGTTCATAGACCCTCATGAGTTTTAGGCTGTAAAATAAATAACAAGATCATCCTTCGACTTGTTCAGCTCCCAACTGAGGAACCTTAAGAACAAAATAGAAAACTTAGAAACCGAATGTGGTGCTTCTGGTCGCTCCACAAGCAGCCGCTCCGTGTCAAGTCGGAGAACCAAATGAAATAGTAGTAGTAGTAAGTACTAGGATACTGGCATGTAAAAACAAATTTTATGAATGAAAATTTTGTTTGTGACTATGTTTGGTGGGCAGACTTGCAACCTTAATTTTCTCTTGTATCACAAACTTTGGAGTGATACGGGACACAACAAAATTAGAGGATACCAGACAAAACTTTGGAAGTAAGAAAACTCACGTTCTTGTGTGGAAAATCATCTAGGAAAGTTTAATCACTAAGACTATCACTAAGTTTACAAAATATGGGATGGGTAAACTTGGAGGATACCATTAGTGAATTTCTCTCCAAATGATGTTTGTAGAGACCGCATTCATACGACTTGACTTGGTTATGTCCCTTATCGTCAAATTCTCATGGTATGGGACACGAGAACTTGAAGGATAATCGAAAAAGCCAAGAAGATGAGTTTGGGTGCATAGGAATGCGATAGAATGTTTAGATTAAGGCATTTACCAAGGATAGTCTTAGAAATTTTATGACTCGTATGAGTTGTCAAAAGAAGTAAGTATATTCAAAGAGATCAAAACGAAATATTTGAAATGGTTTAAAGGTTATACGTATATTGTATGAACTACTCCACTTTTGTTTTATACCTTGGCAAATTTACGAGGTGCATTAGAATTTTTTGACTCCTCATCAAAAACCTTACATTATACCTAGAAAATCAGGTGATTGTTATTTGCAGAACTCTTAAATCTATAAATTGTTGAGAATATCACATTGCTATACTATTTCTTGGCCATATTTCATGGAAACCTCCTAAAGAAGAGTTCTATTTTCTCATTGCCAGTAGAAAAAAAATGCAAACCAGAAAAAGAGGAAGGCCACGCTTAACTATTCGTCCAATAGAGGAGGCACCTCCTGAGACAGAGAATCAGAAATTGCCACCTCCAAGGACGGAGTAGGCCACACATGACACTGTTACAACTTTAGGGCAGGCTGTGCTTCCCTAAACTACACCCTTTGTCATGCCTTCGGGCATGGAACATATTTTTGCCAGATTCATTGAGGCGATAAAAACAACTGTATGAATGGTCGTCAGAGAAGCAACGACAAACCAGGAGTTTACGGTTCAGGCACCTACCAGATTTGATTTAGAGAACCAAACCGATCAAATCATGAAATATAAAAAACTTTAGCCCATTACTTTTTCGGGCACCCTCGATGCTAATGAGGCTAAAAAAATTGGCTAGATGAGTCTAAAAAGGCTCTAGAGGTTATGAGAGTCAGCGATGACAGAAAAGTCCCACTAGCTTCATATCAAATCATTGGAAGAGCTAACCTTTGATGTAGAACGGTGAAGAAGGACCAGAGGGTCAATATAACGACCACGACTTAGATGAAATTTGAGTCATTGTTCGTTGATGAATATTTCCCTAGCGTTGTGAAGAGACAAAAAATGCCAGGAGTTTGCAAGACTTTATCAAGGCAACATGATGGTTTGTGAATATGCTGCAAAGTTCACAGAACTATCAATCTTCTATCTCTTTACAATCTCTACGGAGTGAGATAAGGCTGAGAAATTCTTCAATGGTTTTCGATCGAATATTCGACAAGCCCTGGCATTCTTAGAGCTCAAGAATTACAGGGAACTCGTAAACATGGCCATGAACTACAAGCAGGAGAATATAGAGTAGGAATAAAGGAAAAATGGGCTCCCACATTTTCCTAACAGGACACTCAGCAGGGCAACAAGAAAAGCCCTATCAGAATTCTAGCCTAGCACATCCTAGCCCTTGTACCAAAACAAGAGACTGCTGCATTGATGGTTGAAACTTTTAACCCTGACAGTCAGGGTTTTCATAATCAAAATAGAGGGGGTAAGAAAGGCAGGGGCGGCTGCCGAAATGGCAATGGAAGAGGTTGTGACCAGCAACAACACAATCAACAACATCATCAGAACTAACAACAAGTGCCTCACCAGCAAAGACAAACTTGTTACAGTTATGGCCAACCTGGTCACCTGAAAAAGTTATGTCCCCATCCCTCACAAGCTCAACAACCAGCTCCCACAGCCTTAGTCCAACAAGCACCACTTGCTGCAACCGTCCAACCCAGACAGAACCAACAAAATTAGAGGCAAAGGCAATAAAGAAGAGCCTATGCTTTGGTTCAACAACCCATTTCAGACAACAATGTAGTAGAAGGTACATTTCCTTTGTTTAATACAATGGTGCATGTCTTATTTGATTCGGGTTCCACACACTCCTTTATATCTTATGCATTGGTAAAACATTTGGGCTTGCAACTTGAACCAACTGATATCACTAGCTATGTTTCAACACCGATATGACCTGGTATTGACATTAATAAGAAATGTTCTAAATGTGAAATTAGAATGATAGGATAGATAATTCATGCAGATCTACTAGTCATGGACATAAAAGACTTTGACATCATTCTCAGCATGGACTGGTTGGCACCATTGAATGCTAAGACTGATTGTTTGAAGAAGCAAGTTCAATTAACCTTACCCACTAAGGAGATCGAAAAAATTCAGGGAACCCAAAAATGGATAGATAGCTCGACTGTCGCACTTCTCAAGGCACAGCTTCGAGCCTTATCCATTAGTGATGACAATGAACCATCATCACTATATCCACTCAAATTACACGACATCTCGATTATATCTGAATTCCAACAGTTTTCCTAAATGACCTTCCTGGTCTACCTTCGATTCGAGAATTCGACTTCGAGATTAAGCTCATACCGGGAACTGAACCCATCTCCATTCCACCATACAGAATGTCCAATGTCGATTTTGTTGAGTTAGAGAAACAACTAAAGGAATTAGAGAATGCGAGTTTCATTAGAAGAAGTTCATCACCCTGAGGCACTCCAATTCTGTTCGTCAGCAAAAAGGATGGTTCGTTAATACTTTGCATCAACTATTAGCTAGTCGAATAACGAACCATCAAGAATAGATACCTACTGCTTAGGATCGATGACTTGTTCGACCAACTTAGAGATGTCAAATTCTTCTCTAAGATCATTCTACGATTCGACTATCATCAACTCTAGATCAAAGAGTCGGACATACACAAAATGACTTTTAGAACTCGGTACAGTCATTACGAGGTCTTGGTCATGCCGTTCGGTTTAACAAATGCACCTGCAACGTTCATGGATCTGACGAACCGCATCTTTAGACCATATTTAGACCAATTCGTTGTGGTCTTTTAGATTATATTTTGGGGTATTCACCAATAGAGGAGGACCACAAGACGCACCTGAGGATGGTTCTCCAAACCCAAAAAGGCCATCAGTTATATGCAAAGTTGAGTAAGTGTGAGTTTTGGGCAAATAAGGTTCAATTCCCAGGTCATGTAGTTTCTGGCAATCGTATTGAGGTGGACCCCTCAAAAGTTGAACCGGTATTTGTTAGTCACCCAAGAGGGGGTGAATTGGGTGTAATGGCCGTTTTAAGACTTTTCTAATTCCTTAATGATATTCTTTGACTAAGTTGAGTTCAATGCTTAAATAAATCTAATGAACATAAAGTAAAATGCATAAAGTAAAACACACTAGCATTTATAGTGGTTCGGCCATGCCTACGTTCACTACCTAATCTCCTGATTAGGATTTTCAAACTTCACTATTGAATCTTCTTACGGGTGAGGACCAAACCGTTACAAATGCCCTTTTACAGGTTCAAGGCAAACCTATCTTTTTGCTGGCTAAGGATGAACCTACAACTTCCTTTTGTTGGATAAGGAACAACCTAATTTCTTTTTCATGGGTTAAGGAAGAACCACATATCTTTTTCATGGGTTAAATATCAACTACTTGTTCCTTTTGCGGGATAAAGAAGAATCAAGATCCTTTTCACAAGCTAAGGATGAACCACTTGACCCTACTTTGAGGTAGAGGGTAAACCTTTTTATGATCCCAACCTTAAAATCTTCAAGTGAATCAAGTTCACTTGAAACACACCAAACTTTAGTTATAGGATTACAATGATTAAGATGGTTTTAAACAAGTAGAACACTTACAGTACAACATGTATACATCAATCACAAGATATTAATCATTAAGCTCGTAATGGAAAGAGAGAGATAGAGATATCACTTACAACCTTTTTACCTTTCAAAGATTCAATATTGCTCAAATGTGATCTTTAGAAAGCTTGTATGTTGATCTTTGAAAAACGGTTGTGAAATGCACTTTAAAAGCCTTTGACTCGATTAAACACCAAATCCGAAATCTTTGAGAATGAGAGAATAACTTTAAAAAATTGAAGCTCATTTTGTCATTTTGAAAAACTCTTTCAAAATTGGAAAACCCTAGAAATCTAGAGAATGTGTTTGAAACTTTGTGTGTCATGTCTCTCTCTTGTACAATGGCTAGAACAAGTGTATAAACGTATGGAAAACAGCTACTAGTAATTGCCCTTTGAAATATGACTGTTGGAGTGTTCAGAAATTCAAAAATTTGACCATTGGAATTCTGTAGACTGCAAGAAGCGCGCTTCTCCTGGGTAGGAGCGCGCTTTTCTAATAGATAGAAACCTAGAAATTATGTCTGCATGTAAGGAGCGCACTTCTCTGCGCATAACAAAGTGGCCATTTTGCTCAGACTGTTAAGGAGCTCACTCCAAAGTTAGGAAGTGCACTTCTCAAGCCTAATTTTTCAAAATTCACTTAGTTTAAAAATGTTTCTTTAAAAAACCATTACACAAACTAATTCAAATAAAATCAAACACTTTGAGCATCAAGATAAAGACTTGAAAACATTTGAAATCATTTTCCAATAATCAAAACATGATTGAAAGCATTTAGATCATTTTCAAATAGATTAAACATCTTGATCATTTGAAATATGATGATTTTGCAAAAGTTTTATACATGTATGATTTGAAAGGATTGAGCTATAAGGAATAAAGAAAGTATATCCTAATTCTAGACTTAACATATTTCTCTCTTAATCTGTATTTTATTCTTCTTGAAATCTTCAGACTTTGATCGTGTTGTCCATCATTAGAAGAACCTTTGATCTTGAATTGAGCTTTAAGTCCATTTTGTACTTGTAATCAGTCTTCCTTCATCTTTTTGCTTGTCGTGTTGAAACATACTTAGTTCAAACATTAACACCAAATGGTATATTGTTTGTTAGCATCAAAACACTTAGGAGAGTGCTAAGTGAGAAACCACTTAGGCCAACAGTATTCAATTGGAAGCATCCAATGAATGTCACTCAGACTCAGAGCTTTCTTGGTTTGGCTGGCTATTACAGATGCTTCATCAAAGATTTTTCCAAGTTTGTCGAGCCAATGACCAAACTCACTCGGAAAGACATACGATTCATTTGGAATGCAATCTGTGAATCATCATTTCAGGAGTTGAAAAATCACCTTACGACAACACCAATACTAATCACTCTAAAGAGTGGAGTTGGATTTACACTATACACCAACGCCTTTTTACAAGGCTTAGGTGCAGTACTAATGCAAGATGACCAAGTTGTTGCATATGCCTCCTGAAAATTTAAAATTCATGAAGGGAATTACCTTACACACGACTAGGAACTTGCAACTGTCGTATTTGTACTAAAGATATGGCGACACTATTTATATGGTGAATGGTTTGAGGTCTTCTTAGATTACAAGAGCCTCAAGTACATCTACACTCAGAGAGACCTTAACCTCCGCTAAAGAAGATAGCAGGAATTTTTAAAGGACTATGACTTTGAGCTACAATATCATCTAGGAAAAGCCAATGTTGTGGTTGATGCCCTTAGTAGAAAGTCATATGCTGCAGCCTGCATCCTCAACTTCAAAATGGGAAAGTTGGCCACTAAGATGGAAGAATACAACTTACAGGTCATTGAGGACGGTCGAACATCACGACTCGCCCAATTGGCTGCCAACTTTGAACTTATTCAAAAAATCTTGGCCGCTCAAGCCAACGACCCCGAGTTGATGGAGAAATGAGAACTCCTTCGAAGCAGACAAAACCTCTCACATTGGTCGGCCTCTGATGTAGGAGCAATTTTCTACAAGAAACGTCTGTGTATACCAAACTACCCTGAGGTTCGAAGAGAAGTGCTCACCGAAATGCATTGTTCTAAGTTCGCTATACATCCTGGAGGCGATAAAATGCACAAGGATGTCAAACGAAAATTTTGGTTCTCTAGAATGAAAAAGGCCATTGCAAATTTTGTTGCAAGATGTCTCACTTGTCAACAAGTAAAGACAGATAGTATACTCCCTTCTAGACTTCTCCAGTCTTTACCTATTGGAGAATGGAAGTGGGACAACATAGCAATAGACTTTGTCACTGCTCTACCTCTAAATAATAAAGGACAATATGTCATATGGGTTATCATTGACAGACTTACGAAGGCTGCATACTTCATCCCAATCAACTCAACAGATAACCCGACCAAGTTAGCGGAGTTATACGAAAGAGAGATCATACGCCGTCATGGCATTTCACTTATGATCATATGTGATAGATACCCTCGATTCACATCCCGCTTTTAGAAAATTCTCTCAAAGCAGAATGGGCACCAGGATTACCATGAGCACAACATTTTACGCCCAGACTGATCGCCAGTCAGAACGATTGATTCAGATTTTGGAAGATATGTTATGATGTTGCGTAGTATACTTTCACGATAGATGGGCGAAGTATTTACAATCGGCTAAGTTTGCATACAAAAACAAATACCAATTTAGGATTGCGATGGCACCATACGAGGCCCTCTATGGTCACCCTTGCAGATCTCTGGTATGCTGGTTGGACATGGTAGATTGACCTCATCTTGGGCCAGAATTAGTTCAAAAAACCTCTGAGAAGATTGAACTAGTAAATGAGAAACTTCGTGTCATTGAGTTGACACGAGTTTATCAAAAAACAAAGACAACCCCTCAAGTTTTAGGTTGGGGATTATGTTTTTCTGAAAGTCCAACCTACAAGGGGTGTCAGACGGTTCGTGTCGCGACTCTTTCCATAGGGTGATGTCAGGACCGACACAAAATACCACATACGCCATACAAAAATATATATGTACACTGTCAGCCATCCTATACATCAAAATATACAATTTTAAAAACATTTCAACATAATCTTTTCATAAAATGAACATCTCACAAATACACTGTAGAACCAATTATCCTCATGTCCCTTATAAGAATTTGTCCCTAATATGAAAGATATTTTGATGATTACAAACCACATTCTTTTTATGATATTACTGCATACAAGGAGTATCTAATCTTACTTGAAGGTTTCAAAAGAATAAATGATGCATGGCGAACATATTAAAGATCTATTTGAAGACCATGATCATTTGAAGATGTTCGGCAGCATGATTAGATTATGATAGGTTGTAAAACCTTCTATGCCATTTGATTCAGCAATATGCATGATTGCATGTTTTAATTGAATTGATTTTCAATTGTTTGCATATTTGATTTAATCCTGAAATATCATGTTTTATCGAGCTTTAATCTATAAATCAAAAAACCGTTTTTATAGTCTTTCAGGACGCTAATGTTTTAGCAACGCCCTTCTGGACTTGATGAGTCAGGACACTGATAAAATATTAGGATACTGACATTCATTCAAGGTTAAAGAACTGATTCATTAGGAAGCTTACTTGTAAGTAGCGACCTCCCTTTAGTCAACCTTTGAAAGTGTCTGGCGCTGACTTAGTTTCAGCTTTCTCTTAGTTTTTAAATGTTTCTATCTTTAAAAACGCTGATGGTTATAAGTTGAATAACCTATCAGGACGCTACTTGTATAAGAGCGCCCTCATGTTTAATATCAACTTAATAACTTTCAGGACGCTTACTGTTCTTCAGCGCACTTAATACTGTTTAAGTTTGTTTTAAAACAAAGTAGGACGCTTACTTGTGAGTAGCTCCCTTGTGCGTATATGTGTTTTTAAAAACTAAGCAGGATGCTAATTGTCGAGTAGCGCCCTCATGATTTAAGTCATTTAATCGTCAAAGTAAGTCATGATGCTTACGATTAGTAGCGCCCTCACTTCACTATTCAGTAGGAGGCTTATGCTTAATGAGCGCCCTTAAGGAACAAAACCACAAAATTGATATTAAGCGTCATGGCGCTAATTCAATATGTTATTGTTTTGACATTATTTTTGTTAACTTTTTTAGAATCGTACGAAAAACTTTTCAGAAATTTTTAGGATCGTACAACAACTTTTTCAAAACTTTTTAGACGTTCTAATACTCTGTCAGAACATTCCTTTTTCGTGATGAACAGATGATTCAGGTCCTATTGTCGATATATGCATAGTGCTGAATCGATTCATTTTGGGAAAGAATGTAGACGTTGTATTTGAAATTGCCTAAAGTGCCAAAATTCTTTAAATCAATTGTGCCTATGTTATTTATATATATATGTGCTGCCTTAGAGCAGAAACATAACGAATCAATACGAAAACTGCTATTGATTAAAAAACGTATTAACAATTTTCATTTATGAGAGAACTTTCGAAAGTTAGTCGTCTACTCTTTGTGCTTGAACTTACGATTATTTTTGAAAGAAAAACATCAAGTCTTCTGGATTGATTAATCTTCATCTTCATCATTTTCAAAATCCATTGAGGAAGACAAAAGCTCTTTGAACCTATTTTCGGCCAAACTTCATCATACATATTTTACTGAATCTATGGTGACAGAAGGTTCAATCCAAAGCTTTGTAAGTATCACTTTGATTTCGAGTAAAGGGAATCATATCTCATCTTGCATACAGTTTGTAGTGACTGGTTAGTCACTGGAGTAGAGCAAGTGTTGCTCAAGGTTGTAACGGTCTTCTCACACCCGTAGGTTGAGAAAAGGTCTTCTCACACCGGTAAGTTGAGAAACGGTCTTCTCATACTCGTAAGTTGAGAAACGGTCTTCTCACAGCCTTAAGTTGAGAAACGGTAGTTCTCACACCCGAAAGTTGAGAAAGTGTACCTGTTTGATCTTCACCCGTAAGAAGATCCATAGTGGAGTTTGAACAAATCCTAACTGAGAAGGTTAGGTAGTAGATGTAGGCGAGGCCGAACTACTATAAATCTTGATTGCATTGCCTCATTTACATTTATCGTATCTACTTGCTATACTTTGTTTAATCTGCTTTCATTAATTCGCACATTATTAAGAAAGGTTAAAATCTGCTAAGTATCAAATTCACCCCCCTCTTGGACATATCTGGGCCAACAATTAGTATCAGAGCATGTTAACCGTCAAAGTATCTAACCATCTTTGATTGAGTATGGCAGGACAAAATGAAAGAAGTACTTATCTTTCAGGTGAAGGAAACTCCACGAACCGACCACCACTGTTCAAGAGAGAAAACTATTTACACTAGAAAACTAAGATTAGGTACTACCTAAAAGCCCAAGGCTTAGAAATGTGGGATACTGTGACAAAAGGCTGTCCAACACCTACTAAAATTGTAAACAGTGTTACTGTCCCGAAGGAGCTAGACGAATGGAGTACCAAGGAAAAGAAAAGATAGTTATTAAATAACCAAGCTCTAAACATTTTGTTTTGCAGTTTATCCGTCGAAGAGTTCAATAGAGTTAGTGCGTGTGAAACCGCTAAGGAGATCTGGAACAAGTTAGAGGTCACCCACGAAAGAACTCTGCAAGTTAAAAGGCAAAGCTCCAATTGTTAGTTGAAAAATACGAGACCTATAGGATGAAAAAAACTGATTCGATAGCTGAGGCTATTGCTCGGTTTACAACAAACATCAATAAGATGAAGAACCTAGGAAAAATCTATGACCAAGAAGAAACTGTTAGAAAGTTTTTGAGAGGCCTACCCAGAGCATGGGAACCCAAGGTCATGACCATTGAAGAAGCCAAAAATCTGGCTGAATACACTTTTGATGAACTATGCGGTTCATTAATGGTTTATGAATTGAAGATAAAAGATACAATGTGCCCGGTCAAAGTTGAGGAAAAAAAAAAGAAATCTATTGCCCTCAATGTCGAAACTGATTCTAATGATGATTCAGACTCAGAAGATGACATGACTATGTTATCTAGAAAGTTCAACAAGTTACTTAGGAGAAAGAATAAGAATAGCTCTTACTCAAGGTTTCACAAAGGAAAGAAACCCGAGTCTAAACCTATAGAGTTAATATGTTACGGCTGTAACAAACCAGGTCATGTAAAGAGTGAATGTCCCATTAAATACAAGAAGAACACCAGCTCGTATAGAAAAGACAAGAAAGTTCTCAAAGCTACATGGGATGATTCAAGCTCAAGCAAAGATGAAGTGGATTCAGATCACACTGTTGCATTATGTTTAATGGTAAACATAGAGGTAAAATCTGAACCCATTGACGAACTTAATGAGCTTTGCACTCATATTCAGGAGCTTAAGACAAAACTTAGTAAAGAGACTAAGAAGAATGAAAAACTTAAGCATATTCTTGAAGAAGCTCTTGAAGAAATAGAATTCCAACAAGAAAAGCTAGACGGACTGTTTCTAGATAATGAATAACTTAAGAAAGTTGTTGGAAAACTGAAAAATGAAAATAAAACTCTTAGAAAGGAAAAAAAAGACACGAGCTGCACCGTGACTAAATTCACAAATGGTCAAAAGTTATTTGACATGATGTTAGGATCACAAAGATATGCATTCGACAAAGCTGGCTTACGTTATACACATGGGTCAAATCAAAAGGAATACAATACCTTATTGACCAAGAGACCAACATGCCACAAATGTCATAGGGAAGGTCATGCCATACTTAGATGTAATATCTCAAGTAAAAAGAAAAAGAAATATGCATGGATTGAAAAATCTGTTCTTACTAATGCTAACATGCATGGACCCAAACTTGCATGGGTACCAAAGTCAAAAATATTTTATGTTGTGTAGATATGCAAAAATGAAAATATATGGTATCTAGACAGCGGCTGCTCAAGGCATATGACTGGAGATAAATTTAAATTTTTGAGCCTTGAAAAGAAGAAATGAGGAAATGTCACTTTCGGATACGACAACAAAGGTGACATTGAAGGCATCAGAACTATTGGTAACGATTTTCTATCCATATATGATGTACTTTACGTTAATGGGATGAAGCATAATCTCTTGAGCATAAGTTAATTATGTGACAAAGGTTACGACATTTCATTTGAAACAAATAGGTGCAATGTCAAGCATGTAGATAAAATTGTTGCATTCATGGCATCTAGACTTAAGAATGTATATTGCACGAACTTTAATGACATGAAAAAACAAAATGTAACATGTTTAAGTGCTATCTCTTATAATGATGCATGGCTATGGCATAGGAGATTAGCTCATGTTAATATGGACAACATATCTAGAATTGTTAAACATGATCTTGCCAAGGGTATTCCCAAAGGAACTTACTCAAATGAGAAGGTTTGTGAACCATGTCAACTTGGTAAGCATATCTGATCATCATTTAAGAGCAAGAGGCATCAATCAACCTCTAGAGCTCTCGAACTGATTCACATGGATCTTTTCGGACCAACCAAAACCCAAAGCTTAGGTGGCAAATCATATGTGTTTGTGATTGTTGATGACTTTACTCTATTCACATGAGTATTTCTATTAGCTCATAAATCAGATGCATGTGCGTAGGCATCTCAAAATAGTCCTCAACCCTCGTGAGGTGGTTGAGACCCTACAAGCCTTATCCCAAACAACGACATAATATAAACAAGTACTAAACAAAACTACCAACCGTATTAATCATCCAAGACAAGAGATACACCATAAGAATGAACCATAAATAAAACCATAATCCCTACAGTCCATCAAGATTGACATACACATAAAGTCCAAATTATGGGTACAAAAAAACCGTCATATGCCCACATGGTCTATCTAACATGTCCCAACTCACCCATACTACAACGTGGTAAGTGTTATAATTACATAGTCCAAAATATAATACATCATAATTCAAAACACAGTTCAATCAAAATGCCTCTCAACTCACATTGAGGCCTTGGATTCTCTTGCCGACAAGGCCCTCAAGATATGACTACTCCTTTGCCCTTATTCAGGACAGAAGGACATGAAAGAGGAAAATAAGGGCGAGCCAACAGTGCCCAGTGAATAGAATTCAAATATGCTATCAATACTCATAAATAAATATCATGTATGCATGTCAATGTGTAGCATGATTAAAAGCTCATAACATATAGATATCAAGCATTTACAATAAGTTCGATGCAAGTAAAATCTTATCAATTTGGATCCACATTCCACATGCATTGGGGCTACTAGTGCACGTCTATTTCATCGTATTGTTCTCATCCCCAATCATGTTGATTTGGGGTTATTAGTGGATGTCTATTTCACCGTACCGTTCTCATCCCCAAATATTTCCTTTTTAAAACCCTCCTATGACAAGGTTAAGTCTCCCTATTGGCCAGATAGATGGGCCCAACCAAAGTCATAAGGTTTTCTCAATTCAATGCATCATTCAAAACATTAGGACACATTCATGCTTTCAACATACAATATATATAAGTGATATGATGACATAAAAGATATAATCATAAATGAAGTCTGCTCACAACCAAGCCTCGCGAGAGTATTTAACCACACACGGCCACCAAACGGAATCAACCCAATCAAGATCCTGAAACATTCATCAATATCCTACCATACATCAATTTCTATGCTCAATCACATAGACATTACACATCAACCCTAAATCAGCCCACATATAGACAATAGGCCTAAATCCCATCTAATCCCATCATTCAACTCAAGTCACATGACCTAGGCCTCTAATGCATAGTTCTCATTCATAAACCATTCAATTAATCAAAAATACTGATTTTCAATTCCTTTGGTATAAACATGCCCAAATTGGGTCACTTGATCACAAATAGGCCTAACCCATGATATGGTCACAACCACCAAATTAGTAGCATAATAAACCCTAATCATGCCTAATTAGACATAAATTACATCAATTCAATGATTCTAGGCCAAAAGCATCAAAAGCCCTAAAATATGAAAATTTTCATACTTAGGCCATATTGCCTATTTACACTAGGTCACCATGTTCAACCATTTATATCACTGATTTTGCATCATGGGTTCATCAACAATGGCAACTAGGTCAACATAGTTGACATGCAAGCTATTTGGAAAGGTCTACGTTCATATTCTAAATTTAGGTCTAATACAAACAACCCTACAAATTTTCCATTTAATATTTTGTTCAGATGTATCAAGCTGCCAACAGAAATATTTAATCTCAAAATCAACCGAACAGATTGAAGTATGTTAAGATTCAAACCTTTTGTCCAAAAATCAGCTCAATCCAACGGTGGACCAAAAAGATAAGCCTCTTTAATGAACAAGTCTCTAATCAGACAATTTCTCATTTCCTGCTGGAAATACTTGAACTCAGATGACTATATCACACAAAATACTTGACCCACTAACAACTCAACCGTTCATAATGCAGAACGATCAGTGAACCACCTTCTAAAATATCATATCCATCCAACGGTAGATTTAGGAGATCTATTAGTTTGATCTAAACTGCGCGAGAAATCCAGACTTTCCGACCAGCTTTGTTTGGGAGGTTATATCTTTCAAACGAAAACTCCAATCAAGATCTCCACCGACCAGAATTAATACCTATAAGATACGAACTTCCTGACAAAGTTTGATCTCAATCTGACCATATAGCACCAAGATCCAGCTCTTTGATGAAAATGTTGCTGAGACTTCTCTCAAAGCAACTTCCTCTTTCTTTCTATTCTTCTTTCCTTTCTCTTCTTTTTTCCTTTCCCTCCACTCATCTCACTCTCTAAGACTTCCTTGGAGAAGAGAAGTAGGGCATGGGACACTTGTCCACCCTCATGCACTAACTTGACATGTGTTGGAGAGGAGAAATGGGGCATGGGACACTTGTCCATTTTCATGCACCAACTTGACATGTGTTGGAGAAGAGAAATGGGGCATGGGACACTTGTCCATTCTCATGCACCAACTTGACATGTGATGCACCAACTTGACATGTGTTGGAGAAGAGAAATGGGGCAAGGGACACTTGTCCATTCTCATGCACCAACTTGACATGTGTTGGTCTCATACTACTCATACCAACCACATGTACTTTAACCAATCTCATGCTTCCATGTATTTTAAATGTCCAATCCATCATTTATCTTTTTATTCAATCAATCCTAACCCATATCAATTCATGGTTTAATAGGCCCATGCATAAATAATAAAACATGCATTATACTTTAATTTAACATGACCCATATACAATTTATAATGCACATATTTATATACATTATCAAGCATCAAATATACAAACATTAAACAACCATCAAACAAACACCAAACATATCAAGGCAAAGACATAGAGTTTGGACAAAATATAATTGGGTAATGGGCTAGATGAAATAATTTTTGGGACGTCACACTCACCATCTATTAGCTCCTAGGACACCACATCAAAATAGTGTAGTTGAAAGAAAGAATAGAACGTTGAAGGAAATGTGTAGAACAATGCTTAATGAGTATAACACTGCAAATCATTTTTGGGGTGAAGCTATTAACACTGCCTGTTATGTCATGAACCGAGTTTTAATCAGAAAAGATTTGAATAAAACTTCATATGTTATGGAAGGGTAGAACACCCAACATCAGTTACTTCCGAGTATTCGGATGTAAATGCTTTATTCTTAATGATAAAGACAATCTAGAAAAATTTGAACTTAAATCTGACATAGGAATATTCTTCTCACAATAGAGCCTATAGAGTCTTCAATAAATCTAATCAAACTGTAGAAGAATCAATTCATGTAAATTTTAATGAAAATATAAGTAAAAAAAAGTCTTGAGGATGAATTTAAACAATTAAACTTTGATGATGATGAACCCAAGTCAATCAAGATTATAGATCTTGAACCTCAAACATCTTTAGAATCTTCTAAAAACTTGAGACTGCTTCAAGGTTTTTCCCAAGATCAAATCTTAGGTGATTCACGAAAGGGTGTATCCATTAGAACATCAATTCAAAAAGATCAAGAGCTTGTTGATTTTGTATCACAATTTAAACCAATTAAAGTGGAAATGCACTGAAAGATGAAAACTGAATTCTTGCTATGCAAGAAGAACTAGGACACTTTGTGCGAAACGAAGTATGGGAATTAGTTCCTAGACCTTTTCATCAATCTGTTAATGGAATCAAGTGGATCTTTAGAAACAAAAAGAATGAACAAGGTATCATTGTCCGAAATAAGGCTAGATTGGTTGTACAAGTGTACAACCAAGAAGAAGGCATAGACTTCGAAGAAGTTTTTGCCTCAGTAGCAAGATTTGAGGCAATAAGGATGCTATTTGCCTATGCTTGTTACAAGGATTTTCCCTTATACCAAATGGATGTAAATAGTGCTTTTCTAAATGGATACATCAATAAAGAGGTATATGTGGAACAACCTCCAGGGTTTGAGGATGCTCAAGACCAGGAATATGTGTTCAAACTCCAAAAAGCCTCATATGGATTAAGACAAACTCCAAGAGCTTGGTATGATCGACTGAGTTTATTTCTTTTAGATCATAAGTTTCAAAAAGGAAAACTTGATCCAACTCTGTTTATCAAACACCATAATGAAAATATGCTTATTGTTCAAATTTATGTGGACGATATCATTTTTGGTGCATCAAATAAAGAATTGTGTGATGAGTTTTCCAAAATTAATGTAGAAGGAATTTGAGATGAGTATGATCGGAGACCTTACATACTTTCTCGGCTTGCAAATTAAGCAAATGCCAAAAGGCACCTTCATAAGCCAATCAAAGTATGCTAAGGAAATGGTTACAAAGTTTCAAATGTTGGTCCAACCCAAGAGGGGGGTGAATTGGGTGCGATGGTCAATTTTAAATTTTTCTTCCAATAACTTAGTGATTCACATGAGTGTATTGGAATTGGATGCAAATCATAGCACAAACTAAATTGCAATTGTTTGACACACAAATTTATAGTGGTTCGACCAAGCTTACGTCCACTACCTAATCTCTCGATTAGGATTTTCTTAATCCACTAATTGATTCTCTTACGGGTGAGAACCAAACCTTTATAACTGTCCTTTTACAGGTTAAAGGCAAACCTATCCTTTCATGGGCTAAGGATGAACCATTTTCCTTTTTTCAGGATTAGGAAAAACTCATATTCCTTTTACTGGCTAAGGAAGAACCAAATTTCCTTTTCCAAGGATGAGGAGAAACCCATGTTCCTTTTACTGGCTAAGGAAGAACCAAATTTCCTTTTTCCTAGATGAGGAAAAACCCATGTTCCTTTTACTGGCTAAGGAAGAACCATGATCCTTTTGCGGGATAAGGAACAACCATTTCTCTTTTATAGGTCAAGAGATAACCTATCCTCTTACAGGTTGAGGACGCACCTATCCTTTTTTGAGATGAAGACGAACCGATTTCTCTTTTAAAGGCTGAGAGATAACTTATCCTTTTTAAGGTTAAGGACACACCTACCCTTTTACTGGATGAGGATGAACCATTTTCTCTTTTAAAGGCTAAGAGATAACCTACCTGATTTCAATCCTGAAATCATCAAGTGAACTACCTTGACTTGTCCTGGTTGTTTTAATCTAGAAACACACCAGCATTACAACACTAAGATGTTAGGTGGTTCTAACCCAGTAGAACACTTTAATTAAACACAGTACATAGCATTATAAAGATATGAAATATGGAACAGGTAATGCTAAGTTGAAATACACTTACAGTCCTTTACCTTATTGCTCAAGTGCAGTTTCAAAAAGCATAAATGATGTGATATGAAAATAAGTGCTTCTTTGAAAATAATATGATACCAATAAACATTGACTTAGAAAATGAAGGACTAGCGTAAATCATAAACACAGAAGGTTTTCAAAATAGATATAAAATATAAGTATGAAAACTTCTAGTTGGGTGTTCAGTAGTTAACACAACTACTAATATAGTTCAATACAATGCTTAAGATATGAAATCAAGTACAACTGTATTTCTCACGAACTATATCTCAAATTCTATCTTCAGCAAGAATGATACCAAGTGTGAATCAGTGCTGAGAATTTGAGTAGATACCAGATCAAATAGATTTTCAAAGAAAGAATGAAAATAAGCTCAATATGAAAATCATTTGAGTACATACGGTATTAGAAATGGTCTCTGATAAGTTTGAAAAAGACTATGTGCAAGTGTCTGTTTTGAAAAAGTAAACTGACGTAGTGTGCTCATTCGAACAGTGACGGTAGTTGAATTAGCATCCTGATTCCGTAATCAGTGTCCTAACGCATAATATCAACTTTGTCGTTTTGTTCCTTGAGGGGGCTTACTACGTATAAGCGCCCTGCTGAACACTTAAGTGAAGGCGCTACTAACTCGTAAGCGTCTTACAAGTTAAGACATTTAAAAACACGCTGAAGGACAATCAGCATCCTGAAAGTTATTCAATTGATTTTCAAAGGTGACGGCGCTCCTATCCAGAAAGTGTCTTGATAGTTTAATCAACTTATAGCCATCAATGTCCTTAAAGAAACATTCTTTGAAGAACTTTTAAAAGATCTTTCAGTGAGCTGATGCTGAGTCAGCTTCCTGACAACTTCAGAGGTTGACTAATATATAAGACCGCCACTATACAAGTAAGCGTCCTGATTTATCAGTTCATTTCAACCTTAAGCGTTATCAGTGTATTGACTTAACAAGTTCAGGAGAGCGCTGCTATTTCATTAGCGTCCTGAAAGACTCTTTGAAAATAGTTTTGACGCGCAATAAAATATTCGATAAATGCGAATACAAACTCGGTATATTTCAAATTAAATATATAATATTAAATTTTTTGAAATATAGTTAAGACATCAAAATATGAAGACTTAGAAAACATATGAAAATGATATATGCATGGTTTTGAAAAATATTTTGAGCAATAACGATTAGAAAAAGATATACCTTAAATACTTTGTGTATTTCTCTTTTCTCATAACCGTTAAATCCAACTCTTCATTATGAGATCTTCAATAAGAGTAATTCATAGTTGAATGACTTGAACGTCCGAGAGAAGTCATCTTGAAATCATGATGTGATCGTTGAAGTTCGTTAGTTGAAATGAGCTTGATCGTTGGATGTAAGCTTTGAGTTCCTTGATCGAGTCGTTCCTTGGCTTTTTGCTTTTCCTTTGGTGCAGAGATAAGTTCTTGAAAAACGTTCGTTAGCACCGAAAAATACTTCGTTTGTGATCATTAAAATATACTTAATCAAGTATACTTTAGGGATGTGCTAAGGTTGAACCATATATGTTAACATCAAATGCATAATTTGAAATCTATTGATACTCCCTGTACCTCTGCAATCAAATTAGATAAGGATGAAAAAGGCAAATCTATTGATTCAAAACTTTATAGAAGTATGATTGGAAGTATGTTGTACTTAACAACAAGTCGACCTGACATTATGTTCAGTATCTGTCTTTGTGCAAGATTTCAATCAGAACCAAAAGAATCTCATCTAAAGGGTGTCAAACGAATATTCAGATATATAAATGACACAACACACTTAGGAATTTGGTATTCCAAAGGTACTACATTTGATCTGAGAAGTTATGTAGACTCTTACTATGCCGGTAGTGTAACTGATGGTAAAAGTACCTCCAGATTTTGTCACTGTCTTGGAAATTCTTTAATTTCTGGGTTTCGCAAGAAGCAACATTCAGTGGCATTATCCACAGCTGAAGTAGAATATTTTGCAGCTGGAAGTTGCTGTTCTCAGGTTCTATACATGAAACAACAACTTTAGGATTATCAAATATTTATTCAATGTGCTGAGATTTTTTGTGACAATACTAGTGCTATTAACATATCTAAAATTCCTCTATTGCACTTTCGAACTAAGCATATTCAAATAAGACATCACTTTTTACGGGATCATGTGCGAAATGGAGAAGTCATAGTTGGAGCACCCAAAAGCGGGGTGAATTGGGTGTGATGGTCAATTTTAAACTTTTCCAATAACTTAGTGATATACATTGGTACATTGGAACTAAATGCACATACTAACCGTAAAGTAAAATGCATAACTTAAAACACACTAGAATTTATAGTGGTTCGGCCAAGCCTACATCCACTACCTAATCACCCGATTAGGATTTTTTCAATCCACTAACTGATTCTCTTACAGGTGAGAACCAAACCGTTATACATGCCCTTTTACAGGTTCAAGGAAAACTTATCCTTTTGTGAGCTAAGGATGAACCAGATTTCCTTTTTTCAGGATGAGAAAACCCATGTTCCTTTTACGAGATAAGGAAGAACCGTTTCTCTTTTATAGGTTCAGAGATAACCTATCCTGTCACTGGTTAAGGACGAACCTATCCTTTTACAGGGTTAGGATGAACCGGTTTCCTACTTACAGGTGAGGATGAACCTTAACATGATTTCAACCCTGAAATCATTAAGTGAACTACATTCACTTGTCCTGGTTGTTTCAATCCAGAAACACACCAGCATTACCACACAAACTAATAATGTTGGTTCTAACTGAGTAAAACACTTTACAATTAAGCTCATGTGCATAACATTACAGAGATGTATAGATTTGAATACGTAATGCTAAGAGACATACACTTATAATCCTTTACCTTTCAATGTTCGGTATTGCTCAAGTACAGTTTCGAAAAGCGTGAATGATATATAAATCAATTAAGTGCTTCTTCGAAAACATTATGAGGTACCATTGAAACATTGAAGTTGAAAATCAAAGGACCAGCGTAAATCATAGACAGAAAATTTTCAAAATAAATATAATATATAAGCATGAAAACTTTTGGTTCAGTATTTAGCAGTTAACACAACTACTGATATAGTTCAATACAATACTTAAGATATGAAATCAAGTACAACTGTATCTCTCATGAACAATTTCTCAAATTCCTTCATCAGCATGATTGAGGTTAAGTATAAATCCAGGCTGAGAATTTGAGTAGAAACCAGTTCAAATGGATTTTCAAAGATAAAATATAATTGAAGCTCAATATGAAAATCTATTGACTAAGTAAAGTATCAGTGAAGAATTCTTTGAAAACTTAGTGCATTTGAAAAACATTTTGAAAGATTAAACATCGACTAACATTCAAAAAGTTTTTGGCACAATAAAAATTATCAGCAAGTTGTTTGATTCAAAGTGTTGGCATTTATAGTAGATAATAGTCGTTAGACATTTGAAATTCAAATACAATGTGAACGTTTACAAACAACGGCTAGAAAGTTATATGAAAATGACAACTGCTGTTTTGACTATCATTCTGATTCTTTTTAGCTTACATGAATAGGGAAAGTTTTAGAAAAACTTGATTCATGTATCACAGAAGATCTCTGATAAGTCTGAAAAGAATTCTATGCAAATATCTGTTCTGGAAAAGTGGACAGATATAGTGTACTTGTTAGAACAGTGACGGTTGTTGAATTAGTGTCCTAATTCCGTAATCAACGTCCTGACACATAATATCAACTTTGTTGTTTTGTTCCTTGAGGACGCTTATTATGTATAAGTGTCCTGTTGAACAATGAAGTGAGGGTGCTACTAACTTGTAAGCGTCCTAACTTTCTTTGCGACATAAGTGACTTAAACCTGAGGGCACTAATGCACAGTTAGCCTCCTACTTTGTTTTAAAACAATTAAGTACATGAGGGCGCTACTTTTTGGAGTAAGCGTCCTACGTTTTAAAACATAAAACACAAGGGCGCTACAACTATGTAAGTATCATGTCATTTCAAATTATTTGAAAACAAAACTAAGTGCGCTAAAGGACAATTAACGTCCTAAGAGTTATTAAGTTGATTCCCAAAGATGAGGGTGCTCCTATTCAAGTAGCGTCCTGATAGTTTATCCAACTTATAACTATCAGCGTCCTCAAAGATAAATTCTTTGAAGCACTTAAAAATCTTTCAGTAAGCTAATGCCGAGTCAACATCCTAAAAATTTCAGAGGTTGACTAAAGGGAGACAGCTACTTACAAGTAAGCGTCCTGATGAATCAATTCAGTTCAACCTTGAATGTTATCAGCGTCCTAATGAATCATCAGTGTCCTGACTTATCAAGTTCAGGAGAGCGCTACTAAATCATTATTGTCCTGAAAGACTCTTTAAAAGTAGTTTTTGACTCGCGATTAAAAATATGATGAATGCGAATAAAAAGTAGGTATATTTCAAATTAAACATAAAAAATTAAATCATTTGAAATACCGTAAAGCGTAAGATCAAAACATGTAAATATGCAAATGATTTGTGCATGGTTTTGAAAAACGTTTGAGCAATATCGATTAGAGAAAGATATACCTTAAATACTGTGTATTTCTCATATTTCTCATAATGTCTAAATTCAACTCTTCATTATAAGATCTTCGATGTGAACTTCGCGCTTGAGTTGAGTTTCATAAATGTTGATCGAATGATGTAGACTTGAAGCTTGATCGACTCGTTCGTGTGATGTGATCTTGAAATCATGATATGATCTTTGAGGTCTTTTGATTGAAACAATCTTGAACGTCTGATATGACCCTGAGTTCTTTGATCGAATCATTCTTTGACTTTTTGCTTTCCTGAGGTGCTGAGATAGGTTTTTGATTAAAGCTCGTTAGCACCAAAAGAGGTTTTATTTGATCATCAAAATATACTTCATCAAGTATACTTAGGGACGTGAACCGCTTAGGTTAACAATCTCCCCTTTTTTTATGATGACAAACAAATCGAAAAATTAAGCACTCTAAGCAAAAAGATCAATGTGTTTTTCTTTTCCCCAATCTAATTCTCTTACATCTAATTCTTTTTTTTTTCTCCCCGTTTGATATCATCAAAAATGTGAAAAGAGACTAAGATCTCCCCTTGTGACGTAGTAGAGTAGCAAAGCTCCCCCTTACTTGAGACTCTCCCTTACTTTGTGCATTCACCCTCAAGATGATTTATGACGACGTGTCATAGTTAGGTACGTGAGAATGTGTAAGGTCTACTGTACTGTTAGTCACGTGAGAAACGTATCTTATCTTTAAGCACAGTGAGAAATAGTTTGACATATTCATAGGCTCTAAAATTTTGAAACAATAGCGTAGCTGAGAATCGTAGTCATAGGAGATGAGAAAGAATTGTCAAAAGATGAAATCATAGAGAACTTTTAAACATGGGCAATTATTTTCCTGGTGCTTGACATAAGTATAAATTTGATAATTACTCCAAGCCAAACACATAATATGCTTTAAAATTAGTAAATAATCAAGCATAAGCATACTTATAGCGTAGGCAAAATGATTTATGATTAACCAAGGCCTAGCTATCATGATTCTAATAAGATGCAAAGTATATAGTTTGAAGTACATGACATCTATTAGATATCAAAAATCACAATCAATTGAAGCATACAAGATTTAATATTAAAGAGGAACATCAATGTCATGAGAGAGTGAAAGTCGTGGACTTTCCATTGTTTAGGCATATGGAAATATATAAGAAGCAGAGCAAAGCCTAAACATACTGAATATATGCTAAATCTCGTAGATATCATTCAAGCAGCAACATATATTCATTTTCATATACTAGGCAATTTTTTTTTATTGAAGCATAGCCTAGATTTTTTATTCTAAAGTGTAACGCCCCAAAAACCATTTCATCTAGCCCATGACCCAATTGCATGTTGCCCAAACTCTACGTGTTTCCTTGATGTGTATAATTGTGTGTTTGATGCTTGGTATGTGTTAGTTCAAGTGTTTTTCATGATTTTTAATTGTTCAATGAGTTGTATGTAATGATTACTTATAGAAAGTATTATCATTGGTGTTATTATTATCTTTGGCCATATTATTATTAGTGGTGTTATTATTATTATTGGTGGGCTATTTATATTAATATCGTTAGCCATATTAATTCTATTTTAAGGGTGGCTTGTTGAAGAAGCTACATGTAACTATTTGAATGATGCATTGATTTGAAAAACCTTATGATCTTGGTTTGCCTCACCTATGTAGCTAATAGGGAGACTTAACCTTATCATAGGAGGGTTTTATAAATGTGGATTGGCGATGGGAACGGCACGGTGAAATAGACGTGGACTAGTAACCCCAAATGAGTATGGAATGGGGATTGGCGATGGGAACGACACGGTGAAAGAGACGTGGACTAGTAACCCCAATGAGTATGGAATATGGAATCCAAATGATAGGTTTTTACTTGCATTGAACCCTATTATAAATGCTTGATATTTATATGTTTTGAGCTTTATTCATTCATAGACATGGACATGCATACATACTATTTTATTGATGAGTATTGATGGCATATCTGAATCCTATTCACTGAGCACCGTTGGCTCACTCTCATTTCCCTTTTTCAGGCCCTTTTGTTCACGACAAGGGCAAGAGAGTAGTTATAGCTTGAAGACCTTGTCGGCTTCAGAGTTAAGACCTCGACGTGAGTTAGGAGGCATTTTTGGTTGAACTTGTTGTTTAATTATGATGTAATTATATTTTGAACTACGTAATTATAACACTTACCACATTTTGTAGAATTGGTGAGTTGGGTTTTGGGTCTCAGTAGATAGACCATGTGGGCATATGACGATTTTGTTCTCATGGTTTTGGGACTTTTATGTACATTGTCCATGTGCTGGACTGTGGGGCTTATGGAATTTCATTTGTGGACTTATTAATTATCTTGGATAATGTTATGGATGTATTTGATGAATTTTAGAACTGTTAAGTCTATTAGGTTATGGTTGAAAAAAAGAAAAAAAAAGGGACTCTATGGAGAGTTTGGGTTGAGGCTTGTAGGGTCTCAATCACCTCAAGTTGAAGTGTATGCAATCATTATAAATCAAATGTTCGAGAATTTGATGCTTATGATGTAAGAAATGCATCAAAGTCAGGAAACCATAAAAAGAGAATGCCAAAAGATGATAATCATGAGTATAGGCAATTTCTCCTTTCAAGAGATATAGGCGTAGGATATGAAGTTGTGTAGATGACCTATATTCATTTTCATATTCATGAGTCATGCAAAGATATGATTTAAAGTAAACATGATCATGTTTTGAGCTAGCAAAGACAAAAATAAATTATTAAGCACAACCTAGCTACATCAACTAATATGATCAAATACCACATGGAGTTCAAGATGAACAGATAATCAGATATATACTCAGATACTCACAAATGGATGATGCAGATTATGAACAAATAACGATGAAAGATGTGATTAACCTTAAGAAAGATACCAAAAATATAATAGCATAAGATTTCATCATGATACTATTTATCAGAAAATATTCGAATCAAAATGAGCAAGACATCATTAGTATGATGACAGATAATCATGTTCATGAAAGCAAAACAGTTATACATCAGAAATGATCAGAAATAATTTTGTGATCACATAATTAGGCAAAATAGTGAAGTGAACAAGCAAGCAACAACTAAAGATGTGCATAACTCATTGTGTAAGTGAACCAGAAGATTAATAACAGAGCAATCACACACTAATTTAGGCAATTCAAAAATTCAATAATCAACCATAATAGTAATGCAAAATCAATCAAGATGAAGAACAATAGCCAAGATGTGAAGTGAGCAAAACTAAGTATGTTAGAGAGATAATTAGGACAAACACATACATATCTAATTATAAGAGAACTTCTTCTTAACCATTAGAAAGGAGTATTATATAAGAGTTTTAAACAAAGTTGCAAAAGATAGATTATAAACAGAAATTTTAAAATGATTTGCTTGAAATGACGGGGCTTACAAAGAGATTTTTCTAAACATTCCTAGAAGGGTCCGGAATAGAATCATCGAAGCGAGTACGGGAAATTCCCAAGGAGGCTCTAGGTCCGACTAATTTTGGGAGAGTCGGTGCAACAAAGACGTCAACTCCCTTTCTCTCCAGATACAACAATACAGGGCCGAGCCACTTTACTTGGTTCATCGTATACACGGTGCTTTCACGGACGAATTCCTTTAACTCTTTGTGAGACTTCTCATTCTCCTCGAGAAGTGTCATCATCAGATTCCTTTGATATTTAGCCATGCTGTCAAGTTCTTTCATCTTGTTTTCGTGCTCGCTTAGCATGTCCAACACGACCTGAAAGTAGGAAGAGATGGAATCACTCAGTTTGGTGAATTGATCCTCAATCAAAGATGCAGCAGGAAGAAGTGGCAACGGTTATTCAGAAACAAGCAGAGACACACAATTTCTCTCAAGAGAAGTGTTCCTGAAGAGGTCTTCATCAGATTTATCTGAGGAAGAAGGAGATAAGGACTGAGAGAAATCACTAGAGGAAGAAGATGGCTCTTCTCTAGCTCTTTTCTTAGAAGCAGGGATTTTGGATGTCATTTGAGTTTTTGGAGTAGGAGATGAAAACGAAGAAGATGAATACGGAACAATTTCACGCTCAAAGTGGGAAGTGAAGTGAGAGAAAAACGTATGGAGCAAGCTAATGGGCATTGAAACAGGGTTTGCATTAAATGCAAGAATGACATAGAGTCATGCGCCGAAGTAAACATGATTTTAAAAAAAACTTTTTAAAAACTTGAAGGAATAAATATGCGTAGGTGAATTGAGCTTCAGAAATTCAAAAGTGTTTTAAGAGTTATCACATGGGGTGGTTACAACTAGGTGACATAATGATTTCTCGGTTTTCTATCCTAAGACAAGAAATACGAAGTACCTAGGACAACTCTACGATTTGACCATTTGGATCTTTGGCTCTAAGCGGTTAGTCCTAATCATATGATAGTTAATTTTAAACTTTTCCAATGACTTAGTGATATATATTGGTACATTGAAACTAAATGCACATACTAACCGTAAAGTAAAATGCATAACTTAAAAAATACTAGAATTTATAGTGGTTCGACCAAGCCTATGTCCACTACCTAATCTCCAGATTAGGATTTTCTCAATCCACTAACTGATTCTCTTACTGGTGAGAACCAAACCGTTATACATGCCCTTCTATAGGTTCAAGGCAAACCTATCCTTTTGCGGGCTAAGGATGAACCACATTTCCTTTTTTCGGGATGAGGAGAAATCCATGTTCCTTTTACGGGATAATGAAGAACCGTTATTCTTTTACGGGATAAGGAAGAACCGTTTCTCTTTTACAGGTTCAGAGATAACCTATCCTTTTACAGGTTAAGGATGAACCCATCCTTTTACGGGGTTAGGATGAACCGGTTTCCTACTTACAGGTGAGGATAAACCTTAACATGATTTCAACCCTAGAATCATTAAGTGAACTACATTCACTTGTCCTGGTTGTTTCAATCCAGAAACACACCAGCATTACCACACAAACTAATGATGTTGGTTCTAACTGAGTAGAACACTTTACAATTAAGCTCATGTGCATAGCATTACAAAGATGTATAGATTTTAATACGTAATGCTAAGAGACATACACTTACGGTCCTTTACCTTTCAATGTTCGGTATTGCTCAAGTGCAGTTTCGAAAAACGTGAATGATATGTAAATCAATTAAGTGCTTCTTCGAAAACATTACGATACCATTGAAACATTGAAGTTGAAAATTAAAGGACCAGTGTAAATCATAGACACAGACAGTTTTCAAAATAGATATAGTATATAAGCATGAAAACTTTTGGTTCAGGATTCAGTAGTTAACACAACTACTGATATAGTTCAATACAGTACTTAAGATATGCAATCAAGTACAACTGTATCTCTCATGAACTATTTCTCAAATTCCTTCATCAGCATGATTGAGGTTAAGTATAAATTCAGGCTGAGAATTTGAGTAGAAACCAATTCAAATAGATTTTCAAAGATAAAATATAATTGAAGCTCAATATGAAAATCTATTAACTAAGAAAAGTATTAGTGAAGAATACTTTGAAAACATAGTGCATTTGAAAAACATTTTGAAAGATTGAACATCGACTAACATTCAAAAAGTTTTTTGGCACAATTAAAATTATTGGCAAGTTGTTTGATTCAAAGTGTTGGCATTTATAGACCTAGTAGATAATAGTTGTTAGACATTTGAAATTCAAATACAATGTGAACGTTTACACACAACGGCTAGAAAGTTAAATGAAAATGGCAACTGCAATTTTCACTATCGTTCCGATTCTTTTCAGATTACAATAATAAGGAAAGTTTTAGAAAAACTTGATTCATGTATCAGAGAAGATCTCTGATAAGTCTGAAAAGGATTCTGTGCAAAGATCTGTTCTAGAAAAGTAGACTGATATAGTGTACTTGTTAGAACAATGACGGTTGTTAAATTAACGTCTTGATTCCGTAATTAGCGACCTGACGCATAATATCAACTTTGTTGTTTTGTTCCTTGAGGACGCTTATACATTATAAGCGTCCTGCTGAATAATGAAGTGAGGGCGCTACTAACTTGTAAGCATCCTGATTTTCTTTGCGACATAAGTGACTTAAACCTGAGGGGGCTAAAGTAGAGTTAACGTCCTGCTTTGTCTTAAAACAATTAAGTACATGAGGGCGCTACTTTCCGGAGTAAGCGTCCTACCTTTTAAAACATAAAACACAAGGGCGCTACAACCATGTAAGCATCCTGTCATTTCAATTTATTTGAAAACAAAACTGAGTGCACTGAAGGACGATCAACGTCCTGAAAGTTATTAAGTTGATTCCCAAAGTTGAGGGCGCTCCTATCCAGGTAGCGTCCTGATAGTTTCTCCAACTTATAACTATTAGCGTCCTCAAAGATAAATTTTTTGAAGAACTTAAAAATCTTTTAGTAAGCTGATGTTGTGATGTTGAGTCAGCACCCTGGCAACTTCAGAGGTTGACTAAAGGGAGGCAGCTACTTACAAGTAAGCGTCCTGATGAACTAGTTCGATTCAACCTTGAATGTTATTAGCGTCCTAATGAATCATCAGTGTCCTGACTTATCAAGTTGAGGAGAGCGCTACTAAATCATTATTGTCTTGAAAGACTCTTTAAAAGTAGTTTTTGACTCGTGATTAAAAATACGATGAATGCGAATAAAAACACGGTATATTTCAAATTAAACATAGAAAATTAAATCATTTGAAATATCGTAATGCGTAAGATCAAAACATACGAATATGCAAGTGATTTGTGCATGGTTTTGAAAAACGTTTGAGCAATATCGATTAGAGAAGATATACCTTAAATACTGTGTATTTCTCATATTTCTCATAATGTCTAAATCCAACTCTTCATTCTGAGATCTTCGATGTGAACTTCGCGCTTGAGTTGAATTTCATGAACTTTGATCGAATGATGTAGACTTGGAGCTTGATCAAATAGTTTGTGTGATGTGATCTTGAAATCATGATATGATCTTTGAGGTCCTTTGATTGAAACGATCTTGAACGTCTGATATGACCTAAATAATATATAAATATGAGATTATAATTATACAAATCCAAAATAAAAAAAATTATCCAAATCCCTCAAAGCATACATACATCAAAGAAAATTGAAGAGCTTACTACTTTTCTGTCGCCTAGCCTTTTTCTTTGTCTTTACCTAAATGTTTGAGGGAATTGGGTGAGCTACAACAAGCTTAGTGAATATCTCCTGTGCATAGCAATTATATGCATTTAAATAAATATGTAATTCAAAGCATGTAAAAAGTTCATCAAATCACATATGCAACATTCAAATATCATATACATGCTCACAACATAGTTTGAGCTCCCATGCATTCATTTTCTTAAACATGCAAGATTTTCATTTCATCAAAATCCATAGCCATCTCCTTCCTAAGTAAAAAAGCTGGTCTAACCCTTTGTATGACCTCTACAAGGTAGCCACAACCTCTCATTACTCATTTCAATGTCATTTCAAGGATTTATGATCCTAGTTAGGACAACCCACTGCACAATGAGGTTACATATGACTCTCACCCAGAACTAATTCCCAACGAAATAAACTCATGTTTTTTACTTGCCCTTACATGTCTAACATGCAACATTTTCCAAAACATTTCATGAATAATAATATAATACTAGAAACAGTTCAATTCATGAAAACATGCTTGCATTCAAATCATTTCATATATACAATACCATACAAGAAACCAAGACAAAGAAAATACTCACAGTGTATACCGAGTTCACCTACTCTCTACACCAATTCTACTATCCGATTTCAACACTCAATACAATCCTGTCAGATAATGATTTTATATAACCATAATCAATCATCCCATAATCATATTCATCTAATGAATCATTTCTAGCCTCCTAAATTATTTATGTAAGTTCCATAATTTCCATTATGGTCTCAAATACATGTGAGGGTGTCCCAATAAATTTATACAACCCTCCAAAATATTTCTAAGGCCAAGAATAGTAGAAATAGGCTTTCCAATCACATTTCCACTATTTTCCACTTGTCCCATATTTACCGGATTTATTAAGTCACATACTAAAAATACCAATTGATATCCAAAACTCACAATTTTGATATGGATACGTCCAAAATTCAGTCATCTACAGTTCTATGGTCTTAAACCAGAGTTTCGCAAGAGTTTGACTTGGTTCCAAAGGCCTCTAATATCAAATTTGGCTTCCGGAGACTGTATTGATGCCAATATTACACTAAAACATATAAAAACCACATATTTAGGATCTACACAACTGTAGGAATGATAAATTATCATTTCTACATGTTTTCAATCAAATTGGGTCAAAACCCAATCTTTGGAAACATCCACCACTCAAATCTAGTCGATTGGTTCGACTATTTTTTAGCTCTGCCTATCCTCCGCTAATTTCATGACCAAATGAACATGGAACATACATATATTATATATCAAAATGTATGTAAAGGCATACTCTGCACTCGTTTATGACATGAATAGACATTTTAAATGTGCCAATGTTGAGTTAACGCACATGTCATCCATTTATACGTGTAAAAGTATGCTATAACTACCCATATTCGTACATACATACACACTCACTTAGTATATGTGCATATCAACATATATTCATGAGTTAAACGTATGAAATATGCGTAGAATATGACTGAACATACATATAAGTCAACCCAATACATTGACTAAAAGTACGGGGTGTTACAATCTCCCCAACTTAAAGAATTTCGTCTTTGAAATTGAATCAGGGAAAATATACCTCAAGTGGTAAATAAATTTGGAAACTGCTCCCTCACCTAGTCCTCATTATTATGAAATTTTCACTTGATTTTCACCAATGGAATTTCTTCCTTCCTCAGCTTCTAGACCATTTTGTCAGATATCTATATCAACTCTTCCTTATATTCGGTGTCCTCTCCAACTTGCGACTGAGTCACATCAAAAAGGCAAGTTGAGTCTGAATAATACTTCCTTAATATGGACACATGGAAGACATTATGTATACCTATAAGCTGAGATGGTAGAGAAAGTCTATATGCCAAAGAATCAATCTTGTCAAGTATTTTAAGTAGTTCGACAAACTATGGAACAAGTTTTCCCTTAACCCTAAATCGCATCTGGCCTTTTTCTGGTGAAACCTTTAACAAAATTGGGCCAACCACAACACATTCCAAATGCCTATGGCGATTATAAATAACCTCTGACACCAATAACAATAACTCCACATTTTCAAATCATCAAGTCGGAGATTTACAAGACTTACTATAAAGCCTTAAGGGTGCCATCTTTATGTTATCCTGATAGCTATTTATGTACACACTTTTACACAAATAAAATATTCATTCCAACTCCCACCAAAATTTGAGTATACCAAACCTGAGCATGCTCGCAAGCATTAAAGTCATTCTCTCAGTCTATCAACTAGTATGAGAATAAAATATCACACTTAGATGGAGATGGGTACCAAATTGAGTCAGCATCATATATCAGATCTCAACAAAATTTCTCGAATCTTAATCCGACGTAATAAATATCCAAACACCTCCTTATCTCATACATATACAATTTTCTCAGTCTACCAATAGAATTTTGGTCTTTATTGGAAGAATACATAGACTTATCAGTCCATCAATGGTCATCCAAATGGTATCATATCTACCCATAACCCATAAGACACCATCTGAATTCCATCTTCATTTAGTACAATCCACATTACCAATTCCAAAATCATTCGTATTGATGCCATAATCACCTCATCATAATTTCGTAACTCTCTAAATATTAGTATCAATCAATTGAACATGCATCTGAGTACAAATGTCATCATATGGAGTAATGGAGAATACACTTATAACTGTAACTCTCACTCACAAACAATCTCCATTAATGGTTAACTGATAGTTACCATTCCAGTCCTAGCCTATTTCCTGCTCAAGGACTCAGCGACAATACTGGCTTCTCCCAAGATAATAATTCAATATAAAGTCAAATCCTTCGGGAGTTCTTGCCACATTTATTACCTCATATTTAGTTTATTTCCAATTAAATAATTATTTCAGATTCTTAAAATTTGAAAGTTGTGTGACCTTTCATTATAGAGGTAATGTTGTCATCATTTCAAAATAACCACCAACAATTTCCCATTTATACACATGATAGTTATTCTCATGCACTACCAAATATCTGGATGCACAAGAAATTAATCTATCCTTTTGTATCAATACATAATCTAGATCTGGACGTGATATTTCTATTCTCATAAATCACAATTACTTCTAGGTTTTGGAAATATTAATACAATCAATTTTTCTTTTTTCAATACTATGAGAGCTTCCTTATACTCAACGGTTCACACATTACAAAACATTCTTCTAGTTTAGTTTCGTGAGTGCAGCAACTAGCTTGAAGGATCCTTCCACGCACTTTCTATAACATGCAACTAATACCAGAGAACTTCTTATTTATGTCATTGAAATCAGTTTTAGCAATTCCATGATGACCTTGACCTTTCCAGTATCCTTAAAGATACTATGTACTCTAGTCACGTGATCCAGAAATTCCCATCTTAATTGTCCAAAACTTACATTCACCGAGCTGGCACTCAATCAATGCTCTCTTAGTGGCTGCAACAAAATTCTGAGGTGCTATTCATGCTTCTCTAGTCTCTTGGAACAAATGAGTATATCATCATTGAAGACTATGTAATGACCAAGATATGGTTCGTATACACATTGCATCAATCCCATGACATGATTGATACATTAATCAACGTTACAAGAATTTCATAATATCCATATCTTGTCTTAAAACAATCTTCGTTACATCCTTTCCTCAAATTCTTAACTAATGGGGCCAACATTGCAAAATGATCTCAAAGAAAATTTAGATCCATTTAGTCAATCAAATTCAACCATCTATCCATGGTAGAAGATATTCATTCTTTACCGTCACCCTACTCACTTAACAGTAATTCATACTTAACATATTCTACTATACCTTTTTTCCATATTATTACAAATACTCTCCAAGGTGGCATATTAAGGATAATAAATCTCTTTTTCATTAACACATTTACTTGAACCTTAAATTTGTATAATTCCTCAGGTGCTCTTTATATGATGGAATGGAGATACATATTATACTGACATCAATTTTATATGCTATCAATCCCCTGTCTAGGTGGAAATCTCGATATTTCATTTGAAAATACATTAGCATACTTGCTCACCACAAGAATTTTAATCAATTGCATGCCTTATGTCCTTACTCTAAATGGCTTTGTACTAGCCACATTCTCCATTTCCTCATCAGTAGCTATCTTATCTCAGATAGAAGGTTCTGAGGAAATCAATCCTTGATACTCAAAATGAGGATTTTTTCACTTATTCAGAATATTACTTCTTTTCAGAGAGACACTCTACCTGGCTTGAGAGGTAGCTAACCAATCATACCCCATAAAACATCTAATTCCAAAAAAAATCATATTCTAAAGTCCATAATTAATTGATGACCCTCATATTTATCACGTGATGTTTATTGACCATATCAAGGTAGATTCTTTCTCTTGTAGATGTACTCAAAATCAATGATGTACTAATCATAACATAAGATAATACAATCTCTCTACCATATTACCAGATATAAAAAAAAAACTAGGTAGATCCACCAATAAATCAGAATATACACAATAACAAAATGTTGATCATACCTGCTATCAACGCCTTACTAATCTCTGGATCTGGTCTTGAAATTACTTTAACTTATTCTCTAAGATCTGGCCGGGTCACCCTAATCAAAATAAATGGGGCATTCTGTATTGACTAACTGGACATTAACTCATCTCGTGTCCCTTTAAACCATATCGATAATAGACATTTAGAAGTCAAGGTACAATTAACTGTGACTCATTTTCTGGCACTAGAAACAAATTTTGGCTTGCAGAATTCTTTGATATCACTTCCCTTCTACCCATTATCATTGGGTTAGGTACTAACAAAATTAGAGTCATTAATACTGCCCAAGTCTTAACCTTATTCGATGTCTCACTTATCTTGCATATTGTCGCCCCAACATTTCTTACGTCACCTATTTCTCTTTTAACCTAGAAATGGTGTTGATGACTCTGCTTCAAACTGCAGTACAAGCAATATCACTGGTATTGCTAGCGTTGAAAGTTTCACTGCAGCTTTGGCTGCCTCAAAATCTGAAGTCTGCCTCACAGCATGCGCATATGTTTATAACCCATCAATTGTCAGACCTGTCGTGTGGGATCCCAAAATTTATCCCAGATCCTTGTCATTCTCAGAGTATCAATAATTACCATTTCAAAAATAGACTATACCAGTCTATTTAACTCATGGACAGGCATGTCACTACACTTTAACAAAATAAATTTGTCATGCATTCAATCAATTTCAGCATGATGTAGAAGCCCTCATAAAATAACTTCTTTAATTAATCCCATGCCTTAATAATCTCATGATTAGTTAGCTTAAACCTAGCTAACTTGTTTTATCTTTTTTCGAGACTTACTTAGTATCTAAGAGGGTCTCCAATCAAAGTAGCCAATATTCAACTACCTCACATATCAGACTGCCAGCTAGGATAGGAGAGTCGTTTCTCCTAAAAGTTTTCATAACTTTCACATATCTTTTTATCTCATCTGGCTTTTCATTGAGAACTTCTATTTATACTTCAATCTCGACTATATATGTTTTCACAGAAGCACCCACAATATTAGTACCCACATCTTGAGATATTAACGGTTCAAGCATCTGTCTCTCTCATTGCAACTTTGCCACAAGCTCCATAAGCTGTGCATTTCGTTGTTGTTGGGTAGTTACTAGACATATAGGCTAAGTAATTTATTACCACTAGACTACAACCAATTCTTTTTCTTTTGGCCTTCTGATCATTTCATGATGAGCAATTTTCATTGCTAACCTTGACTGGTCTTTCTCCAAATATGGAATTCACCAACATAGGTGATTCTCAGTCAAGATAGCATATTGGATTAGGGTCAATATAATAGTACTACCCATATGTATTGTAGCGACCCCTTTTTGGGTGACGTTATGACCAGCACAGGATTCCAAGTATGTCGTAACTTGACATACCTGAAACTTTGTCAACTTCTCACACTAACCCAATTTTTCCAAAATTTTTGACAGTCTCCCCATAAAATTAATAAAATCAAAAGTCCAAACGCCACCTAATAAAACAATATTCAATTTTCACAAAATATTAATTCCATAGCATATCAAACATCGACATAATGTCTAGTGATCCTTAGATCTCATATAAATCTCATGAACATCCCATATCTCATCTATGTGATAATTATACATATATCATAGTGTTACAAATATATACATCAAAATACAAAGTCATAAGGCAACCCAAAATATCAAAACATACATCAAAGAAGAAAATTAGGAGTGCAACAACTATTACTCTTGAGCTTTCCCCTTTCATTTCTTATCAGAACCTGGGAGAAATGGGAAATATGGTGAGCAAACAACAAGCTCAGTGAATAATCCAACCTGTGGCATCATGTAGCATCATATATGAAAATGTGGAATTTATTCAAAGCATTTAAATTATAAAAATATATGCACAATTTAATGATAACATATATGCACAATTTAATTCATGAACATGCATTTAGTTCCAAAACAATGCAAATTTCTATAAAAATTCATCATCCATTTCCCTCCTAGGTAATTGAGTACAATTGCTCCTCACTATGCATCAATGAGAAGTGCACCGACCTCAAATTACCCATTTATCAATTACGCCATTTATACATCTTTTATCTCATGCCAGGAATACACCGATCAGGATTACTAAAAATGTAAATCCTGTGTGTCTGTTCCCTAAGATTTAGACCCATAGAAATGTTTTCCATGTCAACGACCTACTTCAGTACGTCCATTGACATGCTTCAATGCATCAAAATTATTTTATAATTTTCAAACAACCATGGAAATATATATATTAACATGCTTAGTTCACAAACAATTTCATATTATATACCAATGCTATACATAAAAACCAAAGTAAGGATTACTCACTACACAAGACTTTTCCCCGTCGCACTAACACGCTTAGCACCCAATTCTAGCTTAAATAGCCATTTAATGATTTAACCACAAGATCAATACTCAATACTCTTAACCTGCCCATGCATGTCATAATAGATTCAATTTCCTTTTTTACTACATTGAAATTCCTATAAACATTATCACTTCATTTAAAATTCTAATATATTTGACTTAACCATACTTACTTGTATTACTCATTCATGTACATTCCATTTGATCCAAATCTTGCTCATTCATTACTAATTCTTATTTTAGCAACTTGAAAAATATTATACACATTCCATTAATTCAAATTCTAACTCAATTTAGGACTCATAAGCAGTTAAATATGCTACTATATCCTTTTTACGGTCAATCTAGATATTTCCACAAGAAAAAAGAGTGAAAATAGATTTCCAAATCATATTTCCACTAGTTCTCAATTTTATTTTTCTATTGGAAACATATATCAATTTTATTAAAACTATAGAACATTCCTAAAATTATTTTGGTCCACATCGACACGTGTAAAATCAGTTATACTATCATTCTACCACCCTTAACAGGTGTTTCACTGAGGTTTTACATGTTCGTGGAGGTTTCCAAAGCCAATTTTACTCACCAACCCTATATTTAGTTACTAAAAATATAAAATCATATCAGAAAATCATGATCTTAACATCGAAATGTCCAGAATTGGTAAATCTATCTTTCTACAATCTCAAACCGAAGTTTCATTTGGTTTTAATAGGGTTCGAAAGGTCACCAGTATCAAATCCAACTTCTAACAACTATAAAAATTCCAAACTAACAAATAAATTCAAACTAACCATATAATCAAGGTTCCTATAGCCTAGAAAGTGTTTTTCAACCTTCCCAGCTATTTTTCATTGAAGTTGGGTCAAAACCCTCATTTTTGAAAATGTAAAAAACGGCTCCAACAACAAAAAAAAATACTCTGAGGAAATCATTACACCTAGCTTAAATATTAATTTCATGAAGAAATAGAGTGAAAAACACTCACCTAGGTGTCGATTTGGCGGCAAAATCACGTTTCCCTCTGTTTTCTCCTCTTTCGTTCCTTTTTCATTCTCCTTTTTTTTTCCTTTCTTCTTTCATAAAATGTTGGAGAGAGTGTGTGCGTGAGATAAGTATTAAAAAAATGATTTCATGCTCTCAATGTTAATTAGTAAACCAACTCCCCATGCTTAAATTTAATTTATATATATATACCCAGCTTAACACATAGTATTTGGATTTTAACAACCTAATTGTACTTTATAAACACAAAAACACATACATATGACTTTCACGTACTTATACATGTATTATACCTCTCGGTATACATATAAATCAATGTAGAATTTTGACCAAATGTGTCACACCCCGTTGAATTAGGAATTGTCTAACACTTAAACAAATACATCCACTTTCCGCCAAACAGGGTCTGATAATAAGGGGATTTGCAGCAGAAACGTGGGCCTATTTCATGACACATAATAAATATAAAATAAGAAAACTTCATTAATGGATAAAAGGTGTTCAAATATATAATAAGGTAGCTACATTTCAACCCCTTGATAAACAAAAAGATAAGTCCCGACGTGAGTCGGGACAAGTAATCACCCCCTGTAAAGATCAACCTTAACCTAACTTAATTTCCTGAAAGACGAAGCGACGAGGTGAGCTCACAGCTCAGTGGATCAAGCAAAGTAAACACAAGTTTATAGAAGATAAATACAACAATACATAGAATAAAACATTTCAATCCACGTCAAGCAATACAATCATTAAATGCAGCAACATAGAATAAAACATTTCAATCCACGCCAAGCAATACAATCGTTAAATGCAGCAACATCCTACGTACAAACGTATGTGTGCTTTATGAATCAAATAACAACTACAGAGTGCACCGTAGGCCGTATGCTTAGTATCATCATGTGATGGTTCCCCTTTGAAATCACGGGACTAAGCGCAATATAGCTCCAGGTCCTGCAAGCAAAAGTGTTCAATCGCATCACGAGGGCTCCCGTGGTTTGTCTCAAAGACAATAGACCACCCTCATCAAATGTATTCTATATGCATAAAGTAATGTGGCATGGTATCATGCATATAACAATGCAATGCCATGCTTATCATAACGTAAAAGAATATGCAAACCTATGTGTGACACCCCAAAAATTATTTCATCTAGCACATAACCCAATTGCATTTTGCCCAAACTTTATGCGTTTGCCTTGATATGTTTGGTGTTTGTTTGATGGTTGTTTAATGTTTGTATATTTGATGCTTGATAATGTATATAAATATGTGCAGTATAAATTGTATATGGGTCATGTGAAATTAAAGTATAATGCATGTGTTATTATTTATGCATGGGCCCATTAAACCATGAATTGATATGGGTTAGGATTGATTGAATAAAAGGATAAATGAGAATGAAAATTTTGTGTATTAGATGGATTGGACATTTAAAATACATGCAAGCATGAGATTGGTTAAAGTACATGTGCTTGGTATGGGTAGCATGAGACCAACACATGTCAAGTTGGTGCATGAGGATGGACAAGTGTCCCATGCCCCATTTCTCTTCTGCAACACATGTCAAGTTGGTGCATGAGAGTGCACAAGTGTTCCATGCCCCATTTCTCTTCTCCAACACATGTCAAGTTGGTGCATGAGAGTGGAAAAGTGTCCCATGCCCAATTCTCTTCTCCAAGGAAGTCCTAGAGAGTGAGATGAGTGGAGGGAAAGGAGAAAAAAAAGAGAAAGGAAAGAAGAAGAGAAAGAAAGAGGAAGTTGCTTTGAGGGAAGTCTCAGCAACGTTTTCATCAAAGAGCTGGATCATGGTGATATATGGTCAGATTGAGCTCAAACTTGTCAGCCAGTTCATATCTTACGGTTATTCATTCTGTTCGGTGAAGATCTTGATTCGAGTTTTCTTCTGAGAGATATAACCTCCCAAACAAAGCGGTCGGAAAGTTAGAAAGTCTTATGAACGGTTGAGATGTTGATGGGTCAAGTATTTTGTGTGATATAGTCATCTGAGTTCAAGTATTTGCAGCAAGAAAGGAGAAATTGTCTGATTAGAGACTTGTTCATCAAAGGGACTTAACTCTTCGGTCCACCGTTGGATTAAGCTGATTTTTGGACAGAAGGTTTGCTTCTTAACATACTTCAATCTGTGTGGTTGATTTTGTGATTAAATATTTCTGTTGGTAGCTTCATACATCTGAATAGAATATTAAATGGAAAATTGGTAGGGTTGTTTGTATTAGACCTAAATTTAAAATATGAACTTAGACCTTTCCAAATAGCTTGCATGTCAACCATGTTGACCTAGTTGACATTGTTGATGAACCCATGATGCAAAATCAGTGATATACATGGTTGAACATTGTGACCTAGTGTAAATCGGCAATATGGCCGAAGTATGAAAAATATCATCTTTTAGGGCTTTTGATGCATTTGGCATAAAATCATTGAATTAATGCAATTTATGTCTAATTAAGCATGATTAGGGTTGATTATGCTACTGATTAGGTGGTTGTGACCATAACATGGGTTAGGCCTACTTGTGATCGAATGGCCCAATTCGGGTATGTTTATGCCTAAGGAATCGAAAATCAATATTTTTGATTAATTGAATGGTTTATGAATGAGAACTATGCATTAGAGGCCTAAGTCATGTGATTTGAGTAGAATGATGGGATTAGATGGGATTTAGGCCTATTGTCTATATGTGGGCTGATTTAGGGTTGATGTGTAATGTATATGTGATTGAGTATAGGAATTGATGTATGGTTGGATATTGATGAATGTTTCAGGACCTTAATTGGGTTGATTCGGTTTGGTGTCCGTGTGTGGTTAGATACTCTCGCGAGGCTTGGTTGTGAGTAGACTTCGTTTATGATTATACATTTTATGTCATCATATCACTTATATATATTGTATGTTGAAAGCATGAATGTGTTCTAATGTTTTGAATGATGCATTGATTTGAGAAAACCTTACGACTTTGGTTGGGCCCATCTATCTGGCTAATAGGGAGACTTAACCTTGTCATAGGAGGGTTTTAGAAAGGAAATATTTGGGGATGAGAACAGTATGGTGAAATAGACGTGCACTAGTAACCCCAAATCAACATGATTGGGGATGAGAACGGTACGATGAAATAGACGTGCACTAGTAACCCCAATGCATGTGGAATGTGGATCCAAATTGATAGGCTTTTACTTTCATCGAACTTATTATAAATGCTTGATATCTATATGTTATGAGCTTTTAATCATGCTACACATTGACATGCATACATGATATTTATTGATGAGTATTGATTACATATTTGAATTCTATTCACTGGCACCGTTGGCTCACCCTCATTTTCCTCTTTCAGGTCCTTTTGTCCCAAATAAGGGCAAAGGAGTAGTCATATCTTAAGGGCCTTGCCGATGAGAGAATCCAAGGCCTCAATGTGAGTTGAGAGGCATTTTTACTGAATTGTGTTTTAAATTATGATGTATTATATTTTGGACTATGTAATTATAACACTTACCACATTGTAGTATGGGTAAGTTGGGACTTGTTAGATAGACCATGTGGACATATGACGATTTTTTTTTGTACCCATAGTTTTGGACTTTATGTGTATGTCAATCTTGATGGACTATACGGATTATGGTTTTATTTAAGGTTCATTTTTATGGATTATCTCTTGTCTTGGATGATTAATACGGTTGGTAGTTTCGTTTAGTACTTTTTTATATTATGTCGTTGTTTGGAATAAGGCTCATACGGTCTCAACCACCTCACGGGGGTTGAGGAGTAGTTGGAGATGCCTACACCGGGCGTCCCACCTCGGGATTTCGCACGCCATTCTTTGCGGGGTTGGTGGTCCGGGGTGCAGGGTCGCCACAGTTGGTATCAGAGAGCTCCGAGTTTACTATGTTTGATCTATGTATTGGACTTAGATGACTTTGACCTAGGAATTGGGTGAGAGCATTAGGTAGTTAAAAAGCTTAAAAGTACTAACTTAAAGCCTTACTATCATAATTTTTGTGTGTATTATACAATATGGGTAGCTATGAGGCTTTGTTAATGTTTTAAATTCTTTAATGTGTGATGGTTGCTCGTTTTTCTACTTCTCAGTGTCATGAGGAGGAGCGGGATATTGAGACAGCCACACACAGGGCCATCCGATGATGACTGGATGGGGAGGATGGAGGAGATCATTTGGGCACAGGGTCACTTGATGGCAGCCCAGACTGCACAAATATAGGCATTGGTGCAGCAGGTCGAGGCTGTTGCTCGACAGTAGTCTCAGACAATACCTCAGGAGGCCGGCACTAGTGGGACCGAGGCGGCCCGGGTTAGTGGAGCTACAGTGGCAGAAGGACCTCAGATGGCTGTAGCTCAGCCTATGCCTACACCTGCTCCTACTGTTGTAGAGAACCCCACTGATCGGCAGATTAGACTGCTAGAGAAGTTCATGAAGCTGAAGCCTAAGGAATTCACTGGTGGGGTTGACTTGAAAAAGGCCAAATAATTGGCTGAAGAATGTCGAGAAGATCACTCGCTCCTTAGAGCTTGATGAGGAGTCTCAAGTTCTATGTGCTGCTCACACACTAGAGAGTGATGCAGAGGACTGGTGGCTTTCAGTGCTGGATACACATGGGGCAGTGAAGAGTTGGGACACCTTCAAACGGTTGTTCTTACAGGCTTACGTTCCAGAGACTGAGAGGCGGGCTAAGCAACTCGAGTTTTTAAATCTCGTATAGGGCACCATGTCAGTTAGGGAGTATGAGCTCAGATTCAGGTAGCTCGCAGTTTATACCCCTGGGTTAGTTTAGACACCGAGTGACAAAATTATGAGGTTTTCTTTGAACCTAAGGCTTGCGATCCGGCAAGCTTTGTTTATGACGAAGATGACTGATTTTTCCACAGTGGTCGAGAGGGCCAAACAATATGAGTTGGCTGAGTGGGTTGATGGTATGTCTACACGGGCAGCTCTAGGTGTACAGACTTCATAGGCAGAGTCTGGAGACAGTTCCAGACTCCATGGAAGAAGGGAAAATTGGGAAAAAAGAGAGGTTTATGGAGGAGCACAGTCCGAGGGTGTTCAGAGTGGGGCATCCCAGATTCAGACTGGTGTGATGGCCTCACCAGTGGTTTCCTCTCCTGTCCCGATTCTCATTCAGGCACCGAGTGCACCGAGACCCCCATTCCCACAGACTGCTGGCCGAGGCAGAGGTAGAGGCTGATGATGCTTTGTGGCCACATCTCAGACTGGATCATCTGCGCCCAGGGCACCGTTCATATGTTATCAGTGTGGACAGGCTGGGCATAAGAAGTCAGAGTGTTCGCGTCTTTAGAGGGTTCCAAGATTTGTGCAGTAGTCCAATGCCAGATAAACAACGAAGGCAGCTACTGAGCCAGACTCGACAGCATCCAGGACCTTGGTGGAAGGTACTCTTATTATTTGTGGTGCTTCTATGCATTTATTATTTGATGTTGGGTCTACATTATCATTCATATCTGGACGCATGGTAGATAGTTTTAATTTGACTTTCATTAGGGCTAGTACATAGTTAATAGTGAGTACTGTAGCCGGGGAGAGGATCTACCCGAACATGATCTGTAACCAGTGTGTGGTTCAGATTGGTGATGTTGAGATGCCTGTTGACTTTCGAGTCCTAGAGTTTTTAGAGTTTGATGCGATTCTAGGGATGGATTGGCTCGCGGCTTTTCATGCAGTTGTCGACTGTTTCGCGAAGAGAGTCATTTTTTAGATCCCAGGACACCTAGTGTTTACACTACAGGGTAGAGCTTCAGACCAGACAGTCACAAGGGGTAGATTTGTGACTGATGGAGATAGGGAGATTTTGGTTGGGTTAGTGCCTGTTGAGGAAGAGACTAGTAAGGTGATACTTGAGGATATTGCCATTGTCAGGGACTTTCCAGATGTGTTCCCTGCGGATCTTCCAGGATTACCACTGAAGCGAGAGATTGATTTCATCATTGAACTAGTCCCTGGCATGAAGCTTATCTCCATGGCACCATATAGAATGGCGCCAGCTGAGTTGAGAGAGTTGCAGAAACAGCTTGAGGAGTTATTGGCTAAGGGCTTTATTTGCCCGATCGTGTCACCCTGGGGAGCTTGAGTTCTTTTGTGAAAAAGAAGGATGGGAGCTTGCGGTTGTGTTTCGACTATCGCCAATTGAATAGGGTGACCATTAAGAATAAGTATCCTCTCCTAAGGATTGATGACTTGTTTGATCAGTTGAGGGGAGCGCGGTATTTCTCGAAGATTGATTTGCGCTCCGGGTATCATCAGCTGAGGATCAAGGAGGAGGATGTGCCTAAGACAACATTCAGGACCCGCTATGGACATTATGAGTTCCTTGTGATGCCATTTGGTGTGACTATTGCACAGGCGATGTTCATGGACATGATGCAGAGGGTCTTTAGGCAGTATTTGGATAAGTTTGTCATCATCTTCATTGATGATATATTGGTGTATTCCAAGACTCAGGTTGAGCATGAGGAATACCTCAGAGTGACCTTGCAGACTTTGAGAGAGCATAGGTTATATGCAAAGCTGAGCAAGTATGAGTTTTGGATCACCGAGGTGAAGTTCTTAGGTCATGTGGTGAGTTCTGAGGAGATTTCAGTTGATCCGTCTAAGGTTGAAGCCATTATCAGTTGGCCTAGGCCTACCACAGTGACCGAGATTAGAAGCTTTCTTGGTTTCGCTAGTTACTATAGGAGATTCGTTCGGGGATTCTCTAAGTAGCTACGCCTATGACTAGGCTCACCCAGAAAGATGTGTCCGTTGTATGGACTGAGGAGTGTGAGAATGCCTTTTTAGAGCTGAAGAAAAGATTGACATCTGCGCCAGTGTTGATTTTGCCAGAGCCTAATCATGAGTTGGCTTTCTACACTGATGCCTCTCGTATCGACTTGGGTTGCGTGTTGATGCAGAAGGATTAGGTCATTGCTTATGCATCGAGGTAGTTGAAGGTGCATGAAAAGAACTACCCTGTTCATGAACTAGAACTGGCTGCAGTGGTTTTTGCTCTGAAGATTTGGAGGCATTATCTCTATGGTGAGAGATTCACTTTGTATTCTGACTACAAGAGCCTCAAGTACTTGTTCTCTCAGAAGAAGTTGAACATGAGGCAGAGAAGGTGGTTAGAGCTCCTCAAAAATTATGATTTTACATTGAAATATCACCCTGTAAAGCCAATGTAGTGGCTGATACGTTGAGCAGGAAGTGGATAGAGACAGTTATGGTACCACGCCAGATGTCTCATGAGTGGAGACTACTTGAGGCGGCTACAGTGATGAGTATATGTGCTACCCCTTCAGATCAGATTGTGATATGTGCTCAGATGAGAGCTCAGCCTACACAGGTCCAGGAGGTGATTGACCAACAAAGACTTGACGTTGATTATGTGATGTACAAGTACTAGGCTGAGAGTAGTGATTTTACTGATTGGCACGTGTCATCTGATGGTGCCTTATGATTTAGAGGACTTTTATGGGTTCCCGCAGATTCACGACTCAGACAGAGTGTGCTCCAGGAGGCTCACAAATCTCATTATGCTATTCATCCTGGCGGAACCAAGATGTATCATGATATGAAAAGGATGTATTGGTAGCCCGACATGAAGAGAGAGATAGCTCAGTTCATTCAGAGGTGTGAGATCTGTCAGAGAGTCAAAGCTGAGCATTAGAGGCCTGGAGGGCAGATGCAACCACTTGCCATTTCTGAGTGGAAGTGGGAGCATGTCACTATGGACTTTATTTTGGGATTACCTTACACCCTGAGGAGACATAATGTTGTTTGGGTTATTATTGATCGCTTGACTAAGTCCTCTCACTTTCTACCAGTGAACACTAGGGATTCTATGGACAAGCTGGGCAGACTCTATATGCGGGAGATAGTCAGATTACATAGGGTGCCAGTTTCGATTGTGTCAGATAGGGATCCGAGGTTTATATCCGTATTCTGGCAAGGGTTGCAGAGGCAGCTCGCCACCAGACTAGATCTCAGTACCGCTTTTCACCCTCAGACGAATGGCCAGTCTGAGAGGTTGATATCTATTTTGGAGGAAATGCTTCGAGCTTGTGTCCTTTAGTCCAGTGGTAACTGGGAGGAGTACATACATCTGTGTGAATTCGCGAACAAAAACAGTTATCAATCCAGTATTGGCATGGCTCTTTTTGAGGCATTGTATAGTCGACCCTGTAGATCTCTGGTTTGTTGGACGGAGGTAGGGGATATTGCAGTGATGAGACCAGAGTTTGTACAAGAACACACAGAGAAGATTAAGCAGATCAAGCATAATATGAAGGTAGCCCATGACAGGCAGAAGAGTTACGCTGATGCCAAGTGGAAGACCATAGAGTTCGAGGTGGGTGACCAAGTTTTATTGAAGGTCTCACCTCAGAAAGGCCAGACGAGATTTGGGATAAAAGGAAAGCTCGCTTCTAGATTTATTGGGTCATTCGAGGTTTTAGAACGAATTGGACCCGTCGCTTACCGATTAGCCTTGCCACCTCAATTAGTAGTAGTCCACATTGTCTTTCATGTGTCAATGTTGAAAGTGTACAAGAGTGATTTTGATCATGTCTTGGACTGGAGAAACATTGAGCTGAGATAGGATGAGACTTATGATGAGGAACCTATTCAGATACTTGACCGGAAGGTCCAGAGGTTGCGTAACCGCGAGATTCCGATTGTTAAGGTGAGATGGCAGTTCCATGCCGAGAAGCAGGTTACTTGGGAGCGTGAGGACTACATGATGAAGGATTTTTTCGAGTTCATGGACTTAGGTAATTTCTTAACCTTAGAACTTCGAGGACGAAGTTCATTCTGAGGTAGGTGTGATGTGATGCCCCGAAAATTATTTCATCTAGCCCATAACCCAATTCCATTTTGCCCAAACCCTATGCGTTTGCCTTGATATGTTTGGTGTTTGTTTGATGGTTGTTTAATGTTTGTATATTTGATGCTTGATAATGTATATAAATGTGTGCATCATAAATTGTATATGGGTCATGTTAAATTAAAGTATAATGCATGTGTTATTATTTATGCATGGGCCCATTAAACCATGAATTAATATGGGTTAGGATTGATTGAATAAAACGATAAATGAGAATGAGAATTTGGTGTATTAGATGGATTGGACATTTAAAATATGTGATTGCTGATTTAAGGTTGATGTGTAATATATATGTGATTGAGCATAGGAATTGATGTATGGTTGGATATTCATGAATGTTTCAGGACCTTGATTGAGTTGATTCGGTTTGGTGTCCGTGTGTAGTTAGATACTCTCGCGAGGCTTGGTTGTGAGTAGAATTCATTTATGATTATATCTTTTATGTCATCATATCACTTATATATATTGTATGTTGAAAGCATGAATGTGTTCTAATGTTTTGAATGATGCATTGATTTGAGAAAACCTTACGACTTTGGTTGGACCCATCTATCTGGCTAATAGGGAGACTTAACCTTGTCATAAAAGGGTTTCAGAAAGGAAATATTTGGGGATGAGAACGGTATGGTGAAATAGACATACACTAGTAACCCCAAATCAACATGATTGGGGATGAGAAAGGTACAGTGAAATAGACGTGCACTAGTAACCCCAATGCATGTGGAATGTGGATCCAAATTGATAGGCTTTTACTTGCATCGAACTTATTATAAATGTTTGATATCTATATGTTGTGAGCTTTTAATGATGCTACACATTGACATGCATACATGATATTTATTGATGAGTATTGATAGCATATTTGAATTCTATTCACTGGGCACCGTTGGCTCACCCTCATTTTACTCTTTCAGGTCCTTCTGTCCCGAATAAGGGCAAAAGAGTAGTCATAGCTTGAGGGCCTTGCCGGCGAGAGAATCCAAGGCCTCGATGTGAGTTGAGAGGCATTTTTATTGAACTGTGTTTTAAATTATGATGTATTATATTTTGGACCATGTAATTATAACACTTACCACATTGTAGTATGGGTGAGTTGGGACTTGTTAGATAGACCATGTGGGCATTTGACGACTTTGTTTTGTACCCATAGTTTTGGACTTTATGTGTATGTCCATCTTAATGGACTGTAGGGATTATGGTTTTATTTAAGGTTCATTTTTATTGATTATCTCTTGCCTTGGATGATTAATACGGTTGGTAGTTTTGTTTAGTACCTTTTTATATTATGTCGTTGTTTGGGATAAAGCTCGTAGGGTCTCAACCACCTCACGGGGGTTGAGGAGTAGTTGGAGATGCCTACACCGGGCGTCCCACCCCGGCATTCCGCATGCCATTCCTTGTGGGGATGGTGGTCCGGGGTGCAGGGTCACCACACTATGCCTTCATCCCTGCGTTAAGATGCAAGTTTTGTACAAACTTTCGGAGGCAAAGTCTCGGCGCAAAGTCGACAAAGTCTTAGTGATTTCAAAAGGAGAAAGGTTTCCAAAAGTGATGGTTTGGTGCATGGAGTAAAAGGACCTGGATAAGTGCCTAGGCACATGCCCTACTTGTTTTTTGGCTTTTTGGGCGTTGATGAGCGGGTTTTGGTGCACGGTTCCGATAAGGTTGTCGTCTGGGAGAGTGCTTGGGGTTTACATGTGAACATATTGCAAGTTATTTGGTTTAAAAAGGTTTGTTTTTTAGGGGTGTTACATTCTACTCGCCTTTAAGGAATTTCACCCCCGAAATTAGATTAAGGTTGTAACTATTAGCAAAAGTTATAGATACCTTGTTCAATCTTAATCAGAGGAAATGATGATGAACATGTCGGAGTTGTCCTCCACTCTAGCTAGGATGTGTGTGTGAAGCTGGTTTGGAGGGTTTTGAGGGCCACATACTTTGGTGTGCCCAGAATTACCAGAATGAGCTAGAGTGGGAGAATGGAAGGACTCAAAGTCACCATCAGAGTTATTTGATAGCTTTGGCAGTAAGGGAGGTGCGCCAGCCTCCCCTGGTAAAATTGGGAGTACTCAATTCAAAAGGTCTTGCCATGTTAGGACCTAGATTTGCAGTGTTATCCGATTGACTGTGTTGTGTGTGTTATGGTGACATGTTGCGTTGAAGACTGGTTGTAAAATATCTTGACTGCCAGGACGACAACTGACTATGGTAGGATGATGTCGGGTTGCTTATTTGAGGGCTAGGTGAACTTTCCTCAAGACTAGTGTCCTGAGGGGTTGAATCAACATCATCATCAGAGTGTGTTGAGTTTAGGCTGTGCTCGGAGAAGTCTTGGTCTGAATAATAGGGTATGCTTTGATCACTGTCAGACATTTGTGTAAATGCAAGTAGTGGCATATATAACATGTGACACAATTAATAGAAACGAATATGGAGAAATGGATGATTTTTATTTCTCATGATGCAGATAATCAACAAAAATTCAAACAAACAATTCAGGGTATTTCAGCCTGATTTCACTTTTCAATTCCCAAGTTGCTTCCTCAACACCGTGGTGTTGCCACAAGACCTTGACCAGCCGAATGCTTTTAGTACGTAGGTCCTGAGTTTTGTTATCCAAAATTTGGATAGGTCGTTCGCAGTACCTATTTCCTTGCTCTATTTCTACTTCAACCAGAGGAATCACATGAGACAGGTCATGGTGGTACATCAGAAGCATATAGATGTGAAAAACATCATGGATACAAGGCATTGAAGTCGACAAAGACAACTGGTAGGTGGTTTCTCCAATTTGTTTCACGATTGGGAAATGACCAATATATCTTGAAGACAGCTTGCTCTTGACTCCAAAACGTTTCACGCCCCGAATGGACTAGACCTTGAGGAAAACAGACTCCCAAACCTCGAACCCTAGGGGCTTTTGCCGTCTGTTTGCGTAGCTCTTGTGTCGACTCTGGGTAGTTTTAAGTTGTTCCTTGATAAAAGTGATCTTGTTAGTAGTTTCCTTGATTAAATCTAGCCCATGTTGTGGTTGGTCTGCCATATCTAACCAATACACAGGGGATCTACACGACCTGCCGTATAACGCTTCAAATGGTGCCATCCCGATACTTCTTTGGAAACTGTTGTTGTAAGAAAACTCTGTCAAGTGCAGGTATTTTGCCCATCCGTCTTTAAAGTCCAAGACACAATACTCATGGCATATCCTCCAAGATCTTAATGAGGCGTTCAGATTGGCCGTTAGTCTATGGGTGAAAGGTTGTGCTCATAGTGACCTTAGAACCCATTCCAATTTGAAAGCTTTGCCAGCATCTGGAAGTGAATATTGGATCACCTTCACTCACAATGGTGAGAGGAATCCCATAAAGCCTGACTATTTCACGTTCATAGATCTCAATAATTTGGCTGGGGTATCGGTAGACTTAATCGGAATAAAATGAGTAGCCTTTGTCAGTTTATCGATGACGACCCAGATGATATCTTAACCTTTGAAATTTCTAGGCAGTGTCGTGACAAAATCCATGGCGATGTTGTCCCACTTCCATTCCCCAATAGGTAGCGGTTGAAGTAGACCTGATAGGTACCTGCATTCAGCCTTAACCTGCTGGCAAGTTAGACATTTTGTTACGAAGTTTGCAATAACCTTTTTCATTCCAAAAAATCAAAATTGCCTCTTCATGTCTCTATACATCTTGTCTCCCCTCGGGTGCATAGAAAACTTCGATCCATGACACTCTATTAGAACTTCACGTCGGAGTTTAGGATCGTTTGGCAGACATAGCCTTTTCTTGTAGAATACAGCACCGTTTGGTGACAAGGACCAGTGATTGGGGGCGTGGTCATGTGATATGAGGCGTGTCTTTTCTATTAATTCGGCGTCGTTTGCTTGGGCTGCTGAGATTTTTCGAATGAGCTCGGAATAAAACATCATTTGGGCAAGCTTAATGGTAGTGTGGTCATCAACAAGTTGGACGTTGCAGTCCTCAATCTCAATTAACAACTTGCCTATCTCAAAGTTGACAGAGCAGGCTGATACATATGACTTTTGACTCAATGCATCGGCTACAACGTTAGCCTTTCCCAGGTGATACTGGAGGTCAAGATCATAGTCTTTAAGGAATTCAAGCCAATGTCTCTGTCTAAGATTTAAATCCTTCTGTGTGTGGATGTACTGTAGGATTTTGTGGTCAGAGAACACCTCAAATCTTTCACCATATAAGTAATGTCGCCAAATTTTCATGACAAAAACAATGGCAGCAAACTTGAGGTCATGTGCGGGGTAGTTGACCTCATGAAGCTTTAACTGTCAAGAGGAGAAGGCGATTACTCTACCCTCCTGCATCAGGACATCACCTAGGCCTTGAAGAGAAGCATCGTTGTAGAGGGTGAAATCGATCCTGTCATTTGGTGTTGTTAGCACAAAAGCTGAAATCCGCCTTTTCTTAAGCTCCTGAAAAGCTGACTCACAGGTTGGACTCCAAATGAAAGCGGGTAAGCAGTTCAGCAAGTTTGGAGAAATCCTTGATGAAATGCCTGTAGTACCAGGCTAACCCTAGAAAGCTTATCATCTAGGTGACTAATCGTGAATATTTTGTTCGCAAGTACATGACTATCAAGTAATAACATAGTCCCAAGGTGAGTTGGGTTATCGTCCACAGAGATGGTCAATTTTAAAATTAAACATGCCCAAAACTACTAAGACTTTGATTTTATCTAGGTGATCAAAATGGGATGATTTAATTTTTGGAATGTAAACTAAACAAATCAAGCAAAATCAAATGTAATTTGGAGAGAAAACAATGGGTTTATAACTATAGAGTTTTTATCTAGTTATGTTGTTTCTTATGATTTCGAAACCTTGTGTTGTTGAATTAAATTCTGGATTTATAAATCATGAATCCTTAATCATCCAAATCCCTTTCCCGAGTGGTACTTTGAATATCTACCCTTAAGCTATCAACTCCCTCTCCCGAGTGTAAGTAAACAAATCAAGAATGCTTTAAGTTCTATAATTCATTTTAATGGATTTCAAAGAGATTCATAGGTCTCCCGACTCAATACTACTACTACTCTAAGTTGCAATTTCTTAGATCCGATTCAATATCACCTCTCCCGAGTGTAAGATATTGAATCTAAGATTAATCAAAGAGTGATCAGTAAATTGAAGGCATTAAGCATAGATAATTGCAAATAAATCTAGAAAATAACTCAAAAACACATAAACAATATTCAAATCATAAGATCTAACATAATTCAATCAAAACCCTTGATCAAAAGTCTAGCTCATACTCAAATCCATATGTACAAGATAGAAATTCAAAGAAGAAATCATCAAAAATAAACTTTGAATGAAATAGAAAGTGAAGAAACCCCCTTCTCAAGAGAGAAATCTTCTTCTTCTTCAAGCTCCAAAACCTACAACTCCTTCTTCTCCAAGCATATTTTCTTGCCTCCTTTTCTCCTCTCCTTAATCTAACCTCATTCTAATCTATCTAATGTGCAGTAGAATGAGAGATCCTCCTTTAATAAAACCCTAAAATGAGTTATGTACAAAAGTGGGGTGAGATGACCACAAAGGGAAAAAAATTTCGCACAAAAACATGAAATCCCAAGCTTTTGGGTTCGTGGGAGCCGCGGCACCCCTACACGCATCTAGGAGCCACGGCGCCCACTCACGGGTGTGTGCACACTTGTGCAATTGTGTGTGTTTGTTGACTTAGCCGATTTTCCATAAGTTCATAAGTTTGGACTTGTTTTCTTCATTTCTTCTCCACTTTTCGCACATGCTCTTGGCCTCATTTCAGCACCATTTGAACCTTGTTTCAACCCACTTTAAAGTTTTTTATTTACCTACAAAACAAATAAAAAACACAAGTAAATCATCGATACTAATCAAGAAGCAAAGTTCTATATGCAAGTATGTATAAACATGTAAAAAGTGAACTTATGCTTATGAGCAAGGCATTATTTATTCATTGAAAAATTCCTAAAATTATGATTATTGTCCTAAACTGATCTAATGTATGAAATTAATGAAAACACCTAAAATAAACCTCTAAAACCCACTTAAACACCTAAATTTACCTAAAGTGACTAAGTGTACTAATTATGCAAAAGCACCTAAAAACTAACTAAATGAACCTAAAAATCTAACAAAATAACATTCAAAACACTAACCAAAACTTCACTTATCAAATTTCCCCAAACTTAGACTTTGATCATCCCGAGCAAAGAGAAAAATAAAGTTGAACAAACAAAACTCCTCACATATTCTAGAATGAGCAAGGGTTTGATTTGGACAAATGAATTCACATGATCTCAAAGACAACACACATCTCATACAATAGAACTCAAGGATTTTTTATTTTTTATTTTTATTTTTAAGTTTAAACTTGTTTGTCTAGAATTTCAACCTACAAAACCATGTCTTCCTTTCTATCCTCATTGACAAACAAGCAAAAGAAATCATTCACATGACCACTCATAAATCATATAGACCAATGCAAGCAAGATAAAAATATGAACTCAATAAAACAAAACACGAACTTCATATGCTTGCTTTTCACATTTCTCTCCACCAATGTAGGTTTCACACCAATTAAGATCAATATGACTTTATTAAGCTTGTAATGTAAGGCCAAGGGTATGGGTATGACAACATGGATAAAATAAAGCTCAATACACCCAAAACATCTTTGATACATCATCATATTTACTCATCCCATGCCTTACAAAATGAACCAAACCCAACACATTATCTAGAATAGGATTTTCACATTTTCCATTCACGGTACTTCCAAATTACCCCCAAACTTATTCATTTCATTCATTGATGAAGAAAAATACCTTCTTTTTTCATTATTATCATTCTTTTTCTTCTTTTTAACTCATTTTGAACCTTTTTGACTTTTTTCTCATCACCTTCACATAACATTTTAATTTCATAGTACATTTATACATAATTTCCCATTGAAAAGCTACCCAACCCATTACAATTCACATTCTTTCAAAGAGTTATGGGTGCAAGGGTGAAAAATAGGGAAAATTCAATCAAAAGCCTTGGCTAATCATTTTAGGTGACAAAGAATAGTTTATAAGGCTCAAAATGGGGTGACTACGGGTAATACACAGCTTGGTAGGCTTTATAGTGAATCTGTCCAAAAATGGCCTAAATTATCTCTCATGGTGTGATTCCTAGGATTTCGCCTCAAGAAATGATCAAACAAGTTTAAAAGTTCAGTTTGAAAAGTGAGATTTAATGATGCTTGACTTGCAAAATCTCAATTTAAAAGCAAGTGGAAGTCATGATCATGATTTCATACTCAAAAGTCAACAAAAATGTCCAATAAACATGACAAAGCATATCAAGCACACAGACTTAAGAGTACTTTCTAATTTTCCAAAAGTGATGCTCAGAAATGAATGCTAATTCTATCATAGATCATTCATATAAAATCAAAGCTCATAAAGGAATATGGATTTATTCAATGATCAAGACTCATCAAAAACAAAATTTTTTACTAAAAAATGCAATAAACTGCACTCAACTTTTTCACTAAGACAAAAATTGTAAACTCTCCCCCAAACTTAAAGTAGGCATTGTCCTCAATGCTAAACATCCATAAAGCAAGATAAAAAGTTAAAGGATAACGAAACTCCCCTATGGGTAGAGGCGTTCACAATGATTCTCCTTCTCTTGGCATTGATAAGAACCCCCAAACTTGAATGAATACCTGGGGAATGACAAAAATAGATGTCATTAGTGAAAAAGAAAAATCAACTTCTATACTACAATGACTAAAAATAAAATAGAACCTAAAATCTAAAAACCAATTCAGGTTGCCTCCCAACAAGAGCTTATTTATAGTCTATAACTAGACTTTCTCTTTCTTTCAAACTGGTTCTTGAAGGAAGAGTGTCTTCCCACTCTGATCATCAACACCATAGTAATGCTTCAAGCGTTGGCCATTAACACGAAAAATACGTCCATCGGTGCATTAGAGTTCCACTATTCCATAAGGAAAGACTTTGGCAATTTGAAAAAGGCCCGACCATCTTGATTTGAGCTTCCCGAGAAACAATTTCAACTAGGGGTTGTAGAGAAGAACTTGTTGGTCCACTAGGAATTCCCACCTTAAAATTTTCTTGCTATGTCATTGCTTGGTTTTCTCTTTGTAGATTTTGGCATTCTCATAAGTTTCATTGCGAAACTCCTCCATTTCATTTAATTGAAGCAGTCTTTGTGCACCCGAAGCCTTCAAGTCAAAATTCAACTTTTTCACCGCCCAAAATGCTCGATGTTAACCTAAGCGGTTCATCACTCAGCACGTCCCTCAGTATACTTGATGAAGTATATTTTGATGATCAAACAAAATCTCTTTCGGTGCTAACGAGCTTTAATCAAAAACCTATCTCAGCACCTCAGGAAAGCAAAAAGTCAAAGAATGATTCAATCAAGGAACTCAAGGTCATATCAGGCGTTCAAGATCATTTCAATCAAAGGACCTCAAAGATCATATCATGATTTCAAGATCATATCACACGAACGATTCGATCAAGCTTCAAGACTACATCTTTCGATCAACGTTCAAGACAATCAACTCTAACGCGAAGTTCACATCAAAGATCTCGTAATGACGAGTTGGATTTCCATATTATGAGAAATATGAGAAATACACAGTATTTAAGGTATATATTTCTCTAATCGATATTGCTCAAGCGTTTTTCAAAATGATGCATAAATCATTTGCATATTTGCATGTTTTGATCTTACGCTTTACGATATTTCAAACGATTTAATTTTCTATGTTTAATTTTAAATACACCGAGTTTTTATTCGCATTCATCGTATTTTTAATCGCGAGTCAAAAACTACTTTTAAAAAGTTTTTTAGGACGCTAATGATTTGGCAGCGCTCTCCTGAACTTGATAAGTCAGGACACTGATGATTCATTAGGACGTTGATAACATTCAAGGTTGAATTGAATTGATTAATCAAGACGCTTACTTACAAGTAACTGCCTCCCTTTAGTCAACCTCTGAAAGTGTCAGGACACTGACTCAGTATCAGCTTATTGAAAGATTCCTAAGTTCTTCAAAGAATTTATCTTTGAGGACGCTGATAGTTATAAGTTGGATAAAAGTATTAGGACGCTACCTGAATAGGAGCGCCCTCATCTTTGGCAACCAACTTAATAACTTTCAGGACATTGATTGTCCTTCAACGCACTTAGTTTTATTTTCAAATAATTTGAAATGACAAGACGCTTATATAGTTATAGCGCCCTTGTGTTTTATGTTTTAAAAGGTAGGACGCTTACTCCGAAAAGTAGCGCCCTTGTGCACTTAATCATTTTAAAACAAAGTAGGATGCTAACTGTGCATTAGCGCCCTCAGGTTTAAGTCACTTATATCGCAAAAAAAGTCAGGACGCTTACAAGATAGTAGCGCCCTCACTTCATTGTTCAGCAGGACGCCTATACATAATAAGCGCCCTTAAGGAACAAAATGACAAAGTTGATATTATGCGTCAGAATGCTGATTATAGAATCAGGATGCAAATTCAACAACCGTCACTATTCTAACAAGTACACTATATCAATCTACTTTTTCAGAACAAATTTTTGCACATAATCCATTTCAGATTTGTCAGAGATCCTCTCTGATACATGAATCATGTTTTTCTAAAACTTTCCTTATTCATGTAATCTAAAAAGAATAAAAATGTTATTGAAAATTGCAGTTGCCATTTTCATATAACATTCTAGCCATTGTGTGTAAACGTTCACAATGTATTTGAATTTCAAATGTCTAACGACTATTATCTACTAGGTCTATAAATGCCAACACTTTGAATCAAACAACTTGCCGATAATTTTTTTTGTGCCAAAAACTTTTTGAATGTTAGTCGATGTATAATCTTTCAAAATGTTTTTCAAATGCACTAAGTTTTCAAAGTATTCTTCACTAATACTTTCCTTAGTCAATAGATTTTCATATTGAGCTTCAATTATATTTTATCTTTGAAAATCTATTTGAACTGGTTTTTACTCAAATTCTTAGCCTGGATTTATACTTAACCTCAATCATGCTGATGAAGGAATTTGAGAAATAGTTCATGAGAGATACAGTTGTACTTGATTTCATATCTTAAGCATTGTATTGAACTATATCAGTAGTTGTGTTAACTATTGAATACTGAACCAAAAGTTTTCATGCTTATATACTATATCTATTTTGAAAATTGTATGTGTCTATGATTTACACTGGTCTCGTGATTTTCAACTTCATTGTTTCAATGGTATCATAATGTTTTCGAAGAAGCACTTAATTGATTTACATATCATTCATGCTTTTCAAAACTGCACTTGAGCAATAACGAACATTGAAAGGTAAAGGACTGTAAGTGCATGTCTCTTAGCATTACGTATTCAAATCTATACATCTCTGTCATGCTATGCACATGAGCTTAATTTTAAAGTGTTCTACTCAGTTAGAACCAACATTATTATCTTGTGTTGGAATGCTGGTGTGTTTTTGGATTGAAACAACCAGGACAAATGAATGTAGTTCACTTAATGATTTCAGAGTTGAAATCATGTTAAGGTTCATCCTCACCTGTAAGTAGGAAACCGGTTCATCCTAACCCTGTAAAAGGATAGGTTTGTCCTTAACCTGTAAAAGGATAGGTTGTCTCTGAACCTGTAAAAGAGAAACAGTTCTTCCTTATCTCGTAAAAGAAAAATAGTTCTTCCTTATTCTGTAAAAGAAAAACGGTTCTTCCTTATCTCGTAAAAGGAACATGGGTTTTTTCCTCATCCTGGCAAAAGGAAATGCGGTTTATCCTTAGCCCGCAAAAGGATCGATTTTCCTTGAACTTGTAAAAGAGCATGTATAACGGTTTGGTTCTCACCAGGTAGAGAATCAGTTAGTGGTTTGAGAAAATTCTAATCGGGAGATTAGGTAGTGGACGTAGGCTTGGCCGAACCACTATAGATTCTAGTGCGTTTTTAGTTATGCATTTTACTTTATGGTTAGTATGTGCATTTAGTTCCAATGTACCAATGTATATCACTAAGTCATTGGAAAAGTTTTAAATTGACCATCACACCCAATTCACCCCCCTCTTGGGTGCACAAACACTCAATGCTCAAGCTCAACGAAAAGATGACATGGCTTGCCAAACACCAACCAATAGGGTGACATCCCAATAAGAGTTTTGTAGGCCATACGATACACCCACAATGCATCATCCAACTTTGTAGCCCAATCCTTCCTATTGATGTTGACCGTCTTCTCAAGAATTCTCTTTACTTCTCTACTAGAAATCTCGACTTGGCCATTCGATTGAGGATGGTAAGGAAGAACAAGTTTGTGCTTGACTCCATACTTGGCAAGAAGAGAGTTGAACAACTTGTTGCAAAAGTGAGACCCTTCATCACTAATGATTGCTCTAGGGGTGATAAATCTAGTGAAAATGTTTTTTTGAAGGAACTTGAGCACTACCCTAGCATCATTAGTTGTAGTAGCAATGGCTTCTACCCACTTTGAAACATAATCCACTGACAACAAAATGTAAGTCTTGCCATAAGAAGATGGGAGTGGTCCCATGAAATCGATGCCCCACACATCAAATAACTCAACCTCCATGATAGGAGTCATGGGAAGTTCATGTCGCCTCGAGATGTTGCCAAGCCTTTGGCACCAGTCACAAGTCTTCACATATGTATAGCAATCACGAAAGAGAGTACGCCTGTAGAAACCACTTTGTAGCACTTTGAAAGTCGTTCTTGTAACACCAAAATGACCACCATATAGAGATGAATGACAATCATGAAGTATGGCTTGAATTTCTTTTTCCGAAACACATTTCCTTATGACTTGGTCATTGCACCGCTTGAATAACAATGGATCATCCCACATATAAAACTTCACATCATGTAAGAACATTTTCTTCTTTGCATGAGACAAATCTGGAGGCAACACTCCACTAGACAAGTAGCTAACATAGTCCGCGAACCATGGGAGATTAGCCTTCACACCATAGAGTTGTTCATTCGGAAAGAGTTCTTGAATTGGGCAATCATCTTCTTTTTCTTCATTTTGCAATCTCGATAAGTGATCCGCCACAACATTTTCACTTTCCTTCTTGTCCTTGATCTCAAGGTCAAACTCTTAGAGTAACAAGATCCATCTAATCAGTCTAGGTTTGGCATATTTCTTGGCAAACAAATATCGGATAGCCGCATGGTCGATGTAGACAATCACCTTCGACCCAACGATGTAGGATCAGAATTTGTCACATGCAAACACCACCTCAAGCAATTCCTTCTCCGTTGTTGTGTAATTTTCTTGGGCATCATCAAGGGAATGGCTTGCATAGTAGATTGCCCAGAACAACTTCTCTCTTCTTCGGCCAAGAACCAGGCCAATAGAATAGTCGCTTGCATCACACATGATTTCAAATGGCTCTTCCCAATTAGGCACCACCATGATAGGAGCAGAAATAAAAGCTTGCTTGAGATGCTCAAAAGCATTCACACAATCTTCATTGAACACAAAAGGTGCATTCTTCTCAAGTAGATGGCAAAGAAGCTTGGTTATCTTGGAAAAGTTCTCGATAAATCTTCTATAGAAGCCCGCATGTCCTAAGAAGTTTTGAATTCCTTTGACATTTGTTGGGTAAGTGAGCCTCTCAATGGCCACAATCTTGGCCCTATCAACATCTAATCCTTTTGAAGACATTCTTTGGCCAAGTACAATTCCCTCTTAGACCATGAAATGACATCTCTCCCAATTAAGAACCAAATTCTTGTTTTCACATCTTTGCAACACCAAAGCCAAAATTTTCAAACAGTGATTAAATGAAGAACCAAAGATAAAGAAGTCATCCATGAGTACCTCAACAATGTTCTCCACGATGTCAGCAAAGATAGCCATCATACACCTCTGAAATGTTGCTGGAACATTGCACAAACCAAAGGGCATTCTTCTAAAGGTAAATGTACCATAAGGACAAGTGAAGGTAGTATTTTCTTAGTCTTCTGGAGCTATGGCAATCTGATTGTAACCCAAGTATCCATCAAGAAAACAGTAATACCGAAACCCCGGTGAGTTTGTCTAACATCTGGTCAATGAAAGGAAGGGGAAAATGATCATTCTTTGTGGCCTTGTTCAACTATCTATAATTAATACAAACTCTCCATTCAGTTACTGTCCTTGTAGAGATCAACTCCTCATTCTCATTTTTCACCACTGTGATGCCACCCTTTTTGGGCACAATCTGAACTAGGCTCACCCATGAACTGTCAGAGATGGCATAAATGATCCCTGACTTGAGCCATTTGAAGATCTCTACTTTGACAACTTCTTTCATTGTTGGGTTCAGTCTTCTCTGATGCTCCACTGTTGGCTTTGAAGACTCTTCCATCAGAATCTTGTGCACGCATATGGTAGGGCTAATACCCTTGATATCTGCAATAGACCACCCAATGGCAACCTTGTGCTCTCTCAAGATCCTTAACAACTTATCTTCTTGCATTTCTGATAGGGATGATGAAATGATAACTGGCAAAGTGGACTTGTCCCCCAAAAATGCATATCTCAAATGATCTAGTAATGACTTCAACTCAGGTGTTGGAATACTCAACTCTTGAGAAGAAGCTACCTTTCCAATGTTCTCAATTTTTGCTTGGAAGGATTCTTCCATAGTTTCTTCCAGAGCCAATACACAATGCTTGTCATCTTCATTTTCCACCACATTTTTTGAAATAGAATGAACAAGACATCTCTCTAACGGATCCATCGGACTCATCTCCATCATAACTTCATAAATGCATCTCCCCACAATGTCAACTCTGTGACGGGAATTCTTCTCTCCTAAAAATCTCAAAGATTTGTAGATATTGAAGACAACCTCTTCATCATTGACTCTCAAAGTGAGCTCTCCCTTGTGCACATCAATTAAGGCTTGCCCCGTGGCAAGGAAAGGTCTTCCAAGAATAAGTGGAATCTCGTCATCTTCCTCCATATCAAGTAATACAAAGTCAACGGGGAAGATAAACTTGTCTTCTTTCACCAATATATCTTCGATAGTGCCTCTTGGATATGTGATAGACCGATACGCCAATTACAATGATATTGTGGTGGGCTTCACTTCACCTAAACCGAGCTTCTTGAAAATAAACAAAGGCATCAACTTAATGCTAGCACCTAGATCACATAAAACTATATCAAATGAAGAAGTACCAATAACACAAAGAATAGTAAAACTCCCTGGATCTTTAAGTTTTTGTGGTAGCTTCTTCTGCAAGATGGCACTGCACTCTTTTGTCAGCTTGACTGTCTCGAACTCTTCAAGCTTCCTTTTCTTGGACATCACATCTTTCATAAACATGGCATAGTTGGGCATCTACTCCAAAGCATCTGCAAAAAGTATGTTGATGTGAATTTTCTTTAAAATATCCAAAAATTTTGCAAACTGATCATCGAGTTTTTTCTTTGCAAATTTTTGAGGATACGGAATAGGATTCTTGAGAATACGCGAGTTGTTCGAAAAAGTAATGTGGCCCAAAACATAGTCTCTCTTCTTAGCCTTTTTCTCTTCCTCAATTACAACTTCTTTGCCCTTGTTCAGACTTTCCTCTTCAACTTCTTGTGGAGCATCTTCTTGAACTTGTGTGAATGATGAAGGAATGGGTGATGAAGAAGGAAAGATGGTGAAGGACCACCCTCAACTTCTTTACCACTTCTCAATTTGATAGCCTTGCACTGCTCTTTTAAGTTCATCTCTGTGTTGCTTGGGAATGAGCTTATTTGTTGACCATTGATTGAAAACGCAAACTGCCCAATTTCTACTTCCAAGTTCTTGATTGAAGTAGACATATTGCCCATATGCGTCTCAATGTTGTTAACCCTAGACTCAGTCTTCTCAAACTTGTTGGATGTCTCTCCAATAAACTTGGCTAAAATGTCTTCAAGTGGAGTCTTCTTCTCTGGTACTTGGGAATTAAACCTCGGTGGTTGCAACACATTTCTATTGTTAGAGTGGGACAACTTTCATGATTCTTGACCCCCAGATGATATTGATTTGGCACTTGTGCTCCACCTTGGTTTCCTCTATAGTTGTCTTAGTTCCTTCTGTAGTTGTACAATCTATTTTTCACAAATTGTACTTGTTATTCTTGACCACCAAAACCTTGAGGAACTTAACTTGTTGCTGCAATGGATGCTATGGAGAATGAAAAACTTCCAAGTAGAGCGGAGACTTTGTCAGATAAAGCCGCCATATGATGCAACATACTAGCCATTTGTGCAGACAAATAGGTCATTTGATCAACTTCATGCAACCCAGCCATTTTCTTCATTGCAGCCCTCTCACTTGAGTGTTCATAAGTGTTTGAAGTCATTTCTTCAATCAACATGAGGGCTTCATTTGTAGTTTTCCCAAATAATATTCCTCCTGCTGCAGCGTCAACTAAAGATCTTGTAGATAACGTCATGGCATTGTATAACATTTGAATCTGAAGCCACTCTTGGTACCCATGCTGAGGACATCTTCTCAATAAGTCCTTGAACCTCTCTCATGCCTCATACAGGGATTCAGACTCTAATTGTCTGAATTGACTTATCTCATTTCTCAGTTGTGAAATCCTTGCCGGTGTAAAGAATTTTTGTAAAAACTTTTGGACCATTTCTTCCCAAGTGGTGATGCTCCCAGGTAGCAAGGATTAGAGCCATGTTCTTGCCTTGTCTCTTAGTGAAAATGGAAACAACCTCAACCTTATTTGCTCTTCCGGAACACCATTTATCATCACTGTGTCACACATCTCCAAAAATGTGTTGATGTGGACCATTGGATCTTCTTGAGGTGCTCCACCAAATTGGTGTTGTTGAACCATAATGATCAAGGCAGGCTTCAACTCGAAGTTGTTGGCATTTATAGGTAGCCTTGCAATCCCACAGTAATTATTGTTCACCACTGGCTTGAAGTAGTCCCTTAGAGGCAACTAATTGTTCTCTTTAGCCATTTCTTCTTATTGCGTGCTTCTATATCTTCTTAATCTCCCAAAAGTTCTCTCAATCTCCAGATCAACAGGTATAAGTTTAATACTTCTCACTTTTCACATGAACCAATGAAATCTATCAAGAAAAAGATAAAAACAAATTCAGAAAAATAACAAACAAAAGAAAAGTACCAAAATTAAGATCAAAATCAATTTGCAATGGTATTAATAACAGTAAAATTGGCACTATCCCCGGCAACGGCGCCAAAAACTTGACCGTGAATATTTGTTCGCAAGTGCACGAATATCAAGTAATAATATAGTTCCAAGGTGAGTTGGGTTATCACCCACAGATATAGTCAATTTTACAATTAAACATGCCCAAAACTACTAAGACTTTGATTTTATCTAGGTGATCAAAATGGGATGATTTAATTTTTGGAATGTAAACTAAACAAATCAAGCAAAATCAAATGTAATTTGGAGAGAAAACAATAGGTTTCTTATGATTTCAAAACCTTGTGTTGTTGAATTAAATTCTTGATTTATAAATCATGAATCCTTAATCATCTAAATCCCTCTCCCGAGTGGTACTTTGAATATCTACCCTTAAGCTATCAACTCCCTCTCCCGAGTGTAAGTAAATAGATCAAGAATGTTTTAAGTTCTATGATTCATTTTAATAGATTTCAAAGAGATTCATAGGTCTCCCGACTCAATAGTACTACTCTAAGTTGCAATTGCTTAAATCTGATTCAATATCACCTCTCCCGAGTGTAAGATATTGAATCTAAGATCAATCAAAGAGTGATCAGCAAATTGAAGGCATTAAGCATAGATAATTGCATATAAATCCAAAAAATAGTTCAAAAACACGTAAACAATATTCAAATCATAAGATTTAACATAATTCAATCATAAACCTTGATCAAAAGTCTAGCTCATACTCCAATCCATATGTACAAGATAGAAATTGAAAGAAGAAATCATCAAAAACAAACTTTGAATGAAAGAGAAAGTGAAGAAACCCCTTTCTCAAGAGAGAAATCATCTTCTTCCTCAAGCTCTAAAACCTGCAACTCCTTCTCCAAGCTTCTTCTTTGTCCTCCTTTTCTCCTCTCCTTAATCTAACCAAATTCTAATCTATCTAATGTGCAATAGAATGAGAGATCCTCCTCTAATAAAACCCTAAAACAAGTTATATACAAAATAGGGGCGAGATGACCAAAAAGGTTAAAAAATTTGCACAAAAACACAAAATCCCATGTTTCTGGGTTTGTGGGGGTCGCGGCGCCCCTACACGCATCTGGGCGCCGCGACGCCCACTCACGGGTGTGTGCACACTTGTGCAATTGTGTGTGTTTGTGGACTTAGCCGATTTTCCATAAGTTCATAAGTTTGGACTTGTTTTCTTCATTTCTTCTCCACTTTTCACGCATGTTCTTGGCCTCATTTCAGCACCATTTGAACCTTGTTTCAACCTACTTTAAAGCTCTTTATTTACCTACAAAACAAAACAAAAACACAAGTAAATCATCTATACTAATCAAGAAGCAAAGTTCTATATGCAAGTATGTACGAACATGTAAAAAATGAACTTATGCTTATGAACAAGTCATTATTTATTCATTGAAAAATTCCTAAAAATCATGATTATTCTCCTAAATTGATCTAATGTATCAAATTAATGAAAACACCTAAAATAAATCTCTAAAACCCACTTAAACACCTAAATTTACCTAAAGTGACTAAGTGTACTAATTATGCAAAAACACCTAAAATCTGACCAAATGAACCTAAAAATCTAACAAAATAACATTCAAAACACTAACCAAAACTCCACTTATCAGCGACGTTAATCGGTTGCTTCCAATCTAGGATGGCTTCAACTTTAGAAGGATCGACTTCAATACCGTTGTGTGAGATGACATGCCTAAGGAACTTGACCTTGGTCATCCAAAATTCACACTTACTCAGCTTAGCATAGTAATCGTGTTGTCGGAGGGTACTTAGTATGATCTGGAGGTGGGTTTTGTGTTGTTCCTTGTTTGGAGAGTATATCAGAATGTCATCCACAAAAATGACAACAAATCGATCGAGGAAGGGTTTGACGATACGATTCATTAAGTCCATGAAGGCAGCTGGGGCATTCATTAGGCCGAAGGGCATGACGGTTAATTCATAGTGGTCGTAACGGGTACGAAATGTTGTCTTTGGAATATTGGACTCCTTGATTCATAGTTGATAGTAACCTGATCGGAGGTTGATCTTGGAGAAGAACCAGGCCCCTCTTAGTTGGTTGAACAGGTCTTCGATTCGGGGCAAGGGATATTGGATCTTTATGGTTACCCGATTCAACTTCCTATAGTCGATGCATAGACGTAGGGATCCATCCTTCTTCTTGACAAAGAGTACTGGAACACCCCATGATGTTTTACTCTTTCGGATAAATCCAAGTCTTTCAAGCTCCTTCAATTGTCTGTGGAGTTCCACAAGCTTGACATTTGGCATTCGATACGAGGGTATATAAAGAGGTTCGGTACCAGGTATGAGTTTGATTTCGAAATCAAACACTCTATGTGGTGGTAGTCTAGGTAGATTGTCAAGGAACATGATCAAGTACTCACGGACTACTTGGATTGCATGGGTGGTGGTTAGGCGTTGTGGCGTCTCTAGTTCGTCTTTAAGGTCAGCAATGGACAGGGTGTTCAGCTGGGCCCCAAGTAGAGAGACTGTGGAATTTTGTGTCAACTTTAGGTTCCCTTGGATTTTCAGTGCTTCTCCATTATAGGGTCAATATTATATGTTTCTTAAGACAATCAATCTAAGCGTGTAGAGGTGTTAACCAATCCATCCCCAGGATGATGTCGATGTCTTTGAAGCTCATTACAAGGAGCTCAACAGATAATGTTGTGTCGACCATTCTAAGTTCACAATTGGGGAAAAGTTTGTTATTTTGGTACCTGACCCTACTGGCATTGATACATGAATAACATTGGTTGGTGCAATTTGTAGTCCTAATTTTTTCACAGTCTTAGTTGATAGAAAAAAATGTGTAGAACCAAAATCAAATAGGACATGTACCAATGTATTAAAAAGCAGAAAGGTGCCTTCAACAACATTATTGTCAGGTGTGGCTGGTTCAACGACTGCCTAAGCTCGACCTTGCTGCCTAAGGGCATTTTGTTGTTGCCTAGGTGGTTGGGGTTAAGCCGGTATTGCTTGTGGAGCTGGTGCTACCGGGGCTCTTGGATTTTGTTGGTTGGGAGCTTGGGGAAACATCCGCTCAATGTTGCCAATTTGGCCGCATTGAAAATAGGTCTTTTCGGCCATGTTCTACGGTTGATGGGAAGCTTGGTTGTGGTTGCCACATCTGTTGAAGTTGGTGGGAGGGTTTGTGTTGGTTTCTTACTTAAGCTTCTAAAGCGAATAGGTGTTGAAGCTGAAATTGCTTTGGGTTGGGAAGGGGTGGTGTTTTGGAATGGCTAGTAGGGCTTCTTTTTCTCAGTTTGCTGCCCTGAAAATGCCACCCGCTTCCTCTTATTCTATTTCAACTCTTGCTCGAGCTTCTCCGGCTCGTAGTTCATGCCTTTGTTGGACAAGTTTCGAAAGTTGTCCAAATACTAAAAAGAAAGGGCCTGATGAATATACTGGTCAGTGAACACTGTGGAAAGCGAGAAGACAAAAAGTTCGGTGAACTTGGCAGCGTACTCTCGCACTGTCATAAACCCTTGATACAACTTCTGGAACTCTTATCTCTTTCTCATCTTCATTGCACTTGGGAAAATTTCATTAATGAAGTGGGCCTCAAAGTCTGGCCAAGTCATCCCTGGCACGTTGATCCATGGATCTCCCTTGATTGTCTTTCACCAACTGTTTGTGCCTCTAATGAGTTGGTAAGTGGCCAAAGGGATGTTTCTTCCCTTAGGCATGCGCATAACTTCCAACGCCTTTCTGGACTCAACCAGCCACTTTTACGTCTCGTCGACATCAGGTTTTCTATCATAGGTTAACGGCTGCAAATGTTTGTACTTCGTTATCATAGGTCAATGTCCGGGTTGGAGTCTACTCGTGGGTGGTTGGGTAGGTGTGGCTTGCTGACCAGAAGTAGACTGCATATACTGTAGGAAACCTTGGAAGAGTTGCTCCATGTCGGGAGGTGTTACCGCTTTGGTGGGGGGAGTAACCGGAGGAGGTAGCCGTTTGTCATGTCTGGGCTTGTGCTGCAATGATCAGCGTAGCGAGAGGTCTAGATTGATCGATCTCCACGGTGTTTGTTCCTTTGAAGCATGCGAGGGACTTGGGTCACGTTGTCGCCTCGTCTATACAAGCATTTTCTGCAAGTCCATTTGCGGTTAGTGTAAAATCATGCGACAAGTGCATGATAATGTAATCGTGATGCATATGCCAATGCCTAGTTCTTGTGTATTTGTTCATAGGTGTTAACCCTATTAACCTATATGGTTCATCCTTAGCACATCCTTAAAGTATACTTGATGAAGTATATTTTGATGATCACAAACAAAGTATTTTTCGGTGCTAACGAACGTTTTTCAAGAACTTATCTCTACACCAAAGGAAAAATAAAAAACCAAAGAACGACTCGATCAAGGAACTCAAAGCTTACATTCAAAGGTCAAGCTCGTTTCAACGAATATACTTCAACGATCACATTCCGATTTCAAGATCGCTTCACTTGAACGTTTCGATCAAGCTTCAAGACTACATCTCTCGATCCATGTTCAAGTCATTCAACTCCGAATTGCTCTCATTGAAGATCTCATAATGAAGAGTTGGATTTAACGGTTATGAGAAGAAATACACAAAGGATTTAAGGTATATCTTTCTCTAATTGTTATTGCTCAAAATGTTTTTCAAAACCATCCATATATCATTTTCATATGTTTTCTAAATCTGCATGTTTTGATTTCATGTTTTTAACTATATTTCAAATGATTTAATACTTTTATTTAATTTGAAATATAGTGAGTTTTTATTCGCATTTATTGAATATTTTATCTCGAGTAAAAATTGTTTTCAAAGAATCTTTCAGGACGCTAATGAAATAGAAGCGCTCTCCTAAACATGTTAAGTCAGGACGCTGATAGGTCATTAGGATGTTGATGACATTCAAGGTTGAATTGAACTAAATAATCAGGATGCTCACTTGTATAGTGGCGATCTTATATATTAGTCAACCTTTGAAGTTGTCAGGAAGCTAACTCAGCGTCAGCTCACTGAAAGATCTCTTTAAGTTCTTCAAAGAATGTTTCTTTAAGGACGTTGATGATTATAAGTTGATTAAACTATCAGGACGCCTTCTGGATAGGAGTGCCCTCAATTTTGGAAATCAACTTAATAACTTTTAGGACGTTAATTGTCCTTCAGCGTGTTTTTTTTAATGTCTTAATTTGCAGGACGCTTACATAGTAGTAGCGCCCTCATGTTTTGTTGTTTTAAAGGCAGGATGTTTACTTAGATAGTAGCGCCCTCATGCACTTAATAGTTTTAAAACATAGCAGAATGCTAACTGTGCATTAGTGTCTTCAAGGTTTAAGTCTTATAAAGTCATAAGGAAGTCACGACGTTTACAAGTTAGTAGCGCCCTCACTTAAGTGTTCAGTAGAACGCTTATACGTAGTAAGCGCCCTCAAGGAACAAAACGACAAAGTTTATTTTATGCGTTAGGACACTGATTACGGAATCAGGACGCTAGTACAATTACCGTCATTGTTCGAACGAGTACATTACGTCAGTTTACTTTTTCAGAACAAACATTTGCACAGAGTCCTTTTTAGACCTATCAAAGATCGTCTCTAATACATGAAAGAAGTTCTTCCAAAGCTTTCCTCTTTCATGAAATCTGAAAAGAACCAGAATGTTGGTAAAAATCGCAATTGCTATTTTCATACAACATTCTAGCCGTTGTGTGGAAACGTTTACATTATTTGAACTTCAAATGTCTAACAGCTATGTCCCACTAAGTCTATAAATATCAACACTTAGGACCAAACAACTTGCCAATCACTTTGTGTTGTGCCAATACTTTTTGAAAGTTAGTCTGAGTCAAAATGAATTTCATTTTTCTAATCTTTCAAAGTATTTTTCACTGATACCTATACGATTTTCATATTGAGTTGCAAATATATTTCTATCTTTGAAAATCTGTTTTTATATTGGTATCAACTCAAATTCTCAGCACTAATTCACATTTGGTATCATTCTTGCTAATGATAGAATTTGAGAAATAGTTCAAGATATACAGTCGTACATGATTTCCTATCTTAAGTACTGTATTGAACTATATCAGTGGTTGCGTTAAACTATTGATTGTTGAACCAAAAGTTTTCGTACATATATTCTATATCTATTTTGAAAATTGTCTGTCTTTGATTTACACTAGTCCTCTATTTTTAACGTCAATATTGGTTTGGTATATTTTATCTTTCGATAAAGCACTGATTTTCATATCATAACACTCATACTTTTTGAAACTGCACTTGAGCAATACCGAACATTAAAAGGTAAAGGACAGAAGGTGTATTTCAAATTAGTATTATCCATTTCAATATCTTTGTAATGCTATGTACAGTGCTTAATGTAAAGTGTTCTACTGCGTTAGAACCACCCAACATCTTAGTGTTGTAATGCTGGTGTGTTTCTAGATTGAAACATCCAGGACAAGTGAAGGTAGTTCACTTGATGATTTCAAGATTGAAATCATATAGGTTTTCTCTTAGCTTGTAAAAGAGAAATCGGTTCATCCTCATCCAGTAAAAGGGTAGGTGTGTCCTTAACCTTAAAAAGGATGGGATATCTCTTAACCTATAAAAGAGAAACGGTTCTTCTTTAGCCAGCAAAAGGAACATGAGTTTCTCCTAATCCCGGAAAAAGGAAAATTGGTTCTTCCTTAGCTAGTAAAAGGAACATGGATTTTTTCCTAATCCCGAAAAAAGGAAAATGGTTCATCCTTAGCCCATGAAAGGATAGGTTTGTCTTTAACCTGTAAAAGGACAGTTGTAACGGTTTGGTTCTCACCCGTAAGAGAATCAGTTAGTAGATTGAATAAATTCTAATCGAGAGATTAGGTAGTGGACGTAGGCTTGGCTGAACCACTATAAATCTGTATGTCAAACTTTTACATTTTAGTTTGGGTTCTAATTTGCATCATGTTCCAATTAACTTATGTAAATCACCTAAGTTATTGGATAACCTTTTTTAAAATTGACCATTGCATCCAATTCACCCCCCCTCTTGGGTAGACCAACAAACCCTATAGTTTTCTAGTTTTTTGTAATTGCAGGGAGGAGTCTGGATACGCTATGAACTCATACTTTTAGGTGATTGTAAAACAAAACATTAAACCAAAAATGGCTATGTTTTATGGAGTTAAGATTTTAAAAACTTTTGCTTTAAAAGTCTTTCAAATTTGTTTGGCTATTTCAACAATACCAAATGTTTTCAATACCACTACGAGTTATAGATTTCTAGTACTTATCCTCATGTTGTCTCCTATTCTACATGTCCCAATGTCTACAACAAATCCTATGCTCACTTCTCCCCATTAGTCCACGATTCATTTTATCCTCCAAGTTCACGGGTCCCAATTTCCTGTGAACTTGGTGATAAGGGACGTGGTTTCGTCAAGGGGATTAGTGACCGGTCCTTTTTGCTATTTGAATTGACTACCAGTTTACAACTATCATCCTTTGGGCTCCCATGTCCCATTTCATGAGGGTCCTAACGATGCTAGACGTAAATCTGGTTTCTGTGTCAAATTGCTACAAACATGTCATAAGCTAAGTTAATTCCAGTGGTTTTTCCAATATCTGGTGAGGTCGATGTGTCCCATACGACTTCAAACTCATTGATAGTAGGGAAACACAATGGTTTAGGTTCACCTATCAATCATGGTCTCAATAATCAAACAAACAATCACGCATCATGCCTAAATTTCTAGTGAAAAACTGGCATCACCTTTTTTTTTCCTAACACTTCGTACAAGGTACATTTGTAAAGCTTAGAAAAGAAAAATAAAAAGCAAATTCGACGAGAGATAGTACTCTAAAAAGGGTGATGTAAATGAGGTACTAACGTGTTGTTGAATTCGTTCTCAGACTAGTTGAAAATTCGACCCACCATGCCTTCGACCTCCGGTCCCAGTCTTGCAGTAACTGGACCAATTGGGGTCGAGTTGACTAGCGGTGGTGGGGGCTAGTAGGTTTGCGAAAAAAATCTCGAGTTCTCCATAGAGACGGAGAATGGCATGGGTTGGGAAGTCTGAGATGATTGGCCTAGATTTCCCATACGAAAGGCTTAAGAAACGAGTGTTGGGTAAGCCATGCCTTGACCGAAATAGAAGTTCTGGAGGGCTTGAATCTTGGCGCCCTAATCTTCAAGCGTCTTTTCCATGAACGAGATCGTGTCGTTGTTGGACTTGAGCAAACCTAGAATGGTTTGCTGGAACGTCTCTGTTTCAGTCGCGTTCGGTGTAGAGGATGGAGGGAGAGCAGGTAGATGAGAGAAACGTACTGGTGTTGGGCTCCACCTGGATCGCCATACGTCGAGGACAAGTTTCTCCATCGATCGAGCTATTTCCTCCATGCTCGCTTGGTACCTTGTGAGGTCTTCGTCAGTGAGGTTGTCGTGTGGAACCTCCTGATCTTTATCCGCATTTTGATTTTTGGTACCCTCTCCCAGGTCGTCTGGGTTCGAGTAATTTGAGTCGTCACCACTAGAGCTCAACTCTACTCTGATTATGGGGCCTTTGCTACCCCTAAGGCCAGAATTTTTAAGGGTACTATCCGTTATTAGCCCAAAAAGTGGGTCGATTTCCTTGTTCAAATTAAATCTTACACGAGAACGTTTCAAGATTTTCATGATCAAGGCACCGTAGGGGAGCAAAGTATCCTCAGAGTTGCTAGACCTAACTCTAGCCATATGTCTAAGTATAATGAAGGGAAGGTTTGGGGGTATTCCCTTCACTATACAGTATAAAATGAAACATTGGGTTTGGACAAAGTTGACCCTCTTGTCGTTTGAGGCAAAATTTCGTGCATAACAGTTTGTATGAGGCCTTGGTGTTTGGCCTTGTCATACCTAGACGCTCCTGGAAACGCAGTATTCTCTTAGTCTTTGGTTCAATAAGTTGGGTCTCGACATCAGTATAAACGTCATAACAGGGTCCCAACATTAGTATCTTTACAATATTACACAAATCAGTCGGGTTAGCACGATCTGTACACCATGCATCGTTGTCGTGACTTGGAGGGTATTATTTAATGAACTTAAATTTTGTACCTGTAAACCCTTATAAAAACTTTTAATCAGAGTCGTATATACATACCCCTCTACGCTAATAACGTTTATCCACCTGATTGCCTTTAGCTTTTCATCAATGTGTGGATAATACTCAGGTGGAAATAGTACTTCACGCGTCGTCTCTACTGGCCATGTGTCCAATAGTGGAGCTTCGTCCTCTTCGACGACTTTCTTTCCTCTTGTAGATCTACAACTCATACTTGATTAGGGTTTGAAAACTTGATGTTTCTATAGAAAATAGTAAAAGTATTGTAGAAAAACTCAAAAAACTTCAATAGACAATGTAATAGTAGCAAGAGAAAGAGAAGAGGGGGGTGGGATGGACAGAAATGAAGAAACCCCCCGCCCTCCCTTTTATAGCCAAAACATAACCCAAGTGCCTGGGCACGTGCCATTTTCAATTTTTCTTTTTAAGAAAAAGACTATTTTCTTTTCTTTCTTTTTTTAAATCTAAACACTTATTAATGTTTTGGCTCCAACTTTCAAAATTTGAAACATCCAATATGATCCAAAAATTTGATTTTCAAAATTTGAAATATTGATATTTATTTTAAAAAATTTGGCTCCAACATGATCCAAAAATTTGATTTTTTAAAAATTTGAAATATAGATATGTATATCAAAAAAAAAATTGGCTCCAACTTTTAAAATTTTGATTTTCAAAATTTGAAACATGTTTATATATTTTAATAAAAAATTGTGTCGTAACTCACTTCGTATAAATGACGTCACGACCGACACAGAATACCATATACATCATATAACAACGTATATAATCCTCTGTCAGCCTAATACCAAAATCACATCCAAAGTTTTCTCAAAATCTCGAAAGGGTCTCCTTTGTTTATTGGTCATATCACAACCTGATTTTCTCAAAGTCAAACACAATCACAATATATATATGATCATTCACATTTAATTCATCATCAAAACCTCACATTTCCATATATACACATCCATGTGACCAATCAAAACTCATTCTCACATCTCATCTATGTGATACTTATACTTAGATAGTTTTATATACATATCCATAACACAAAATAATAATTAAAGATTATAATGTTCTCAAACATTACATACATTGTAAAAGAAGAAAGATTTTCTATCCTTCATGTACCTTTTTCCCTTACCTTTAGAATTTGACCCTAAAATGTTTGAGGATTGGGTGAGCACCACAGCTCAGTGAATATTCCTAACTATTCCTAACCTGAAATTTAAGACATTCAAATCTCATTCAAAAACACGTATGAAACATTTCACAATACATACATTTGCATAATATAATTCCAAACATGCAGGATTACAATACAATCATACAATCTCCCTCCTGTTAGTATAGAGCGGATATTCACTCCTTATTATGCATTTATGAGGAGTCTACATAATTGACCACTTATTACCCAATTTTCTACTATGAATCATTTCAAATTAGGACTTAATCCCAATTCCATTCAAAAACTATCACTCAGACAATGAGATTATTCAATCCTCGTGCGGGACTATCTTCTGGAAATGATCTCATGTTTTAACTTGCTCTAGAAGGTCCAAAACATACTCCAAAGTCAAACAATTTCATGAATTTAAACCAATCCAATACATATACATATTCATGATTTGAAACACAATTTATATCATACAATGCCATATACAAGGAGCCAAAGTCAAAATATACTCATAGACAATGCACATCCTGTTGTTCAATATACTAGCTGCTCACTCTCAATGTGCCCAAATCACCAAATCAACCCATAATTTTTGATGTAAACCACGTACAATTAATAACCAATCAATTTCCACACATTTCCAGTTCAAACACACTCAAAAATACTAATAACCATCTCCCAAAACCCTTAGTTTTTTCCAATCGTAGTGTTGGAGATTTAACCATAAGAACCCATAATTTTTACACCAATTCGAAGACAATAACATCCACTCTAATCGTAAATCACTTACCAATCAATAACCCGCAAAATTTCATGCATTGCAGCTCAATAGTCGTTTCCCAAATCCACTAAACAAACCATTGAAACTCTATCAAAATAACATATGTTACACAACTTTTCTCAACGACCAAATCTACACAATTTTTATCGAAATCGGAGCAAAACTCACCTTGGAATCGCAATCCCTAGCTCTGGTTTCCTTTTCCCTTTTGTTTCCCTCTTTTTTGTCGCTGAAACGAGTGAGTTTGTGTTTTTTAAAGTCAACTAACCGTCTCACCGACCATTTTAAAAAAACGCTGTCAGGCTTCAAGGAACGCTTTCCTCCATGCAGGAGCACGTTCTTGCTCTGCCCAGGAAAATGTTTCTTCTCTGTTTTCCATTTAGCAGAGCGTTCATCCTTGAAGCAGTGCGTTCCTTAAGAAAACTGAAAAATCATGCTCTCTAGAATTTACCACAGGAGCGCGTTCCTCGTGGTCTAGTTTGAAATTTCTGTAAGTATGGAACATTCTATGACACAAGTAACATCCTAGTGTATCAATGATCCTACCATACTTGTATTTTCACTATTTTAAGGCCAATATGCATACATATACGCGTATTATGTCGTACAATACGTATAAATCAACATTTATGTTTCATCAATGTACGAGGTATTACAATTCTTCCCAACTTAAGGAATTTCGTCCTCGAAATTTAAAATTATAGAACATACCTTAAGTATCGGCAAATAAGCTTGGAAACTGTTCCTGCATCTGATCTTCATGTTCCCATGTTTGCTCTTCATTATCATGGAATTTCCACCTGACTTTGACCAGAAGAATTTGCTTATTCCTTAGTTTCTGAGTTCTTCTCGCCATAATCTGTATTGGCTCTTCAGGAAATCTAGTGTCCTCCCCAACTTGTAACTGACTCAAGTCTAAAATCTGAGTCAAGTCTGGATACCAAGTCGGTTTGTATGGTGTTTCCTTAGCATCGAAACATGAAATACATTGTGGACACCAGCCAACTGCGGTGGTAAAGTGAGTCTATAAGCTAATGGACCTATCCTCTCAAGGATCTTAAATGCGTCAACAAATCGCAGAGCAAGTTTTCTTTTGACCCCAAACCTTATCTGGCCTTTCATGGGAGAAACCTTCAACAGTACCAATTTCCCTTTGCAATCTCTAAAGGCCTATGCTAGTTATCATAATAGCTTTTCTGACGATTTTGGGCAGTTTTCAAATTTTGTCTAATTTGTTTAATCTTCTCTGTGTGATCTGTAATGGCAGCTGGCCCCAATAATTGTGACTCTCCAACCTCATTCTAGCAAGCCGGAGGTCTGCAAGGTCGACCATACAAGGCCTCAAAGGGTGCTATACCGAAACTAGCCTGATAGCTATTATTGTACAAAAATTCACGCAGAGGAAGGTATTCACTCCAGCTCCCACCAAACTCTAGAATACAAGATCTGAGCATATCCTCAAGCATTTGTAGCACTCTCTCAGACTGACCATCAGTCTGTGGGTGAAATGTTGTAGTGAGACGGAGATGGGTCCCAAATTGAGTCTGCACTGAATGCCAAAACCTCGATGAAAATCTCGAATCTCTATCCAACACAATAGATACTAGAACCCCATGCAATCTCACAATTTCTCGTATATATAATCTACTCAGTCTGTCCACAGAGACTTTGGTGTTCGTCAGAAGGAAATGAGAAAATTTTGTCAGTCTATCAACTATCACCCAAATGGCGTCATATCTACCCTGAGATCTGGGTAATCCCATATTAAAATCCATAGTGATGTGCTCCCATTTCCATTATGGAATGGATAATGGTTGCATCTGTCCTCCAGGCCTCGATGTTCAACTTTAACTTGTTGACACATCCCACATTTCTGAACATACTCAGTTATATCCTTTTTCATCCCATGCCAACAAATTGTTCTTTTCATATCATGATACATTTTGGTTGACCCTGGGTGGATAATATACTGAGATATGTGTGCTGTCTGGAGTAACTCTCTTCTCAAAGATCCACAGGAATCCATAATCTCCCCTGAAAACGCAAAACACCATCCGGACCTCTATGCCAATCAACTCTGTCTGCTCTATCAGCCCAAGAGTTATACATGTCAAAGTTAGGATCATACTGTTATAGATCTTTGACTTTTTGAATATGAGTGTCGGTAAGCTGCACATGCATCTGGGCACAGATATCAACATGTGGGGCCATAGAGAGTACACTCATCATAGTAACTCTCTCTAATAAACGCCACTCGTGGACCATCTGACAGGACACCACATTAGTTTTTGTCTGCCTTCTGCTCGGTGCATCGGCAACTACATTGGCTTTCCCAGGATGATACTCCTGTGTGAAGTCATAATCCTTCAGGAATTCAAGCCATCTTCTTTATCTCATATTTAGTTATTTCTTATCAAATAAATACTTCAAACTCTTATGGCATACAGTGAACTTTTCACCATACAGGTAATGCCTCCACATTTTCAAAGAAAAGACAACTACAGCCAACTCTAAGTCATGCACAGGGTAATTCTTCTCATGCACCTTTAACTGTCTGGATTCATAAGCTACAACTCTACTCTCCTGCATCAATACACAACCAAGACCTAAATGCAACGCATCTATATAAATCACCAACTCTCTACCAAGCTCTGGAAGTATTAATACTAGTACAATAGTCAAATTTCTTTTCAGTTTTGTGAAAGCTTCCTCACATGATACTATCCACACAAATGACATGCTCTTCTGAGTCAGTCTGGTAAGTGGTGTTACCAGTTTAGAAAAACCTTCCACAATTTTTTTATAATAACCAGCTAATCCCAGAAAACTATGTATCTCTGTCACTGTGGTTGGTCTTGGCCAATTAATAATGGCCTCAACCTTAGTAGAATCAACAGATATTCCCTCTGCACTGACCACGTGACTAAGAAATTTAACTTCATTTATCCGAAACTCACATTTACTGAGCTTGGCATACAACCTATGCTCTCTCAGTGTCTGTAGAGTAATATGGAGGTGTTTCTCATGTTCCTCCTGAGTCTTAGAGTAAATGAGAATATCATCAATGAACACAATGATGAATTGATCAAGATATGGTTTAAATACCATTTGCTTCAAGTCCATGAACATGGCAGGTACATTGGTCAAACCGAGGGGCATTACTAGAAATTCATAATGTCCATATCTCATTCTGAAGGCTGTCTTCGGTACATCCTCTTCTCGAATTCTCAACTGTTGGTATCCAGATCGCAAATCAATCTTTGAAAAGAATTTGGCCCCATTCAGTTGATCAAACAAATCATCGATCCGTAGGAGAGGATACTTATTTTCACTATCACCTTGTTTAACTGACAGTAGTCTACACACAACATAGATTTTTGTCTTTCTTCTTCACAAATAGTATAGGTGCACCCCAAGGTGACACGCTGAGGGTAATAAACCATTTTTCCATCAACTCATCAAGTTGTACTTTGAGTTTTTGTGACTCTTTAGGTATCATTCTGTATGGAGGAATGGAGATAGGTTTTATACTGGGCATCAGTTCTATAATAAAGCTTATCTCCTGTTTAGGTGGCAATCCCAGTAAATCATGAAGGAACACATCTGGGTAATCACACACCACAGGAATCTCAGACAACTGTATACCCTGTTCCTTATCTCCCTGAGGCTATAAACTAGCCAATATTTTCATGTCCTCATTAGTCACAATCCTACCTCTAGTAGGAGATTTAGAGGTAACCATACTTCTATATGTGAATAGTTGCTGACCAGGTATTTGGAATATCACCTTCTTGGAAAAATGGTCCACTAAGACACGATAAGCAGCTAGCCAATCCATACCCAGGATGACATCAAATTCTAAAAATTCTAACACTCTAATAAGGTCAACTATCATTTCATGTCCCTCATATCTGACAACACAATTCTGACAAACCATGTTTGGATAGATTCTTTCTCCTGCTGTTGTACTCAAAATCAACGGTGTATCAACTTTAACAGGAGTCAAGTGTAATCTATCTACCATATGACCAACAATAAATGATGAAGTAGATCTAGCATCAATCAATATATACATCATAATATCACAGATATTGATAATACCTTCAATCAGGGTTTTGCTGGCATTCGGATTTGGTTCAGTCAAAACCCTCCCCTGTTCTAGTGTGCCAGAAGGTGTAGTAGTAGCTAGAATAGCTGGGGTCTTTGGTATCGGCTGGAAAGGACACTGAATGACCTTGTGGCCCTTAATGCCACATCTGTAACATATCGGCGATGGACGTGGAGTGGAAGATGCAATCTGGGACTCTGTCCCTGAAACTGGAACCAAACTCTGTCCTAATCTTTTCTGCTGAGGCCATGGCAGTTTCACGGAAGAACTCTGACTCTGAGGTCTCCCTACTGCCAGTACGCCTCTACCTGTGGGTGGTGGTGGTAACACTGCCAATGGTGGTGATAGTGCCAAAGGAGTCACAAATGGCTCGCCTCCACTGGCTGCTTCAGTTGTCTTAGTTTTCTTGGCATCTGTCAATTGCTTCCTACCCCATCTGTTTTTCCTTTTTCCCATGTTTGGCAAATATAATTCTGAGACTGTTGATTGTGTAGGCTGTACCGACGGTGCTGTCTGAACAACGGGCCTAGCTACGGCTGCCTCTGCAATCTCGAAATCTAAGGTTTATCGTACTACCTAATCATATGTCTATACACCAAACACTGCCAGATAGGATCTCTAAATCCATCTCTTAGCTGTCTCATTCTCAGCTCATTTGTCTGTACCAACTCTGGTGCAAATACTGACAACCGATTAAATTCATACTCGTACTGTCTCACAGTCATATTCCCCTGTTTCAATGCCATAAATTCTACTATTCTTCTATTATGCTCAGCCTTTGGGGCATAGGCTGCACGAAACACTGCTTAAAATTTTCCCAGGTGTCAACAACCCCCTGGATTCTCTCTGCAGTCTACCACCATCTGTGGCTTCATCAGAAAACTTAAATCTTGCCAGTCTCACTTTATCACTGTCTGAGACTTGCATATCATCAAAAATTATCTCCATTTTCAGAAGCCAATTCTCAGCTACTTCAAATATCAAACTATCAGGGACAGAGGGTGGATCTCGCCTCTTAAAAGCTTTCATCACCTCTTCGTATCTTTCTTTTTCTTTATTCTTCTCAACTTTCAGATCAACTATCTGGACTTCAGCTACATGCTCAGCTGCAGGTGCATCAACACTTTTGGCTCCAGCATCAGGGGTTACTGATATTGCAGGCCTCTGCTTGTCTTCCTGCATCTTTGCCATCATCTCAATGATCTGAGCGTTCTGTTGTTGTTGGGCAGCTAATGCTTCTTCTAGTTTTCTAATCCTTTCACGATTGGTATTAGAGAATTACAGATGCAAAAGAACATAAATCAGATGATCATGATATTTATTCATAATCTAGCTACCAATAACATATACCCATACATACAAACATAGTGTAATAAGACTTTTATCTTTCAAGGCTTTTAATCCTAACCTTACGCTCTGATACCAACATTGTCACAACCCACTCCATTCAGGAACGCGTTCTTGCTCTGGCTAGAAAAAATTTTCTTCTCTGTTTTCCATTCAGGAGCGCGTTTCTTAAGAAAATTGAAAAATCATGCTCTCTGGAATTTACCATAGGAGTGCGTTCCTTGCGGTCCAGTTTGAAATTTCTCTAAATTGAACATTCTATGACACAACTAACATCCTAGTGTATCAATGATCCTACCATACTGGTATTTTCACTATTTTAAGGTCAATACGCATATGTATACGCGTATAAATGCATCGTACAATACATATAAGTCAACATTTATGTTTGACCAATGTACGGGGTGTTACAATTTGGCTCCAACATGATCCAAAATTTTATTTTCAAAATTTGAAATATATATATATATATATATATATATATATATATCAAAAAAAAGTTTTTGGCTCCCACATGGTCAAAATTCTGATTTTCAAAATTTGAACATATATATGTCTCCATACATATTTTAAAGTTTCTATGATAAAATATGCCAACTTCGATCGCAAGACTGTTTTCATTGTGATACCATAATTATTGTCACACCCCGTTGAATCCGGAATTGTCTAACACTTCGACAAATATATCCACTTTCTGCCAAACAAGGTATGACAATAAGGGGATTTGCAATAGAAATGTGGGCCCATTTCATGACATGTAATATATCAAAAATTAGACAACTTCATTAATAAATAAAAGGTGTTCAAATATATAATAAGGTTCTACTGGCGGTAGTCTCTAAGAGACAAATTAAAGTGGAAAAACCCCCAAAAAAGAAAATGACTAATTCCATCAAAATAAGGTAGCTACATTACATCCCCTTGATAAACAAAAAGATAAGTCTCGATGTGAGTCGAGACAGGTAACCGCCCCCTGTACAGATTAGCCCTAACCCAACTTAATTCCCTGAAAGATGAAGCATTAGGGTGAGCTCACAGCTTAGTGGATCAAGCAAAGTAAACGCACGTTTACAGAAGATAAATACAGCAGTACATAAAATAAAACATTTCAATCACGTCAAGCAATACAATCATGAAATGCAACAGCATCCTCCGTACCAACGTACATGTGCTTTGTGAATCAAATAGCAACTACAGAGTGCACCGCGGGCTGTATGCTTAGTATCATCATGTGATGGTTCCCCTTTAAAATCACGGGACTGAGCGCAATGCAGCTCCAGGTCCTGCAAGTAAAGGTGCTCAACTGCATCATGAGGGCTCCCATGGTTTGTCTCAAAGACAAGGGACCACCCTCATCAAATGTATGCCATATGCATGAAGTAATGTAGCATGGTATCATGTATATAACAATGCAATGCCATGCTTATCATAAAGTAAAAGAATACGCAAACCTATGTCTTCATTCCTACCTTAAGATGCAAGTTTCACACAAACTTTCAGAGGCAAAGTCTCAGCATAAAGTCAACAAAGTCTTAGTGATTTCCAAAGAGGAAAGGTTTTCAAAAGTGATAGTTTGGTGCAAATGGACCCCCCTATTTATAGAAAAACATGGAGTAGAAGGACCTGGGCATGTGCCTGGGCACATGCTTGGCTTGTTTTTTGGGTTTTCAGGTGTCGATGCACAGGTTTCAGTGCAAGGTTCTGACGGGGTTGTCGTTTCGGGACAGTGTTTGGGGTTTACATGTGCACGTATTGCAAGTTATTTGGTTTAGAAAGGTTCATTTTTCAGGGGTGTTACAAAATGTATGGGGTATTACATGATACCCATACACACAAACATGATATCATAAAGCTTTTATCTTCTTAAGGATTTTAAGCCTAATGCTCTGATACCAATCTTGTCGCGACCCCTCCGTAGGGTGACATCACAAGTGACACAGAATACCACATAAGTCATACACAAACGTATATGATACACTGTCAATTATCCTATACATCAAAATATACAATTTCCAAAACATTTGAACATAACCTTTCCATAAAATGAACATCTCATAAATACACCTGATTAACATCATTCCCATTCATGGTACATCATTCATCCACATACAAAATTTCTCACATCTAAGTTCCTAAATAAGAACCACACCACTTATCATTTTCCGTTCACATTTATATCACATTATAAACCAACATCTCATATTCAAAGTTCTTCCTATAACAAGTTTTTAAACATAAACCATACGCCTATTATCACTCCACTTATCAAAGTGATAATATATAAATATAAGATTATAATTATACAAATCCAAAATAAATAAATTTATCCAAAACCTTCAAAGCATACATACATCAAAGAAAATTGAGGAGCTCACTACTCTTCTGTCGTCTGGCCTTTCTTTTTGTCTTTACTTGAAATGATTGAGGAAATTGGGTGAGCTACAACAAGCTTGGTAAATATTTCCTGTGCATGACAATTATATGCATTTAAATAAATATGCAATTCAAAGCATGTAAAAAGCTCATCGAATCACATATGCAACATTCAAATATCATATACATGCTCACATCATAGTTTGAGCTCCCATGCATTCATTTTCTAAAATATGCAAGATTTTCATTTCATCGAAATCCATAGCCATCTCCCTCCTTCTAAGTAAAAGAGTGGGTCTAACCCTTTGTATGCCCTCTACAAGGTAGTCACAGCCTCTCATTACTCAATTTCAATATCATTTCAAGGATTTATAATCCTAGTTAGGACAACCCACTACACAATGAGGTTGCATATAACTCTCACCTAGGACTAATTCCCAACGGAATGAACTCATGTTATTTACTTGCCCTTACAAATCTAACCTGCACCATTTTCCAAAATATTTCATGAAGTATAATGTAATACTAGAAACAATTTAATTCATGAAACATGATTTCATTCAAATCACTTCATATATACAATGCCATACAAGAAACCATGACAAGGAAAATACTCACAATGTATACCCAGTTCACCTACTATTTACACCAATTCTACTATCCAAATTCAACACTCAATACAATCCTATCAGATAATAATTTCATATAACCATAATCAATCATCCCATAATCATATTCATCTAATGAATCATTTCTAGCCTCCTAAATTATTTATGTAATTTCCATTACGATCTCAAATACATGTGAGGGCTTCCCAATAAATTTATACAACCCTCCAAAATATTGCTAAGGCCAAGAATAGTAGAAATAGGCTTTTCAGCCACATTTCCACTATTTTCCACTTGTCCCATATTTACTAGATTCATTCAGTCACAAACTAAAAATACCAATTGATATCCAAAAATCGCAATTTTGAAATTAATACGTCTGAAATTCAGTCACTACGGTTCTATGGTCTTAAACCAGAGTTTCACCGAAGTTTGACATGGTTTCAAAGGCTTCCAATGTTAAATTTGGCTTTTGGCGACTGTATCGGGGCAATTATTACATTAAAACACATAAAAACCACATATTCGGGGTCCACACTATTGTAGGAATGATAACTTATCAGTTCCACATGTTTTCAATCAAAGTGGGTCAAAACCCATCTTTGGAAATATGGTAAAACACCTTCTATAGAAAAAAAAATTATACGGGTAAGATAGCTAGACGTAGCTTAAATAGCAATTTTGCAATGAAATGAGGTGAAAACGGCTTACCGGAACCTCAAATTGGTCGCGAAATAGCTTTCCTCTCTTCCCAGTCGTCTTCCCTGACTTCTCTAGTTCATTTTTGGTCGAAAATGGCAAAAAAAATGAATAAAATCATTAAAAAAATCACACCACTGCCTCAAACAAATGGGGTGGGCTTCACCACTCAAATCTAGTCAATTGTTTCTGAGCTCCACCTATCCTCTGCTAATTTCATGACCAAATGAATGCGGGACATACATGTATTATATATCAAAATTATGTAAAGGAAGACTTTGCACTCATTTGTGACATGAATAGTCGTTTTAAATATGCCAATTTTGAGTTAACTCACCTGTCAGCCCTTTATACGTGTAAAAGTATGCTATAACTACCCATACACGTACATACATACACGCTCACTTAGTATATGTGCATGTCAACATATACTCATGACCTATACCTATGAAATATGCATAGAATATTCCTCAACATACGTATAAGTCAAACCAATACATTGACTAAAAATACGGGGTGTTACAGTTTGGGATCAAAGGGAAGCTATCTCCATGGTATATCGGCCCATTTGAGATCATCAAACGAATTGGAGACTTAGCCTACCAACTATCCGTTCCCCCATCCATGTCCAAGGTTCATGACATCTTCCATGTATCCATGCTACATAAGTACCACCCCGACTCTTCGGATGTTGTTCATCTAGTTGAAGTCCGTATCGGGGAAAGAAACAAGTATTAGGAGAGACCAGTACAAATTCTAGATAGTAAGACTCAGGAATTAAGGTGTCGTAGCATTCCATTAATAAAGGTACTTTAGGATCACCACAGAATATAGGAAGCAACTTGGGAACTAGAAGAAACAACCAAACAAAAATACCCTAATTTGTTTCCTAGCAGTAATTGCCTATGTGATGTATTGTATTATTCACTTATCAATGAAATCACCTTCCTTCCTCTATAATTTACTAATATCTCGTTCCATTCAAATAATCATGCAGATGTCTGATAACAGCACAGGTAGAACACCATCTACACAATGGCCCGCTTGGCCAAGTTGGGGAGATCCTCAAATCCAAGAACCCTTTCCTCCTTACTTCTTTAAATCACCCTCATCCTTGCTACTAAAGACCCCGTCTCCCGAACGCGTTTGGATGTTTCGAAACCAAACGAATGAGGCAACCACTCGTCCAACATCTAGTCCAAATAATCCTAGTTTCTCAACATGGCAGGACCTCCTACCAAGACCATCAGGTGGAGGGGTTCGAAGAATGGCTTGAAAAACTGTGTGACCACCATCATCACCGTTGAAAATCTATGTCCCTCGGAGTCCAACACCCTCAAAACCATCCGAGGAAGGATCAGACTCGGTTTGCTTTCCAATTTTTGGCAACACCAATGACTCAATTGGGAAAAGTATGGTTTCAAGACCTCGCTATACGCACCCTGAACCAATTGAAGAAGATCGTTGTTCTAAGGGAGACAATCATCACGATTACATGGACAGAATTTTGAGGGAGAAATTCTTTTAGTGGGGGTAGAGTGTAATACCTGTGGGTTTAGACCAAAAAAATTGAATGAATAGTACTATAAGGAACGTTCTGTATGCCGGAACGTTTCGTATGCAGAAACGTTCCATATGTTGGAACATTCCGTAGGCCAGAACATTTCGTATGCCAGAACGTTCTGGTAGTTTTTTCCTATAAAAGGGGCTCCCCTCCCCCCATTCTCACCATCCCAACCCTCCATCCTCTCTTGTACTCCTAGAGACTTTCTTCTTCTTTTTGAGACTCTCTCCCTCTTAGAGACCCTCTTTTGAGCAGTGCAGAGTTGTTATTCTTGGCAAAGAACACTGGCTTGGAGTTGTGAATTTGAAGGTAGGAAGCGAAACAAAGGTTTGCATGTCTTATGACTTTTTATAAAGTTTTCATGCATTTATTATTATTTCTGATATTTCCTTAGAATGCATCATTACAACTATCATATATGTACTTTGACATATGGAATCTATATCGTTACTTTGTTGAATTAACAATTGATTTAATTGGTCAGACCTAGTCTTGTCCCTAGTACCTTTGAATATTGAACGGGAGGCAGCTTGTTGCTCTAAAAGACTTGGTGACTTAAGCGTGTCCATTATGACCCACCTCTCAGCCTGGGGACTGGTTTGGTTGATTCTATTGAGAGCTAGCCATTCTATGAAGGTATTACTAGACTCTTAGTGATGCTTGTCCTATGGACTCAAGAGTTGTAGTACATGTGCAGTAGGCATATCATGTCAAGTCAAGATCGAGCTTTCACACACATGATTGTGCACTAGATGTATGCATAGAATATTAGTAGACAACATAACCATCTAGAGACGTGAGTTACTCTGGCCTGTGGATTGCTTATTGGCGCATGAATGCCCATCTAATTGAGTCAACCCTATGAGGTACTTCTCCGTGTAAACTTCATTGTATCAGCCAAAAGGGAGATGTACGGACCGGGTTGTATCTTATCATCGATGTCATTTGACTATATGTTTATTTTACCTGGAGATGGATGTATAATGTTCATGGTTACCCAATAGGGGGTGAATTGGTTGACTTGGCCAATTTGGTCAATTTTAAATTTATCTTATGTTAATCTTGTGTTCCTTAAATTAATTAAGGCATTTAATCAAATAGAACATGTACAAAGGTAAAGTGCATAAATTAAAATGCTAAGACACAAGATTTTTATGTGGTTCGAAAATCTAATTTCCTATGTCCATGCCTAGAGAAAACCTCTATAGGATTCCACTATCTCGGATTCCCTTACCGGGTGTGAATCAAACCGTTACACTTATTTTTTTACAAGTTCAAGACAAACCTTTCCTTTTATAGGCTAAGGATGAATCGTCTACTTCTTTTTGTGGGATAAGGAAAAACCTAATATCCTTTTACCCGGCTAAGGATGAACCACTTGTTCCTTTTACGGGCAAAGGAATAGTTGGTTTCCTTTTCACGAGCTAAGAAAAAGCCACTTGACCCTTTTCAAGAGAAAAGGTGAAACTAAACCTAGATTCCAACATAGGAATCCTAAGTGAACTGTGTCATAAATGTTTGTTCCAAATATTTGGAACAATTATAATAAAGCGTAGGATATTACAATTTCATTCAATACAAGATATGAAATTAAAGCTCATGGAATGAGAAACACTTACAATCGTATACCTTTAATGTATCCATATTACTCATTTGAAGGTTGTTAGAAAACAATCATGATTGAAGCAAAAATGAAGCTCCAAAATCACCAAGATGAATTTCATTCAAACTCTCTCTCTCCTTAGGTGTTTTGCAAATGAGAAGAGATAGAAGATATAGATAAAGACTCATTCTCTCATTTTCTCACAAAACACTTAAACTCTAAGGAAACGTTTGGATTTAAAATCAAGCACACAATTTTGTTGATGTAACTATTCTCACCTGGTTTTGTTTTGATGATTACAAACAACATACTTGTGATCACTAATCTCTTTGGCGTAGTTGTTTCAGTGCTAACTAGCTATATCAGTTGGATTCAACTAGTCTGTCAAAACATGTGGAAGGAACTACATTGTACGAAGATTCAAGAGCTTCATGGTTGTATTTCTTATATAGAATCTGAGTGTTGTAGAGTAACATTTACATGTTTCAACCACAACATGATTTGTATCTTTTCAAAAATCATTCATATAGTTTATCATACTCATTCATATACATTATTATATTATCAATCATGCATGCACACACATTAGTATGATAATTATGCAATCACTTAGTTAAAACTGCCTATCATGCATATACTTATTAGTGTTTAACATGCATTTATTTTACCAACTTTGCATGGTTTCATCATTTTACGTGTATTGTATTAAATGTTTCAATTACATGATTAGTCGATTGATTTACATGTATTTAACTTGTTAATTATACTTCAATATTGTCAAAAATTATTTTTAAGGTTAATCTATGTTTTTAACAATGTCCTAAACTCATTTTGATTAAAACAATTGAGTTTCTTTCACTTCATAGTGAAGGAACGTGTTTCTCTCTTAAGGATTGCGCTCCTGAGCATTTTCCCGAGACTCGGCATTTTTTTATCAGGGTTTAAGGAATGCGCTCCTGTGGCTTTTTTTGAGACACAAAATTTTTCTGATCAAGGAAAAAGGAACTCATTCCTTAAAGAGGAACGCGCTTCTACTGCCAAGGGCAAATGGACATATTGAGAAACGAGCTCCTTAAGTAAGGAACGCGCTCCTTAAATGGATGAAAATCTGAGATTTTTTAGATTTCAAAACAGAAACACGTTTTTTCTTTGAGGAACACGTTCTTGTGCCTCGATGTGGTGTTTTTCTATAAATACCACACTTGCTCATTTGTTGAGCAAGTTCTATAGAGAACTTGTGCTTTTTTTTTCTCTGTCTTTATACAAGCCAACAACAAGTTCTTGAGCGATTTTAAACCTATTTTATAGAAAAAGTTCATCTACCTTTGTTCATTTGATTCATACTTCTGAAAGTTTTCCAAATCTTTCAAAACTTTGAGAAACTCGTATGTTTCCTTTGAGCAAGAGTTCAAGACATTTTTGAGTGTCATCTACACATCTTCTTGAGTCTTGATCAAGTTTGAACGTGATATCTCTCATTCAACATCACTTGTGAAGAATCATTGAGCTTTAACCTTACCCAAAGTAGGGTAAAATTTCTCTAACTTGATTCTTGTGATTTTGTTTGAGCAAATCAATTTTATGCTTAAGTTAATATCTTGAAAATTGATTTCATCTTGATTATTGTGTGTGAAACCCTATTTTGATCTTCATATCATTATATCTTGTTTAGTGGTTTCATAAATATTTGTGGTATCGATTCAAGTGTTAAAGTTATACTATATTGAATCGGTTTCATAGATCAACACTTGTTTTGCATGATTCTTGAACTTAATCATTTACAATTTTAGAATCATCAAATTTTGATCATCATCGTATATTGATTCTTGTGTTTTAAACTTATCATTGTTAGAATCAATATCTTGATAATTGTGCATATTTGATTCACGTTTTCATATCATATATATATTTGAATCGATTGCATTTGAGAAAACTATTTCAACACATCACATCATTTAAATCATTGTGGTTGGAATAATAGCGTATACTCAATGAAGATTGTAAGCTTTATATTGTTGAGTGTGTTGTAAAACACATCTCTATCATTTGTAATCTTGATGTATCGTTGACGTGTTCGTCAATTTGGGATTAATATCATATCTTGTACGGCTCGTGATCACGCCCATAAGTGGTTACAGTGTGGCTTACTAGTCAAGCCCTTGTGTAGGCTACAGTGTAGCTTTCTAACCAAGCCTTTAAATTGGTTAGTGTGTGGCTTTCTAACCGAGCCCTTATGTTGGTTAGTGTAAACGGCTTCTAGTCACGCCCGTAAGTTGACTAGCCAATACTGTATTGGGAAATCCTGATCGTGGCGATTGGGTAGTGGACATAGGTTCAAGGAGAACCAAACCACTCTAAATCTCTTTGTCCAATTTATCTTTCCTGCATTTGTTTGTTTCAATTGTTACCTACTGCACACTTTAATTTGTTTAAATTGTATTAACCGAAAGGTAACACGAAAATTCGCAAAGTCCAATTCACCCCCCCTCTTGGACTATTATACTGGGCCAACAAATTTCCCTAAGAATCGAGATAGGTTTTTCCCGAAAGAAGATTTCAAATTGAAGCTTGAAGAGAAAACCTAAAAGAGAGACGTTGAAATATTTGTAAAAGCAATTGAACACTTGTTGAAAATAATTTGGACAGTTGAATGATTTTTCTCAGAACCAAGTTGAAAAAGATTTTGTAGAAACTTGGATTTTCTTTTTGAAAATAAGAAGAACAAAAACATTAACGCAAGTTTCAAAAACACCAAGTGCTTGAAATCTCTAAAAATGATGTTCTCAAAGATTGAAGATTAAAGCACAGGAGATTTCTTCGAAGTAGAGAGAAAACTTGAAGAATGATGAACACTTGAAGATCAAAACCTTTTTCTCTCAAATCAAAAAGAAAAACACTTAAGTTTGTGAAAACTTGTTTGATTTTAAAAACCAGGAGAAAAACATAAATGCACAAGTTTCTAAAGATTTTGCAATTTTACAATGAGTTGAGGGGTGTATTTATAGTTCTATACCCTGAAAAAAGTAAGAAACAAGTTTCTATAGAGATAAACGCGTTTCTGTTTGAAAAACACTAAAAAACGGCTCTCAGGAAATTCAAGAGGAAACGCATTTCTGTTGAAGGAAACGCGTTTCTGAGCAAATTCCCAGAAATGCCCAAAAAGCAGGAAACGCGTTTCTCTAAGGGGAAACATGTTTCTTAAGAGGAAACACGTTTTTGTCTACCTAAAAGAAAATTCATCATTCTTGAAATTCAGGAAACGCATTTCTATTAAAGGAAATGTGTTTTTGTATGTTTAGTTGAGAAACTTCTCTCTAGATAGCAGCAAGGAAACACATTTCTTAAGGAAGAAACGCATTTCTGCTTACACAGAAAACTAATTTTTGGATTTTTTTCAATTTTTCTAAGTTCAAAAACATTTGAAAGCATTGAATTTGATCAAATTGAATAGTGATCAAGTGTTAAACTAATTTTGATGAAAATCAAAATTTTGACTACGATGAAAATTGGTTTGACTTTACAAAAATCAGGTAATTTGGAAAAATACTTTAAAACATTATAAATGAAACAATTTTGTGATCAAAACATAAATCAAAATCATTTTGATCAAACATGTAAAAAATTGACTTTCGGTCAAATTGGTTGACTAAACAGAACAAAGATGATTTTCAAAATATTTTGACTAAATAAAATAATGGATGCATGCATGGAATGATTCGGAAAATAATGAGCAATATAGAGACAAGAAAGATTACAACCTAGTTTTGAGTACACTTGTAAGCTCTCATCGTTTTGTCTTCAAGTTAACACGTCCAATCTTTTGCCTTTGACTTTGTTTGATCCACTTGAGTTGACTTGAGATCATTTGAATCTTGTATTGGCCTTTTACCTTTGATCTTTGGTGTTGAAACATACTTAATTAAACCATTAGCACCACAGCTATATTGTTTGTTAGCATCAAAACACTAAAAAGAATTTTGAGTGGAAGACTACTTAGGTCAACAAATGTTAACCCAAGATGAATCGCCTTGGAGATGGACATTTGTACGTGAACCCAGGATGGTACCAGGCCACGAACCCTCACGAGACGACATGTTATCAGTGTCTATTGGTTTATTATATTACACATTGTTAATGATGTTGTGCTATGATTATTTGATAATTGTGATGATGATGAACTCTTTATTAATTTCCATAATCCACGGAATATCAAGTTCACCCACTGGGCGATGGCTCCCCCGGTTGCTAACCATTTTTTCAAGAGCTTAAGGTGGACCTGGGCGGAGGTCAATGGGCCCTGTTTTGTAATCCTTAGTTAGGGTGATTTTGGGGAGTATGTTCCTTTGATTGGGAAGTCATTAGGCTGCCCCCATTTTGTACCAACATATTAATTAATGAAAGTAAACTTTGTCCATTTACTGTGTTCTTACACATTTGATTTCTATTGTAACTGCATCGCACCCCACCTTCAAGTGTTCCGCCGGTCTAAACGCTTCCAGACAGGGTGTGACAGAAACAATATCATTGCCAACATTATAATTGAACACAAACAAACCACATATTCGATGTTTCTACTACTAAAGGAGTGGTAATTACTCTTTCCAGCTTGTTTCCAATCCAAGTCGGTCAAAACCCCATTTCTGGAAACGCCGGAAACAATTCCCATAGAAAAACCTATACCAAGAGAAAGCTTACACCTAGCTCCAATAGCCATTTCACAAAGAATTTTTGCAAAAACCACTTACTGAAAGGTTAATTTGAGCAAAAATCCCAATTTCTCCCTTTTGTTAGCTTCCCCTCTGTTCTTCTGTCAAATTACCATTGAAAGTAATAAAAAAAGATCGAAAAATTCAATTAAAAATGCATTGGACTGCCACACTGACCTGGTAGGCTCCACCACACTCCAGTCGACTAGATTCAATCTAGTCAACTGGATTGCCTTATGTTTCATGTTTTCCTCATCTTCCACACACTCAATTATACATCAAAATTGCATTTATTATATATTGATTTCTTTGTAAAAGCACTTTTCAGACTTATTTTTAACACTCTAGTTTGTAACATAACCAACACATATGTACATATACTCGTACACACATACATCACCAATCATCTCCCACTTGTTTATACATGACTTATACATATGTATACGATATTATACACCCGAAATACGTACGTAAAACTTTGACTCAAAAGTATGGGTTTGTACAATCTCCAAACTTAAGGAATTTCGTCATGAAAATTAAATTAAGGAAAATATATCTCACGTGGTGAATAGATCTGGAAATTACTCTCTCATCTGGCCCTCATTATTATGAAATTGCCACTTAACTCTCACCAATGAAATTTCTTCATTCGCCAGCTTCTGAACCTTTTTGTCAAATATCTGTATCAACTCTTCCTTATATTCGGTGTCCTCCCAAACTTGCAACTGAGTGATATCAAAATGCAGGTTGAGTCTGGATAATACTCCCTCAATATGGACACGTGGAAGACATGTACACTTGTAAGCTTAGGTGGTAGAGCAAGTCTATACGCCAAAGAACGAATCCTTTTAGGGATTTCAAGTGGCTCAACAAACTATGGAGCAAGTTTCCCTTTTTACCCCATATGACCTTTCTGTGTTCAAACCTCTAATCGAATCTAGTCGCCCACAAAAAAATTTTGACGGCCTATGTTGTTTAACAAACACCTTTCTTATCTAATTTATTTAATCTTCTCTAAGTAAACTACAATAACATTTGGCCCCAATAACCGTGACTCCCCAACTTAGAGCGAACAAGTCAAAGATTTACAAGGTTTACCACATAGAACCTCAAAGGGTGCCATCCCAATGTTAGCTTGATAGTTGTTATCATACACAAGTTTACACACATGAAGTTATTCATTCCAACTCCCACAAAACTCTAAGATACCAAAACTGAGCATGCCTTTAAGCATCTAAATCACTCTCTCAGTCTGTCAACTAGTCTGAGAATGAAATACCATACTGAGATGGAGAAGGGTCCCAAGTCAAGTTTGCGTGACATGCCAAACCTCGACAAAATACTCGAATCTCGATCCAACATAATAACTACAGGCACCCCCATGCAACCTCACTATCTCATGTACATGTAACTTACCCAGTTTATCAACAGAGTTTTTGGTGTTCATTGGACGAAGTAAATAGACTTATCAGTCCATCAACAATCATCCAGATGGCATCATATCTACCCAAAACTCACAAGACACCATTTGAATCTCGTTCTCATTCAATTCAATTCAATCCACTTTGTTAATTCGAGACTCATGTATACCGACATTAGTATCATGTTACCACAAATCCTTGACTCTCTGAGCACATCTATCAACATGTGGAGTAATGGAAAGTACACTCATAACTGTAACTCTCTTTTTCTACCAAACACCACTAGTGGCCAACTGGCAATTTACCACTCCAGTCTCAACCTATTTCCTTCTCAATGCATCAATGACAACACTGGCCTTTCCTAGGATGACACTCCAATTAGACACACCAAACACTCTAGTTTGTAAGATAATGAAGACCTACGTACGCATACCTGTACACACATACATCATTAATCATCTCCCACATGCTTATACATGACTTACACATATGTATACAATATTATACGCCTAAAATACGTATAAGTCAATATAAAACATTGACTCAAAAGTACGGGGTGTTACAATTATGGATCATGGTCAAGTCCAACATCAATGTCAATGTAATGCCCCATAATTGTAAGTCAAACTTATACAACTTGTACGTATTGACAGACGTATTTATATGCATAGACGTGCGTACATGGCCTTAGGTTTTGATGATTGTGTATGTCCTAGTGTTGCAGCAATCCTGTGACACCCTAGACAAAACATTTAGAAGGTGACACTTAGAAAAAATTCGGTTTGAACATCAAAGAGCGCACTCCCCAGGGGAGCAGCGCACTCAAGTGGTGATAGACAAAAAATGAAATTTTGAGTTTGAAAGGCAGTGGGCTCCCCAAAGGAGGAGGACGCTGCAGTGGGGAAAATAAAATGTAATAGTTTTTGGGTTTGGACAGAAGCGCGCTCTCCAAGGGAACAACACGCTCCTTGTGTTTACTAAAGAAGAATATGTTTTTCTAGGCTAATAGCGGCGCGTTCCTGGCCTTTCTGACAGTTTTTTTAAAAAGTCAATGTGGCAGTTTACTCGATTATAAAAGAGATTTCTTTTAGAGAAAAGAGGGAAAACGAAAATAGGAGGAAACTACCTAGGGTTGGTGAATCTTGAGAGCTAAGGTGAGTTCTCTTGGCTCAAATTTATAGATTCTTGTTCATTTCTCCAAATTATTTAGCATATATGAAATTGGATGACTTTGGTGGAAAATTGATGATTTGGGTAAAATCTAGGTTGTGTCCAATCTGTGGGATTTGAGTGTCAATTATGGCATATGAATTTGTAGATAAATTGATACTAAAATGTGGGCATGAAAACCCAATGACTGTTAAGCAATTGGGTTTGGAAAGGTTTAGGTAGCATTTTGTGTTAATTTTGGTAAGATCTTGATTGAATGTGAATTCATGGTGGTAATCACAGATTTTGCATTGTGAAATTTCCAGAATTCAGGTGTGATTACGTAAAGGTTGGTGAGTTGCTTGTGTAGTAGCAGCGTAAAAAGGGTGATAGGTTTTTTCATTGTGAGTATTTTTTTACTTTGGTTTTCTTATGGGTCTAAGAATTAAACTCGCAAGAGTAACTGTGAATGTAATCATGGACATTGGTGTTGTCCTGGTTAGAGTTGTAAACCCAAGGATGATTGGATTAAATGAGTAATAAGAGGTCGGTGCATGCTACCCTTGTTGACGCGCAAATGAGCGGTTAGACTCACTCTATTACTTAGAAGGAGGGAGATGGTTATGATTTCTCACTGAATATTGCATTATTTAGAAATGACTACATGAATGGATATACGTTGAGCATATATGATACTTGTTAAAGTGATGCATATGTTTATTTTAATTGTGTTAAATAAGCAAGTTTATATAAATGCATACATGATGTCATAGTTAGAAATATTCACTGAGCTTGCTGTAGCTCACTCCTTCTTCTCAAACATTTTAGGAACAAATCCCAAGGGGAAAGGACAAGCGCGTGAAAAGTAGCATACTCTTCAATCTTTGATGAATGTAGTTTGAGAAGTTGAACTAGTTATACTTTGGATAATATGTACGTATAACCACTTATTGTATATTGTATCATCTAGAAAATTATGACATTTATATATATATATATATTTATGTCAGGTAGAACTCATGGTTAAGAAAGTTTGTGAAATGAACAAGATATTGAGTGGTTGATAAATGATATGAATGATGTGATATTGTTATAAATATATAAATGGATTATACATATGGATTCATTAGGATAGGCTGACAGAGTATCATATACACCTATGTACGGTGTATGTGGTATTTTGTGTCAGTCGTGTCATCATCCTACAGAGGGGGTTGCGACAGTTAGACTCTTGGAGTATATTATATAGTCATTAGAAATCATCGGCCTTCTAACTTTTGAGAATCTTCTTACAACTAGAAATATATGCTTAGAAATTGGTTTTTCTTCAACTGTATTGGATGGATTTCTTTGAAAAGAAATCAATTCACCTTAATGAGAAGATGGACCAATAATATCTTGTATTCCCTAAAACTTAATATTCATAGGAAATTCACTCCCACTGACTTTGAAATCTTCTAGAATTTTAGCATTTCTAACTTTAACAACCCTTGTTGTATGTGAGAGACAATAAAATATGTAACCTTTGGAGTTAAGTAGATAAACCTTAGAAAAATCCATTAATTGTTCTAGGGTACAATTTCTTTGTTTGAGGATTATAAATCTTAACCTCAACTTGGCATCCCCAGACATCTAGATGCGTCAAACTAAGTTTCCATCCATTCCATATCTCAAAATGAGTTTTTAGAACGACCTTAGATGGAACCCTATTTAAGACATATACAATGGTTTTCAAAGCTTCACCCCATAGAAATAAGGGAAGACAAGAATAGCTGATCATGCTTCTTACCATGTCCACTACACCATTTTACTGTGCTTTCTTGACATTGTACGTTAAACAACAATGTTTTTTTCTACAAATGAACAAAGCATTTGATCTTGTTCTGTGTACTTTCCATAATATTCTCCACCCTTGTCAGATTTTATAATGTTGATCTTCTTGTCCTTTTAGTTCTCTATTTCTGCCTTACAAATCTTAAAGGCACTAAGTGCCTCCTCTTTATGATTAATTAGGTAAAAACACATGTATCTGTCATGGTCATTTATGAATGAGATAAAATATCTCTAACCATTCATACAAGGAGTAGGAAATGGTCCACAAATATTTGTGTGTTCAATCTCAAGAATCTTAGAACTCCTTTTGGCACCTTTTGTGAATTTGTTTATCTGCTTACCTTGATGTAGTGAATATAAATCCCAAAATTAGTTGAATCAAAAGTTTGTAAAACCCTTTCTTTTACTAACATTTTGAGAATGTTTTATGGACATATGTCCCAATCTCTTGTGTCATAAAAAAGATGCGTTCTCATTAATAACACGTCTTTTTGTGCCAATGTTGGCATGCAAGAAAAATAAATTACATTCATATCTTGAATTCAAAAACAATTTGAACAAACCATCAATAATAACTTTATTTCCAATTAAAACATTGTGTTGAAACAATTTAAACAAAAAGGTTTCAAATCAAAAAATAAATCAAAAGGTAACAACTTGGAAACAAAAGTTAAATTCCTACTAAAAGAAGGAACACAAACAATATTGTCCATATGCAAATCAAAACCAAATTCTTAAACTAGCCTAAAAGTATGTATGCTCTCGACTTACGAACACATCCTGTTACTTGAATAGATGTTTGATGAGTTAAGTTTTACACAGAATTTTGTAGAAATTTTATTAGGTTTCTAGATATATTTTACCAATTTCTAGGTATTTTTGACATATTTTGCATATCTAGTGTTTTGGGTGCATCTTAGTGTTTTTGTGTGTTTTAGAGGTTAATTTTAGTTGTTTTCATAAATAAAATATTTTAGGTTTGTTTAGGAAAATAAATATGATTTTTAGGAACTTTTTCTAAAATTATTAGTGGCATTTGCATAATAGCATGTTCATTTTATATCATTGTCCATAGTTTCATTTTAATTGTTAATATTTTGTTAGTTGGTTGATTACTTACTTATGGTTGTTTTGTTTTGTAGGTAATAAAAGCTTGAAAATGTGGCGAATTGAGGCCCAAATGATGGTGAAAAGTGACCAAGACCATGTGCGAGAAGTGTACAAGAAAGTGCAAAAGAATAGAGAAAATAGAGGGCAAATGTGGCTAAGGACACAAGTGCACTACGTGCATTTGTGCCGTTCTGGGGGCTGTAGCGCTTGGGATGGTGCTGCAGCTCCCAGAACATTGAAAAACAACCAATAAACACACGGCAGTAGTGTTGCAATGCTACCCCTTCGAGCGCTGCAGCGCTACCACACTTTTCTGGGTTGCAAGTATGTGAGTTTGGGCATTTTTGGGAATTCAACTCTGAAGCGAAATAGGGCATATTATATATCAAATTTTAGGGGTTTTGAAGGAAAATCCATTGGAGAAAGGAAAAAGACAGCTAGGTTGCTGGTAAAATGAAGATCGGCTTCGGAAGCAAAGAGGATTGAAGATTTATAGTATTTCTAGCAGATTTTGAAGATGATTTTAATGCTTTCTATCTTGTTTTGTATTTTCTTCTTCAAAACCATGAACTAAATTCCTATTCTAGAGAATAGATGAATCTTAGTTTGTCTTTGATGGGTTAATTGTGATATTTGTTCATTATTAATGCAATTTTCTATGGTTTATTCATAATTCTCTGTACGTAATGCTTTTGGTTTACTGATCATGAATCGAATGACCATAGACCTAAGGGGTGGCACTCGAGAGAGGGTTCTTCAGATTGAAAAGTGAGATTTATGACTCTCAATTGCTATAGAATCGAGAGGTTTATAGGATCTTATGAGATCATTGAGAAATCCCTAGAGTTCATGGCATAATTGGGATTTGGATCTTTATCAAGAGGTAGAGATCCAATCCCATTTGTAGACTTCAATCCTGCACTCGAGATAGGGGATTGATAACCCTTGGATTTGATTTATAAACTTGGAAAATGAATTTAACAATGAATGATGGCAATTAATTTTGATTTGCAAATTAAGTGAAGTTGATTCTCTAGATCATTCTCATTCAATTTTAATTTCCTGCACCTTTATTCTATTGATATCTTCTTTTGATCGTCTAAATAAAGTTCTAAATCTACGAATTGGTAATTGAAAGAAAGTAATAATTCCCTATGGACGATACCTTTTCTAATCGGATTATTACTACATTGTTGACGTTGTATACTTGCAATAGATTACGATCAAGTTTTTGGCGTCGTTTGATAAGTTTAGTTTTAATAGTTAGTTTGCATCTTAAGTCGATAGATTTTTGTGTTCATTCGATTAGTTTTTAGGTATTTTTGCTTGATTAATATACTTAGTTGTTTTAGATGCATTTAGTCTTTATCTTAGATATTTATAGGTTTTTATCATGAATAAATGACTTATTGATACATGTTAATATCAAAGAAGTCATATGTTTTGAGTATATTTCATTGTAGTTTATTCTTTTATTAATAGCTTGGAATTTACACTTGTTTTTGATTTGTTTTGTAGGTAAATAAGGAGTCCAAAGTGGGTTGAATCAAGGCTAAATTGATGTTCAAAAGAAGTTAAAAACATGTGCAAGAAGTGTGCAAGAAGTGGAAGAAAATTGGTTAAGTCCACAATAAGGAAGTCGATGCGGACCAAAAAAATGGCTAAGTCAACAACTGGGCACACAAACGCACACAAATGAGGCTCTAGGCGCCACGGCGCCCATCGCGGTGCCATTTTACTAAAAAAGTAGTGTTCTGGGGGCCGTGGTGCCACTCGTGGCGCTAAAATTACAATCGGGGCACCGAGGAGCCATTCGTGGCGCCAATGCTTTTAGTTGTTTTTCTTTTAGCAACTCTTTCCGATTTAGCAAGTTTTTCGAATAGAATTGGACGATTTGGGACGTATGAATGATCGATTTTTAGGGTTTTTCGAGAGGAAGAAGAGGAGGCAAGAAGAAAAGAACAAAAAGCAACGAGAGATTTAAAGAAACAAAGAGAAGAAAAGAAATTTACCACCATTGATGGGGGTTTCTAACTTAGTTTTCTTTTCTTTGTGCTTGTAATGTTATATTCCGTAGTTTTATATCTTTTTATTCTTGTGTCCATGATTATGAATATGAGCTAAACTTCTAATCTAGAGGTTTAATTGATCTATGTTGGATATTATGGTTTGAATAATATATATTTGCTCTTTATTGTGGATTTATTTGCAATTTCTGATCCTTAATGCTTACAAATTGTTGGCCACATTTTGTATGATCTTAGATTTGGTATCTATCACTCGGGAGAGGGAATATTGAATTGGATTAGGGAAATTGCAACCTAGGGAAATTGTATCATGTTGGGAAATTTACAATTTCTTTGGAAATCACTTTAAAATGTATCCAAAATCTTAAAGCATGTTTAATACATTGGTTTATCACTTGGGAAAGAGAATTAATGTGATAAGCATAGGTAATTGAACTATCACTTGGAAGAGGGGTTTGATTGATTTATGATCCATGATTTATAATTCCATGATTAAATGATTTGCATGATCTTTTGAAAATCATAAGTGACAACATAGTGAAATTAATCCTCTAGAGTTTCTAATCATTGTTTTTCCCCCAATTTATTTTAATTTGAATTGATTTACTTTAATTTTGTTTGTTTTAATTCAAGCGCATTAAATCATCCTTTTTATCACCTAAATAAAATTAATCTCATAGTAGTATTGGACATTTATTTCAGTAAAATTACTTTTCCCTGTGGATATGATACCCAACTCACCTCGGTTTTACAACTTGATAAATTTGTTCACTTGCAAATTTAAATTTTCTCTATCATTATTGCGGGGGAATTTGTTTACTTTCTATCAATATCGATAGTTATGGGTTTGAATTTTAATTGACTTATTTTTCTGAATTTTTTCTGAGTTTTCTTTGTTTTTTCTTTTGTAGTGCAATGGCGTACAATTTCAATCACTCAACTTTTCAATATAGTTTCGAGCCAGTTGATCCTATCCAAGAGTTGTTGGCATCAATATTTAACCTCCAACAGCAAGTTTCTGAGCTTATTGAGGCAAGATTTCAATCTACTGTAGAGAAAATGGGAATTGCAAGCATGGGATATTCAGCAATGAGTTCATGTATGGAGCAGGTTCATTATGGTAACAATTGGGCATATAATTGGATGGGTGATCCTTTACCCTATCAATACCATTCGGGTACTTCTAACCATGAGAACTACTCCAATGATAATCAATGGAATATCTTGCAACCTCTACCGGGCATCCATAATCAAGTGGAAAAGAAGCCATCCTTAGAAGATATACTTACTACTTATCTATCTGAAGCAAGGTCGGATAAGAATGAGCCTAGGTTAAACAATCAATGGAATGAGCTGCAACCTCAAGCGGATGTCTACAATCAAGTGGAGAAGAAGTCATCCTTGGAAGATCTAATTAATGATTTTGTCGAAAAAATGGAGGAAAACATTAAAAGGGATGAGTGTCACATGGACAAAATGGAAGCCTCAATGAAAAATATAGAGGGTTATATGGGGCAAATCATTTCATCTGTTAATGCTCAACATCAAAGAGATTCCTTCCTGAGTGATGAAGAAGATGTCAACGGGGCTGATTCAATATATCAAGACATGACACCACCACCACCACCAAGACAGTTGACTATTCTAGAAGAGATACAACGCTATGAAGCCTTAAAGAAAGAAGAAATGAATATTCAACAAGATGTGCTTCAGTATGATGACCAAGAGGTGCCCATGGATGTGCAATCAAGTGAGCTTATGATGCCATATGATGAATTGGTGCCTACTAGTGTGGAGGAGTGTTTGGATGTCAAGGAATATGCATTCACTTTTGAGGATCTATTTTCCCATGTACTTCAAGAGAAAGTTGAGGGGGTTGATAAAAAGATTCAAAGCCATTTTTAGGTGCTTGGTTATCAATGCCAAAATGCGTGGATAGCACCAATGGAGTACATCGATGGCATTCCTCCATTACAAGGGAGTGTTGCTGCATTGGATTTTGTGTTTCTACTTGAGGAGCATTCTTCAGCATTTTTATGGGAGAAGTGCACAAGTCCGGTGATGCAATCAATGCTGAATAATGAGGATGACGAGAGGATGTCAGAAATAATAAGGAAGCATACTCAATTTAAACGAGAAGAGAAAGTCTAGCAAATGACTATAAAGAAGTGCTTGTTGGGAGGCAACCCAACCGATTTTGTTTTTATGTTTTGTTTCTTTTTAATAAGTGTAGTTAGATGTTTAGTTGTTGTTTTTCACTAATGATATTCATTTTTGTCATTCCTCAAGTTTTGATTCAAGTTTGGGGGTCCTCATAGATGCCAAAAGCAAGAGCCATTGCGGAGCCTTCTACCCATATGGGCTAGGGGAGTTTCAATACTTTTCTCTTTTTATCTTGCTTTCTATATGTGGATGTTTTTGCATTGAGTTTGAGCTTCTTGGTGTCTTTAGTGAAAATTTTTCAAAAAAAACAAAATATATATATATATAGTTTAATTAATGAATAATTTCATATTCTTCCATGAACTTTGATTTGATTCAACTTAGAATGGATGATTTAGGATAGGATTAGTACTTATTTCTGAGCATAAACCTTGGAAAACTAGAGAGTACTCTTAAGTCTGTATGCTTGACTTGCATGCCATGTTTATTTGAAATCTTGTTGGCTTTTGAGTACACAATCATGATCATGATTTTCACTTACATGTTAAATCGAGAATTTGCAAGTTAAGCACTCTTTTGATCTCAATTTTTTTCAAAACTTGGCTCTAAAACTGGTTTGATATCTTCTTGAGGCAAAATCCTAAGAATCACACCAAGAAAGACATGATTTAGGCCATTTTTGGAATAGTTTGAGCCATAAAGCCTACCCAATTATATATTGTCCCTAGTCGCCCAGTTTTGAGCCTTTTATCTTGTTTCTTGTCACCAAACATTAGAAGCCAAGGCCTTTATTTGTTCTCTCTTGTTTTCACCCTTGCACCCTTAACACTTTGAGAAATGCATTGTAATGGGGTTTGGGTTATTTTCATGGGAAAGTATATGAAAAATGGGCTATGGATGTGAACGCCATGTGAAAGTAATAAAAGGGGTTCAAAATGAGTTGTTCATGTGAAAAGTGAAAAAAAAGAAAAAAAAAAAAGAAAAGAGAAAACAAGTTTTCTTCATTAACATGGTAACTGAACAAGTTTGGGGGTGTATTTTGGGGTAATGAACATGAAAAATATGTGAAAAGTCTTGCTTGGGTATTGTTTGTTTTTGGGTTCGTGTTGTGAGGTATGGGTTTTGTGCAAAAATTGGTTGATGTAACAAAGTTGTTTTGGATGTATTAAGCTTCATTTTTATCCACTTTGACATACCCTTAGCCCTAGCCTTACATTACAAGCTTTATGAAGACCTATTGGTCTTGAGTGGTGTGAAACTTGTTGGTCCCACCCAAGAAGGGGGTGAATTGGGTGCGATGGTCAATTTTAAAATTATTTTCCAATAACTTAGTGTTTTACATGAGTGTATTGGAACATGATGCAAATTAGAACATAGACTAAATTGCAAAAGTGAGACACACGATTTATAGTGGTTCGGCCACGCCTACATCTACTACCTAACCTCCTCAGTTAGGATTTAAACCTTATCACTAAGAGATTTTCTTACGGGTGAGAACCAAACCGTTACAACTGCTCTTTTACAGGTTAAAGGCAAACCTATCCTTTCATGGACTAAGGATGAACCATTTTCCTCTTTTCAGGATTAGGAAAAACCCATGTTTCTTTTACTGGCTGAGGAAGAACCGATTCTCTTTTAAAGGCCGAGATATAACCTATCCTTTTTAAGGTTAAGGACACACCTATCCTTTTGTTGGTTCAGGATGAACCGGTTTCCTTTTTTTGGGCTGAGGAAGAACCCATGTTCCTTTTACAGGATCAGGAAGAACCATTGTGATTTCAAACCAGAAAGCACTTAAGTGAACCACGTCCACTTGTCCTGGTTGTTTCACACCGAAACACACCAGCAAATTACAATTCAAATAATGTTGGTTCTAACAAAGTAGAACACTTTACAATTAAGCACATTACATAGCATTACAAAGATATGAAGTATGAAATAGGTAATGCTAAGTTGAAATACACTTACAATCCTTTACCTTCCAATGTTCGGTATTGCTCAAGTGTAGTTTCGAAAAGCATGAATGATGTGTTATGAAGATCAGTGCTTCTTTGAAAATAATGTAATACCATAAAACATTGAAGTTGAAAATCAAAGGACTAGTGTATACATAGACATAAATAGTTTTCAAAGTAGATATAAAATATAAGTATGAAAACTTCTGGTTCGGTGTTCAGTAGTTAACACAACTACTGATATAGTTCAATACAGTACTTAAGATATGAAATCAAGTACAACTGTATTTCTCATGAACTATATCTCAAATTCTATCTTCAGCAATAATGATACCAACTGTGAATCAGTACTGAGAATTTGAGTAGATACCAGATCAAATAGATTTTCAAAGAAAGAATGAAAATAAACTCAGTACGAAAATCATTTGAGTACATACGGTATCAGTGAAAAATAATTTGAAAGATTAGAAAATGAAACTCATTTTGACACAGACTAACTTTCAAAAAGTATTGGCACAACACAAAGTGATTAGCAAGTTGTTTGGTCCTAAGTGTTGGTATTTATAGACTTAGTAGGACGTAGCCGTTAGACATTTGAAGTTCAAATAATGTGAACGTTTTCACACAACAACTAGAATGTTATATGAAAAGAGCAACTGCGATTTCACTAACATTCTGGTTCTTTTCAGATTTCATGAAAGAGGAAAGCTTTAGAAGAACTTCTTTCATGTATCAGAAAGGGTCTCTGATAAGTCTGAAAAGGACTTTGTGCAAGTGTTTATTCTGAAAGTGTAAACTGATGTAGTGTACTTAATCGAACAGTGACTATAGTTGAATTAGCGTCCTGATTCCGTAATCAATGTCCTAACGCATAATATCAACTTTGTTGTTTTGTTCCTTGAGGGTGCTTACTACGTATAAACGTCTTGCTGAACACTTAAGTGAGGGCGCTACTAACATGTAAGCGTCCTGACTTACTTATAACTTTCAACGACTTAAACCTTGAGGGCGCTAATGCACAGTTAACGTCCTGCTATATTTTAAAACTATTATGTGCATGAGGGCGTTACTATCCAAGTAAGCGTCCTGCTTTTAAAACATAAAACAAAACATGAGGGCGCTACTACTACGTAAGCGTCCGACAAGTTAAGACATTTAAAAACACACACGCTGAAGGACAATCAGCATCCTGAAAGCTACTAAGTTGATTTAAGGTGAGGGCGCTCCTATCCAGTAAGCTTCCTGAAAGAAACATTCTTTGAAGAACTTAAAAAGATCTTTCAGTGAGCTGATGCTGAGTCAGCTTCCTGACAACTTCAAAGGTTGACTAATAGATAAAACCGCTACTATACAAGTAAGCGTCCTGATTAATCAATTCATTTCAACCTTGAGCGTTATTAGTGCCTAATGACCTATCAGCGTCCTGACATAACAAGTTCAGGAGAGCGCTGCCATTTCATTAGCGTCCTGAAAGACTCTTTAAAAACAGTTTTGACTCACGATAAAATATTCGATAAATGCGAATAAAAACTCGGTATATTTCAAATTAAATATATAGTATTAAATTTCTTGAAATATAGTTAAGACATCAAAACATGCAGATTTAGAAAACATATGAAAATGATATATGCATGGTTTTGAAAAACATTTTGAGCAATAACGATTAGAGAAAGATATACCTTAAATACTTTGTGTATTTCTCTTTTCTCATAACCGTTAAATCCAACTCTTCATTATGAGATCTTCAATAAGATTAATTCGGAGTTGAATGACTTGAACGTTGATCGAGAGATGTAGTCTTGAAGCTTGATCGAAACGTTCGAGTGAAGCGATCTTGAAATCGGAATGTGATCGTTGAAGTATAATGAAACGATTTTGATTGTTGGATGTAAGCTTTAAGTTCCTTGATCGAGTCGTTCCTTGGATTTTTGCTTTTCCTTTGGTGCAGAGATAAGTTCTTGAGAAACGTTTGTTAGCACCAAAAAATACTTTGTTTGTGATCATCAAAATATACTTCATCAAGTATACTTTAGGGATGTGCTAAGGATGAACCATATAGGTTAACAAAACTTACATTAGTTGAGAGAAGAGTGAAAAGCAAGCATATGAAGTCTTGTTTTGTTTCATTGAGATCATTTTTCCATCTTTCTTGCATAGTCTATATGATTTATGAGTGGTCATGTGTTTGAATTGTGTACTTGTTTGTCAACTAAAATGGAAAAGAAGGCATGTCTTGTAGATTGAAAATTCTAGACAAATAAGGTTAAACTATCAAGTTTTCCAACTTTTCTGCTTGGTCCAATAAGTGTTATCCTTGATTAGAAACTGTTCTAGTTAGTTAAATCCTTATTCATTTTAGAATATGCGAGGCGTTTGTTGTTCAACTTTCACTTTTCTCTTTGCTCAGGACGATCAAAGCCCTAAGTTTGGGGGTATTTGATAAGTTGAGTTTTATACATAGTAATTTGTAGGATTTTTATTAGGGTTTTAGAAGCATTTTCCCAATTTCTAGGTGTATTTAGCATATTTTGCATATTTTGTCTTAGGTTCATTTTAGTGTTTTATGAGTTTTATAGGTTAGTTTTAGTTGTTTTCATGTATAAAATGCATTAGGTTAGTTTAGGAAAATAAATATAAGTTTTAGAAATTTTCCAAAAATTATTAGTGTCATTTTTATGTTATCATGTTTCATGTTGCATTTTTAGTACATAGTTGCATTTTGAGTTTTAGCATTTGATCAGTATGATGGATTTACTTGTTTTTTGTGTGTTGTTTTGTAGATAAATAAGGAGCTTTAGGTGGTTTAAATGAGGCTCAAATGATGATCAAACAAGGCCAAAAACATGTCAAGATCATGTGCAAGAGGTGTGCAAAGAACTGGAGAAAAAAACAAGAAAATGCACAAAAATGTGCAAGTGCATAACCCTGGGCGCTGCAGCACCCAAAACTTAAAAATAATTGCAGGTGTAGAGTTGCACGCTACGGCGAACCCAGGTTTGGATTTTTGTGTTTTTTGGCAATTTTTGAGGGTTTTTCTTGGGGCTTTTTGGTATTTTTGCACACTTATGTATATAAGCTCACTTAGGGTTAGATTAAGAGGGGGAGACTTCATTTTGTAGCAACTTTTCTTGTAGTTGAGGGTAAAGAATACAAAGGAGAGCAAGAGAAGATGTTGAAGAAAAATCAGAGTTGCAAGGAAATTCTTGAAGGAAAAGAGGGTTTTCTTACTTTTCTTCCATTTACAATTTATCTTGATGATTTCTTCTTTCAATTTCTCTCTTGTAATAATGTCCATAACTAATTCTATTATCTAGAGATTAGATGGATCTTAGTTTGATTTTGATGGATTGATTCTGGATTTTATTCATTATTAATGCAATTTCTCAAGTTTATTCATGATTCTCTATGTTTAATTATTCTTTTGATTTACTGGCCATAAATTGATTGAACCTAGATCTAAGGGGCGGCACTCGAGAGAAGGTTCTTTAGGTTGGAAAATGAGAATTATGACATGAGATTGCTATAGAATCGAGAGGTTTATAGGATCTTGTGAGATCATTGAGAAATCTCTAAAACTTAATGCATAATTGGGAATTGGGTCTTTATCGAGAGGTCGAGATTCAACCCCACTTATAGGTTTCGATCCGGCACTCGAGAGAGGGGATTGATAAACATTGGGTTTGATTTATAAACTTGGAAGTGAATTTAATGATGAATAACCCCAATTAATCTTGATTTGCAAACTAAGTGAAATCAAATCTCTAGATCTATCCCATTATTGAATTCTCTTTACTTTCAATTGCTTTAATTCCATTTAATTTCCAACATTTTTATCTGTTTAATATCTCCATTTGACTTACGAACACATCTTGTTGCTTGAATAGATGTTCCACTCATTTGGTTCCAAAATCCTTAGATTTAGGAAGCCTTGACATTAGCAACATGGATTGCAGTTTCAAAATCAATCCACCATGTATTATTTTGTATATCAATTAAATAAGATTGAAAACTCAAAAAAGAAAATGACATACCTTTCTTTCGAGCCAATTCTTGTATTTCGAACAAGCTTTCTTGAGGTGTCCTTTTTTCTTGCAAAAAAAGCAAGTAACCTTATAGCCTTCTTTCTTCATAAGCTTTTTATTTCTTTTAAAAGATCCACGATGTCCTTTCTTGGCATTTTCTTCATCATGAGTAGTAAGGTAAGCACCCTCAACCTTATCGTGTTTTAATCTCTCTTCCTCTTAAACACACATGATTAGCAATTCATTCACTATCCATTTCTCCTTATGTGTGTTTTTGGAGATTTTGAATTCTTTAGGAATTTAATTTAAAATGAAATGCGCCAAAAATTGCTCTAATATGTCAATCTGTAACTGCTTTAACTGAGCCACAAGGTCCTTCATTTTCATGATATGTGTCTATACACTCTTGGATTTATCATGTGTCATTTTTTAGAGCTTTTTCACAAGGGTATTGGCCATGGCTTTATCAAAGGTAGCAAATTACTCCTCAATAGCCTTAAGATAGTCCTTCGCCTTGTAAGAATCTGGAATGGACCCACATATAATTTTCAAGACATATGACTTTAACACTATTAGGCTCAAAAAATTAGATTGCTTTCATTTGTCATATGATGCTTTCTCTACTCTTGTATTTGATTCCATAGTGATGGGGGACTCATCAATACGGAACGCCAAGTAAATGTTCGTACATCCCAAGTATAGGAGGACTTTTGTTGATCTAAGTTGTTTTCCAGTTAATACTCTTCTAAGTGTTTTGATGCTTACAAACAATATAATCACGGTACTAATGTCTTTGACTGAGTTGTTTCAGTGCTAACTAGCTATATTAGATAGATTCAACTATATTGTCAAAGCATGTTGATGGAACAACATTGCACAAAGATTCAAGAGCTTCATGTTTGTAATTCTTGTTTAGAATCTTAATGGTGTAGAGTAACCATTACACGTTCCAACCATAATATGTTTTGCATCTTTTTTAAAATCTTGCATATAGGTTATCATACTCATGCATATACACAATTATTATATTGATCAAGCATGAACACGCATTATCATTATTATTATGCAATCATATAGTTCAAATTGTTTATCATGTATATTTATATCATTGATTATCATGCACTCGTATTACCAACTTTGTATGGTTTTATCGTATTACATGTATAGTACCAAATGTATTGATCATCTATTTTTAAGCAATCGGTTTACACGTGTTTATCTTTGTCAATTGTGTTTCAATCTTGCCAAAAATGTTTTGAAAGTTAGTTTATATGTTTGAAAATGTTTTAAACTCTTTTTGATCAAAAAATCGAGTTTCTATCACTTCAACGTGAAGGAACGCACTTTTCTTTCAAGGAACGCGCTCTTGTACATTTTTTCGAGACTCAAATTTTTTTATCAGAGTTTAAGGAACGCACTCCTTAAGAAAGGAATGCGCTCCTATAGCTTTTCCCGAGACTCTGATTTTTCTGATCAAGGAAAAAGGAATGCGTTTCTCTTAATAAGAACGCGCTCCTGTAGCCAAGGGCAAAGTAAAAAATTTTACAGAGTCAATGGTTCTTGATGAAGAACCTCGCTCCTATGCCCAACAGACATATTAAGGAACGCACTCCTCATATAAGAAACGCGCTCCTTGATTGGAGGAAAACTTGAAAAGTTTCAAATTTCAAAGCAGAAGCACGCTACTTCATAGAGGAGCGCATTTTTATGCCTCGGTCCTATAAATACCACACTTGCTCATTTGAACAACAACTTTTGCAAAATTTGAGAACTTGTGTCATTTTTTCATACTTTAATTTATACAAGTTCAAAATAAGTTCTTGAATGTTTTTAAACATCTTTCAAAGCAAAAGTTCAATTAAATTTGTTCATTTGATTCATACTTCCGTATAGTTCTCCAAATCCTTCAAACTCTTTGAGAAACTTGTGTGTTTCTCTTGAGCATTCGATGAAGACGTTTTTGAGTGATTCATTCACATCTTGTTGATTCTTGATCATCATTAAAGAAGATATCTCTCAATCATCATCACACTTGAAGAATCTTTGAGCTTCATCCTTACCTAAGTTGGGTAAAATTTCTCTATTTAGATTCTTGTGATTTTGTTTGACCAAATCGGTTTTGTGTTTGAGTTTATATCTTGAAAAACTGTTTTGATTTAAGTACTTCTTGTGAAACCATATTTGATCTTCATATTCCATTATCTTGTTTAGTGGTTTCATACATATAATGTGGTATCGATTCATGTGCTAAACTTATACTATATTGAATCAAGTTCATAGATCATTACTTGAACTTTTTGATTCTTGATCTTAACCACTTATACATTTAGAATCATCAAGTCTTGATCATTATTGCATATTGATTCTTGAGCTTTATACATATCATTGTTAGAATCAATATTTGAATACACGTGCATATTCAATTCTTGATTTCATATCATTTGTATTTGAATCGATTGCATGTATTTGATTTCATCTATTTCAACACTTCCCATCATTTAAAACATTGTGGTTGGAATAGTAGTGATTACTCATTCAAGATTGTATGTTTAATATTGTTGAGAGTGTTTAGAACACTTCTCTCTATCTTTTGCAATCTTGATGTATCGTTGACATGTTGTTCATTCGATTTTATACCATATCTTGTACTGCTCATAACCATGCCCTTTAAGTTCGTTTGTGTGCGGCTTTCTAGCCAAGCCCTTGTGTAGGCTAGTGTTGTGGCTTTCTAACCAAGCCCTTGTATTGATTAACGTGTGTGGCTTTCCAACCAAGCCCTTGTGTTGGTTAGTGTAAACGGCTTCTAGTCACGCCCGTAAGTTGACTAGCCAATAGTGTATTGGAAAATTTTGATCGTGGGTGATTGGGTAGTGGATGTAGGTTCAAGTGGAACCGAACCACTATAAATCGTTGTGTCCATTTATCTTTTTCCTGTACTTAATTATTTTGATTGTTACCTATTGCACATATATTCTGTTTAAATTAATTAACTGAAAGGTAATACGAAAATCTGTCAAGCCCAATTCACCCCCCCTCTTGGACTATAATACTAGGCCAACGACCTTATCCTTCTAATTAAGAAAATTATCACCATAAAAAATAGGAACATGTAAAAATTCAGACTTTTGAAGAGAGGAAAATGTTGTATAAATAAAAACTTCATTATTGCTATCAAAATGAAGACTTTATACTGAATTAACCAATGTCATATTTAGTGCATAAATATAAATTCTAACCTTCCTATGGGCAGAGGTTGTAAATCATACAAGTATTTGTATTAACTTTAATAATAAGATTAGCAAATAAATATATTAAAATATAAGGATTTCTACACCTGTGGGTATGAGAACATTTGTAATTTTAATATTTATTCACTATCCTATTCCAAGTAAAATGTAAAACTAACTATTTTTCCTATGGGGCCAAATAATTATTTAATGATTTAATTGCAATTAATCAATGTCATGAATCATAATATAGAAAATGCATACTTATCACTTATCATTAATCCATAAGATGCTTTGGTTACTCATAAGAACTCATAAGAAATAACTATACGATGTTACTTTATATGACGCAACAAATATTATATGTGTCTATTTTAAGCTTCATATGCATAATCAGTTTGTACATATGAAAAGATCAGCCAAAATTACTATAGGATATTGTTTATCAATTTTGCAAATACTAACTTTAGGCCATTGATCAAAGCAAAAACAAATTAATAGTTAAGATTGCATAAGATAGTATTACATGAATACTGATATAAAAAAACCTTTTTTTTTGGCAAATCTAATTATGTGGATTTAATATTCAAGTCAAAATAAGGGTAGTCACGGTTCAACATTTTTCCAGATTTTGCTTGAAACACGACATTTAAAGGATTGAAGTTTTGACAGTCCAAATTTAATCTATAATTAATTTAAAAAATCTGGTTTAGATCACCGAGTTAACATACTTATTCGACTTAGTAAAATCTGAATGAGTTAATTCACTGGTTTGTAATTAGTTATTCTTAATGAGTCCACTCAACTAGTCAACTCGCCGACTCCACTCACTTATTTAAACTTAAGAAAAGTTTTTTTTTTTTTAATTTAAACAAGGTTCCTTCGGCTCCATGTTTTCTGCAACTGTAAAAACATAGGTTAGTTCCGTGCAATTGCACGGAACCACTAATGGTTGTTGCCGGTAATCGAGGATCAAAGTCGCCAGTCCATTGACCATCGATGATCTCTTGCCTCCCTTTTCTTCGAAAAGTGTTTCACGCATGCAACCACCAAGTTTGCGATTCCTGTCAGTGATGGTTGGTATTTTCCACTGATCCAATTTGTCGGCGATTCACTCCAATACCGGTGATTAATCATCGGTTCCATTTTTTTAAGTGCTAGACTCACTTCAATTTAGTGTGTTCAGTTTTTGTTGGTGCTTAATGACACCTTGCAAGTGATTCGGTCTGCTTGAGATCGACCCCATATTGGCAGTTTCCCCGCCGATTGCTATTGCTTATAAACTCATAAAACATTGAATTTTGATTTATACAAAAAAGTGTTGACCTAAGTTGTTTTTCCCTTATATTCTTTTTAGTGTTTTGATACTTACAAATAATATAACAAATAGTGCTAATGAGTTAATCTAGTATGTTTCAGCATGAAGGATAAGTCAAAAGGTCAATATAAGATTCAAGTGATCTGAAGTCAATTCAAGTGGATCAAGCAAAGTCAAAGTCAAAAGCTTGGACAAGTTGACTTGAAGACATAAGGACGAGAGCTTACAAGTTTACTTAGAATTAGATTGTAATTTTTCTTCTTTTTATATTGCTCATTTATTTTCAAATCATTCTATGCATACTCATGCATTGATATTTTACTAAGTCAAAATATTATTAAATTAACACGTTTTAAAAGTCAACATTTTTTCATAAAAGTCAAACTTTTGCATTTTGATCAAAATGTTCCCAACTTATGTTTTAAACTTCAAATTATTTCAATTCAAATATATTTAATATTGATTTATCAAGAAAACATATTTTAAACTTGACATGTTCAATAAACCCAAATTTCTGCTTCCTAGACACACAAAAATGTGTTTTCTATTAGAGAAACACATTTCCACTAGACTTAATTTATTTTTCACTTAAAACATGTAGAAACGCGTTTCCACTTCTTGAAACACATTTCCACCTTTTTGTCTAGAAAACAAGTTTCTCCACTCAATAGAAGAAATGTGTTTTCCCTCAAGAAACTTGTTTCCTCCAAAATTGGCAAAATAGTGAAAAATGCACAGAAACGTGTTTCCTCATGTAGAAACGTGTTTCCTTAAAAATTGGCAGAATGTGATTTTTTACTATTTTGAGGAGAAATGAGTTTCCACATTATAGACACGAATTTCCTACTTTTTCAAGATATTTTCTCTATAAATACATGCCTTCGCTTAATGGGAGCAAGTTTTGCAAAATGTGAAACTTGTGCACGTCATTTTATTTCCCACATTTTTTCAACATACAAGTCTTTTCTGTTGGTATAATGACTCTCACCCTTATATGTTTTGATGATTGTAAATAGCAGTCCAATGATTACTAATCACTTTGACTAAGTTGTTTTAGTGTCAAAATGATCAAATCATACAAGTCAAGAGAAAAGTCAAAGTCAAAGCTCGAAGTGGATCAAAGCATGAAAAACAAGTTGTAATATTTTTTTTGTAATTGCTTAGATTTATATAACATTGTAGAGTGATTTCTATTTGTCTCAACTAAAGTCTTGCACATGTTTTAAAATGTTTTTCAAATCATTTTTGTTTTGAAAAGTCAACCATTCTGCATGCAAGTCAAATTTTCACATGTTAATCAAAATGTTTTCAACTTATGGTTTAATCATTAAAAGTATTTCAATTCTATTGTTTTTAGGTTCATTCAAATGTGTTTAATGATGGTTTAACATGGGAATATGTTTTGAACTTGAATTTTTGAGAAAAAGTTAAGTTTCTGCTTACTGGATAGACAGAAACGCGTTTCCCCTTGGAAAAACACGTTTCTTTTGGCCTTAAGTGAATTTTCACTTATTTTGATAGAAACATGTTTCTTGTACAGGAAAGTGTTTCCTTCTGTGAGTCCAAAGAGCAAGTTTCTGCAACTCAAAAATAGAAACACGTTTCCTACGAATTTGACAGAATGTGGTTTTTCAAGCAAAAACACGTTTCCCCATAAGAAACGTATTTCCATAAAGATTGACATAATGCAATATTTTGTCATTTTTTAACAGAAATGTGGTTCCTTAAACATAAAAGGTTCCTACTTTTTCGAATCATATTTTCTATAAATATGTGTCTTCGCTTATTGTGAGCAACCTTTTACAAAATATGAAACTTGTGTTCTACACTTTGTTCTCCACATTTTAGAAAAAAAAGAAGTTTCGAAAGGTTTTTGAACTTCATCTTTGTGAAGAAAACTTTTCAAGTTTACAAGTAATTTCATCAAGCTTTCAAGTGAAATTTCTCAAGCTTTCAATCACTTTGAAGAAATCTCCAATGCCATCAATCTTCATATTTGTGAAGACATCTTTCAAGTGATCAAAAGGGTTTGTTGAGGCAAGATTGCCCAACACCAATTCTTATAGGAAGATAATAGACTAAATTGAATAAAAAAATGAAATAAAGAGAAAATAGAAAGATTAATAACCAGGTAAGAGGCTTGAGCAAGACCCCGTATCCTGAATCCGTAAGTAGGTCGGGAAGTCCTTTCGACCCGAGGTATTTCCTCTCCTCCCAAGATTTGAGGGAGGCTTCGAGGAGTTCTCTTGAGGTAGGAGAGAGAAGAAAAAGACAAAGGTTGATATTAGGAGCACCAGTGTGGTGCCGACCTAAGACCCTCTGATGCCTAAGTTAGAGTCGAAAGAAACTGTAATGCTTATGTAAAGACTCATATGTGAAAAATTGTTTCATACCCTTTTTGGTGAATAGAGCTGGCATATTTATAGTAAAGGGTCTGGTCCCCACCAACGAGGATAGGTACTATTGTGGTCTCTCATGGAAAAGTGGTCCTGGGGGGTATGTGGCTATTGCCAATGAACTCAACACTGACACATATAGACGCGGGAACTCAGGTGAGCCATCTCAGTGGTTCGAGATGGAATTCATGTTGTTTTCCCGACTTTTTCCGCTTTGGGCTTGTGTTTGGGTTTCAGTATGGGCACAATTCCTTTACGAGTGCTTATTCATATATTGCTCAACATCTACCTCCCATGTGGATTCCCCGCACCCTGGACCACCAACCCCGCAGGGAATGGCGTGCAGAATGCCGGGGAGGGAAGCCCGGCGTAGGCATCTTCAATCACTTCTCAACCCCCGTGAGGTGGTTGAGACCCTACTAGCCTTATCCCAAACAACGACATAATATAAACAGGTACTAAACAAAACTACCAACTGTATTAATCATCCTAGACAAGAGATACTCCATAAAAGTGAACCATAAATAAAATCGTCATAATCCCTACAGTCCATCAAGATTGACATAAACATAAAGTCCAAAACTAAGGGTACAAAAAAATTGTCATATGTCCACATGGTCTATCTAACAAGTCCCAACTCACCCATACTACAATGTGGTAAGTGTTATAACTACATAGCGAAAAATATAATACATCATAATTTAAAACACAGTTCAATCAAAATGCCTCTCAACTCACATCGAGGCCTTGGATTCTCTCGCCGGCAAGGCCCTCAATATATGACTACTCCTTTGCCCTTATTAAGGACAGAAGGACCTGAAAGAGGAAAATGAGGTTGAGCCAATGGTGCCCAGTGAATAGAATTCAAATATGCTATCAATACTCATCAATAAATATCATGTATGCATGTCAATGTGTAGCATGATTAAAAGCTCATAACATATAGATATCAAACATTTATGATAAGTTCGATGCAAGTAAAAGCTTATCAATTTGGATCAACATTCCACATGCATTGGGGTTACTAGTGCACGTCTATTTCACCGTACCGTTCTCATCCCCAATCATGTTGATTTGGGGTTACTAGTGCACGTCTATTTCACCGTACCGTTCTCATCCTCAAATATTTTCTTTTTAAAACCCTCCTATGACAAGGTTAAGTCCCCCTATTAGCCAAATAGATAGGCCCAACCAAAGTCATAAGGTTTTCTCAAATCAATGCATCATTCAAAACATTAGAACACATTCATGCTTTCAACATACAATATATATAAGTGATATGATGACATAAAAGATATAATCATAAATGAAGTCTACTCACAACCAAGCCTCGCGAGAGTATTTAACCACACACGACTACCAAACCGAATCAACCCAATCAAGATCCTGAAACATTCATCAATATTCTACCATACATCAATTTCTATGCTCAATCACATAGACATTACACATCAACCCTAAATCAGCCCACATATAGACAATAGGCCTAAATCCCATTTAATCCCATCATTCAACTCAAATCACATGACTTAGGCATGTAATGCATAGTTCTCATACATAAACCATTCTATTAATCAAAAATACTGATTTTCAATTCCTTAGGCATAAACATGCCCAAATTGGGTCACTTGATCACAAGTAGGCCTAACCCATGATATGGTCACAACCACCAAATCAGTAGCATAATCAACCTTAATCATGCTTAATTAAACATAAGTTGCATCAATTCAATGATTCTAGGCCAAAAGCATCAAAAGCCCTAAAATATGAAATTTTCCATACTTAGGCCATATTGCCGATTTACACTAGATCACCATGTTCAGCCATGTATATCACTGATTTTGCATCACGGTTTCATCAACAATGGCAACTAGGTCCACATAGTTGACATGCAAGCTATTTGGAAAGGTCTAAGTTCATATTCTAAATTTAGGTCTAATACAAGCAACCCTACCAATTCTTCATTTAATATTCTGTTCAGATGTATCAATCTACCAACAAAAATATTTAATCCCAAAATCAACTGTACAAATTGAAGTATGTTAAGAAACAAACCTCTTGTCCAAAACTCATCTCAATCCAACGGTGGACCGAAAAGATACGCCTCTTTGATGAACAAGTCTCTAATAAGATAATTTCTCCTTTCATGCAGCAAATACTTGAACTCAGGTGACTATATCACACAAAATACTTGAACCACGAACATCTCAACCGTTCATAATGCATAAAGATCAGTTTTAAACCACCTTCTCAAATATCATATTCATCCAACGGTAGATCTTGGAGATCTATTAGTTTGATCTAAACTGCGCGAGAAATCCAGACTTTCCGACCAGCTTTGTTTGGGAGGTTATATCTTTCAAAGGAAACCTCCAATCAAGATCTCTACCAACCAGAATGAATACCCATAAGATATGAACTTGCTGACAAATTGCGAGCTCAATCTGACCATATAGTACCATGATCCAGCTCATTGATGAAAATGTTGCTGAGACTTTCCTCAAAGCAACTCCCTCTTTCTTTCTCTTCTTCTTTCCTTTCTCTTCTTTTTTTCCTTTCTCTCCACTCATCTCACCCTCTAGGACTTCCTTGGAGAAGAGAAGTAGGGCATGAGACACTTTTTCACTCTCATGCACCAACCTTGACATGTGTTGGAGAGGAGAAATGGGGCATGAGACACTTGTCCATTTTCATGCACCAACTTGACATGTATTGGAGAAGAGAAATGGGGCATGGGACACTTTTCCATTCTCATGCACCAACTTGACATGTGTTGGTCTCATGCACCAACTTGACATGTGTTGGAGAAGAGAAATGGGGCATGGGACACTTGTCCATTCTCATGCACCAACTTGACATGTGTTGGTCTCATACTACCCATACCAACCACGTGTATTTTAACCAACCTCATGCTTCCATATATTTTAAATGTCCAATCCATTTAATACACCAAATTTTCATTCTCATTTATCCTTTTATTCAATCAATCCTAACCCATATCAATTCATGGTTTAATGGGCCCATGCATAAATAATAACATATGCATTATACTTTAATTTAACATGACCCATATACAATTTATAATGCACATATTTATATACATTATCAAGCATCAAATATACAAACATTAAACAACCACCAAACAAACACCAAACATATCAAGGCAACACATAGAGTTTGGGTAAAATGCAATTGGGTTATGGGCTAGATGAAATAATTTTCGGGGCATCACACCCCAACTCTCGAGGTGTGGGCACCGAGGGAGTTAATAGTTTTGATGATTGGATTAGAAGAGCACGCAAATGAGGGACACAGGTTGCAGCGTCGAGGTGGGGATTTTGGCAATCATTTCTTTTGTGAGTGAACAGTTCAAGCGGTTTACTTGGTGAACCATCATGCCCATTAAGTACCATCGTTTCCCAGGAAATTCGTCGCTTGCGAGACATCATGTCCGGCTATTGAGATATGTGCCTTACCACGTTTCCTTCGACATAAGTTGTATCGGTGCACATATCTTTCTTCGGGGATGGGTTATGATCTTCCTTGGCTCATTGTGAACCGTCCGATTTCCTTTGCATCTATGCGATACTTGTAGTGAAGCACCAATTGGCGCTTTGGGTCCCCTCCATATAAAAATAGGAGGCCCCCACATTTACAAGGAACAAACGCTTTCTGTTTTAGTTTTTTGAAGCTTCACTTGATCGATCTAGGGACTTTCTTTGCTCGGGGCATCCTGTTGTTCCCAGTTTCCGACAGTGTCGTCTTTTTGCTTGGTGGGTTTTCTATCTCTTCTTTATGTCCTCCTCTTCATCATTATCGATCCATAGTTTTTCCAGTGTGGGTGTTCCCTCATTTTCTCCAATTAGGTCTCCTTCCCATCCTTGTTTTCGCCTTTATCTCTCCTTCTGTGATACCACCAACTCGATAGCTGACCCCCCAGGATTTGTTGGAAAAAGGCCTCCCTGGGAGTCTTTGAACTCGTATACCTCTGATCTAAGTACGAGCGTGACCCTGTAAGGGCCTTCCCAATTCGGGCCAAAAGCTCCAGCTCTGGGCTCTTGAGTGTTCAATATGACCTTCCACAATACTAGTTCTCCGACCTTGAAAGATCTGAGTCAGACCTTTGCGTTGTAGTACCAAGCAATGCGTTGCTGATAGGCCATGGCCCGAAGTCGGGCCACCTATTTTTTTTCCTCCTACAAGTCGAGGGCTAGTCTTTGGGCTTCTGCATTCTTTTTCTCATTAGAATGTTCTGTTCGGTGGGTGGGATGCTGACTTCCACCGAAAAAAGGCTAGGGCGAATGGAGTTTCCCGAGTAGCAGTTTTCTCAATGGTGCGGTATGACCATTGCACTTGGGGTAGATCGTTTTCCCACATGCCCTTTTTTGCCTCAAGCCTTGTCTTGAGGGTGTGTTTGATAATTTTGTTCACAACCTTGACTTGGCTATTAGCTTGCGGGTGAGCAGGTGACGAGAAAAAGTGTTTGGTGCCAAGGTTGGTACAAAAAAAGCTAAACCCAACATTATCAAATTGCTTCCCATTATCAGTAACAATGGCATAGGGTACTCCAAATCGACATACCATTGACTGCCACATGAATTTGATTCTTAAGGAGTTTGAGCATAGGAAAATTCATCTCAAGATGATAGGCATAAGCATGATCAATTATACGCAGGGCCTAAGATGATATATGTTTTATCATTTACATCAAACAAGCATAAGCATGGGCATATACCAAAAATATAGCATGCGCAAAGATTTCAAGATTAAAGTATGGCCTAGCTATTTTAATTCTAATTAGATGTAACAGATGATTTGAAAAGTGTAAGGCATTAATTAAAATATATGTTAAAAACATTTGATGCATATAGAATTAGAAATTCAAATGTTGCATCAATGTCATGCATAAATGGAAAGGCATGCTAAAAACATATAAACATGTGTAAGGGCAATTTCTTTCCAATAAATTAGGCATGTAAGAGTATGAATATAAACATAGCCTAAGTCATGGATTCAAAGTGATACATTTATAAGGTGTTTAATCATGTATTATGCATACTTGAATCATGTATATGTGAATCATGCATACAAAAGAGTGACATTTAAATAGACACATACATGATCACAATTCAAGGAAGATAGCATAAGCAAGAAAATATTTTATCTAACTGTGGCTTAACTATCAATTACTCATATGGATGTTGTGGATAAATCAAGAATTATAGACATTCATGAAAGCAAGGATTTTCAATTGGTTTGTATTAGTGTAAAGTTTAAAACCAATGAAAATTTATATAAACAAGAAAGATTGATGCAAGTGTGTAACAAGCATGGTTTAGTGCAATCAATCAATCTTGAAACTGATTTTTCATATGAGCATGGCATGACATGACATCAAGTGACTATACTAGGCATTGTAGATATGAGTTTTAAACAATGAAGAGCCTAACTAGATTTTTGTTTTGATAAAAAAAAAATGTGTGACATACAAGTGATCAAAACCAATATCAAAACATGAATATATATGTTTTCAAGAGCAACATTCATATTGCAAACATTTGTTGATGGTAAGCATAATAGATATACGAGTTTAAGCATAACATTACTTATCACACATTTGTCTAGGCATATGAATCTTCTATAAGCACAAGAAGGCCTAAGACATGATTATGTTAACTTAAGTAGACATGTTAATCAACTAGTTGTACACCTAGTGATTAAGTTTAAGCACAAAGTTAACAACCTCAAGATGTACTTGTCATAAAATATATATAATCATTATAGATACATACATCTTTAAAATGTAGTTTCCTAAAAATATTTTTGATGAAGTGCAAAAGAAAAATATTTTAGAGGAAAATCTTTGATGATAAGTGATAAGACATATACGAAGATCAATGAACACACTTATCGATAATATTTACCATGTTTTCAAAAGATCAATGAAGATGCAACATATGGCAAATGAATGAATGACTTAGATATAAGATGTGAATAACATGGTCATTCAAGTCCTTATCCATTCTAGTTGACAAAATCTCTTAGTGTAACAGTCATTAAGACTCATGGTCAACTAAGTCTGCTTAGATTGAATTTGTTATAAAAAAAAAAAAGACAAATTCAAATATAACCTACGGAAATGACTAAAATTTCATAAAGTTAAAGATTTAAGTCAAGATAGTCATCCCATATTAGTTTCCTTCAAGATGGAGTGATTAAATATAGATTAAGATATGCATCAATTTCACTCAATTACCTTAGAAGGATACTAGTCATGCTCAAATACGCTTTCATGATTGTCTAAGATCTAAGATAAGCACACCAATCATATATCAAAGCTCATAATAAATCATGAAGCAATATATGCAAGCTCAGAGTAACGAAGAATCAAACTTTTAGCATAGGAGCATGCATGGAGTGAACACATAGGCATAATCATGACAACAAGATAAAGATGGTAAGTACAAATCATAACCTCACAAAATAGTTTGAACATGTGTCCTTCTAATATGATAGGCAAATATAGATGTTCATTCAATCATAAAAGGAGACAAAACATTCATGATGTCATATAAGCATGACGATGCGAGATAAGACAAGTTCTACACACATCAAAGCTTAATCATGAAAGCTACCATGTTCATTTTTTCAAGTAAATGACTAGGTTTTGTTTTGATTGAAGATGTAAGATCCTTTTAGTCATTTGGACTTGATTATCTTTAAAGGAATGAATATAATGAATTATGAAATTAAGCATATATATTCATTCAAATAGAACAAATGAGATCTAAGCCTTATAAAGTTATATGAATTATGTGAAGGCTTATGTGATTGAGTTATTCTGAAGAGATTAAGAAATTTCAGGACAAGTCTTAATCTTAAAGAATAATTAATGATTTCTAGAGACAAAATATTTGATTTTAATTTAAATTCTTTAAGAAGATCATTTTTAATTTCACTTTGTTTGATCCTCAAAATATATGTTTCGTTAAGCTCAAATTAAAGATCAATTTAACTTACCCTTAATAACCCATTTTCGATGATATAACTTAAAATCATTACAAAGCCTAGGGTTATATAAGTGGGGTTTCCTTGGTTGAGATTGAGACATAACCTTTTTAAGGTCTTCTCATAGTTGCTAAGAATTCTAAATTCTTAGACTCGGTTTGATCATCTCCAAGGAAGTGAATGAGATAATGAATGACAATAATTTGAATAATATTTGAAGTACATGTCACTCCAAATATTCAATGTCTTGTATTTTTAAATGATATATATCATTTAAATCCTAAAACACAAGATAGGTGGACTTGAAGTGATAAGCATTAGTTCTAGTCCAACTCCAAGATTATGATCATATGAACATATATGAGCAATTAAAATTTTGTTTTTAGCAAGCTCATCTCATAATCAAATTCTTTGACTATGTTCATAGAAACTCATAGCTTACTAAATGGATGAAATTTCATTAAATGAAGTCACGAAGCACATTCCATTCAGTATGAGCATATAATTTATATAAGATAGTGAATGCACATGGTATGCTACAATAACAGTGAACAAGATATATGTATAATATGAACATGTTCATCTAAAAGAATGGAAGTAACAAATATGAATTTTGCAAGTTCATACTTCCAAGTTGCATAACTATTATGCTTTACATTAATCAATCATTGAACAATAAAATTAGGCATTAAACAAGTTCAATGTGATCAACACCTTTAGGCAAGCATAGGCATGATAGATCAAAATTATTTGATTGAGCCTAAAATGCTTCCAAGTGTCACGAAGAAGATGTAAATCAGTGTGTGATATAAAGATATGGAAGACGCCTAAAATGATTAAGGCCTAAATATCTAAGGCCAAGAAACTAAGCATATGGTTCAAAAATGTGAATCTATGTGATCCGGTGAACCATAGTCTTTGGTACCCATACTCTTTTAGATTTTGTAATTCTAGCATCTAGGAGTAATTCTTTAAGTACCCATGCCATTTTATTATATTTATTCTTAAAAGGATTTCTAGTGTTCCTATAACATGTTTTGGGCTTGAAATATCTAACCTTAGGTTTGCCCAATTGACTTTCTAATGTAGAGGTCTTTTATTTCTCTAATATCAGTTGAAGCTCCAAGTCATATTTCTCATTAGTAACATTAGCTACTAATTGAGCCAACTGTTCTAAATTTTCTTGAAAAAAAATGTGATCATTTTTAATTTCTTCTTTTTCTTCAAGAATAGCCTTTTTTCCTTAAGAACATTTTCATAATCAATTTGGAGAGTTTCCAACTGTAGCACCCGTGCCTTTAGGTGACGTCATTTTGACCCATAGTGTACCCATAGAGTACTCGTATACGTATGTGTATATGTATTTTGATGCTCAAAACACGTAAGTTCGAGTGTATTTGCATGATTTTTGGTCATAGAGAGTGTGCATGAAGTTTCGGAACCATCGGAGACCCGTTCGACGTCAAAACATGTCGAAAACGGTGTTTTGGATCTAGTGGAACTCGCTCCATGGAGGAAGAAATTTTTGTCACAAATTACATCAATGGTTTGATCGCAGAGATCCAAGGTCCGATTGAGCTGAAATTTTTTCAGCTAATTCTTATCTGATAGATCTTCATTATGAACGGTGAAGATCTTGATCGGAGTTACCTACTATGAGTTATAAGACTCCAAACACTGTTTCACGGATTTTCGGATTTTATTACGCAGTTTTACCAGAATGTTGGTAACTGATCCATGAAACCTTTGAACGGTTAAGATGTTTAATTGGTGAGTATTGTGCATGAAATTGACTATCTAAGTGAAAGTATAGCAACAAGAAAACTGATTTTATAACAGTTTTTGACAACTTTTAGTTGTAGGCCCAAACACTTCTATATAGGCTATTGACTCAATTTTTTCAGCTCATTTGCACATTTTGCACTTGAGAAAGAGGAAAGAAGTGCTGGAGGAGAGAAAGGAGAGGAAAAATTAGGGTTTAGTAGTTTCTTGCTCAAAAACGCCTAAGGTTTGCATTTTTCCTTCATTTCTTCCTTGAATCTCTCTATTAGTTGCATGATAGCTTTATTTTGAGTATGAGGGTTTCATTTTGATGCATGCATTGTGATGAACCTTGGATGGGTGGAAAACCAAAGTTAGAGTTGAGTCTTGCATGTCACATATGTGTGATTAGAGTGTTAGGAGTACACTAATGGTGAAACCCCAATTTCTAGCAAAAAATTGGAAGGGTTTAGTTCAAATGACCTATACTTAGTTTATGACCTTAGACTTTTTCAAAATCTTTGCATGTCAACTATGTTGACCTAGTGGCCATTGTGGATGCTTCCATGTTGCAAGATCAGTAAAATTCATGGTTGAACATGGTGGCCTAGTGTAAAATTGGCAATATGGCCTATGTATGAAAATTTTCAGATTTGGGGCTTTTGATGCTCTTGATATAAAATCTAGAAAATTATGCAATGTAGGTCTAATTGGACATGATTAGGGTTGTTAGATGATTGAATTCAGTGGGTTCTCATAATGGACACCCTAAGGTTGACTGATTTTGATCTAGGCTAAGTATTTGACATTTTTCATGTACTTTGGCAATTTTGCATGTAATTTGGGGATTTTGCCCAAATTGGGACTTTTCACCCAAAGCAAGTCAATTTATGAAATTGACTTGGGGATTGTTTAATTGGACCCAAATTGAGTAGAATCATGGGTTTAAAATGTTAGAACCTATGTTAAATTGATATGACTTAGTTCATTTTTTGACCTTATGTTTTATATTGGCCTAATTGGAGATTTTGACCAAGACTTAGTCAATTGATGAAATTGACTTGATGTATAGTTTAATTGACCCTAATTATAATTGAATGTCATGTATATTAGTGGTTGGATCATGGGATCACCCTATTACATTCAATTTAGGTCAATCTTAGTTTAATTGAGTATAAATGATCAAGTTGGGCAATATGAAAATTGGCTCAAGGGGGTAATCAATTTAGAATCTAATTGACTTTAGATTGAGTTTGAACATGGGGTTTTGACACACTATATGACTGATTTTCAGTTGTGTGAACCATGTTATTTCCAGGTCTTGTGATTGATCTTGAACCCGTTTAGTCAATTGGGGAGTTTTGGTGATTGGATTGGCTAGACTTAGCCAATCAAGAGTGAGTGTTCTTTTACTTTTGGATTATTTAAATATAGCATTGTAGTATAAAAATGTTTTAAATGCTTATGTATAATGGTATGCATGTTTTAATATTCCATGAAATACATTTGAGCATAATTCATTGGGATGACAATTTGGGTTGAGGCTCCTAGTTGGAATTTCCTCTTTTTTGGGAATTCTAGTAAGTCTAGCGGCGATTCCAATTGTGTACCTGGCAGAGGGTTTTATGACTTGTGTATGGGTAGGTTAGTTTAGGCTAATCCTACGTGCTGCACAACCCCAAAAATTCTATTAGGATACGAGTGTAGTGTGTGTGTTCAGGTACTGTGTGTAGCGCACCAGCCTTGAACCCCCGTACTCATGAGGTGTTAGGATTGCATGAGTATGGTTACAAATGTTATGCATCGTCTTACGTATAACTTGATCCATTATGTTAGCATGTATGTAATCTATTTCATCATGATATTTCAATGATTTATGATCATATCATGTTTTTATTAAATGCACGTATATGCCACTTGTAAATGACATTCATTGAGCAGGCTGTAGGTCACACCTCACCTTCTTCTTTCAGGATCTGATAGAAAAAGGAAAGGGAAGGCTTGACTGCGTAGCATCCCTTTTTTTGTTTCATGTAGGTATTGTACATTTAATTTTGTAATTTGATAATTATGTACACGATAACACCTAGTATATGTATAATTAACACATAGTTGGGATGTGTTGGGTTTGTAGTATTTTGTAAACTTTGAAATTTTATATTTGGTAACTTGGAGATGTAATATTTTATTTCATTTATGATCATGTTATATTGATGTTTTTAGGATTGTACTATATTTGATTTTGGGGATTCGTATATGTGTTTTAGGCTGACGGGACGCCAGGCGTACCAACGGAGGGTATACCTGGAGGTTTTCGTGCCGATCATGACGTCACATATAGTGGGCCATGACACCAACTCATCCAAAGCATTGGTAATTATGTTCAAGTTATTCATTATTTTGGATGAATTTGTCAAAATAATTTTGAAGCTTTTCATGAGCTATGGACAAATCATTAAAAGAAAGATTCATGACATTAGTAGAACAATCATCAATATTAAAAATAAAGCATATATGTTCTACATTCTCCTTGTCTTCACATGACGATGTGGAGGCACATGAAGTATCATAGAGTTCTTCTAATCTGAACCAAATATCTTTAGATGAAGCACAAGAAGAAACTCTATCAATATCATTTTGGGAAAGGCATCTAAGTAATGTATTTCTAGCTAGAGTGTCAAGTCTAACTAACTATTTTTTTTCCTATCTCATTTCCTCTTTGGTTTGGGAACTTCAACCCCATTTATGATTCTAATAGGCACATATGGTCCATTTACAACAATATTCCACATATCATGTGATTGGGCCTTAAGTAATGCACTCATTCTACTCCTCCAATATATGAAGTTTTAGTCATTAAGCATAGGTGGAGTCAATAGGTTATCACCTGAGTCAAATCTATGGTATTGGCCATTTTGATCTTTGGCTCAAGGATTTTAAGCCTTAAATCGTGAACACTTGCTCTGATACCACTTGTTGACCCAGTATTGCCGTCCAAGAGGGGGAGTGAATTGGACTTGGTGAATTTTTGCGATACCTTTTGGATAATTAATTAAACAGAATATATGCGCAGTAGGTAACAAGCAAAATAATAAAGTGCAGGAAAAAAAATAAATGGACACAACAATTTATAGTGGTTCGGTTCCCCTTGAACCTATTCCACTACCTGACCACCCACGATCAAGATTTCTCAATCCACTAAGGGCTAGTCAACTTACGGATGGACTAGAGGTCATACAATCTAGTTAACTTACGAGTGTAACTAGAAACCGTATATCTAACCAACTTGCAGGCGTGGCTAGAAGTCGTATAGAAACCAACTTACGAGCGTGGTTACAAGCGGTACAAAGTGAGGTATAGTCCCAATTAACTCACAAGTCAACAATACATCAAGGTTACAAATGATATGGAGAGATGTTCTAAAACACTCTCAAATTTCTAGTATACAACCTTGAATGAATAACTTCTACTATTCCAACCACAATATTTCAAATGAAGTGCAATGTGGAAATAGTTGTTTTCAAATACATGCAGTCAATTCAAATAATAATAATATAAGATCAAGAATCGAATATGCACATGTATGTTCTAATATTGATTCTAAAGATGATATATGAAGCACAAGAACCAATATGCACAAATAATCAAAACGTGTTGATTTGAAATCGATAAATGACTAAGTTCATGAATCAATATGCTCAAGTAATGATCAATGAAATCGATTCAAAGATAGTATAAGTTTAGCACGAGAATTGATATCAAACAAGATATATGAAACCACCAATCAAGATAATATAATATGTAGGATCAAATATGGTTTCATAAACACTTAAACAAAACGATTTTAAAGATAGATATAAATCAAACACAAAAAACCGTTTAACAATCACAAACACAATCACACGAATCTTAAATAGAGATTTTACCCAACTTTTGGGAAGGATGAAGCATACAAGTTTCTCCAACGTGTGAAGGTGATCGAGGGTGATTTCGCCTTCAAGAAATATCAAGATATACAAGATATGTGATGAACTCAATCAAGAACAGCTTGATTTATACTCAAGAGAAACTCACAAGTTTCTCAAAGAGTTTTGAAAGATTAGGTGAACTATTCGGAAGTTTGAATCAAAGATTCAAATGCAGGCGAACTTTTGCTTTGAAAAGATGTTTAAATCACTCAAGAACTTGTTTTGGACTTCTAGAAATGAAAGTATGAAAATCAGCATAAGTTCAAGATTTTTACAAGAGTTGTTCTCGAATAAGCAAAGTGTGGTATTTATAGAAAAATACCAGTCCGAGGCACAGGAACGCACTCTTAGAGAAAAGAGGTCGTTTCTGGTTTGAAATTTAAAAAGTTTCAGATTTCCCTCTAATGCAAGAGTGTGTTCCTTATAAGAGGAGCGCGTTCCTTAATTTATCTGTTGGGCATAGGAGCGAAGTTCTTCATTAAGAACCACTGACACTATAAAATTTACTATTTTGCCCTTTTCTCTAGGAGCGCATTCCTGTTAAGAGGAGCGCGTTCCTTAATCCCTAATCAGAAAAATATGAGTCTCGGGAAAAACCACAAGAGCGCATTCCTTAAACTCTGATCAGAAAAATCAGATTTTTCAGGAAAAAACACGAGAGCGCGTTCCTTATATGAGGAGCGCGTTCCTGAGTTTAAGACATTGTCAAACATATAAACCAAATTTGAAAACATTTTAGACAAGATTAAAACATAATTGACAGAGATAAACACGTGTAAAACAATCAATTAATACAGATAATCAAGACATTTGATATGATACACGTAAAACGACGAAATCCATTCAAAGTTGGTAATATGAGTGCATGATAAGCAATGATATAAATATGCATGATAAACAACCTTAACTATATGATTGCATGATAATCATGATAATGTATGTGCATGCATGATCAATATGATAATAGTATATGTGCATGATATCTAATGACCTATATGCATGATTTTTCAAAAGATGCAAATCATATTGTGGTTGGAACGAGTAAGAATGACTCTATAGCACTAAGATTTTATACTAAAGATTACAGAATTGATCGCGTTATTGTTCAATCTACACGTTTTGACATGATAGTTGAATCTATCTGATATAGTTAGTTAACACTGAAACAACTCAGTCAAATATATTATTACCATGATTATATTGTTTGTAAGCATCAAAACACTTAGGAGAATACTAAGTGGAAAACCACTTAGGTCAACAAAGGCAAAAATTGCAAACCTTACTTGGCCTTTGCAGATTGGTAGAGGGCCTATGATGTCTACCCTCACTGGCCGAAGGGCCACGGGCTCTGAATTGGAGTGAGGTTTTCAAGAAGCGAGTGTATTGTTGAGCCATAGCGTTGGCAATTGTCGCATTTGCAGGCCAATTCCACAGCGTCTTTGTGCATTGTTGGCCAGAGTATCCTTAGCATAGGGCCTTGTGGGCTAGATTCCTTGCTTCTGAATGGTTGCCACAGGCGCCTGAATGGATCTCTTCGAGTACTATCTGGGCTTTTTCTTCTATTAGGCATCTTAGGTAGGGTAGGGAAAATCCTCGCTTATAAAGCTGCCCATCAATGATTGTGTTTCGAGTTGCCTGCCTATGTACTTTGTTTTCGAGAAGGAGTTTTTCGTACAACAGATAATCAAATACCTCATCCATACAAGACTTAGCCTTCTCAATGCATCCATTAAGTACTTCGGCTCGAACTATTTTCAAAGGCAGGAACTCGATTGGTACTTACCCCACCAATTCTGCGTCAAAGGAGAACGCTAGCTTGGATAGGGCATCGTCCAACGAATTGTTCGATCGAGGAATCTGGAGTATCTCAGGTTTTGTAAACTATTTCAACATTTCCTAAACCTCCAAAAGGTAGGTCTGCATTCTCATGTCCTTGGCGACATATTCCATGGTGACATGGCCAGTGATGAGCTGCGAGTCACTATAAATTTGGAGACTTTTGGCTCCCCATTTCATTGCAATTCTCAACTCGACAAGTAAGGTTTTGTACTCTGCTTCGTTGTTCGAGGAGAGGAATCTGAAATGCACGACACAAAGGTATTTATCTCCTTCCGGAGAAATTAAAGCGATTCCAGCCGCGGACCCCTACTTTCAAGATGACTTGTCCACATACAGCTTCCAAAGTATTTCATCGGTTGTACCGATTCACTCTTTCCCCAGCACGATGGGGAGAATTCATAGTTAAAATCAGCAAGAGCTTGTCCTTTGATGGCGGTCCCGAAGTTTTCTTGTTTTCATAGCACTAGTCTTAGGAGGTGTTGGGTGAGCACCACAATAGTGTGGGCATGAAATAGGGCCAAAATCTTCAGGAAGAGATCACTAATGCAAACGCCATCTTCTCAATTTTTGGGCATCTTGTTTCTGTATCTAGCAGTGACTTGCTGACATAGTAAATGGATCTCTGCACCCCAACTTCTTCTTTTACAAGTGTTGAGCTTATCATTGCACCTGAAATGGATAAATACAGAAACAACTTTTCTTCGGGGGTGGGTTTTGAGAAGAGTGAAGCGCTGCTAAAGTAGTTTTTCAACGACTCGAACGCTTCCACGCACTCCTCATCCCAGTTTATCTTTTCAAATTTCAACAGCTTGAATAAAGGTAAACACTTATCGGTAGATTTAGAGATGAACCTGCTAAGAGTTGCGATGCATCCATTGAGTTTCTGCAATTCTTTAATCTTTGACGGAGCTTTCATATCTAGGATCGTTTGTATATTTTCAGGGTTGGCGTCAATTCCTCGTTGGCTAACCATCAAGCCCAAGAACTTATCGGAGCCGACTCCAAAGACACATTTTTCAAGGTTTAGCAACATCTGGTAATGTCGAAGTGTGGAAAAGACATCTGGGAGGTCGGCGGGATGATCCTTCGAAGCGCAATTTTTCACCAACATGTCCTCTATGTAGGCTTCAACTATGTTTTTGAGCTTGTCCGCAAACATCCAGTTGACAAGCCTCTAGTAGGTGGCTCTGACATTTTTTAAGTCGAACGGCATTACCCGATAATAGTATAACCTCAATCTGTAATGAACGCAATTTTATCCTGATCCGCTGAATGCATTTTAATTTGATTATATCCGGAGTAGGCATCCATGAAGCTCACTAGTTGGTCCATTCTTAAAATGGGGAACCTGTCTTTTGGGCAGGCACTGTTGAGGTCAATGAAATCCATGCAGGTTCTCCACTTCCCATTAAGTTTCTTAACTAGGACCGCATTGGCCAACCAGTCCAGGTATGTTGCCTCTCTAATGAAGCCAACCTTGATTAGTTTGTCAACTTCTTCTTTTAATGCCTAGGCTCTTTTGGGTCCCAACTGACTCTTTTTCTGTTGTATGGGCTTGACACTCGGGTTGACACTTAGTCAATGAACTATCTGTTGGCCCAGTATTATAGTCCAAGAGGGGGGTGAGTTGGAGTTGACGGATTTTTGCGTTACCTTTCGGATATTTTAATTAAACAAGTGAAGTGCGCAGTAGGTAACAATTCAAAAAACAAATGCAGGAAAGATAAATGAACACAATAGATTTAGAGTGGTTCAGTTCCCCTTGAACCTTCGCCCACTACCCAATCACCACGATCAGGATTTCCCTATACACTATTTGCTAATCACTTACGGGCGTGATTAGAAGTCGTTTACACTCTAACCGACACAAGGGCATGGTTAGAAAATCCACAACTACTAACCTACACCAGGGCTTGGTTAGAAAGCGACAAACTAGCCAACACTAAGGGTTGGCTAGAAAGCCACACTTGTAACCAACTTATGGACGTGGGTTAAGTGTCGTACAAAATATGGTAATATCCCGATTGACTTAATCAAGTCAAAAATACATCAAGATTACAAAAGATATAGAGAAGTGTTTAATAACACTCTCAATAATATAGACTTACAATCTTGAATGAGTCAACAATACTATTCCAACCACTACGATTTTAAATGATGCAAAGTGTTGAAATGATTTTTCTCAAATGCAATCGATTCAAAATGAGTCAACAATACTATTCCAACCACTATGATTTTAAATGATGCAAAGTATTGAAATAAGTTTTCTAAACTGCAATCGATTCAAATATATATGATGTAAAATCGTGAATCGAATATGCACAACTATCAAGATATTGATTCTAAACAATGATAAATTTAAAGTACGAGAATCAATATACTACGATGATCAAAACTTGATGACTCTAAATGAATATGTGATTAAGATCAAGAATCAAACAAATCAAGTGTTGATCTAAAACTTCGATTCAATATAATATAATGTTAACACATAAATCGATATCACAAACTATTTATGAAACTGCTAAACAAGGTATTTTCTTATGAAGATCAAGATAGGGTTTCACAAACATAACTCAACACAAAATCAATTTTAAAGGTGATAAAATAAGCACAAAATTGATTTGCATAAACCAAAATCACAAGAATCTAGATATAGAAATGTATACCCCACTAAGTAAGGTTGAAGCTCCAAGATTCTTCTTGTGTGATGTTAGATGAAAGAAATCACAATCAAGACTCAATAGAAGATGTAAAAAGCACTTAAAACGTCTTGAACACTTGCACAAGAGAAACTCCCAAGTTTCTCAAAGTTTTGAAAGATGTGGAGAAATTTTCAAAAGTATGAATCAATAGATCAAATGTTGTTGAACTTTTGCCTTGAAAAAAGATTTAAATCACTCAAGAACTCATTGTTGGCTTGCAAAAAAATTGAGACGAAAAATGCACAAGTTATCTAAGTTTTGCAAAAGTTGCCCTTCGAATGAGCAAGTGTGGTCTTTATAAATAAACACCACATCGATGCACAGGAACGTGTTCCTTAACACAAGAGCACATTTCTGGTTTGAAATCTTAAAAATCTCAGATTTTTCTCAAATCAAGGAGCGCTTTCCTTACTTGAGTGCGTTCCTCAATATATCCATTGGGCATAGGAATGGGTTCCTTCAACAAGAACCACTGACTCTTCAAGTTGTTCCTATTTTTCCCTTGGAAACAGGAGCGCGTTCCTTTTCCCTTATTAGAAAAGTTTTGAGTCTCGAAAAAAGTCACGGGAGCGCGTTCCTCTTATAAGGATCGTGTTCCTTAAACCCTGATAAAAAATTACTGAGTCTCGGAAAAATGCTCAAGAGCGTGTTCCTTCCTAGAAGAGCATGTTCCTTCATTGAGAAGTGAAATAAACTTAATTTTTTATCATAATAGGTTTAGGACATTGTCAAAAATATAGACTAACATTTAAAAAATATTTTTGACAAGATTAAGGTACAATTAACAAGTTAAATGCGAGTGATTCGATTGATTAAACCAATGATCAAAGCAATAAGAACAATACACGGGAAACGATAAAACTATGCAAAGTTGACAAGATGAATGCATGTTAAACACTGATTAATATGTGCATGATAAACAATTATAACTAAGTGATAGCATAATTATCAAACTAATATGTGTGCATGCATGATTAATCATATAATAATGTATATGCATGAGAATGATAAAATATATGTATGATTTTTGAAAAGATACAAATCATTTTGTGGTTGGAACATGTAAAACACTAAGATTCTAAAATAAGAAATACAATCAAGAAGAAAGAATTGACTAGGAAGAAGCTTTTGCTCCAATAGCAAGATTAGAAGCAATCAAATTATTACTTGCTTATGCTTGCTATAACGGATTCATGTTATATCAAATGGATGTCAAAAGTACCTTCTTGAATGGATTTATAAATGAAGAGGTCTATGTGAAGCAACTACCCGGTTTTGAGATCAATTTCAAACCTGATCATGTTTATAAACTTAGAAAAGTTTTATATGGTTTGAAACAGGCTCCTAGAGCATAGTACAATAGGCTTAGCACATTCCTCTTGGATCATAACTTCAAGAAAGGAACGTTAGATCCAACCTTATTCATTAAATACAAAGATAATGATATGCTTCTAGTGCAAATCTATATTGACGACATTATCCTTGGTGCATCAAACAAGACCTTGTGTGATGAGTTTTCCTCTATCATGACAAGTGAGTTTGAAATGAGCATGATAGAAGAATTAAACTACTTCCTTGGTTCATAAATTAAGCAAATGAAAAATGGAACATTCTTAAACCAATCGAAGTATGCAAGGGACATGATTAAAAAGTTCATATTCAAAAATATGAAAACTATTGATACTCCTTGCAATTCATCCATCAAAATGGATAAGGATGAAAAAGGAAAACCAGCCGACCCTAAGCTATATCGAGGAATGATAGGAAGTTTGTTGTATCTAACGACAAGCAGACCTGATATTATGTTTGGAATTTTTCTATGTACTAGATTCCAATTTGATCCTAAAGAGTCTCATCTAAAGTGTGTTAAACGAATAGTTCGATACATAAGTGGCATTATCCATAGCAGAGGCTGAATACGTTGCAGCCGGAAGTTGTAGTGCTCAAGTGCGATATCTTAAACAGCAACATTATCAAATCAATATTCCATGCACGGATCTTTATTTTGATAATACAAGCGCTATAAATATTTCCAAAAATCATGTACTGCACTCTCGAATGAAACACATTGAAATTCGACATCATTTTCTTCGAGATCATGTGCAACGTGGAGATGTAAAATTGATCCATATTAGAACTAAAGATCAGTTAGCGAATATCTTTACTAAGCCTTTGGCTAAAGATCGATTTTCACATATGCGACGAGAATTGGGCATGTTTGACTTTTCAAACTTGCCAAGTGCTTAATTGATTATGCATCACTCCACCATCACTGAGACGTGATCCAGCTATCCACTCCGGCTCCACCTCTGCTACCTCATTTGCTACTACTGCTGCCATTCCTAATGTAGATGCTGGTACCACCCCTACGGAGGATGATGCCCCGACTTCACCTGATATATTTGCTGGGCTAGGATCTCTTGATCCACAATCGCCACCTCCGTCATAGGCGCACCCTCATTTTTTATGTTTCAAAAAGGGGAGAGATTAGTATGATTAGTAAGGTTGACTAGATCATTCTGTGCAGCACGTACTCAGGGGGAGTGTTTGGAGTTTGGACATACATTTTGGAGATGTTTTGTATCTTTTGTTTACACCTTTGTACTCTTTGTATACTTGTGTTATTTATGCTTTATTTTTTGATGTACACATCTATGATGATCACTTGTATATGTTTGATTTGATTATATTGATATACATGTACATTTTATGCTTATTGATCATATTTTTGAGTATTCTTTTATTGGTATGTGATTGATTATTCTCCACATGGTATTGAATGTTAAACCGTTTATTAAGTGGTATTTTCTTAAAAGTGGCATGATACAATTATTCACTTTTCACTTAACTTATTCATTCACTTGCTTCAATCAGGCCAATAATGAATTTGTTTGAAATCATCAAAAAGGGGGATATTGCTGATGTAACTACTCTCACTCAATTATGTTTTGATGATTATAAACAACATACTTGTGATCACTAATCTCTTTGACATAGTTTTTTCAGTTCTAACTAGATATATCAAATGGATTCATTTGCATTTTCAAAGCACGTGGAAAGATCAACACCTTACGAAGATTCAAGAGCTTAGATAGTTGCATATTTAGATAGGTTTTAGAGCATGTTTTAGGTGTGTTTTAGGATGATTTATGCATTAGTTTAGTGTGTTTATGTTAGTTTTGATGCATTTGTTAGTTTAGAAATAAATTGGTTTTAATGCATTATTTCGGTTTGTTAGTTTTTATGTTGGATCAATTTATGTTTTGAGTGTGTTAATTACTTGTTTTGTATTGTTTTGTAGGTATTTAGATGTGTGGAAATGAGCATGAATGATGGACACAACATATGAGAAGCCTAGATGATGATTCATGAAGAACCCAAGTCAAGAAGTGGAAGAAATTTGGCAAAGTCCACAGAAAATAGAGGAAAAGAAACGGTCTGGGCACAGCGGTGCTACATGGCTTTTTATTTCAGGATTTTAGCAAGTTTTATCTGATTTGTTCCCCACTTTCCAATTCCAATTCCACACGACTTTGGGGTATATTATATATCAAAATTTAGGGTTTTTCGAGAAGAATATATTGAAATGGAGTAGAGAACGAAGTTTTACGACTGGAGTGAAGTGGAGAAAAAGATCTACATTGAAGACTATTTCTAATCTCTACAACATTCTAGTTTCTTTCTCTTGGTTTTCATTCATGTTCAAACATATATTTAACGTTTTTATGTTTTTAGTCATGAACTAAACCTCTTTCTTGAGGTATAGATTGATCCAAGCTTGATACTATGTCTAGTTTTATGGTTTAATCATTGTTAATAAAGTTCTATAGTTTATTTATATTTCTCTGGGTGTAATGCTTTTGATCCCTTTATCACGAATTAGATGATCATAGACTTGAGGTAAATGCTTCAAAAGAGGGTACCTTGGGCTGGAATTTGGGAAATATAACCTAGGCAATCGTGAGACTCACAAGGAGATCGAGAACCTTTGAAGTCGTTAGGTGGAAATCATAGAACTTAATGAGTTGTTGTCGTTTTAGGTTTTCATCGAAAGAGTAAAGCCAAGGCGACAATAGCATGCTCTAGTTGTTGCTTCAAAAGAGGGAATTAGAAACGTTAAGATTTCTGACTTATAAACGAAGAACTGATTTAATGATAAAAATAGATATAAAGGCATAATTGATAGTGAGGTGACATCGAACCTCTAGACTGTTCTACCATTGATTTTCCTATCTGATTTTTATTGCATTGTTAATTTAATACTTAGTTGTTTTAATTACTCAATCACTCGATTTCGATTTTCAAGATAAAATTAGGGTTAAAACGTGATAGATAGTATAGTAATAATTCCTGAGGACGATACCCGATATCTTATCTGACTATATTATAACTTGACTCCATACGCTTGCGGGTTTGCGTGTAACAAGCTTCATGGTTGTATTTCTTATTTTAGAATCTTAGTGTTGTAAAGTAGCATTTACATGTTCCAACCACAACATGATTTGCATCTTTTCAAAAATCATACATATAGTTTATCATTCTCATGCATATACATTATTATATGATTAATCATGCATGCACACATATTAGTTTGATAATTATGCTATCACTTAGTTATAATTGTATCATGCACATATTGATCAGTGTTTAACATGCATTCATCTTGTCAATTTTACATGGTTTTATTGCTTCACGCATATTGTAGTTATTGCATTGATCATTGGATTAATTGATGGAATCACTCATGTTTAAAAGTATTAATCGTACCTCAATCTTGTCAAAAATGTTTTTAAAATGTTAGTCTATGTTTTGGGGAATACCCTAAACCTATTATGATAAAAAAAAATTGAGTTTTTTTCACTTCTCAGTGAAGGAACGCTCTCCTGAGCTTTTTCCTAAGACTCGGTGATTTTTTATTAGGGCTTAAGGAACGAGCTCCTGTTGCCAAGGGAGAAATAGGAAAAACTTTAAAAGTCAGTGATTCTTGTTGAAGATCCCGTTCCTATGCCCAACGAACATATTGAGGAACCCGCTCCCTGATTAGAGGGAAATCTGAGATTTTTTATATTTCAAACCAGAAATGCACTCTTGTGTTAAGGAACGCGTTCCTGTGCCTCGGTGTGGTGTTTATTTATAAATACCACACTTGCTCATTTGAAGAGCAATTTTTGCAAAACTTAGAAAACTTGTGCATTTTTCATATTAGTTTTTATACAAGCAACAACATTTGATGTATTGATCCAATCTTCCGAAAATTTCTCCACATCTTTCAAAACCTTGAAAAACTTGAGAGTTTCTCTTGGTGCAAGTGTTAAAGACAATTTGAGTGCTTTCTACATCTTCTATTGAGTCTTGATCGTGATTTCTCTCACCGAACTTCACACAAGAAAAATCTTAGAGCTTCAACCTTACCTAGTGGGGTATACATTTCTATATCTAGATCCGTGTGATATTGGTTTATACAAATTAGTTTTTGTGCTTATATTATCATCTTTAAAATTGATTGTGTATTGAGTTGTGTTTGTGAAACCTTACCTTGATCTTCATAATAAAATACCTTGTTTAGTGGTTTTATAAATAGTTTGTGATATCGATTCATGTGTTAACATTATATTATGTTGAATCAAAGTTATTTATCATACTTGATTTGTTTCATTCTTGATCTTAATCACATATTCATTTAGAATCATCAAGGTTTGATCACAATAGTATATTGATTCTCATGCTTTAAACTTATCATTGTTTAGAATAAATATCTTGATAGTTGCGTATATTCAATTCACTGTTTTATATCATATATATTTGAATCGATTGCATTTGAGAAAAACTATTTCAACACTTTGCATCATTTAAAATCATAGTGGTCGGAATAATATTGTTGACTCATTCAAGATTGTAAGCTTATATTCTTGAGAGTGATATTGAACACTTATTTATATCTTTTGTAATCTTAATGTATTGTTGACTCGATTAAGTCAAGCGGGACATTACCTTATTTTGTACGGCACGTAACCATGCCCGTAAGTTGGTTACAAATTGTGGCTTTCTAGCCAAGCCCTGGTGTAGGCTAGTTTGTGGCTTTCTAACCAAGACCTGGTGTAGGTTAGTGGTTGTGCATTTTCTAACCAAGCCCTTGTGTCGGTTAGAGTGTAAACGGCTTTTAATCACGCCCGTAAGTGATTAGCCAATAGTGTATTGGAAAATCCCGATCGTGGTGATTGGGTAGTGGATGTAGGTTCAAGGGGAACCGAACCACTCTAAATTCTCTGTGTTCATTATTTTCCTACATTTGTTACTTACTGCGCAATTCACTTGTTTAATTAAAATATCCGAAAGGTAACGCAAAAATCCGCCAAGTCCAATTCACCCCCCTCGCGAACTATAATACTGGGCCAACAGAAAACAAGTAACAACATGTTGGACTGCAAGATCATGAAAAATGCAAGTCAAAAGAGATGATAAAATGGCTAAGTCCTCAAGAAAATAGGAAGAAAAGTGTGCAAAAACCCATAACTGGGCGCCACGGCACTGAGACTTTCTATTTTTGCTCAACTTTGGGGTTTTGACCATAGCATTCTCCATGTAACTCTGAATTGAACGCGGTTTTTTCTTTCTTCCTTACTTGAAATACTACACGATGAGAGAGTTTGTAGGGGGGTAGAGAGTAGAGAACAAGAGGCAAAAAGGTTAGGAAGAAAGCAGAGGTGCAATAGTCATGTTCATGAAAGCAGCATAGATATGCAACAGAAATATTCAGGAATTTTACAAACATAGAAGCATGCATATCATAGCATGAATCAAGCAAATTTTGAACAATGATTAGTGTTTACAGTATGAATATAAAATATAACAAGCACACAAAATCAAAAAGATTAATCATTCAAATATAGTAAAGCATTAAAAGATGAATGAGAGATAGAAATATAGCTTAATAAACTTCTTCTTCGTAATTAAAAAAGGAAAACCACCATTAAACATTATAATGAGTTTTTCAAAGTCCAGAGGAAAAATTAACAAAGATTTCTTAACAACAAATATTACACACGGCAAAAAGATAGACAAACAGATAGACAGGAGCAGGGAGTAGTGGAAGTCAAGCTTGATGAGGAGAGCCTTGAGCATCACGAGATCGAGGTGCGTCAGATCTCGGTAGATGAGGCGGTTCGGCCATTTTTGCACTCATGAATTCAATATGGGAAAGCACTGGACCGAGCCGTCTAATCTGGCTCATAGCAAAAGCGAAGCTCCCATTGATAGCATCTTCAAGAATAGCTTTAGATTTATCCATCTTTTTTAGAAAAGTAAACAACATGTCCTTTTGAAGTCTGTTGACTCTCTCAAGTTCCCTTAATCTCTTCTCCTGTTCAAAGAACAGCTCGACAACCAACTAGAAACTGGCAGAGTTGGACTCGGATTATTGGTTTAAGAGATTCTTGATTGAAGATTCTCCATGGTCGGCATGGGATGGCTCTTGTTATGGCTTTTTGGGAGGTTGCGATTTAGCCCTGGGGAAATCTGAAGGTGGCTTGGAAACAGTTTTCGGATACCTACAACCTGAGACAACTTCAACAGAATCATCGAAAGAAGAAGACAAAGAGAAGCCACTTGAAGAAGAAGATTATTCTCGTGGACGCTTTTGGGATACAGGGTTTCCAAAAGCCATTGGGGGGATTGAGAAGATGCGAGGACGAGACGTTTCACTGCAGATGGTGCAAGTGAAGACGAAGCATAGATTTTTATAAAATGTCTCAAAAGCGGTCATGCATTAAATGCGATATGGTGTGTAGAAGCAAGCTGACTTCATCGAGATGATTACACAAGGAATACGAAATTCGAAACGTGCAGATCACCGATGATAGCTAGGGTTTCTAATCTTAATGCTCAAGAAACGAAAACCCTAAGACGAACCCTAAATTGACCATAGGATCTAGACTCTAGGTTGTTAGACCAATTTCAGAGAATCCGCTCTGATACCAATTGTTGGTTCACCCAAGAGGGGGTGAATTGGGTGCAATGGTCAATTTTAAAATTACCTTCCAATAACTTAGTGATTTACATGAGTGTATTGGAATTGGATGCAAAATAGAACATAGACTAAATTGCAAAAGTGAGACACACAATTTATAGTGGTTTAGTCGCGCCTACGTCCACTACCTAACCTCCTCAGTTAGAATTTTAACCTTATCACTAAGGGATTCTCTTACGGGTGAGAACCAAACCGTTACAACTGCCCTTTTACAGGTTAAAAGCAAACTTATCCTTTTACGGGCTAACGATGAATCGTTTCTCTTTTACAAACAAGAGATAGCCTATCCTTTTACGGGATCAGGATGAACCGATTCTCTTTTAAAGGCTAAGAGATAACCTTTTTTTTTTAAGGTTAAGGACACACCTATCCATTTGCTGGATCAGGATGAACTGATTTCTCTTTTACAAGCTCAGAGAAAACCTATATGATTTCAATCCCTGAAATCATCAAGTGAACTACTTTCACTTGTCCTGGTTGTTTCAATCCAGAAACACACCAGCATTACAACACTTAGATGTTGGTTGGTTCAAAAGAAGTAGAACACTTTACATTAAGCACAATACATAGCATTACAAAGATATGAAATGTGAAATAGGTAATGCTAAGTTGAAATACACCTTCTATCCTTTACCTTTCAATGTTCGGTATTGCTCAAGTGCAGTTTCGAAAAGCATGAATGATATGATATGAAAATCAGTGCTTTATCGAAAGATAAAATATACCAAACAAATATTGACGTTGAAAACAGAGGACTGGTGTAAATCAAAGACACGGATAGTTTTCAAAGTAAATATAAAATATAAGTATGAAAACGTGTAGTTCTCTGGTCAATAGTTAACCAACTATTGATATAGTTCAATACAGTACTTAAGATATGAAATCAAGTACACTGCGTATCTTGAACTATTTCACAAATTCTATCTCCAACAAGAATGATACCAAATATGAATTAGTGCTGAGAATTTGAGTAAATACTAGTAAAGATAGATTTTTAAAGATAAAGTATAATTGAAGCTCAATATGAAAATCTATTGTAATCGCAAAGGTATCAGTGAAAAATACTTTGAAAGATTAGAAGAATGAAATTCATTTTGACACAGACTAACTTTCAAAAAGTATTGGCACAACACAAAGTGATTGGCAAATTGTTTGGTCGCAAGTGCTGGTATTTATAAACTTAGTGGGACATAGTCATTAGACATTTGAAGTTCAAATAATATGAACGTTTGCACACAACAGCTAGAATGTTATATGAAAATGGCAACTACAATTTTCACTGACATTCTGGTTCTTTTAGATTTCATGAAAAATGAAAGTTTTAGAAAAACTTATTTCATGTACAGAGACGATCTCTGATAGGGCTAAAAAGGACTCTATGCAAATGTTTGTTCTAAAAAAGTAAACAGACGTAGTATACTCATTCGAATAGTGACGGTAGTTGAATTAGCATCCTGATTCCGTAATCAGTGTCCTAACGCATAATATCAACTTTGTCGTTTTGTTCCTTGAGGGCGCTTACTACGTATAAGCGTCCTGCTGAACACTTAAGTGAGGGCGCTACTAACTCGTAAGCGTCTTGACTTACTTATAACTTTAGACGACTTAAACCTTGAGGGCGCTAATGCACAGTTAGCGTCCTGTTATGTTTTAAAACTATTAAGTGTATGAGGGCGCTACAATACGTGAGCGTCCTACTAGATAAAAACATAACATGAGGGCGTTACTACTATGTAAGCGTCCTGCAAGTTAAGACATTTAAAAACATGTTGAAGGACAATCAGCGTCCTGAAAGTTATTAAATTGATTTCCAAAAGTGAGGGCGCTCCTATCCAGTAAGCGTCCTAATAGTTTGATCAACTTATAACCATCAACTTTCTCAAAGATGCATTCTTTGAAGAACTTAAAGAAATCTTTCAGTGAGCTGATGCTGAGTCAGCTTCCTGACAACTTAAAAGGTTGACTAATAGATAAGACCGCTACTATACAAGTAAGTGTCCTGATTAATCAGTTCATTTCAACCTTGAGCGTTATCAGCGTCCTAATGACCTATCAAGGTCCTGACTTAGCGCTCATATTTCATTAGCGTACTAAAAGACTCTTTGAAAATAGTTTTGACTTGCGATAAAATATTCGATAAATGTGAATAAAAACTCGATATCTTTCAAATTAAATGTATAGTATTAAATTTCTTGAAATATAGTTAAGACAACAAAACATTCAGATTTAGAAAACATATGAAAATGATATATGCATGGATTTGAAAAACATTTTGAGCAATAACGATTAGAGAAAGATATACCTTAAATACTTTGTGTATTTCTCTTTTCTCATGTAGTTAAATCCAACTCTTCATTATGAGATCTTCAATAAGAGTAATTCGGAGTTGGATGACTTGAACGTTGATCGAGAGATGTAGTCTTGAAGCTTGATCAAAACGTTCGAGTGAAACGATCTTGAAATAGAAATGTGATCGTTGAAGTATATTCGTTGAAACGAGCTTGATCGTTGGATGTAAGCTTTGAGTTCATTGATCGAGTCGTTCCTTGGCTTTTTGCTTTTCCTTTGGTGCAGAGATAAGTTCTTGAAAAACGTTCATTAGCACCGAAAAATACTTTGTTTGTGATCATCAAAATATACTTCATCAAGTATACTTTAGGGATGTGCTAAGGATGAACCATATTGGTTAACAGTTATTTCTATATATATGTTGCCTTAAAGCAGATCAAAACAATTTATCTATCAATACAAAAATTAAAATCCATTCAAAACGTATTAACAGTTTTCACTTGTGCAAAAACTTTTAGAAGTTAGTCCTCTAATTTCTATTTTTGAACTCACGATCTTTTGAAATACATTAAGTCTTCTGGATTAGTTGATCTTCATCTATATCATTTTTAAAAATCCATTGAAGAAAACAAAAGCTTTTGAACCAGTTCTCAGCCAAACTTCATCATACATATTTTGTTGAATTTGTGGTAACAGAAGGTTCATTCCAAAGCTTTGTAAGTATTACTTTGATTCTAAGTAAAGGGAATCATATCTCATCTTATATTCAAATATTAGTAATTGGTTAGTCACTGGGCTAGAGCAATGGTGCTCAAAGTTGTAATGGTTCTTTTCACACCCGGAAGTTGAGAAAAGGTTATTCTCGCACCCGTAAGTTGAGAAAGTATAACGATTCTTCTCACACCCATAAGTTGAGAAAGTGTACCGGTTTGGTCTTCTCCCGTAAGAAGATCCTTAGTGGAGTTTGGACAAATCCTAACTGAGGAGGTTAGGTAGTTAGGCGAGGCCGAACAACTATAAATCCTATTTGCACTGTCCCTTATACTTTCATTGTGTTTATTGTTATACTCTATTTAATATGCTTTCAATATTTCTTACATTTAAAAGAAAGGTTAGAATCAGCTAAGTATCCAATTCACCCCCCTCTTGGACATATCTGGGCCAACAGTTGGTATCAGTGCGGGTTAACAGTCAAAGTATCTAACCATCTTTGATTAAGTATGGCAGGAAAAAACGCGAGAAGTTCTTATCTTTCAGGCGAAAGAAACTTCACCAACCGACCACCACTGTTCAAGGGAGATAGCTATCCCCATTAGGAAACAAAGATTAGGAATTACCTAAAAGCCCAAGACTTAGAAATGTGGGATGTTCTGACAAACGACTGTTCAACACCAACAAAAATTGTAGAGGGTGCCACTGTCCCTAACGACTTAGACGAATGGAGTCCCAAGGAAAAGAAAAGAGAGTTATTAAATAACCAAGCTGTAAACATTTTGTTTTGCAGTTTATCTGTTAAAGTGTTCAATAGAATTGGCGCGTGTGAAACCGCTAAAGAAATTTGGGATAAGTTAGAGGTCACCCACGAAGGAACTTTGCAAGTTAAAAGGGTCAAAATGCTAGTTGAAAAATATGAGACCTATAGGATGGAGGAAATTTATTTGATAGTCGAGGCTATTGCTCGGTTTACAACAAACATCAATGAGATGAAGAACTAGGAAAAAACTATGACCAAGAAGAAACTGTTAGAAAGTTTCCAAGGGGTCTACCTAGAGCTTGGGAACCCAAGGTCACGGTCGTTGAAGAAGCCAAAAATATTGTTGAATATACTTTTAATGAACTGTGTGGTTCATTAATGGTTCATGAAATGAAGTTAAAAGGTAAGATATGCCCAATCAAGGTTGAGGAAAAAAAAAGAAATTTATTGCCCTCAATGTTGAAACTGATTCTGAAGATAATTTAGAATCATAAGATAACATGGCTATGTTATCTAGAAAATTCAACAAGTTACTTAGGAGAAAGGGTAAGAGTGGCTCTTACTCAAAGTTTCACAAAGGAAAGAAACCCGAGTCAAAACCTGTAGAGTTAATTTGTTACGGTTGTAACAAACCAAGTCATGTAAATAGTGAATGTCCTACTAGATATAAGAAGAACACCAGTTCAAAAAGAAAAGACAAGAAAGTTCTCAAAGCTACGTGGGATGATTCAAGTTCAAGTGAGGATTAATCGGATTCAGATCACACTGTTGCACTGTGCTTAATGGCAAGCACGAAGGTAAAATCTGAACCTGTTGAAGAACTTAATGCTTTTGATATTCATAAACATGATCTTAAGAAAAAACTTAGTAAAAAAATTAGGAAGAATGAAAAGATCAAGCATAGTCTTGAATAAGCTCTTGAGGAAATAGAATTCCAACAAGAAGAGCTAAACGAACTGTCCCTAGATAATGAACAGCTTAAGAAAGTTATTGAGAAACTGAAAAATGGAAACAAAACACTTAGAAAGGAAAAAGAAGACTTGAATTGCACTGTGGTCAAGTTTACAAATTGTTAAAATTTATTTGACATGACGTTAGGATTACAAAGATGTGCATTTGACAAAGCTGGCCTAGGTTATACACACGGATCTAAGCAAAAGGAATATAACACCTTACTGACCAAAAGACTGACATGCCACAAGTTTCATAGGGAATGTCATACCATGCTTAGATGTACTGTCTTAAATGGAAAGAAAAAAAAATATGCATAGATTGAAAAATTTGTCCTTACCGATGCTAACATGCATGGACCCAAAGTAGCATGGGTGCAAAAGTTAAAAGTATTTTATGTTGTGTAGATGAGCAAAAATGAAGATATATGATATCTAGACAGCGGCTGCTCAAGGCATATGACTGGAGATAAATCTAAATTTTTTAGCCTTAAAAAGAAGAATGGAGGAAAGGTCACCTTCGGAGATGACATCAAAGGTGATATTGAAGGCATCGGGACCATTGGTAACGATTTTCTATCCATATCTGATGTACTTTATGTTAAAGGGTTGAAGCATAATCTCTTGCGCATAAGTCAATTATGTGACAAGGGTTATGACATTTCATTCGAAGCAAATAGGGGCATTGTCAAGCATGTAGATAAAATTGTTGCATTCATGTCATCTAGACTTAAAAATGTGTATTGCACAAATCTTAATGACATGAAGAAACAAAATGTAACATGTTTAAGTGTTATTTCTTGTAATGATGCATGGCTTTGTCATAGGAGATTAGCTCATGCTAGCATGGATAACATATCTAGAATTGTTAAACATGATCTTGCCAAGGGTATTCCAAAAAAAACTTACTCAAACGACAAGGTGTGTGAACCATGTCAGCTTGGTAAGCATACCCGATCATCATTTAAAAGCAAGAGGCATCAATCAACCTCTCGAGCTCTTGAACTGATTCACATGGATCTTTTTAGACCAACCAAAACCCACAGCTTTGGTGGTAAGTCGTATGTATTTGTGATTGTTGATGACTTTACTCGATTCACTTGGATATTTCTATTAGCTCATAAGTTTGATGCATGTAAAATGTTTATAAAATTCTGTAAAAAAGTTAAAAATGAAAAAGGTTATAAAATCAACATAATTAGGAGTGACAGAGGGGGTGAATTTGTTAATAAAAATCTTAAAGAATTCTATAATAATCAAGGTTACACTCACCATCTATCAGCCCCTAGGACACCACAACAAAATGGTGTAGTTGAAAGAAAGAATAGACCGTTACAGGAAATGTGTAGAAATTGATGCTCAATGAGCACTGCAAACCATTTTTTGGGAGAGGCTATTAACACAGCCTGCTATGTAGTGAACAAAATCCTAATTAGAAAAAGATTTGAATAAAACTCCATATAAACTATGGAAAGGTAGAACACCCAACATTAGTTACTTCCGAGTATTCGGATGCAAATGCTTTATCCTTAAAGATAAAGACAATCTAGACAAGTTTGAACCTAAATCTAATATAGGAATATTCTTAGGATATTCTTCTCACAATAGAGCCTGTAGAGTTTTCAACAAATGTAATCAAACAGTAGAATAATCAATTCATGTAAATTTTGGTGAAAGTGAAAGTAAGAAAAGTCTTGAGGATGAATTTAAGCAATTAAACTTTGATGATGATGAACCCAAGACGACCAAGATCATAGATCTTGAGACTAAAATACCTTTAGAATCTTCTAAAAACTCTAGACTGCTTCAAGGTCTTTCCAAAGATCAAATATTAGGAGATCCACAAAAGGGTGTATCCACTAGAGCTTAAATTCAAAGAAATTAAGAGCATGTTGCTTTTGTATCGCAATTTGAACCAATTAAAGTGGAAGATGCACTGAAAGATGAAAAGTGGATTCTTGTTATGCAAGAAGAACTAGGACACTTTGGGCGAAACAAAGTATGGGAATTAGTTCCTAGACCACTTCATCAATTTATAATAGAAACAAAATGGATCTTTAGAAACAAAAAGAATGAACAAGGTATCATTGTCCGAAATAAGGCTAGATTGGTTGCACAAAGGTACAACCAAGAAGAAGGCATCGACTTTGAGGAAGTCTTTCCCCCATTAGCAAGATTAGAAGCAATAAGGATGTTACATGCCTATGCTTGTTACAAGGATTTTCCCTTATACCAAATGGATGTAAAAAGTCTTTTTCTAAATGGATACATCAATGAAGAGGTATATGCGGAACAACGTCCAGGGTTTGAGGATGCTCAAGACACGGATTATGTGTTCAAACTCCACAATGCCTTATATGGACTAAGACGAGCTCCAAGAGCTTGGTATGATCGACTGAGTTCGTTTCTTTTAGATCATAAGTTTCAAAAAGGAAAGCTTGATCCAACTTTGTTTATCAAACACCATAATGATATATGCGTATTGTTCAAGTATATGTGGACGATATCATTTTTGGTAAAGTTTGTTAATTATTACATTCCTTATAGAAAAAAGTCAACGAAAAGGTAACAAGGCCGAACCCCTACAAAAGTACCAAAATAACAAAAAAGAGTAGTCAATAAGAGGCGTCTAGAAGCCTGAAATCATCGCCACCATCATCAGACCGATCTGACAGGACCTGGGGAGAGTACATACACAAAAGTCCCTACATAGACCGGATTTGGCCATAACCCCCGGAGGAATAAATCCATTCGAACCCATCTTAATTCCCTAGAAAGATTAGCAATAGCTCAGTGAAATCAAGCAGGGTAAACGAGTCTTACATGAATAATAATAAATACAGAACAACAGTCATCAAATAGTTATGCCACAACAATACAATCAAGCAATAATATGAATGAACCCTGGTCACACGGCATCATAAGCCAGGCACCATTCACTCGCAACCTGTGATCCGAGGCACCAGTAATAACCAGCAACTGAGAGGTCTCATGAGTTCTAGTGCTAACCAATGACAGTGTAACTCTGTCGGGTCCTGCGTAATGACATAGCACCCAATAATATAACCAGTGACAGTGTCATTCTATCGGGGCCAGCCTAACGGCATAGCACTCAATAATATTTCTTCTTTAATAGATAGCCTCAGGCATTAAGTAAAACACGACAACAAATATGATGTATGATGCTATGTAATTCAGTATTAAACAGGTAAGAAATGCAAACCAAGCCTTCATTCCCCACCTTAACCCACTTGTAGTGGCGTAGCGCTTTCTTCTAACTTCTTGGAGTGTGCAGGGAAGCATGATAACGCAAAAGGGTCGAAGGAGGACGAGGGGTTTGGCAGAGTGAAATTGAGGGGGCCACCCCTATTTATAGGGTGGCCCCTTGGGGCCAGCCCCCCATGGGGACGGTTCTTTCCTTGGGACTGTCCCACTATGGGGGTCTATATCTTTCCTTGAAGGGGGTTTTTACCACTTATTGAAATTACATGTGGAGGGTTTTTTAAGCTGTTGAATTAGTTTCTACAGTAGAAAAAAGTGGGGGGTGTTACAGAGATTGTTGAACCAATTATCCTCATGTCCCTTACAAGAGTATGTCCCTTATGTGAAAGATATTTTGATGATTACAAACCACATTATGTTTATGATAATACTGCATACATGGCATATCTAATCCTACTTGAACGTTTCAAAGAATCAATGATGCATGGTGGACGTGTTATCAAGATCTACTTACAGACCATGATCACTTGAAGATATATATAGTTGTATGATTAGATTGTGTTTAGGTTGTAGAATCTTCACTATCATATGATTCAGCAATATGCATGACTGCATGATTTAGTTGAGTTGATTTTCGATCATTTGCATCGAATTTTCTCTGTTTGATTTAATCCGAAAACACCAAGATTTTAATCATATTTACTGAGTTTTAAATGAAAAATCAAAACTATTTTTAAGTGTCCATCAGGACGCTTATAGGTCTTACCAGGATGCTAATGTCTTAGCAGCACCCTGCTGGACTTGGTGAGTCAGGACGCTAATAATACATTAAGACGCTAATAATGTTCAAGGTTTAATTGTACTTATTCATCAGGACGCTCATTTTATTAGTAGCGGATTCATTTAAGTCAACCTGTGAACTTGTCAGGATGCAAAATAAAAATCAGCTCGCTGATTGTTTTCAATGTTTTAAATGTTTTAACTTTCAAGACACTAATCGTCGTTAAGCACACTCACTACTTTTACAAGTTAAAATATTAGGAAACTTACTTGTTAGTAGCGCCCTCGTGATCTTAAGTACTTTAAAAATAAGACAGGACGCTAATTGTAGATTAGCGCCCTCACGATTTTTAGTCATTTTAATCGTCAAAGTAAGTTAGGACGTTTACGATTAAGTAGCGCCCTCACTTCATAGTTCAGCAGGATGCTTATGGTTCATGAGCGCGCTCAAGGAACAGAACGACAAAGTTGTTACGCGTCAGGACACTGATTAACCAATTAGAACACTAATTCAACATTGTCACTATTCTGACACTTACACTTTTTCATATTACTTTGTCAGAACTGTGCAAAATTTTTCAGAACTTTTTGAATCTTTTCAAAATGTTCTAATACTTTATCAGAACATTCCTCTTTCGTGAAAGATCAGAAGATTCAAGTGTTATCACCGTAAATTGCACAGAGCTGAATCGATTTGTTTCAGGAAAGAATGTATTTGTTATTACTGAAATGACTTTGTGGGCCAAAATCACCAAGTCCTTTGTGCCACTGTTATTTTTATATATATATGTTGCCTTAGAGCAGATCAAAACAATCTATCTATCAATACGAAAATTGAAATCCATTCAAAATGTATTAACAGTTTTCACTTGTGCAAAAACTTTTGGAAGTTAGTCTTCTACTTTCTACTTTTGAAGTCACGGTCTTTTGAAATACATTAAGTCTTCTGGATTAGTTGATCTTCATCTATATCATTTTCAAGAATTCATTGAAGAAGACAAAAGCTTTTTGATCATACATTTTTGTTGAATCTGTGGTAACTGAAGGTTCATTCCAAAGCTTTGTAAGTATTATTTTGATTCTAAGTAAAGGTAATCATATCTCATCCTGTATTCAAATATTAGTGACTTGTTAGTCACGGGGCTAGACCAAGTGTTGCTCAAAGTTGTAACGGTTCTTCTCACACTCAGAAGTTGAGAAAAGGTTCTTCTCACACCGGTAAGTTGAGAAAGTATAATGATTCTTCTCACACTAGTAAGTTGAGAAAAAGTGTATCGGTTTGGTCTTCACCCGTAAGAAGATCCATAGTGGAGTTTGAACAAATCCTAACTGAGGAGGTTAGTTAGTGGATGTAGGCGAGGCCGAACCACTATAAATCTTGTTTGCACTGTCCCTTATACTTTCATTGTGTTTATTTGCTTTACTCTATTTAATTTGCTTTCAATATTTCTTACATTTAAAAGAAAGGTTAAAATTTGTTAAGTGTCCAATTCACCCCCCCTCTTGGACATATCTGGGCCAACACAAACTTGATACTATGTTTTAGGCTATTGTTTGATTATTAGCAATAAAGCTGCTAGTTTATTTATGTTTTCTGAGTTTAATGCTTTTAATCCCTTGGCCAAGGATTGGATGATTCTAGACTTGAAAGAGGTGCCCGAGAGGGATTTCCTCATATAGTTTTGAGGAAATTGTTGATCAATGCATATACCTCAAGGTCAATAGGAGCAAATATATTTCCTTAGTCCTTTATGTGGATGATATTTTACTTGCTAATAGTGTAATGCCCCAAAAATCCTTTCATTTAGCCCATGACCAATTTGCATTATGCCCAAACTCTATGTACTTGCTTTGATGTGTATGTTTGTGTATTTGATGCTTGGTGTGTGTTTGTTCATGTGTTTTCTTATGATTTTAAGTTGTTAAATGAGTTGTATGTGATTATTGCTTATAGAAAGTATTATTATTGGTGTTGTTATTATTTTTATTAACAGCATTTTTATTATTGTTATTATTAATATTGTTAATATTGGTGGCTTGTTGGAGAAGCCACAATCAAATAGCTTGTTAAACAAGCTAAAGTCATGGCTTGTACATATGGGTATGGCTACATGCTCCATTAATGCACCAATTAATGCATGTGATATTATATTTAAATATGTGGTGTTGGTGGTGGATGTTGGTTTAGCAAATGGCACATGAGTGCATGGTATTGTAACATTTAAAATATATCTCACCTAACACCACTTTCTCTAGCACGTTTTTTTTAGAATAAGAGAACAAAAGAAAGGACAAAGAAAAGAGAGAAAGGAGAAAGGAAGAAGAAGAAGAAAAAAAAGTTAGAATTTGGGGTGCTTTGCTCCAAATCTTGAATAGAAGGTATGATTTCTTCCATGAAAATGCTTTAGAGGTTAGTTTCAAGCTTTCTAGTGGTGTAAAATGCACTATGGGTTTTGAATTTGAGTGTCCACCACCTAGGGTTTTAATTTCTAGAACTTGAAATGGCTTAATAATGGTGGTTTTGGGCATCCTTGACCTTGACCTATGCCCAAGATGGATTTTAGCAAGTTTTTCTCCACGTTTTGAAAAAGTGTGAAGCTAGGGTTTCAATGGAAACTCATGAGTCCGAGATGCATATTTGGGTTTTGGGTTTCTAGGATAGATTAGAACCCAATGGTAACAATTTCACCAATTCTTAATGAGAAATTGTGGGTGCTCCATGTAAATGACCCTAACCTAGATTATGGACCTAGGGTTGATTACTTTGTGTGCATGTCAACAATGTTGACTAAATGAACATATTGGGTTAATCCTTGATGGCAATTTGAGATTAGACATGGTGGCTTAGTTCAAAGTGACCTAATGGCCTATTCTTGGAAGTTCCCAAAATTTGGGGCTTTTGGTGTACGTGACCTCTAAGAGTGACATTGGGCACAAATTAGGTTGATTCATGCTCTAAATTGACCCATGTTAACTACGTTATGAGTTAGGAAAATGTTGGCTTGATCTCATAACAAGACACAATTGATATTTATGGCTTCAATGATGATAATCATAGTGAATTGGGGAATTGAGTGATTAATTTTATATGAATTGGAATGATTTACAAGGTAATTGACCCATAGTGACCATGTATGGACCTAGCCTAAGTGTTAGGCTTAGGTCATGATAATTAGGCATATGTAGTGCCTAAGGTATAAGGACTAGAAATATGATGATTTACATGGTCTTAGATGTGGTATGGTCCAAAGCACTTCAAAACCATCTTCAAACCTACAAAACTAATGAGTAACATACTTATATAATCAAATTAACCAACTTATAAAGTTAAAAACCGAAATAAAGCAACATAACCAAAAAGTAACTAAACTAACAAATAAACCAAAACTAACATAAACCAACCTAATAAATGAATAAATCATCCTAAAACTATCTAAAACCTTCTCAAAACATATCTAATCATCCAACTTCTCATACCTAATCTCCCCGATTAAGATTTCTCAAACTCCACTAGCAATCACTGTTCACAAGTGAGGATCAAACCTATTACAATTTCTCAACTTCATAGGTGTAAGACAACCTTTGCAACACTCAACTTCACGGGTGTGGGCTAACCTAACCTACTCTGTAACGCCCGTACCTTAGGATGATGTCACTTTGACCCATAGTGTACCCGTATACGTACACGTAAACATATATGTATGTGTATATGTATTTTGATGCTCGAAGCACATAGGTTCGAGTGTCTTTGTATGATTTTAGTTCATAGAGAGTGCGCATGAAGTTTTGGAACCATCAAAGACTCGTTCGACGTCGAAACATGTCGAAAACAGTGTTTTGGATCCAGTGGAGCTCGCTCCATGAAGGAAGAAATTTCTATCACCGATTACATCAATGGCTTGATCTCCTAGATCTGTGGTCCGATTTTGCTGAAATTTTGTCAGATCATTATTTTCTGATAGATATTCATTATGAACGGTGAAGATCCTGATCGGAGTTGTCTACTGTGAGTTATAAAACCCCATACACTGTTTCACGGATTTGTAGATTTTCTTGCGCAATTTTGATCAAATGGTAGATCTCGCAATCCCACCGTCGGATTGAGCTGAAATTTTACCATAATGTTGGTAACTTCCTCATACAACTTTTGAACGATTACTATGTTAATTGGTGAGTAGTTTGCAAGAACTTGATTATATAAGTGCAAGTATTGCAACAGGAAAACTGATTTTTGACAGTTTTTGGCAACTTTTAGTTATGGGCCCAAGCTTGTCTATTTAAGCTATTAACACGGTTTTTTTCAACTCATTTGCACATTTTGCACTTGAGAAAGAGGAGAGAAGTGCTGGAGGAGAGAAAAGAGAGGAAAAATTAGGGTTTGGTGGTTTCTTACTCAAGAACACCTAAGGTTTACATTTTTCCTCCATTTCTTCCTTGAATCTCTTCATTAGTTGCATGATAGCTTCATTTTGAGCATGAGTGTTTCATTTTAATGCATGCATTGTGATGAACCTCGGATGGGTGGTGTTCCAACCCTAGGTTCTAGTTGCATGTACCCCTTTTAGCTTGTTTATACCATTAATAGCCTTCCTAAACCTCAACCAAAATCTAGTAAATGTTTTCCAACCATTGAATCCAGGATTTGTGAGGGGTGGTGGAAAACCAAAGTTGGAGTTGAGTCTTGCATGTCACATATGTGTTATTAGAGAGTGTTAGGAGTACACTAATGGTGAAACCCCCAATTTCTAGCAAGAAATTTGAGGGGTTTAGTTCAAATGACCTATACTTAGTTCATGACCTTAGACTTTTCCAAAATCTTTGCACGTCAACTATGTTGACCTAGTGGCCATTGTGGATGATTCTATGTTGCAAGATCAGTAAAATTCATGGTTGATCATGGTGGCCTTGTGTAAATTGGCAATATGGCCTAAGTAGAGAAATTTCCAGATTTTGGGGCTTTTGATACTCTTGATATAAAATCTGGGAATTTATGCAATGTAAGTCTAATAAAGCATGATTATGGTTGATTGATGGTGAAATTCAGTGGTTTCACTTGTTGGAAACCCTAAGTACTGTGTAAAATCAGCCTAGGGCTTGATTTTGGAAAATTTTGTCCAAATTGGGGCTTTTGACCTAAACCAAGTCAATTGATCAAATTAACTTGGGAATTGGCTAATTGGACCCAAATAGAATGAAATTAAGGGTTTAGAATGGTTAAAGTTGGGTTAAAATTGATTGACCTAGTTCAATTTGACCTTATGCCTATTGTATAGATTTTTTCCAAATTGGGGCATAAGCTAAGTATTGGCTTGACTTGGGTTTAAACATGGTGGATTAGCATGGACTGATTTTTAGTTATGTGAACCATGTATAATGCAGGATTTTGATTGACCCGATTAGGCCTATTGATAGTCGTGGTGCATAGGAGTGCTTTGGGAGCATCCTAGTGCTTGTTTGGTTAGAAATTGGATTGGCTAAGTCTAGCCAATCAACTTGTGAGTGTTTCTTTTACTTGTGATTTCTATATGTGGCATTATAGTATAAAATATTTTAAATGCTTATCTAATGTAGTATGCATGATTTATTGAATTCATGAACTGTATTTGAGCATAGTCAGTTGGAAAAGCAGTTGAGTTATGTGCATTCCCTAAGCTTGAAATTTCTTATGGAATCCCATTAGGCTGACCGGGAATCCTCAATTATGGACCTTGTAGAGGTTTTCTATGGGCTGTGTATGTTAGGATTTGCCTAGGCATGGTGCTTGCCTTGGTGGGCAAATCCTATGGTTCATGCAACCCTAGGAATCCTAATAGATACGGGTAAGAAATCGGTCGAGCATGGGTTTCGCGCACAAATGGCCCTTGTACTAATTCTTACTCAAGAGGTGTTTAGGTTGCATATGCATGTTTATAAATGGTATGTATTGTCTTGTTTATGACATGATACATTAAATTGACATGTACGTAATCTTGCTTACTCTCATGATTATTTAAATAGTTTTAATGATCTTTCAATGTTTTAATTAAATGCATATATATGTTGTCACATGTATAGAACATTCACTGAGCTTGTTGTAGCTCACCCTCACTCTTATCCTTTCAGGTTCAGATAGGAAAGGGAAGGGAAAAGCTTACCTACGGAGCGTTTTCCCGTACACTTTTTGATGTAAGTGTTTTAGTACTTTTGTATTTTGTTAAATATGTACTAAATAACACCTATAGTATGTATTTAATACTTAAATGGGTTTGTAATTCATGGTTAAGTATTATTTTGTACTTTTGATTATTATGGACTTAAAAAAAATAATTTATGGCTACATTTTGGGAATGTAATATTATTTGATTATGTTCATGTGTTATTGTTGTGTGTTTGGGGATTATGGTGTGTATTAGAAGGCTTATCGGGATGTCGGGTATGTCGTGGGAGGATATACACGGGGTTTTGTGCAGGTCATAACGTCACGTATCGTGGGTCGTGATATACTCAACTTACGAGTGTGAGTCAACATAACCTACTTAGCTTACGAGTGTGAGTTCAACCTAGAAACACTCCTTTTATAGGTAGGAATCAACCTATCAACTATCCTTACTCTAAGGATACACAAGCAACCCAAGTAGTTACTTCAAATTAAAAATAACTGAAATTGAGATTTCTTTCACAAAGAAAATCTCTGAGAAATTACAACTAATTCTTGAACCTTTACTCAGAAAAACTCAACAAGATAATCAAGATTTAAAACAACTGAGAAGAGTAAAGGAAAATCTTTTCCTTCTTTGGATACTTTTGAAAAGATATAAGATGAAGCTCAAATAATCCAAAAGAAAGATTTTGAAAATACTTTTGTATAAGGTTTTTGTATCTTAAAATGCTGTTTAAAAATAGACTAACATTTAAATAGTGTAAAGCAAAAGAAAGATTTTGAAAATACTATTGTATAAGGTTTTTGGAATCGTTGGCTCAATGTGTATTTATAATGAAATAGAGAGTACTGAGAGAAAGATTCAGAAATTTAAATCAAACGACTCAATTCTTTCACGAAAATGATATGTAAAGACCTGTTGAAAAATTTTGTTCAAAAAGCATTTTCACGAAAGAAGAAAGATTTCAAAAGTGCAGCTTTCGCAGATTTCAGAAAAATGTCAAATTCCTAACATTGGTTCACGAGCATCCTACTAAGTGATGAGGGCGCTACCACAATACAACTTGAATGGTTAAAGTTGTTGGTGAGCGTCCAACAATTATGTGAGCGGACGTTGAACCGAAAGCATAAAAATGACCTCAGACAGCTCATGAGGGCGCTACTACTTGGTGAGTGTCCTACAGTTGCTGCCCAGAAATTTCCTAGAAATTTTAGAAGCAACTTGAACGTCTTGCTATCATACAAGCGTCTTGCAACGCTTGGCTTGATAAACTTAAGTGAGTTGGCCACTTACATGAGCGTCTTTATGAAATGTGAGTGTCCTGCTTAAGCTAAGAATTTAAATTATTTTCTGTTGAAAGATCCGACAATTCTAATCAAACACTTAGAAAATAAACAATTCAAACAACTTGTAAAACACTTAGAAGACAATGATTAATCAATCAAACAAGATTTTGGTGAAAATCAAAATTTTTGTAAACTTAGAAAAACCTTTAAAAACAGTTTTGATAGTTTTGAGAAAAACAAAACAAAAATCTAGCTGAGCAATCAAGTAGTAGTTTCTACAAGCCTATGTACAATCTAAACAAACCTCATAATGATGAAATCTTGTAGCTCGATGCTTGATTGTCCACTACTTGATTAAATCTTCAAAACTCATCTTGAGATAGAGTGGTTCAACTTGAGTTGATTGAATTCTTTGTTCTATAACTGAAACACTCAAGATAGAGATTAGTTTGACAAAGAAAGTGATTTGTAATCATCAAAATATTCATGAGTAACAATAATAAATTACCTAGCATTGGAAAGGCTATCTCTTAGGCCAGCTCAATTGAACTTCTTTAGGGTGCAAAGCTTTCCTAGCAAGCTAAGGTGTAGAATTAAACTCCAAAGATTTTAATTGGGCATCACTGGCCACTTCATCTGCTTCTTTTCCAATGAGGTTGCATTTTGCAAAGATAGCTTCAATATCATCTTCATGAGGGAGAACATATAAAGCCAATGAAAAAGAAAGGATATAGAAGGACGGAGATGGTGCAAATTAGTAGAAGAACATAGAAGGATGCGTGAGAAGGAAAAAAGGGATCACAAGTCCTCGCGTAGAAGAAGAGAACAGGGGGTTATGAGCAACAACCTCCAAAATGAGAAAGTAAAAACGGCCAGTTAAAGGACAATGGGAAAAGACTTTAAAAGTCTATGACTTTCATAATTTAGTATTTCATCGTTTTTGGTCCTATGTGTTCATATTATTTCTTCTACAACAAATTTATCAGTAATTTGTTATTTTACATTTTGAGCTGTTTAACTTTACTGTTATTCTAATTTCTTTTCAAATTAATTTTTATAACTTTTATGATTTTTGTTTATATCATCTATATTTAATTGTGAATAATTAAATTAATGGAGGGGGCATGAAGCCCTTCCGAAACCTATCGTAGGCGACAGCTTCAAGCACCAAGCTGCTCTTTTACTTATTACTTATTACATTGCACATTATAATATTTCAATTATTATATTATTTTACAAAAACATATAATAATTAGTTTTTACATAATATAATAATTTTTAAAGTAAATCAAAAACTCATATCTTAATAAATACTATATATTCAATATTCAGGTGTAATGCATGTACACGTCTAAGATACAAACAAACAAACATACATATAAAGCAAAAACTCTTTAACGACGTTGTACTACTTTTATCATAAATTATTAAATTATTCTTTAATATAAAACAGTCAAATAAATTTATATAAAAAATAAATTTATGAATAATTTGGTATTAGGGTACTAAAAGATATTTTTTGTAATGTTAGTAAAAATAAAAATTATTTTATTCAATTTTTAGCCTCCTTTTTTTAATTTTTTTTGGCTAAGAAAAAGATTACTTCATTATATAGATAAAAGAAAAGAGCCCTTAAAAACGCCTGAAGATGACATATAAATCCAACTACCAGAACAATAAGATTTTAAGGCAAAAGGAGCCAAATTATGAGCTATCATGTTTTCCCCACGTGGAATATAGTGAAAGGAAAGACGGCAGTCATGAGATGCTTTACACTGATAAATACCCAATAGAATAGGCTTTTATGTGACCCAAGAAGAGCATTCCTTCACTTCACATAGGTCCTTTGTAACCAGGAGAGTGACAAAATCTGCAACTCATTTCCAATAAGAAAATACTTTAAAAACATATTTTTTTTAATACACTTTGTAATATTATCTATGAAAGTTGTTAAATCACCTCCCCTAAAATTACACATCAACACATAATACAAAACAATTCAACAACTTTCATAGACAATATCAACAAAATACGTTAAAAATGAGTGTTAATCAATCATTACCCTGTCCAATAATCCTTAACTTCTTGCAGACGAGGCGTCTGCAACCCTTTGGGTAGCTTTCAACCCTCTTTTATTCTCTTTTTTTTGACTTTCAGTCCCCTTTTATTTTCGTACCACACCAGTGCCTATGAACTAGTATTTATAATTAGCAGCCAATGTAAAAAAGTAATTATACGAATAAGTCAACTTTAATATTAGATAGAACAGTGTGCAAGAAGCGAGTTTATATAGCCAATCAATCATTGGCATTACGAGATTTAGAGCAAAAAAGGGAGAGGGAGAAAGCATCAATCTAGAGAATCAATACAAATTAATCAAACTGTAAATTGGTTATCACTCTCCACTAATAACATCTCTTTGTAATATATAAACTCTACCCCTGCAATCAATCCCTTGTGCCCCAATTACAGCCAGTACAATATGGAGGATTGCTTCAAGTTGAGAGCCAGCCGATGTAGATATGTCAGGCGCTATAAGGGCAGCGTCATACATATATCTCTCTAAAAACAGAGTTTCCAGGCACTAAGAGCACAGACATTAACTTGCGTGCCTCATCCTCTCAGCCTCATTACAAATATGAATAGGAATTCTGCAGTATACACAGCAAGAGAAGTAGTTACTTACGTGCAAGCCTCCGTGCTGCTCCAACACCAAATAACAAGGATTTCCCAATGATGCCAGCGTTTAGTCCACACACCAGTGCTACTGTTCCACCCACAACTATCCATCTCCAATCAACACCATGATCGACCAACTTCTGTGACAAATCCTCCCTGGTTCCACTATTTTCATTTTCTGGGGCCTCCTGGATTTGTGTTTCTAAAGAACTGGTGCTGCCATTGACAGGGACCTTTGTGGACATTCTTGCCATCAAGGCGCTTCTGGATAAAGGAGCCTCAGACTTCCTTGCGAGCTGGTAGGATCTCAAGCCGGAATGTACTTTCTTCACAGTTCCCCACATTCCATGGCGAACGCCCAGGTTAGCTATATCCTTGGGGATACCCATGTCCTCGTAATGAACTAGGGTAACTTCACATGCTGAAAATTGTCCATTCCCTCTGCGCGATACCGCTGCATTTAATGTTCATATATGACTCAACCAAGCAACCACCAGAAGATGGATAAATATGCTTACAAATGTACATAAACTGGTTTGTGAAGAAACAGTTTGCAGGAAATTGAGAGGGAGGGGGGGACGTTCATACCAGGCTTGATTATCCAGCTAGAGAAATAAAGTTCAACGCGCCTAGGCTTGTCGCGCTTGGGTACACCAGGATATGGCACACTCTGCATATATTGCAGATAGTAAAGAATGACTCAACAAGCACATGTAGATAGAAATATGCCCGCAACTAGTTCAATATAAAAATAATAATATTAAAAAAAATAGAGATTCAACAAATAGAACAGAGCAACAAAGAAAAACTTTGGAGCACATGAATTGCACTAACTGTCTTCTTGTCACCCAAATACTGCTTATTAGTTATTCGTGCACCAGCTACATTTCTGAACACTTTATTAAACATAATTACATAATATTTATTTATTTGTTTTTTTGTTTTACTTTGGTTTTTTTTTTTCTTTGCTTGGAGAAGAAACATAGAAAGGCAGGACAAATTTTTGTTAAAGCTTATTATTTGATTCGTCCTGATACATCATCATTCACTGTCAGAAAGGAGATGGATACAAATGCTTTGTATGAAACAATATGCTTAATCATCCTGAAACTTTTTTTAAGGAAACAAACAGCATTTTATTAAATATGATGCACAAATCTAACATAGAGAGTCCAAGAAGTACTCAGAACCCACGAGATCACCAAGTGATACATCAAGGCCATAAAAATTAAGACTATTGGACGCAGCTTACCCAATTCCTAGACCACATTGAGAGTGAATATCCAGCTGAGAATTTTGAGCAAGATATCCATGTACACACCAAGCACTTGATACTATCCCAACCATACTGAGACACGCAAAGGCAACACTTAAAACACAATCACTCCCAACTGCATGGGATACCACTGTCAGAACTTTTCTGAACGCAACCTCCGTCTTTCAAGGTGTTTTTATATTTGTTCAAGAAATGTATATTTCACTCCCAGCCCCACTTGCATTCTTTAATATTTTATTGTTGCTAGTCTTCATCTGGACCTTCATTTGTCATTGCAGATCCCAATTTGACTTCCTCGTGCGTATGGGAGAAATATGGGGTGCCCCTGGGTGCCTATGAGATCATTTTGAATGTTTGAGCTCAAGTGGAAATGTAGTTCATTCTTTATTGGGTTGGAAGAGGCTTTTGGACAGTCAATTTGATACCCTCATCAACATGGTGCAAATATCTGTGGGAACCAACAGCAGGTTGACATTGTTTGGTAACACTTCCACAACCTTTTTGGTTACTTTGATTTGTGTTTCGATGTCTAAATTGGTATCAGAGTCATCCAGAGACCATCAATAATTTCGATTCAAATCATTACAATGGCTTCAACAAATAGGAGAACATCACATTGGCTCCAATACCAATAGAGAAATTAAAACAAAAAATCATAGTAAGCAAAAAGATTGCAAAAGCATTACCAAAAAATGCTCCATGTGTTGGATTACAGAAGCGTTACCAAAAAAATATTCCATGTGTTGTTGGTACCAACAGAGATTTGCACAACATTGATGAGGGTATCAAATCAATTTTCACTGTCCAAAATCCTCTTCCAACCTAATAAAGATGAACTGTAGTTCCACTTGAACTCAAAACACTCAAAGATGGTCTCACAAGCACCAATGAAAACTCTTTTCTTTACAATTTCTCTAACGTTAGAATTTTAGAGAAGGCCGCACCATATTTCTCTCATGCACACATACTATTAGTGTGACTGGTAATCTTAATGTGTGTGTGTGGGTTGTCAGATAGTTATCCAATGTCTAGTTGGTAGCCAATGTGGATCAAATTTATATTCCAACAGAATGATGTAGACAACTCTAAATACATACAAAATACTTTTCCTCTACTCGTCAAGACCTTCCAACTTACTTACCCTACAGATAACTATACATTTTGAACTTTTGCAAAGACAGTGTCCTCCATTCTTAAGGCATTTTCTACCTTCATAAAAATTTTCATTCTTATCCTTCACCAACTCTAAAATTTATTTATTTATTTATTAGCTGTAGGGATAAATAAACCCCCTATATTGAGTGATAGAAGTGTTAGTCAAAGTTTTGCGTAAAAAAGCATATTGTTGATGAAAGAACTTCAAATAATCTACCTTTATGAGAAAAAAGGGATAATCAGAAAACATCATCGAATAGAGATGTTTAGCAAAAGCAATGAAATGGAAAGAATTAGCTTTAATTCTATCAAATCTTACCATCCTAACTATCAACCTTACAAGCTGAAAAACTCATCCAAATCCCAAATATCTAAGGTGATAAAAGATTTTGTTCTCTCCCCTCACCTCCACATTCTCACATTCCATCTCCTTCTCTAAATAAACAACTAAATTCGTGGGCCTTTTTGTCTCTTCCTATCATACTTTTTTTTTTTTTTTGAGAATAAACAAACAATTGCATTAAGATAAAAATGAAAACAGCAGCTAAAGAAAGAGCACCAGGGGTGCACAAAAACCACCCAACCACATATTCTCACCTCACCAACATTTCATCTCAAACAGGCTCCCCGGTTCCCAACCCAAGAATTAATAGAAAAATCCCCATTTATCTTAAAGGCAACCAACCACACACTAGCTAACAGTAAAATTTCAGACAACACCTCCTCCTTACTCCTATACAAACCATAAAAAATGAGCTGGTTTCTTTCCATCCAAATCAACCACAATGTTGCAAAGTTGGCTGTTCTCATTATAGTGGTTTGTCTACCATTGAGACCTTGAACATGGGAAAGTGATATCGCTTCCACTAACGTAGAAGGTGGGGAAAGTCCATCTCCAACACTGTTCCGCCACTCGCTCCAAATCCTTAAGGAGAAGGGGTATCGAAAGAACAAATGCGCAGCATCATCTGCACTATTCATGCATAAGGGGCAACAGTGAGGAAGTAAACACAAGAAAGGAAATCTACTTTGGAGTTCATCACCCATGTTAAGCTTATTGTGGGCCAAAATCCACCCAAATATTTTTAACCTTAGATGGAATGTGAGCTTCCTAAATTTGGTTAGCCATAGGGAAGGTGGGAAAAGTGGGACCATCAATAAGAAAGTGGAAAAACAATTTGCAAGTGAAATGACCGACACGATGAAGAGACCATTTAAAACTATCAGGACCAAAAGACAAGGTAACTGAACTCAACATGTTTAACAAGTTATCAAATTCAGCTCGTTGACCCACCGTAAGCGACATGGGATTAAAAATGTTCCATTGAATGGGCCGAGCATGGTCATTGTTTGTGATGAAATGGGCGATAGGATAATTGGGGAATGGTGAAGCATGGTAAAGTCTAGGGAACCTTTCTGCGAGAGGGGTGTCGTTTAGCCAACGATCCTCCCAAAATTTGAAAGTGCATCCATTCCCAACTAATGGAAGGATGTGGGGGAACATTTCCGAAAGGATTGAGATAATAAATTTACAAGGGCTTCTAAAGGTTGATCGTATTGAGGGAACAATTTTCTTCCACAAATCAATTTACCAAACTTGCTAGTAATAACCCTAGCCCAAAAAGACATCACCTCCTTGTAAAACCGCCACACCCGCTTGGCACACATAAAGCTTTGTTTTTCTGCAGCATGTTACCAATGCCCAATCCACCCGTTAGCATTGGTCTTTGGACAATCTTCCAACTGATAAGAGAAGGACCACCACACTTATCCGCTCCTTTCCAAAGAAATTATTTGATTCTTTTTTCCACTTCTTTGGCCACTTCAACAGGCATGCGAAAGAGAGAGAGATAATAAGTGGGGATGGCAGACAAACTAAATTAATAAGAGCAAGTCTTCCTCTTGAGAGGAATCCTCTCTTCCAACCATCTAATCTGTGAGAAATCTTTGATATAACAGGATCCCAAAAGACTTTGCTTCGTGGATTACCTAGAGCCAGCCTCACCAACATATTGTGATCAACATTAATTCCAGCCATCTGACTTTTTTCCATATTAACCTTATGCCCAGAAATTTTGCAGAAGCACTGAAGAAGACAAATAGCGTTCTCAACATTCTTCTCCACGTCGTCAAGAAGAAAAAGGGTATCATCTGCAAACATGAGGTGGGAAACCATCACATCATCTTTTCCCACTGAGAATCCGCGCATCGTAGAATGCAAACAAGCCTTTGACATCATCCTACAGAGAACGTCCGCCACCAAAGTAAACAGGAACGGCGACAACGAATCTCCTTGACGAAGACCTCTATAAGCATCAAACTTCCTGGAAGCCTTGCCATTAATGATAATGGAAATGGAGACTGACTTCAAACATCCCACAATCCAATTGCGCCATTTCTGACCAAAATGTTTCATCTCCATCACATAATCAAGAAACTTCCACCCAACTGAATTGCATGCTTTCTCAAAGTCCGCCTTAAAGATCACTCCACCGCGTTTCCGAATACGATAATCCTCCACTACTCCATTGGCCACAAGGATAGCATCCAAAATTTGACAGTTTTGGACAAATGTGAACTGTGATGCCCCGATCGTATTATGAAGAATTGCACGAAGCCTTATAGATAGGGTCTTAGCAATGATCTTATACATGCTTGTGACTAAACTAATGGGTCTATATGCTTTTGGGTGCCAAGAATCTCTTCGCTTGGGAATAAGACAAATGAATGTCTCATTAGTTTTGATGTTGACCACCCCATTCTCATGAAAATCCTATATGACCTTCATTACATCATCTTTAATTATCTCCCAAGAACTCCGATAGAAGGCCATAGTGAAACCATCCGGACCCGGTAACTAAACACAGCCAGCCGAACCTCATCTTCTTCAAAGGGCCTCTCCAACCACTCTGCCTCAACATCACCAATCGAATTCCAATCAATGCCATCAATCACCCATGACACCTTCCTTTGCGAGGAGAACACTTCAGAAAAGTATTTAATAAAGGTCTCCGTAATGCCAACATCATCCTCCACCAAAGAACCATCATCCCTTTCGGCCTTAGGAATAAAACTCTTTGACTTCCTGTTGTTGAGAATTTTGTGGAAGAACTTAGTATTAGCATCACCATCTTTAAGCCATTGTCCCTTGGCTTTTTGCCCTGCCACCCGAGCTTCCTTCAAGCATATGTTCGCTAAATCAACCTTGGCTTGCCTTCTGAAGTCAGCAATATCTGGAGACATCGCATTTTGACCTTCCAAGAAAACCACACAACCAATCAACTCTTCAAGATCATTCTTTCTCTTTTGAATAGAGCCAAAGACCTCTCTGTCCCACTCTTTCACTGCTATTTTGACATCTTTAAGTTTAATCATAAACCTATGTCCTTCATGACCATAAGCATTTGAACCCACCCACCACCTTCTAAGAAGATCAGGAAAATCATGATGCTCAAGCCAAGGAAACAACTCTTGGAAGGGCCTCTTGGCAGCAACAAGGAAAAAGGCCACCCATTTTGAGGAGAAAAGAAATCTATCTAGTCTACAACAAATAGGGATCACTCGAAAGTTCGACCAAGTGACTTTAGCATTAAGAAGGGGAGGATCTTTCAATCTGAGCTCACTAACAAGGGTATCAAACATCTGCATACTGGTAGTCAAACGTGAGCTATTAATTTTTTCCCCCGCATTTCGCACCGTATTAAAATCACCACCCAAACACCGTTTTCCACTACATAATGCACTAAGCTCCGCTAATTCATCCCAAAAATTCTGCCGATCAACATAAGCCGAAGGCCCATATACACTTGAAAGGAACCAGCATTCACTTCCTTCACCTCTGATCTCAATGGAAATAGAGAAGTCTCCAATAAGATTGTTAACCACATCCACAGCTTTGGAATCCCACACTATGACCACCCCACCAGCTAAACCAGTTGCTGGTAATGAAATCCAACTCTTGAACCTTGACCCCCACAATTGAGAAATCAATTTATGATCCACGACCTCTCTTTTTGTTTCTTGAAAAATTACGATCTCCGGTTTAGCCTTACATAATGTTCTTTTAATAATGCACCTCTTCCGACTCGATCCACACCCTCTAATGTTCCACGAGGGTATCTTCATTGATTCACCACGTTATTCCTTTTTGAAGCTTTGACATGGTTAGCAATATCCCTTATTCTCATGTCACCATCCAGATCTGCACCATTGTCAATCCTCTGATCCTGCCTCTTACTAACTATAATGTGGGATTTGCAGAGGATTTGAGCAAGAGGCTCCAATGACCCTTGTAACTCATCATTGTTGATGCCTCCATCATCCACCTCACCCCTACTGCCTTCTCCCTTCTGAACCTGTGAAATCCCATCCCCATTCACAAACTGCTCACCCCCGTCAATCGTAGGACTTGGATCCTTATCATCTTGAATGGGCACAAGATTATTACTGACGCAATTTTGAGAGATTGAGTGCATTGGGTAAAAGGAACATGATTTTGGGGTTGGGTATTTGAATTAGGATTTGAAGGGAAACGTTGGCCTTGAAGCACGTTAAAGGAAAGCTCAACATTATCATCTAAATTAAAATGAAATGGGCATACCTAGGCTCCCGCGTTAACCTAGCATAGGTGGTCATCATCTGCAGCAGGCGTAATCTCCTTGAATCTTTGATCATCATGTTCATCGTCGCCACACTGACCGTTGTCGGAATTGCTATCAGAGACACAATTGTCCCATAAAACATTCTAGCTTTCCCAAACACCACCTGTACTCTCAGCTGCAGAATCTCCCTTGTTATGAGAAATTCGTTGTTTCCACATGTTACGCCTATAACGAAATTTGCTCGTTGCACCGCATTCCTCACCTTCACTCAACCTTGCATCCCGGACCAGAACCCCCATCTTACCATGCATTTCATGGGACTCACTATATTCGCTTCCATTTTGGAAATGAGAGATTTTACCACTCCGGAAAGCCTTCTGCTTGGACTAGACTACAAGTTTAGAGGAAGTCGGTTTGTCTTGGTTGACATGATCTGCATCAGCCCTAACACTCAAAGTTGTTTCCGATATATGACTGAACGACAATTCAATATTGGACACAACGTTCACTCCAAATGGCGCATTAGGCACTTGGAGGAGATCAAGAGGAGCCCATCACTGGCAAGATTGGAGCCCAGATGGGCTTCAGAGGAATGTTCTTCGCGGGCCTGAGTAGCGTCATTAACACCTATAACAACTGGTGCATCTCCAAGACCCAAAGCCCGGTCGTTACCACTGGCCACTGTCCACACCCGTGGATCCGTGATCTGAATATTTGGGTCATGAGCAAGCCCGGAATTATTCAACACCAAGTTTGGTATGGGCGATGATCCCAACTGGGACCCAACGACATCATGATCCACCTTTAAAAGTGAAACTTTGCCAAGATTTGCAAAACCACCTTTGTCAGAGATGTGGCATTCATGTCGTTTACCAATTGGAGCCATACCACTTGTATCCTGTACTACCTCTCGCCACGTCCTCTTCTCCATGTGGACAGGGAAATCAATCCCAACCTTCGCTTTTCCTCGACTGTTCATTGGGGCCGGCAAACTTCCGGTGGTCATCCAATTTGAATGCCTTCACACCCAAGTATGAACCATTCAAACACACTGGAATAAACTCTGGGATAAAGCCATCCACTCCACCTTTCACTTTAATCTTCATAAATCCCAGGAATGATAGGTCGTTAGTTTCAGTCGCCATTTCCAGAAGACCACCACAATAATCCCCTATCATCTGGAATGTCTCTGTCTTCCACAGTTCAACCGGAACACCATCAATGTCGATCCATCCATTGAAACATCTAACTCTTCTCTTGTTCCATTGAAGAAAGGAATGCCATTCAACAAACCTAAGATCATCATTTTGAATAGACAAAAGCACTGAACGTTTCTCGGAAATATTGTCGCACCAAATCATTGCACGATCATCCGCCATAAAACATAGTTAAAACTTTGCGACAAAGCAGTGAGGAAATCTGGTCTTCAACCGTGCTCCACCACAATGACGATTTGGATCGAAAAATGACGATAGCAAGGTCCCAGCAGACTTTCTTAACGCCAGACGCACTAGCATATGATGAAGCCATCTTGACATCAGAGGCACTTGCAGCTGCTGAAACCATTTTGGAGCCAATAGCACGATAGAACCATTCTTTAAGATCAACCCATCCCCTCCCTGGAGTATCTTCAGGGATGAAAATAGCCCAGGTTTTTTCATTCTCAACCTTCGAGAAACCTACCACGTGAGTTGTCAAGAGCTTCAACAATGATCACTTCATTAATATTTCGAAGCTGTTTTTTGAAATTACGCATAGCACTAACCTTGGTAGCAGGGGCCGAGCTGGTTAAGCAACCATTCAGCTGATGTTGCTAGAATTCGAAGGAAGAAAACTCTAGGGCCAGTGGTTTCCTTAACGGTGATTGAGTTTCCATTAAAGCTCCATTCCACAAAAATCACCCATTAGAAAAGGTTTTCGAACAGTGGCTCTAGAATATCAAAATGGAATTTTTTTTTAGAAGGTACTGAGGAAGGTTTGCTAGCCCAATCTACATCAAAGAATAACTGGCTTATTTTTCATATGTCGGTGTCCTTGGTGAGCTAATACTACCTCTACAACCTGTTTTTGAAGCAAATTTCTCTACTTTCACCTGTGCATAATACTAGTCAATAAAAAAAAGGGGTACACAAAGCAACAAACAAGATACACGCAAAAACTTATGGGATATCTAAGGTGTTGTGTGGTGTTTCCTTTTTCTTCCAAATATGTGTCGTGTTGTCTTAGCTATCTAGGGACTTCTCGCCCCTAGGGCTTTAACCTAAGTTGTATTTTTGGTTGTGAATAAACGTTTGTTTCTTGTCAAAAATTTAAAAAAAAAAAAAAAAAGAAAGAAAAAACCATACATAGATCGATGTAGGAGACAAAAAGGATAATGACCACTCATACCGACTAATCTACTTCCTTGAGAATCTTTGTAAAATAACTTCAGTTTTTAAGGTCTTTTCAAAAGCTGAATTCAACATTGAGGAATAATATTGCATTGCTTTCACATGCCATATTTTATTTATTTATTTTGATTAAGATGGGAGACATTTTTTCAAAGACTGGGGAGTGAATAGAAGTGGAGAGGCTAGAAAGAACTCAAGGAATCTAATCAACCCATCCCAATAGAATACCTAAATTCTGAGGGTGTCAAAGAGGATTTAATCACAACAATGCACTCACACTACCGATGTGGGACTAAGTCCAAACCACTAACCCACCCAAACTCGATCAATTGGCCTCTGCATTTTTCTTTTTTTGATTAAGAGATGCAGGGAGACATTTTTTCAAGGACTGGAGAGCAGATAGAGAAGGAGCTAGCTAGAAAGAACTCGAGGAACCTAATCAACCCCAAAACGGAACCTAACTTTTGAAGGCGTCGAAGAATATTTAACTACTGACAGCATTGCACTCATACTACTGATGTGGGACTAAGTCCCAACCACTAACCCACCCAGACTTGATCAATTGGACTTCGCATTTTTCTTTTTTCGATTAAGAGACATAGGGAGACATTTTTTCAAAGATTGGGGCAGCGGATAGAGGAGGAGAGGACAGAAGGAACTCAAGGAACCAAATCAACCCACCCCAAAAGGGCATGCCATATTTAATTTGTTCATACTATTAGACATAAGAACCACATCAACAACGAGAATTTTCCCCTAAATCAACTCATCCCATAAGCCAAGAATCCTCATCCTTCCGACACCAATATTTAGGATCTTCACTAAGATAAAATTCTCCAATTGTCTCCTACCTAGATATAAGGGTGACATTTATCTTGGTACTTGGTGCTTCATAGAGAAGATCATAACATGGACATTGAACTACCAACAGACCCTCTTGTTTTGCTCTACCCCTCTTGGAAATGATAGGCAAATGGGACAATTGGTAATGGGAGAAAAGAATACAAACCTTTCCCTCGAAATCTAAGAATTTGTTTCACTTTCTTCTAATCTAATTTTCCTCGGTGTTGGAAATTTTCAATAGAATCCACATCATGCCCGAAGAAGATCAACACCACTAGATTGGAGTCAAGTTCATCATTTTTTATTAACAATAAAAGAAAGCTAAGAGTTAAGAAAACAATAAATAGCAAGAAGTTAAATGTAAGAAGTATTGAAGGAGTAAAAAATTTGTTTTACACCATGTTCGACTAGGTATGGTAGGAAAGTGTTTAAGTGTTTGTGTGTTTCTACACATTAATTCAGTTAGAGAGTTTTTTTTTTTAGAGGAAACAAAGAACAATTTATATTAATAAGTAGGGTTACAGAACAGAATGAGCATAAGGAATGCTCATGCTACATCGACCACCACAGAAAATCACCCAGCACAAAGAAACCCAACAAAGCAGAAGCATCCGAAGGATGTTACACAAACACATTCCAGCTCCTAATCCATTTAGCCAAGGAGTAGCCTGATCCTAATTTAGAGGCACTAATCCAAGAAGCCGCTGAAAATTTCGAAGAGTTCACCATGTGATCGGCAATTTGAAAAATATTCTTGAAAATTCAGTCAGAGAGTTGTGGTCAAAGTTTAGACAATTGACTCATCAAGGATGCAAAACCAACTTCTCCTTATAGTTGACTCATAAGGAGGTCGGTTCCTTTTGTTTTATGATAGATTTGTGAAAAGAAACATGGCAAAATCAAATGAGGAAAAGTTTTTTGTGCAGTCGTAAAATTAAAGACAGCCACATGACAAGTTGGTATATAGAAAAAATTTCTCAAAATTTTATTTCCAAATGATTTTTATGTAATCGTTTCCATGGTTGTCAAGATCGGGAGTCAATTCGTAGGATTGTACAATCCTACAATCTTTTTGGTGGGATCGTTGTGGGATAGAGAGTCGGATCATGAGATAGTATAAAATGGTTGTAGAATCGAAATGCTACAACGATCCGACACATCCACTAAAATATGACATTTGGGCAGCAAATTTCACTAAATATGATAAATAGGTTAACTACACACACATTTAGCTCATTTAAACAAAAGGCAAAGATTGGACCCCAAGCTTACCCTCAAATCAATTAAAATTAATTCTTTTAGATACAAAAATTTATCATTTTTCTTTTTTCTTCTCTTTATTTCTTTTAAGCTCAAAATCAAATCAAAATTAATTTTTTCAGATAGTTAAATCCATTAATTTTCTTTTTCTTCTCTTGCTTTCTTCTTTGCTCCATGTCCTTCTTTTCTCTCCTTTTTTTTTTTTTTTCCTTTCATCTTCCATCTATTTATTGTTCATTTTTCTTTGCTTCTATTTGTATTATTCAATTCTTTGTTTTCTAGTATTTGTTTTAGATTATTATATGTTACAACTATGCATATATGGCATCAATTTCATTTGTTTGTAGCTTAATCTCGGATTACTAATTTGTGCATTGAATTACATTTATACAATTTTATATGCTAATATCTTTAATTGCATGCTTTTGAGTATTTAGGTATAGTATTTAAAAAATATTTTTTTTGTAGTATGTAGGATCTTATGATCCACAATCCAATCCATGAGACCCCTTCAGGATCCCAATCCTAACAACCTTGATCATTTCTCAACTGCATATAAAAAATATTATTCAAATAGAAGGAAGGAGACAAAGGGGGCCAGGGTCATTCATCTCCTACTTAAAATTTGTCTAAAAGTTCATTGTATTATCAGGGATAAAGTACAATACAAAGTAATGTAATGGCCATAGCATAAAAATTGATTAGGAAAGCAAGAGTTAAAAGCAAATGAAAGAACTACATAAAGACAGAGAAAATTCAGCACATGCCTTGGTTACACAATAATATGCCTTCCCAGAATCCCATATTCGTCGACCAAAGATGTATTCTCTATCACTGCAGAAAAAGGGGAACTGCAAATAACAAGACAAGATCATATTTTCCATACAAAAAAGAAATGTTACATGAATGAGAACAAAGATATTATCATGCATTAGAAACCTTTTTTATCCAGTGGACAATCATTGTTCCAGTTCGAGGGCATTCCTCCAATGATTTGGAATAAGAAAGCATGGAATCCCAATTAGCTCGAAATTCATCGTCCCAAAAAAAATCTCTAACAAGCTCAGGAGTTGCATCCTCATACACAGTTCGGCTACGGTAGATTGTAGGGCCTGTCTGATAAAAACGATGTAGTCTTAGATGCGAGTGCAAATTTTCAATGGCAATATTATGACAACAAATAAATAGTGAACATAATACAAAAAATTAAATGCAGTTGCAAAACTCATGATGGAAAACACATGAGAACTGTCCAAGAGATAAGTTCTAGAAATTAGCTAATTGGCCATAGGAGACTTAATATAGACGTTGGGTTTCAACCTATTTAGAAACACAATGAGAAGTGAATCTTGTTTGATTCATTTGGAATTGTTATGAAGGCTAAGAACTAGCTCAAGAAGCAGGAACTGCATTCGACACCTAAGCGAGCCATTTCCCAAAGAGTTTCTAGTGTTTGACGACTAGGAGGTTTGCACCCATCTCAATGGATTAATTGGTTGCTCTAGAAGCCTAAATACCCTTGAATCAAAAATTATATATATATAAGAATTGGTGACACAGCTTTGTTTTTCAAATTATCTCCTAAAATGTAGAAAACATTCATAAAGAACAAAACATGATTGAGAGGTCAATTGGTTCAACAGAACAACTCTCTTCTCTAAAATTTTCAAGCTTTAATCTCGTGTCATCTGCATGGTTCTTTACTAATACGAGGCTATAAGATGACAAATAAAATAGCTACAGCCTTCAGACAAAATGTTCACCATAAATAGGGGTGTAAGCAACTCAACCCGACCCGACCATTTCGAGTCGGGTTTAAGAGTAAAATTGGGTTGCTCAAGTGTATATATAGCAAACCCGACTAGGTCGGGTCGGGCCTCGGGTTTAATGAAACCCAACCCGCATAAGCCGACCCGAACTATTAATAAAATAGGTCATTCATGTCATGTGCACGTCCCCCCTTGTTTTTTTCTTTCTTTTTTTATCTCTTTCTCTTAATAAATCTGACCCCCCCGCCCCCCTTCTTCTTCTTCTTCTTTCTTCTTTCTCTGTCACCCCCCTTTCTTCTTTCTCTCTCAAACAATGCACCCCTCTCCCCCCCAGTTTTCTTCTTTATCAACCGTCCCCTCCCCTCTCTTCTTCCTCTTCATTTTTCCTCTCCAAGTAGCGACCTACCGACCCCTCCTTTCATTTTCTCAATCAATCGCCCCTATGTTCCCTCCCTTTAGTTTTCTTCTCAGTCAATCGCCCCCTCTCTTCCCCTGCTATTGTCTTCTCAACCAAGAGACCAGGCTGATTTTCTCCAAATGAAGGACTCTAAAAAGATGGCGTTATGCCTTGCTAAGTTGAGAGACGTTGCTCAAAAATGGGAAAATTTGATTAATCTCCCATAAAGTACTGCTTTCAAGGAATTTTTTCTCCTTTCTCTTTTATTATCTATTTTGAAGCTCTAACTTTGTTGATTGTTGAGTGGTTTTGGTTCAACCTGACCAACCCGACCAGACATTTGATTGACCGACCCGACATGACATTTGGTTGGTCGAGTTGGGCCCTCTCCAAAATAGAAGTCAGGTGGCATCGGGTTATTTTGGATGCAACCCGACATGGTCGGGTCGGGAGGGGTTTTGGGTCGAACCCGCACCGATAACACCCCTAACCATAAATCACTTGAGAAAACAAATAAGGATCACCATCCAACTATTAGCCAATCACCTTTTTCTTTTTGATAAAAAACAAAATTAATAGATGGTGCTCCTATTGACATCCATCAATCAAACCCACTTAACTCACGAAACTTAAAAAGATTTCACTTCATGTGTATGCCAACTTTGCTCATCCAATGCTAACTCCTATACCATTCAAGACACCTACCTAGTACCTGCCCTATTTCCTCTCCTCCTCTCAGCCAATCACCTTTTAGTAATTGATAATTTGTCAACAAGAAATAAAAGATTTGATTGAAAGAAGTAAAGCAGTAGTAGAAACAAACAAGGGCCTAAAGCCAACAAACAACAAGCTTGCTCCTAGAAGTACATGACCTCCTATAATATAACTAGCAAAAATTTGAAGATAACACCATTGCATCCCCTAAACAGCTTTGACCAAAAGAGTATCAAGGTCTTTATCCATGGTGACCTCCAAATAGTCTCCATTGTATAAACACGAATTACACTCACTTCACAAACACCAACAAGATAAAGTAAAGGTATAGCTGCAAACACTCCTTACTTTTTATGAGAAAATACAAGTCCTACTTCTTGAGAACATAAAACCTTCAATCCAAAGAAAATTAAACTTACTCTATAAGACTTGGCAAAAAAAAAAAAAAAAGAGAGAGAGAGAGAGAGAGAGAGAGAGAGAGAGAGGGTTAAGGATAAGAGTCAAACTTTGAAGGAAAAAATTAAAATGAATAAACAAGTGACTTACTGAATACCCTTCTAATTTACAAAGGTTATGAAAGCTAGGATCTATACTAACTACGAATCTTAAATTGTCACCAGGCAAAATTACATGATAGATAAGTCGACTTATATAATGTTGACTTAGCCCTTGATAGAACGATAGAACAAAATAAAAGAAGCGGATTCATATGATCCTACATAGAGTTGAGAAAAGATTTTGTTGAATTGAGATGAGCACAATACACTGTATACTATGAAAAAAAAAAAAAAAGGCAAATCTAGATGTGACATAAGTCACACACAACTAATTTTTTTTTTACAAGAAACATTATATATTAATAGAATGATTAAAGATTGTACATACAATGGTGTGCTAGAGACAAGCAATCCTTATCAATAGTCAAGGACGATCCAAAATGGGCCCCCAGTCACCTGGTCAATTGCCAAACCTAAAACCTTTTTTGCAATTTTGCTAGTACTAACCCACAACGAAGCCGAAAAGAAGGATGAGTCCCAAACCGCACCCACATCACATTCTTTGTCCTAAAAAATGTGCATATTCCTCTGCTGCCACATCAGTGTTTTCAAGGCGTTGTCTAGGCGTTTTAGGGAGAAAACTCCTAGGCACAGTGCCATGCACGCAATGGGGGGTTGTGCAAATATTTAAAAAATTTAATGGGGTCTCTCTAATTTTTTTAAAAAAAAACTTTAAAAACAGAAACCAACACCCCCGCCCCCCCCCCCCCCCTCCTCTTTCAATAGTAAATGTTCGAACTTTTCTCTCCCTAAGCTCATCCTTTCTATTTGCTCCAACCAAGAAACATCGTCAAAATCTCCAATGACCGTTGGCAACCCTCCATGACCCTCTGGTGATAGATATTTGTTGTCCAACAATTTTATTTTATTTTATTTTTGTTTGACGCACGAGAAAGCTTCCAATTTCATCAAATCTCTTGGGTAATATATATTGTGGCGTGAATTAATGTTTTGTGGATATGACTTTAATTAATATGAAGTGTTTTTTATCATTTTATAAAAAATTAACATTTATTATAGAATACAATTAGATATACTTAATGTTGTATATGAACTGCCTAGGTGCCTATAAATAAATAATTAAGTAATTATCTAAGAACCTATAAATAAATATTTTTTTTATCCGCTAGACATCGCCTTGGCGCCTTAAAAACACTATGCCACACTAACCAGATAACCAAGAAAACATCAACCCGCCAAGAGTCCTCATCTTTCTACAGCTTGATTCATCCACCGAGAACTCCCAAAGATTAGCTTCATTTGGAAGTAAATCCCACTGTAAAAGAAACCTCCATCTCTCCCAAAGTGCTCTTGTGAATGCGCATTGTATAAAAATGTGCTCACTAGATTCATTTGCTTGTTTGCACAGACAACACTAATTGGGGGAATCATCCACTTCCAAAACTGTTGCTGTAATACATCTACACAATTTAGCTTGCCATGTGTGATTGGCCAACCCAAAAAATTTTAGAAGGTACATAAGCTTTCCATATGAAATTATGTGGGAAATGGGGTATAGATGGATTTGCGTTCAGGTGGAGAAAAAAAGTTTTAAGTGAAAACCATAGAGTTGTGCAAGGTCCCATACTACTCTATCCCAACTACCCGATAACTAGATTCCTTCAAGATATCCAAGTAAAAGTATGGCCTCCGCATATTCCCTGTCTGACATGTTCCTAGACAGAGCCAAATTATAAGTGGGCCCACTACCCACACTACCTCTAAAGATTCAATAAAGGAGCTAATTTGGGCTGACTGCAACTGATACAAACTTGGAAATAATGTTTGAAGGTTGCTACTACCACACCAAATGTCCTCTCAAAATCTAAAAGTATGGCCTGAACCCATTTTAATCTAATTTGGATAAGGAAAATAGGATATAATGAATGAATAAGGTTGTGTTTGGTTCGCAATCCAAAAGAAGAAAATTTGGAAAACGACTTTTTTCGTTTTCGGAAAACAACTTGTTTTCTTAATAAAAAAGTGAAACTATTTTCGAAATCTTTTGAACCAAACAAGTTTTTAGTGTTTCGAATTTTCGAATATAGAAAATTGTATCTGGATCACAAATCAAACACGGCCTAAATTTCCATGAACTTCGATAGGTGGCCTTGGGTATCAGACTCGGCTCTTCTTTTTTTTTCTTTTTTTTTTAATAGATACAATGGTCCTGGTGCCACTGCACCCACCCGAGGGGTATCCATGGGCCCCCTAGGCTTGGAACAAAGCCCATGACTAATCCCTTCACCAACTCATTGGAGTGGGAAGGGCCCCTTAGCGGTCGCCACAAGATTCGAACTCGGAACCTCTGAAATTTGAACTCGCACTTGCGCCACTAGGCCAACACCTCGTTGGCGACTCAGCTCTTGAATTTCCTTGAACACCATGCCGACTCCTTGTAAACTTTGCCCACAAAGACTCTCTCCAAGAGGAAACACCACAACCACTTACCACATGGACCCTGATTCCTTACTTCTAAATTGCCAACCACCAAGCCCCCTTGATTTACCCTCCTCCTTTACAATCTCCCACTTTATGAAATAACTCGCTTTTCCTTTATCCTCACCCTTCCAAAGGAATCTTCTCATCAAACTTTCAATCATTATAGCCACTTTCTTCCGAATTTTGAAAACAGACACACAATTCAATAAGAAGCATCATTTGCCAATGACTTGGTTGCAAGTAATGATGGATGGGAAATCTAAACAAATTAATGGGAATCCAAAGAAATTGGCCCTTTTTGTCATGAATCCGAAATTTCTTGAGTATCTAAATGTGTTGAACTTGACAACTAATGCAATTTCCTAATCAAAAGTATTTCTACAATAGCTCAAGTACCAAGTTATAAAACTTTTGGACATCCCGTAATGATAAATCATAGTAGATTTCAAAGGCCTATTTAGTAATTTTTAGTTTGTTGGCTTCTTTTTGTATTTGGGTTCATATGTGCCGGAAATTAAATTTAGCTGCAGAACCTACTTAGTTAGAAATGTGAACAATCTTTTACAGCTATAATGATAAATTTATTTCTAAAATCAATTTAATTATTTCTTCATTGGATTTTTTTATTTTTTTTTAGTCAATGTCACATTGAATTTAGATCTCCATCCCTAGAGTACATTGGACCAAAAGTTACATGATAAATTCTTAAGCACAATGCAAACACAATTAATGGCCATTAAGGCCAACGCGAGCACATAGGCCCACAATTGCCAGGCAAACACCTGCAAGACAAGAAGGTTCTTGCCCCCACAACATTCAAGATTGTCTATTTATTTAATATATTGGGTTATTACAAGGAGTTGAGACCTGGTCACAAGGATGACAAGGGTTCAAAGCAACCACCAAGGAAAAGTGCCATTAACTTCTTCATTGGGTTGTCATGAAGACAATTTTAAGTAATTGAAAACTTCTGATTATAGTGCCAACGAGGTGTTGGCCTAGTGGCGCAAGTGCGAGTTCGAATTTCGGTGGTTTTGAGTTCGAATATCGTGGCGACCGCTACAGGGTCCTTCCCACTCCAATGAGTTGGTGAGGGGATTAGTCATGGGCTTTGTCCCAAGCCCAGGAAGCCCATGGATACCCCTCAGGTGGGTGCAATGGCACCGGGACCATTGTATCTACTCAAAAAAAAAAAAAATTTTGATTATATTTGTAATGAGTTATTAATGATTCTTTTCATGTATTAAAATCATATTAAATTGTAATCTTACTATGGTTGTAAACTTGAAATTAAACTTCGTTTGTTAGTTAAGAAATTTGAACTAATTTAAGGAATTTAATTAATGTTCAGCCAATTAAAATTCTTGAACATGTAGTCAAACGTTGCAATTTGAGAAATAAGTTAGTTAAGAAATCTTAACTAATTTAAAACATTTGAATAATCTTAAGCCAGTTAAATTTTTTTGACATTCAGTCATTCTTTGCAACCAAAGAAAAACTTAAAAATTTTGATGTTGTTATTGTTTAAACAATGTTAAAAAGACAAGTTTAAAATATTATGTTCATTTTTTTTAGATGCAACTATATTATTCATAATAGTATTAGACCTAAATAATGTTCAAAATATACATGATTAAGAGAGAAAAAATTAATAAATGCAGTACGTAAAAGGACATATACCTAGTGGCTAGTGCACAAGCCTCCTACCGTTTCAAGTTTTGGAAAGAAATGAGGTAAACAACCACACCCTTCCTTTTAAGGTTGTTTTCAAACTCAAAACCCATTACCCCCAATAGACAATGGGGCAAACCACAGCCATCACGCCAAGGCCCACCTTTCAACTACCAGCAAATAACCAGCAGTTGTAATGATTAGATGCACTCCCCTCCCCATAAGTGGGCACGGATCAAATCTCCTCACTAGCAAAGGACAGATAAATATTGTTGGCAGCTTGTGAGCTTTGGCCCTTCTTGTGGACTTTGGGCCCTTGTTCTTTAATCCGTGCTATTCTACAAATAATATGAATATCATAGATGGGGCTTCCAGATTATGTGTCTCTTAGAGGGGCTAGTTCTATCATACAAAGAATGTATCAAATTAGTGCAAGTAATGACCCACAAAAAACTTACTTTTTTTTTTATCAATTTTTTTGAATTAACTCAAAATTTGTTTATCTTTTTTCAAATTAATTAAAAAATGTGGTTATTATAAACGTAATAATTTATTGAGCTAAAGTCCAATACAAACTAAATTGAACCAATTAAACCAAACCAAACCAAATTGATTTTGTTCAGTTCAACTTGATTCAATTTAGAATATAAATTTGTTTAAATTAGTGTAAAATTTTAAAAACGACCATCCTCGGTTTGGTTCAGGTTTCATCTCAAAATCGAACACGTTAGACTATGAAAACCATTACTTTTTGATACATCTCAAAGTTCAACAACCCAACAACAATTATATCTAATTTAGAGCAAAATATGAAGAAATTCTTTGGAATCAATCAAAAGAAAGCCATAAGTTCCACTTGGTTGGAGAAGGTGCCCTCAAAAAGTGAAAGCAAGCTTAAGCATGCATAAGCTAAAACCCAAGAATGTTTCCACCTTTGATTGAATTGTAAAGAGCTTGAAAGGAGAAAGAAGCGTTGCAATAGAAACCTATGAGGCCTTGACAAAGATTACCAATTGAGAAACAAAATAGTTGGGAGAATAAGGGCCCCTAGTGGAGGAAGAGGAGGTTAAGGTGTAAAAAAGCACTTGCAGAAGTACTACTATGGTAGAAAAATGAGATATTTTACACTAAGCACGGGCAAGACTGCATTTTTGTACGAATTATTGATCAGCTCTTGAAGGAGAACATTTATCTCAGCCTTGTTAGACAACAATTATCCCTTTGTAAAAGGAAAGAAAAGATATAGGTTTTGAATGGGATTTGGAGTCAAGCATACTGACAATTTGAAGTAGACAAGTGGCAAAAATCAACAAAGGTTTATCATAGGAGAGGAAAAAAGGATTCCAAACCATAAATCCTGATTTGAAACTCTTTAGAAGATGTTAGAGCTACTTATGACCTTTTGTAGATGACCTCATTAATGAAGATGGGGCAACCAAAGAGTTGGTCAAGAAGGAAGTCAAAAGAGTTGCTCAAGAAGGAAGTCAAAAAAGTTGGTTCTTCTACCAAGAGAGTATAATTGTCCTTAGTTTTTCTAAATAAGATAATAACCAGTTAAAACTAGTTTTAGAGCTCCTATAAAATTCGTAGATTCCCTATGGAGTTCTTACATTCTTAGAGTTTTAATATGTATTTTCCAAGAATCATTTATGATTCATGATTTTTTTGTGTGTGTGTGTGTGTGTGTGTGTCGCAAGAGTCTACAAATAGGCTTGGAATCTTCATTTTGGGGGCATGGAACAAAGTTTTAGATTTTAATTTACTCTCCTTTTGGTTTGTGTGGTACAATCCAACCTTTAGCGTAAAGCCAAGGACTTCTAGTTCAAGGAGTTCTTCCTAGATCTTCTAATTCATTTTGTTATTCTATTCTCTTTCTCTTTATTTCTCATAGCCAATTAGCCATTTCCAACCCTTACAACAAATCCCACAACCTTCTTTCAACTGATTCCCTTTGTCCTACAATAGAAGTCATATTCATTATGAGATGTAGGTGCATATTATCAAAGAACATGAACTTTACCTTGTCCTCACAAGAGGGCAATCTATATGGATACAATGAAAGAAGATTTTTTTTTTTTTTGTTTAAGTATTCTTTCTACAATAACATGGCTCATAGGCTCCCCAATACTCTCTTTCTCCCATCAAGCAATTATATCATTTTCTCTTCCAAAATAAGTCAAGCAAAGAAAACGCTGCTGAAGTTTTCTTTCTAAGCATAGTTCCATTCTTAACAAAATCCTTACCACCGTTGCGATTCGACCTCATGTAGACTTTGTTACTATTTTTGTCAAATGTACAAATCAGAGAATGACACAAGCCTAAACAGACGTCTTTCTAGGGTTCTATGGATTCTTGCTCATTTTAAGCTATTTTAAGCCTCAAGAGTGGTGGTTTAATTTGAAAGTTTCTTCTTTGACGGCAATTATTTAGGCTCTTTGCTTATGGAAGGAACAATTGGATCTTCAAAGATGTGGAAGGATAAATAATGGCTCATTGGGACCAGCATGTAATGAGGGAAAATGTGTAATGGGATTTCTCTTGAATCCTTTATGGAGGACAATGTCGTAGGAAAGTAATTTCAGGTTCATTCATACTTTGGGATGAGTTTTTTGCTTTTACATCATGGCTGTGTGGATCATTTAGACTGTCTTTGCAATGCTTTCATTTCACTTAAAAAATGAATAAATAAAAATAAAAAATTGATAAGAAACAAAGAATAATATAGGGTGCCCCTATTTACACCCATCAAGCAAACCCACTTACCCCACCAAACTAAAAAGATTTCATTTAATGCCCTAGGATTGAACAACTTTGCCCCTCATTCAATGCTCCAGGCTCTCACCTACACCAGTTAAGACACCTTTCTAGAACCTATCTATTTCCTCTCTTCCTCCTTCTTCCTCTTCTTCTTTTCCCTTTTCTTTGTCACTTTCTTTTTTTCTTTGTAACTATCTTCTTTCTTTTCTTTTTTTATCTTCCATCTTCATTATTCTTCTTTGACGGTTGCAAAGAAATTCTTCCTCCGAATCAAAGATGAAGGATTGTCTTCAATAACTCATATTCCTCCTCAAAAAAACCTTTAGACTGCTTTCATTTTTTTCATTCCCCTCCATTTTTTTTTTTTTAAAAGAAACTATAAGATGTTATATATGTATGAATCTGTATGTAAATAAGCTATACAAAAGGTGGTCCCTAACTTGAACCACACCACAAATCAATCTACAAAAAATTGCCCCAACCTCTAAGCCATTGGCTTAGAGCAAACTCATTACACAACTTGCTATTTGCTACCCAAAAGGAAGCAAGGAGATGAGATTGCTCTCATACCTTATCCGATGGAACCAATACACCATCGAACACCCTCCTATTCCTTTCTTTCCATAAGGACCATAACACCACAAAGCACACAATTTTCCAATAGTCTCTCCATAAGGAAGGAATATTTTCCATAAAGGGGAAAATATTAATGGCGTGGCCCACATCGCCCACACCGGTCATTACCGCGAAATGAGCGTACCACATACTCCAAACCTCCCTGGAAAAGGGACAACTCCAACATAAGTGTCCAACGGATTCCACATCCCGTCAACACAGATAACACCATGAAGGGGATAAACACATATTTGAAAAAAAAAAAATTGCAACATATCACCCGTATTGATTTTCCCGTGGGCAGCTACCTATCCCAAAAACTTAACCTTTGATGGTACTTGTGCATTCCATATTAGGTTATGATAAGGGGAAGGAGACAGCAAAGGGTACATTAAGTATAGCATCAAAGAAAGATCTAGTACAAAAAGAACCCAAGCCATTCCTCTCCATTTTCCTTAGGCTGCAAATTGAAACTCTTCAAATTTAGGATTAAATAGATATATGTTGTTAAAATATTTTTCTAGGGAAGTCTTTGTATTGTTTTGCAAAGGAAGAAATGGAAGAGGAGAAAAAAAGAAATAGAGCAAGGATTCATTGGTTCGGTTGACTAGGGCCAAACCAGTTTATTTAAGAATTGATGAGTTTTCGTTTGAGAATGGACGAGTTATCAGTGGCAATGTTTCAAGGGTTTTGAAGTTATTACAACTTTTATTTCCTTTAATCTCAAGTTGTTTCAAGATTTTTAAAAAGAATTGAAGTGGTGAAATGAGTTTGACCAGTAGGTGTAAATAGAAGGTTCTTAACATATTAGAGTTGAAAGAAGGCAAAATACAAAAGCTACAGAGGACAAGGGGTTCATTTCTCTTGTATCGCACTCATTTGCCAAAAAAAAAAAAGAAAGAAAGAAAGAAACTAGCACAACTGACTCCACTTCATGCTTTATCTTTTACTCAATGCCTCTCCGCATCAAACTTCTTCAAATACCTCTTCATATAAACTCTCCAACAACCTGTTCATCAAACCATGGCCTAGTAGAACATCCCACTTCACATGATTATAGTTTCCTAGCTATTCTTCAGTTTCCCTGGTCTAAGGTTTTTTACAGAAACAAAATTGATTAATGAAGGAGCAAGAAGAAAAAAAAATATGGTTGGGAACCGCAACCACTAACCAAGGACTGATTGAAGGAGAAAAGATCAACGATACCTTCGTATTGCATTACTATTACCAATAAGATGCCTACACATCATATTCATCAAGAATAAAGTCAAGTATCAGAAAATAATATACAACACTGAGTCACTAAGAATGTCATGATGCATGTAGTTATTCTTTTGCTTTAAATAAGTTCTATTTGGTCTTTCCAAATGTTCAAAAAAATCTCAAGCAAGCGTACTCACAGTTCTCGAAACATCACCATAATTGCATTCAAGAAATCAAAGTAAAACAAGGTAAATGAAAAAAAAAAAAAAAAAACCCTATTTAGCAAAACCACTATATAGAAATAAACCAATCATCACAAACATTAGAAAAGCTGTTGACCCCTGAAAAGTTGCACCTTATTCTTTACTGCTACACTCTTCCCCTTTCATCTCCGAATGCAAACATCTAAAACCACAAAACTATGTCGCAGAGTGAAAATGTACACAAAGATAACCATATGCTTTCCAGTGTTTCTACATGTAAGGAGGAAAAGACATGCTAGACATCTGTGGGACATTCTTTTGAAGACAAGACATGCTAGCATCTCTTCGCTGAAATCCTCACTAAAGAAGATCATATCCCATGGCCACAGAGCTAAATCAAGGACTGTAATCCCATATAATTTATTCCTCTATCCTATTTGCTTATCATTCCAAACCCAATACTAATATTATCTTTTGTTTCGGGTAACTATCACTTGTCGCTATTTCTAAAACATAATATTTCTTGTAAAATGGTTGTGCCAACTCTCTAGACCTCATCTCCTAAAGTCCTTAGTACCAACAAGTTGCATTTACCATGCACATGGCAGGCAAACAAAGAGGTCGTGAGTTGAAACTTCACAGTTTACCTATCAGAACAAAAGAGGGGCAGAAAATGTTTTGGTCCCCAAGGTTCTATTTATTTTTTTGGTACTCCTTCCCTAGATACAGTATGATACTCCACTAGTCACAAAAGACACTATCATAAAAGCAACGTGCAAAACATAATAAAAGAAGTACTTGAGATTTGGCATAGAGTGATGAACAGCATTATAACTAAAAACCAAATGAATAAGGAATAGAAAGAAACAAGGATGATCAACATCTACCTCACGATCATGACGCCAAGCTTCATATGCCATATTTGGAGTGGAGCGTTCCAACATAAATTGCCATGTCATATCTCCTCCCTTTTCCTCTGAAAGATGCAACAAGTGTTCTAAATCCTCATTTGTGATGGCCTCATGCTTCCCCTCTCCCTTTGAAGTGTCAAGATGAGAACTACATAAAACATGTCAATAACATAAGATCACTGCTTGAGGAGGTCAACATTGCCAGATGAAGAATCACTGATTTCATATCCAAATGATGGAGGAATACAACATTTTTTTTATTTTTTTTTTCACCAGAAACATGAATATATATATTATAGATATAAAAATATGTACAAACAAAAGGCCTAAAGGGACGAGCTGTCCCAATAGGGTTTTACATGGAATCCAAGATAGCATGCCACTGGTTTACCCAGTTTCCTAGTTTATACCCAGCAGACAGTTTACAATTACCAACCCAACAAGAAAAGCAAAAAAGAGCCTTGTCCCAGACTCTAACTATAACATTACATTCATTCTTAAATATCCTACTATTCCTCTCAGACCATAAACACCAAAAAGTTGCCAGCAAAAAGACACGCCAGTAATTCCTAAGCTTCTTCTACACTGTGAATTATCCCCAAAGGAAAAAGGATTCTCTGGGTTTGGAGCATGGAAATCCTGCAGCTGATCTTTCCATCTTTCCCATACTCTCCTTGCAAAGAAACACTTAGAAATGATATGATCAATCAACTCCGCTCCATTCCTGCAAAGGCAACACCAACTTGGAGATAAGCACATAGAATGGTACTTCCTCTGCAAGACATCTGCACAATTAAGCTTGTTTAATGAAGCTAGCCAACCCAAGATCTTGACTTCAGTTGGAACATGAGCTTTCCAAATAAAACCAGCCTGTGGGAACATTGGAGAGGTATGATCTGAGGAGGAAAGAGTATTAAGGAAGATTTAGAAAAGAAGAAACCAAAGGAATCCCCAACCCAAATGACTTTATCCTTGTTTTCTAATAGAACGACACTTTCCAAGCACTCAATGAGTGTCATCATCTCTGGAAGAGCTCGGTTTGGGATGTTTCTGTCAATATGGAGGTTCCTCATGAGCCGTTCAATGGAGGTAGCAACAGCCTTTGGGAGGCGAAAGAATGACATAAAGTATGTAGGTATAGCTTCCAAAACTAAGCGTAATAGTACCAACCTAACACCCTTAGATAAGAAGGATCTTTTCCACCTTCAATTCTCTTAAAAATAGTATGAATCATTGGTTCCCAGAAAGAGGTTTTCATGGGATTCCCACCAAGAGGCGTTCCCAAGTATTTTAGTAGCCAGTTGCCAATAGAGCAGCCTGTCATTCTTGCCATTTCAGCCAGCTCCTCCTCAGCCATATTAATTCCAGCTAATTGGCTTTTCGAAAAATTGACTCTCAGCCCAGATACACGCAGAAACTTTCAATAATCTTCATCATGGAAGCAACAGTACCCATGCCCTTTTCTATAAAAAAAAATATACAATCATCAACAAACTGTATGTGTGTTAACCCAACCACCTTCTCTACCAATCTTAAAGCCAGACCCCTTGCCACATGCAGCAGCCTTTGTGATGATTCCATACAGAGCATCAGCCACCAATGTATAGAGGAACGGTGATAATGGATCACCCTGTCGCAACCCTCTAGAGCCCTGGATTTTTTCCCTTGGCCTACCATTGACAAAGACTGCATATGAGACTGATTTGACGCAGCCACTTATCCATTTCCTCCAACAAGGTCCACAACCCTTCCTATCCATAACATGGTCAAGGAAATCCCACTTGACTGAGTCGTATGCCTTCGCAAAATCTACTTTCAGCAGCATTCCTGATTTTCTTGTGTTGTCTATACTCTTCCATAGCTTCGTTGGCAATAAGGACCGCATCTGTGATCTGTCGGCCTTCCAAAAATGCCATCTGAGTCTCAACCACAGTCATATGGATGATTTGTTTCAGCCTTAATACCAGTGTTTTGGCGATTACTTTGTATAAACTTGTAGTGAGACCGATTGGTCTGTAATCCCCAACTGATCTGGCAGTCAACTCCTTTGGAATGAGGTTGATGTAGGTCTCATTTGTACACCTGTTTACCACTCCACTGCTCTAGAATTCTGTCATGACTTTTGAGTTCACTCTTAATTGTGTCCCAATTTCTTTGAAAGAATAGCATTGTGAAGCCATCTGGGCCAGGGGCTTTCTCCCCTTCGTAGCTGGAAAAAGCTTCTCTGATTTCCTCTTCCTCAAAGGATCGTTCCAACCATATTCTTTGCTCCTCCAAGGGCCTCCACTGAATTCCATCAATTCCCCAGGAGAACTGATCATCATCACTATATACTCGAGTGAAGCAATCAGTAACTTCCTTAACTATTTCTTACTCCTTTCTTTTTCTAGTTTGGATATGTAAGCCTTTGATTGCCTGAAATTAAGTATTGTGTGAAAATACTTAGAATTGACATCCCCTTCCTTGGCCCATTTTAATCTTTCCGTCCAGCTACTCTATCTAACCTACAGTCAATGGACTGGATATCTCCCAAGATTTGATTCCTTTTGTTTCTAGCTTCTACATTCCATCTATTATCCCCCAATAAGTTACCCAGTTGTTACAGCTCATTCAGTAATTGTTGTCTTCTAACATTGTCTTGCCCAGCAAAGTTCCTGCTCCATTCTTTGAGCTTCAACTTCAAGAATTCGAGTTTCTGCATAAACTTGAAGCCTTCCTATCCATCAATCACATCAGCTCTCCACTATTATTCAATCAAGTTGTTGAATCCTGGGTATGTGAACCATACATGTTCAAACCTGAAAGGGCCTAGCCCCCACTTGCCAATTTCAGAATTTAGGGTAATAGGCCAATGATCTGATACTAGCCTTGCTTCTGCACTTCGTCTTGCCCCTGGGTATTCCAGCCACTTCCTAGCAAAAAAAAGATCAAGCCTGCAGCATGTTGGTTGTTCTCGACTATTGGTCCATGTGAATTGATGGTTTAACAGTGGGAGATCCTTCAGCTGAAGCTCATGGATCAAAGCGTCGAAAGCCAGCATACTACTAGTGACGAAGTGCAATTTGATTTCTCACACATGCTCCTTGTGACATTAAAGTCACCCCCCATACACCAGTTAGGGGAACATAAGTTAAATATGCCTGCGAGTTCATCCCAGAACATCTCTCTATCCTGACTATTACATGGCCCATATACCCCAGTGAACCACCAGTCCGACTTTCCTTCTGCTCTTATTTTAATTGAAATTGAGAATTCTCCAATCAAATGTTCAGTCACAACTACCTCCTTGACATCCCATAAGATCAAAATTCCCCCCGCCACACCATTGGCTGGTAGCAAGACCCAATCCAAGAATTTGTGCCTCCACAATACCCCCACCAGTTGCCTATCCACAACCGATCTTTGATCTCTTGGATGACCACAATATTAGCTTTGATTGCTCCCAGTGTCTTTTTAATTGCTTTCTGTTTGTTCTTTGAGCCGCAGCCCCTTATGTTCCATGAAGTGATCTTCATTATTGACAACACTACTCCCACTAACACCATTCAAACTCACAACTCTGTTTAGATTGTTGCGTCCTCTTCCGAGGCCCTTAGCTCATTTCAAAGATCAATGAGCTAAATATCCATTGAACTGGGAAAACTCATGATCTCCACATAAGAAGACTTGTATTTCTATTCCGTCCGCTATCTTTTGCCATTGCCATTTCCATATTCCACTCTAACCTCACACATTTCTTGGCATTGAGCGACTGCTTGAGATTGCAAGGATGCAATAGTTTGGCCATTTGATCCAGTGACTGGTGCATGGAAATTGGAAGAGGGGGCGAGAAGAGAAGTGTCATGCAATGATGCATTGTTTAAAACTAAAGAACATACCTTTGCACGGCTTTCAAGCATAAAGTCTGCCTCAGCTGCCATCGCCTCCACTTCATCAGCCCAACTTCGGAATCTCTCCTTGCCCTTTGAAGCATCATTTACCGAAAGTGCAATATCACCTTCATCAAAGTGAGTCTCCGAAACATATTTGTCGTCGAAGCTCGACAAATCCTCTTCAGCTGTCACTGTGGACAACCATCCATCCAGTTTCCAGCGCTTAGATCTTCATGGGCCAGACTTCACATGTTTTGCTTTACTGCTCCTCCTCCTGTAAACCATCAATGGACAATCCACCTTCTTATTGTCATCCCCATTGGGCTTTTTGGATGGGCTTCCTTTAATAAAAGAGAAGATAGGGGGTGGGGGGGTCGTTGTGTGTGGGCCGCAAATTTTGTCCATCGTGGGCCCACTAGGGGGCGTTGTGTGTGGACCACAAATTGTCCATCGTGGGCCCACCCAACCAGCCCATCCATTCTTTTATCCACTTCCCGGCTCGAAATAATGGGTCCAGAATGGACCAATCCACATGTCGTCTGCTCCACATCCCAACTGACTTGGCCACTGCTACGTCTGCTCCCGCACCGCCCCAAGCAGTGGTTTGCAACGCCTCAAGTACCATCATGAGCCTCGATTTTCCGGTTCCTTTGACTAGTGGGCCTTCGCCATCGACGATCGTCGGCGATCCACCCACTGTCTGAACCGTCAGCCTCCTCCAACTTCGCAACCTTCCTCAATTGGTTTTCATGGACCGTTTTTACATCAAAATCCACGGCATCTGGACTTGTATATGGGATCCAGCGACGACAAAGATCGAAGAAGCGAAACTTGTGCTCTGTGTCGCCTATCAGAATCTCCATGAACACCGGGAGAAAGCCAATTGTGTCACCCTTTACCTTCAACATAGCTAACTCCATGGACTTTCCGCTTACGGTTCCCAGAGTAATATCCAGCAGGCCACCACACCTTTCTGCGATAGCAGCAAAGTTTTGACGTAACTACTCTCACCCAGTTTTGTTTTGATGATTGCAAACAACATACTTGTGTTATTTAATCTCTTTGGCATGGTTGTTTCAGTGCTAACTAGATGTATCTAATGGATTCAACTGCAATGTCAAAGCATGTAAAAGGAACAATACCTCAAGAAGATTCAAGAGCTTCAAGGTTGTATTACTTTCTTAGAATCTTAGTGTTGTAGAGTAACTTTTACTTGTTCCAACTACACATGATTTGCATCTTTTTAAAATCATTCATATAGTTTATTATTATCATGCATGCACATAGTTTAGTCTGATAATTATGCTAGTACTTGGTCATAATTGTTTATCACACATATAATGATCAGTGTTTACATGCATCCATCTTGTCAACTTTGCATGGTTTTACCATTTCACATGTTTTATACTTATTGCCTTTATCATTGGTTTAATCGACTGAATTATTCATGTTTTAACTGTGTTAATTATACCTTAATCGTGTCAAAAATGTTTTATAATGTTAGTCTATGTTTTTTACAATGTAAAAAATCTATAATGATCAAAACTCGAGTTTCTTTCACTTGGCAGTGAAGGAACGCGCTCTTATAGTGAGGAACGCGCTTCTAAGCTTTTTTGCGAGACTCAGTGATTTTTTTATTAGGGGTTAAGGAATGCGCTCCTTGTAAGAGGAACGCGCTCTTGTGGCATTTCCTGAGACTCAGATTTTTTCTGATCAGGAAAAAGGAACGCGCTCCTTAAAAGAGGAAGGCTCTCCTATTCCCAAGAGCAAAATAGGAAAAATTTAAGAGTCAGTGGTTCTTGTTGAAGGAACCCGTTCCTATGCCCAATGAACATATTGAGGAACGCGCTCTTCAAGTAAGGAACGCACTCCTTAATTGGAGGAAAATCTGAAAGTTTTCAGATTTCAAACCAGAAACGCTCTCTTGTGTTAAGGAAAGCGTTCATGTGCCTCCGTGTGGTGTTTGCCTATAAATACCACACTTGCTCATTTGAAGAACAACTTTTGCAAAATCAAGCGAACTTGTGCGATTTTCTCTACATCATTTATACTCGTCCAAAACAAGTTCTTGAGTCATTTAATCCTTCATTCAAAGCAAAAGTTCACTACATTTGAATTTTTGATTCAACCTTTTGAAGAGTTCTCCTAACCATTCCAAAATCTTTGATAAACTAGATTGTTTGATCAAGGTGTTCTTGAGTGTCTTTCATCACATACTTGTTGATCTTGATCATCCTTGGAAGAGAAATCTCTCAACCACATACACTTTAGAGAATCGACGAACTTCACCTTACCTAAGTTGGGTAACTTTTCTTTTTCGATTCTAGTGTTTGTGTATTGAGTAGAAACGGTTTTTATTACTTGTTTTAATATATTATCAAAATCGTTTTCTCTATTGTGTGAAACCATATTTGTGCCTTCATCTTATATTATTTTGATAATGGTTTCATGTGGTTTGATTAACATCGATTCTTGAGCTTAATACATATTTTGTTTGAATCGATTGTTTTGATCTTAACTTGTGCATATTGATTCACATGCTTGAATATTGATAATTTTGAATCAATAAGTTTTGATTAATAACTTGTATATTGATTCTTGTGTTTCATCTATCATACTTAGAATCAATATTTGGAAATACATGTATGCATACGATTCTTGAACTTGTATAAAAATATTTTGAATCGATTGCATGTATTTTTGAGAAACTATTTCAACATTGCACTTCATTTAGAATTGTAGTGGTTGGAATAGTGATTGTTGACTCATTCAAGATTGTAAGTTTAAATTGTTGAGAGTGTTGTTATTCACTTCTCTATATTTTTGTAATCTTGATGTATTGTTGATTTGGTTAAGTCAACAGGGATATTACCTTACTTTGTATGGCACGTAACCACGTCCGTAAGTTGCAAGTTGTGGCTTACTAGCCAAGCCCTGGTGTAGGCTAGACTGTGACTTTCTAATCAAGCCCTTGTGTAGGTTAGCGTTGTAATGGCTTTCCAACCAGGCCCTGGTGTTGATTAGTGTAAATGGCTTCTAATCTGCCCGTAAGTGATTAGCCAATAGTGAATTGGGAAATCCTGATCGGTGTAATTGGGTAGTAGATGTAGGTTCAAGGGGAACCGAACCACTCTAAATTCTTTGTGTCCATTTATTTTCCTACATTTGATATTTGGATTGTTACCGACTGCGCACATTATTTGTTTAACCAAAATATTATAAAGGTAGCACGAAAATCCGCAAAGTCCAATTCACCCCTCCTTTTGGACGGTTATACTAGGCCAACACAAAGGTTTTGATCTTCCATATCTCCGGGGGAATTCCTTCCACGCCTATCCAACTCTCCCTGCAACCAATCTTCATGTCTTGCCAGAACAAGTCTGGCTTCTATTGCTTAAGTTCAATGTTTGCTTCGAAGGTTGCCACCTTGCCTCGAATGAGACGATCTTGCTCCATCTTATCTTCGAATCTCAGAAGAGCTTGTGTTGCATTCATGAGACACGTACTTACTCCTCGATTTAGGGAAGATGCCAACTCCTTCTCGATAGCATCCCATTGGACCCTATCTGATTTTCTACTCAACAACACCTCGAGAGAATCTTCATCTGCCGCCATTACAGCCTCCTTCTTCTTGTCATAAGCTTGTGGTTGTGTTGATTTTGTAGTACCCTCAGCTTTGGCCTGCATGGGCTCCTTTTTGTTACTACTAGTATCATTTCTACCTTTGCCAGAGCCATGCATAATCGCCTTCAAGCCTTCCTCCAAGTCCTTCCATTTGTGGTTCCTCTCTTCATCAGGAACAAAAATCGCTCATTGGGCCCCATTTTCAATCTTAGTGAGTCTTAGGAAGTTTCCTCGTTTGTTAGTGTAGGACTCCAGAAGCACCAAATGATTACGACCACAATGAACCTTTTTGAATTTGTCGTCCTTTCTTGCATGTTGCACCTCCTCCATTCTCTTCTCGAGCCACGACACCAATTCCAAATCCAAACAGATCAAGTAGGTTCTCGCTCTAGTAGCTTCCTCAATCAAAACCCCCATGCCATCGCTTGTGAGGCAGATGGTAAACCATTTGAACCTTGTACGAAACGTACGTGAAGACCATCCCCTCCAAACTCCTCGTCCCGGTACGATTTCTGGAACCAATTGAGCCATTGGATCTCTAGTCTTTATTTCCTCGCCTTGAATCGCCTCTCGTCGCCGTCACCATTCGCCTCTATTTCATGCGCTTAACTTCACTCCTTGATGGAGGAACACAACATAAGAAGAAGGATTGTTGGATGGTAGTTGTAATGGTTGTAATATGGGTGGTTTGGAAGGAGAGAAATTCTTGAATTTTTTAAGGGAATTGGAAGGTGGGGATTAAAGTTTCGGAGGAATCTTTTTAGTTGGCTTACTTGAGGGTTAGTGCTACCAAACTGTCTAGGGGAATCAAGTCATGAGAATGGCTAAGAGGGTGGGAAGCTATCTTAGAATCATTGCAATTAGCCATAGGATAACATCTTGTGCTCCTAGAGGGCTATGATTTTGGCTGTAAATATTATTATATTAATATATCTCTTGTTTCTTGTCAAAAAAAAACAACCCAAAAATTCTTGCAAAACGGATTACCTCCGAGGGGCATTCCTAAGTATTTCAGAGGCACGATCCTATGGAACAACGCAATTCCGATGCCAAACGAACCAGCATATTGTTATCGATAATAATTCCTGTCATTTGACTCTTCAACATATTAATTTTGAGACCATAGATTGTACTAAAGCATTGAAGCAAACAAATGGCATTCTGAACATTATCTTAATAGCCATGGAGCAAAAATAGCGCATCGTCGGCAAAATGAAGGTGGGAAACAATAATATCGCTTCTACCAATGGAAAAACCCCGAACTGATGATGAGAGTCATGCGCTCGTTATCATTCGACTAAGAACATCCGCTACCAAGGTAAAAAGAAAAGATGAGATAGGGTCGCCTTGTCTTTAACCCTCTCTCAGCGTTAAACTTGCCAATAGGCCTCCCATTAAGGATAATAGAATAGGTAGACCCAATAATTAAGCTATAAGAAAAAGAAATAGAAACAGAAAGGACAAAAAAAAAAGCAGCAAAGATATAACTATCTCCTTCACAATCTTGCCATTTTCCAACAAAATCAGCAAAACAGAACCGTAAATTTGTCATGTCAATGTCATATAGAGTTTAAATACTTAATAAACCATCGACCTTGCATGGTAATTAAAAAATTACATTGCATAAGTAACCTATCAAACACCCGCCCGAACCAAAACTAAGTACAATTCTAAACGGGACCTAATAACCACCACTTTAACATCAGGTAACCAGCACCAAAGCTTAAACAACCTCTTAGAAGAACCAAAAAATCCAAGGCCTTATCAGCCATAAATTCGCTAACTTGCTACAGAAATTAAGAGAAAGATAAAACTCAAACCGCAAATAGCTCAGCAACTCCATCTAAAATACGGTAATACATCCACAAACTCGCACATCCCAACTATCGGATTCAACAAAAGAGCAACTCCAATAATTCGACCAGACAAACATTCAAATTTCTGCAGAATTCAAGTAATTCAAAAAACAAGAACGTAAAAAAACCAACTTACTGAACGACGCCACTCCGTTCCCCTGCCTGAACCGAATCTTCCGGCGACGCCACCGTCAAAGCGGTCACGGCTGCCGCCGAACCTGCCGATTCTTCGCCTTTTCCTTTAAAATTAGACCAAAGCCTGCGGCCAACAGAGAATGCAGAAAGAGCGGTGAAGGCGAACCAAAGCCGGCGAGCCCCAAACCCCGGCGGAGCCGTCCAGAGGAACCGAAACTTGCTCCGAAGCCCCAAAAACACGAGACCAGTAAACCTAGGCCTCCACGACCATCCGATCACCAATCCGATCATAACCGCCACCCAAATCGGTACTGCGCAAAGCAAAATGTCGACTAATGTTTCGATCAACGCTGGTTTCGTCAAGAAATCCATCAAATCGCCGTAGATTTCGTCCATGATTGATTGGGCTTTTTTTTTCTCGGATCAAGACTCCAAAGTTCTATGAAACCCTAGAAATCAAGAATTAGAGAAGCAATCGAATCTAACCACCATATGCACCTTGAGATCCAAGAGCACCTATCAACGCATTAACGTTCCGAGAGAAGAGAGAGAAAATAGACAGTCTGTTCGGTGTGTTTGTCGTTTGTGTGCGCCTTTTCTCTCCCTCTCTCTCTCTCTTCGGCTTCGGGTCGCAGACAGATGGAAAGTTAATTTGTGGATAATACTAATAGAACGCCTTGCGACATAGTACGACTGAAGGTTGATTAGTTAAGGAATTTCATTGTATCACTTTACACTACGTGGCAGATTGGCAATACAAAATCGACCTTTTTCCAACATTATTGTCCTGTTTCTGCCACGTATCTTCTTCTGATATGAAGACGGATGATCAGAGAGATGGTGTTCAGATAGCTATCTGAATTCCGAAGCACGGAATTCAAGTCAAACGTCCAATTCAAATTTGGAATTTCCTTTGGACAAGGATTTTCTCTATCTGCGGTGTCTGCACTTACCGCGTAAGAGAAGCGTACAGTGAAAAGCTATTGTTATTTGGAAGTTATATTGCTACTACTGTCGGATTTGCAATTTTGTACATAGCGCAGAGTCATCCTTTTATTCAACGAAACTTAATAATACAAAAAAGAAAAAAGAAATGTACCTATAAAAAATAATTATAAAGTTAAAGTTTATTAAAATTTGTAAAGAAAAGAAAAGTCAATAAAAAATTAATATTTATATTGTATGTATTAAAAATATTTGAATATAATTGTATGAACTAGTTTCTCTTCTTCTTAATCAAATTATTATTTACCCCGTAAAAACATACTTGAATTTTTTAGTCTTTTATTTTTTTGTTAAAAGTTTTGAAATTAACTTCTTTTATCTTTTTTCTTAGTAGAGAAGTTGAGGTAATTTGAATCCTTAGCAAAATCTACCTTGAAGACAACCCTCGAAAGCTTTCAAAAACTTACGCACTATACATGGTAGAGCAACAATTTCCAATTTGAGCTACACGCTCCACATGGTTGAGCTACAACTCTCTAAGGACTATGGACTCCCTTGAGTTGTGCTCCATAAGTTGAATCATGGCTCCTAAAGGACTTAAGTCACCCTTGAGTTACGCACTTTGCATGGTTAAGTTACGATTTAATTGTTGACCTAAGTAGTTTTCTACTTAAATTCTTTATAGTGTTTAAATGCTTATACACAATATAACAAATGGTACTAATGGGTTAATTTAGTATATTTCAGCAAAGTTAAGTTAAAATGACAATTTAAGATTCAAGTGATCTCAAGTCAAGTCAATTGGATCAAACAAGGTCAAAGACAAAAGTTTAGACGAGTTGACTTAAAGACAAAAGGATGAGAGCTTACAAGCTTATTTAGAATTAGGTTGTAATTTTTCTTGTATTCATATTGCTCAATTATTTTTAAATCATTCTATGCATGCAAACATGCAGTCATGTTTTTACTAAGTCAAAATGTTTTTAAATTAACAAGTTTTTAAAATTCAACCAGTTTTTATAAAGTCAAACTTTTTACTTTTACTCGAAATAATTTATTGCATGAACTTCAATTTGTTTGATTCCAAATGTGTTTAAACTTGGTTTTCAAGCAAATATGTTTTGAACTTAAAATTATCTAAGAAAAACATGTTTCAGTGTTCTTTGCATAACAGAAACGTGTTTCCTAAAGGAAAAGTGCATTTCCACTGATCGAAAGTGAATTTCTCACTTGGATAGGCAGAAACGCGTTTTCTGTCAAGAAATGTGTTTTCTCCATTTTGTCCAGAATAGTATTTTTCGGAACACAAGTGCATAGACGTGTTTTCTCCTAAGAAACATATTTCCGTTATTTCTAGTATAATGGTGGAATTTGCACAGAAACACGTTTTCTGTGCGTTTTGGCAAAATGCTATGTTGCATGTATTTTGAACAGAAATGTGATTCCTCTTATGAAAACAGGTTTCCTATATTTTTTGAATTTTGTTTTTCTATAAATACATGTCTTAACTCATTGTGAGTAACTTTTGAAACTTGTGCTTTTGTTTTGATTTTCTCATTTTAAAAGAAAATTCAAGTTTCTTCAAAAATGAATTTGAAAGAAAAAGGTTTTACAAATTGTTCTTCTTATCTTGTGAAATCTTTAAAGCTTTTAATCTTTCATTCTTGAGAGAAAATCATACCTAGAGATTTCTTGGTTTTTTAGAAACATATATTTGATTTTAAGCATTTTTGCCTTTCTCTCTCTTTTTGGGTTTTCTCTTCAAACTTCAATTTCAAATCTTCTTTGAGAGAAACCTTATTGATTCTTAGGGGAAACGAATGTTTGATTTCTAAATTCGAAAATCCCTAGAGTTTAAGAGAAAATGAGATAATGAATTTTAAAACTTATCTTCCACATCTTCTCATTTTCAAAATACCTAACAACATTCAAATGGGCAATATGAGATCAAGAAAGGTATATGGCTGTAAGTTTTTTTCAATTCATGAGCTTTATTTTCATATCTTGTATTGTTATATATTGTGCTTCATTGTAATTGTTCCAATGATTTGAAACAAACATTTATGATTAAGTTTCTTGGATTTGTTTTTAGTTGAAATAAGTCAAGTAAAGTGATCTTGTGATTCCAAGGTTGGAATCATAGGGCTAGTTTTACCATTTATCTTAAAAATGGTCAAGTAGTTCATCTTTAACCTGTGAAAAAGATTTTAGATTCTTCTTTATCCTGCAAAAGGAAGTAGTTAGTTCATCTTTAGCCCGTAAAAAGATAGATTTGCCTTGAACCTGTAAAAAAGCATTTGTAACAGTTTGATTCGTACTCGTAAAGTGAATCCGAGATAGTTGAATCATAGATAAGATTTCTTTAGGCGTGGAGTAAGAAAAAACTTTCTGAACCACGTAAAAGTCTCGTGTCTTTGCATTTAATTTCTACACTTTACCATTATATTTGATCTATTTGATTGAATGCCTCGACCAATTTAAAGATCACACAAGATAAATTTAAAATTGACTTAATTTGCCAAAACATCCAATTCACCTCCCTCTTAGGTGTCCAACATTACTAAAGACTTTGATTCCAACCGAGAGGTATGTACCCCTGCACAACCAAGCTATGATAACTTGGAAACCAAAACCCAAACCTTGGGTGGTGCACACCATAGGCCAACAATATTCCAACATATTAAAATTTAAAATTTTCAAACTACAAACTTCCTAAACATTTGTGCACTTCCCTAAGGATTGAAAGTTTGATCGCCTATGCCAAAGTTTAAATATATCAAACGAAAAGAAAGAATAAAAACACCAAGCTCTATCTCACAAAAATCTAAACATAATCTATAAATTCAATGACAAAACAAGAAGCTACTATGTACAGCACATTTTTTATGAAAAAGGAAGGATAAAACTTCAAATAACCATAAAACCAATTGTCAAATGAAAATAGATACTAATGGAAAAAAAAAAGTCAAGGGTGCCTCAAACAACGACTTCCTAAGTCAGAGAGTTAAGGCCTAAACAACCAACCCACCAAAAAAATATTATAGTTACATGTTGATAAGTAGCTTTTTAGGTGTCATTTTATATATATATTATTTTATTTTATGTTAGAGTTTCAGTATAGTTTATTTTGGTTTAGCACTTTTATATGTTATTTTAGGTACATGTTTTGACGAATCTAACACTTAGTTCATGATTGATTTTGTAGATTTTAAAATGATTTTAAAGTGTTATTAAAGTGATGAACAAATGGTCATGCAAAGTAGAGAAGAAACTAATAAAAAACAAGCGTGAAGATATGCGGGAAATAGACGAAAAGAGGTGAAAAAACGTGCAACACCACGCTTTGGGCGTTGTGGCACTGTAGCGCCACAAACACCTTTTCAAAAAATGCTAATTAACCCCATTCTAGGAGCTGCAACGCCCAAGAGTGGCGCCACGGTGCCCTTGCGGTACCGAATCCTACACACTGTAGGATTTAGGCCCAAACTTTCTCTCATTAAATTCGACTTGCATGGGTTTTTTTCCTACCTTATCCCACTTATAAATACAATATTAAAAGAGGGTTTTGATGCATAATAGAGAGGAGAAGAAGAAGCTACGAAGGAAGTCAAAGAATACGAAGATCGCGACGTTGGAGACAAAGGAGCGAATCTACACATCTAAAGATCAAGATTTTGGTTTCTTCTTGTTTATATTCACAATGTTCATCAATATTTTTGTGTTTTCTTTTATTTCAACGATGAACTAAGTTGTTTGTCTATAGGATAGATGGATCACAAACTAGATACTATGTTTTAATTTAGTTTGGTTATTATTAATGGATTCTTCATAGTTTATTATATTTTTCAGTTCTTAATATTTTTGATCTATTGGCCGTAAATTGGATGTTTTTAGATCTTGAGTTCAACACTCGAGAGAGGAAACTTGGGATTGGATTGGAAAAAATATAACCTAGAAATGTTATAAAATCAAGAGATTTATAATATTCTTTGAAGTTTTGGAAAAAATAACAAAGCATAAAGAGTTTGCATGATTTTGGTTTTTACCAAGAGGTCGAAATTAATTCATGTAAATATGTTCTAATTTTGCACTCGAGAGAGGAAGTTAGAGAATTGAGGATTTTTGACTTATAAACTAAGAGAATAAATTAATGATAAATATATATAAAAGACATAGTTGAAAGTTAGGTGAAGTTGAACCTCTAAAATTTCTCTCTATTGATTTCTCTTAATTTAATTATTTGTTATTTCTTAGTTTTTGCTTGCATTATTATTTTTATTTAATTAATTAATTCTTAATTTTGAACATCTAGATAAAATTAGGGTTATTAATTACTGTAATTAGTGAGAGTTAATCGATCATAGAGGACGATAACCTGATTTTCATCAATATATTATAACTTGACACCGTGCGTTTGCGGAAAATCACGTACACTTGTCCTCAAACAAATAAGGCCAACATAAAACCTGGCCCCAAACAATAAATCATAAACCAAACAAAGTCACAATGTCATTAGAAATCATTCTTAACACGATTCCATCAAAGAACTTTTCTGGCATTATCTTCGTTTTCAGTAAGAGATTCATGGAATCCAAGATCTTAATCAAGATAGTAGAGGCTTCATGTCCCTTATCCTCTTGATGTACCCTTCATCATGGGCACCCTTGCATGTCGTTTCTAGTTTCTCCTTATAATTTACTTGCATCTTCCTCATCACTGTCCTCATCTCTACTAGTTACTCATTACTTTTTTCTATGTAACATCAAAATGTGGAGCATTTTTTTTACGCCCAAACACCTAGCAGAGAGATCCTCTATGGTCCAAAAATTCTCAGCAATTTCGAATTCATAACCATCTTGAAATGCGTGTTTACCCTTTTTCGTATGGCATTCTGAATATTTGATAGCGACAGAAATCAAGGTACGGACAGTTGTCATTTTTGCGACGGGCGCAAACGTCTCTTTGTAATCAACACCGTATGTTTAAGTGAACCCTTGAGCGACAAGTCGGGCCTTATGCCGTTCAATTGAGCCATCGGCTTTGAACTTAGTCTTGTACACCCACCTACTGCCAACTGCCTTTTTATCGCGTGGGAGGGAAACCACACTCCAAGTATTGTTATCAGCTAGTGCTTGGAGTTCGTCATTCATAGCATCCTTCCAGACTGCTTGTTGAACCGCCTCTTGATAATTTCTTGGTTCGGTGACACTAGAAATCTGACTGAGATAAGCAGTATAGGTAGGTGATAATTTTTGATAACTCAGAACATGATGCATGGGATGACATACCGAGTAAGCCACGTAATCGTGAAGCCGTGAAGATGGATGCCGTTCACGAGGTGGATTACAGCGAGGAATAGGCGCAGGAGCTGGTGACTCATCACCCATGATCACTGCTGGCGCTGGGACAGGACCCACAGGTATGGTGGTAGTGGGTGCATGAGCTGTGCAAGGCACGTTATCACCATTAGCAGTGTCTGCTAAAGAATGCACGGTAGAGACAGCTTGGGGCACAACTGGTGGTACAACAGCTGGAATGGGAAGTGGAAACAGGTCATGCTCCCCCTGACTAAGAATATCATCTGAGTTGCTGAAATATGGCACTGCCTCATTAAACCGAACATCTCGACTAACCATGAGCTTCTTTGTAATAGGATTATAACATTTATAACCTTTCTGTGTAGGGGAATAACCCAAAAATACACATTGGACAGCCCGTGGTTCCAGTTTATCGCTCTGGTGAGACTGAATGTGAACATAGCAGGTGCACCCGAAGACTCTGAGATGAGAAAAGCTTGGAGTTTTTTCTGTCAACAATTCAATAGGAGAATTAAACTGCAAAATTCGACTAGGCAAGCGATTAATTAGATAAGCTGCCGTAAACACTCCTTGTGACCAAAAATTTTTGGGAACATTCATGTCCAACATCAGTGCTCTAATTTTGTCAAGTAGATCACGATTTTTCCTCTCCGCTATGCCATTTTGTTGTGGAGTCCCAACACAACTAGTATGGTGAATAATGCCATGCATGCTCAAGTATTGTATCATGATATGTGTCATACATTCAGTACCATTATCTGATCGTAGAACCTTAATCTTAGAGGAAAATTGAGTGATGACTAAGTTATGAAATTCTTGGAATACATGAGCAACTTCACTTTTGGATTTTAAGAGATATAGCCATGTAAAACGAGAGTAATCGTCAACAAATGTTACAAAATATTTGTATCCATCAAATGATTCAAGCACTGAACCCCAAACATCTGAATGTACCAAATCAAAAATTTTATTTGAACGTGAATCTGAAGAAGAAAAAGGTAATCGAGTAGATTTTGATAAAGGACATACATCACAATTTAATGGATGTTTATTCAAAGCGGGAAAAAGTTTAGATAAAATGGGCGCCGAAGGATGAGCTAAGCGTTGATGCCACAACTCTTGAACAAAAGACAGGCAAGCATATGCGTGGGGTTCTTTGGACAAATAAGCATTATTGGAAAGATAATAGAGTCCTTGATAGAAGAATCCTTCACCAATCATCCTCTGGGTTATTAGATCCTGAAATACAACTTTGTTAAGAGAAAAGATGACACGACAATTTAGACTGGCTATTAGTCGGCCAACTGAAAGTAGTTGAAATGGAAATGAAGGCACATAAAGAACGGATGATGAAATGGAGTTTGAAAGTAACCTAGTCTTATCGTGGCCAACAACACTCACACTCTTACCATTGGCTATGGTTATGGTAGATGAAGGAGAGAAAAACTCAAAGTTAGTCAAATTTTTAGAGATATTAGTTACATGATCAGTGGCACCCGAATCTATAACCCAATAATCATGCACATTACTAATATTAAGAGCGAGAGAAATGACATTAAATATACCTGACACATCTTCAGAAGACAAGTTCTTATTTTCAGTAAGAAATCCCGCAAATTGACTAAGCAAGGCCGAAGAATTACCAATCTCATTCTTGTCAACAACATCGTGTTTGGCCTGAATGTAAGTAGCAAACTCATTGATAAGATTTATAGGACTAGAAGTAAACCTAGATAACCCATCAGATGGTGGTGCAGATACAAGGTTGGCTTGATATCCAGAGAATGGACTACGTTTCGGGCCTCTTTTGTTTTCAAACTTGGATTTGAGGTCTGGGTGAAGAATCCAACATCTATCCACGGTATGGCCAATGTTGCTACAATGGCTACACTTCAATTCATTCCTTCTAGCCTTGTTCCCTCTGTCATCTGGACGTCGTTGAGTGGAAATATAGGCTCGTGTGTCAGATATATCTGATTTAATTTTTACGGACATAACCTTTTTTCGTGTTTCTTCACGTTGGATAGTAGCACAAACACTTGCAAACGTCGGCAACTCAGAATTCATGAGAATGTGGCTACAAAGATCTTCATAATCTGGAGTTAGATTTGCCAACAACTGGAAAATCTTGTCTTCCTCAGCCCTTTTCAACAAGATTGCCGAGTCAGTGGTATGTGGTCGATAGACCGCTAACTCATTCCACATGGTCTTCATGCGACCAAGAAACTGAACAAAAGGTTTACCTTCTTGTTGGAAAGAGGCAATATCCTTCTTGAGTTGGAACACCCGTGCAAAATTATTATGATTTCCATAAAACTCTTTTACGGCACTCCATAAATCCGCAGCCGAGTCGGAATAACTGAAAATCTCAGCAATATGTGGCTCCATCGTATTAAGCAACCACGATTGGACCATCTGATCATTAGCAAACCAAGCCTTGTATTGAGCAGACTTGACATCCGGAGCGGCATTGCTCCCATCGATAAAATCAATCCGTGATCTCCCACCAAGAGCTAATGTCACTGCCCTCGACCAAGGAAGATAATTAAAATCATTCAATTGAACCGAGCATAATCGCTGATTCGAATTGACATCAGAAGAAGAAGATAACGGAACAGTAGAACTTTCCGCGTTGGATGGAACTATTTCGGTCATTTTTGACAGAATAGAAACAAGAACAATCGAATTACTTTGTTATTTATTTATTTTTTATTTTTATTTTTTTTTGGCACCAAAGAGCACAGGGGCCTTAACTATGAACTAATAAGATCAGAAAACAGAGAGAAAAACCTTCAATTGGTTTTGAACAAAAAAATAGTAAGAAAGAAATAACAGCAGCACTTACGAAGCAATAAAACCGAGACCAAAACCTTGGAGTTAGACCTTCAATTTTCTGCTAGAACTCAAAATGGGATCAGAAAACCAACCTCAGCTGCTGCTCAAATCAGATCCATATTCACCAAAAGTCGATGGTTTGTCTCAGATCTAGTTCAAATTAGATTCTCCAAAAATCGGTCTGTCTTCTAAATCAAATACGCTAAGTTCAGAACCAATGATGATTGACGACTGCGACAGATTTCTCAAGAGGACAAACTGAGATTAGTGACGGACCAGTGAATCATCGTAAAAATCATCCACTGTAACCATTCAACTGCTCATACCACAACCTATTCTCTTGATCCAGACAATTCCACTATCAAAATATAAAATCGAATCTAAGATAGCGTAAAACAACGTATGTTTTATTCACTGCTAGAAATACACGCACATAATGATGTAATCTTCACCGCCCCACAACACTTAAAAAACACAATTTTTTTTTTAGGCTCTGATACCATGAAGAAAAGGATACAGAAAGGAACCAATGAATATTGGAGAAAGATTTTTCTGTATATTAAGAATTGCTTGATTACATGTCTAACATATATATGTTATTCTAGTTACAAACGTATCTCCTAATTATAGAAAGAATGCTAATATCTCTCTGTTACAATCCCTAGAATAATGCTAAGCCATATATACAAATCTCCTAATTATAGAAAGAATGCTAATATTTAGAATAATGCTAATTATATACAAATCTCCTAATTATAGAAACATATCATATAATTAGGAGATAAATCCGGCAATACATTCACCACGGAAGCACCCTAAGAACAAAAAAAAAAGGATGTTCTAAAACTTCATTACACATACTCAAAGAAACATAAGAAATGTAAACACACGCTCACCTCAGTAAGATTTACCTAATTATCACCCCAAAGAAGTTGGAATTCTACCTCACAAATCTCTCGATGTTTCTCATTTTGAACACTGACGTTGGTGTTGTAATTAATAAACTCAAAATCCTTAGAGACTTCCTCCATAGGAGTTTGATCAAAAGTCAGACGACATGAAGCCCCTTCTTTTTTACTTAAAGAACTTTTTTGTTAATTTTTTCTTTCCTTTCCCCAAACTCGATGTAGGAGGCATTGACACTAGTTCAGATTTATAAGGGGCCTAGACTAGAAAAAAGGGGGAAAACATTTTCAAGCATCCTCTTCCTTGCAATGACAAAATTATTCTCATTATCCCAAATGGGGGAAGGTATCTTCAACTTAGTTAATGGGTGGTCAAACATATTAGAAAAAAAAAAACAATAATATTATAGCAAGAATAATACCAGTCGAAAAAATTCAACAATGATTGCCCCTCAAGATATTTGATGTGGAAGGGTTGATGAACTTTAGGGCAGTCGACTTATCTTTGGAAACCAGTTCTCTGGACAACCTCTTATCAATACTTAAACATCGAAGTTGGGAGATCCTATCCTACACCTCAATGGACAAAAAATGACAACTAGTTGGACCTACATAAGAATAAGTGTCATCAACATTACAATGACAATTTTAACAGAAGAATAGTCCTACTTACCTATCACTCGATATCTTTGATAAATGTGATGACCCTAAACTTCACCCTATGAAATAATCCAAGTATGTGGCCTGAATCCCTAGAACATAGGCTCTTGAACCTTATTTTGAGATGTTAAAGAAAGAATTTGTTGATCTAAGTGGTTTTCTATTTAGATTTCTCTTAAATATTTTGATGCTAACAAATAATATAATCATCGATGTTATTTCATGATTTTTAAAATTTTATATAGAAGCTTTAATAATGTGTCTTGTTCATTGATGCGTGCAAACCGCAAGTATACGGTGTCAAGTTATAATAATTTCTAATGAGAATCGGGTATCGTCCTCAGGGATTGATAAGTTATACTAATTATATCATTCTTAGCCCTAATTTTATCTTGAAAACCAATTTTTAATGATCAACGAACTAAAATAATACTTAAACTAAAGCAATAATTAAATCAGCAAATTATCAGAATTTTCTGGAGAAAAATCAATATTAAAAACACCTAGAGATTCAACTTCACCTAATTATCAATTATGCAATATTAAACATGGTTATTATAAAATCTTTATTCAAGTTTATAAGTCAAAATCCTCTAATTTCTAACACTCTCTGTCAAGTGCTGCGTTAGAATCTATCACCAAAATATGGTTTCGATTTATCGATAAAAACTAATATATTAGCAAGGCATTAAGCCTTGTGATTTTTCTACAACTTCATAAAACATCGCATATTTATCGACACTACGATAATCTCATGTCATACTTCTCATGTTCCAACCTAGAGAACCCTCTGTCGAGTGCCGCCCCCCAAGTCTATGATCAATTAGTCCATGGCCAAGAGATGAATAACATTAAGTATGGAGAAATATAAATAAACTATAAATAATTCATTGATAATAAAAAAAAACTAATATTATTGTATAATCTCTAATGTAGGATCTATCTCATCTCTAGACTAACAAGTTAGTTCATAATGTGGAATAATGAAAACCAAAACATGTAAAGAAACATGAAATTAAACATCAAAACCCAAATTAGATGTTTGTGAACTTGTAGATTTCTCCTTGTCTTCAAGTCGATTTCTTCGCGTTCCTTTGCTCCTAGGCGGTCGTTCTCTATTCTCCAATGTATTCTCCTTGAAAAACCCTAAATTTTGATATATAATATACCCCAAAGTCGTGTAGAATCGAAATTGGAAAGTGGGGAAGAATCCATCTCGAAAACTTGCTAAAAATCGCAAGTTAATACACTAACGGCGCCCAAAACCTCATTTTCTTCTTATTTTGTCCATCACCCCAGCACCGTAGCGCCCAAAACGTTGTATGGTTGCTTTTATTCATGGACTTGGCCATTTTTTTGCTCCTTTTTGACTTGTATTCTTCATGTTTCTTATTTGTTTCTTCTTGCACATATTTCCATCATCCAAATCTATGACTAACACATCTAAATACCTACAAAATAAAGCAAATCAAATTAATAACATACGCAAACATAATGCATGAAAAACCAAGTTAATCCTAAACTAACATGTAAAACATGCTCTAAAACCTATCTAAATATGCAACTATCATTCATTTAATGAAGTAGTCACATCATTTGTAATTCTTTCTAATTTTTTTAAGAAAAATAAATAAATTTACATAAAAAAGAAAAAAAAACTATCTTTGCATTTAATGTTTTGTAGTCATCCACGTACATCTCATTTTTAGGGGCAACTTAGAATGAGAGTAATCATTCAAAAAAAAAAAAAAAAAAACAGAACGATAGTAATCAACCGCCCTATCTTACATCTTTCTCATTGTTTTGTAGAAACGCTTGGAAAACAAAAAACAAAAAACAAGTTCATCTCTCTTGGAAGAAGAAATGATAGCATCTTTCTCGTTGGGTTTCATCTTTCTCTCCTCTATCCCAGTGAAGATAAAAAAAAATATTATTCTTGTCTTTCTGTGTGAAGTAGGAAGAAGAAACTCTTGTTGGCTAGTTGCTCATATTTTTTGTCTCTATGTTACAGTTGCTTGAAGTTGTCAATGGAAAAAGGAAAGAAGCCAATCTAACCTGCTAAAACTCAGTAGACTGAGTTTGATGGCAAACCATTATGGAACCACATTAAAGTTATCAACGTGCCAGTAGGGGGGTGGTTAAAATAGAATGTGGTCTTGCAACTATTGCAACAAAAAAGTAGTCGGCTCTTATTCGGTAAAAGCGCATCTCTTGAAGTTTTTGAATCATAGTGTCAAAGTTTGTAAGTCAGTGAAATACTACATTTTTGAAGCAATTAAAAAGGAACATGTAGATTCTTAAAGAAAAAAAAAAACAAATGAAGTTCTACTTCACGCAAGGAAAAAAGATGAATATGTTTTTTTAACTGAGGGATTTGATTTACAATAACATAGGAAATGAAAAGGATTTGAACCATTAGAGAATGCATTTAGCATTGCTCAAAGAGATATTGTCGACAAAAGAGCAACTCGTATGTTCTATGCTTCTGCTTTGCCTTTCAACATGAAAAAGGGCCTTTATTTTTTAAAATACTTTGACACATTGACAAATAATAAGTTATGAGGTTATACTTCTCCAACATTTGATCGCTTATGAACAACATTATTTGCATAAGAAAAAATCACATATTAATAAAAAGCTCTAACCTATAAAGGATACATGGAAGAGAAGAAGAACATCACTATGTTCTGATGAATGGTCTTATAGGCAACGAAGACCATTAATAAATGCGATGGATGTGTTTTTCGAGGAAACAATATTTTTGAAAGCGATTGATGCAAGTAGAGATATAAAAGATGGAGAATATGTTGCAAATATTTTTTTATCGACAATTAAAGAAGTAGGGGCATATAACTTTGTTCAAATCATCAAGGATAATACAAACAATTTCAAAGTTGTCAATTTGATGATTGAAAGCAAATATCACCTCATCTTTTGGACACCGTGTGTGTGCATAGTATTAGCCATAATGTAAAAACAAACAAGAACTGAAATAATATTAAATATAACAACTAAAATTCAAATATCAAACAAAAACATCAATATGAGTTTATAAAATAAACTAATTTACAACACAATAGAGGTTGAATAATATGAAATTGAGACCTATGTAGCACACAATTTCTTTAAAACAGATTCTCCCATCACGTTGGTGCAAGGGGTGGATCGACGTTTATCTCTCAGGATACAATAATAGATGAGCAGTTGACTAGCACCTTGTCACTATTCGAGCGAACTGAGCTTTGTAAAAGACTATCACAATAGCCTAAAAGACCAACACACTTCAAAATCAATAAAAGAAAAACAAGAGAGAAGAAAAGAATTCTGAAAGCAAATGAGAGCTTTAAGAATTGGTGTATAAAAAAGTATAGGAGTAAAAGGTTTACTGTTCTTAATGTCCTCCATTAAGAACACATTAACATTGCGAAGGTTATGAATTTAAATTCAGTTAAAACATATAACAATTTTTTTGAATTTAAATTCAAGTTTAAAATGCAATAAAATTGGACGTTTCAAAATTTAAATTCAAATTAAAAATTCAAATCATTTAATTATTATAAAATCTTAATGGTGTCAATTTCTCGTTCACCATTTTCCAACACATAGTTTGAATTTAGCATTAAAGAGTATGTGCAATCATTCAGAAAAATCACCACAATATTTTCAATGTAAGTGGATTGTTGATTTAATTAGTTATGTTCAAAATATCAGTAATTTCATTGTTAATCATGACAAGATATTATCCATTTTCAAAAACTATTCGAAGTTGAGTTTGTTAAGAATTGTTGAGACTAGATTTGCATCAAACATTATAATGACTAAGTGAATGAGGGAAGTAAAACATGTACTTGAGAAAATGGTAATGGATGCAAGTTGAAGAACATATACAAGAGATGAAAAAACATCAATAGAACTCAAGGCTTGTGAAGTTAAGCAATGTATTGTATATGACAATTGGTAGGATAATGTAGATTATTTCTTGTGTTTTACAGAGCCTAGCTATAATTGATATGTTGAGGTTAGCTGATACTGATGCTCCTGTGCGACATTTAGTATATGACACGTAGGACACCATGATTGAGAAAGAGATAATGGTTATCTTTGAACATGAGGGGAAATATGTACTTAATTGATGAGTTTGAGTTTTTTATGACACGTAGGACACCGTGATTGAGAAAGAGATAATGGTTATCTTTGAACATGAGGGAAAAAATGTGCTTATTGATGAGTTTGAGTTTTCTAATGCCATACATAATATTTTGAAAACAAAGTGGAATAAAAGTAATACACCTCTACATTGCATGACGCATTTTTTTATTCCAAAATATTATAATGATGTTTGACTTGGAGTTGGTAGTAGTGAAGTTAAAGATTGTCACCTCATGAAGATCAAGAAGTTTGTTTGAATTGAGAAGATATGTAGAACGATGATTTTAATAATCCAATTGATTTTTGAAAAGCTTACATGGAGTATGAAACATTTTCAAGTGGATCAGGATCAACCCTACGTCATTGAGGCAAGGGCATGCAAAGAACCTCTTTTTTGGTGGGCTAATCATGGTGCCTCTACATCATTATTACAAACTCTACCCTTCAAGTTGCTTTTATAACCGACATCATCATCTTGTAGTGAAAGAAATTGAAGCATTTATTTTCTTATTCAAAATATTAGGAGGAATAGATTGACTTGCAACAAGCTAGGGCTGAAGATCTAGTTTTTGTGCTTGCAACATTTGATTGCTATCAAGAATGAAGAAATCATACAAAGAAAGGCTAGCACAATATTGGGATGTGTGTAAGTTGATCAAAACACTAAATTTTTTTCACTTAACATTATTTTATTAGTATTGCATGTTCAAACTTGAAACTACTTATTTTCTCATGTGTGGTTATATTTGTATCTTTGGTGGAGATAAATTTGACTTTAAAAAATTTACTTTTACTCAGCTTGAAGAACTTTCATTTAATGAGCCAGAGTTAGAGTCAAGTACATTTCATGGAAAAACAAATATTGGGAATGAGGTAGATGAAGATTGAAGACCTTCAAGAAGATTTGAATTGCTAAATAAATCGTTGAAGAATTAAAAGACCATTTCTTTTTTCGTCTGACAATTTTTGCAAATACAATACATTATTGGCGTATAAGAAATTCTTTTAAGTGCTTACTAAAATATGGCTTTAATGTATTATGAATTGAAAATTTTAAATTTTGTTAAATACTTGAATGTTAAATGACATGTGTAATTACTATTTAGTGACTTTGTGTTATAAGATTTTATTTAATATTGTCATTTATTAAATGTTTAATATATAGCTGAAAGTTGCTTTTTTGAGCAATTAATCCTTGTATCAAAGTATTAGGTAGATGTCTCTCTTTATTTCTAAACTAATTTTTTCTTCTTATGTTAGATTCTATGTGTGTAGAATCTAATATTAAGTCAACTTGTGTGCATGATATCACATAAATCAAGAAAAAATAATGAAAGAAATTAGAATTGCAATCAAAAGAATTAGGACTCTCGAATCTTGATTGGCTATCAAGTGTGTTTCATTGTTTTATGGAAAACCTTTAAACTTTTCAATTATAAACTTGTAGTTAATTTATTTGGTCGAGGAGCTTGTGGTGTTTAATTATTTTGTTTTAGAACCTCATGATTAATAATATTTGTTGTATAGTTCATCATGTATTCTTTTCTACGTGCATTTATAATAGATTTTTAAATCTATATATGTATCATAAAAATAAGTAAAAAATTAAAGTCAGCTATTTTTGTGTGCCATGTCCAACTTTCCTTGTCCAAATTTTTGGACACTTTTAGTTGAGTCTCCAAGTCCCTAAAATTAGAGAATAGTGAAGTCTGAACTCTAGAGATATATCAACACTTGACACCCGTACTTAAGTTCCAGTAACATAGTCTCTAGACGTGAATGTAGGAAAATATTTTCCGAACCGTGTAAAAATCTTTGTACCTTCTTTATTTTTGATCTTTACATTTATGTACTTCGATTATTAGAGCTTTACCTTGTATCATTTAAGGATTTTACCAAAGTACTTAAAATTTGTTCAAACCGACCGAAACACCCAATTGACCTCCATCTTGAATGTCCAACATAATCAACCTTAGAAAGGAAATACTATGTACCACTATTTCCACACATACACACACACAAATATATATATATATAAGGTGTAATGCTTGTTATTATATGTAATGGACAACATGCACTAAACGTTGTTAAAACTAGGGGAGAAAAAGGCTAAAAATTGGTTGTGCAAGCCAATCCAGTCGACTAGATTGTTTGCAGGAAGCCTAAATTGTGAGGAAAATTTCTATTAGATGAATCTAGTCGACTAGATTCCAATCTAGTCGTATGGATGGGGGTGTAGTACACACACCTATGATTATAAATACCCTTCTTCACGATTTTTGATTATTTTCACTTTCAAACGAGCACGAGCCATCAAGGAAAATTGAGGAAAACCAAGCGGAGTTCCAAAAGGTTTGAAATGAGTTTTTGAAGACTAAATCGAGGCTCAAACACATCGATTTTGTAACAACCCTCATTTTCATGAAACTGGATACCCAAATCGGTGTAAGACTATGACCTTAGTGTGAATCATTGTATGGTGTTTTGTATGTGTGAATACGTGTCATAGGTGTATATGAGACACGTGGTTAGGGTGGATGTTGGCCCAGATGTGTTCGAGAGGGGGGTGAATTGGACACTTAGCAGCTTAAAACATTTTTTTTAAAACGGTAATAATATGAAAACAGGTTAAGCAAGATATGACAAAGATAACTCAATGATAATAATGAAAGCAACTAGCTAACAATGCTCACAAGATTTATAGTGGTTCGGTGTGCCTACATCCACTACCTAACCTCCTCAATTAGGATTTGTCCAAACTCTACTAACGGATCTTCTTACGGGTGAAGATCAAACTGTTTACACTTTCTCAACTTCACAGGCTTGAGAACAACCTTGATAGACCGAGCAGGACTTGCTCTATATCCAGCGACTAACCAGTCACCAATAACTGAGATACAAGATTGAGATATGATTCCCTTTACTCAGAATCAAAGGAATACTTACAAAGCTTTTGGATTGAACCTTCTGTTACCACAGATTCAACAACGTATATAATGAAGTGCAGTTGAAATAAAAGGTTCGAAAAGTTTTCTTCTTCTTCTTCAATGGATTTTGAAAAGATATTGAATGAAGATCGTTTAATCCAGAAGATTTCAAGTATTTCAAAGTATCAAGAGTTTTTGCAGAGAATAGAAGTATAACATTCAAGAGTATTTGCACAAGTGAAAACTGTTCAAAGATTTTAAGAATACGTTTTCAGTTTTCTCATTTTTTTTTCTCTTCTCAAATGCTTAAAGGCAACATATATATAGAGATAACAATGGTGCTTTGGACTTGAATATTTTTCAAGAAAGTTTTTGGCGCATAAAGTTATTTCAAAATCAACGGAAACATTCTTTCCCGAAAAAGATTGATTCAGTATGTGCAATTACGGTAACAACACCTGAATCTTCTGATCATTCATGAAAATAGAATGTTCTAATAAAGTTTTGAAACGTTTTTGAAAAGGTTTGAAAAGTTCTGAAAAAGGAATCTAAAAAAGTGTATAGTTGACAACTTTATGAAAGTGCTAGATTAGCATTCTGATTAGACAATCAACGTCCTGACGCGTAAAGCCAACTTTTGTCATTTTGTTCCTGAGCATCCTACTGAACTGTGAAGTGGGTGTTACTTGAACGTAAGTGTCCTGACTTACTTATGACTTTTAAAACCATAAAATCGATGAGTACGCTATTAATCAATCAACGTCCTGATGAGTTACATAGTTGGTTCTTGTGAGGGCGCTACTGGATGTGCTTTAGTGTTTAACAATCAATGTGCTGAATTGTTTTAAAACAAAACAACATAAGGGTGCTACTGAAGCATAAGCATTCTAATGCTTGAAACACTTAAGTTCAATCAGCTTGCTGATATTTAATGAGCGTCCTGATAAGTTCATTAGGTTGAATCAATGAGGGCACTACTCAAGATGTAAGCATCCTGATAAATAAGTGCATTTTCAACCTAGAACCTTATCAGCATCCTAATGTGTCATCAGTTGTAATACCCTGTATTTCACAAAAAAATAAAATAAAATAAATTAATTTACTATTTGGGCAACGCCAGAACGTTCAGGCGCATGCCAGAACGTTCAGGCGCATGCCAGAAGGTTCAAGCGCATGACAAAACGTTCAGGCGCAATGCATGCCAGAACGTTCAGGCGCAATGCATGCCAGAATGTTCAGGCGCATGACAGAACGTTCAGGCCCATGCCAGAACGTTCATGCGCCTGAACGTTCTGTCATGCGCCTGAACGTTCATCTGGCATACGCCTGAACGTTCTGGCGTTGCCCAAATAGTAAATTAATTAATTATTTATTTTTTGTGAAATACAGGGTATTACATCAGCACCCTGACTTACCAAGTACAGGAGGGCACTGCTGAGACATTAGCGTCCTGATTGATGCATCAGCGTCCTGATGGACACTAAAAAATAATTTTGACATTTTTCAACATTTTTAAAGCTCGATTAAATAGGTTGAAACACTCGGTATTTTGAATCAAACCAAACATTGAAAATTCATTGAGTGACTGATAAAATCAACGAAAAATACTTTGAGATCGAATCGGCTAAACCATGCACATTTGCTTAATCAAATAACAAAGATTCTACAACCTAAACATAGTCTAATAACACAAAAATATGTTATCGAACGATCATGGTCTCCAGTTTGATCTTGATTGCTTTTTTCACCATGCATCATCGAGTCTTCGGGTGAATCTTCATGTGAAATTAGATGTGCAATGCATATATTATAATAATCAGAATGTGGTTTGTAATCATCAAAATATATTTTCTCATCTGGGTCATGAGGGCAATTAGATTAACAGTGGAAATGATTGGGAGACCAATCGGGGGAAGAAAAATTGGTGAAAAATAATAAAATGGGCTTAGGAGCTTGCTCCCAAGAAGGGAGAAGGGCGCTCCTTGCGTAAACCCGAGAGAAGAAAATTTTAGAAAACGCGAGAAGCGCCATTCTCACGTTAAAATCTATTTTTTTTTAAAACAGGTCAGTGAGGCAGTGTGCGTAAAATAAAGCACTTGAACCCATTTCTTTTGTTCGTTTCAACAATAGCGAATGAAAGAGAAAGGGGAAAAGAGAAAAAGGGTTTCAGAGTGAAACTCTTGCCGAATCTAAGCCGAGGTATGCGTTTTTTCCCAATTTCTTCTGTGAAATTGTTAGTTTACATGAAATTAACCTTTCTCATAGTATAGAATTCGAAATAGATGATGTTTTGGGCGATTTCCAATTTAGGGTTTCGATGTTCTTGGTTGGAAATCGATTGAAAATGGTGGGAATTGGTATTTCCTTGCCCAAATCACCTAGAAATTCTGTTTATTTAGGGTTTATACATCAAATTGATGGTTGCATAGGTGAGCAACCCAAATTGATGGGTTGAACTAGCTGGAAAATGGTAGAATTGGGTTGAAAACATTGAAAATGAGATTGAATGTTAAATTCTATTGTTTCTTAATATTATGTTAATTGAACTTGGATTAGAAATGAAATTAGTGGATTTCCAATGGTGGGAAATAATGAAATACTAGGGATTTGTATGAGAATGAAAGGAAATGTTGAGCATTTGTATTGATGTAAAAAAGAGTGATTTGTGCAGGTTCTATTAGAGGTGGTGGAGTGAATTGGTTGTGTGGGTACTAACTTCTGGTGGTTGTTGTGAGTAGAATTGTGGTTATATTCTTGTTTATGTCATCCTATTATATTTTGAATGCTTGTTCATGTATGGTTGTGAAAATGACATGGTGTGATTTTAAAAGGGGAAAAACCCTTTAATTCATGGGAGTTAATAATAAACATGAATTAAAGGTGGTGTTTTATAAATCTTCAGTTGGTCATATGGAAGGAGGATTATTTGTTATTTGGCGAAGTCACATAATTAATATTGGGTTTATTTTCCGAAAGGCGCGGAGATAGACTTTTAACAACGTCATGGAAAACTCACACTGAGGTATTAGGTGGATTCCATATTTATGACCACCGATGGTAGTTATTCTAATTAATAATTTTAAATGTGACACAAAGTTGAGGTTGAGGTTGAAAGGTGTTCCCATGGGCTATATACATGGTGTAAATGTTGGGTTACTTGTCACATCACTGGAATAAAGGTGAATATGGTGTTGGTTTAAGTTGCATTGTTTATATGATAACTTGAAATTGATATATATCTCGATATGCATTGTTTATTTCATATCAAGGAGCATACATGGGATATTGGGTGTATAAATGATGATATAATCATATTTTATTCATCGGGCATCGTTAGCTCACCGCTTTTATATCTTTCAGGTCTTTTAGGTGTGGACAAAGGCAAGGGTACATAGCCTATCGGTAGAGACTGAAGCTTTGCCATAAGGTTTTATTTTGATGTAGGTGGTTGATATAGAATGTATATATTTATTTTGTTACTTTAAGTTATGTAAATATATATATATATCACCCCACACCTGTAATGTAAATAGATGTATGAATTTGGTATGGAGAACATGTTAGATAGAGATAGTATTTAACATGGATGATCATGACAGGTGTTAGCTATTTTGTTACAAGAATGGGATTTTGATAGAATATAGTTGATGGTTAATATTGATTGTGATATTGGTGGATAAAGTGCATTGTTTATCAAGTTGAGGATGTGTTAGAGGTACCATTTACAGGGAAAACTCTGTCCGAGTCTGGTTGAGGCTTGACAATGATCTAATGGTTCTATAGTGGATATGATGGTTAGATTCCTGTGCCGGTCTGGACACTCCCGATGAGGGTATAGGTAGGGGGTCTCGACAGTGTTGGTATCAGAGACTAGGTTGTAAAAGACTTAGGACTTTAAAAGTTTCAAGATAATGAATAAGCCTTATTATATTATTTTTGGTGTGTATTAATATAGTATGGTAGATATGCTTATAGATGATCTGTTTTGCTTTATGCATATGTGATGCATGCCTCATTTGTCTTCTCAGTTGTTATGAGAAGGAGAGGCAAACCTAGAAGCACTCATATGGAGCCTCTAGAACTAACATATCAAGATAAAATAAGAAGGCTAGAAGAGCTTGTTGAGGCTCAGCGTCGACTCTTAGCGGCCCAAATTACGCAGATGCAGGAGTGGATGGCAAAAATGGAGGCTGGGATGCTCCAACCAGCTCAAGTTGTGCCTCAGAAGGATGGGCCTAGTAGGGTGGAGGTAGGTATTAGTAGAGCAGAGGTTGCAGGAAAGCCTGCTATACCACAACCATCACATACACCCATATCAGTTAGCGATGTGATGATGCATTAGTTTGAATTGATGCAGAGGTTTATGAGAATGAAACCTCAAAAGTTTCATGGTGGTGTGAATCTTAAACAAGCAGAGGATTGGATTTTCAACATGGAGAAGATCGCGAGGTCCCTAAAACAAGATGATGAGGCTCAGGTACTTTTTGCTGCACACATGCTGGGGAGAGATGCAGGGCAAAGGTGGTTATCAGTATTGAATACTAAAGACCATGTGAAGACCTGGGCGAGATTCAAGGAAATGTTCTTGGAGAAATATGTTCCTGCTATTGAGAGAGCGAAGAAGAGGCTTGAGTTTTTGAACCTCAAGCAAGGTGATATGACGGTGCAAGAGTATGAGTTTAAATTTACTCAGTTATCTGCTTATACACCAAAGTTGGTAAAGGATGAAGATGATAAGATCCAATTATTTTGTGGGGGGTTGAGGCCAGTCATTCGACTGGCTTTATCGGTGACAGATGTGGATCAGTATAAGCCTGCTGTTAATAGAACACTGCAATTTGAGTTAGCTGAGCAGAGAGATAGTCCAATAGTACAAACGACTTAGAGTGTGACACCTCAGACATAGACAATATCTGGCAGTCAAATACAATCTTCACGGCTTGGGAAGAAATGAGGTAAGAAGTGGAAGTTCAATAAGGGGGCACAGGTTGTTGGTGCGCTGAGTGAGGCATCCACTGTTTAGGGAGGGACAGTGATTGCACCAATCCCTACTTCTACTCCATCATCGAATGTCCAGATATAGAGTACAACAGGGTCACTTGTACCACAGGTAGGAGGCAGAGGTCGAGGTAGAGGCAGATGAGGTGGAGGACAAGGTATTGGAGCACCTGATACCAGTTCACAGGTGGGATCTACTGCACTCCGAGCTTTGTACATATGTTATTGGTGTGGGCTGGCAGGACACCAGAGGTTTGAGTGCTCGAATCCACCTATGGTAGCTCCAGTTAATACTCTTCAGCCTGTCATTAGATAAACAACCCAAGCTGTAACAGAACCTGATCCAAAAGCATTCAAGACACTGGTGGAAGGTATAATCACTATTTGTGATATGCCTATGTAAGTTCTTATTGATGCTGGATCTACATTTTCTTTTATATATGGAAATGCAGTAAATAGATTAAAACTTACTCCAGTTAGAGATAGTATATGGTTGATGTTGAGTACTGCAACAGGGGACAAGATCTACCCATGATTTGTGAACATTGTGTAGTAAAATTGGGTAATTATGAGATGCATGTAAACTTTAAAGTTCTGGAGCTCTTAGAATTTGATGCTATCCTAGGAATGGATTGGCTAGCAACCTATCATGCACATGTAGACTGTTTTGCTAAGAAAATTATTTTCCAAATTCCTGGATATCCTACCTTTGAGTATCAAGGTGGAGCATCAGATAGACCAATTACGAGGGGTAGATTGATTTCAGAAGAGGAAAGGAAAGTATTAGCTAGTTTGATACCAGAGGATATGAATGTTGGCCTAAGCGGTTCATTACTTAACACGCCCCTAACTATACCTGATGAAGTATATTTTGATGATCACAAACAAAATCTCTTTCGGTGCTAACGAGCTTTAATCAAGAACCTATCTCAGCACCTCAGGAAAGCAAAAGGCCAAAAAATGATTCGATCAAGGAACTCAAAGTCATATCACACGGTCAAGATCGTTTCAATCAAGGACTTCAAGATCAAACCACAGATTCATGAATGATTCGATCAAGAGCTTCAAGACTACATCATTCGATCCAAGTTCAAGACATTCAACTCAACCACGAAGTTTACATTGAAGATCTTATAATGAAGAGTTGACTTTAAAGATTATGAGAAGGATACACAAAGGATTTAAGGTATCTTTCATTATTTGATATTGCTCAAAAGTTTTTCAAAACCATGCACAAATCACTTGCATATGTTTTTCAAATTTGCATGTTTTGATCATACGCTTTACGGTATTGCAGATGATTTAATTTTCTATGTTTGATTTGGAATTTACCGAGGTTATTTGCATTTATTGTATTTTTAATCAAAAATCAAAAACTATTTTTAAGAGTCTTTCAGGATGCTAATGTTTTAGCAGCGCCCTTCTGGACTTGATGAGTTAGGACACTGATATTACATTAGGACGCTGACACTCATTCAAGGTTGAATTGAATTGATTCACTAGGATGCTTACTTGTAAGTAACGACCTCACTTAGAGTCAACCTTTGAAGTTGTCAGGACGCTGATTGTAAATCAACTCGCTGAAAGGTCTCTAAGAGTCTAAGTTCTTCAAAGATCTTATCTTTGAGGAGCTGATAGTTATAAGTTGGAAAAACTATCAAGATATTGCCTGGATAGGAGTGCTCTCGCCTTAAGAACCAACAGTGCACACGCCTTAAGAACCAACTTGATAACTTTCAGGATGCTGATTGTTCTTCAACATACTCGTTACTGTTTTTAATGTATTAAAAATATCAGGACGCTCACTCTTTAGTAGCGCCCTCATGTGTTTAAATGTTTTAAAATAAAGTAGGATGCTAACTGTTTATTAGTGTCCTCACGGTTTAGTAGCTTTTAATAGTCAAAGTAAGTCAGGACGCTTACGATTTAGTAGTGCCCTTACTTCGCTGTTCAGCGGGACGCTTATGCTTTATGAGCACCCTTAAGGAACAAAATGACAAAGTTGATATTATGCGTCAGGACACTGATTAGGAAATCAGGACGCTACTTCAACCCTGTCACTGTTCTGACACGAACACACCTTCAGACCACTTTTCACAACAAATCTTTGCGCAAAGTCTTTTTCAAATTTATCATAGATTTTCTTTAATGCATGAATCAAGCTTTCTAAAACATTCCTTATTCATGCAATCTGAAAAGAAATAGAATGTTCATAAAATGTGCAGTTACTGTGGCGACCCCGCGCCCCGGACCACCAACCCGGCAGGGAATGGCATGCGGAATGCCGGGACGGGACGCCCGACGTAGGCATCTCCGACCACTCCTCAACTCCCGTGAGGTGGTTGAGACCCTACGAGCCTTATCTCAAACAACGACATAATATCAAAAGGTCCTAAACAAAACTACCCACCGTATTAATCATCCAAGACAAGAGATAATCCATAAAAATGGACCATAAAATCATAATCCCTACAGTCCATTAAACTTGACATACACATAAAGTCTAAAATTGTGGGTACAAATAAAAACCGTCATATGCCCTCATGGTCTATCTAACAAGTCCCAACTCACCCATACTACAATGTGGTAAGTATTATAATTACATAATCCAAAATATAATACTTCATAATTTAAAACACAGTTCAATCAAAATGCGTCTCAACTCACATCGAGGCCTTGGATTATCTCGCAGGCAAGGCCCTCAAGATATAACTACTCCTTTGCCCTTATTCGGGACAGAAGGACTTGAAAGAGGAAAATGAGGGTGAGCCAACGATGCCTAGTGAATAGAATTCAAATATGCTATCAATACTCATCAATAAATATCATGTATGCATGTCAATGTGTAGCATGATTAAAAGCTCATAACATATAGATATCAAGCATTTATAATAAGTTCGATGCAAGTAAAAGCTTATCACTTTGGATCCACATTCCACATGCATTGGGTTACTAGTGCACGTCTATTTCACCGTACCGTTGACCCCAATCATGTTTATTTGGGGTTACTAGTGCACGTCTATTTCACCGTACCGTTGACCCCAATCTCTTCCTTTCCTAAAACCCTCCTATGACAAGGTCAAGTCCCCCTATTAGCCAGATGGATGGGCCCAACCAAAGTCATAAGGTTTTCTCAAATCAACGCATCATTCAAAACATTAGAACACATTCATGATTTCAACATACAATATATAAGTGATATGATGACATAAAAGATATAATCATAAATGAAGTCTACTCACAACCAAGCCTCGCGAGAGTATTTAACCACACACGACCACCAAACCGAATCAACCCAATCAAGATCCTGAAACATACATCAATATCCTACCATACATCAATTTCTATGCTCAATCATATAGACATTACACATCAACCCTAAATCAGCCCACATATAAACAATAGGCCTAAATCCCATCTAATCCCATCATTCAACTCAAATCACATGACTTAGGCCTCTAATGCATAGTTTTCATTCATAAACCATTTTATTAATCAAAAATACTGATATTCAATTCCTTAGGCATAAACATGCCCAAATTGGGTCACTTGATCACAAGTAGGCCTAACCCATGATATGGTCACAACCACCAAATCAGTAGCATAATCAACCCTAATCATGCTTAATTAAACATAAGTTGCATCAATTCAATGATTCTAGGCCAAAAGCATCAAAAGCCCCAAAATATGAAAATTTTCATACTTAGGCCATATTGCCGATTTACACTAGGTCACCATGTTCATCCATGTATATCACTGATTTTGGATCATGGGTTCATCAACAATGGCAACTAGGTTAACATAGTTGACATGCAAGCTATTTGAAAATGTCTAAGTTGAAATTCTAAATTTAGGTCTAATACAAGCAACCCTACCAATTCTTCATTTAATATTCTGTTTAGATGTATCAATCTACCAACAGAAATATGTAATCACAAAATCAACTGTACAGATTGAAGTATGTGAAGAAACAAACCTTCTGTCCAAATATCAGCCCAATCCAACGGTGGACCGAAAAGATAAGTATCTTTGATGAACAAGGCTCTAATCAGACAATTTCTCCTTTCCTGCTGCAAATACTCAAACTCAAATGACTATATCACACAAAATACTAAACGCATAAACATCTCCACCGTTCAGAATACAGAAATATCAGTTATAAACTACATATCCAAATTTTATATCCATCCAACGGTAGATTGAGGATATCTACAAGTTTGAGCGAAATGGCACGAAAAATCCAGACTTTCCAACCAGCTTTGTTTGAGAGATTAGATCTCTCAGACGAACCTCTAATCAAGATCTCCACCGTTCAGAATGCATGAATATCAGTTGTACACTACATAACCAAATTTTATATCCATCCAACGGTAGATTAAGGAGATCTATAAGTCTGAGAGAAACGGCGCGAGAAATCCAAACTTTCCGACCAGCTTTGTTTGAGAGGTTAGATCTCTTATACGAAACCTCTGATCAAGATCTCCACAGACCAGAACGAATAACCATAAGCTACGAACTTGCTGACAAATTTTGAGCTCAATCTGACCATATATCCCAAAGATCCAGCTCTTTGATGAAAACGTCGCAGAGATCTTCCTCCTGCAACTCCCTCATTCTTTCTCTTCTTCTTTCCTTTCTCCTCTTTTCTTTCTCTTCCTTTTTCCTTTCTCTCCATTCACCTCTTTCTAGCACTTCCTTGATTCCCTCCTTGATTCTCTCCTTGATTCTCTCCTTGATTCCCTCGTTGATTCTCTCCTTGATTCCCTCCACTCATTCTAGCACTTCCTTGAAGAAGTGAAGTGGGCATGGGACGCTTGTCCACTTTCATGCACCAACCTTCACATGTGTTGGTCTCATACTACCCATACCAACCACGTGTACTTTAATCAATCTCATGCTTCCATGTATTTTAAATGTCCAATCCATTTAATACACCAAATTTTCATTCTCATTTATCCTTTTATTCAATCAATCCTAACTCATATCAATTCATGGTTTAATGGGCCCATGCATAAATAATAACATATGCATTATAATTTAATTTAACATGACCCATATACAATTTATGATACACATATTTATATACATTATCAAGCATCAACTATAAAAACATTAAACAACCATCAAACAAACACCAAACATATCAAGGCAACGCATAGAGTTTGGGCAAAGTGCAATTGGGTTATGGGCTAGATAAAATAATTTTCGGGGCGTCACAGTTACCATTTTGTGAAACATTCTAGCCGTTGTGTGTAACCGTTCACATTGAATTTGAATTTTCAAATGACCAACGACTATTGCCTACTAAGTCTATAAATACTAACACGTTGTTTCAAACAAACTGCCAATAATTTTTATTGTGCCAAAAACTTTTTGAATGTTAGTCGTTTTTCAATATTTCAAAAGTTTTCTACTATTCTAGTTTTTCAAAGTATTTTTCACTGATACTTTACTTATTCAAAAGATTTTCATACTAAGCTTAAGTTATATTCTATCTTTGAAAATCTATTTGAATTATATAGAACTAGTTTCTACTCAAATTCTTAGCACAGATCTATACTTAATATCAATCTTGCTGATCAAAGAATTTGAGAGATAGTTCGTGAGATATAGTTGTACTTGATTTCATATCTTAGTACTGTATCAAACTATATCAATAGTTGTGTTAACTACTGAATACTGAACCAGAAGTTTTCATGATTATATATTTTATTTATTTTGAAAACTATCTAAGTCTATATTTTACACTGGTCCAGCATTTTCAACTTCAATGTTCTAATGGTATCACAATGTTTTTGAAGAAGCATTCGACTGATTTAAATGATACATCATTCACGCTTTTCGAAATTAAAAGGTAAAAGAATGTAAGTGTACTTCTCCTAGCATTATGTGCTTAAGTTTATATATCTTTGTAATGTTATGTTTATGAGCTTAATTGTAAAGTGTTCTACTTAGTTAAAACCAACATTATTTTATAATTGTGGTATGCTGGTGTGTTTCTGGAATGAAACAATCGGGACAAGTGAATGTAGTTCACTTAATGATTTCAAACTTGAAATCATATCAAGGTTGTTCCTTAGCCCGTAACAGGATCAAGGTTCATTCTCAACCTGTAAAGGGATAGGTTATCTCTAAACTGGTAAAAGAGAAATGGTTCTTCCTCAGCCAGTAAAAGGGAAGGTTCGTCCTCAACCTGGAAAATGATAGGTTATCTCTGAACCTGTAAAAGAGAAACTATTTTTCCTTATCTCGTAAAAGGAAAACGGTTCTTCCTTATCCCGTAAAAGGACCATGGGTTTTTCCTTATCCCAGAAAAAGGAAATGCGGTTCATCCTTAGCCCGCAAAAGGATAGGTTTTCCTTGAACTTGTAAAAAGGCATGTGTAACCGTTTAGTTCGCACCCGTAAGATAATCAGTCAGTGGATTGAGAAAATTCTAATAGGGAGATTAGGTAGTGGACGTAGGCTTGGCCGAACCACTATCAATCCTAACGTGTTTTACGTTATGCATTTTACTTTATTGTTAGTACGTGCATTTAACTCCAATGTATCAAAGTATATCACTAAGTCATTGGAAATGTTTTAATTTGACCATCACCTAATTCACCCCCCTCTTGGATGCACCAACAAGGAAGACTGGTCAAGCTCGATGATATTCCTATTGTAAGAGAATTCCCAGAGGTGTTTCCTGATGATTTGTTTGGATTACCTCCAAAAAGGGAGATTAATTTCATTATTGAGCTGATCCCTGGTACAAAACCTATTTCTATGGCATCGTATAGAATGGCGCTTAAGGAATTACAAGAGTTGAAAGTACAATTGGAAGAACTGTTGACTAAGGGTTTCATAACCCCAAGTGTGTCACCATGGGGAACTTCAGTTTTGTTTGTGAAAAGAAAGATGGGAGATTGAGACTGTGAATTGATTATAGACAGCTGAACCGAGCAACGATGAAGAATTAGTACCCTCTTCCACACATAGATGACTTGTTTGATCAGTTGAAGGGAGCCAAATTTTTCTATAAAATTGATCTGAGATTAGGCTACCATCAACTGAGGATTAGAGAAGAGGATGTACTTACTGCTTTTAGAACTAGATCTGGGCACTATGAGTTTCTAGTGATGCCATTTGGTGTAACCAATGCACAAGTCATGTTTATGGATCTGATGCAAAAAGTGTTTAAACCATATCTAGATCAGTTCATCATTATTTTTATTGATGATATCCTGGTGTATTCCAAAACTTATGAGGAACATGAAGAACACCTCAAGATGATGACCTTGCAAACTTTGAAAGAGCATAGGCTGTATGATAAGTTTAGCACGTGTGAGTTTTGGATATCAGAGGTGAAATTTCTTGGTCATGTGGTAAGCTCGGAGGGGATTTCAGTTGATCCAACTAAGGATGAGGCTATCAGTTGGTCGAGGCCTACCACAGTGACATAGATTAGAAGTTTTCTGGGATTGGCAGGTTATTATAGGAGATTTGTGCAGACCTTTTGAAAGCTGGCTGCACCATTGACCAAATTGACCTAGAAAAATGTGCCTTTTTTATGTGGACAGATGAGTGTGAGAATGCCTTGGTTAAGTTTAAAAGAAAGTTGACATATGCACTGGTGTTAATCGTATGAGAACCAGGTCAAAAGCTAGTGATTTATACAGATGCTTCTCATACAGGCTTGGGGTGTGTACTTATGTAGAAGGATATGGTCATTGCTTATGCATCAAGGCAGTTGAAGGTGCATGAGAAGAACTATCCAGTACATGACTTAGAGTTGGCTACAATTGTCTTTGCATTGAAGATCTGGAGGCATTATTTTTATGGGGAGAAATTCACACTCTACTCAGATCATAAGAGTCTGAAATACCTATTTTCACAGAAATATCTGAATATGAGGCAGAGGCGGTGTTTAGAGCTTCTCCAAGATTATGACTTCACTTTGGAGTATCATCCTGGGAAGCAAAATGTTGTGGCTGATGCATTGAGCAGGAAGAAGGTAAAGATTGTTATTATAGCTAGTCAGATGTCACATGAGTGGAGATTACTAGAAGAAGTTATTATGATGAGTATTCATCTTATCTCTACAAACATTGTGATATGTGCTCAGATGAGAGCTCAACCTGTTCATATTCAAGAGGTAGTGGGTCAACAACGGTTGGATGTTGATTATATGATGTTTAAGACTTAGGCTGAGGATGATAGTCGTGAGGACTGGTTGTTGGCTTCAGACGGTGCATTGCGGTTCAGGGGGAGATTATGGATTCCTACAGATTCACGACTTAGGCGAGATGTACTTCAGGGGTCGCATAGATCCATATATGCTATTCATCCAGGTGCTACCAAGATGTATCAGAATATGAAATGAGCTTATTGGTGGCCTGACATGAAATGAGATATAAAAGAATATATCTGGAAATGTAAAATATGCCAGCAAGTGAAAGCTGAACATCAGAAACCTTGAGGGAGGATGCAACCACTATTCCTTCCCGAGTGGAAGTGGGAGCACATTACCATAGATTTTGTAGTAGGACTTCCTAGATCACAGCGGAGTCATGATGCCATTTGGGTCATGGTTGATAGGTTGACCAAATCTGCTCATTTTCTTCTAATGAACATCATAGATTTTGTAGACAGATTGAGCCAGTTGTATGTATGTGAGATTGTTTATTTACATGGAGTCCTGGTGTCCATAGTATCAGATAGAGATCCAAGATTTACTTCCTGATTTTGGCAGGGGTTGCAGGAACAATTGGATACTTGATTGAATCACAATACAACTTTTCATCCCCAATCCGATGGTTAGATAGAAAGATTGATTTAGATGATTTAGATATTGGAGGATATGCTCACAACCTGTATTTTAGAGTTTGGTGAAAATTGGGAGAATTACATCCATTTGTATATAATAATAGTTATCAGTCTAGTATCTATATGGCTCCTTTTGAGGCGTTATATGGGAGGCCATGCATATCCCCAGTTTATTGGGCTAAGGTAGGGGATATCGCTTTGATGGGTCCCATTTTTGTGCAAGAACACACAGAAAAGATAAAGCAGACTAGATAGAACATTAAAGCAACCCAAGATAGACAAAAGAGTTATGTGGATAACAAAAGGAAAACTCTAGAATTTGATGTAGGAGACCATGTACTGTTGAAGGTCTCATCACAAAAAAGGCAGACTAAATTTGGGGTGAAAGGAAAATTGGCTCTTAGATTTTATTGGACCATTTGAGATTCTTGAGAGGATAGGTTCAGTTGCTTACAGGTTAGCCTTACCACCTCAATTGACAACAGTACATAATGTATTCCATATTTCGATGCTGAGGAAATATTATCCAGATCCTACCCATGTATTGGATTGGAGGCTAGACTTGAGGCAGGATGGGACATATGATGAAATGCCCCGTAGTGATCCTTGTCAGAAAGGTGCAAAAACTTAGGAATAAAGAAATTCCTATGGTCAAAGTCAAGTGGCAATTTCATGGTGAGGAACAATATACCTAGGAGCGTGAAGATTATATGAAGGAGCATTGCTCAGACTTTATGAAATGAGGTATGCTCTCTACTTTTAAATTTTGAGGACGAAATTTATTTTAAGGTGGAGAGACTGTAACAACCCTCATTTTCATGAAACTGGATACCCAAATCGGTGTAAGACTATGACCTTAGTGTGAGTCATTGTATGGTATTTTGTACGTATGAATATGTGTCATGGGTGTGTATAAGATGCGTGGTTAGTATGGAAATGATTGGGAGACCAATCGAGGAAAGAAAAATAGGTGAAAAATAGTAAAATGGGCTTAGGAGCTCGCTCCTAAGAGGGGAGGAACGCGCTCCTCTGAAACAGAAAACAAATTGAGTTTCCAGGCAGGGGAGAAACGCGCTCCTTGAGTAAACTAGAGAGCAAAAAAATTTAGGAAACGCGAGAAGTGCGCTGTTGGTTGGGAAAAACGCGCTTCTCACATTAAAATCTATTTTTTAAAAAAAACAGGTCAGTGGGGCAATATGCATAAAATAAAGCACTTAAACCCATTTCTTTTGTTCATTTCAACAAAAATGAAAGGAAAAGAAGGGGGAAAGTAGAGAAAAGGGTTACAGAGTGAAACTCTTGCCAAATCTAAGTCGAGGTATGTGTTTTTTCCCAATTTCTTCCGTGAAATTGTTAGTATACATTAAATTAACCTTTCTCACGGTATAGAATTCGAAATAGTTGATGTTTTGGGCGATTTCCAACTTAGGGTTTCGGTGTTCTTGGTTGGAAATCGATTGGAAATGGTAGGAATTGGTATTTCTTTGCCCAAATCTCCTAGAAATCCTATTTATTTAGGGTTTATACATCGAATTGATGGTTGCATAGGTAAGCAACCCAAATTGATGGGTTGAACTAGATGGAAAATGGTAGAATTGGGTTTAAAACATTTGAAAATGAGATTGAATGTTAAATTCTACTATTTTTTAATATTATGTGAATTGAACTTGGATTAGAAATGAAATTGGTGGATTTTCAATGGTGGGAAATAATGAAAATACTAGGAATTTGTATGAGAATGATAGGAAATGTTGAGTATTTGCATTGATGTAAAAATAGTGATTTGTGCAGGTTTTATTAGATGTGGTGGAGTGAATTGGTTGTGTGGGAACTAACTTCTGGCGGTTGTTGTGAGTAGAATTGTGGGTATATTCTTGTTTATGTCAACCTATTATATTTTGAATGCTTGTTCATCTATGGTTGTGAAATGGGAGTTAATAATAAACATGAATTAAAGGTGGTATTTTATAAATCTTCAATTGGTCATATGGAAGGAGTATTATTTGTTATTTGGCGGAGTCGCATGATTAGTATTGGGTTTATTTTCTGAAAGGTGCGGAGATAGACTTTTAACAACGTCATGAAAAACTCACGCTGAGGTATTAGGTGGATTCCATATTTATGACCACTGTTATTCTAATTAATAATTTTAAATGTGACACAAGGTCGAGGTTGAGGTTGAAAGGTGTTCCCATGGGCTATATGCCTTGTGTAAATGTTGGGTTGTTTATATGATAACTTGAAATTGATATATATATATATATATATATATATATTGTTTATTTCATATCAAGGAGAATACATGGGATGTTAGGTGTATAAATGATGATATAATCATATTCTATTCACTGGGCATCATTGGCTCACCCCTTTTATATCTTTCAAGTCCTTCAGGTGTGGACAAAGGCAAGGGTATAGCTTATCAATAGAGACTGAAGCCTTTCCAAAAGGTTTTATTTTGATGTAGGTGGTTGATACAGGATGTATATATTTATTTTGTTACTTTAAGTTATGTAAATATATATATCACCCCACACTTGTAATGTAAATAGATGTATGAATTTGGCATAGAGGACATGTTAGATAGAAATAGTATCTAACATGGATGATCATGACAGGTGCTAGCTATTTTGTTACAAGAGTTGAATTTTGATAGAATATAGTTGATGGTTGATATTGATTTTGATATTGGTGGATAAAGTGTATTATTTATCAGGTTGAGGATGTGTTAGAGGTACTATTTACAGGGGAGACTCTGTCCGAGTCTGGTTGAGACTTAACAATGATTTAATGGTCCTATGGTGGATATAATTGTTAGATTCCTGTGCCGGTTAGGACACTCCCGGTGAACGTATAGGTAGGGGTCCCGACAGATTTGAACATCCAAAGGTCAAATTTTCAATATCCAACTCTCTACTTTTCTCCCAAAATCCGATATGGACCTAAGGTATGTTCTATATGTATTCGAATGGTTTCAAATATAGTTTTTATGATTAGATTAGATCTAAACCAAGCCCCAACATGTTTTTGTGATTTGACAAACATGAAATATTTATGTTGATGAGATTTAGGAATGACTTAGGTGGGAAGCTGAAAATACGTTACAGCAGGGTTTTCAAAGTGTTGCCTTTGCTTGTTTGAGTCCTTTGTTAAGTAGTTCATGAAGCAAACAATAGGTAAGGCATAAGGTTACAGTCATGCATGGTTGAGGTGTGCCTTAGCCCAAGGCTTTCAAGGTGAAAACCCATGGGAGTGCGAATAGTGGACAAATTTGGAGTTATGTAAGTCTAATGGATGCTTTTGGATTTGAATGCTAGTTTTTATGGTTGAATGATCATAGGACATTGTAATATGGATCTAGGGTGTGAGGAAACATTAGAAGTAGCTTCAAAGGCTACCGAAGCGGGATTGTGAACAATTAATGGTAGCAAGGTGAGTAGGTTTCATCCTCCCATCATGTGCATATCATCATAGCTATATAAATGGTTTTCATTGTTATTTTATGAAACCTAATGTATATTATATATATGATGTTGAGCACGTTTTGAATTGCTTTGTTATGGTACGTTAATACTTGTTAGTGGTTTAACTCGGATGAGTATTTGGGGTGGATTAACCCTTACGATTACGCTTGGGTGGTTTAGCCTTAGTGTGGTAGAATTGGACCATTTACTACATACCCCTAGCTTAATATTGGTTGCAAGTTTGAGATTCATAGAATGAATAAGGGACCAACATTTGATGCCACATGCACGAAAATTGATATTTTTTGTAAATTTGTATGTTCTAACTTGATGCATGTGTTTTGTTTGTATGCATTATCATGTTGATTTACATTATGCATTGATTTAACTTTAATGATGAGCATGTGATGGCAATATGAGAAACCATCTCATTGGACATTTAGCTGACCCTACTTTCTTTATTTCACTGTCTTTTAGTGCCCAAGAAAAGGGCAAGGGAGTTGTGTTGTGATTGAGTTATTCACTTGTTGAAGTGAGTAACGATGACGTGGCTTAGACTTAGCTATATAGCATTTTTCTTGTTTTGTCTTACTTTATTTCAATTAGGACATGTAGTGTATGGTTGGTTGGGTCTTATGAACTCAATTATCTAGCTTTCATAATTCTCATATGCTTGGTGTAGGTTTGATTATGTTACGAGACTTATTAATTATGGAGACTTTGTTAGTTTATGTTGCAAACTAGTGTTTTAGTTATGATATTGTCCTATGTATTATACTTGCTTAGAATTTGTGGTTGAAATGTGGATATGGATTGCAACAGATGCTTATGTGTAGGTTTATGTACATGTGTATTGAATGGTTATTAGCATTCTGGTTTAGGAGTGTTAGCCCAAGCGACCTCTCCAGGGTATCCAGGAGAATGGTCCACCACAATAAATTTCTTATTTTTAAGTTTTCAGTGCCCAAGTTCCTCAAATAAAAAACCACTTGCTTTTCCAAGACTAGCCAGTTTGAAGATGACCCTTTATCAACCTTCCATGCCTATGTGTTGAAGCATCATACGAACCCATCAAATTCCCGTGTAGTGACAACTTGTAACAATACAAAAACTCCTTAAGGCTCAGGTCATGACAACTCACAAGAAACATCCATACCCAAGGACAAGTTGGAAGCCTAACTTTGCATTCAAACATACCAACATTAAAACCCAATTCACTACGGAGGTGAACTAGCTTGTTCGCCCAACTCAAAGGCTTTAAAAGAAATCAGTGATGGAAGCTCATATTGGTAGCAAATTTCATATACTTCTTCAAGAGTTATCACTAATCAATACTCTATTTTGCTGGGTTTTTAAGCACCATTTTCTTGTCCTTGCTTATTAACAACCTCGTTTTGGCCTCCTAAACTTTCCCCAAAATAGAAGGAGTTAAAGGCATACACTCACCTTCGTAGGAAGAGATTTCATTGATGTTAAAGTAATAATGTAGAGACTCTGTACCACTACCAAACTATCTAAAGTGTAAGGCCAGGTAAAACCTAAATTATCATTGTAAGGAAAACTTATAATGTCGACCTAAGGCAACAACCTTGAAAGCTCATATACAAAGAGCAAGCAAGACAACCTTATCTGAAACAAAAGAAAGACAAACAAAGAGCAAGTTAGACAACAATCTTGACCAACATCAGAGATAGACATAAATAACAAGCTACACAACCTTGTCCAAAACCAACAACAACAATGAGCAAGTTGGACAACCTTGTCTAATAATAATAAACGAGCAGTTGAGAATTTTTTTTTGTTAACTTATAGTACATTACATTGAATTGCATACATATAAGAAATTCGGAATGATTTCATCCTCACGAGGGTAGTTCCAACTATTAATATGGGGAACAATACCCACATCAAGGTCCAAATAGGACCGTGACAAGAGCCATAAAGGGCCAAATCAATGCTCACCTCATATGAGGTTGGGGAGAGTAGAACCCTTGATCTCATAGGTGGGGTGGAGGTGTCTTGATCAAGTGAGCTACAATAGTTTTGAAAGATAACCTTGAGAATTCAAACTCTAAAAGTTAAAAAGCGGCTCACATCTAAAAAATCAACACAACACAACAAAACCTAAGTGAAAGAGAAACTTAGGAAGATAAATCATACTCCCTGAAGTATAGCTCAAAACAAAGCAAGCAAGGATGAAGTAAAATAAACAACCCAACACCAATATATATCTATACTACTTACTTGGGAAAACTCAAAGGGTGATCAATTTATCAAAAACCCTAACATTGCCCCTTAATTATCTAATCTTTTAAGTATTTTATAGATTGAAACTTAAAACTTTGATGGGTATTTTTGTAATTCAACAATAAAAAATGGTCTGATTGACTTGAAAAAAAAGAAGATTAAAAAGTAACTAACTTTCAGTTGCAAACAATTTGTTGATGGTTATCTTTTTTCGTAAATTTTCTCTCCTTTGCCCATGTTCCACTACTCTTCAACCCTTTTTAGTTTGATTTGTTCTTTAATTTCTTTCCTAATTTTCTCTTCTTTTGTCTCCTTTGTCACTCCTCTTTTTTTTTTTTTTTTTTTTCTTTTTTATACAGAAAACTTACTATCTTTTTTTTTTGGTTTTGTTCGTTAAAATCCTTTTTTCTCCATAAAGCTTTAAACTCATTTCTCCAATAAGTTTATAGATGGAGACGTGGACGCCTTTGGTACAAAGGATGAAGATGAAAAAAAAATTTAAAAAAAGAAAAAATAAGAGACACAAGGATTGAATGAAGATGAAAAGGCATCAAAAGAGGTTAATTCTCCCATTCATGTGTCTTCAATTTCCATGAAAATAAGATTTTTTCATTTTTTTTTTCTCACGTGCCCGTTGACTAGTGTGTGTGTATCACACAATGAGGCTAATTAAAGAAATGGATTGTTGAAGCATGGAATCATGCACCCACAGTTCATTCCAAATAGAGAAAAATGAAAACACAAATTAAAATCAAAATAACATATAAAAAAACACCTCTAAGGTTAAAACTCTTAACACATTCGTCAGGGGTTTATTGTAGCACTCAAGATCAGCTATCCCCAAGTTGAACCAAGAATGAGATTAGTATTTGACAAAGTTAGAAAAAATGCAATCTTGGTCAAAAACATATTGCTTGACCAAGGCTCATTATTTTTTAAAATTAGTTTCATAGGGTTGTACAGTAATTTAAATAAATACCACTAACTTATAATATCCCAAGTTGCTCATTTTACCAACTTATTTTTCTTAACAACACAAAATTAAATATTTTCTTTTTCTAAATTCTAATGAATAACCCTTTGTTGTTGGACACCCAAGAGTGAGGTGAATTGGGTATTTTGACGGATTTTGACAATTTCTAAGTTCTTTGGTGAAAATCCTTTGGATTAGTGCAAATGAATGCTTAAATAATCAAAGTATGTAAATAAATAGTGCTAAAATTAAATACAAATGCACACAAGAATTTTTACTTGGTTTGAAAAGTTCTTTCCTACATCCACGCCTAAAAAAATTGTAATACCCCCGGTTTAGACAAAAAAATATCAAATGCATGTCAAAAGGTTCTAGTGTACGGAACATTTTGGCGTATAGAACATTCTAGCGTATGAAACATTTTGGCCTTGTTTCACCTATAAAAGGGGGCTTTCCCCCTAATTTCCACCACTCCATTCCATTCTCCACCTCTCTCCTTCTCCTTAAGGCACTCTTTCTCCCTCTTTTAGAAACTCTCTCCCTCTCTTGGAGACTCTTTCTCTTGCGCGGTGCAGAGTTGTTGTTCTTGGTGAAGAACGTTGATTTAAGGAGTTTGCGAATTTATAGGTGGGGATGAAGGCCTAGATTTGCATGTATTATGTTTTTTCATAAAGTTATCATGCACTTTTCACTTTATCTAATATTCAATTACACCATACCATTTATGCATGTACCTTGGTATATGGAATCTATGCGCCATACCACTACTCTGCTGAATTACTAATTGATTTAATTAGCCAGACACAGTCTTGTCCTAAGTACCTTTGAATAGTGAACGGGAGGCAGTTTGCTGCTCTAGAAGAGTGCTATTTAAACGAGACCATTGTGACTCCACCACTCAGCCTGGTTGATTTTATTGAGAACTATTCATTTGGTGCAGCCTTATGATAAAATACTATTTATGTATACGATACTATTTACATATATAGTACTATTCACATATAAGGTATTATTCGTGCATACAATACTATTTAGGTATACTATACTATTCATATTTAAGGTATTTTTTCTGATGTATAGAGTCCGTAATGGACATCCTGATTATGTGCGATGGTGATGACTATCATTTAGGCATCACCAGACGCCCCAGTACATATCTTTGGATTGCACATTCATACACATTATAAAAGATATATGTCAAGGTTATGCACGGGACAAGATCTTTCCTTAGTCTTTGAAGCTTTACTATGGAAGTTAGTAAACAACGTAACCACCAAAGGACGTAAGTCGTTTGTGGCCTATTGATTGATTATTGGGAATTTTGGCGCATAAAGGTCGTCCGTGGTGCATGAATGCCCACTTGATTGAGTCAGTCCTAGGCGGTGCACCTCTACTGCAAACTTTATTGTGTCAACCAAAAAGAGATGTATGGATTAGGTTTTATCTTACCATTGAAATTTTGGTTATATGATTTTCCCTGGAGATGGAAGTATAATGTGAACCTAGGAAAAATTTTCCTAGAGATGGATGTCAAGACCCCTTCACAAACCCCCAGGGCCTCCTGACCGGCACAAAAATCTAACCATCCTATCACCCATAGGACAATTAGATCCTTGTTAAGCCTCAACCGAGACTCTGGCAGAGTCTCTCCTGTATTTTGAACATCTGACACATCTCAAATACTTGATAATTCATCCAACACAAATATTTATATATCATCCACATCCATCAAAATATATCATCATTCAATCTATTAAAGTTCAACCTTGTTAACATCTAACAATATCTATCTATCCAATACATCAATCTACTAATTACAACCATCTACTTAGTTGTACATGTGGGGTATTATATACATATATTTACAAATCAAAAGATCAAAATACATGTATACTATTACCAAACTTACGTCAAAAACACTCTTTTGGCAAGACACTCTTATCTCATTGATAAACTATTTCCTTGCCCTTCTCTGCTGCTGAAGAACTTGAAAAACTTGAGAATAGGGTGAGCCAACGGTGTCCAGTGAAATAGAATTCAATAATGTCATCATTCATTCATCTAAAATCCATGTATGCATGCTCAATGTCATGTAAGAAACAAATGCAGTTGCACATGCATATCATAATCAAAACACATAGAACAATGTAATTTAAAATCCATCATCCATCTTTATTAAAGTATTATGACAAGTGTCCCAAGGTTATATTATACACAACCAATTGTAAAACACTTTCAAGTTGATTACTCAACTTGAGGTCATATATCATCTGTTACAACTTGAATACTTTTGTCGGTGGCAGTGAATGATAAAGTTCATTCAATGGTCCAACGTAAGTATTCTATGACTTTGTTAAAAGTCTAGCCCGATCTCCCCAAAGGCATAAACTCAATACTAATCACAAAAAACTACGCAGTGGAATAATAAATGATGATTTATATTGAACCAACAGACGATATTAAAACACACCTTTAATTCATAATTAGTAAGTTTATTGGAATAAGAGATCTGATTATTTTCTTGTAAGGAATTCTCAACCTACTAGGGGGATGTCCAAAAATCATCTTTCCCAAGATAAACCAAACCAATAAAAAATAAAGCGTTTTCATCCATGTCCACATCATGCAATTTTCAAATAAAACACATATGAGTAAAACATATATAGAATGACATAAATGAATAGCAAGATTTAAATTCTACTCACAACAATTGCCAGAAATAATTTTCCACCCCACCGATCGCACTAGATTCCTTTACTAGAACCTGCATAAATTATTTGAGTCATATTAATATCCATTGCTATTACTTATTATTTTTCCATTTTAATTCCACATAATTTATATTCACTTTATAACTTTTATATCAATTTCAAACTTTTCAATCATTCAACTAATTTCCATAATTATATTTCAGTCTAAAAATCACACGATGGCGTCCCAAATATTTTACACGGCCCTCATGATTATTCCGTGGAAAGGACTCCAACTTTTTTTAACATCCAACACGTTAAATTAAAAACAAAAGCAAGATGAGCATCATTTCAATTACTATCCCATGCTCCACATGTAATGTAGCAAACTAACTCCTCCCATAAATTAATTTATATTAATTAAGTAATCAATCTAATTCAACTCCATTTAATTAATCCACTCATCTCATTTAACTTCATTTAATCCATATCAAACCATACTTTCTCATTTAATAAACTAGTTACCTTAATTAATTTACTACCTCTCATCTATTAACTAACACTCATTAACACCCCTCATTCCATAATCAACGTAATTTAATTTATAATCAACGTAGGTGGACAAACATTTTGGGGTATAAGTTTTTATAAAAATGAGAGTTGTTACAATGGACATTTATACGTGAACCCAGGATGGTGCTTGGCCACGAAGCCTTATGAGATGGCTTACTATGAGTGTTTACTGGTTAATGGTTAAATAAAACATTGAAGATGTTCATGTTGTGTTTATCTGATATCTATGATTGTGATGTTTTCTTTATTAATTGTCATAATCCATGAAAATATCTGCTTGACCTACTAGGCGATGGCTCACTTCGTTGCTAACATTCTCAAGGCTTAGCTTTTTTTCCAAAAGTAGAAAGTCAACAGGAGCTATGCGGTGCAAAGTGCGTAGGGTACGGACGTCGACTTAGATCTAGAGTGAGTTTTGATGTAATTTCCGTTGCGTACTCGTATATGTAAAATAATGTATTTCGTGTACTTTGTACCCTCTATTTTTAAAGATGATGAATAAAAAGATTTGAGTTGATGTCCAGGATTGTTCTCACTCCGATTCGATGCCAAAACGTTCTGACCTGCACTTGATTTTTTTTTGTTTAAACCAGGGGTATTACAGAAACCTTCTCTAGGATTCCGCGGTACTTTGGTTCACTTCAAGGGTGTGAACCAAACCGTTACAATATCTTTTTAGAGGTTCAAGACAAACCTATCTTTTTTGCAGTCTAAAGACAAACCACTTATTTATTTTTCAAGGGCAAAAGAAAAGTCGGAGTCCTTTCCGCGGGCTAAGGATGAACCACTTGACCACTTTCAAGATAAAGGGTGTAATACCCTAGGATTGCACAAAAAACAAATTGAACTTCGGGTAGCCCGCCTGAAGGTTCGGGCATCCTTTTTTTTCTATAAAAGGAGGGGTCCCCTCCTCATTTTCACACCAATCCAACTCTTTCCTCTTGTTGGAAAATTTCTCTTTCTCTTTCTCTCTTTTGAGACACTCTTCGCGGTGCAACGCGGTTCTGCCTGGAGGAAGGTGCCAGTTCTTGAAGGAGTTATTATCTGAAGGTGGGGAACGAAACATAGGTTTGCGTGTCTTATGAGTTTTATTAAAGTTTACATTCATTTATCATTATGTCTACTATTCATATACACGACATTATTGCGTGTAATGTTCATACATGTCATACTTATGCCTATATATTTGGAGTTCAAGTATTACACTATTGCGATGTCGGATTAGTGGTCAATTTGGCTTAACCAAACTCAGTCTTGTCCTCAGTAACTTTAAATAGTGAACGGGAGACAACGAGTTGCTCTAGACGATTAGTATTTAAGTAGACCTCGTGCCTCACCTCTCAAGCTGGAGATTGATCTGGTTAGTCTTATTTGAAAGCTATCAGCTTGTACAAGTAATACTGAATGTCCTAATTGTGCACATAGTGATACCGACCCTGATAAGGATCACCAGATGTTGCCAAATCCTGTCTAATGTTAGTAAAGACTGGACCTGTTCATGCATTGGCATCATACATAAGCACCACCTAAGGACGTATGTGGTTTATGATCCACAAAATAGTTAGAAGCAATGCTCACTATTATTGATATTTCTCTGGAGAGGGACGTACAACGAGAACCCGAGTTTACTTGGGGAGGGACATCTGTACATGAATCCAGGGCGTCATTCCTGAGGAGGGACGTACAATGAGAACTCGACTATTCCTGGCGAGGGACATCTGTACGTGAACTCAGGCGACGTACAATCATGGAACCAATACGAGATAGTGTCATGCATACATACATGTTGTATTGATTATGATGCTCTGATGTGTATTTATGATATTTGATTGTGAAGTTTGCTTTATTAATTTTCATATTCACGAACTATTTTACCCACTGGGCATTATCTCACCCCGTTGTTATCCAATTTTTCACAGGAGATTAAGGTGGACTGGGTGTAGGTTTTTGAGTCCACATTTTGTACCATTTTGTTTATTCATTGGGGATTTTTGGAGGATGTTCCCTATACTATTTCATGTACAAAAATATATTCTGAAATTAATAAAATTAGACTTGTACTTAATTGTTTTCTTGCGCACTCGGTTATTGTTATAATGCATTCGCGCCCCGTCCGTGAGTGTTCCACCGGTAGAGGAGCGTCCGGGCGAGGTGTGACATTTAATGGTATCAGAGTAAAAGGTCTACGACCTGCCCAAGTCCACCAAATTAGGAGAAGAAAATTTTATTAGATATATATATCTTTAGAACTATATATATATATAGTTAAGATTTATATTATATATATCTAGCTAACTATATAGGTTTAGATTTGAATATATATATATATATATATATATATATATATATATATATATATATATAGCATGTAGTTAATAAAAATTTTGGATTCATGATGGCATAAACATTAAGAGGAAAAATAAAAAATATTGTCCAAAGGACAAGGCATAAATCTTTAAAATGTTAAGAATATATTTTGTATATTTCACAAGTTTTATCTTCCTTTCAGAAAGATAATGGCCACAAGTGAAGGAACGACTTCTAGTAGTCGGGAACCGATTCCCACCAGGCTTATAAAACTGTCTAAACAGGAGGTTATGACTATGAGGAGTATCGATAATAGAGATCTCCGCCTTCGTCCTATCCTTCACGGAAAACTTGCAACGCTAGGGTGATTGAATATAAAAAAAAGTTGAGGGTTATGTCTCCTTCAACTTGGTGAAGTCTTTCTATGAAGTCATGAATTGCGTGGGACTTCAAGAAGATGGGATCACTCCTACCTTGGAAACAGTGATCAAGGGAATAAAGATTTCCATTAGCGTCGAAATTATTTCTCAACTTTTGGAGATCTTGATTGGAGATAAAATCATTGACCCACACGAACCCCAGACGGTTGCAGAGATCGCAGAATCCAATGAACAATTGTTCAATTCTCCCGCCAATAAGCCGTACACCCAAATGACGTATGCCCACCTCCCAAACAATCTCCTTAGACCACCTCTTGTCGGCCTTGGGAAGATCGTATTCGGCAACATTTGCCGAAAATGGTGACTAGAGGATCTATGACAAGAGCTCAACTTCTTGTGCTATACTGCATAGAGAAGGGAATTAAAGTTTCCCTACTTCACATCATCATCCAACAAATGTTGCGGGTGATTCAAAATCCTTCAAAAAATGAGCTCCTCAGCTACAGATTCTTGATCATGAGGATGCTATACGAAGCAAACGTCAACACTTTTGATGCGTCTTCGAAACAAATCACTAATGCGGTTACAACATCCTCTATCTTCAAAACGTTTGTCTCAAGGGGAAGGATGACTGACGATGAGATATTCGGTGCGACTTCTGAGAAAAATAGCGAAAGAATTAGAGACAACAATGGACGTTGTCAATGAAAAAGTCGGCACAAATTCCTGTTAGGGAGGCACCAAATAATGAGCCAAACCAAATCCCAACAACAGATCTAGCCCCGAATAATGGCCAACCAGATCATTTATTCTGTGAGGATGATTTCTTTGCCAACCTGTGTCAACATCAAACAAATCAGGATGGCCATGGAATTCCAGCGAATCCACCTTCTTGGAATCTCCCAAGCCAAGGCAATACGATGTACCAAAGGTTTCCAACTCATGAGGTACCGTATCAGCCAATTCCACAAGTTCTTGTGAACCAACGACAACCAAATTGTGCGGCACCAAACTTCGGAAGACAGGATATCCCAATGAGTCCATTGTTTCAAAACTTTTTGACTCAAGCATATCCAAACATCCAAGAGGATCCAGTTAGGGAATTCTCGTACAATCAAACCAACTACCCTCCACCTATGAGTCAACCATACGGCCAATACTTTCCACCAATGCCTACAGCCTACCCTCAACCTATGGGACAGACAACCTATCAACCATCGATGGGGCAATCGACTAACCCATACTAGCAGTTAAATGTGATTGTATCTAGTATTGCTTGGACGGAGGAGACTCAAGATGCTTTGTTAACACTTATGTAAAACGTTGGAGAACAACGAACAACTTCTTAACGTTCTTCTAGTAGTGTACCTAGCAGGAGGTCTAGGAGGAACGGTAGTGGGCAAGAAAATCAGGAATGATTACTAGCAATGTAACTATTGTTTAAATGAATGAAATATTTTGTTTAAGACTATCTTTAGTGGGTCGACTTACAACCATTCTTTCTTTTGTATCACTAACTTTGGAGTGGTATGGGACACAACAAAATTGGAAGATAATAAAATGTGGAAGTAAGAAAACCCACGACCTTGTGTAAAAAGAAACATATGGGGAACGCTGAATTACTAATATTATCACTAAGTTTACATGATATGGGACGAGTAAATTTAGACGATACTATTAGTGAACTCCTCTCTAGCAATGTTTTATAGAGACCGTGTTCATACAACTTAACTTGGTTGAAACCCTTATTACCAAATTCATGTGGTACGAGATACACGAATTCGGATAATAGTGGAAAAGACTAAGCGAAAGAGTTTGAATACATAAGATTGTGATAGAACGTTAGATCAGGATATTTACCGAGGAAAATCTTAAAACCTTTATGACTCGTATGAATTTTCAAAAAAATATATATGTATGTTCACAAAAACCAGAACCAAAACATTTGAAATTCTTGCAAAGTTTTATACTTATTATATAAACATTTTAACTTTGTTTTACACAATGGCCAAACATACGAGGCACATAAGATTCTTTGATTCCTCAAAAAAAAAACCTTACACTGTACTTAGAAATATAGGTGGTTTTTTATATTACAGTACTCTTGAACTTGTTGTTGAGAATATCATAACATTATATTTGGCTATAGTTCCTAAATCATGGTTTTATTTTCTCCTTGCCAGTGAGAAAATGCAAACCAGGAAGAGAGGAAGGTCACGCACAATCCGTCCAGTAGAGGAGACACCTCCTGTAGTTCAAAATCAAGAATCGTCGCCTCCGAGGACAGAGCAGGCCACACATGAATTGCCACTACGTCTGGGCAGGCAGTGTCACCCCAGCCTACATCCTTTGCCATGCCTTCGAGTATGGAAGTCTTTTTCGGAGGATTTATCGAGGCTATGAAGGTAACTGTTCAGACGACCGTTGGTGAGACCGCGACCAATCAGGTTGTCACTATTCAGACACCTGTTAGATCTGGGTCAGAGACTCAAACCAACTAGATTACGAAGTATACGACGCTACAACCCCTTACTTTTGTTGGCACTATTGACATGGAGGAGGCGCAGAAATGGCTGGATGAGTCGAAGAAGGCTCTCAATGCTATGGGAGTTGACGAGGCTCGAAAGATTCCACTTGCGTCCTACCAACTTGTTGGTGGAGCAAATACATGGGGGATAGCAATGAAAGAAGACCCAAGGGTCAATACCGCAGACATGACTTGGCAGCAGTTTGAGTTATTGTTCATAGATAAGTACTTCCTTGGCGCTGTTAAGAGGTAGAAGCACCAGGAGTTCGCCAGGTTATACTAGGGCATCATGACAGTCAGAGAATATGCTGTCAAGTTCAAAGAATTATTGGTCTACTCTCTCTCCACCATCTCAACGGAGCAAAATAAGACCGAGAAATTCTACAACGGCCTTCATCCTGACATTCGACAAGCCCTGTCGATCTTGGATCTCATGATTTACAGGGAGGTCGTTGACAAGGCCATGAGCTTTGAGTAAGGAAAGATTGAGCAGGAGTAGAGAATGAATAGGGGAAAACGGCCTGCAACGTTTTCCCAACAGGGCTCGCAGCAGGGCGCCTCCGGCCGAACCGTCTAACCCTGGCCATTAGAGTTTTCACAATCAAGGCTGAGAATGTCGTAATGGAAGGGGTGGTCGTCAAAACGGCAATGGCAGGGGTGGTGGTCAGCACCACAATCAACATGGCCATCAAAACCAGCAACAGGCGCTTCAGCAGCAGAGACCGGCTTATTTTAACTGCGGCCAGCAAGGCCATGTAAAAAATGCCTGCCCCCACCCTCAGCAATAGCGACTACCTATTCCCGTTGTTCCCGTCCAGCAAGCCCCACCTGCTGCTAATGCCCAACCCAGGCAGAACCAGGCCAGAGCGTTTGCTATTGCTCAGCAACCCCTCCCAGATAACAATATAGTTGAAGGTACGTTTCCCTTGTTCAATACAATGGTGCATGTCTTGTTCGATTCGGGTGCAACGCATTCCTTTATATCTTCTGCATTGGTACGGCATTTAGGGTGTATCATGAACCCACAAACATCACAATCCATGTCACATCACCATTAGGATCCGGTACTGATGTGAATTTGCAGTGTTCTTGATGTGAACTTCGAATGTCAAAACAGATAATATCTGCAGATCTCTTTGTGATGGGCATTGAAGACTTTGACATCATCCTCGGCATGGACTGGCTCGCACCTTTGAATGCAAAGATCGATTGTATGAAGAAGCAAGTTCAATTAACCTTGCCTGCGAGGGAGTTTGTCAAATTTCAGGGAATGAGAAAATGGATACACAACTCGATTGTTGCCCTTCTCAAGGCACAGCTTCGAGCTCTATCCCTTGGTGATGACAATGAATCACCAGCATTGTACCCCCTCGAAGTACATGATGTCCCGGTAATATATGAATTCCCAACAATTTTTCTAAATGACTTTCCTAGTCTACCTCCGGTTAGGGAATTCGATTTTGAGATCAAACTCATCCTTGGGACCGGGCCTATCTCAATTCCACCGTACAGAATGTCCAATGTCGAGTTGGACAAACAACTGAAAGAATTGGAGAGTAATGGCTTTACTAGAAAAGGTTCATTTCCCTGGGGAGCTCCGATTCTGTTTGTTCGCAAAAAGGATTGTTCGTTATGACTTTGCATCGGCTATCGCAAGTTGAATAACGTAACCATTAAGAACAGATACCCGTTGCCCAAGATCGATGACTTGTTCGAACAACTTAGAGATGCCAAATACTTCTCTAAGATTGATTTACGATCCGATTATCATCAACTCCGGATCAGAGAGTCGGACATTACTAAAATGGCTTTCAGAACTAGGTACGGTCATTACGAGTTCTTGGTCTTGCCGTTCGGTCTAACAAATGCACCTGTTGCGTTCATGGATTTGATGAACCGCATCTTCAGGTTATATTTAAATTGACTCGTGGTGGTCTTCGTGGATGATATCGTGATATATTCCTCACCCGAAGAAGACCATAAGATACATTTAAGGATTGTCCTTCAGACCTTGAGAAGCCACCAGTTGTTTGCAAAGTTGAGTAAGTGCGAATTTTGGGCGAAGCGAGTTCAATTCCTAGGCCATGTAGTTTGAGGCAATGGCAATTGAGGTGGATCCTTCTAAGGTTGAAGCGGTTTTAAACTGGAAACAGCCTACCACCGTTACTCAAATTTGGAGTTTTCTTGGTTTGGATGGCTACTATAGACGCTTCATCTAGGATTTCTCAAAGATTGTTGAATTTATAACCAAGCTCACTCGGAAAGACGTACGATTCATTTGGAATCCCGCCTGTGAATCGTCATTTCAAGAATTGAAGAAACGCCTCACGACAACACCGATACTAATCACTCCATGAAATGGAGTTGGGTTTTCACTATACATCGACGTCTTTCTCCAAGGCTTAGGTGCAGTATTATTGCAAGAAGGCCAAGTTGTTGCATATGCTTCGAGGCAACTGAAGATTCATGAGGGTAATTACCCAACACATGACTTGGAACATGCAGCTGTCGTATTCGCATTGAAGTTATGGCGTCATTACCTATACGATGAACGGTTTGAGGTCTTCTCGGATCACAAGAGCCTCAAGTACATCTACACTTAGAGAGACCTAAAACTTCGCCAAAGACAATGGTTGGAATTCTTGAAAGATTATGACTTCCAACTCCAGTACCATCCCGGTAAGGCCAATGTTGTCGCAGATGCCCTGAGTAGAAAATCTTATGTTGCTTGCACTCTTAACTTCGAGATGGGAAAATTGGCTGCAGAGATGGAAAACTTTAACCTACAACTGATTAAGGAGGGAGCAAGATCACGACTCTCTCAATTATCAGCCAACTCTGAGCTTATTAGAAAGATTTCAGCAGCTCAAGCCAACGACCCTATGTTAATGGAGAAACGAGAACTTCTACTCAGCGGATAGGACCTTCCTCACTGGTCGGTCTATGAAGTGTTAACCTATATGGTTCATCCTTAGCACATCCCTAAAGTATACTTGATGAAGTATATTTTGATGATCACAAACAAAGTATTTCTCAGTGCTAACGAATGCTTATCAAGATCTCATCTCTGTAACAAACGAAAAACAAAAAGCCAAGGAATGACTCGATCAAGGAACTCAAAGCTTACATCCAACGATCAAGCTCGTTTCAACTAACGGACTTCAGCGATCACATCATGATTTCAAGATCACTTCTCTCGGACGTTTCGATCAAGCTTCAAGACTACATCTCTCGATCAACGTTCAAGTCATTCAACTCCGAATTAATCTTATTGAAGATCTCATAATGAAGAGTTGGATTTAACCATTATGAGAAAAGAGAAATACACAAAATATTTAAGGTATATCTTTCTCTAATCGTTATTGCTCAAAATGTTTTTCAAAACCAGGCATATATCATTTTCATATGTTTTCTAAATCAGCATGTTTTGATATCTTAACTATATTTCAAGAAATTTAATACTATATATTTAATTTTAAATATACCGACTTTTTATTCTCATTTATCGAATATTTTATCGCGAGTCAAAACTATTTTCAAAGAGTCTTTCAGGACGATAATGAAATAGCTGCACTCTCCTGAACTTGTTAAGTCAGGACACTGATAGATCATTAGGACGCTGATAACGCTCAAGGTTGAAATAAACTGATTAATCAAGACACTTACTTGTATAGTAGCGATCTTATAGATTAGTCAACCTCTGAAGTTGTCAGGAAGCTGACTCAGCATCAGCTCACTGAAAGATCTTTTAAAAGTTCTTCAAAGCATGTTTCTTTGAGGACGCTGATGGTTATAAGTTGATTAAATTATCAGGACGCTTTCTGGATAGGAGCGCCCTCACCTTTGGAAATCAACTGAATAACTCTCCGGATGTTGATTGTCCTTTAGCGTGTTTTAAATGTCTTAACTTGTAGGACACTTACATAGTAGTAGCGCCCTCATGTTATGTTTTTATCTAATAGGACGCTCACGTAATGTAGCGCCCTCATGTTTTGTTTTATGTTTTAAAAAAAGGACGCTTACTCAGATAGTAGCGCCCTCATGCACTTAATAGTTTTAAAACATAGCAAGACGTTAACTGTGCATTAGCGCCCTCAAGGTTTAAGTCGTCTAAAGTCATAAGTAAGTCAGGACTCTTACAAGTTAGTAGCACCCTCACTTAAGTGTTCAGCAGGATGCTTATACGTAGTAAGCACTCTCAAGGAACAAAACGACAAAGTTGATATTATACGTTAGGACACTGATTACGGAATCAGGACGCTAATTCAACTACCATCACTGTTCTGACACGTATACCATATCGGTTTGCTTTTCAGAACATATCTGTGCACAGAGTCCTTTTCAGATAAATCAAAAAATTTCTCTGATGCATGAATTAGGTCGTCCTGAAACTTTCCCTATTCATGCTATCTGGAAAGAACCAGAATGTGTATGAAAATTACAGGTGTCATTTTCATATAACATTCTAGCCATTGTGTGTAAACGTTCATATTATTTGAACTTTAAATGTCTAACGACTATGTCCCACTAAGTCTATAAATACCAACACTTAGGACCAAACAACTTGCCAATCACTTTGTGTTGTGCCAAAACTTTTTGAAAGTTAGTCTGTGTCAAAATGAATTTCATTTTTCTAATCTTTCAAAGTATTTTTCACTGATACCTTTGGGATTACAATAGATTTTCATATTGAACTTCAATTATACTTTGTCTTTGAAAATCTATCTTTACTGGTATTTACTCAAATTCTCAGCACTGATTCATATTTGGTATCATTCTTGTTGGAAATAGAATTTGAGAAATAGTTCAAGATATACAGTTGTACTTGATTTCATATCTTAAGTATTGTATTGAACTATATCAGTAGTTGGTTAACTACTGATCAGAGAACCAAAAGTTTTCATACCTATATTTTATATCTACTTTGAAAACTATATGTGTCTATGTATACACTAGTCCTTCGGAGAAGCACTAATCTTCATGACACATCATTCATGCTTTTCGAAACTGCACTGGAGCAATATCGAACATTGAAAGGTAAAGGACTGTAAGTGTATCTTCTTTTAGCATTACCTGCGTTTCATTTCTATATCTTGTAATGTTATGTAATGTGCTTAATTGTAAAGTGTTCTACTTTATTAGAACCAACATTATTGAATTGTAATTTGCTGGTGTGTTTCGGTGTGAAACAACCAGGGCAAGTGGACGTGGTTCACTTATGTGATTTCAGGTTTGAAATCACAACGGTTCTTCCTAATCCCGTAAAAGGAACATGGGTTCATCCTCAGCCTAGAAAAAGGAAACCGGTTCATCCTCATCCCGTAAAAGGATAGGTGTGTCCTTAACCTAATAAGGATAGGTTATCTCTCAGCCTTTAAAAGAGAACCAATTCATCCTTAACCCGTAAAAGGATAGGTTTGCCTTTAACCTTTAAAAGGGCAGTTGTAACAGTTTTGTTCTCACCCGTAAGATAATCTCTTAGTGATAAGGGTAAAATCCTAACTAAGGAGGTTAGGTAGTGGACGTAAGCGCGACCGAACCACTATAAATAGTGTGTCTCACTTTTGCAATTTAGTCTGTGTTTTAATTTGCATCATGTTCCAATTAACTTATGTAAATCACTTAAGTTATTGGAAGACCTTTTTAAAATTGACCATTGCACCCAATTCATCCCCCTCTTGGGTGCACCAACAAGTGGTATCAGAGAGGGTTCTCTGAAATCATGGTTTAACAACCTAGAGTCTAGATCCTTTGGTCAATTTAGGGTTCGTCTTAGCATCTTAGAATTAGAAACCCTAGTTTTCACATCGGCGATCTGCATTTTTCGATTATCGCATTCGCTATGTAATCATCTCGATGACGTCAGCTCATTTTTGCACGCCAGATTGCATTTATTGCATGACCGCCTTTGAGACGATTTGAAAAAAATCTACGCTTCATCTTCACTTGCACCATCTGCAGTGAAATACCTTGTCGTCTCGTCTTCTCAATCTCTCGAATGGCTTCCGAAAACCTAGCATCCCAAAAGCGTCAAGAGAAGATTCTTCTTCTTTAAGTGGCTTTTCCTTGTCTTCCTCTTCCGACGATTCGGTTGAAGTTGTCGAAGGATGTAAGCATCCAAGAACAGTCTCCAAGCCTCCTCCAGGTTTCCCTAGGGCTGATTCGTAACCTCCCTTAAAACCAGAACCAGAGCCAAAGCCATCCCATGCCAATCTTGGAGAATCTTCAATCAAGAATCTCTTAAGCCAATCTTCTGAGTCCAACTCCGCTAATTTTCAGTTGGTTGTCGAGCTTCTTTTCGAACAGGAAAAGAGGTTAAAAGAGCTTGAGAGAGTAACCAGATTTCAAAAAGACATTTTGTTTACTCTTCTAAAAAAGGTGGACAAATCTGAAGTTGTTCTTGAAAATGCAATCAATGGGTGCTTCGCCTTTGTAATGAGCCAGATTATAAGGCTCAGACCTGTTCTTGCATATATCGAACACATGAGTGCAAGAATGGATGATCTGCTTCATCTGTCGAGATCTGCCACACCTCGATCTCGTGATGCTCAAGGCTCTCCTCTTCAAGCTTAATGTCAACCGTTCCCTGTCTTTGTTCATCTGTCTGTCGATCTGTCTATCTGTTGGTTTGTCTGTCTGTCTTTCGGTTGTAATCTTTAAAACTTCCTGTTAAGATGGCCTTTTGGACCTTGAAAACTCAATGCAATGTTTAATGGTTGCTTCCCTTTTTAATTTACCAAAAAATAGTTCATTAAGCTATCTTTCTATCTCTCATTCATATTTTAATACTTTACTATATTTGAATGACTGATCTACCTGAATTTGTGTGAATGATATATTTCATATTCATATGCTACACACACTAGTCACCGTTCACAATCTGCTTGATTTATGCTCTGATATGCATGCTTCTATGTTTGTAAAATTCCCAAAAATTTTATTGCATATCTATGCTGCTTTCATAAACATGATTATCTGTCATCATACTAATGTTATCTTGTTCATATTTCCTGATAAACTACATCACGATGAAATCTTACTATGTCTAATGCATGTATCAGTTTATTGGTGACATCTTGACCGGTCACATATATCTTGAGTATCTGATAAATATCATGATTAGACCTATCTTGTATCCTATACTATTTCATGATTATTTATGCTCATTTTGAACTTGTGATATTTGATTATCTAATTATCTAATTACTCAGGTAACACAATAGCTAGGCTGCTCTTTATTGTTGCCTATGCTAGTTCATATCATGATCATGCTTGCTCTGATCTTAGAAAATATTATCTGCATGATTCATGTTTCTGTAAATAAATATAGGCCATGTATACAATTTCATGTCATTCGCCTATATTTTGAAAAGATTTTTGCTTACACTCTTGATTACTATCTTTTGACATTATCTTTTCTATGTTTACCTAACTTTGATGCATCTGCTTCATACCATAACATGTTAGCATCAAACTCATGGATATCTGATTTCTAATAAGCACATATCCTTCCAAATGCTTTCTCATTAGAATCAGTATATCAATCATTCTAGGCCATGCTTCAATTGAAATTTTATGCCTAGAATAGGAGAATGAATGTATGTTGTTGCTTGAATGATATATATAAATTTCAGCATATATTCAGTATGTTTAGACGTTAATATTCATCGTATATAACTTCATATGTCTAAACTATGGAAAGTTTATAATTTTCCATTTCACGTGCCATTGATGTTGCTTTTTAATATTACATTCTGTATACATCATTTGACTTTGATTTTTGATATCTAATAAATGCCATGTACTTCAACTATATACTTTTCATCTTATTAGAATCATAATAGCTAGGCCTGCTTAATCATAAATTTCTCTGCCTATGCTATAAGTATGCTTATGCGTGTTTATTTACATATCTTAAAGCATACTCTGTGTTTGGTCTTGTTTAATTATCAAATTTATATTTATGCCAAACACTAAGGAGAATAATTGCCCACGATTAAAAATTCTCTATGAATTCATTTATCGGCAATTCTTTCTCGATCCCTCTGACTTTGATTCTCGGCTACCTTTTTTTTGTGAAACGTTTTCCGATATTAAACAGCCTATGAATAAGTCAATCTATTTCTCACTGTGCTTAAAATCAAGATCCTTCTCTCACGTGATAGTAGACCTTACGCATTCTCACGTACCTAACTATGACACGATGTCATACATCATCTTGAGGGTGAATGCACAAAGTAAGGGGGAGTCTCCATGTAAGGGGGAGCTTCACTACTCTACTCATCACGAGGGTTGATCTTAGTCCCTCTTTCTTCACTTTTTTATGATATCAAAAGGGGCAGAAGAAAAATAGAGAAAAATAAGAGGGGAGAAGAAAAATAATAAGGAGAAATAGTTCAAAGGAAAACCTTTTTGTTTAATATGCTTAATTTTTCGATTTGTTTGTTATCATAAAAAATGGGGATATTGTTAACCTATATGGTTCATCCTTAGCACATAACTAAAGTATACTTGATGAAGTATATTTTGATGATCACAAAAAAAGTATTTCTCGGTGCTAACGAATGTTTATCAAGATCTCATCTCTGCACCAAAGGAAAAACAAAAAGCCAAGGAACGACTCGATCAAGGAACTCAAAGCTTACATCCAACGATCAAGCTCGTTTCAACTAACAGACTTCAACGATCACATCATGATCTCAAGATCACTTCTCTAGGACGTTTTGATCAAGCTTCAAGACTACATCTCTCGATCAACGTTCAAGTCATTCAACTCCGAATTACTCTTATTGAAGATCTCATAATGAAGAGTTGGATTTAACGGTTATGAGAAAAGAGAAATACACAAAATATTTAAGGTATATCTTTCTCTAATCGTTATTGCTCAAAATGTTTTTCAAAACCATCATTTTCATATGTTTTCTAAATCTGCATGTTTTGATATCTTAACTATATTTCAAGAAATTTAATACTACATATTTAATTTTAAATATGCCGACTTTTTATTCTCATTTATCGAATATTTTATCGCGAGTCAAAACTATTTTCAAAGAGTCTTTCAGGACGATAATGAAATAGTTGCACTCTCCTGAACTTGTTAAGTCAGGACGCTAATAGGTCATTAGGACGTTGATAATGCTCAAGGTTGAAATAAACTGATTAATTAGGACGTTTACTTGTATAGTAGCGGTCTTATATATTAGTCAACCTCTGAAGTTATCAGGAAGCTGACTCAGCATCAGCTCACTAAAAGATCTTTTAAAAGTTCTTCAAAGAATGTTTCTTTGAGGACGCTGATGGTTATAAGTTGATTAAACTATCAGGACGCTTTTTGGATAGTAGTGCCCTCACCTTTGGAAATCAACTCAATAACTTTCAGGATGCTGATTGTCCTTCAACGTGTTTTAAATGTCTTAAATTGTAGGACACTTACATAGTAGTAGCGCCCTCATGTCATGTATTTATCTAGTAGGACGCTCACGTAATGTAGCGCCCTCATGTTTTGTTTTATGTTTTAAAAAAATGACGCTTACTCGGATAGTAACGCCCTCATGCACTTAATAGTTTTAAAACATAGCAAGACGTTAACTGTGCATTAGCGCCCTCAAGGTTTAAGTCGTCTAAAGTCATAAGTAAGTCAGGACTTTTACGAGTTAGTAGCACCCTCACTTAAGTGTTCAGCAGGATGCTTATACGTAGTAAGCACTCTCAAGGAACAAAATGACAAAGTTGATATTATATGTTAGGACACTGATTAGGGAATCGGGACGCTAATTCAACTACCATCACTGTTCTGACACGTACACCATATCGGTTTGCTTTTCAAAACATATATGTGCACAGAGTCCTCTTCAGATAAATCAAAACTTTTCTCTGATACATGAATTAGGTTGTCCTAAAACTTTCCCTATTCATGCTATCTGGAAAGAACCAGAATGTGTATGAAAATTACAGATGCCATTTTTATATAACATTCTAGCTTTTGTGTGTAAACGTTCATATTATTTGAACTTCAAATGTCTAACGGCTATGTCCCACTAAGTTTATAAATACCAACACTTAGGATCAAACAACTTGTCAATTACTTTGTGTTGTGCCAATACTTTTTGAAAGTTAGTTTGTGTCAAAATGAAATTCAATTTTCTAATCTTTCAAAGTATTTTTCACTGATACCTTTGCGATTATAATAGATTTTCATATTGAGCTTCAATTATACTTTATCTTTGAAAATCTATCTTTACTGGTATTTACTCAAATTCTCAGCACTGATTCATATTTGGTATCATTCTTGTTGGAAATAGAATTTGAGAAATAGTTCAAGATATACAGTTGTACTTGATTTCATATCTTACGTATTGTATTGAACTATATCAGTAGTTGGTTAACTACTGATCAAAGAACCAAAAGTTTTCATACCTATATTTTATATCTACTTTAAAAACTATATGTGTCTATGTATACGCTAGTCCTTCGATTTTTCAACTTCAATGTTTTGTGGTATTTTATTATCTTCGAAGAAGCACTGATCTTCATAACACATCATTCATGCTTTTCGAAACTGCACTTGGGCAATACCAAACATTGAAAGGTAAATGACTGTAAGTGTATTTTATTTTAGCATTACCTGCGCTTCATTTCTATATCTTGTAATGTTATATAATGTGCTTAATTGTAAAGTGTTCTACTTTGTTAGAACCAACATTATTGAATTGTAATTTTCTGGTGTGTTTCGTTGTGAAACAACCAGGATAAGTGGACGTGGTTCACTTAAGTGATTTCAGGTTTGAAATCACAACGGTTCTTCCTGATCCCGTAAAAGGAACATGGGTTCATCCTCAACCCGGAGGAAAAAGGAAACCGGTTCATCCTCATCCCATATAAGGATGGGTATGTCCTTAACCTTAAAAAGGATAGGTTATCTCTCAGCCTTTAAAAGAGAACCGGTTCATCCTTAGCCTGTAAAAGGATAGGCTTGCCTTTAACCTTTAAAAGGGCAGCTGTAACAGTTTGGTTCTCACCCGTAAGATAATCCCTTAGTGATAAGGTTAAAATCCTAACTGATGAGGTTAGGTAGTGGACGTAGGCGCGGCCGAACCACTGTAAATCGTGTGTCTCATTTTTGCTATTTAGTTTGTGTTCTAATTTGCATCCTGTTCCAATTAACTTATGTAAACCACTTAAGTTATTGGAAGACCTTTTTAAAATTGACCATTGCACCCAATTCACCCCCCTCTTGGGTGGACCAACATGAAGACGGGGCCGTTTTTTACAAAAAATTATCTCTGTTTACCAAACAATCTTGAGGTTCGGAAGGAAGTGCTCACTGAAATGCATTGTTCGAGGTTCAGTATGCATCCTGGGGGAGACAAGATGTACAAGGATGTCAATCAACAATTCTGATTTTCTGGAATGAAGAAGGTTATTGCAGTCTTCGTTGCTAGATGTCTCGTTTGCCAGCAAGTCAAGGCAAAATGCAGACTTCCCTCTGGACTTCTCCAGTTTTTACCTAATAGAGAATGGAAGTGGGAGAACATTGCAATGGATTTTGTTACAGCCTTGCCTCGAAATAATAAAGGGCAAGATGCTATCTGGGTTATCATTGACAGACTTACAAAGTCTGCACACTTTCTGCCAATAAAATTCATGGATAACCCTGCCAAGCTTGCCGAGTTGTATGAAAGAGAGATCGTACACCTCCATGGCATACCACTAACGATCGTCTCTAATCAAGACCCTCGATTCACATCAAAGTTTTGGCAAAGCTTCTAGAGCAGAACGGGCTTCAGGATCACCATGAACACAGCCTTTCACCCTCAGACTGATAGGCAATTAGAGAATCTTATCCAGATCTTGAAGGATATGTTACGGTGCTGCATTTTGGACTTTCATGACGGATAGGCAAAACACTTACATTTGGCTGAGTTTGCATACAACAACAACTACCAAACAAGTATCGGCATAGCACCATATGAGGTTCTCTATGGTCGCCCTTGCAGATCTCCAATATGTTGGTTAGATATGGCAGATCGACCGCAATTGGGGCCTGAACTAGTTCAAGAGAATTCTGAGAAGATCACACTAGTAGAGGAGCGACTTTGTGTTGCACAAAGTCGCCAAAAGAGCTATGTTGACAAGCGAAGACAACCTCTAGAATTTGATAAGGGGTCCCTTCCATCGTTCATGTCTAAGGTTCATGACGTTTTTCACGTATCTATGCTTCGAAAGCATCACCCTTATCCTTCGCATATCATCCCTCTGGTCGAGGTTCGGGTTGAGGAAGGAAACAAGTATCATGAGAGAATGATACAGATTCTGGATAGAAAAACTCAAGAACTAAGGCGACGTAGCACACCACTTGTGAAGGTGCTCTGGGATCACCACGGAGTTGAGGAAGCAACATGGGAACTAGAAGAAATAATTAAATTGAAATACCTTGAATTGTTTTCTAGTCAATAATTAATGATGTGATACATTGTACTTTTTCACTTATCAATAAAATGATGGAACTTTGTTTACAATATCTTAATATATCGTTTCACTTACATAACTATGTAGATGTTTGAAAATAGTACCGATGGAGGTAGTGATGCACACACGCAATGGCCTCTTTGGCAACCTGTGGCGACTCCTTCAGGATCTGAGTCAAGCGACAATTACATTGCATCACCAACTCCATCGCCCCACAGACAGCGATTCTTATCACCAGAGCATGCATGATTTTTTCGTAACAGTTTTGCCCAAAACAATCTTGTGCCCTCATCCTAGCAGGATCTTCTACCAAAATTATCAGGAGGCCGGATTCGAGCAACAGCACGAAAAAGCATTCCGCCGCTCAACCTACTACCCCTGAAACGATGCAACCTGCAGAGCCCTACACCACCATTTGTTAGGCAAAGGTCGGAACCTTCTAAGGACAAATCTGACTCTATTTGCTCTCCATTGTTTGATGATATTGAGGATTCCACCGGCAACAGTGCTATTTAGGGACCTTACAGGCACCACCCTAAACTAGCAAGTGATGACGATGACGGTGAATCTCACGCTAACAACAATCATCACTACACGGACTAAATTTTGATGGCGAAATACTTTTAAGGGGGGTAGAGCGTAATACCCTAGGATTGCATAAAAAAAAATTGAACTTTGGGTCGGGTACCCGAACATTTAAGTACCTACCCGCCTGAAGGTTCGGGCATCCTTTTTTCTATAAAAGGAGGGCTTCCCCCCCCTCATTTTCACACCAATCCAACTCTCTCTTCTTGTTGGAAAATTTCTTTCTCTCTCTCTCTTTTGAGACTTTCTTCGCGGTGCAACGCGGTTCTGCGTTGGGGAAGGCGCCAGTTCTCGAGGGAGTTATTATCTGAAGGTGGGAAACGAAGCATAGGTTTGCGTGTCTTATGACTTTTATTAAAGTTTACATTCATATATCATTATGTCTACTATTCATTTACACTGCATTATTGCGTGTAATGTTCATACTTATGCCTGTATATTTGGAGTTCATGTATTACACTGTTGCGATGTCGGATTAGTGGTCAATCTGGCTCAACCAGACCCAGTCTTGTCCTCAGTAACTTTAAATAGTGAACGGGAAGCAGCGAGCTGCTATAGACGATTGGTATTTAAGTAGACCTCGTGTCTCACCTCTTAAGCTGAAGACTGGTCTGGTTGGTCTTATTTGAAAGTCATCAGCTTGTACAAGTAATATTTAATGTCCTAATTGTGCACGTAGTGATACCGACCCTAATAAGGATCACCAGACGTTGCCAAATCCTGCCTAATGTTAGTAAAGACCGGACCTGTTCATGCATTGGCATCATACATAAGCACCACCTAGGGACGTATGTGGTTTATGATCCACAAAATAGTTAGAAGCAATGCTCACTATTATTGATATTTCTCTAGAGAGGGACGTACAATGAGAACCCAGGTTTACCTGAGAAGGGACATTTGTACGTGAATCCAGGGCGTCGTTCCTGAGGAGGGATTTACAATGAGAACCTGGCTACTCCTGGGGAGGGACATCTGTACGTGAACTCAGGAGACGTACAATCATGGAACCAATACGAGACGGTGTCATGCATACATACATGTTGTATTGATTATGATGCTCTGATGTGTATTTAAGATATTTGATTGTGAAGTTTGCTTTATTAATTGTCATATTCACGAACTATTTTACCCACTGGGCATTAGCTCACCCCGTTGTTATCTAATTTTTCACAGGAGATTAAGGTGGACTGGGTGTAGGTGTTTGGGCCCACATTTTGTACCATTTTGTTTATTCATTGGGGATTTTGGGAGGATGTTCCCTATACTTTTTCATGTACAAAAATATATTCTGAAATTAATAAAATCAGACTTGTACTTAATTGTGTTCTTGCGGACTCGGTTATTGTTATAATGCATTCACGCCCCGTCCGTGAGTGTTCTGCAGGTTTAGGGGTGTCCGGGCGGGGTGTGACAAAGGGTGAAACTAAAGACCTAGATTCTAACTTTGGAATCACAAGTGATATCACAATTACTTGAATTGGTTTGTTTCAACTTGAAACAGTTCAAATAAACTAAGTACAAGGATTTTTATGTTTGTCCTAAGTAAATAGAACAATTACAATGAAGCTCAAATGATATAACTTAACCAATACAAGATATGAAATTTAAAACTTAATGGGTAGAGAAACCTTAAAATAAAGATTTTACCTTCCTTGCATCAAGAGATGATTTTGAAGATGCTTGCTAAGATGCATAGGATGAAAACTTTGAAAAACTTCTTTCTTCAACTTATTTTTCAATTTTAGGGCATTTAAAGATTGGAGAATGGTTTGATGTTGAAAAACACTCTTTAGATTTATATTGGTGTCTCTCTTGTCTTTAAAATGATCTAAGTGCATATATTTATAAGTTGGAATGAAGCACTACCCATTAGACACGAGAAACTAGTCATTAGTGGCTCAAAAATTGAGAATCCAACCGTTGGAATCACCTCCCTACAGTCACTAGCACTTTGGTTTATTGTACTAACGCATTGGTACAAAAGCCAAAACTTAGATTTTGCAAAAACCCAAGCACAAGTGCGATGGCTCTCTGGACTAGCACGTTGGTGCTCTCACAAACATACACCATTAGCTTGTTGGTTATAGGACTAGCAAGCTAGTCATTATACTAATGCGCTAGTCTTGACCAAAAGTGAAAAACTTGGATTTTGATTTTCAAACTTTATGAAAATGTTTAGGCGATGAAATAGGATTAAAATACACACAATTTGATCATTAAACACTTAAAAGATCATTTTGAAAAATCTTAAAAAAAAATAGATTGAAAGCTAAGTTCTAGAAATAAGTCTTAAGCATGATTTTTTGGAAAAACCTATGCAAGTTGATAAAATACATGTAAATATGATTTAAACAAGTTTGAAATAGTTTAAGAACATAAACCAAATATGGTTGAACACTTAGAAATCATTTTAAAACAAAACTTAATGCATATATGATTTTGACAAAACTATGCAAGTGTTAAATATATGTATGCATGATTTGAGAATGATTGAGCAAAAAAGAAGCAAGTAAGTTATATCCTAATTCTAGACGGATAAGACTCTCAACCTCTTGTTTCTTATTTCTTTCAAGTTGTCCTAGCTTTGAGTATACTTGATCATTTGCTTAAGGGACTTCTTGAATTTGAAGTACTTTGATCTTGTATTAACTCTTTTTCACTTTAGGTGCTGCTAAAATATACTAGATAGAATCATTAACACCATTTGTTATATTATATGTTAACATCAAAACACTTGTGAGAAAACTAAGTAAAAAACTACTTAGGTCAACATTTGCTACATAAACAAAACCTTAGTAGATACCCATTACTATCTGAAAAAGAAAACCACAGCCAAAATAAGTTCAACAAACATGACTTTTTATATTAATATTTTGATATTGAGTATTTTTTTTATTCTCCACTTCAACTAATTTTTATTGTTATCATATTTTGATATTGTGTGATTCTCTTTGATCTACAAACTTGGAGAGCCTCCATTTCTAACGTGTCTAACTAGGGATGGCAATTTGACCCGAGACCCGAGGCCAATAGGCCTGACCCAATCCAGACCCAAAACTTATTGAATGAATTTAAGATCACATAGCTAGACTTGTCCTGGCCCACTAACTCGGTCTAAAGGCGCGGTCCACCAAAAGACCCGAAGATTGAACTCGATTATGCACACACACACACACACACACACACACACACACACACACACACACACACACACATATATATATATATATAATATATATGTGCACGTAATTAAAAGTATAAAATGAAAAAACAAAACATAATTAAAATTGTGTTATATAATTAAAGTATATATTTCATGTATATATATACCAACATTTGGTTGGTTTGGATGGCTTAGCATCAGTTCCTCTTCAGCGAGGTCGTGAGTTCAAAACCCCATCGTCTACGGAGTTACAATTTGTTAGGAGATTTTTGTACCTTTGTGGTTCAACCCGGGTCGAATCCAAGTGGATTAGTTTCGCAGCAAAGCGGAGGAAGACACCACCTGGGTTTATATGTATATATAATGATAAAAATATAATCAAGTGTATTATTACAATTAAGAGTGTATAAAATGTGTATAATATATATTTAATTAAGTCAATAGTGTTATTTAATTAAGGGTTTATATTTGTATTCTACATACATTATTAAGAGTATATTCAATTAGATATATAATAGGAATAATCCACATACCTATTATATTTCTTAATAAGAGTATATATAGTATATAATTATAGTATAAGATGGTAAAAATAAAACATAATAAAGATTCAAGAGTATTATATAATTAGAGAATATATTATACATACATATACACACACACACAAACTTATATATATATAATTAAGATTTTACAAAATGAAAGAAAAATATATATAATGAAGAATATTTAAAGTGTGTGTAATAAGAAAAACACAATAGTTAAGAGTGTTATATACTTATATATAATTAAGTGTTTATATTTGTATTGTATATACATAATTAAGAATATATTCAATTAAGTATATAATACAAAAAATAATACAAATAATTAATTAAAAATACATGTATCCATTTCAACTTTGGTAAGTATACTCTCTAATTTTTTTTTTTACCAAATGTATTTTATTAAGTATACTCTCTAAAAAGTATATAGTAGGGTTAGATATAAATATATAATGAATTTAACTAAATTATAATAAGGGTTGAGTTAAAATTATGAAAGAAAGAAAGATATTATCCAACTTCATATATAAACCCATTCATTTAGAATAAATTAACACGTATTTAAGATAAATTAAATAAATAATATTTTTAATTTGTATGTTTTATTTAATTATTTAACTAAAATTTATATTTTATTGTAACTAATCTAACTTTGGGTCAAGACTTTTTAATGTTAGTCCGGCCCAGTCCAAAATTTTATAAGGTCCAACCCGATTATTCGTAGGCCCGACGGGACCATGTTGGACCGGGCCAAATGGCCGAATTGCCAGTGTGAGTACCTCTCTCTACCTACTATGTTCCTTTTTTAAAATCCTATGGACTCCATAAAACTTCAAAATTGTTACAAAAGAATACGGTGATCACTATCAAATATTCATTATGGATGAACAATTTACTCCAGAGAATCCAAATTTTAAGGCGGGTTTTCTTTTTTCTACTCATAAGGTATGTTTGGTAGCTAAGAATTTTTTTAAAAAATAATAGTATTTTCTTGAGAAAATTTCTTCATGGTTATTTGGTTGGACATGAAATTTTTTTGTCATAATTGGTTATTAATTTTTTTTTTTACCATGTTATTAGTTAGTTATTCAATTATATAATTGTAACTTTTTCAAATTAGTGCAAAAAAAATTTCTAATAAATTTTTTTTATTTTCTCCCCCCTTAGCCGAAAAAATTATAGTGAGAAAATAGTGGGCGTTTCTCACCCTTTTTGCCAACCAAACATTGAAAAATAAAAATTTTCACAAGAAAATTTATTTTCTCACCTATCAAACACACCCTAACATAATGAAAAGTGAATATTTCTTAAAATAATATTAAGCAAATAGCCTAGTTTTTATAACAAAACCTACTACTACAAAAAGACTTAATAATTTAAAATTCCAATTTTAATGTACGTGATATTGAAGACTTAAATGACGTGCATTTCTCTATTATACTTTTTCAATCACAATATTTTATTATCTTTTACCTTTGTCTATTTTAAACAGAAGAAATATTTGTATCATTTAACACCAAAATCATTTATTAAAAAAATAATATTAGTACTTATAATTTAAACAAAAATTAAAAAGATAATGCATGTATTTTAATACAACTCAAACAATAACTTCTAAATGAAGTATGCTTAAAAATTAATCCTCTAGTTAATGGTTAAAATAAAAAGATAAGAAGATAATTTTGGAACTTTGATAAAAATGACTTCACCTGAAAAAAAAAAAAATCACGTATTCTTTTTTGTCAATGGGCTTATGAACATATAATCATAGAATCAACTCGATAGTCAAATTATAAGTTCATTTCATACCGGACCAGACCGGAATAGGGTTATGTACATTATGAGAACATTCGAGCGTATGTAAATAGATACTATGTTTACATATGGAATTCGTACGTCGTCACATTCCATTTAGCATTAGGAATAAACGTAATCAGGCTTGCTTTTTTATATATATATATTTATCATTATTGGGCTTCTATTGAATTGAGAAGTAGGTTTGATTGTACATCGTTGTAATATATATAAGGCAATTGAATAAAAAGGAGGAGAACTAGCTACTACATATGATAATACTCAAATATCTTCATAGATTATTTTTTTTAATTGGCTTTGTTTACTTTTTACAAATTTGTGATAAATTGTACCTTTATTGATTATAATTTTAAAAATATGTTTTTTTTGAAATATTTTATAATTAAAACATTCTTAAATAAAAAAAAGGTGTGTCATAAAAAAAAAGGATTGCAAATTTGCAAGCATAGGTGAATGATGATAATTATATAGAGTAGAAATATATTAATTCCAACCGTAGTAATTTTTTTGTAATACTACATTCTCTCACATGGTGAATGCATTCACTGATAGAAAACCCCTTATAGAAATATAATCCATTGGGCGTTGGACTTGAGACTAGTGCTCGAAGAAGTCATAATATAGCTATGTAATTAATTATGCCTCTTTGATCATTCTTTTACATGTAGACACTCATGTGGCAGAAGCAAATACCTTTATGTTTTAGAGGAAGGTATGTTGAGTTTGTATGTCATTTAACAAGTTTTCAATTTTTTTTTTTTTTTTCTGAGGGAAGATTAGAAAAGCATTTTGTGATTAATAAACTCATGTAGCACAAACCTTTTTTATTTTAAAAAATTTAACTATAAAATATTTCAGAAAAAAAAAACATTTTTTTAAATTGTAATTAATAAAGTTACAATTTATAACAAATTTGTAAAAAGGTAAACAAAGTCAATAAAAAATATATATCTATGAGAATATTTGAGTATTATTATATGTAGTATATAGTTTCTCCTCCCTTTTATTCAAATTATTATTTACGTTGACAAAAAAGAATACTTGAGATTTTTTTTTCAAGTGAAGTCAGTTTTATCTCTAAAATTAGCTTCTTATCTTTATTTTAACGATTAATTTTTAAGCATACTTCATTTAAAAGTTATTTTTTGAGTTTTATTAACACACATGTATATGCGTTACAATATTTATTATCTTTTTATTTGATAATAAAATTTTAAGTTATAGGTATTAATGTGATTTTTTTTAATATCTTTTCCCTTTAGAAATAGAAAGAAGGTAAAAGGCATCAAAAATATTGTGATTGAAAAAGTAAAATGAAGAAAGGCATATGTCATTTATATAGCAAAGGGGTATTTATTATAATTTTGTTTTTTAAAAAGAAAACACTTAACTTTTGTTATTAATAATTAAAATCAAAGATAATTATAAAGTTTTAAAGGCTAATTTCAAGACATTGTTAAGAAAGTCTTTGTATAATCTCCACTTTCCCAATTTAATTTTGTGCTTTACTATCTGTTTACTCTCTTTCCATTTTCAAACAAGAAAAGACATTTTAATTCCTTTATTCAAAATTCTCATCAAAGCATAAAGATATCATTTATACCCATAATTTATTTTTTATAAATTTTTAACAAAAGTTTTAAATTAAATTAATAAATAATAAAATCATGTACACACAGTAATTTATGACTTTAGTATATTAAAATACCAAATCATGGAACATCTCTAAATATTTAAAACAAATAAATAAATATTTTATAAGTAAAAAAATTAATATTTCTTCATAAATATCTAAATTCTATAAAAGTGAGAGGCTTTCATTTAAAGACAAAAAGGAAAAGTGACATTCAAAAGTTATACAAAAATAAATAGAGGAGATTGACATATTAATAAAGAGTAATTTTAAATATACCCACTAAAAATACTCTGTATCTGCTTGATATGTATCATCGTTAAAAAATTATAAAGTATGTGGGTACTGAGAGTGTTTTTAGTGGGTATATTTAGAATTACCCATTAATAAAAAGGAGAAAAAAATTGGAATAAAAGAAAGAGAAAAGCAATCAATAGAGAAGAATAGTATTTTTCTGCTATTTTTCCAGGTTGTATCATGCCATCAAGAGGCAATACATCTAAACGTGTCTCTTCATTTATTTATTTTTGGCCTACATTCTTATTATATTCTATTAAATATGTTTTATAGTTATAAACATTTAACATGTGCCTTAGAGTAATCCACTAGAAACTCTTACCTCTGACAGAAAGCTCTACTGGAAAATAACAACTTCCCTAAGTGCAAAATGAGGTTCATCCTTAATATCAAAGATTAAAGGGTGGAGGAAGGGTGGAGGAGTGTAGTGGAGAATTGGAAATAGCAAAGATATCAGAATCTATCAGGATTGTTGGCTACTAAGTGAAAAGAAAATTAATCAAGCTTATCTCACCCTCACATCCACCAATGCAAGCAGAGGTATTAGACCTAATGTTAGACCATGGAAGATGAAATGTTTCTAGAAATATTCTATCAAGATGTATATAGAAGTAATATTATCTATTCCCCTGTAGTAGAAATACAGGGGAATAGATAATATTACTATTCATTACTTGATGCCTCACCATGCATTTTGCAAATGTGACAGAAATACTACTCGATCGACAAGAAGCATCGCATGTATGATTCCGCCACTTTAGTTGCACTTGTTCCCACCACACATTTGAGGTCTGAGAAACACTAACCTCATTCTTTCTTTGGTTTTTACCAAAACAACAATTCTCATACTCGAACCTTCACTCGGAGAATATGTTTCACCAAACTATATACTCCCCTTTTTTCCTAAGGTCTTGCTTCTGTTCAATCATCTACGAAATTTGTGTTGCTATCTTGAACCATCACATTTCTTGAACATGGTAGCTTGTCCACTCTAGAATTTGTACATGATCTTTTAATTATCCAAAAACCATTCCAACATGCTCTTCCCATGAGTCCTCGAAATAACCCCTGAACACTAAGTTAGGTTTACTCTAGCTTTTTGTGACCTCGCTAGCTGTATGTGTAAAATACATACTTCAAGACCATCTCAGTTGACCGATATTCAAATCAAACTCAACGCTAAGTCACGTGTTTTTTGTATTCATGATTATGCTGCAATTCTGCTTGTACATATCTATACATTGGAAGTTCATTGCTCACTAGCATTCACCTACATAATTTTAAAGCCACGTCTTAAACCCTTAATGATCACAACTTTACTCACACAAATTTGAATGCAGTTGATTCACCCATACATCCCGAAGTTACGTTCCTCGGATCATCATGCATTGCAACACTGCTCTTAATCATCTAAATGTACTAGACAATCGCCTAGCTTGACATTCACTCAATCCACTGCAAAGTCATGCACCATCTAAGACCTATGCATAGTGTAGTTGCCATCATCCATCTCATTTTTGAGCAACTTGTTATCACATTAAAGCCAGTCTAAGCTCCTACTCGGAACCACCACATTAGAATCATTCACAAGAGTCTTGTTGGGTTCTAGTACATCAATAAACTGTCCTCCATCGCAAATCACCTTGTTGCAACTTGTTCATGAGGCCACCTCTCTTTTTGGTTCCATTATTATATATAGACTATCAGGTGCCCACAAATTTGCATACCATAACAACTATTAGCCAAGAGTTTACGCAAGGAACCCACCTAACCTCTATCACCAATCTTGTTGAGTGCTAACACTATCTAGCACCAAGAATTCAAATAGAACAACATCGACGAGTGCCTGCCCTCGATACTTGAACATTGATTCCCACGGTCAAGTCTTGCAAGTCCCAACATATACGGATGGATATGATCTCTCGTCAAAACTCATGTTCTTGGGTGCCTGCCAAGATCTAGAACCAACTAAGATCAAGAGCTGAGACAGGTTCAAAATAGACACTCTTATAGAAAGGATTTTTTCTATTTGGGGTGAGTATATTTTCTCAACTCTTGATCATATTTTTCTATTTTGAGTGTGTCTATTATCAACAAACCTAACCTTTTCAATCTAGCAAGCATTTTGGTTGGAAAATACCACAAGAAAATGATAAGAGAATTTAGAAATGAGATAGGTTCAAAGATCTACAACCAACTCACTTTTTGCATCAAATTGACAAATACAAATGAAATATGACAGATATCAGCAATAAAACTAAAATTGTTAAGCACCATTGTAAAACTGAATCTAATTTTTAATGAGCCTTTTCTTTCTTTTTCTTTTTCTTTTTTGGAAATAGGAAGAATGTTAAATGCTGACTGAAATGTTATCTCACAGCTCTAAGTAATGAAAGTCCATGAACAAAATAACGAATATCGGACAAGAATCCATGAACCACATGCCCCTCTACAGTTAAAAAGTAGTCATGAAATTTGAAATTTAGTAGGAGTCAAAATAATGCATAAAATAGGAACAAGAAACAAAATATGAAATATATGTTCAGACTAATCAATTAAGCATATTAGTACTACAATAGACAATTAGTTAAGTTAATGCTGCCCATTAAAAAGCTATTCAAGCTAGAAATGGCTCTTTAGTTAATAAAAAAAAAGAAGATACAGAAGTTGTAGAATTACAGCTACTTATCATCAAAACATATAATACAATAACTATTGAAGCATTTATGTATAAAAGGGATATTGGCTAGTGGAAGGGCACACCATTTTGTAAACTCTTCAAGGCAAGACAAATGCAGCTGCCCGACAACTTATGTTTGTAAAAAGGTATTCCACCATGGTTTTCTCAATATTACACCACACCATGGCTTTGTCATGAACATCCGATTATTCCCTTAGAAAAATAATTGTATGAATAATGTTCATCACCTATATACAAAACAACAAATATTTTGAAAAATCTCATGGCATCATCTCTAATTCAATGGCTAAATACCTGTATAAAAGGAAGCAGCACAAACAAATAAGATCAAGTATTAAAAAAATAGACACTCACTCGGAATAGAAAAATCCTCTCGCCCTTCTGTTGGAATTTCTGTCAAACAAGACATGCTTGAGCATCAGTTACTTGTTCTTTACACTTCAAGCCTAGGAATTGCCCAATATCATGTCCTTCAATTGGTTGAAATTCGTTATGCAAACCAACAGCGAATTCATCTGGACAGGCCCCTCCACTTTGCCAATAGTCTGCAATCTGCACCTCATAAAGTAGTCCTACCAATTTTAGGAGCAGAAGGTGGTAAAATATGCAAGGAACTGCCTAATATCAAAATAAAAAGATGAAATTATTACAACTTAAAAAAAGGAAAGATATGATGGAATCAGACAATCATTTACATGATTTGCAAGAGCCATGCCACTTAAGGCTGCAGCCTCTAAATTGGAACCAAGTAGCCAATCACCACATATTCCAGCCCGTCCTTGAGGATCAAAGATACAGGGAACTCCAGGAGTATTAGTTGGAAGTGCTGCACCCCTGCACATTCAAAACCAAGAGAAATGTCAGTATCACCTTTAAAATGGTGCAATTAATTGTATAGTAGAAATCAGAATAACGGGATGCTCCCTTGTTTTTACCACAGCTGAAGTCTGGTATATGAGGGTTTCTGAAGTGATCCCTTTGATAATCCTAGAGCAATCTCAACACCCTCAAGCATACCCATCTTCACCTTCTCTGCAGTGGAACTAGGGATATTTTCCTGATGACATATAATTGAACAATTGAGGGACAACAAGATATATGAAATAATGAATTACATATTTTTATTTAACTTTGGAAAAAAGGAAGGTAGAAGAGTGTAAACTAAAGTGATGCTGACTTAAAAACATAGAGCAAAGACCATCCAGCTAATAATCAATCCTCTCATATTTATGGTAGTTACTATATCTCCCCAAGTCTTCCTTAAATTTACTCATATACAAGGCATTGCTATTCATTGAATAAAAGATGGACAGATTCTGGATTCTAGAAAAAACCAAGCATACTTATCAGGATTGCTAGAAATCAGCAGTCTTAAAGTCACAAATGACTAACCTGAGGAACTTTGTTTTGTTTTCCAAAGGAAGAAGTGCTGAAGAATGTCCAACAATGAGGGAGATTGCTTTGAGAAGGGAACAGTTTCTTTGTGTTGTTTCCCATCCATGAGACAGCATCCACCCCTTTAACAAAGGCACCTTCAAAAGGAGTTGTATTGCAACCTTGAATAGGAAGAGGATCTTCAAATGCTGCAAGAAGGGCCCAGATAGAACTCAGTTCCAACCTCTACAAACACAGAGATAAGGAAAAGCAATGTGACCATTTAGAATCAAGCAATCCAGAACTAGTAGGTGTCTACGTTTTAGCATAAAATAGATTCTTTAAATGGACATGAAAATATAGCTATGTACCTTCATTTGCTTTGCTATTAGTGGCACGCCAGATGAAGCAAGTAACCGATTTGCACATTTTCCTGAGAATTAAAAGATAAACAAATATCAAATAAAAACCAAGAATCCCACAAGGGAACTTGAAAAATATAGAAGAATGAAAATCTAGGGAAAAAAGTGAAAGTTGATTGTGATCTAACATGCAAAAGCAACCAAAAAACAAAGCCTAGCGTGACAACAATCATTTAACTTGTTGAGAATTTTCATTTCTCACTTAAATAAACAATATTTTGTGAAAACAGTAGTAAAAGATTAGAGAACATTTAGCTAGGATTTACAGAAAACATATAGGTATTGACTACAAAGAGTATCAAGAACCATGTCATGAGAAAGGTAAAGAAAGAATAACAATTGGAGAAGGCCATGAACTGTTAAATACTTCACAAAGAAAAACAACAAAAAGCAAGAGGGGTTAAAGACCACAGAAAGAGAGCATGTTAAATAGTCAACAAATGAGGTACTTAAACAAGTAATATCACACAATGAACAATAGAAGGCAATTGCGGCATGCACTAACCATTATGTGCAATAACAATTGCATCAAAATGACCACGAGGTTTTCCATTCTCACTCAAGTGCCACATTCCATTAAATGCCTCTAGTTTACTTATCCAGCAAGGTCTCACCACGTTAACCAAACAAGTCTGCATCAATAGTCATTTTCTGTTTAGCACTGACATGATGATACTATATAAGAAGACAACTGAAACAACATGAATCAATAATGAGATATGTAAACATATTATCTCAAAATGCTTGAGTACAGTAGTGTAAAGTAAAGAAAGCTATCCAATTCACTAAATTGAGACAGATGGCTATTTGAGGAAGGCATTGCTAATTTTTAAATGATCATATGATTGCATAATGATTGCAATCCTACCAAATGACCAAAATGCTTGCTTCTAACTTATTCACGTTTTCTTCGTCAAATAAAATAATTAGTCAGCTTAAGTAAACTAGGTATTGCATTAAGGGTTTTACTTCTGATAAAAGGGCGTACCCCATGGGCCCATGCACAAGTCTTCTGTTGTTTCAGAGTATGGAAATTATCAATGTGCACAGCCTTACACTTGTTCTACAGGGAGGTCGGTTCCAAATTCGAACTCATAACCTCTAGGTCAGATGGAGCAACCTGCCATTGTGCAAGGATTTTCATTCCTTTCTGCATAGCAGTTAATCCAATGCCAATCATAGTCTTCATCCACTTGAATTTAACTCTCACCCTACTCATACTTGGTATATTCTTCTTCACTTTACTGATTTTGGTTATTCCTTTTGTAGTTTTAAACAAAATTCATTAAGGGTCATTTCAAAAACATTATAATTGTTACCGAATAGAAAATAATATAAAACCCATAAAATAGTTTCATAAGATAGTAAGAACATCATTAAGAATAATTGGTAACATTCAGCTAACCTGTTTGTGTACAACAGTGGAAAGCAAGAAATTGAACTAACTTGATTAAACAACTAAGAAACAGAATCAGTAGAAATTTTAGAGCTATGACTTCCTATTATGACATGCATATAAAAACAAATATTAAACATTTAAATGCATAGCATATATTCAAAAGATATCTATATATATGATGAAGATTTGTTACAAGATGGAATAAGGCAAAGGCAGTGAAGAAGGATTGCATTTTTTCCTCAGTTCAGGGACCAAATGAACAAAAGTACAACAAGTTTAAAGTTTATCTAGATAAAGTTGTGGATTTATTGGATAGGTTCCAACAGCCTTTAATGTGAATATCTTTCTTCTTCTTCTTTTTTTGGTAACCTGGGGTATCCGAGCTAGCTTATGTGCATCGACTAACCCCAAGAGCAAGACCCAAGGAGGGGAGAGATGTAGGGGCCCCCACACGTAGTCCACGGTGTAAGGGATTTTTTCTCGGGCAAAGGCCGCGTCTACTCCACCTGGCAACAAGACTCGAGCTCATGTCCTTATAAATCATGAGTACAAGCTCTAACTACTTCGTCATCTTGTTCGGTATATGAATTTCTTTTTGACTATGCACCATGTGTCCCACATTTGAAGGACTCAACATTTCATTATGAAGCGGGAAAATTGGTTTGAGATATACTATTTCCATATTCATATACTCAAATCAACTAAGCCTTTTCGTATTTCTGTATTTCTGTATTTCTTTTCTTCTTAATTTTTGTATTTCATATATGAAAAAAAATTCCTTTGATTTACCGAAAAAGAGGCATGACAAAATCATCCAAAGCAAAACATAGTACCTGAGCGAGAATTGAATCAGCAAGCGGCCGCATTCCGTTTACACCTATATATCTTGAAGAAGAAGATAAATCAGGAGTGAACTGACCACCCACTTCAAGCACTCCAATTGGCCCCTGCCACTCACGAACAAGACCACTCTCTACCCATCCATCTACCAACTCTGCAAATCGACTATCACTTACATTGAAAAATTGAGCTGCATGATTAAAGATCAATGGCCGTGGATCAATTATTCTCGTTCCCATTCTTCCTCCCAAACCATGAATTCCCTATAGTATAGTAAACATCCAAAGTTAGAACCCTACAGTTTTTTATTGCTTTTTAAACGTAGAAAATAGGAAGTTCAAGCCTTTTAGAGGTACCTAATACAGTAATACTATAATTCTCTTTTATCTAAAAACCCTTCACAAAGAAATTTAAACGGGCTACATAACAGGTGAAAAAAAATTCTAGACAGAAATATAGATCTCCATTAGATTGATTTGTCATTTGTATTTATTAAGACAAATTTATAAAAACTCCACAACATTACTTGCTCAAAACAGTTATGACAACTATTATTTGACACATTAAACTTTGCAACCGACATGGCGTAACCAATGCAAGCAACATAGTATAAAATGTCACCAAAATCTCCATGTTTCCACATTATTCTTTATTTTTATTAAAAAAAAAAAAGACATTTTGTTCAAAAAATAAAAATCCCACCAAGACTATATCATAGTCTGGAATGTAAACAATGAAATCCATGCTTCTACTATGGAAACAACATTATCTTAAAACCAACAAAAAATATACAGGAGAAATGAAAGAATTTATTAGAAATCAGGAGGTGGTGAATAATATAATCAAACTTGAATTAACGGAGGGAAAATCACTCACAGTATCAAAAACCGTAGAACGAATCCCAGTTTTGTCGAGATAAAGAGCACAAATCAGTCCCGCAATTCCTCCCCCAATAATCGCAACAACAGGGTCTTCCGATAACGGAGTAGTGAAGGCCACTTGCTCCTGATTGAACGTTTTCTTGAGAATCGACCTCCGAGATGTTCCATACGATGAAGATTTTCCGCGGTTTCTGCGATTGGTGGTTCCTCCTCTGCCATTCATCGAATTTCTCTTGTTGTTGTTTGGATTGCCGCTGGGTCTAGTGGATTCCGCTCCGCAAACAATGTTTTTTCTGGGACTTTTGTAGTTGAAAATATGAAAGGAGTTTGAACGATTATTTTGGAATTTAAAGGCGTGAAGTGCTGAGGAAGAAGATGAGGGTAATATGCAAGTTGGCATTGTTGAGTTACTACAAGAAAACGAAAATGGCTCCCTGCGCCTACCGGATAAAGAGGCCTGTTTTGTTTTAAATGTTGTTTGAAATAAATGATTTTTTTTTTTTTGGATTTTTGATTATTTTCATTTTCAAAAAAGATTTTGATTATCTCAAACTGTTTGTTTTTAGTTAAGCCTTTTCAAGCCTTTAAATACATGTGAATAGGTTTTAAATTATACGTTTAGATGCAATAGTTGGTACAGGGTCAACGGTTTGGTTTAGATCCGTTTAATGAACCCAAATTAAATATAATCGGGTTCGATTTAATTTAAGTTCATCGGTTTAGTTCATATTACCAACTCGAATCAAACATAATCAATTTGATTCGATTTAAAACTTTAAATGCACGTACATTAAGTTAATATGAAAGAATATATATAAAGTAATCTTAAATTTTCTAACGTATATTTAATAAATTTAAAAACTATTTTGACCAATATAAGATAATTATATAATTTTTAATATATTATAAAAGAATATTAGATATTAAAAAATAAATGATAACATATTTTCTTTTATAATTAGTTCAGTTCGGTTTAAATCGATTTTCAAAACTTCAAACTATAATCCGAATTAAATTTATCAGGTTATACTTTTTTCACCTAACGCAACTCGAACTTATTAAAAATTAAATCAAATCAAACTAAACAAACTGATTCGATTCGATTTCGAGTTTGAGTCAATCTCTTAACACCCCTAATAGTTGTAACGTCATTTTTTTTTTGTCAAATTGTTAAAAACGTATTAAACATTAAATTTTAGTATAAATTGATGATGTAACTATTTGTATTCTTTGATGCAAATAGAAGATTTTGTAGCTGCAAAAATTTTACAAAAAAATGAAAAAAATAATAATGGAATGATTAAAAATGAAATTCTTTTAATGAAAAATGAAAAATTTTGTAACTATTTGTGTTCTTTTATGCTTTGGCATTGCATAAGTCTTGTAATATTTAAATATCTGTTTAATATTAGTAACTAATTTTATAAAATGACGTCCACATATGGGGAGGTGCAAGCTAGAAATAGAAGAAAAGTATTGTACAACATTTTAATTCTTATTTAAATGTATATTAATAAATTAGAATATCATTTATAATATATTAATTACGTAAAAGTTTCTATTATTAAAACATTCTATCAATCAATTACAAAAATCTTTAATTTTTTAATTAAAGTATTTTATTAATTATAATATATTAATAAAACAGTTTTAATTTTTTATAAAATAATACACTTATAAAACATTAGATCTTTTTTAAGGTAAAACAACAAGTTAAACCTTACTTTGCTATATTGTAATATTTAAAATTTTATTCATTATTAGTGTTTATACTCACCGTGCTCGCATGGGTTTGCAAGCTTGTATAACTAATTATTTTGTTGCAACAATGGAAATAGAGGTGTCCTTTAGCTTATTTTCACAACGCCTTTGATTATTCATTTTTTCAAACTTTTATTAAACCATTACTTCTCAAAATTGTTGTTGCAATACTATTTTTATCAAATATTTTATTCATAATTACGGAATAATAAACTTATAAACATATAATATTGATATTTTATTTGTTGTTAGTAAATAATTTTATAAAAGCTCGTCATCACTTGAGATTGTGAATTTAATTGTTTACAAAAGAGTAATTCTCCACTTACTCCACAATTCTTACTCAACTCATACTTAGCCTATATGACAAGTAAGCATCAACAATCTATTAAATGCAGCAAAATAATGATAATTAAATGATTAGAAATAAATGACAATGACGTTATTTGGGAGTGCGATAAAAGTTGCGTTGTAGTGAAAAAATGCCGAATGTAAGTTTTGAACTGTTTGTATGCATTTCACAAAAACACCCATCTACCAACTTTTGCATTTGAGGCGTAAGTTTGGAAGAAACGCTTTTGAGTCTAAACAGAGACGCTATCCCAAATAAGACAATACACAAAGTAATATGCTTTTATATTAAATGCTTTTCAAAAGAATCTAAAATTACTTAGATATTTTTTGTTGTTCATCTCTCCAATGTGATTAATTTCTATTACTTCCTATCTTTATTATTTTTACTAGTGACGTGTAAGTACATCGCACATGATTGACAATTATATTTTATAATTTATATTTATTTTATTTTAATTTTAAAGTTTTATAAAGGATTTAGTCTCATCGGTTGCATGCGTCGGTAGAAACAAACATAGAAAAAAATGAGGAAATCAAAAATTTTAATAAATAAAAAAGGATATTATTGGAATTATTATTAAAATTATGATAAAAACACACACCTTCAATAAGAAGTATTGACTTTATAAATAATATAGATAGTTTTTAATTTTTCTTATATCTTTGTTATCAAAAGGCAAAAAAATAATTACAATTAACTTTTTTAACAAATTTTTGAGAGGGAAACAAACTTTGTTTTAACCCTTAAAATTTATAAGATATAATTGCTATATGAAAATTTTGCTTAGATGCATCTCATATAAAAAAAACTATAAAACAAAATCAAAATAGCTTCTTCCGGAAAAAAAAAAAAAAAAAGATCAACCTAAACAAAAAATTTTAAACATCCAACAATTTTATATTATATAAATTTTTGGTGTTAAAAATAATTTTTTTCATCTTCATTTTCTAAAATTTATCAATAATATTAATTTATTTCAATTATAAAAAATATTTTTATTTTAGATATGCCTAGACAAAATTTTTAAAGGTGGAACAATCATATCTTATAAATTTTTAGGTGTTTAAAAATAAAAATGTTATCAATATATACCACTCTTGAAATTTGTTTTCTTTTCCTAAAATGAAAAAAAAAAATGATAACTTGTCATATAGACTAAATATGAATTGAGTAAAAATTGTGAAGTAAGTGTAGCATTTTTATTAATTTATAATATAAATAATATTAGTGATGTATAATAATAATAATAATAATAATAATAATAGTAATAATAATAATAATAATAAAAAGAAATACAGTAAGACATGTGCACACAAACTAGTATATATATATAAGGAGCTACATCATGTAGCCTAAAAATTATCAATAATGCAACATAGATTAGAGAAGTACAAGCACAAACTATGCCACTCCAGCATTTTTGAATTTTTCTTTAAATCTTATGTCAATTTATTATCTAATATAATCCAAAATTGGCGAGGGGACATAATTTACACTACAGTATATAGCAACTCAATCACTTTAACATTTTTCATAAATTGTGTACTTAAGTTTTTGTTCTTTGTATAGAAAGATTGTCACACATGATTTCAAAACCTTTTGTATTTTAAAGAAGTGAAAGCCTATTCAAATTTGTAAAGAGGAATTGCTTTTTCACATCTATCTTTTTTTGCGGATGATCCAAATCATCTAATCTTCTTTACTTATTCCTCTACAATTTAGATTAATCTCATTAATTATGAAGGTGTTGAACTCCTTTTGTATGCTTTTGGGGAAAAGATCAATACCCAAAAGTCTAAAATCTACATTTCCTCGAATTTTAACATACAACAAGCTCAGCTTATCGACGAAGCTTAGTTTGATTGATAATTTGGGCAAGTACTTTGACCTTCCTCTTTTTTCATTCTAGAGTTAGCAAAGCCACTTTCTAATATTTGATGGATAAATTGGAAGGGAAACTCCGAGGGGTGGAAAGCTAAACTCTTGAGTACTGCAAGAATGGTTACTTTGAATAAATCATTTACTACTTCTATGTTGTGCATAGCTGAGCGGAATTTAAACAAAATGGAGAAATCCAAACAAAGCACTAAGCAAAGAAAATCAAAACAAGAACACAATGACTTGATTTACATGGTTTGGTGAATAATCACCTATAACGAGTTCCATAGGAGATGAAAATCATTCCATTAACAAGAAAATGCAAATAGATTACAACCTATGTTCAGATCTAAATTCAAAATCCTCTCACATTCAAAGTTCTCACACACCATCTTTCTCACACCTAGAGTTTTTTCTTTTATACAAATGAGACAATTAAGGTTAGAAACCTAACTTGACACAAAATTACAAAAGTACTCTTAAAAGGTTTTGAACCAAAATATCAACAAATTCTCACCTTGGCATGGACCGCTTCAACCACTTCCAAACATCAAATTCTCATCTTCACATGTGCTTAAAGGCACTCAGCTCCGAATGGTATTTTTATTAGCGGTATGCCTCCTACTTATACCATCTGCAGCGATTGAGAGTGCATATGCAACCATATTTGCAAAGCATACGGATCATCAAATATGTCATCTTTGTCTTCTAGTTGTAACTAATTTTGACTGTTGTAAAGACTCACAAGTAGGAACCTTATAATCTATGCTTGCTCCACCTTAAACTGTACTTCCCTACAAAAAGTACAAGTTATTCTTCCTTTTTTTTTTTTCACCACCACCTATCTTTTGAACACTAACTTCAATGGTGACTTTGAAGTCCTTAGATTCCACTACACCCACTAAGATGATATTTTTCTTCAAATTTGGCATATACCATACTTCTTTTAGATTTTTGGCTATTCCATCATGGAATTTCAACTTGATTGTGCGTATCTCTTTGGTTTTACCCATAAAAACTAAAACTACTATCAAACTCCTCAAGATTGGAAAACCAATCTTTATTAGAACAAAGTGATAAGTGTTGAACCAATTATCCTCATATCCTTTACGAAAATATGTCCCTAATATGAAAGGTATTTGGATGATTACAAACCACATTCTGTTTATGATATTACTACATACATGGCATATCTAATCTTACTTGAAGGTTTTAAAAGAATCAATGAAGCATGGTGGACGTTTTAAAGATCTACTTGAAGACCGTGATCATTTAAAGATGTTCGGTAGTATGATTAGATTATGATAGGTTGTAGAACCTTCTATAAAATTTGATTCAGCAATATGCATGATTGTATGTTTTTAATCGAATTGATTTTCAATCGTTTGCATATTTGATTTAATCCGGTTATATCATGTCTTATCGAGCTTTAATCGAGAAATCAAAAACCGTTTTTATAGAATATTTCAGGACGCTAATGTTTTAGCAATGCCTTCCTGGACTTGATGAGTCAGGACGCTGATAAAATATTAGGATACTGACATTCATTCAAGGTTGAAGAACTAATTCATTAGGACACTTACTTGTAAGTAGCGGCATCCCTTTAGTCAACCTTTGAAAGTGTTAGGATGCTGACTCTGTCTCAGGTCGTTGAAAGTTCTCTTAGCTTTTAAGTGATTTCTATCTTTAATGACGCTGATAGTTATAAGTTGAATAAACTATCAAGATACCACTTGTGTAGGAACACCTTCATCTTAAGAATCAACTTAATAACTTTGAGGACGCTTACCGTTCGTCAGTGCACTTAATACCGTTTAAGTTTTGTTTTAAAACAAAGTAGGACACTTATTTGTGAGTAGTGCCCTTGTGCGTATATGTGTTTTTAAAACAAAACAGAACGCTAACTGTAGAAGTAGCACCCTCATGATTTAAGTCGTTTAATTGTCAAAGTAAGTCAGGACGCTTATGATTCAGTAGCGCCCTCACTTCATTATTCAACAGGACGCTTATGCTTCATGAGCGCCCTGAGGAATAAAACGACAATGTTGATATTAAGCTTCAGGACACTAATTAAACATTGTTTTAGAACGTTGCATAACTATACAAAAACTTTTCAAAACTTTTTGAACGTTCTAATACTTTGTCAGAACATTCCTTTTTCATGAATGATCAGATGATTCAGGTGTTATCGTCGTAATATGCACAGAGCTGAATCGATCCATTTTGGGAAAGAATGTAGACGTTGTATTTGAAATAACCTAGAGCTCCAAAATTCACCAAGTCCATTGCGTCTCTGTTATTTCTATATATATGTGTTGCCTTAGAGCAAAAAAATAGGGAATCAATAAAAAAGCTGATATTCATTCAAAAACATATTAATAATTTTCACTTGTGCGAGAAACTTTTGAAAGTTAGTCGTCTTTTCTTTGTGCTTGAACTTATGATCATTTTGAAAGAAAAACATTAAGTCTTTTGGATTGATTGATCTTCATCTTCATCATTTTTAAAATCCATTGAAGAAGACAAAAGCTCTTTGAACATGTTTTCAGCTAAACTTCATCATACGTATTTTGCTAAATCTGTGGTAACAGAAGGTTCAATCAAAAGCTTTGTAAGTATCACTTTGATTCTGAGTAAAGAGAATCATATCTCATTTTGTATTCAGTTTGCAATAACTGGTTAGTCACTGGGCAAGAGCAAGTATTGCTCAAAGTTGTAACGGTCCTCTCACACCCGAAAGCTGAGAAATAGTCCTCTCACACACGAAAGTTGAGAAATGGTATTCTTACACCCGTAAGTTGAGAAACGATCTTTTCACACCTATAAGTTGAGAAACGGTCTTCTCACACCCGTAAGCTGAGAAACGGTAGTTCTCACACCCGTAAGTTGAGAAAGTGTACCAGTTTGATCTTCACCTGTAAGAAGGTCCATCGTGGAGTTTGAACAAATCCTAACTTAGTAGATTAGGTAGTGGATGTAGGTGAAGCCGAACCACTATAAATTTTGATTGCATTGTCTCATTTACATTTACTGTATCTATATGCTATACTTTGTTTAATCTGCTTTCATTAATCCGCACATTATTAAGAAAGGTTAAAATCTGCTAAGTGTTCAATTCAACCCCCTCTTGGACATATCTGGGCCAACAATAAGAACTACTTGAATCCAAGATCCATTCATCAGATCAACATACCAATCGCAAAACACTTCCAAGTTCCAAAGCAAACCCAAGTCACAAATTCAAACTCCAAATGATTAAGAAACATCACAAACCAATTTGCTCCAAATTCAAAAATCCAAACAAGTGAAATTTTTGCCAAATCCTTCAAGCATCTATAGTAAATTCAAACCCCACACTATCAAATATTATTTTTTTAGTCACCAAATCCAAACAAAAAATTCTCACTCTGAGTATCCAAAACCAATTGCCAAGCTAGATGATCTGCTCGACCAGTTGGGTGGTGGGGCAGTAGTGTTCAACAAATTAGATTTGAAGAGTGGTTATCATCAGATTCGCATAAGGCTCGAGGATGAATGGGAGACAACTTTCAAGACACGGGAAGGACTTTATGAATGGTTGGTGATGCCTTTCGGGTTATCTAATGCCCCTAGTACCTTCATGGGAGTGATGAATCAAGTCCTTAGGTTATTTGTCAACAAGTTCATGGTGGTTTATTTTGATGATATATTGATTTTTAGCGCTAGCCCTACGGTGTACCTTGATCACTTGCGTCAGGTTCTTCTGGCTTTACGGAGTCATAAGCTTTATACTGCACGTTAAAAGTGCACATTCTTGTTAGATTGGGTGTTGTTTTTGGGCTATGTGGTGTCTAGGGATGAAGCTAAGGTTGAGGCAGTACAAAGATGGTCATAGTCGAGAACCATCATGGAAGTCCGTAGCTTTCATGGCCTAGCTTCCTTTTATAGGACATTTATCCCACACTTCAGCAACATCATGGCACCCGTTACTGATTACATGAAGAACGGGAAGTTCTGCTAAATTGATGAGGCTACAGTAACATTCAAACTCATCACGCAAAAATTAACCACAACCCCAGTTTTGGTGCTCCCATATTTCTCACTGCCTTTCAAGTTACACTATGATGCATCCAAGGGTGGCATCAGAGTGGTTTTGAGCCAAAATAGTCGACTCATTGCCTATTTTAGTGAGAAGTTATCCGGGGCAAAACAACGTCACAATACCTATGATGTAGAGTTATATGCGGTGGTGCAGACTGTTCGTCATTAGCGTCATTATGTGTTCCACGGGGAGTTCATTCTGTACATTGATCATAAGGCAAAGTCTCTGCTAGGCATGCATCTTAGGCCACTTATTTGCAACAATTTACTTTTTTTTATTAAGCATAAGGTTGGCACCCTAAATCGTGTAGCTGACGCACTCAATAGGAGGCATAATTTTGTGGTGCAGATGCGATGTGGTGACCCTGCACCTCGGACCACCATCCCTGCGGGAGGGCGTGCAGAATACAGGGGCGGGGCGGGGTGCCCGGCGTAAGCATCTCCAACCACCCTCAACCCGTGTGAGGCGGTTGAGACCCTACGAGCCTTATACAAAACTAAAACATAACTTGTGCAATTCTACCATCTAAGATAATCATCAAAATGAAACGACAAATAATCCATACATAAAACCATAACCCATCAGTCCATCAAGATGGACATACATATATAGGTCCAAAAACCATGGGTACCAAAAATCAACCGTCATATTGGCCACATAGTCTAACTAACAAGAACGCAACTCACCAAATACTACTAATGTGATAAGTGATATAATTACATAGTCCAAAATAAGAATACATCATAATTAAAACAAAGTTCACCAAAAACGCCTCTTAACTCACGTTGAGGCCTTAAACTCTACGCCGGCAAGGTCCTTAAGAGACGACTACTCTCTTGCCCTTGTCTTGAACGAAAGGACCTGAAAGAGGGAAATGAGGATGAGCCAACGGTGCCTAGTGAATAGCACTCAAATATGCCATCAATACTCATCAATAAAATATCATGTATGCATGTCAATGTGTAGAATGATTAAAAGCTCACAACATATAGATATCAAGCATTTATAATAAAGTTCGATGCAAGTAAAAGCCTTTCATTTTGGATCCACATTCTACATGCATTGGGGTTACTAGTGCATGTATATTTCACCGTGCCGTTCTCATCCCCAATCATATCCATTTAGGGTTACTACTGCACGTTTATTTCACCGTGCCGTTCTCATCCCCAAATACTTTCTTTCTAAAACCTTTCTATGGCGAAGTTAAGTCTTCCTTCTAGTATGCTAGCCTTGTTGTGTCCCTTGCGCAAGGGCATACAAAGGTGTAGCTTTTGTCAATCACTAAGTCATTTAGGTCCTTGTAGGACAGACTTAACTCTCTTCAGAGGCAAGACTTACTAGGCCATAGGGTTTTACACACATGCATCATTGAAACACTTAGAACACATCCATGCTTTCAAAACATATAAGATATAATTGATATGATGACATAAAAGATTTAAACATAAATGAAGTCTACTCACAACCAAGCCTCGCGAGAGTATCTAACCACACACGATAACCAAACCGAATCAACGAAAATCAAGATCCTGAAATAATCATCATCACCCATACATATATCAGAACCTATGTTCAACCACATAGACATGTACATCAACCTTAAATAAGCCCGCATATAAGCAATAGGCCTAAATCTCATCTAATTACCACATACAACACATAAATACATGCCATAGGCCTCAAATGTCTAATTCCCACTCATAAATCACTCAATTCATCAAAAATACTGATTTATCGTCCTTAGGCATAAACATGCCCAAATTGGGGAATTTGATCACAAGTAGGCCTAACCCATGATGTAATACCCTAGGATTTCACAACACAAAAAAAAATAAAAAAAATGTATCGTTCGGGCAGGACTCCTGAACGTTTGGGCACCCGCCCGAACGTTCAGGTGCCAAGACCCCTATATAAACACCCTCCCCCTCCTCATTTCTCACACCAAACTCACTCCAAATTGTGATTTTCTTCTCCTTTCCACTCATTCTGAGTTTTTAGTATTTTGAGACTCTCTGTGCGGCGCAACGCGGTTCAGTCCAGAAGAAGGCGCCAGATCTGAAAGAAGAAGTTTTTATCTGAAGATGGGGAACGAAACATAGGTTTGCGTGTTTTATAACTTTTATTAAAGTTTACATTCATTTATTATTATGACTACCATTCCTTTACACAACATTATTTCGTATAATGTTTATACTGTCGCACTTATGCCTGTATAATTGGAATTCATGTATTACGCTGTTATAATACCGAATTTGTGGTCAATTTGGCTAAACCAGACTCGGTCTTGTCCTCAGTAACTTTAAATAGTGAACGGGAGGCAACGAGCTGCTCTAGGCGATTGGTATTTAAGCAGACCTCGTGTTTCACCTCTCAACTGGAGACTGATTTGGTTGGTTTTATTGAAAGCTATCAGCTTATACAAGTAATACTGAATGTCCTAACCTTGCACGTCGTGATACCGACCCTGATAAAGATCACCAGACGCTGCCAAAGTCAGTCTAAATGTTAAGTAAAGACCAGACCAGTAGACTAGACCAGTTCATGCATTGACATCATAAACATCACCACCTAGGGACGTATGTGGTTTATGATTCATAGAATAGTTAGGAGCAATGCTCGCTATTCATCATATTTCTCTGGAGAGGGACGTACAATGAGAACCTGGCTACTGCTAGGAAGGGACATCTGTATGTGAATCCAGAACGTCGTTCCTGAGGAGGGACGTATAATGAGAACCAGACTATTCTCGGGGAGGGACATCTGTACGTGAACTCAGATGATGTATAGTCATTAAACCATTACGAGACGGTGTCATGCATACATACATATTGATTGATTATGATGCTCACATGTGTATTTAAGATATTTGATTATGAAGTGTACTTTATTAACTGTTATATTCACAAACCTTTTTTTACCCACTGAGCGTGTTAAGCTCACTCCATTATTATCCAATTTTTCATAGGAAATTAGGGTGGACTGGTGCAGGTTTATGGGGCCCACATTTTGTACCCTTTATATTATTCATTGGGAATTTTTGGGAGAATGTTCCCTTATCATTTCATGTACAAAAATATTCCGAATTTAATGAAATTAGACTTGTACTGTATTGTATTTCCGCTGCGTACTCTGATATTACCATTGTGATAATTCCAAATGCGCGCCCCGTCCGTGAGTGTACCGCTGGTTTAGGCGCGTCCAGGCGGGGTGTGACATATGACATGGTCACCACCACCTAATCAATAGCATAATCAACCCTAATCATGCTTAATTAAATATAAATTGCGTCAACTCAATGATTCTAGGTCAACATCCCTAAAATATGAAAAATTTCATACTTAGGCCATATTGCCAATTTATACTAGGTCACCATGTTCAGCCATGTATATCACTGATTTTGCATCATGGGTTCATCAACAATGGCCACTAGGTCAGCATAGTTGACATGCAAGGTTATTTGGAAAGGTCTAAGTTCATATTCTAGATTTAGGTCTAATACAAACAACCCCACCAATTTTTCATTCAATGTTCTGTTCGAATGTATCAAACTGCCAACAGAAATATTTAATTTCAAAATCAACCGTACGATTGAATTATATTAAGAGATGAACCTTCTGTCCAAAAATTAGAACAATCTAACGGTGGACTGACGAGAAAAGTCCCTTTGATGAACATATCTCTAATAAGATGATTTCTCCTTTCCTGCTACAAAAACTTGAACTTAGATGACTATATCACACAAAATACTTGACCCATAAACATTTTAACCGTTCATAATTCAAAAAGATCAGTTGTGAACCATCTTCTGAAATATCATATCCATCCAACTGTAGATTTATGAGATCTACGAGTTTGATCTAAACTGCGTGAGAAATCCAGACTTTTCGACCAACTTTGTTTGGGAGGTTATATCTCTCAGAAGAAAACTCCAATCAAGGTCTCCACAGACCAGAATGACTAACCATAAGATACGAACTGGTTGACAAAGTTTGAGCTCAATCCGACCATATATCACCAAGATCCAGATCTTTGATGAGAACGTTGCTGAGACTTCCCTCTAAGCAACTTCCTCTCTCTTTCTCTTCTTCTTTCCTTTCTCTTTTTTTTTCCTCCACTCATCTCACTCTCCACTCTTGGAGAAGAGAAGTGGGGCATGGGACCCTTGCCCGCTCTCATGCACCAACTTGACATGTGTTAGAGAAGAGAAATGAGGCATGGGACACTTGTCCACTCTCATGCACTAACTTGACATATGTTGGTCTCATGCACCAACTTGACATGTATTGGAGAAGAGAAATGGGGCACGGGACACCTGTCCATTCTCATGCACCAACTTGACATGTGTTGGTCTCATACTACCCATACCAACCACATGTACTTTAACCAATCTCATGCTTCCATGTATTTTAATGTCCAATCCATCTAATACACCAAATTTTCATTCTCACTAATCCTTTTATTCAATCGATCATAACCCATATCAATTCATGGTTTTAATGGGCCCATGCATAAATAATAACACATGCATTATACTTTTATTTAACATGACCCATATACAATTTATAATGCACACATTTATATACATTATCAAGCATCAAATACACAAACATATACATCAAGCAAACACACAGAGTTTGGGCAAAATGCAAATGGGTTATGGGCTAGATGAAAAAACTTTGGGGTGTTACATGCGGGTTGAGGTTCTAGGTTTTGATTCCATTATGGAACAATATGTTGATGATCCTTACTTTTTTGGCATTCTACATTAGATACAAGATGGGGAGCGAACTGATTTTGTTTTGCAGGATGAGTTTTTGTTTAAAGGTACCCAACTATGTATCCCTGAGGACAATCTCCGTTTGAAGATTATTCAAGAGTTACATGGTGAAGGACACGTGAGATGTGATCATACTTTCGTGCTTGTTTCCTCTTCATACTTTTGGTCAACTATGCGCAGAGAAGTGGGCTGATTTGTGGAATGGTGTCGTGTTTGCTAGGTGTCCAAGGGTAAGGCAACTAATGCTGGGTTATATCATCTTTTGCCCATTCCTACCCAGCCATGAACTAGTATTAGCATGGATTTTGTGCTTGGCCTCCCGAGGACACAACGAGGAAATGATTTTATTTTTGTTGTCGTTGATCATTTCTTGAAGATGGCACATTTTATTTATTACAGTGCTTATCATCCACAGAATGATGGTCAGACAAAGGTTACTAATCGTTCCTTGGGAGATTTTTTTCATGGTTTGCTTGGTGATCATGTGAAGCAGTGAGATCAGAAGCTCTGTCAGGTTGAGTTTGCTCATAGTCATGTTAGCAACCATAGTTTGAAGTTGTCTACGACATTGTCCCCCAGTGTCCTCTTGATCTTGCCCTTATTCTAGATCAGTCACGTGTGCATTGCAAGGCTGAAGACTTTGTTGCACAGCTTTAACAAATCCTTCAGACTACTCATGATTATTTGGTTGCGGCGAAACAAAGGTATAAAAAAGTTGCAAATCGGAAATGTCGGCATGTGGAGTTTGAGGTGGGCAACTATATATGGGCCATATTTACGAAGGATTGTGTTCCTGTCCATGAGTATAATAAGCTTGTAGCTCGAAAGACTGATCCTTTGGAGCTTCTTGAGAAGATCAATCCAAATGCTTACATGTTGAAGCTACCAAGTCACATTTGGACGTCTGACGTTTTTAACATCAAACACCTCATCCATACTTGAGAGATTCCTTTTCTAATGATGTATCGCCAACAAATTCAAGGTCAAATTTTTCCTATGCTGGGGGAATGATGCAATGCACAATGCGTTAGAATATTATGAGAAAATTGAACATGCCAAGAAGGGGTAGTTGGGGGTGGATTTCACGGTCAAGCGTGGGATTTTGACAAAACGAAACTTGTTCTTGACGAATAATGGTGTGACGATAAATATTCACTGCTATTGCTGTGACTAACGTGCTTTTTTTAGGGGAAATTCCATCGTTTAGGCCTTCAAATTAGTGTTTTTATTATTTTAAAAAAGTTTTGTTTTGAGTATAACTTGACGTAAGAGAGTCCAATTTTGATTCCATTTGTTGCCACGCGATATACATCTCAATATTTTTTTTCTAGATAGGTTTTAGGATATTTACTATTTTGAGCAAAATTTTCTATTTTTAGAATTTTGTTTAGAAGCCTAGTTGTTGTTATTTTTGTATTCTAGTATATTTAGAAATTGTTCATGGGTTTTGTCTATAAAAGGGGGTCCTTGTATGAGTTATTGGCATAAATTGAATAATATTAATTTTTTTTAGAATTTCTGAATTCTCTTCACCTCTTTTCTCAGTATTCTGAAGAATTAACGAGTCAGAGAATGTGAGTTTGTTAGCTTATTCACACCCTGCATCAGTGGGTCTAGCAAATATTCTAAGGTTTATGGTTAACTATAAAAAAATCATGACATATCATTAATCGTAATAAAACAAAGCATCAAATTATACATAATAATGGCTAATCATCATTTAATGAATGAATATGATAAACCTGCTCAAAGCTCAAAGCTCAAAACTCGGGTTAAACATGCTCAAGGTGTAATACCACAAAAATTCACAATCCTAAAATCTTATAAAGAAACAACTAATTAAGAAATATCATAAAAGTCTAAGGGCAAAATGGTAGATACACCTAATTAGTAATAATCATCAAAGTCTAAGGGAAAAGTGGTAAATTCCCTAACTTGTAAATACTAGAAAGTTTGAGGGTAAATTCATAAATTCAACTGGCTTGTAATTATTATAAAAGTCTAAGGGCACAATGATCAATTTACCTAGTGGTAAATAAGTAAAACATACGAGGGCAAAATAATAAATTCACCTTCGAGGTCAAAACGGTAAATTTGCATGTAAGGGAAAAATGGTAAATTTACACCTGAGGACAAAATGGTAAATTTACACTGAGTGCAAAATGGTAAATTTACCTACTTGTAATTATCAAAAATAATCAAGGGCAAAATAGGAACATAAATTTTTGGGCTCCTATAAATAGGGGCGTGGGGTTAAGTTAAATTTTGTTTCAGTTTTAGTCTCTGAGAAAAAGAGTTTCAGTAGAAAGACTTTGGAGAAATTCTAACAGCGGGAAAACCCTAGCAAAATTGAGGTGAGAATGATTCTTTAAGTTCTTGTTCTTTATACATTTCTTTAGTTATGTATTTTTCGTATTCTACTGTATTATGTAAGCATGAATGCTGGGTGTCGGTTGGTCGATGCTGCCAAATGCAACCAAAAAAGTTATACTTTGTGTGAAAATATTCTGAGGGAAATGTTGAAAAAGTCATTACTACCATTGTGACTATACCGTTAAATTGATTGTTTTGCTTGTAATATTGTGATGAATAGTTAATTATATGTACTAACATTTTGTATAAAATGTGAAAACTTCAGGAAGACCCATTGGGCTTTTAGCTCATCCTTCCTACTATATCTTAGGAAATTAGTTGTGTGATATGTGGGAGTTGCTGCTGACAGAGAAGTAGAAGAAAAAATACAAGAAGATGTACGGGTCGTGAGCACGTTAGGATTTTATATATATATATAAGCTAAGTTGTTAAATAAGCTTATGTAAGTAAGCACATATACAAAGTTTATAGGTTCTGTTGTGTTATATATATATATACACACCAGAGAGATAAAGTCAATGTCACACCTCGCCCGGATGCGCTTAAACCGACAGTACACTCGCGGACGGGGCACGCATTTGGAACAATAGCAATGGTAACAACAGAGTGCGTAGCGAAAATATATGTCACACAGTACAAATCTGATTTTATTTAATTCAGAATATTTTTGTACATAAAATAGTCAAGGGAACATACTCCCCAAAATCCCCAATGAATCATACAAAGGATACAAAATGTGGGCCCCATAACCTGCACCCAGTCCACCCTAATTTCCTGTGAAAGATTGGATAATAATGGAGTGAGCTTAACGCGCTCAGTGGGTAAATAGTTCGTGAGTATAACAATTAATAAAGCATACTTCAATATCAAATATCTTAAATACACATGTGAGCATCATAATCAATCAATATGTATGTATTCATGACACCGTCTCGTAATGGTTTGATGAACGTACATCGCCTGAGTTCACGTATATGTGTCCTTCCCCGGGCGTAGCCGGGTTCTCACTATACGTCTCTCCTCAGGAACGATGCTCTGGATTCACGTACTGATGTCCCTACCCGGGTGTAGCCGGGTTCTCATGTACGTCCATCTCCAGAGAAATGTAATGAATAGCGAGCAATGCTCCTAACTATTCTATGAGTCATGAACCATATACGTCCCTAGGTGGTGATATGTATGATGCCAATGCATGAACTGGTCTGGTCTTTTCTTGACATTTAGACTGACTTTGGCAACATCTAGTGACCCTTATCAGAGTCGGTATCACGACGTGCATGGTTAGGACATTCAGTATTACATGTATACGCTGATAGCTTTTAATAAGACCAACTAGATCAGTCCCTAGTTGAGAGGTGAGACACTAGGTCTGCTTAAATAACCAATCGCCTAGAGCAGCCTGCTGCCTCCCGTTCACTATTTAAAGTTACTGAGGACAAGACCGAGTCTAGTTGAGTCAGATTGACCACAAATCCGGCATTATAATAGTATAATACGTGAATTCCAAGTGTACAGGCATAAGTGCGGCAGTATAAACATTATATGACATAATACAGTGTAAATGAACAGTAGACATAATAATAATTGAATGTAAACTTTAATAAAAGTTATAAAACACACAAACCTATGTTTCGTTCCCCACCTTTAGATAAGAACTTCTTCTTTTCCAGATCTGGTGCTTCCTCCGGACATAACTTCGTCGTACTGCACTGAGAGTCTCGGACAGAGAGTCTCAAAAGACTAAAAACTCAATATGAGTGAAAAGAGGAGGAAAAATCACAATTTGGAGTGAATTTAGTGTGAAAAATAAAGAGGGGAGGGTTGATTTAAATAGAGTTTTTGGCGCCTGGAAGTACAGGCGGGCTGGCTGGACTTCCGGGCATGTGCCTGGACTTCCAGGCATGTGCCATGTGTCATGTGTCATGTGCCTGAACTTTCAGGCATGTGTCATGTGCCATGTACCTGGACTTCCTGACATGAGCTTTATCCTAAAAAAACTATTATTATTATATATTTTTTTTTGTTTTTTTGTGAAATAGAGGGTATTACAATCAATAAAAGCGAAGCAATAGGGTTCTACAATAAAATGTGTATATGTGAAGTTTGAGAATTTGGTATATTTGTGTACCTAATTTTTGTACGTGTTGATTTAATTTTAACATTACAACTGCTTATATTTGGATCAAAGAGTACAAGTGTGAAAAAAAGAAAGAAAAAAAATACAAATTGGGGTGTTACAAATTAATGGTATCAGAGCATGCCAGTCTTCGTGCGGGAACGGACACACCTAGGCGGTGGATAAGTGTGACGAAATGTGACAATCTTGCAGCATCGAAAGCCTTCACACCAAGAATTTATAAATGTTAAAGATGTAGTGTGCTAACTTCTTGTTCAAGTATCGGGGTAATGGTGAGTGACATACCACTATGAATGTATATCATGTGGATAAAGGTATATTAGAATAATGGGTGTAGAATTTTAATTAAAAAATAGGTGGTAGAAGAAATAAAAATTTAGAAAGAAGTGTAGAAATAAAGAAAGGATCGTTGGAAGAAAGGATCGTTGGAAGAAAGGAAATAATATAGGGCGCTGGAGATGCGGAAGGAAGAAGAACCCGCGGGAGAGAGAGAGAAAGCCGGTGGGAGAGTTACAAAAAATAAAATAAAATAGGACTTTGAATTCAATTCAAAGTTGGCGGTTTGATTTTAAAACCCAGCACATCGCTGGGTAACGCCCAGCCGTTGCTGGGCACAATCCCAGCCACGTGCGCGGCCAAGGTGGCCACACAGGTGGATAATTTTAAAAAATTAAAAATAAAATAAAAATAATAACGATATATTTATAAAGTTATATATATTTACAAATATATATATACATATATATTAGATGTATATATTTGTAGATATATACATACAATTATACAAATCTTTCAATAAAGAAACCACACATGTAGAAATTTAAAAAAAAAGAAAAAAAAAAGAAAAAAAGAAGAAGAATACACAAGAATAGTAATAATAATACTAATAATCTTTAATAAGTATATTTGTCAATATACCTCAATCAACAAAAAATAAAAAATAAAAAATAAAAAAGGAAGTTGAAGGAAGAAAGGGGACCATGCATGACTGGTATGGTTCCTAATCTATATATAAATACCCAATGAAATATATATACAAGTGTACAATATATATGATTTATCAATATATCTATAGATATATAAATATATATAATTATACAAGTCTTTCAATAAATGAACCACATAAGTGGTAATTAAAAATAAAGTAATAAGAATAAAATAAAAAATAAGAAAATAAATTACATTCATACTATTTGATTCCATTGTAAATAGTAGCCACAATAGAAGAATCTTGATTTTAAAACCATCAAGGCACATAAACTTTAGCAAAAATATGAAAGAAGAGAATGAAATTAAAAAAAAAAAACTGATAAAGTAAATTTAGAAGTCTCTTTACGAGATTGGTTGGGCAATATAAGACATTTGAAAAATATAATTAATAATACATTGCAACCAAACAACAAAAGAGAAAACAAAAGAGTACGAAGAAAAAGTTAAGGAAAGGGAACCATTCAGGATTAGATTAACATTCGACGAAGAAAAATCCAAATAGAATAATTTTAAAAGTAGAAGTATAATTTCTTAACTTCCACCAAGGAAAAAAAATTCAAAATTTAGAGGAATGAAAAAAAAGAAGGCATGTAGCTTCTACTAAGAAAATCCAAATTCTAGTATTATTAATAATAGTTAGCTATTTTCTATCTTATTTGTTTTGTAAGACAATGAATGATGAAAATTTTGTGAATAAGATATTTCAGTTTTGACCATACTTTAGGTAGAATGGGACATTCAGAATATGCGTTGGAATTAAAAAAATTGTGGAACGAAATTCCTGTGACCGTGATTGATTAGTAGTGAAAAAAGTAAGCTATAAATTATATCGTCTACCTTAACGGAATGGGACAGATGAGTTGGAAGAATACCTTTTATACCCTAGTTTTACCACTTACTTGCATATTAGGTAATATTGTATAATGTTTTATACCAATAGAGTACCAGTCTTGGTCCAACTTACAGAAGGGGAGATTTCGACAACGAATATATAATTGCAAATACCCTTCAATATTTTTCAAATTATGTCTATGAAGGTATACTCCAACATTGTTTTATTGAACCACCTTCTGTAAGTCAATCAAGATTGGGAAAACTCCAATATCCAAACACCTAGAAGCTAGGTGGAAACCTATATAGATAAATGAGGATTTAATTTAAGTATTATTGATTTTATAACAAAATGTTGACATACACAAGAAGACAAGGTAAGACCCGACAAAACACCACTAATCTCAGTCCAGAACGAATGGAGACTGAAATGACACCATCGATACAATCAACTGAGACGAATGCAACGAGTCAAGCACCAATAGAAGATCAACCATTGACATCAATGGTAGAGGAGCATCCACCATCGACACCACAACAAATAAACAAGTTCTTTGAGAAGTTTGCAAACTATATGGATTCGCGAACGAGGGTCACTTTGGATCACCATTTGAAAAGTCAATCGTTATACGGTAACACCTCGAGGAGTGACGAGGATTACCAGACATGACAAATTACGAAGTTCAAAAGACTACAAGCTTAGACATTTGAAGGAAAACCTGACTTGGATTTAGCACAAAAATGGCTGGATGAAACAAAGAAAGCCTTCGAAGCAATGAGAATTTCTGAAGGAAGAAAAGTACCTTTGGCAACATACTAGCTGGTAGGACTTGCGAATAGTTGGTGGAAAACAGTGAAGGAAGATACAAATGTAAATGTTGTTACAATGACATGGATGGAATTTGAAGCAATATTTGTGGAGGAATATTTTTCAAAAGCTGTAAAAAGACAAAAGCGTCACGAATTCACCAGACTTTATCAAGGACAGATGTTAGTACAAGAATATTCTTCCAAGTTTGAGGAATTGTCAATTTTTTCTCTCTCGACGGTCTCCAATGAAAGAGACAAAGCTGAGAAATTCTTTTATGGCTTACGACCAGAGTTGAGGCAGGCATTATCTCTTTTGGAAGTGGACAACTACCGTGAAGTAGTAAATCGAGCAATGCAATTTGAGCAAGAACAACAATAACAAGAACAAAGGAGGAATAAGGGAAAAAGAAGCAATAACTTTTAGGAACAAGATAATGTTAGGAAATTCCAACGCAATGGAATTCCGGCCACCTCGGGATAAAAACCAGCACACACCAACAACCTCAAACAAGGAGAAGGGCCACAGTCGGAACTTGACCAAAATTTTGATCCTAGAAAATGTTATAGGTGTGGACATGCGGGTCATATTGCCCGAAATTGTTATCAAACAAACTCCGAACCTTACCAAGGACGCTCACAAACCGTAGTGAACCAACAAACCATGCCACCACCACAAAGACTTGATAATCAGGTGCAAGGTCAACAACAACAAGGCCGAGCATATGCAGTCATAAGGGAGGAAAACTTGAACAATGTGGTAGTGGAAGGTATGTTTCCTTTTATATAATTCCTCTGTCAAAGTATTAATTGATATAGGATCAACTCATTCGTTTGTCGCTACATTAGCGGCACAAAATTTAGGATTAGAAGTGAAACCTATAGACACCAAAATAGTGGTATCTACCCTAGTTAACACCTAGGTAGAAATTTCTCAAAAATGCCCAAATTGTGAAAAAAAAGAAAAAGATGGCAGACGAACTATTCTACACAAACCTGCTAGTCATACCATTAGAAGATTTCAGTATAATCTTAGGCATGAAATAGCTAATATTGCATCATGCACAAGTAGACTGCCTCAACAAAGGAATATACCTAACCCTTCCATACAATTAAAGCTTCATGAACATAATTACCCTACACACAATCTAAAATTAACAGCAATAGTGTACGCACTCAATAAATGGCGACATTATCAATATGGTGAAACACTAGAATTATTTTCTTATCATTAGTATGTTAGACTGACATGACTGACATCACTAGTCTTCTAATAAAGATAATTATCTCCCTTGAAGAGTGGTGGCCAATTGATTGAATGGCCTTCACCGAATAGATTATCCTTAGTGTTATTTCCTGCCATTTGCTGAAAGAGATTGTTAGAAATCTTTGATGGTTAACCTGCTCTAAAACCACTTGTTGGCCTAAATAAGTGTCTAAGAAGGGGGGTGAATTGGACAAATTGCAGGTTATACCTTTTGAAATTTAAACAACAGAAATTAAATGTAGCGGAAATAAAAAATAAAGAACACAACATTCCAGTGGGGAATAAAACCCCATTCTAGTCTTCTAATGAAGATAATTATCTCCATTGAAGAGTGGTGGCCGATTAATTGAATGGCCTTCACCGCAAAGATTATCCTTAGTGTTATTTCCTGCCATTTGCTCAAAGAGATTGTTAGAAATCTTTGATGGTTAACTTGCTCTGATACCACTTGTTGGCCTAGATAAGTGTCCAAGAGGGGGGTGAATTAGACAACTTACAGGCCATAACTTTCAGCTCGTCGCCTACGTCCACTACCTAATCTCCTTGATTAGGAATTCTCAAACTCCTCTATTGATACCTCTTCACAGGTGAGGATCAAACCTTTATAACTCTCAGCTTCACAGGTGTTGGAGAACCTTTACAATGAGCTTGACACAAGCTCACAACTAGTGACTCCCCGTCACTTACAACTCAATTTACAACTCAATGATTTTGATTCTCTTACCAAGAATCAAATAAGAATATATACAGGGCAATATGCACTTCACAAGAGTATGTTCAACAAGATGATTAAGATTGAGTGCAGCTGAAGAGTGAAGTTACTCTTTTTACTTCCATTGGATGTCTTTGAAAGATAGAGATGGAGATCACTGAATCCAAGGAATGATTGTTGAAACTTGAAGTCTCAGAAAGGTGAAATTTCAATTCACAAGTTTGTTTTTGCAAGAAATCAACTAACTTTCAAAGAGTTTAAATTGTATAAAAAATTATATCTTTTTTTCAAGCTAGGTAAAGTGTTGCTTATATAGTGACAAACATTAGGGTTTCAATCTCCCCAAAACTCTAAGTTTTTCGTTTGAAATTCAAATACAACAAATAGAAATTTTCACCGAAGTGGTATGAACAAAACCGTTGAAAAACCTTTGCCAAAAAACATTTACACATGTATGAAAATGGATCAGAAAAGTCGCTTTCCACACGCTTTAGAAACAACTTTTTCTGACATGGCTTATGTGAGCATCTTGCAGCTTAGGGAGGACGCTATAGTGTTGAAACCTACAAGGTTCAAGCTGCATGTGAGCGTCCTGCAGTTTGATGAGCATCCTGCAGTACGTCAAACCGAGAGCTAGAAAAGTCTTAGACAGGTTTAGGAGGATGTCACTGCGCATTAGTGTCCTGCAGCACTGCCCAGAAATTTCATGAGCATCCTACCATCATAAGAGTGTCCTACAACACTAGCCTCATGGTTAAGAGAGTTGGCCATTGTTTGTGTGTCCTTCTGGACTACAATCATCCTACTCGATCTGAGAAATTCTTAAAGTCTTTTCTTTTTCGAAATCCGCCAAATCAAACCGATTCAAAATCATTTATGATAAAATCAAACACTTCGAAAACATTCAAAATACTTGAATATCATTTGGAAATAATCAATTTGATTGATTAAACTCATTTTGATTAGAATTTAAAAAAGATTCAAAACTTGACAACTTGAAGAACTTTTTGAAAGAAAACATTTTGAGAAGATTTAAGAATTGAATTGAAATTTGCAGAGAAATCCTAAAGTGAAGTCCTACAAGCCTAAAGACAATCTAAGCAGACACAAAAGATGGAAGTCTTGATGTCCATTGCCTTGAAGATTGTCCAATTTCTTGATTGAAAATTGCTCACTTGACTTCAATTGAACTCCAACTTGATTGAATACGATCCTTTACATTTAAGCTTATGAACTCACATCAAATCTTAATTTGATGTGGAATGTGGTTTGTAATCATCAAAATATCAACCATAGAGGTAATTGAAATAACAACACCAATATGCATAAATAGACTAGAGGTCTTCGTATATCTTCCAATATAGTCTCATGGCGTGTAAATAATTTGGAGATCTTTATTGATCATTTGAGTAATGCATGTGGACATATGAAAAGATAAATACATACATGATAAGTCTATGGAAAAACATAAAATATGCAAAACTATGTCTTCATTCCCACCTTACGGGTCTTTGTATTTGTAGGAGGATTAAAGTCGTCGTGCAACGACCAAGTCTCTATTAGCAGGAGCACAACACCATTAAGTCTCTGCAAACAGGATCACAACATCATCGACATACCCTCAGAGAATGGGGGAGTTGAAGCACTAAACCATGACTCAAAATAACACCCTAAATGGCCTATTTATAGGCAACTTCTGTAAAGACGTCTTCTACCAAGATGTCTTCTGCAAAGATGTCTCGTAATCCATTATTTTAGGGTATACTCTTCTTTACTAATTTAAATTCTACATAATTTGTGGCCTACCGAGGCCTAATTTATCATTATTGGTTTTAATATCTCCAACTTATCAAAATTTTAATTAATATTTATGACCTACAAAGGTCCCAAAAACTCTCAATAACCTTAGGGATATTATCCAATTGACCAAAGTGGAATAATCCTTAATCATTTAATACATTTAATCCCAATGTAATTATTTAACCCTTCTCCCAAAGTTCATTATTCTCAATTAAACCCTTATTTGTCATGTAAGGTCATTAATCAGATATCATTAACCTGATTTATTTAATAAGGTTATTATTTTAATTTAATTCACCTTATTTACCTAATAAGGTTGTTTTTACAATAAATCTGCCTTATTTATCTAATAAGGCCATTATTCTAATTTGTGCATCTTATCTATCATATAAGGTTATTAATCCAATATCATTAACCTTATTTATATAATAAGGTTATTATTCCAATTTAATTCACTTTATTTATCTAATAAGGCCATAATTCTAATACAATTAACCTTGTTTATTTTATATAAGGTTATTATTCATCTCCATTAACCTTATTTATTCTATAAGGTTATTATATCAATCAATGCTATTAATCGATTGGTATCGTTACCTTGACTATATTATATTATATTCACACATCACAATCGATATATAATATACTAAATACATCCTTAAGTAATGTTATACAAGATTTTCTAAATAGGGTTATGCTTAACCTAGGGGTGGCAATATAGGTCACGATACGATAACTCGACTCGAAACCGACACAAAATTAACGGGTTTAGATTTTGCATAAATAGGTGCAGGTCAAAATAGGTTAAATCCAATTAGACACGATTAAATTTCAGGTCAAAATAAGGTAGACGTACTAAATCCAAAATTGACACATTTAACACGATTATATTTTGTGTTGAGACTTCTGTTATGTGTGAAGATTTTTTAATATTTTATGTCGTGTTGAGATTCTAACTTTATAATACTTTATTTGGCCTTTACTATATGGTTGTATAATTATGATTTTAAAAATTTGATTTATATCTTAATTTAGAATTTATATATGATAAATAAGTTAGATTAAACTTTAAGGGTTATAAACTAGTTAACCTATTTAACCCGTTTATTAAATGTGACGGGTTTGAATTTACATATAATGACATGTTATTTAAACGTGTCGTGTTTGAGTTTATAATATATTTCATTATACACGATTACGACACGACCGATTACGACACGGCAACACGAATTGCCACCCCTAGTTTAATCCATACTTGAGATATCATATCTTAGTTAGGGGTGTTCATCTTACCGACCAATCCGGTTAACTCGAACAACCTGAACCATATGGGTCACGTTGGGTTGGGTATGTATATTAGATTGGGTTAGATTGGATTGTAAAATTTATAATCCGATTAGTTTGGGTTGGGTCACGATTTTACCAAAAAGTAATCAATAGAACCGAACTAACCCGAGCTAATTAAAAAAAAAAAAATTATTCTAATCACTTTTGTTATTATAGTCACTCATCGTAATTAAATTTATTAAAATGTCATAATGCAAACATAATAAAAGATAACTTACTATAATATTCTCTTTTGACTAAAAAATGATTTTATATAATGACATATTAGACTTTACATATTGAGTAGAACATGAGATTTTGAAATACATTGACTGAGAAGATAAATCGACGAACCAACTCAAACCTGTTGGGATTTTAATCCCAATCAACATGCAGCATAATTGATTCTAAACAATCTTTAATAATCAATCAATCAAAAAAAAAAAAATCTTATAAATAATCAACCTTTCACCCAATCTAACAATTTCTCCAAAATTAATCTTCTCAACTCTTTTCTCAATTAATCAATGATCTTAGATATTTATAGACTCAAATACAAAAATGTACTTTCAATACAATTAAGAAACTAAAAAAAATTAGAAATCTACCAAAAAAATACACACTTTCTATTTCAATTTTTTAACCTCATAATAAACTAGAATACCTTTTCAAATAAAAAAATTTAACAATCTCCACCATAGTGTGAACTCCACCAAGTAATCTATCAATCATGCACGGACAATTCTTGAATTTGATGTAGTAAGATTTCTATCTACTCCATCTAACCATGTATTTTTAGAAATGATATACATGTTACCAATCTTATGAGCAATCAACATCATCTGAGAACCTTTTCGGATTTTCATCAATCCACCTCTAGATGTGTAGTAGCACCCATTTGAATCCAACGCTCTTAGTGAAATCACGTTCCTCCACATACTCAAGACATGTCATACATCTGTAAATGTCCTTACCAACCTTTTGATGTCTTAATTCTAATTGTTCTAATTCCTTCAATATCATAGAAGGAATCGTCCCTCATAAAAACCTTATCCTTTATAGGCTTGTAAGACGTAAACTATTCTTTATGTAAACACATGTTGAAGGAACAAGGAGAATCAAGAAGCTATTATTTGTATCTCTTGGTTGATTAGTAAGTGAGAGTATCTCTAACACAGCAGTTGTGGACACTCTGATCTTCAAATCCAAACTATGACACAACAATTGTATTAGATTCTTTATCTGAGGTCAATTCATGCTCTTTCTTCTTTGGGCAAATTTTAATCACATGACCTTTCTGTCCACAATATTAACATTCATGTTCCATCAATGGCTTCTAAAAACTCGAAGCTCCGCCTCTTCCACAACCTCGCCCCCACTACTGTTCATCATACTTTTTTCTTTCTTGAGTCAGCAAAGCTTATGAATCATTAGATTGACTTTTCTTGGTGCCTTCAACATCCATCTTCTCGCTAGAGAATAAAACACTTTTCACTTGATCAAAAGTAATAGTATCTCTCCCATAATGTATAGTGCTGAAGAGACTTTGATGAGTAAAACGTACTGAACTAAGAAGAACAATAGTTTTATCCTCTAAACTAACTTGAATACCAACATTTTGTAAATAAGCAACTAATTTTGCCAACTTAGAAAGATGTTCATACGTAGTAGTTCCTTCCTTTCTAGTGAGGTGTATAATTCGTGCTTCAATACCAGTTGGTTGGTGAAATTCTTTGCCAAAAATAAAATTTTCAACTGCTTCCACATCTCTAATGCAAAATGTTTGTAAAGTATGTTGAAGACAATCTCATCTGTTAGACACAATCTTATCGTACTTGAAACTGTTGTAGAACCAATTATCCTCATGTCCCTTACGAGAATATATCCCTAATATGAAAGATGTTTTGATGATTACAAACCACATTTTGTTTATGATATTACTGCATATATGGCATATCCAATCTTACCTGAAGGTTTCAAAAGAATCAATGACGCATAGCGGACATATTTAAGATCTACTTGAAGACCATGACCATTTGAAGATGTTCGGTACTATGATTAGATTATGATAGGATGTAGAACTTTCTATGCCATTTGATTTAGCATTATGCATGACTGCATGTTTTAATCGTTTACATATTTGATTTAATTTGGTTTATCGAGCTTTAATCGAGAAATCAAACACAACTTTTATAGAGTCTTTCAGGACGCTAATGTTTTAGCAGCGCCCTTCTGGACTTGATGAGTCAGGACGTTGATAAAATATTAGGATGTTCAAGGTCGAATTGAACTGATTCATAAGGACACTTACTTGTAAGTAGTGACCTTCCTTTGTCAACCTTTGAGAATGTCAGGATACTAACTTAGTTTCAGCTCGCTGGAAGTTCTCTTTGCTTTTGAGTGATTTCTATTTTTAAGGACACTGATAGTTATAAGTTGAATAAACTATCAGGACGCTACCTATGTAGGAGCGCCCTCATTTTTAGAATCAACTTGATAACTTTCAGGACGCTTACTGTCCATCAACGAACTCAATACCTTTTAAGTTTGTTTTTAAAATAAAGTAGGACGCTTACTTGTGAGTAGCGCCCTTGTGCATTTATATGTTTTTAAAACAAAGCAGGACGTTAACTGTCAAAGTAGCGCCCTCATGATTTGAGTAGTTTAATCGTCAAAGTAAGTTAGGACGCTTACAATTTAGTAGCGCCCTCACTTCACTGTTCAGCAGGACGCTTATACATAATGAGCTCCCTCAAGGAACAAAACAAAAAGTTGATATTATGTGTCAGGACGCTAATTCAACAAATGTTACTATTCTGATAATGACACTATTTCTGTTAACTTCTTCAGAACCGCACGAATACTTTTCAGAACTTTTCAGAATCGTACAACAACTTTTTCAAAACTTTTTCAACGTTCTACTGTGCCAGAACATTCTTTTTTCCTGAAAGGATCAAATGATTCAGGTGCTACCGCCGTAATATGCACAGAGCTGAATCGATCTATTTCGGGAAAGAATGTAGATGTTGTATTTGAAATAACTTATAGCGCCAAAATTCATCAAGTCCATTGCGCCTCTATTATTTTTATATATACGTGCTGCCTTAGAGCAGAAAAACCACTAATCATATACGAAAACTGATATTCATTCAAAAATGTATTAACAGTTTTCACCTGAGCAAAAACTCTTGAAAGTTAGTCTTCTTTCATTTGTCCTTGAGCTTACAATCATTTTGAATGAAAAACTTCAAGTCTTCTGGATTGATTGATCTTCATCTTCATCATTTTGAAAATCCATTGAAGAAGACAAAAGCTCTTTGAACCTGTTTTCAGTTAAACTTCATCATACATATTTAGCTGAATCTGTGGTCACAGAAGGTTCAATCCAAAGCTTTGTAAGTAACACTTTGATTCTAAGTAAAAAGAATCATATCTCATCTTATATTCAATTTGTAGTGACTAGTTAGCACTGGGCAAGAGCAAACGTTACTCAAAGTTGTAATGGTCATCTCACACCCGAAAGTTGAGAAACAGTCATCTCACACCCGTAAGTTGAGAAACGGTCATCTCACACCCGTAAGCTGAGAAACGGTAGTTCTCATATCCATAAGTTGAGAAAGTGTACCAATTTGATCTTCACCTGTAAGAAGGTTCATAATGGAGTTTAAACAAATCTTAACTGAAGAGGTTAGATAGTGGATATAGGCGAGGCCGAACCACTATAAATCCTATTTGCATTGTCTCATTTATATTTATTGTATCTAATTTCTATACTTTGTTTAATATGCTTTTATTATTTTGCATATTTTTAAGAAATGTTAAAATCTATTAAGTGTTTAATTTACCCCCTCTTGGACATATCTAGGCCAACAATTATATCATTGATTATCTTTAACTTTGCTTCACTTATTTCAGTTGGTTTAGCTTCTAAAGCTATCACAACACGTTATTGCATCAATACATCTCTCATCTGTACTTGCCAAACACTAGAATTCTTTTTGTCATCGTATTTCTCAATATTGAATTTCATATAAAAAATATCGGTGTCCATATTAAAATAAAATTAAATAATGGCAAGTCTTAACCTTATATCCAATATACCAAGAAATTGTTTAATTAACATCAATTTTCTAACCCACGGCAACACTTGACCCAGTGATCAATTCCTGGAACTAGGCTTTAATACCAATTTGTTGGGATTTTATCCCAATCATTCAATCAAACAAGCAGCAAAATTTATTCTAAACAATCTTTTATTCAATCAATCAAAGATATAAAAAAATAATAATAAAAAAAAATAAAAAGGAACTTTCTTACAAACAATCAACCTTTTACTCAATCTAACAATTTCTCCACAACTAATCTTCTCAACTCTTCTTCTCCGTTAATCAATCATCCTAGATATTTATAGACCCAAATACAAAAACATACTTCAAAAACAATTAGGAAACAAAAAAAAAAAAGAAATCTACCAAAAAACTAAACACTTTCTATTTCAATTTTTTTACCTCCTAATAAACTAGAATACTTTCTTAAATTACATACTTTCTATTTTGAATTCGAACAAATTTTTTTAATAAAACCAACCTAAAGTTATTGAGTTGGGTTTGTTTTAGGAGGCCTGATGGTTTGGTTGGGTAAGAAAATTTTCAACGCAATTTGATTGGATTGGATTTGTATTTTGTTAAAATCCGAACCAACCATACCTATAAACATCCTTACTCCTAGTTTGTTCTCTAGGTTATCCCATTGTTTTATCCTATACCTTATTATCTATAGAATAATGTTAAAGATACATTGGTGGCAATACTATTTTTTGACATTGGCACTAGCCTCTTCCGTTAGATGTTGGGGATGTGAACTAGATGTCAGCGTTGAAAAATGACGTTGACACCTATCGTACATAAAACATTTTTTCTTATCTATATATTTGGTGTTGTCAAATTTCATACCAATATTGAACTTTCTCTAGTCTGTACCCTGTCTTGATTTCCAGTTGGGCAGTGCTAGGGGGAAGAGTCTCAAAGTTATGCAGACCCTGTTACAGGATCTGCAATTAGCATTGCAATTGGCTGCTTTTAAGATAAAAGATGTGGAAAACTGAATGTCAAAGAAAAGCTTGATAGAGCATTATGCAATGAGTCATGGAGGAGCAAATTCTGTCAAGCTTCTTGCCACCACCTTGGATATTTCTCATCTGATCACAGAACAATCCTCATCAACACCTCTGAGGTGCATAAACAAAACCAATCAAAGTCATCCAAAAGAAGGCCAATGTTTGAAGCTATGTGGGTAGAAGAGGAAGAGGCTGAATAAACCATCAGAAATACTTGGGGAGGCATTAATTGTACTAATGTTGGGGAGAAGGTTCATAAAGCTAATTCTGAGAGTCTTAAAGCCTTGCGATGTTGGAGCGCTAACAAATATGGCTCCCTTCCTAGAACAATCAAGACCATCAAGGAGAGGTTAGAAAAACTCTATGATAGTCAATACTCCCAAGCTGATTGGTTGGCCAACAAGAACCTGGAATCTCAGCTGGAAGTCTTATGTGACAAAGAGGAAACTTATTGGAAGCAAAGGGCTAAAGAAGACTGGCTGAAAGATGGTGACAGAAACACCAAATTTTTCCATGCCAAGGCTAGTGAGAGAAGACACAATCTCATCAGTGGACTAGTTGATGATCAGGGTCGTTGGCTAAAAGATTCAGATTCTATTGGAGCAGAATTTGATCAGTATTTTAGGAACCTTTTCAGCACCTCCAATCCCTCTGACCATGACATTGAACAAGTCCTCTAAGGTATGCCTTGCAAAATCACTGATTCTATGAATGCTTGCTTACTGAAACCTTTCACTAGTTCCAAAATCCAATTAGCCCTTAATCAAATGAGTCCCTTAAAGAGCCTAGGCCCTGATGGCATCCCAGCTTTATATTACCAAAAATATTGTTGCATTGTAGGGGAGGAGCTGAGTAAAGCCTGCCTTCATTTCCTCAACACTGATGAGCCTCTAGGAGAAGAAAACAAGGCCCTTCTGGTGTTAATCCCTAAATCTACTAACCCAAGGAAGGTTGTTGACTATAGACCCATCAGTTTATGTAATGTGATCTATAAGCTGATGGCTACGACTCTAGTTAATAGAATGAAATCTTTGATCTCACAAATAATTTCAGACAATCAATGTGCCTTCATCAGAGGAAGATTGATTACTGACAATATCCTTCTAACCCATGAATTAATGCATTATATGAAGAATAAAAGAAAAGGCAAGTCAGGCGTGGCTTCCATTAAACTAGATATGAGTAAAGCATATGATAGGGTGGAATGAGATTTTCTGGCAGCTGTAATGAGGAAGATGGGTTTTGCTTATCGATGGGTTTCCTTAATTATGAAATGTGTGAAATCTGTCGAGTGTTCAATTCTAATTAATGGAACCCCTCGAAGCGAATTCTCTCCCCAAAGAGGATTACGACAAGGAGATCCTTTATCTCCTTATTTATTTATTTTATGTGCTAAAGACCTTTCTCATTTAATATCCAAGGCTGAAAAGAATAAGCTGACAAAGGGTATCAAAATATCAAGAACAGGGCCTACTATTTGTTACTTGTTTTTTGCCGATGACAACATATTATTCTGTAGAGCCAATGTTCAGAATGGGAGAGCTATTGCTGATATTTTGTCCTCTTATGCTAAGGCTTCAGGCCAACTTATAAACATGGAAAAATCAGCTACCTATATAAACCCAAATGTTCCAGTTTCTCAAGCAGCTGATTTTACCAACACTCTTCAAATTAAAATATGTAATGGGCATGCTAAATATCCTGGCTTGCCTATGATGTGTACCAGGAAGAAAGTGAGGCAGTTTGACTACATTAAGGACAAGATGTGGAGATATCTTCAGAGATGGAAGGAGAAACTATTTTCCATTGGAGGCAAGGAAATCCTTTTGAAAGCCGTGGCTCAAGCACTTCCAGCTTATACTATGAGTTGCTTTCGGCTCCCTTCTACATTGTGCAATGATCTTAACTCCATGATGGCCAAGTTTTGGTGGGGCTACTCTAAATCAGGTAAAAAGATTCATTGGAAAAAGTGGGATGACTTATGCACGCCCAAGGCTCTTGGGGGTATGGGTTTTAGGAATCTAGTAGACTTCAACAAAGCTCTGCTTGCAAAACTCCTTGCTTTCTACAACCTTAAAGGCTAAATATTTTCCCAATGAAGAGTTCTTAGATGCAAGGGCACATAAGACCTCTTCTCCAGCTTGGAAAGGCATAATCTGGGCTAGAGAGCTTCTCGCAAAACGCATTAGATGGAGAGTGGGCAATCATATGAAGAATGACCCATGGATCCCTAGACCATCTACATTCAAAATTATTACCCCTAAGGCTAGAGCAAATATAATACCCCAAAACAATCTATTAATGGCCAATGATTTGTCACATGTGTGTAAAAATTTATATTTTTCTCTCATTCCTTTCCAACAATAAACTCTAATATCTTTTATTGAAAATAACCAAAAATTACTCCTTAATCGACTATAAATTTCCCTTCATGCAAAATAAATATTGGAAATCAAATCACTACCCAAAACTCTAATATCTTTTATTAGAAATAACCAAAAATTACTTCTTAATCTACTCTAAATTCCCCTTCATGCAAGATGCATATTGGAAACTAAATCACTACTCAAAATCCTAATCCTATTACATTAATAGGAGGAACTTTTCTCAGCCGTTACACTCAACGCCATCTTCTTCATTCTACTCTCAACCCTAGAGCCTGAGCACACAGAGTGATGACGGCCGACGCATCGTTGGAGCATCACCCAGGGTGATTTCCTTTTATCACTGTAAGTTTGCTTCTCCATTAATTATACAATCGATCACTCCATTTTTGACGTAGGTGATGGCAGCCATGAATGAACCCATCTGCAACTAATTTCTTTTTCCTCTTCTTTTTCCTTTCCCTCTTTTCTCTCTTGCACCATCTTCCTCTGTTTTCCTGCCGCACCAGGCACTGCAAATATAATGCCTTTCAAGACACCACATATCACGTGATATATATATATATATATATATATATATATATATATATATATATATATATATAACATATGGTTTTAATATGCATTCATTGTTTAGATTATAAAATGCATACCGCCACCTCATTCTCTTCTTTTTTACCAATACCATTTTTTTTAAGCACTCATTTCATCACACCTTGCACTTGCAGCCATTCAACACATAATAATGTATATCATATATCACATATACGCTTTTTTTTTTAAATGACCACACACACATCATTTAAATATTATTTTAATATTCTAGGTATCAGGTATTCATGCTTTAATCCTTTAAACACCCACACCATATATGAAATATCATATTCCTTATTATATAAGGTTATGCCTTACCATATATTCATATGGGTATATATGTATATATAATATAGCAGCCACCACCGTTAAATATTAATATAATATATATGTTATAGGTTATAAGCACCACCACTATTAAGGATTCATATATTATATGTTATATATACTTGTTAAACATCGCATCACTATATATATGTATATATCTCTACACTCATAATCGTTCTTATGAGTATTTATATTAACAAACGTAATATACGTGTACAGGTTGAGTACTAGGCGTAACGAAGAATTTAAGTGATTTAGAATTTAGCGATACAGGTGGGGAAGATTCTATGCCTTTATAATATTTTATTTTGATATGTAGATAGGAACATTAAATTAATTAGATTTATAGTATCATTAGATTGTTCATGCATGCTTGTGTAACACCCCAATTTTCAAAATTTAAATTTCAAGTAAAATAATGAATATTTTAATTTTATCGAGAAAACTCACTGAAAATCGAGATGTTAATCGTATCCGTCTATCTTAACCCATAACCATTATATAGGTAATAAAATTTGCAACACTATGAATTTATATTCTTCTAACCACTTACTGATTAAGATAAATGAATACCCTTTCCTCTTCATACCCATCTTCATCTTCATACAATGGTACTTACCCTTGTGCATCCATTATGGACACAACATTTAAATACATTCATCAAATAGAATTAATGAATTTAAGTCAAAGGCATTCACACGTGAAATAAATCACAGGGTCTTTAGTAACCGTAATAATGTTTATTGAATTTCGATTATCAATACAATCCGTTCAAATAATAATACTTTTAAAAATCAAATAAAAATATTCAGTCCTATCTCCATAATACTAACAAATTAATTAACTCACCCCTACTACTGAACCACGTCACGACTTGTTACTTTATTTTCTAAGTACCAACATGTGAAAAATAGGGGTAAGCTTGAAAGTCTAGTGGGTCATCTAAACAATTCACAACATTTTATTATGATACATACACAAGAACATTACAAACAAGTTTCACACATTAATCTTTGCAACATTAGATTGTTTGAGTCGAAAATTTTATCACTTTCTGAATCACGTACCTTTAGGAAATCAAACCCAGGGTGACACTACCCAAAAATTAGAAACTCGTTGGCGATATTCATCATGAATAACTGCCCCATAATAAACATTGACGATATTCCTTCGAATATAATAATCAATGGCGATATTCCTTAGAATAACTGCCTCATATGTGTGATTCTTATCTTAATTATGTTCTTTAGTGATGTCACACCATACATACAACTTAAGTATGATATTAATTGTATTCACAAGCCATATTCAAATTCCACTACACATAGTATCCTGTCACAATGCCAAATATAATAGTATTAACACATAAATTTTTCTATGCCAATATTCTCATGTCATGTATTTCATCATCAGGCATTATAATATACAACTGAATTTAATTACCACATGAATTGCATGCATCCAATTATCATTTGATCAGAACAAAAATTATGCTGACACACATATCATCATAGTTAACAATCACAACATGGTATATATAAAATCATGTAAAATAGACATGCAAGAGCAATCTAATAATACTATAGACCTAATTAATTTAGCATTCCTATCTATATATCAAAATAAAACATTGTAAAGGCATAGAATCCTCCCCACCTGAATCGCTAAACTCCAAATCACTTAAATTCCTCGTCACGCCTAGTACTCAGCCTGTACACGTATATTACGTTTGTTAATATAAATACTCATAAGAACGATTATGAGTGTAGAGATATATACATATATATAGTGGTGGGAGGTTTTAACAAGTATATATATATATATATATATATATATATATATATATATATATATATATATATATATATATATATATATATATATATATATATAATAACGTATTATAATGCCTTGTGATATGATATAATGATGTGTATGGTATAATACAATGTGTGGTATATATATAAGGTGTGGTGATGTGTGGAACGTTTTGAAAATGTGTGATATACAACATAATATATGATAGGTGTGCTGATGTGGGATGTTTAAAAATCAAAAGGGAATAGGGGAAATAAAGAAGAAGGGAGGCGTGGAAAGAGGATGGTGAATGGTGGTGATGTTAAGTTGCAGAGAGGTGGTGGTGGCGATGTGCCGTGGGGAACGGAGCCAGCAAAGAGAAGAAGAGATTTGGCGATTGGGGTTTTGAGGCACGACGGGTTTCCGACAAACCAACAGAGAGAAAGAGAGAGGGTTTTGAGGCGTGATGGGTTTCCGAAAAACCAACAGAGAGAAAGAGAGAGGATTTTGAGGCGCGATGGGCTCTGGACGAACCAGTAGAGAGAGAGATCTGGGTGGGGTGGCGTAGTATTGGGAAGAGAGGAGTGTTTCGAGCAAGAGAGAAGATAAAAGAGAGTGGCGAGATTCAGAGAGCAGAGGAAGATGGCGGAGAAGAGAAGAGAGAAGAGAGAAAGAGGGAACGACGACAGTTCACCGGCGTTCGTGAATCGGGCAGCGATTTTGGTGAATATCAGAAAAGGGGTTTCATTTGGCGATTTTGGAGTTGTAGCGGAGAGAGAAGTTTGGCGGTTTTGAAGTAAGCAGTGGCGAGTTGCAGCGGCGAGAGAGGAGTTTGGAGTCTCGCGCGTTCGGATGAAAGGATTGGGTGATGATGTTGCTTGGAGTTTTGGTTACAACGACGAGATGGGGTTTCAGGCATTGGGGTTTTGAGCAGAGAGTTAAGAGAGAGACCTGGCGAGAGCGAGAGAGCAGAGCAGAGAGGTTTTGCACGGTTGGGTTTCGAGAGAGAGAGAGAGAGTTTTGACTAAGAGGGCGGCGAGAGAGCAGAACATCGAAGCAAAGAAAAAGAAAAAGAAAGAAGTCTCACAATGGTTGCCGTTTCCACTTTTTTTTTTTTGATTCCTGGTTCGAGAGGAGAGGATCGTGAAAGGGATGAACGAGACGACTGAGGTTTATAGGTATTATACATAGTATTGTTAATTCTAGGGTTTAATGACGATCATGTAAATCTTTTCAGAATTTTCAGGTTTTTCAGGATTTTCAGGATCATGTAAATCTTTTCTGAATTGGAAATTAGATTTTCAGGATTTTCAGGAATTTCATTTGAAATTAGAAATTAGAGTTTCAGGATTTTCAGGGATTTCATTTGAAATTGGAAAATAGATTTTTTTTTTGAAGTTTTCAGGGGATTACAACTTGTCTTACGTGATTGTACATATTATGATTTGTTATCCCAAGTTGATGTTGGATGCACGTAATTCATGTGTACTTTTTAAAGTTTGATGATGAGATATATGACGAGAGTATTATCATAATTGTTATAATAAAGTTCATGCGTGAATGCTATTGTTATTTGACATTGTGATATGATACCAGGTGTTGTGGAGTTTGAACATGTCATGTGAATAGAAGTTATATATCATATTTATGTTGTATGTATGATACTGTGACATCATTAAAGAACACGATTAAGATAAGAATAACACATATGAAGCAGTTATTCTAAGGAATATCGCCAATTATTATTTTTAGGGCAGTTATTCTAATGAATATCGCCAATGACTATAATTATTATGGGGCAGTTATTCATGATAAATATCGCCAACGAGTTTTTAATTTTTGGGTAGTGCCACCCTGGGTTTGATTTCCTAAAGGTACGTGATTTGGAACGTGATAGAATTCTCGACTCAAACAATCAAATGTTGCAACGATTAATGTGTGAAACTTGTTTGTAATGTTCTTGTGTATATATCATGATAAAATGTTGTGAATTGTTTAGATGACCCACTGGGCTTTCAAGCTCACCCCTATTTTTCACATGCAGGTACATGAAAGAATAGAGTCCCAATTTCGTGACGTGTCTCACAGTAGTAGGGGTGGGTTAGTGGTCTGAGTAGCGTTATGGTAGTAGGACTGAGTAATTATTTAATAATTGATTATATCAATTAAATGGGTTGTATTAGGAATCAATGCTTTTGGAATATTATAGTGGTCGTTGAAGATTTTGTGGGTTATTTTATATGTTTATGCCTTGATTTGAACTTGTTAATTCTATTTGATGAATATATTTAAAATGTTGTGTTCATAATGGATGGACAAGGGCAAGTACCATCATGGCTCAATATTCAATTTGTGTAATGAGAATCTATAGTCTGTAGCATAGAAATTGAAAGAGTATTCTTCTATCTTAACTTGTAACCTTATTTTGAATATAAATGATATTTTTAAATTTATTTTTACCTGTGTAAAGATTTTAGGTTAAGGTAGATGGATACAATTTACGCATCGATTTTTTTTTTGCTATTTTCTTGATAAGAGCAAATATTTATTCTTATTACTTTAAATTTAACTTTTAAAAATCGGAGTGTGACAGCAAATGAGTGTAGTGTGGCTCAATTCATCACTACGGAGAAAATTTGGGATGTTAACAAGTTAAAATCTGTTGTTTGAGATGTTGACTTGGAGTACATCCTCAAAATCCCTATCAGCGATAGAGATGTTGAAGACAAGATCATATGGCACTTTTCCAAAGATGGGAACTGTTCAGTTCGCAGTGGATATTGGCTTCAACAAGAAGAGAGGAATCATCTTGGACAGGCTTCTCTTGGCCCAAACAACAGTTGGAAAACATTATGGCACCTTAGTATTCCCTCCAAAGTTAAAATTTTCTATTGAAGAGTGATAAATGACATTCTTCCTACAAATGTTAACCTTTACAAAAGAAAGGTTTTACATTCCCCTCTTTGCCCCATTTGTGGTTTATGTCCTGAGACACTTGATCATGCTCTTGGTAGCTGTTCTTTTGCGAGTGACATGTGGAATTCACAAAGAATTTTGGGCTCCCAAAACAAAGTGCCTAAGGCTATTTCTAATGGTGATTTTCTTAAAGTGTTAGACTCATTTAACAAAGAGACCGTGGAAAAAATTCTCATGATCAGCTGGTATATTTGGCTTTGCAAGAACCGGCAGGTTCAAGCAAAGAAGGGCCATAAAATTGAAACTAACCCCGACAGAGCATTATCCATTCTTTATGAATTCCAAGTTTCTCATGCTCCCAGTAGAAGTATCTGTGTTAGGCCTTACTCAAGATGGATGCCACCTCTTGAGAATGAATTTAAATTAAATATTGATGCAGGTTGGAACACTAATATGGAAGGTGCAGGCATTGGGGCTGTGATAAGAGATTCTTCAGGGTTCGTGATCGCTGCCATGGCGATGCGAGTTCAAGGTGCTGTGTTTGCCACAGTAGCTGAAGCGCTAGCTATCAGAGAGGGATTGCTGTTTGCTTTGGATATTGGGGTGCCTATTTCTATTGTAGAAGGTGACTCCAGCCAGGTGCTGAAAGTCATCTCCTCTGAGTCTAGTGGTTCAGATGAACTTGCAACTATTATTGACGACCGTAAGTATTTTAGTTCTCAATTTTCTAATCTCTTACAATTTTGTGTACAGAGACAACAATGTAGCTGCTCATAGATTGAGCCACTATGCTCTTTGTATCCAAGATTTTGTGGTTTGGTTAGAGGATACTCCCCCTATCATTTTGGACATTGTTCAGATAGATTCTGGTTTTGGTTAATACAAAGTTTCATCCATTTCAAAAAAAAAAAAAAAAGATTAAAGAACAAAGGGCACTAGTGCCATGCTTTCATTTCATTAAAGTGCCAGATATCATTGCCTATTAATCCTTGGAACAGCAATAAGCTCTATTGTCATTGGCTTTTATATATTACATTATAAATGAATCTTATTCCTATGGATCGTTTCCCCATTAATTTTCGACTTCCAACATATTGTTCGGGCCGGGACTCTAGCTAGTTCTAACATAATTAGATTAAAGATTTGAGTTAATAATAAGTCAATGCATGGCGCTCCAAAGGTCCAAAGGTTTAATGTCTGCAGTTCTTACCTCTATATTGAAGAAGAGGTTGTTTGTGAAAAATTTAAGTTTGTATTCTTATTGATTAATTCAAGCAATTTTCTCTAATTAATTGTATAGTGGAATTACAGATTGCATAATTCAGGCTATCTATTCTACCCTCTTTTTTTTTTTTTTTTTTTCATTTTAACCAAACATTTCATTTTCATTCTAGAAATCTTTTACTAGCTTTGGTAACAGACCCACATTGATGCATGGAAAGGCATTCCAACATGGGCAACATATAGACAGACAGGCCCTATATGTGGAGTCTCCCCCTACTTTTGTTTTTTGTCTTTTTGATATTCTTCATCCTCTCTCTAGTCTTATCATATACAGGTATATGTATGTATGCAATCCATCTTCTACTACCAAATTTTCAGTCAAAATCAAGCTCATATCACATCTAAATGATATTAAGCTCATATCACATACAACTGACAGAAGTCGATCAACCACCAGGATTAGGACAACAATTTAATTAAATTTACATCTATGAGTATTTTCTCCGCTGATAATTTTTTCCGGGTTTGAATGAATATTAAAAGGGTGCGAATAAAAATGCCAATGTTGTAGGGTGACAAACAAAATAGCCTTTTTTATTGTACTTTTTACTTGCAGCTGTGTATATACAATGTTAATTATATGTACATGATTGTATTCTCTAAATCATTGAAACAGTGTCAGATTTTATTAGTTTGGCATGTCTTCCTAAGCAAGAATTTTAATCACCTTGGGATTCCTTCATGATCATTCTAATTAATTTCATCTACTTCTTGTTAATTAAGACTTGAAGATATATTCAGTGTTATTCTCATTTCAATCGGATACTCCATATATGCCCATATCAAGGCAGCAAAAATAACAAGTTTAGTCTAAGGTGCGTCAGATCTGACCGACATTGATAAAAGAAAAGGTTGATAATGGACTAAACGACATGTTATGATTGCAGTCAGTTTTTTTTTTTGAATATATGATTGCAGTCTTAAAACAAAGCAAAGAGTGTATTCAAAGAGCTCAACTTTAATTAGCTCATAAATTCTAATTATAAGGCTCCTCCTTCTGTAGAATATGTGAAATAATTAAAGTCATATTAATCTTTACAACTCTCTTCAAGCAAAGTCCTCAAGGTAATTAATGCAAACCCAAGTTCCTACAAATTAATATAAACTAATCCAAAAATAAAGCTTACTTAACCTTGTCCTTTTACAGTCTTATGTTCACACTAGCTAGCTAATATCATCTCTTGTACTTGTAGTTCACGCATCTGGTAAAGAAAACAAGGAATAATTAAGCAGCATATCTACAATGAGTCATACCTGTTTTGTATGAATAATGCCAATTCCAGAGAACTATAATTCCTCTTTCTCTTTGCCTAAAAAACTCGACGATAAAGGTGATATACGTATATAAGAATGATATTCGTATATAAGAATGAACGGGTGATCAAGTTGGGGGGAATGAAGCCTGGTCCGAAATGAGCCATATGCTAATACATCGATCATATGAATCATCTCGAACCAGACAACATTCCCCTCAACAATTCTTCATCATCACCATGAGAGAGAAGAAGAAGAAGAAGAAGAAGAAGAAGAAGAAGAAAATGAGGTACTTCTAGTTTGAGAATGAATGGACATGGGTCAAGGCCATGCATTACAATGTATAGTTTTTTCATGAGTCCTTATATATATCGGTGAGGGCTGAGGAAAGATTCTTTTTTGGGTAAGATGACATGGAGTCCACTTTCTACACAACGCCCCATAACATGCTTTTCACACTTGATGGGAAGCATGAGGTTAATTTGTTGGAGATGCAAATTAAGAGAAAAAAAAAAAAAACGTCAGTGGAAAATATATATTAATAGAGACAATTTGATCCAAAGAGCTCAAGAAAGTCTTATTATTGATAAATGGGATGGAGATTTTTGAGAGTTGATGCTGTTTACAGGTCAAACTCAAGCTGCTTTTAGCCTTTAGAGACTATGAAAGCTCCCTTCTACCTGCTCCAATTTCTCCCTCTTCTAACCTCTTCTAAGGAAATGTTTAAACCAGTGTACGTATTTTTGCACATTGCTGTTTGATAGATATAATTCTATATATATAAATGACTCATTGGCTGAGTCATAATTTTTTTTTTCTTTTGTGAAAGGTGCAGTATTATTAATCTAATTTAATACGTCTATTCCATGGTTACATAAAAAGGAAAGAAAAAAAAAAAAAGCAATATATTGCTGCATACCAGGATGAAAGAATAATATCACTCAGGTCCAAGTAAAGTTCTTTCAAAAAAAAAAAAAAAAAAAACGGTCCTTGTAAAGTTCATTTATGGGTATATTTTTTAACAAATTGAAGTGGTAATTTTCTTTGAAGAGCAATTGACTAAAAATCTTGCAAGCAAATCTACTTGCTCAGGGCGCTTGTCTCAAAAAATGAGGTCACGAGTTTGACTCTCCATTAGTGTTGGCTAATAGGAGCATTTCCCGCTCAAACAACCAGAGGCCCAAGGGATTAGTCAAGACCTGATACCCGGATACCCTCCGTTATTAAATATATATATGTGTGTGTGCTCAATACCTTAGAAAACTTCTAATAATTAACATCATATATAGTGTGTCGTCCCTCTAAAATAACAAAGATAGTTTAAATTATATTATCAGACTAGTATACTATTTACCGTCTAGCAACTACTTAGATAGTTGCTATGTTAGCTGTTAAGATTGTTGCAACTGTATTTTGTTATTCTTGTTAAGTTGTTTTTGTGGACAACTCAATTTTTGTTCTTGCATCTTTGTATAAATATTGGAACATTTGGTCCAGTTAGAATCAATCAAGATATTTTTTGTTTTAGCTTCTTCTACAACCTGAAGCTAGTCTTGTATGGTATCAGAGCTAGGTCAAGATGAATTCTAGCAACTCTTCTTCTACAGATCTTCCACCATTGGAACAAGCATCAAGTTATGTAGTTTCTTCGTTTGTCATTCCTCCTGTGAATGTTATATTTGGGATCAAGTTGGATCGTGGTAACTGTCTTGTACAAAAAGAGCGATTGCTCAGTTTGGTTGCAGCATATGGTTTGGAAAGTTTTATTGATGGATCGATGATTGAACCAGCAAAGTTTCTTCAAAATTCTTCATTAATTAATCCAGATCACATCTCTTGGTCTAGGATTAATGGTGTGTTGAAGAGTTGGCTATTTGCTTATGTTTCCGAATCACTCACAAATCATATTATGAGAAAGCAAACTGCGTTTGATATGTGGAAGTCCTTAAAACAAGTTTATTCAGCTTCATCTAAGGCTCGAATAATGGAGATCAAGAATCAACTGTCTATTCGCAAAGGAGAACAACCGATCCATGAATTTGTCGAGAAATCAAAAAAATTGTCAGATCAACTAACAGATGTTGGTGAATTAGTTCCAGAGAAAGATCTGACAATGACTTTTTTGAATGGTTTAGGTGCTGATTATAATCCTTATATTTGCTCTATCAACAATTAGACTAATAATCTCATTCTTGAAGAGGTTCACAGTCAATTATTATCTTATGAGAATAGGTTAGAGCAGCAGAGTAAGTTTCTTGATCACCAGATCGTTCAAGCGAATTTTGTGAAATCTCCTGCTCCAAAGGTTCCACAGTTCTCGTATGGCTGTGGCAGAGGAAATCTTCTGTTCTCGTCAAATTCGAATCAGCTTGGAACAGTTCTTTGTCATTTTCCTCTTGTGTTCTCAAGGTGTTGTTTCTTCTTTTGCACCTAATGCATCTGGTCAAATGCAACAGTTTGGTAGAGGTCGTGGAAAGTCCAATGGAAAGAATAAAAATGGTACATTTAATGCCAATTTTGTGGCAAGAATGGCCATGTTGCATCTTATTGTTATACTTCTTAAAATCTGCTTGCAAATATTGCTTCTATGCGGCAGTCTTCGTCTTCTAATTCCGGTTCACCACAACCTAATCCAGTTGCGTTTCTTGCTTCTGGTTCTTCTCCAATACAAGATGTTTCTTCCATATCTTGGATTCTCAATAGTGGCGCAAATGATCACATTACAAATTTTGTTGCACATCTCGGCAACCCTATGGTTTATCCTCACAATGACAATGTTGTTGTAGGTAATGTTAACTTGCTACCTATCTCTCATGTTGGTAATATTACTCTTGTTACATCAAACAAGGTTTATAATCTCCATAATGTTCTTCATGCTCCTCAATTAAAAGAAAATTTGATATCGGTTCAACGGTTTTGTCTTGATAACAATGTATTTGTTGAATTCCATTCTAATTATTTCTTTGTCAAGGACAAGGATTGGAAGACGGTTCTTCATCAAGGACTGGTTGATCGTGGATTGTTCAAGTTTGTATCTCAATCTAAGGGATGTTCATCTTGTGTTGCTGCACTTACTGCTCTTCTCACCACGAGTTCAATTTGCCATGATAGGCTTGCTCATGTATCTCAACCTCTTGTGGATCACAACATTTCTTATTTTCATTTGCCTACAAGTGACAAGAATAAATCTTCAAATCTGGTTTGTGTTGCTTGTGAGTTAGCTAAATCTCATCATTTACCATTTCACTTTATTCATGTTACAGCGACCTTGCCTTTTGATTTACTATATTTTGATATATGGGGTCCTTCTCCACAACTTGGTTCGAATGGTGAACGATAATTTCTTCTTATTGTTGATGATTGTATTCGTTTTACATGGATCTATTTTCTCAAAACTAGAGATGAGGTTATACTGGTGTTTCTTAAATTCAAAGCAATGGTTGAGACTCAATATAATGTTTCTATCAAGTCGGTTCAAAGTGATGGAGCGTGTGACTTCAAGCCTCTTGCTACATTGTTGCAGAATTGTGGTATCGTTTATCGTCTTACATGTCCCCATACCTCTCAGCAAAATGGTATGGTGGAGTCTCGCCATAGAAGAATAGTTAATACGGGTCTTACTTTCTTATTCAAGGCAAATATTCCTTTGACATACTGGCCTTATGCATTTAGAGCTGCAGTATTTACTCTTAATCTTGTTCCTACCAAAGTATTGTCATATCTTTCTCCTTATGAAAAACTATATTCAAAACCCCCTGATTATTCTTTTCTTCGTGTGTTCGGGTGTCTTTGCTTTCCTTGTCTTCGACCTTACACAAAGAACAAGTTACAAGCTTGGTCTGCCACTTGTTGTTTTCTTGGTTATGCCACAAATCAAAAGGGGTATGTGTGTCTTGACATGGTTTCCAAAACCTGTTATACAAATCGTCATGCAGTGTTTGTTGAGACTCAATTTCCTTTCTTGGAAACTTCTTCCATTTCACCTTCTTCTTCTATTCTTATGTTTCCTCTTTACATATTCCTCAATGGCTTCAACCTATTGCTGTAGCTCCCACACTGAGACAGTTCTCTGATCATACTTCAGCTAATAGCACCCCTGTTTCTGGTTCTCTGCATCCTCCTGATTTTGTTCCATCTGTTCAAGTCGACTGCTCTTTTTCTCTTCCATCTTCTTCTTCATCCCAAGTTTAGCCTCCTTCATCCAATTGCCATCCTATGTTGACACGTTCTAAGACTGGTAATTCTCTACCCAAGGTCTGTCTTGCTTCAACTGTACTTTCTGAACTTGTTACATATAAACAAGCTTCGAAGTATCTTGAATGGAAACAAGCTATGAATGATGAATATGATGCTCTTGTTCGCAACCACACTTGTGACTTGGTTCCTCTACCATTAGGTGCTAAAACTGTTCGATGTAAATGGGTGTATCATGTGAAGACTAAACCTGATGGCTCTATTGATAAGTATAAAGCTAGGCTTGTTGCATAAAGCTTTGCACAAACTGAAGGCATTGATTACTCCAAGACGTTTAGTCCAGTTGTTAAAGCTTCTTCTATTTGATTGGTTCTCACTCTTACTCTTTACTATGGATGGTCTATTCGTCAGGTTGACGTGAATAATGCATTTTTTAATGGTGATTTAACTGAGGAAGTATACTTGTGCCAACCTATTGGTTTTGAAGACTCTACAAATCCCAATTATGTTTGCAAACTTCGCAAAGCCTTGTATGGCCTAAAACAAGCACCCCGTGCTTGGTATTATAAACTTTATTCATGTCTTTGTGATTGGAGTTTTCTAAACACAACGTTTGATTTGAAAGCAAGGTAGTGTTATTGTTTTAGTCTACATTGATGATATTATCATTACTAGAAGTAATTCCTCTTCTATCTCGACCTTTATTCATTAGTTGAATGATTCATTTGCCTTGAAAGATCTTGGTGCTCTTGAGTTTTTTCTAGTTGTTCAAATAACTTCCTTTGCTAATGGGCTCTTGAAGCTAGTCTTGTATACATAAAAGATCGAAAAATCTATTTTAAGAAAAATTAATTAGCTTTAAAAACGAGAAATAAAAGCTAAATATATGTATTCTTTGATCTCTTACAAGAAATTTTCGAATGGGTTTGACTTGAACAAAAAGATCATATACATATGACAATGAGACTTTATTCTCAAGGAAAGGATATTTTCTACTTGGGAAAAAACAAGATGGAGGATGGAGAAGCCTTCATCAGTTAGAGAACATGAAGAGCCGGGTTTTTTTTTTTTTTAAATTACCCTTGATTAAAGTTCCATTAATAATTTTGGAATATACCCTACTTGGACCGATCAACGGCCATTGACCGTTGATCTCATTTTTTTCATATTTTTCGTGAAGAAGCACATTTCCAAAAGGTGTCTCTAACCCAACATTAAAAAAAAAAAAATTACCAACATGTGTCCTAAAACCTGTTCATGTTACACAAACCTATCCTATAAAAAAAAACCTATCCTGATCAATGATTCAAGTAATTTAAAAACAGTCTAGTCCAAACAAAGCTTCAAGTATAATAATTACAATACATCTAGATGTTCATGTACATCATCAATATTTGACAAGTTTGAAGACATAATCTCCATAGTCTACAAAAGTTTGAAAATATTTAACACAAAATGAAAACAAAAATAACCTAAAAAATATTTTCATTCGTCATGTTCGACATCTAGGTTTCTTTCAAACAGGACGAGGCATGTCTACTCTTTGTTGTGCCATAATTGTCGGTTCTTGTGTCAATTGGCTTGCTTGGTAAGGACCATCAAAGTCAACTGCTTCAACCACATATTCTGCAACTTACAATGGATTAATAACACCATGATTGACAAGCTCGACGATATGCTCAATATGTCCTCTGGCCCTACCACGTTCTCGTCCTCTTCCTCTCCCACGAGCCCTCCCTCTCCCACGTCCACGTCCACGTCCTTGTGCTCTATCCACAACATTAAGATCAAGTTGTTCATCATGAACTGCAATCTCATCTCGTTCATCGTGTACATGTGCCTCATGATTGACAGGAGAATCATCAGGTATGTGCGCCTCATCACGTACATGTGTCTCATCGACAATAGGAGAAGGGATAGATTGATCTAATGGATCATACGCATCAAATGGTGAAGATGGTTGCTGTGGTGATGGGGCAACTACGTTAGCATGTAAGTTGGGAGTATGACATTCTTCTTGCAAATTTTGTAGTGCATCGTACTAATCAAATGGATCTGAGATATCATTGAGGTATCAACATTTGGAGTACTCATGCTCTGGACTTGATTCCATTTATCTAGCTATAAAGACAAAATAAGATGAAAATATAAAAAAAAATGTAATTTTTTTTAATTATATTATGATATTAAAAGTCTAAAAAGAGTTTTGCATTGACTAAACGTACCATGTCTTAGAATAACGCCCCACGCTGACTAATGTATTGTCTAGTAATAGATCGATACCATTGCATATACTCATCATGATGACACCCATGTTTTGCTCACCAACTGCTAGTGTATCATCATGCCTTCAATCCTAATCACCAATGCACAACAAATGATGAGCATGCCAGTCAAAACCCCTACGACCATTCAAGTCAATCTTGTGAAGTGCTACTTCAAGATTACATGTTTCTGGTATTGTTTGTTGCATGCCAAACTGTCGCAATACTCTATTAGGACGATGCCATTCTATGATATGAAAACAGATCAATGGTGCAATTGTTGGCCATATAGCTTGACCACTTAAACAATACGGAGGCAATGATGATATGATTTCTTCAGTATATGGTTGCCAATTAACTTATAATTACAAATTAGACAAGTTATTCATTTGAAAAATGACATCATTTAAAAAGTTGTTCAATGAGATATTACCTGGTCCGATCTTTGCATGTCGAAAGCCTCACGATATTGTAACAAAACATGAGTAGATACTTCGTAGTACACAATGCATCTCTCCATCTACACAATAAATCACATAATATAGTATTAGTGTACGCAATTAATAGAACGTTATAAGTATAAAAAATAATGCATCTCATTATGTACACATTAAATCCTATTTTTCTTTGTACACTTGTACATACCTAATTTCAAAAGGGGCTAATGGAGCTTCATCCCCAATGAGATTGATATCCGTTTTTCGACCTCAACGTGGTGCAATGAATGGGAAGCAATCTCAAGCCCATAGCTGAAGGAAGTAGCCCAGCCATCTGGCGAGCATCTTTATGAGACACCTTGCATAACTCTCTATATAGCCATGATAAACAAGCAGTACCCCAACTATATTGACCAACAACATCAAAGTCTTCCAATAATGGAAAAAACATCCAATTCACTTATTATTTGACTTATCTGAGAACAAAGATCCCCCCATCAATTACAATATGTAAGCATGTGCATACCGCTCCACATCAACATCATTAGCATCTTCATCTAACCTACTAAACTGGGTTGTAAGAGGCTTAAGCCATAACCGACGCCCCGTCAAATCACTTCGCCTCGGCATAAAACCCAATAAACGTTCACATGCATCTTTCCATCGATAATATGTAGTTCTTGTAACAGGTTTGCCTTCCAATGCAATCCTAGTTGTATTGCTACATCCTCCAAAGTGATTGTACACTCTCCCACTTGCATGTGAAAGGTGTGGGTCTCAGGCCGCCATTTTTCAACTAAAGTTGTTACCAAATGCCAATCCAATGCAATAAATCCAACCCTTGCAACACCATAAAACCCTGATCGTACCAAATAAGGCAAAATCCTCTCATGAAGTGGCAATGGAACGGTACGATGCACAACGACATCTCGGCGTCTTAAGCGTAGCAACTGTAGCACATGTATAACACACAATAAGAATATAGTTATCCAAAATATGCATACTTTAACAAAATTAAGAATATTTCTAATTTACCTGCTCATCCCAAGCAACGCTCGAGCAATGACAACTCTGCATAGATAATACAGAGTAATTAGACGGGCCTGGATCCATGCCGATCACCCTGCCAAATCAACAAAGAAGCATAAGTGCACTTAATGAATGTAAAATAATAGATGAATGTAACACACAACAGCCAATGTTATTATATATAACACATAAAAGAAGAAAATCACACATAACATTAACCTGTTGGTTCAATGGTGGATTAGAAGATTGCCCTTTATCTTTTTGGGTGCAATTTCTACGATTATGACTTTGTTGTCTACATATGCCACACAATATTTTTTTTCTTGGCTCTCTCCAGCCCATTTCATTGCGAATTCTTGTTGACCTTAGTCTACCACGTAGACGCACTTGCATAGGATTGGGGAGTAGCACCAATGGAGGATTAGGTGATGGCTAATAATATTCGTGTTGAATCGCATGGTAGGGAAGCTCGTAGCACTTAATGTATTTATCCAAGTGATAATACTCTTAAATGAATTGCCAATAGTCTATGTGCATGTGGAAACATGTAGCAATCACATGTGAGCATGGGATGCCATAACATTGGAACTTGTTACACGTGCATGAACGTGTCCTAAGATTAACAACTTGTCTGTTGTTACCTTTGCTCATGTACAAGCCATGCTCAACAGTTATTACCTCAAACTCTTCATTAACAAGATTAAACTCTGTAACTTGATGTGCACCAGACTTGGCTTCATTCCTCCTTATTTTTAGCATACACAATGGTGTATATCGTTTCCCTTTTTCTTTTGATTCCTTAACCTCGGCGAATCTTGTTCTGAAGTATTGCACGCATCGATAAAAGGTTAATTGTACCAACGCTGTAATTGGTAACGAGCGCGCACCCTTAAGCGTATTGTTGATGAATTCTACATTCAAACAACATAGATGGGTATAAGTCTACAATGTACATACATATAATAAGTGTAAAACACTAGACATAATACCTACAACATTTGTTGTCATTATACCATATCGATGACTGCCATCATATGCTTGAGTCTATTTATGGACATTAATGTTGTTGAAATAACTCAAACATTGGTCATTTATCTTCTTAGCAGCTGCCATGAACTTGTCAAACTTACGCGGCTGATGTTGTCTACCAGCTCTATCAATCATTTCTTTTAAGTTCGGCTTTCAAAATTTGTCATTGAAATTGTTACACAAATGCCTCAAACAAAATCGATGATATGCTAATGGCTCTTTTCATCCAACATTCGAATGATTTATAGTTGTTGTAATTCCTCCATGACTATCTGAGACCAAACATATATCATGCCTCTGAGTAACTCGTCGCCTCAAGTGACGTAAGAACCATGCCCAACTACTTGTTGAATCTAGTGCAAATGCTAGTGGAAAAATGTGGCTATTCAAATCAATCCCCGTAGCAACCAAGAGTTTACCTTGATATTTGTCATATAAGAAAGTCCCATCAATTTGAATGATAGGTCTTCAATGTTTGAAACCTTCAATGGCAGAACCAAAAGCCCAAAAAACATGTAAAAACATCCTCTCATTTAGTTCACACCTTTCTAGTGGGTTATCCAAATGGTCCGTTGCAATTTAGCAACTTGGGTTTGTTTGTTTTAACCCTTCAAACCACTTAGGTAGCTTTTTGTATGATTCATCCCAATCACCAAAAACATGGGCAATAGTTTTCTGTTTTGCATCCCTTACCTTCATATAGTGCACTTTGTACCCATACTTATTTTTTACTACTTGTTGTAGTACAGTTACAGATGTACTCGGGTCTTCTTGCACTATGCTTCGAATTTCACGAGATATCAAAAGGGAGTCTAGTTGAGAATGCCTTGAGAAATCATTGCATACATACAAGTGTGTGTATGAGTATATTGAGTAATTTCAAAAAGATTATGAGACTTACGCTAGCAAGCACGCAATCTCCATTTGCATCGTTCAACCCATTTTTTGAACTTAATCACCCACAAATTCGACTCAAAATCTTGAACAATAAACTGTTGATGTTTATGAATTGCATGTTGTTTTACAATATATTGTAAGTCTTCCTTATTACTAAAGCATAATCCTTTATGCAACTTTGCTGCCTCATCCACTATTCCAACATTAGGCACTTCGAGTGATCAGGTAATGTAGCCAATGTTTCTGCATTTGATAGTAAGTACATTGAGAGAGGGACTTCATGCATAATCTCCTCGCCCTCATCTGCAACCTCTTTATCATGCACATCGAAGAACTCTTCCTCATGCACATTGACAAACTCTTCTTTAGATGCTTCTTGAGAATCATTAATAGGGTAATATGGCTCATGAATGATGCCTTGGACAACATCAACCTCATAAACAGTGTCAAACCCTCCTTGGTTACAATTACTGGTATGAGGATTAGTTTCATCATTACCCCCTTCGTCTCTTGGTGTATGTGCACCTTCATATTCTCCTGAAAAATTGTAATGAAAAGACACTTGTGTAAAGGGGGCAAGAGTAACTTCTTAAGATAAATGGGGTACATCTAATGATGTTGTCATTAGTTCTCGTGCGACTACGTCCACAAATATCTCAACAATATTAGGTTGCGGCAACGTAGACACCATTTAAAACATCAACCTTACGTTATGGTCATTCGTGAGTGCATAGGGCACGAATGTGATAGTATCACCTAGTGTCACTATAGGTAATCAGTACACCATATCCAACCGTGAGCGTAGACGATCAATTGATGGGACATCACATATTGACACTTCTAGTTCATGAAGGTCAATATTATTCCTCATAGTTACACCCGTTGTTAGTAGACAACTATATTCAATTTCATTGGCACCATGCATAATGCTTCCATTGATAAAGATAAGCATGGTCACAACTCTTTCATCCATTGAATAGTCAATATTCTATATAAGACATTCACACCCAAATGACTCAAACAAATAAGTTCAACATATTTGCTTTTTAAATTTTAGGCAAAGAAATAAAAATTAATTCAAAACTTTTACCTACAATTCAAAAGACTAATCAAATTATTTAAATAAAAAATAAAAAGAATAATATTATTCGACATTATACACCAACATAAAATTTGATTTAAACACCCAATTGGACATCACATCCAATGGTTATGCTTCCATTCATAAAGATAAGCACGGTCACAACTCTTCCATCCATTGAATTAGGGGTGTAATGGGTTAGGTTGGAGCCAAATCCCAACCTAACCCAAATTAATTCGTGTTGGAAAAATTAGAATCCAACCCAAACCAAACCACCCCTCAACCCAACCTAAACTAGTTCGGGTTGGGTTGGGTTGGTCATTCGGATTGAGAATCTTGAAGTGGGTTAAATTATACTTATAAATTTCACTTGCAAATTCTACACTAAAAGACATCAAACGTGTAATATTTCAATCAAATACAACTATATCAACATGTATAAATGACAACAATTTCAAATTAACCATAAATATCTATCAAGATGTTTTAAATAAATCACATTCATTAACCACTATATCACAATATGAAAAATATAAATACCATAACACAGTATGACAAATATAATTGAGAAGAGTTTCATCAAAAAAGTTTCAAAAGAGTTTCATTAAAACTACAAATATAAATTCAAAATAGTTCAAAGTAGCATCAAGTTGTTAATAACGTGAAAGATTGATGAGTTTGAGTCACTTCCAAGCTTTAATCTTCATATAGAACGAGAGGGAAAAGACATTTTTAGAGTAAGGGTCATTAATTGATTCGGGTTGCGTTGGGTTGGATCGATATTTTAGGCTCCCAACTCGTGAACCAATCCAAACTAGTTCGAGTTGAAGTTTTTCAACCCAACCCAACCCAACCAACCCGTCGGGTTTAGTTCAATTCGGTCGGGTTGGCTTACACCTCTACATTGAATAGTCAATATTCTATATAAGACATTCACACCCAAATGACTCAAACAAATAAGTTCAACATATTTGCTTTTTAAATTTTAGGCAAAAGAAAAAAAATATGCACAAATATAAAATTTGATTTAAGCACCCAATAGGGCATCACATCCAATGGTTATTAAGCACTAATATATATAGGATTTGGGTTAATGAAATTCACTTAGCTATATTACACCATAATAAAAACAAATGTCAAACCATGACTCTAACTATTAAAGAAATGGCTAAAAATTTTATTTTAAAATAATAATTCTTAACAACCACAGCTACACTAACAACTAAAACGACAAAAAATAGACAAGATTCTAAATTAAACAATGTATTTAAATTATAAATATGGAATTAAATGAGGACGCAATAGTTACTAATGTGTTTCGCCTCCTATAAAATATAAAATTCTACAAATATTGAATGTGCCGCCACCAAAACTACCGCAAATGCCTGGAGTTAAGAAGGAGAGAAACGATGGAAGAAGATGCAACTGTGGGCACAAATGAAGATGGAGAAGGGGGTTAGCAGGGGGGTTAGAAGGACGGGGCTGCGTTGGAGAGAAAAAGAGAGAGAGAGGTGTGAAATAGAAGGTGGGGCAAGAGATAGAGAGTGAGGCATGAGATTGAGAGTGAAATAGAGGGTGGGGGTGAGAGAGAGATGGGTGTGAAAGAGAGGGATAGTGGATGTGAGGGAGATATTGAGAAAGAGAGAGTGGCTGAAAGATGATGAGAGTTACAGAGAGAGAGAGAGAGAGAGTGGCGTGAAAGAGAGGGAAAGTGTGCAGAGAGGGGGAATGAGAGATTGAAAGAGAGAGAATAACGTGAAAGAGAGATTGAGAGAGTGGTGTGAAATCTAGAGAGTGGGAAAAAGGGTGGTGAATGGACGAGACGCAGAGAGATAGGGAGAGACGCCGAGAGAGAAAGGGGTGAAAAGAGAGAAAGGGGGGACCTGGGTGGGGTGGCGCAGTATTGGGGAAAAAAAGTGGAGTGTCGCCGGAGGATCTTCGCCGGTGGACTGAGGTGATGTCGGATTCGCACAGAGAGTGTGGGAAGTTAGGGTTTGAAAAATTGGAGAGGAAGGAGAATGGGCCTGGTGGGGTGGTGTGGTTTCTTTTTAAGTTTGGGTGAGAGGCGTTTTTTTTGAAAAAACGCTTCTTAACAATAAATGTTTGATTCCATCAACAATCATTGACCGGTTTAAGTGCGGTAAATTTCAAAATTAAAATTTAATCAAAAGTAATTTAAAAAAAAAAAAAAACCCATGAAGAGCATGGAGAGTGATTCCAAGCTTAAATGATAAGGAAAGCAGGTTTGTTGGTTAAGCTTGATTGAGGGACAACATATTAAAGAGGAAAGGGTACTGAGGAAAGGGAAAGTTGAAAGATGCTAATAGTTATTATGTTTGAACAAATGTTTTTTTCTTATTTCAAAATACCGGAATGCGTGCATATCACATGCATTGCATGAGATAATTATTATTTATTTATTAAGCTAAAATAATTAATGCTTGATAAATAGTTTTATAGTAATTGGTGGGGTTATATATTCAAAGAAATACATAGTATTTTTTGTAATACTAAAAGGGTAAACATGCCTTTTTGAATTAAGTATTATGTACATAAGGGTTGCCGCTTATGGCACGAGCATTTTTTCTAATTTCACCGTATAAAGTAATTTTTAATTTATTTTTACGTTTACATTTTTTATTTTTCATGTTTGCCTATCATCTAAGACCATCCGTCCACTCTCACAGTCCATGGTACACCATGTTAATAAAGAATAAAAAGCGCAAATTGGAAGCTAGTTATTCTTTTAACTTTAAAGCATATAAAAAATTTAAATTTTTAAAAAATAAAATACTTGAAATTTTAATTCTTTTATTTTTTTAAAGTTTAACTATTAAACTTTAACTATAATAATATAAAACAAATTCAAATTGGTACAAATTAGGGACGTCATCGAATGGGTTTGGATCGGTTTATACCCCAAACCGTAATCCAAACTGATGGGCATCAGATTGAAAAAATCCAAACCGAGATCGATTCGACCCTAACCACTAATCCGATCCAATTCGAACAAATTCGGTTTAGTTCGGTTTGGATTGATCAGTTTCAGTATTTTAACCTATAAAATATATTTTTTATCAAATAATTTTTTTACATAATATAATAACAACATCAAATGATAATTTAAAAGTTCAAAATTCATATCAAAGTATTTATGTTCTAACATAAATGCAGCAATACTATCATTCTTTACTATAAAGATAAAAAAAATGATTAATTTATATCTTATCTCACAAAATTAAATAAAGTAAAATAAAAATCATCAAAGTTTAATTGCCAACATCCTTCCCAAAATTTATTTCAAACCAATCTAGTTCGGTTTGGTTTAGGATCAATTTTTTAGACCTTAATTTATAGACCGAACCGAAGTGATCGGATTTTAAAAAGTCCAAAGCGAAATTGATCCTATTAGGATAAAAAACCGATCTGATCGGATCCGATCTGAGCACACCGATTCGATTTAATTTTATAATTTGAACCAATCTACTGATACCCCTAGTACAAATAGAGGAACTGGGTGCCGCATTCAGCCGTTCCATATAGATAGATATGTTGAAGTTAATTAGAAGGTAAAAGACGAAAAAACTTATAGTGAAAAAGGCCATAAATAAATAAGGTGCAGTTCAAAAGTTAAAAATATCTTGGAAGAGAAAAAAATTATCAATTTACACTTTCTAACATAAAACTAGAGAACATAAATTTTTGAAGGGCATTATGAATCTTCAACCTATGTAAACTTTTAAGTGTTCTCATTACATAAAGATTAGATTTGAAGTGTAATAATAAAGAAATCAATGAATATAAATTTTACATGCTTACAATTAATTGATGACTATATTTTTTTATGCAAAATTTGATCTAACACCCATTATTATAAAACAAATGCCCATTGCTGTGCCTATTTCAAGAGGAAAGAGAAGAATGCGGAGCGAAACTTTTTATAAATTAAAATGATAAGTTTTTAGTTACTTTAGAAACTTATCCTTATTGTTGAATAATAGAGGATACTCATAGTTGAGGGCCACTTGCTACATGATAAGACACATGGCAGTTAGTTACACCTTAAGAAGAATGCTCTTGAGAAGCGCTAGCGCTTCCATACATTTACAACCTTACTCAGTACCACTGACCCAGGGGTTATGTGATGAATTGTACATTAATTTGAAGCTGTATTATTGATATACCTATAAAATAGAAGAATTCAGGTTGATATCTTCTTCAGGATGGAAGAGAGTATGAGAGTGTCGTTTCATTAATAGAGAAGATATTTACACAAGACCCTCTTGCTGAGTTGTACTTAAACATCTTTCCTAATTGATCTAACTCTAACAAACTCAACAGTCTTTCAACTTATAACTAACGAAACCTTACTTTAATCTACACTGTTATAACAAAATTTCTAGGCTATACACATGTATCTCAACTTATAGTCCAATACTCCCCCCACAAACTCGTGGTCTCGAAAGCAAGAAGAGTATGATTCGTAAAAACACAAATCTTACAATTGGCAATGGCTTTGTAAACATATTTGTAAGTTGATCCTCCGAATTAGGACAATACTAAATGTTAAGTTGTTTCTGCAGCAGTTGATTTCATATGAAATGGCAAACAATTTCTATTTGTTTTGTTCGAGAATGTTGCATTGAATTCCTTGCAATATGCTAAGCACTTTGATTGTCACAAAATATAACGGGTTGCTGCTCAAACGCAACTCCAATTTTCATTAACAACATCAATTTAGCCGCTCTAGTAGCTAAAGAACGATCTTCTGACTCAGCTGAAGAACGAGATACTATATTTTGTTTTGCTAATGCCTAAGAGACAAAATTACCTCCTAGCATTATGCAATAGCCACCAATACTCTTTCGATCATTTGGATAACTTGCCCAATATGCATCAATGTAAGCAAAAAAATCAAGTTTGGTTCATATCCTTTAAGTGAACCCAAGTATAGTAGAATCCTAAAAAAAGTTTCTCTAAGCGTAGATGTAGGAAAATATTTTTCGAACCACGTCAAAATCCTTGTGTACATTTGTTTTTAATGTCCACACTATTTATTTATGTACTTTGATTATTTGAGCATTAATTTGTATTTTAATCCAAGGATTTCTACAAGTAAATTTAGAATTTGTCAAAATTAACCATTACACAGAGTTCACCCCCCTCTTGGGGGGTTCAACATGGATGTTTTAATGTAATGAAGTGAGCATATTTTGACAAACGATCGAATACTATCATGATGACTGAGTATCTTTCTGAAGTTGGTAAGCCATCCACAAAATCTATAAAAATGGTAGTCCAGATTTTCGTTGCGATAGGTAGGGGTTGAAAATGCCCTACTAGTCGCAGTCAATCAGCCTTACATCACTGGCAAACATCACACTATTTGATATGGTTATTAACAGACGAACGCATTCCAGGCCAAGAGAAATTGGTTGTCAATCGACTAAGAGTTTTGTGATATCCAAAGTGTACACTTGTTGGGAAGGAATGGCATTCGGATAAGATAGTTGGTAGTAGAGTTGAGGTTGGGTTCAGAAGAATATTTCCTTGTTTGAACCAAACTCTATCACGATATAGATATTTATGTGATTGCCCCTTTGTAGAACTCGAATTTGACAACATATTGTGAAAAAAAAGTCTCGTTTGATCTCATGTTGCAAAACAACCACAAATTCGCCATGGGTAGAGAAATGGCCAAAAAATAAAGCTTCGCCATATTCAACATATCATCTGCTCCGCGATTCTCGACACCTTTCTTGTATTGGATAATATAATCATACCCCAATATCTGTGGAAGCCAACTGGTCTATGCAGGGGTAGTAATGCCTTGCTCCAGCAAAAACTTCAAACTCTTTTTGTTAGTCCAGACAATGAATGGTTTACCAAGTAGATATTGGCGCCACTTTCAAATTGCTTTCACAATTGCAAGCATCTCTTTTTCGTAAGTTGAAAGGCCTAAAGCTATGCCTTTGAGACATTTACTAAAAAAAGGCTATTGATCACTCCTATTGGGATAATATAGCACCAATGCCTACCCCACGAGCATCACATTAAACCATGAATTACTGTGAAAAATTCAGTAAATGACGAATAGGAGAAGACATCAAGGATTGCTTCAGTTGATCAAATGCAACAGCCTCTTCTGGGTGTCCAACAAAATCCCTCTTTTGTTAATAACTGAGTTAAACGAGTTGCGATTCTACGAAATTCGCTAATGAACTTCTTGTAATAACTAGCCAATCCTAAGAAGCCTTGAATGTCATTAGTCGTGTTTGGTACAGGCCACTCAAGAATTGATTGTATCTTAGTAGAGTTTGTTGGCCTAGACAAAGTCCAAGAGGGGGTGAATTGAATTCTATGCAGGATTTAAAGAAACCTTTCAAAATAAAATAGTTTCAAGCAAGTAAAGAGAGACAAGAAGAAGAAGGAAAACACACAAGGGTTTTAGTGTGGTTCGGCTCTTGAAGCCTACTTCAACGACTTGATCTTCCCGATTAAGATTTTCCAAACCCACTAAGGATCTTATTTCAAGGGTGAGGATCAAAACCGTTTACACTCTCACTTCACAGGTGTGAGCTACCTTTTTACAAACATCGTTCTCAACGAGAGAACTTCCCAGTTGCTAACAAGCCACACTTAAGAGATAAAAGTGAGAATGAGGAGGATTTCCTCACCAAGAAAACCTCAAAAATACTTACAATGTTCACTAAACCTTACTAACGAAATTGCTCAGAAGAAGATGAAGTATAAAGCTCAAGAGCAGAGAGTAGAGGTTTTTAAAAAACACCTTTGGGTCACTTGAAAGATTTAAATAAGCTCAATCCAAATTGCATACAGTGAAAAGTGGTTCAACACTTAGAAAATGCTTTGAGAATTTTAAAAACAGTCTAGCATGCAAATAGTGTGTTAGTTGTGTCTCTTAAAGAGCACAACATTCATTTTATATGAAAAAAGAGTACGAGAAAGATTAGGGTTTCAATATCCAAGAAAAGCTTTGATTCGATTTTCAAATTCAAACCTAACATTTTGATTCTTTCACACAAATGTATGGGAAAAGTTCTAGGCGAAGAACTGCGCAAAAAGACGTTGTAGGAAAAAGGAAAGATTGTGCCAAATGTCACTATCGCCACCCAGAAAAGTTAGTTCTTCCCTGACACACACACAACAATGCGCTAGTGGCAGAAGAACTCGGACCAATCCCGTTACTACCCGAAAGACAGCGCATTGGTCCAACCAAGAGTGTGTTGCTGGCAACAAACCAAAAATGGCCCAGTCTCAGCGTCTCAGGGGAGTGTGTTGCTCCTAGGGGGAGCGTTCTTCTCTAGGATAGACAGAGACTTGCACCTTTTTTGGGATTAGGGCAATGCACTGCTCCATAGGGGGAGCGCGCTGGTAACTATGGCAGACCAATAAGTTAAGTGACCACGCTTAGAATGCGCTAGTCACCATAGGGAACACGTTGGCCAACCACTTAGCACTAGGATGCAGTTTTCTTTTCGAAAAACTTTGCATAAGCACATTCAAATCGAATCAAACACTTTAAACATCATTTTGATTATTTGAAAACACTTGAAATCATTTCCAATAAAACTAAAAACAATATTGAAATAATTTTCAAAACATTTGAAGATCATTGATCATTTTGAAAATTTAGAATAGGAACTTCAACTGAGCAATTTTAGAGAAGATTCTACAACCTAAGATTATCTAAACAAATACAAAAAAAATATTACAATTGTTATCTTGATCTTGAGGAATCTTGAAGCTTGAATCTATAGATATGATTGTGGTGGTATTTTAAGCTGAAACTCTCAATTTAGAAGATTAGTACATGTGACACATGTTGTTTGTAATCATCAAAACACCATCATAGGGGTCATTAGTTTAATAGAGTCAACTGCCACGCCATTGGCTAAGATTAGATGAACTAAATACTCTACCTGCAAAACCCCAAAACAACACTTCGATTGTTTGACAAACAAATAATTGTCAGATAAAATTAATAAAATGGTATGGAGATTATGAAGATGATCGGTCCATGTTTTGTTGTACACCAAGATAACGTCAAAAAATACTATGAAAAATTTTCTCAAGTAGGGACGTAACAAGTCATTCATAAGGCTTTGGAAAGAAGATGTAGCATGTGTTAATTTGAAGGGCTTAACGAAAAACTCGTAGTGTCCGTCATGGATACGGAGGTAGTTTTGTGTATATCCTCTTCCAAACATGGATCTAGTGATAATATTATCGAAGGTCCAATTTGGAAAAATATTGAGTGACATGCAACTCGTCGAAGAGTTCATCAATTATCGAAATTGGATACTTGTTTTTAACCATGACATAGTTCAAAGTTCGATTGTCAATACAAAATCGCCATCCACCATTTTTTTTCTTGACTAATAGGACTGGAGACAAAAATGGACTATTGCTCAGTCGAATCAATCTTGAGTCCAATAACTCTTTAACCATATTTTTTATTTCTATTTTTTTAAAATAAGGGTATTCATACGGATGAATAGTGACAGGTTCTTAATTAGGTTGTAGCAGAATGTAGTAGTCATGATTTCGTGAAAGAGGTAATCCAGTAAGGGTCGAAAAGATGTGACAATTCTGTGAAGGTCAGGTGGATGAGTACTGGGGCATGTCGGTTTGTCATATGGGTTGATCTATAAAAACATTCTAATACTGCCCCACAATAGTTCTTTATAGTTCATAGCAGTGAGGATGGGTCGATGCATGATTTGAAATGTGCGATTTTTGCCACCTTGACATAAGGACATTGTAATATGCGATTATCCGTCTTAATAGTTCCCAAAGTTTTCAACCATTAGACCCCTAAAAAAACCTGACAAGCAGTTACATGCAATTGATAAAAATCAACGTGTACTTGATAGTTTTGGATGACTAAGTTGAGACCTATACATCGCTCAACACAATCTATTCTTTCACGGTTAGTGACCATCACTTGGAATGTCTCATCACAAAAAACAACGTGTAGTCCAAGATTTGTTACCACTAACTGATTGACAAAATTGTGTGTACTTCCTCCGTCGATGAGTATCGTAACAGGTCAATTTTTTATGGTGCGGAGAACCTTGATTATCTGTTGTTGATTCGTGATAGAAAGTGCGTGAAAAGAGATTTTGAGTAGCGCCTCAATCAAGGTTGAATCATCAAGAGTGTCGTCAATCTATGGTAAAGCTGGTCGAGGAAAATCCTCAATCATAAACGATTTTGGTTTTTGATAGCGATAACTAAGGACAAATTTGTCGTCACAATAGTAGTACAACCCTTTGTCGCAGCGCTCTTGAGCTTCATGAGTGGTAAGTCGCTGAAAGGTAACAAGGAAATTTCTAGATGAGTGTCCTCCTCTTTAAGTGGGAAGGGGACTTAAGTTTTCAGTTAAGTAATTTGGGCCATGTTGTTGTACCGTTGTAGATGTTTGAGAACGAAAAGGATTGTTGTCACACCCCGCCCATTGACCCAACACGAGGTGCAATAGTTAAGGCGTCGAGTGCTCACTCCACTCGATCAGAGTCGCACATACAGATGCATAGTGACCCACATTAACAATAATACAATACAAATTATTAAGGAAAATACTATTATATTAAACATATAGAGTTGGTTAATTATTGCATTCCTTATACCAAAAAGTCAACAAAAAGGTAACAAGGGCGAACCCCTACAAAAGTACCAAAATAACAAAAGAGGAGTAGTCAAAGATAGGCGTCTAGAAGCCTGGAGCCATCGCCACCATCATTAGACCAATCTGACAAGACCTGGGGAGAGTACGTACACAAAAGTCCCAACATAGATCGAGTTTGGCCATAACCCCCGGAATAAATTCATCCTGACCTATCTTAATTCCCTGAAAAGATTAGCAACGGGGTGAGCTCAATAGCTCAGTGAGATCAAGCAGGGTAAACAAGTCTTACATGCATAATAATAAATACAGAACAACAATCATCAGAACGTTATGCTACAACAATACAATCAAGCAATGATATGAATGAAACATGGTCACACGACATCACAAGCCAGGTACCATTCACTCGCAACCTATGATCCGAGGCACCAATACAATATCCAGCAACTGAGAGGTCTCATGAGTTCCAGTGACAGTGTCACTCTGCCGAGGCCAGCATAATGGCATAGCACCCAATAATATAACAAGTGACAGAGTCACTCTTTCGAGGCCAGCGTAATGGCATAACACCTAATAACATATCATAATGATGATCCCCATGGTCCAGTGTAACGACATAGCACCCGTGGTTATGAATTTACCATTTTTAATAGATAGCCTCATGCATGAAGTAAAACATGGTAACATATATGATGCATGATGTTTTGTAATTCATTATTAAACAAGTAAGAAATGCAAACCTAGCCTTCATTCCCCACCTTAACACACTTGTAGTGGCGTGACACTTTCTTTTAACTTCTTTAAAGTGTGCAGGGATGCAGGAGAGTTCAAAAAGAGGGAAGGAGAATGAGGAGAGTGAGGGAATCGGCGAGGATAAACTGAGAGGGCCACCCCTATTAATAGGGTGGCCCCTTGGGGCCGGCACCCCTTGGTGACGGTATTTTCATTGGGACTGTCCCACTATGGGGTTCTATAATTTTTTCTTTGAGGGGGGCTTTTACCACTTATTGCAATGACACGTGGAGGGTTTTCGAGCGGTTGAATTAATTTTTACAGTAGAAAAAGTAGGGAATATTACAGCCTACCCACCTTAAAAGAATTTCTTCCTCGAAATTTAAATAAGGTAAGATGTTTTTGAAATTTTTTTGGCATGTAAGTAAATGCTTACTATTCATCATCTGAAATGTCAATAATCTCAACGTCTATATTAGTGTTCGCTCGGCTTGGAGACCTTGTATCACGTTGGCAGCGAGGGTTGTTGCGCTTGCGTACTGCACTTTGAGCAGTAGAATCTCCAAAATAAGTTGGGGTAGGAGAATGGATTGAATCAGATTCCATTTTTTCTTGATATGATGATAACTCAAGAAGAGAAGGTGGTGTTGGTATGTGTCATGGTGGTCGTGGAAGAAAACCCGATCGTTAAAACGGTGGCCTAACAGGCCTGCCTGACTGAACCGGTGACTGCCGGGTCTGCCAATGAGATGGTCCAGCTGTATCTGGTGCCAAAACCTCCGGAAGCCTGGGAAAAACTCGAACAGGATTCCACGTTGGCGTATTGTGTGGGTTTTGGAAAGAAGGCAATGGTTGTTGTATTGATTTCCATGCAGTCTGGCAAACTCGAAAATCGCTTGACGGATACCTGTAATGTTTTCATCTTATGGGTCAGATGTTCCAAGATGAGATGGATAATGTACTATTGGGTTGTGCATTGGAGTTTGGACTCATGGCATATCAGCAAACTGTGATCTCGTAGGGGATGTAGGCTGGGAGTAATTGATAGTTGCACATTTAGATAGGATTTATAACATTTTTTAGGTGTGTTTTAGGATGATTTATATATTAGTTTAGTGTGTTTATGTTAGTTTTGATTGATTTGTTAGTTTAGGAATAAATAGGTTTTTATGCATTATTTCGGTTTGTTAATTTATATGTTGGATCAATTTACGTTTTTAGTGTGTTAATTTGTTTTGTAGGTGTTTAGATGTGTTAGAAGTGAGCATGAATGATGGACACAACAAATGAGAAGCCTAGACGATGTTTCTTGAAGAACCCAAGTGAAAAAGTAGAAGAAAACTGGCTAAGTCCACAAGAAGGAAGGCAAAAAGGAGTGAAAAAAATTAAGCTAAGTCCACAAATTAGGCGCAGAAGAGAACACTCCAGGCGCTGCCCTCGGCACTGGAAGAAATCAGTCAGGGAGCAGCGGCGCTAGGCCTTTTTCAAGTTGTAATTTTAGCAATTTCTTTTTGGGAAAACTTTTCATTATGATTGGAACAGAAGTAGGCTATATAATATATCAAAGTGAAGGGTTTTGCATGACGAACAAGAGGAGAATGAAGGTTTTGACGACTAGAACGAGTTGGAGAACAAGATTCACATAGAAGATCAATCTCATATTCTACACTTATTCTAGTTTGTTTCCCTTTATTCTAATTCATGTTTACACCATTGTTTACCGTTTTTATGTCTTTAGTTATGAACTAAACCTCTTTCTAGAGGTGTAGATTGATCCAAACTCAAGACTATGTCTTAGCTTTTATTATTTAATTATTATTAATGAATTCTTTTAGTTTATTTATACTTTTCTGTGCATAAAGCCTTTGATCCCTTGATCAAGGATTGAATGATCCTAGATTCAAGGTAGATGCTCTAAAGGAGGGTACCTTGGGTTGGAACCTGGAGAGTATAACCTAGGCTATCGTGAGACTCAAAAGGAGATCGAGAACCTTTGAAATCATTAGGTCTAAATCATAGATCTTAATGAATTACCGTTGTGTTTGGTTTTCATCGAAAGAGTTAAATCAATACAACAATAATATGCTCTAGTTTTGCTTCAAAAGAGGGATTTGGAACCATTAGGAATTTTGACTTATAAGCTAGAGAATTGATTTAATAATAATACATATATCAAGACATGGTTGAGAGTGAGGTGACATCGAACCTCTAGTTCAATCTCCATTTGATTTATCATTTGCTTTGCATTGCGTTGTTAGTTATTAATTAGTTAATTTAATTTTTGTCTTAATCATTCAATTAATCGATTTTGGTTGTCTACATAAAATTAGGATTAAAATGCAGTAGATAGTGTAGTAAATATCCCTGAGGACCATACTCGATTTCTCATCAGAATATATTATAACTTGGCAACCGTTCATTTGCGGTTTTGCTTTCAACAGTAATAGTCAGTAGAAGGACTCCATTCTGAAGGGACTGAGCTCATGTCATCATCTTTTTCAATACTCATATTTGTTTCCTGATTTGAATTATTGCCATGTTCAGATGGTTCGGAACTCTAACTCGTTGAATCGTCAAACATCTGTGCCAAAGGCAAAACAAGAAACCCAAGAGCATAGAATAAGAACAAGAAGTATTTTATTATTATGTAAACATACAGGTGCTATACAAACAAGTGAGGGTATTTTTGTTTGATCTCTTGTTCCAATTCCCACTTTGGTTCTTCGATTCCGTGGTGGTTCCAGAGGATTTTTACTAACGAAATGCTCTTGTTTCTCAAGTCTTGTGTCTTTCTGTCCAAGATTTGCACAGGATATTCTTTATACGTATTTCCTTCCTCGATTTCAACTTCAAAGGATGGTATGATGTGTGAAGGATCGTTAAGATATTTCCTGAGCATGGACATATGAAAAATGTTGTGTACCTTGGACATGGATTGTGGTAAAGGCAGACGGTACGTAGATTTGCCAACTCGATCAATAATTGAAAATGGTCTGATAAACCTTGGAGACAACTTTCCTTCGACTCCAAATCTTTTCACACTTTTAAATGGTTGGACCTTTAAAAGAACCGAGTCGCCAATTTGAAATTCTAGAGGCTTTCGTTGCTTGTCCTCATAAATTTTGTGTCTGCTTTGGGCAGTACGAAGTCGTTCTTTAACGAGCTTTATTTTTTCGATGGTTTCTCGTATGAGATCTGGACCAAGTTGTAGTCGATCAGACATATCTACCCAACACAAAGGTGACCTACATGGTCGTCCGTATAGTGCTTCATATGGAGCCATCTTAATGCTTACTTGATAACTATTATTATATGCGAATTTTGCTAAATACAGGTACTTAGTCCACCCGTCGTTAAAATCTAGGGAACAACACCGTAGCATGTCCTCCATAATTTGTATAAGCCGCTCAGACTGTCCATCTGTCTGGGGATGAAAGGCAGTACTCATAAGAATCTTTATACCTAGCCTGGCGTGAAAGCTTTACCAGAACTTGGATGTGAATCTAGGGTCTCGATCACAGACGATGGTGAGAGGGATCCCATGCAATCTGATAAGCTCTCGTTCATAGATTTCGGCTAACTTGGCTGGAGTATTGGTAAGTTTAACTGGTATAAAATGTGCAACTTTAGTTAGCCTATCAACAATTACCCAGATAGTGTCCTGACCCTTGACGTTTTTGGGTAACGCAGACACAAAATCCATGGCAATATTATCCCATTTCCATTCCCCTATAGGAAGTGGTTGTAACAAACCAGGGGGGAGCATGCGATCGACCTTTACTTGTTGACAAGTAAGGGACTTGGCCACGAATTCTGCTATGGCCTTTTTCATTCCATTAAACTAGAGTTGCCTCTTCGTGTCCTTATATATTTTGTCTCATCCTAGATGCATAGAGAACCTAGATTTGTGGCACTCATTCATCAGGTCCCGCCTAAGCTCTGGGTCCTGAGCTACACACAATCGCCCTTTATATAACACCACACCATCAGAAGTGAAAGACCATTGATGCGGAGCTTGGTTCTGCAGAATGAGCTCCTTCATCTTTCTAAGCTCATCATCTTTGGCTTGTACAACGACTATTCTTTTAATGAGGTCGGAGTGGGTAGTGAATTGGGCAAGTCTAACTACATTTCCATCATTCTGGAACTACAAGTTATATCTTTCTAGCTCGTATGACAGCTTGCCCATTTCAAAATTTACCTTACAGGCGGAGACATATGACTTTCTGCTAAGGGCATCAGCCACTACATTGGCTTTACCCGAATGGTATTTAAGTTCAAAGTCATAGTATTTGATGAACTCGAGCCATGACCTTTGTCGAAGATTTAAATCTTTCCAAGTATAAATATACTGAAGACTTTTGTGGTCGGAGAAGACTTCAAATAGTTCTCCATACAGGTAATGTCGCCAAAATTTTAAGCCAAACACTGCTGCTGTGAGTTCTAAATCACGAGTCAGATAATTGATCTAATGAATTTTCAACTGCCGAGAGACATTGGCCATGACACGGCCTTCTTGCATTAGCACAGCTCCAAGTCCTTAAAGGGATGCATCCGTGTACAATGTGAAACCAATCCCATCCTCTGGAGTTGTCAAAACAAGTGTTGAAGTCAGCCTTTTCTTGAGTTCTTGAAAGGCTGATTCACAGGCTTCACTCCAAATAAAACGCGTGTGCTTCCGAGGTAGTCGAGTGAGTGGTTCAACAAGTTTGGAAAAATCTTTGATGAACCGTCTGTAATATCCGACTAATCCAATGAAGCTCCTAATTTTTGTGACATTAGTAGGTTGTTTCCAACTAAGTCCCGCTTCTACCTTGGCTAGATCTACTTCAATGCCATCATGGGACACGACATGATCGAGGAACTTAACCTTAGTGATCCAAAATTCACACTTGCTTAACTTGGAGTACAACTCGTGTTGTTGAAGGGTACTAAGTACAGTTTGCAAGCGTGTCTCATGGAGTTCCTCTGTGGGAGAGTATATCAGTATGTCATCAAAAAATACAATGACAAAGCGATCCAGGTATGGTCTGAAAATGCGGTTCATTAAATCCATGAACGTCGCAGGTGCATTTGATAGGCCAAATGGCATTACAGTGAATTCATAATGACCATATCTGGTTCAAAAAGCTATTTTTGGGATGTCTTCTTCCTTAACCTGGAGTTGGTGATACCCCGGGCGAAGGTCAATTTTTGAAAAGAATCTTGCTCCCCTTAATTGATCGAACAGATCTTCTATTCGAGGTAAAAGGTATCTGTTCTTAATAGTAACTTTGCTCAGCTTTCTATAGTCTATGCAGAGTCGAAGTAAACCGTCCTTTTTCTTGACAAAAAAAACTGGAGCACCCAATGGTGACGTGCTCTTTCTTATAAACCCCAACTTCTCCAATTCCTTTAACTGCTTATCCAGTTCTACTAATTCTACATTAGGCATACAGTAAGGCAGAATGTAGACAGGTTCAGTACTAGGAATCAACTTAATTTCGAAGTCAAATTCTCGAGGAAGAGGGAGTCTTGGCAGTTCATCTAACAATACCCTTGGATATTCACGAACAACTGGAATATCTTTCATGTTGGGTGGATGATCGGACAATATACTCTTTTCATCCTTATCAAGGATTGAAAGAGCTTGCATCTGAGATCTTATAAGGGACATGGTAGAATGATGAACGTGTCCGCAGACCCCTTGGATTTTCAGATTATGACCATTAGGCAGTGTCAGTCGAACTTGCTTCTTCTAACAATCTATTTGAGTATGTAAAGGTGTTAACTAGTTCATACCCAAGATAATATCAAAATCAGAGAAATTCATTACTAGGAGGTCCATCTAATATTTTAAGTTCACAATTTGAACATATTTGATTTATTTCCATACTTGGTCCTATTGGTGTGCATACCCGAATTGTAACGGGAGTAGCCATTGGTTGTAGTCCTAATTTCTGGACTACTTGGGTAGCAATAAAAGACTGCGTAGAACCCGAATTGAATAAGACATGTACCAACATGTTAAGGAAAACAAAGGTACCTTCCACCACATTATTTTTTGGCATCGGTCATTCAACAACAGCGTAGGCGTGTCCTTGTTGCCTAGGGCCTGTTGTTGTCTGGGTGGTGGTGCAGCTATCGGGGATGCTTGCTGAACTGGTGACGTTGGGACCCTGGGTTGGCCAAGGGCCTAAGAGAAGACAATTTTGTCGAATGTGACCTACCTGGCCACACTTGTAGCACATACGATCTCGATCTTGTGGTTGTTGATTTGGAGGAGGTAGGGGAAATCGCCGATTATTTTTATTTCTTTGGTCTGCTTGATTTTGGCGATTGCGAAGGTTCCTTTGGAAATTTTGTTGTGCTGGAGAAAATGGAGCGAACTGAAGCCGAGGGTTTTGGGGGTTGTCCATATTGGGGAGAACGTTTTTATTTGGCTAGTAAGGTCTCTTCCTACCAAACTATTGTACTGGCGCAATGACTCGTTTTCCCCGGTTGCACCTCTATTCCTGCTTAAGCTTCTCCTGCTTATAATTTATAGCCATGTTCACTAATTTTCTAAAATTATCAAGCTCTAGAAAGGCAAGGGCCTGCCTAATGTCGGACCTCAATCCATTGTAGATTTTTTCAGCTTTGTCCCTCTTGGTAGTGATGGTAGAGAGAGAGAAAACAGAGAGTTCCGTGAACTTGGTTGAGTATTCCCGGACTGTCATACTTCCTTGAAAGAGTCTTGTGAATTCCTGTTTCTTCTTTCTTTTGATAGCCTTTGGAAAATACTCATTGATGCCATGTCATGGTACTGGCATTTACTTAAGGGTCTTCCTTAACTGTTTTCCACCAGGAGTTGGCAATTCCAACTAACTGGTAAATAGCAAGAGAAATCTTTCTTTCTTCAGACGCTCTCATTGCCTCGAGCGCTTTTCGAGTTTCTTCTAGCCACTCATAGGCTTTGTCGAAGTCGGGCTTTCCATCAAAAGTGATGGGTTGTAGTCGTTTGTACTTGGTAATTTGACTGGTCATCTGATCCATCTTCTACTTAGCCAGTTCTAAGGGTGGCTGGGGGACCGCAGTTTGATTATTAGCAACATTCTGGACTGAACCTCTCATGGACGCCTTCATGTATTCAGTAAGGCCTTGAAAAAATTGTTCCATGCTAAATGGTACGGCTACTCCATTAGAAGGAGCTACAGAAGTTTATTAGGTTGTCGAGGCATTGGCGCTGTCGTCCATCGCTTGTTTTGATGTAGGGGGAGTAGGTTCAGATCCAACATCCTCTTGCGGCTGCATAAACACAGACGCTTGTAAAGAAGAGCTAGGGTCATGCTTAGTTCTTGTTTGTACATGCATTGTCTGCCGATTGGCTTGATATTAGCACATAATGTGCGATATAAGTTCTGAGGAAGACAAGAGGATTGATTCGTGATGTAGTGCACATGCACGGTTCTTGGGTGACATGTCATAGGTTTTAACCTCCAAGTTTTCTAGGCTAGGTAATAGGGAAAATGAGGAGCCTTAGAGCATCGTGGCATTGTACTTTTAGGTTGGTCTAAAAACAAAACCAAAGGTGTGATTTTAATGTTTGCAAAGACTATTACAGTAGTATTTGCATTTTTAAAACACTTTAAAAAGATTTCTTGTGTCTTTGTGATAATAACTATGTTGTTGAATATCAGATTAAAACTACTGCAAGATTTGCCTAACGACTAATTATGAAAATTTAAAAACAGATTCATTGTGAGTAAACTATTGAGGAGGTGCAAAATCAAAATTTTCAGAAGAGAATTAAGATACTGACTGTTCCATGCCGGGAGAGTATATAGGAGTTTCCATAACTTACCCAACAAATGTTGGGTTAGGAAACTGAGAGGCCCCAATGTTGAGGTTTAGATTCACTGACGAATCTTGTGTTTGTTGGGACGACTGCCCAAATTCTCTCTCACCTAAAACCGGAGGAGCGATCCTTGGTAGTGTAGCATACATTCCTCACGTCACTTAAGCAGTGAGTCGATAGCCTCTTTATGTTCTCTGAGGCTGCGATTTTGTACTTCAAACTGGTCTCTCATGTTTTTCATCATTCACTCCTCAGTTTCCAGCATCATTTCTCTCATTTGATCCACAAGTTGTTGTTGGGTGACAGTATTAGTTTCTTGTGTTGTGGACGGAGAAACGTATTCTTCCCTAGGAGGGTCTGCCTCTTCTTCCGGAATATCAGAAAAAATCGAGGTTAAAATCCTCATGGTCTTCTGGAGAAGTGTCTTCCTTCATTTTAATAAAATCTTCCCACTCAGTTTCCGCATTTCCTCCCCTCTTAATTGCACGACTTCCCTCGGGTCCACTTGAGTTTAACACACTTTCCTTGATGTCACCATACAAGGGAGATGTTATCTTGGTTAGGCTAGAAAATACTTCAAAACGACGGAACACTTTGTTTAATAGTGCTCCATATGGAAGACAAGTTCGTTTCCAAGTGCAATGTGCCATGTGACACAAAATGATATAAGGAAGATTCACATGAATTTCCTTTATCAAACAGTATGCCAAAAAACATTGAGGGTGAGTAGTAGTAGATCTTTTTCCAGGTTGGGGCAAAATATTCGACATGATCACTTGAATGAGAGGATTATACTGGTCTTTAATTTCTTTGGTAAAAATCCTAGTGACCATGTAATCAGGCTAAGAAGGAAGGCACTTAAACATATGTCGAGAGTTTGGGACCGCACTTAACCTGCCTCTGGACGTGTAAATATCATAGAGTGGTATTCTCTTAGGGATTTCTAAAATTTCTAACAATGTTTCCTATGTAAGGGTGATATCAACACCATTCACTTTTGTAGTAATGGTGAAAGTATCTTGGTTTTTACGGTCAAATTTTCTTAAAATGATACAACAGAAGACCGAAAAACGCACCTTTCAAGATTGATGACTGGTGTCCAAACTAAGGCTGCAAGTTTGTCATGGAGCATAGGGTAGTATTCATTAGGTAAAATTACCAGTCTTCCCGTCTGAACTGAAATTGAAGGGAAAGATCTGAATCGAGGAGGCTAAGAACTTTCCCCTTCAACATTCTTTTTAAACTTCCTTGGTCTTTGCTCCATCGAGTTATTTTTTGAAGATAGAACTTAGAGAGAAATATAAGGTATGCTGTAGAAAAGAAGTATATTAGCTAAGAAAGAAGGAAAACAAGAGAGGTGAGGAGGGTGAGTAAAGAAAACTCCCTTCTCCCTCTCTATTTATAGAAAAAATATTAAGGGGGGGGCTTGCTTAAAAGCAACAAGGGGGCCGGCCCTTGTAGGGGCCGGCTGGGCCCCACCTGGCCTGCAACCAGTCTAGAAAATTTATTTATTTATTTATTTTTTAAAAAAATTATATTATTTAAAAATACCAGTGGGCAGTGTCCAAGACCATGCTCTGATACCATATTTAACCGTCACACTCTACCCCATTGACCGGCCACGAGGTGCAACAGCTAGGGCGTCGAGTACTCACTCCACTTGATCAGAGTCGTACATACAAAAGTATAGTGGTGGCCCACATTAACAATAATACGATACAAGTTATTAAGGAAAATACTATTATATTAAACATATAGAGTTGGTTAATTATTACATTCCTTATAGCGAAAAGTCAACAAAAAGGTAACAAGGGCGAACCCCTACAAAAGTACCAAAACAACAAAAGAGGAGTAGTCAAAGAGAGGCATCTAGAAGCTTGGAACCATCGCCACCATCATTAGACCGATTTGACGGGATCTGGGGAGAGTACATACACAAAAGTCCCAACATAGATCGGGTTTGGCCATAACCCCCGGAATAAATCCATCCTGACCCATCTTAATTCCCTGGAAAGATTAGCAACGAGGTGAGCTCAACAGCTCAGTAAGATCAAGTAGGGTAAACAAGTCTTACATGCATAATAATAAATACAGAACAACAGTCATCAAACCGTTATGCCACAACAATACAATCAAGCAATGATATGAATGAAACATGGTCACACGGCATCACAGGACAAGTACCATTCACTTGCAACTTGTGATCCGAGGCACCAATACAATATCCAGCAACTGAAATGTAACACCCGTACCATAGGATGACATCATTTTGACATGTAAAGTACCTGTATACGTGTACGTATACGTATATGATGCTCGACGCGCATTGGTTCGAGTGTCTTTGCATGATTTTACGTCGTTTAGAGTGCGCATGAAGTTTCAAAATGATCGAAGACTCATTCGACATCGAAACATGTCAAAAATAGTGTTTCGGATCAATGAAGCTCGCTTTATGAAGGAAGAAATTTCTGTCACCGATTACATGAATAGCTTGATCTCCTAGATATGCGATCCAATTAATCTGAAATTTTTTCAGCTTATTCTTCTCTGATAGATCTTCATTAATCGAAGTTGTTTACTGTGAGATATAAGACTCCAAACACTGTTTCTCGGATTTACGAATTTTGTTGTGCAGTTTTGATCAAATAGTTGGATATCACAATCCCACCGTTGGATTGAGCTGAAAGTTTACCATAAGGTTGGTAACGGACTCATAAAACGTTTGAACGGTTAAGATTTTAAATTGGTGAGTCTTTTGCAAGAAATTTATTATCTAAGTGCAAGTAATTGCAGTAGGAAAACTGTTTCTTTTATTAATGTGTGGGCCCAAAATGCCACTTAACCTCTATATAAGCCATTGAGACGTGATTTCTCTCATTTTTCACTTCCAAAATAGGCCAAGGAGCTTGGAGAAGAGGAAAGGAAGTGGATAGGAGAAAAGGAAGGGAAGAGTTGGGGTTTTGGGTGCATTCTTGCTCAAGAATCCCCAAGGTAATCATTTTTTCTTCATTCTTTCTCATTTTTCTTCTATCACTTTCATTCATGCATGCAAGCTTTCTTTTGACCTAATGGGTGTTTTCCACTCATGAATCTCGGAATTTAAGGAGGGTGGTGGAAAATACATTTTTGAATTTGGTATTGCATTTTAGATATGTTAATCTAGATGATGTTGGCAGTCCATAAATGGTGAAACCCCCAATTTCTAATAAGAAATTGGTAGGGTTATAGGTATTTAACCTAAACTAGCATTTTGGACTTAGGTTTCCTATTCAATTTGCATGTGATTTATGTTGAATACATGGGTAAATGTGGATGTATAGTAGTCCAATTTACTGGTTTTGATTAGTGGATAACCCTAGTGTAATGTAATTTTGGCCTAAGCCATGTAATTTGAAAAATTTCAATGAATTTGGGGGTTTGCCCAAATTTGGAAATTTTGACTTAGACTTAGTCAATTGATGAAATTGACTTGATAAATAGTCTAAGTGACTGTAATTATGATTGAATGCCTTGTATTATAGTGGTTGGATCATGGGGATCAACCTATTGCATTCAATTGGGTTATGTATGGTTTAATTTGATTTTAAATGGTTGAATTGAGCAATATGAGATTGGCTCATGTGTATAATCATTTTAGAATCTTAATTGGCTATGGAATTGGGTTTGATCATGGTTGTTTGACACACTAGTGGACTGATTTTTAGTAATGTATAAACCATGGTTCATGCAGGGATTTTGATTGATTTAAGTAACCCAAATAGGCCAATTGGGGATTGAGGTCCTTGGGATGATTGTGGTCATTCTCGTGCTCTCTTGTGGATTGGATTGGATTGGCTAAGTCTAGTCAATCGAGTTATGAGTGTTTCTTTACTTGTTGGTTTCTATATGTGGCATTGTAGTATAGAAATGTGTTTTAAATGTTTATCTAGTGTAGTATGCATGATTTAATGTCTCATGAAATGTATTTAAGCATAGTCTAATAAGGTTAGCAATTGGGTAGAGTCTCCTAGTTGGGATTTTCTTCGGGAAATCTCATAGGTCTAGTGGTAATCCCTAATTGTGGACCTGGCAGAGGATTTCTATGGGTTGTGTATGTTAGGATTCACCTAGGCATGATACTTGTCTTGGTGGACTGATCCTATGGTTTATACAATCCTAGGAATTCTAATAGAATACGGGTAAGAGGTCGATCGGGTGATGGGTGTTGCGCACTCAGGCCCTTGTATTGATTCTTACTCAAGAGGTGTTAGAATTACATGAGCATGTTTATAGATGATATGCATTTCTTGTATATGACATGGTGCATTATATTGAACATGTATGTAATCTTATTTGTATCCATGATATTTAAATGGTTTTAATGATCTTGCAATGTTTTACATAAATGTATATATATGTTTCCACTTGTAGAAAACATTCATTGAGCTTGTTGTAGCTCACTCCTCACTCTTATCCTTTCAGGTTTGGACAGGAAGGGGAAGGGAAAAGCTTAGCTACGGGCATTTTCCCTACATTTTGTGACGTAAGTGTTTAGTACTTTTATGATGAATTGTACTATGTAACACCTAATGCTTATACTTAACTCATAGATGGGTTATAATTTATGGTTAAGTAGGATTTTGTGTATTTTGAACATTATGGACTTAGAAAAAAAAATAATTTATGGTTGTCATTTGGGTATGCTTTTACATTGATGATTTATTATTGTCCATATGTTTTGATGTTGATTATTGGGATTATGGTGTGTAATTAGAAGGCTGGCGGGACGCCAAGGATATACCCGGAGTTCCTTGTTGGTCATGACGTCACAGATAGTGGGTTGCGACATGAGAGGTCTCATGAGTTCCAGTGCTAACCAGTGACAGTGTCACTCTGTTGGGGCCAGCGTAACAGCATAACACCCATGGTTATGAATTGACCATTTTTAATAGATAGTCTCATGCATGAAGTAAAGCATGGTAATAGATATGATGCATGATGCTATGTAATTCATTATTCAATAAGTAAGAAATGCAAACCTAACCTTCATTTCCCACCTTAACACATTTGTAGTGGCGTAGCGCTTTCTTAAAACTTCTTGAAATGTGCAGGGATGCAGGAAAGCGAGGGAGTCGGCGAGGGTGAACTAAGGGGGCCACCCTTGTTTATAGGGTGGCCCCTTGGGGCCGGCCCCCATGGGGACGGTCCTTTCCTTGGGACTGTCCCACTATGAGGGTTTATAATTTTTTCTTTGAGGGAGACTTTTACCACTTATTGCAATGACACATGGAGGGTTTTCAATCGGTTGAATTAATTTTTACAGTAGAAAAAGTGGGGGGTGTTACAATTGCTAACTCTTTTTTTTATAAAAAATTACACTCTTCAAGAAATAGAGCAACCCCATTAGTATCCGCTAAAGTGCACAGTTGTTTGATCTTGACATCTATACGTATATCGTCCCGTAGACTTACAATAAAGTAGCCAAATAAAAAAAATTCGGGTTAGCCATCAACCAGATGTGAAAACGTTTCAAAGGCTTCTTGATATTCTACTCCTGTAAAAGTTTGTTTAAGACGGATCAAAGCTTATGGGGAATCCTCGTAAATGGTTAGCCCAAATCGAAGTAATACAACTTTGGTAAACTCTTCCGAATTTAAGGGTCCTTTGAACTTGTTCAATCATCGATGCCATTATAAAGCAATGCCCTTTAAATGGAAAGATGCAAACTATACCTATTGATTAGAGGCGACAATTTTGAAGTCAAAGTATTGTTCTGCTTTGTTAATCCACCCTGTTGGGTCATCACTGCGAAACTTTGGAAAAGATAGCTTTAGGTGGGTGTGATTGTTGTCAAAAGTGTGGTTTGTAATGTTCGGCAGTTAAGGGGTGCTTCTTGGAGAGTGATAGGAGGTTTCGAGGTGTGCAAATGGATTAACGTCTCTGTTTTTGGGAGGATCAAATGACTAGGGTCCTAAGGCTTGAAGTTTAGTCATAACGGTTTAAAGGGCTAGATTGACTTGATTAAAGTTGTTATTAAGAAGATCGAGACTTGGTTCGTGTCGCGATAAAATCTTGCTAACCTTGTTTCTAAACTCAAAATTGGCTTCCCACAAGTGTCCATGAAACTGCTTCGATACTAGTTGATATGTTAATTTGAGTATTAACTATGGATAAAGAAATTTGAAAGAGAAAATATATGGGAAGAAAGAAAGAGAGTGGAAAGAAAGTTTTAAGAGTTTAATCTATTGGATGTTCATTCTAGTTGTTTTTAGGTTATTTAAAAGTCAAATGAGATTACGCGTCTTACACCACTAAAGCAATGACCGACTAAACTGACACCGCTAAATTAACAACTAATTAAAACTTACACCTAAGCACAAACCGACTAAAACAGAAACATTTAGAAATAATTAAGCTAGAAATATGGAGGTAACTATTGCACATGGAGAGCGGCTCCTATATAACGCATCGTCTTATGGAACAACCTGTAAACCGATTTTTCTTTCATGATCAATTTGGTGGCCACCTTCCATGCATGTCATGAACCTATGAAAAATGGATTTTCAAAGTTGATTTTTCACTAACTTAGAACCTAATTTTATGTGGAATGCACTTGTGATATTGGGTGGGACTAAGTGAGGAATTATCTCTTATATGCGGGCATTAAGAATATGTAATTAAATGGTTAAACTCATTTTCATATGAATAAGAAATTAAAACCGAAGAAACCTTGTTTATAAGTGTTAAGTGTGTAAAATTAGTTTACTTCCACATAGGAAAAATAGAAAAGTAGATTATTCTATATAAGAGACAACTAAAGAACCTTACATGACTTGGCATTCAGAGAGATATACAAAGATTTGAGAATGGTGTGAAGTACCACCCCGCGCATGTGCACTTTCGCACACCACAAATGGGAAACTTAGGATGTTTTAATGGCTCACTTTGCATTTTGCTGTAGAACCAATTATCCCCATGTCCCTTACGAGAATATGTCTCTAATATGAAAGATATTTTGATGATTACAAACCACATTATGTTTATGATATTACTGCATATATGACATATCTAATCTTACCTGAAGGTTTCAAAAGAATCAATGGTGCACGGCCGAACTTATTAAAGATCTACTTGAAGACCATGACCATTTGAAGATGTTCGGTAGTATGATTAGATTATGATAGGTTGTAGAACCTTCTATGTCATTTGATTCAGCATTATGCGTGACTACATGTTTTAATCAAATTGATTTTAAATTGTTTACATATTTTATCCGATTTATTGAGCTTTAATCGAGAAATCAAAAATCGCTTTTATAAAGTCTTTAAGGACGCTAATGTTTTAGCAGCGCCCTACTGGACTTGATGAGTTAGGACGCTGATAAAATATTAGAGCGCTCAAGGTTGAATTGAACTGATTTATAAGGACACTTACTTATAAGTAGCGACCTTCCTTTATCAACTTTTGAGATTGTCAGGACGCTAACTTAGTTTCAGCTCGCTAGAAGTTCTCTGTGTTTTTAAATGATTTTTATCTTTAATAACGCTGATAGTTTTAAGTTGAATAAACTATTAGGGCGCTACTTATGTAAAAGCGCCCTCATCTTTAGAATCAACTTGATAACTTTCAGGACGCTTACTGTCCATCAGCGAACTTAATACCTTTTAAGTTTGTTTTAAAACAAAATAGGACGCTTACTTGTGAGTAGCGCCCTTGTGCGTTTATATGTTTTTGAAACAAAGCAGCACATTAACTGTCGAAGTAGCACCCTCATAGTTTGAGTCGTTTAATCGTCAAAGTAAGTTAGGATGCTTATGATTTAGTAGCGCCCTCACTTCACTGTTCAGCAGGACGCTTATACATAATGAGCGCCCTCAAGGAACAAAACGACAAAGTTGATATTATGCGTCAGGACGCTAATTCAACAAATGTTATTGTTCTGACAATAACATTATTTCTGTTAACTTCTTCAGAACCGTACAAATACTTTTCAGAATCGTACAACAACTTTTTCAAAACTTTTTGAACGTTCTAAAACTATGTCAGAACATTCCTTTTTCATGAAAGGATCAGATGATTCAGGTGCTATCACCGTAATATACACAAAGCTGAATCGATCCATTTCTGGAAAGAATGTAGACGTTGTATTTGAAATAACCTATAGTGTCAAAATTCATTAAGTCTATTGCGCCTTTGTTATTTCTAAATATACGTGTTGCCTTAGAGTAGAAAAACCACTAATCATATACAAAAATTGATATTCAATCAAAAATGTATTAACAGTTTTCACCTCAGCAAAAAACTCTTTGAAAGTTAGTCTTCTTTTATTTGTGCTTGAGCTTATGATCTTTTTGGAAGAAAAACTTCAAGTATTTTAGATTGATTGATCTTCATCTTCATCATTTTGAAAATCCATTGAAGAAGACAAAACCTCTTTGAACCTGATTTCAACCAAACTTCATCATAAATATTTTGCTGAATTTGTGGTCAGAGAAGGTTCAAACCAAAGCTTTATAAGTATTACTTTGATTCTAAGTAAAGGGAATCATATCTCATCTTGTATTCAATTTGCAGTGACTGGTTAGTCACTGGGCAAGAGCGAGTGTTGCTCAAAGTTGTAACGGTCATCTCACACCCGAAAATTGAGAAACGATCATCTCACACCCAGAAGTTGGGAAACGGTCATCTCACCCCCGTAAGCTGAGAAATTGAAGTTCTCACACCCGTATGTTGAGAAAGTGTACTGGTTTTATCTTCACCCGTAAGAAGGTCCATAGTAGATTTTGAACAAATCCTAATTAAGGAGGTTAGGTAGTAGATGTAGGCGAGGCCGAACCACTTTAAATCTAGATTGCATTGTCTCTTTTCATTTATCGTATTCATTTGCTATACTTTGCTTAATCTGCTTTCAATATTTTGCATATTATTAAGAAAGGTTAAAATCTGCTAAGTGTCCAATTCACCCCCCCTTCTTAGACATATCTGGGCCAACAATTGGTATCAAAACAGGTTAACCGTCAAAGTATTTAATCATCTTTGATTAAGTATGGTAGGACAAAACGAAAGAAGTACTTATCTTTCAAGTGAAGGAAACTCCACCAACCGACCACCATTGTTCAAGGGAGAAAACTTTTCACATAGAAAAACTAAGATTAGGTACTACCTAAAAGCCCAAGATTTAGAGATGTGGAATGTTGTGACAAATGACTGTCCAACGCCTACTAAAATAGTTGATGATGCTAATGTTCCGAAGGAAATAAACGAATGGAGTATTAAGGAAAAGAAAAGAGAACTATTAAATAACCAAGCTATAAACATTTTGTTTTGCAGTTTATCAGTCGAAGAGTTCAATAGAGTCAGTGTGTGTGAAACCGCTAAGAGAATCTGGAACAAGTTAGAGGTCACCCATGAAGGAACTTTGCAAGTTAAAAAAGCAAAGCTCCAATTGTTAGTTAAAAAATATGAGACCTATAGGATGAAGGAAACTGATTCGATAGCTGAGGCTATTGCTCGGTTTACAATAAACATCAATGAGATGAAGAACCTAGGAAAAGTCTATGACCAAGAAGAAACTGTTAGAAAGTTTCTAAGTGGCCTACCCAGAGCATGGGAACCCAAGGCCACGACCATTGAAGAAGCCAAGAATCTGGTTGAATACAGTTTTGATGAACTATCCAGTTCATTAATGGTTCATGAAATGAAGATAAAAGATAAGATGAGCCCAGTCAAGGTTGAGGAAAAAGAAAAAGAAATCTATTGCCCTTAATGCTAAAAGTGATTCTGAAAATGATCAGACTCAGAAGATGACATGGCTGTCTAGAAAGTTTAACAAGTTGCTTAGGAGAAAGAGTAAGAATAGCCCTTACTCAAGGTTTCACAAAGGAAAGAAACCTGAGTCTAAACCTGTAGAGTTAATATGTTACGGTTGTAACAAACCAGGTCATGTAAAGAGCGAATGTCCCATTAAATATAAGAAGAACTCCAGCTCGTATAAAAAGGACAAGAAAGTTCTCAAAGCTACATGGGATGATTCAAGCTCAAGCATAGATGAAGTGAATTCAGATCACACTGCTGCATTGTGCTTAATGGCAAGCACCGAGGTAAAATTTGAACCCATTGACAAATTTAATGAGCTCTATACTCATATTCAGGAGCTTAAGACAAAACTTAGTAAAGAGACCAGGAAGAATGAGAAACTCAAGCATAGTCTTGAAGAAGCTCTTGAGGAAATAGAATTCCAACAAGAAGAGCTAAACGGACTGTCTCTAGACAATGGACAACTTAAGAAAGTTGCTGGGAAACTAAAAAATGAAAATGAAATTCTTAGAAAGGAAAAGGAAGACCTGAACTGCACCATGACTAAATTCACAAATGGTCAAAAGTTTTTTGACATGATGTTAGGATCACAAAAATGTGCATTTGACAAACCCGGATTAGGCTATACTCTTAGGTCAAAACAAAAGGAATACAATACCTTACTGACCAAACGATCAACATGCCACAAATGTCATAAGGAAGGTCATACCATACTTAGATATAATGTCTTAAGTAGAAAGAAAAAGAAATATGCATGGATTGAAAAATTTGTTCTTACTGATGCTAACTTGCATGGGTACCAAAATCAAAAGTATTTTATGTTGTGTAGATATGCAAAAATGAAGATATATGGTATCTAGACGGCGGCTGTTCAAGGCATATGACCGGAGATAAATCTAAATTTTTGAGCCTTGAAAAGAAGAAAGGAGGAAAGGTCACTTTCGGAGACGACAATAAAGGTGACATTAAAGGCATCAGAACTATTGGTGACGATTTTCTATCTATATCTAATGTACTTTATGTTAAAGGGCTGAAGTATAATCTCTTGAGCATAAGTCAATTATGTGACAAGGGTTATGACATTTCTTTTAAAGCAAATAGATGCATTGTCAAGTATGTAGATGAAACTATTGCATTCATGGCATCTAGACTTAAGAATGTACATTGCACAAACTTTAATGACATGAAGAAACAAAATATAACATGTTTAAGTGTTATCTCTTGTAATGATGCATGGCTATGGCATGGGAGATTAGCTCATATTAATATGGACAACATATCTACAATTGTTAAACATGATCTTGCCAAGGGTATTCAGAAAAAAAAACTTACTCAAAGGTATGTGAACCATGTCAACTTGGTAAGCATACCCGACCATCATTTAAGAAAAAGAGGCGTCAATCAACCTCTAGAGCTCTTGAACTTATTCACATGGATCTTTTCGGACCAACCAAAACCTAAAGCTTAGGTGGCAAATCATATGTATTTGTGATTGTTGATGACTTTATTCGATTCACATGGGTATTTCTATTAGCTCATAAATCTAATGCATGTGAAACATTTATAAAATTTTGTAAAAGAGTCGAAAATGAAAAGGGTTATAAGAGCAACATAATTAGGAGTGATAGATGTGGTGAATTTGTCAATAAAAATCTCAAAGAATTCTGTAACAATCAAGGTTACACTCACCATCTATCAGCCCCTAGGACACCACAACAAAATGGAGTAGTTGAAAGAAAAAATAGAACTCTGCAGGAGATGTGTAGAACAATGCTTAATGAGTATAATACTACAAATCATTTTTGGGGTGAAGCTATTAACACTGCCTGCTATGTAATGAACCGAGTTCTAATCAGAAGAGATTTGAATAAAACCCCATATGAACTATGGAAGGGTAGAGCACCCAACATCAGTTACTTCCGAGTATTCAGATGCAAATATTTTATTCTTAATGATATAGACAATTTAGATAAGTTTGAACTTAAATCTGACATAGGAATATTCTTAAGATATTCTTCTCATATTAGAGCCTACAGAGTGTTCAACAAATCTAATCAAACTGTAGAAGAATCAATTCACGTAAATTTTGATGAAAATGAAAATAAGAAAAGTCTTGAGGAAATAAGGCTAGATTGGTTGCACAAGGGTACAACCAAGAAGAAGGCATAGACTTCGAAGAAGCCTTTGCCCTAGTAGCAATATTAGAGGCAAAAAGGATGTTACTTGCCTATGCTTGTTACAAGGATTTTTCCTTATACCAAATAGATGTAAAGAGTGCTTTTCTAAATGGATACATCAATAAAGAGGTATATGTGGAACAACCTCCAGGGTTTGAGGATGCTCAAGACCCGAAATATGTGTTCAAGCTCCACAAAGCCTTATATGGATTAAGTGATAAGTTGAGTTTTAGATTAGTATTTTACATGTTAATTTCATAGGTTTTTAGGTGCATTTAGTTAGTTTTTAGATATATTTGCATTAATTAGTTCATTTAGTGTTTTAGGTTCATTTAGATATTTTTAGGAGTTTTATAAGTTAGTTTTAGTGATTTTCATGAATAAAATACATTAGGCTAGTTTAGGAAAATAATAATGATTTTTAGGTATTTTTCCTAAAGTCAATCCTTTTTATATTAATTTTGTCAATATTTTACAAGCTATACATAGTGCATATAGAATTACATGTTAATACATACTTGCCCATAATATAGATCATTTACTTGTGTTTTATGTTTTGTCTTGTAGGTGAATAAAGAGCCTAAAAGCGAGTAATGCAGATAAAATGGTGCAAGGCCATATTGAAGAAGAGCACGAAAGAGAAACGACAAAAAAGAGAGGAAAAATCGGCTAAGTAAAACAACTAAAGAAAAAAGAAAGAAAATATGTTGTCTAGGCGCCGCGGCGCCCAGAGAGCAAATTTGATCTGTATCGAAGCGCCACGACGCCCATCGCGGCGCTACAGCGAAACTTCTGGTCTTTTTGTCTTTTTGGACAATGATGTATAAAAGGCTCATTTTAGGGTTATTATATGGATCTTACGTTAGAGTGTAGAGAGTAACAGTAGCCATAGAAGAGAGTAGAGAGTAATAGTAGCAAGAAAGAAATTGAAGAAGAAGACAAGTTGCAAAATTTTTCAAAGGAAGAAGAAGAAGAAGAAACACTCAAAAGGGGGTTTTCAATTCATTTCTTGTTCCATACTTATTGTATTCATGTATTTTCTCTTTAATTTATCTCTTGTATTCTTGACTTTGATGATGAACGAAACATTTCTATTAGAGGGTTTGATGAATCTTCGTTGAGACATATGGGTTGATATTCATTATTTTTGTGTTGTTGAGCAATTTAACTTGTTTATTTTCAATTCTCCATACTTAATGCTTACAACTTGTTGGCCACTTATTGGATGAATTTAGATTCGAATTCTTACACTTGAGAGGGGTGTTTTCGAGTTTGAACAAGTGAATTGAAACCTATGGGGTTTGTATCGAGTCGAGAGACCTACGACCCCTTTGAAATCATTTAAATTGAATCTTAGGTCTTAATGCATGTTTTAATTGTTAATTTACATTCGAAAGAGGGGATTAGCAATTGAAGCATAAGTGTTTGAATTTACATTCGAGAGAAGGGTTTAAACAATTTTGGATTCATGATTTATAAACTTAAGAATTGAACAACAACATTATCTTTTGATACCCATATAGATCAACATAGTGAAATCAACTCTCTAATAATCTCTATCCATTTATTTTCTCTAAATATTTGTTTAATTGTTAGTTTAATTTCTAATTTCAGCTATTTCAAATTTTAGCACACTTAATCATCACATTTTGATTGCTTAGATAAGATCAACACTTTAGTAGTTTTGGGCATTTTTAATTGCTAATTTGACTATCTCTGTGTATACGATAACCCACTCTCCATCGGTATTATAACTTGATATTCGTACGCTTGTGAATTAAATTTAGGCTATCATTAAGACAAGCTCCAAGAGCTTGGTATGATTGACTGAGTTCATTTCTTTTATATCATAAGTTTCAAAAAGGAAAACTTAATCCAACTTTATTTATCAAACACCATAATAATAATATGCTTATTCTTCAAATTTATGTGGACGATATCATTTTTGGTGCATCAAACAAAGAATTGTGTGATGAGTTCTCAAAATTAATGTCGAAGGAATTTGAGATGAGTATGATAGGAGAACTTAAATACTTTCTCGGCTTGCAAATTAAGCAAATGCCAAAAGGCACCTTCATAAGCCAATCGTATGCTAAGGAAATGGTTAAAAAGTTTCAAAAACTTAATTTGAAATTGATTGATACTCCCTATACCTCTGCAATCAAATTAGACAAGGATGAAAAAGATGAATCAATTGATTCAAAACTTTATAGAAGTATGATTGAAAGTCTGTTGTACTTAACTGCAAGTCGACCTGACATTATATTCAGTGTCTGTCTTTGTGCAAGATTTCAATCAGAACCTAAGGAATCTCATTTAAAGTGTGTCAAACGAATATTCAGATACATAAATGGCACAACACACTTAGGAATTTGGTATTCCAAAGGTACTACATTTGATATGAGAAGTTATGTGAACTCCGACTATGCCGGTAGTCTAACTGATAGGAAAAGTACCTTAGGATTTTGTCACTTTCTTGAAAATTCTCTAATTTCTTGGTTTTGCAAGAAGCAACACTCCGTGGCATTATCTAGCTAAAGCAGAATATGTTGCAGCTGGAAGTTGTCATTCTCAGGTTCTTTACATGAAACAACAACTTCAGGATTATCAAATAGTTATTCAATGTGCAGAAATTTTGTGTGACAATACTAGTGCTATTAACATATCCAGAAATCTTGTATTGTACTCCCGAACTAAATATATTCAAATAAGACATCACTTTCTACGGGATCAAGTGCAAAATGGAGAAGTCATATTGTCTCACATTGGAACCAAAGAACAATTGGCTGACATATTTACTAAAGCCCTACCGAAAGACCAGTTTGTCCATATTCGCAGAGAGCTTAGAATGTTCTCTGAGACTGATCTATGATATTTTGTTGCTTACCTCTATATGGGGGAGACATATTTCATGATACTTTACTCTTTTTGATATTTCAAAAGAGGGAGAAGTAATATCATTGAAGAATCATATATTCAGGGGCAGCTTAACACTAAAGTCTTAGTAACGTTTTAAGTACATTCCTTAGAAATACACTGATATCATATGAAACAAGGAACATTAGTACTGCATCTCATGCATACACACATCATTTTATTAGCTTGCCGATGAGTTGAGTTTTATACATACTATTTCGAAGGAATTTTGTTAGGTTTGTAGATATATTATACTAATTTCTAGGTGTTTTGGCTTAATTTGCATATTTAGTGTTTTAGGTGCATCTTAGCATTTTTGTGTGTTTTAGAGGTTAATTTTAGTTGTTTTCATTAATAGAATACTTTAGGTTTGTTTACAAAAATAAATATGATTTTTAGGAATTTTTCCTAAAGTTATTAGTAGCATTTGCATTGTTATCACGTTTTATGTTGCATTTTTAGTACATAGTCGCATTTCGAGTTTTAGCATGTAATTAGTATGATGGATTTACTTGCTTTTGTGTTTTGTTTTGTAGGTGAATAAGAGCTTTAAAGTGTGATGAAACGAGGTTAAAACAATGAAGAAAAGTGGCCAAGAACATATGCGACAAGTATACAAGGAAGTGCCTAAGAATGAAGGTTGGATAAGAGAAAAAAGGGGGGCAAATACTGTTTTGGGCACTGCAGCGTTTGGGAGGGCGTTGCAGCGCCTAGAATACTGAAAATCAGTGTTTTAAGTGAGCCTCGAAGCGCTGCAGCACTACCCCCTCGAGCGATGTAGCGCTACCACGAAATTCTAGATTTTTCATTCTTGTATTTGGGCAATTTCGGTAATTCATATCTTATGCGAAGTAAGGCATATTATATATCATATTTTAGGATTTTTCGTGGGGAATCCATTGGTTAAGGAAGAGGAAGATGGCCAGGTTGTTGTGGAGACAGAAATCGGCTTCGGAAGCACGGCGGATCAAAGATCTACAGTATTTCTAGCACATTTTGTAGAGGATTTTCAGGTTTTCGATCTTATTTTGTATTTTCTTCTCCAAGCTATGAACTAAATTTGAATTCTAGAGAATAGATGGATCTTAGTTGCTTTTGATGGATTGATTGTGGATTTATTTCATTGTTAATGCAATTTTCTATGGTTTATTCATGATTTTTTGTATTTAATGCTTTTGATTTACTGATCATGAATTGAATCAACCTAGATCTAAGGGGCGGCACTCGAGAAAGGGTTCTTTAGGTTGGAAAATGATAATTGTGACATGAAATTTCTATAGGATCGAGAGATTTATAGGATGCTATGAAATCATTTAAAAATCCCTAGAGTTTAGAGCATAATTGAGAAATGGATCTTTATCGAGAGATCGAGACCCAATTTCAATTATAGATTTCAATCCGGTACTCGAGAGAGGGGATTGATGACCATTGGATTTGATCTATAAATCTGGAAAATGAATTTAACAATGAATGATTCCAATTAATTCTGATTTGCAACTAAGTGAAGTCGATTTTCTAGATCCATTCCATAATTGAATTTTCCTTACTTTAAATTTCTTTAGTTTCATTTAATTTTCAGCACTTTAATTCATTTAATATCTCCATTTGATTATCTAAATAAAGTTTAAAACCTGTGAAACAGTAGTTGATAAGGTAACAATTCCCTGTGGACACGATAACCCGACTCACAATCGGTATATTATAACTTGATTGTCGTGCACTTGCGATAAAATCACGAACACTTGCTTCAAAGCCTATAGTAATGTGTTTGAAATGATCAAAAAGGGAGAGATTGTAAAAGTAATTATCCTCATGTCCCTTATGAGAATATGTCCCTAATATGAAAGATATTTTGATGATTGCGAACCACATTCTGTTTATGATATTACTGCATATATGGCATATCTAATCTTACCTAAAGGTTTCAAAACAATCAATGATGCATGACGGACTTATTAAGGATCTACTTGAAGACCATGACCATTTGAAGATGTTCGGTAGTACGATTAGATTATGATAGATTGTAGAACCTTCTATGACATTTGATTCAACATTATGCATGTTTTAATCAAATTGATTTTAAATCATTTACATATTTAAATCGATTTAATTGAACTTTAATCGAGAAATCAAAAATCGCTTTTATAAAGTCTTTCAGGACGCTAATGTTTTAGTAGCGCCCTCCTGGACTTGATGAGTCAGGAGGCTGATAAAATATTAGGACACTCAAAGCTGAATTGAACTGATTCATAAGGACGCTTACCTGTAAGTAGCGACCTTCTTTTGTCAACCTTTGAGATTGTCAGGACGTTAACTTAGTTTCAGCTCGCTAGAAGTTCTCTTTGTTTTTAAATGATTTTTAGCTTTAATAACGCTGATAGTTATAAGTTGAATAAACTATCAGGATGTTACTTATGTAGGAGCGCTCTCATCTTTGCAAGTAACGCCCTTGTGCGTTTATATGTTTTTAAAACAAAGTAGGACGCTAACTGTCGAAGTACCGCCCTCATGATTTGAGTTGTTCAATCGTCAAAGTAAGTTAGAACGCTTATGATTTAGTAGTGCCCTCACTTCACTGTTCAGCAGGACACTTATACATAATGAACGTCCTCAATGAACAAAATGACAAAGTTGATATTATGCATCAGGACGCTAATTCAACAAATGTTATTATTCTGACAATAGCATTATTTCTGTTAACGTCTTCAGAACCGTACAAATATTTTTTAGAATCATACAACAACTTTTTCAAAACTTTTTGAACATTCTAAAACTATTTCAGTACATTTTTTTTGTGAAAGAATCAGATGATTCATGTGTTATTGCCGTAATATGCACAGAGCTGAATCGATCCATTTCGAGAAAGAATGTAGACGTTGTATTTGAAATAACCTAGAACGCCAAAATTCATCAAGTCCATTGCGCCTCTATTATTTTTATATATACGTGTTGCCTTAGAGCAGAAAAATCACTAATCATATACGAAAACTAATATTCATTCAAAAACATATTAACAGTTTTCACCTGAGCAAAAAACTCTTTGAAAGTTAGTCTTCTTTCATTTGTGCTTGAGCTTATGATCTTTTTGAAAGAAAAACTTCAAGTCTTCTGGATTGATTGATCTTCATCTTCATCATTTTAAAAATCCATTGAAGAAGGCAAAACCTCTTTGAACCTGTTTTCAGCCAAACTTCATCATACATGTTTTGTTGAATTTGTGATCACAGAAGGTTCAATCCAAAGCTTTGTAAGTATCACTTTGATTCTAAGTAAAGGAAATCATATCTCATCTTGTATTCAGTTTGTAGTGACCGATTATGTCACGACCCACTATACGTGACGTCATGACCGGCACGAAAACCTTCGGGTATACCCTCCGTCAGTACGCCCGGCGTCCCGTAAGCCTAAAACACATATACGAATCCCCAAAAAGAAATAAAAGTACATCCTTAACAACCAACTAACATGATCATAATGAAATAAAATATTACTTCTCCAAATTTTTACAAATATAAAATTCCAGAGTCTTCAAAATGATACAAAACCCAACACATTCCAACTATGTGTTAAATATACAATTACTAGGTGTTATCATGTACATAATTATCAAAATACAAAACTAAATGTACAACACCTACATGAAACAAAAACAAGGGACGCTCCACAGTCAAGCCTTCCTGTTTCCTTTTCTATCAGATCCTGAAAGAAGATGGTGAGGTGTGAGCTATAGCTAGCTCAGTGAATGTTATTTACAAGTGGCATATACGTGCATTTATAAAACATGGTAAGATCATAAAACAGTTGAAATATCATGATGACGAAATAGATTACATACATGCTAACATAATGGACCAAGTCATACATAAGACGATGCATAACATTTGTAGTCATGCTCATGCAATCCTAACACATCCTGAGTACGGGGGTTCAAGGCTGGTGCGCTACACACAGTACCTGAACACACACATAATACTCGTATCCTAATAGGATTTTTGGGGTTGTGAAGCACGTAAGATTAGCCTAAACTAACCTACCAATACACAAGCCATAAAACCCTCTGCCAGGTACACAACTGGGATCATCGCTAGACTTATGAGAATTCTCAAAAAGAGGAAATTCCAACTAGAAGCCTCAACCCAAATTGTCATCCCAATGAATTATGCTCAAATGTATTTCATGGAATATTAAAACATGAATACCATCATACATAAGCATTTAAAACATTTTTATACTACAATGAAACAAATAAATAATCCAAAAGTAAAAGAACACTCACTCTTGATTGGCTAAGTCTAGCCAATTCAATCGCCAAAACTCTCTAATTGACTAAACGGGTTCAAAATCAATCACAAGACCTGAAAATAACATGGTTCACACAACTAAAAATCAGTCATAAAGTGTGTCAAAACCCCATGGTCAAACCCAATCTAAAGTCAATTAGATTCTAAATTGATTACCCCCTTGAGCCAATTTCCGTATTGCCGAACTTGATCATTTAGACTCAATTAAACTAAGATTGACCTAAATTGAATGTAATAGGGTGATCCCATCATCCAACCACTAATATACATGAAATTCAATTATAATTAGGGTCAATTAGACTATACATCAAGTCAATTTCATAAATTGAATAAGTCTTGGTCAAAATCCCCAATTAGGCCAATATAAAACATAAAGTCAAAATGAACGAAGTCATATCAATTTAACATAGGTTCTAACATTTTAAACCCATGATTCTACTCAATTTGGGTTCAATTAAACTTGTTTTGGGTGAAAAGTCCCAATTTGGGCAAAATCTCCAAATTACATGCAAAATTGCCAAAGTACATAAAAAATGCCAAATACTTAGCATAGATCAAAATTAGTCAACCTTAGGGTGTCCATTATGAGAACCCACTGAATTCAATCATCAAACAGCCCTAATCATGTCCAATTACACCTACGTTGCATACTTTTCCACATTTTATATCAAGAGCATCAAAAGCCCCAAATCTGAAAATTTTCATACATAGGCCATATTGTCAATTTTACACTTGGCCACCTTACATAGCCACAAAATTTACTGATCTAACAACATGGTTTCATTCAAAATGCCACCTAGAACAACATAGTTGACATGCATGACTTTTGGAAAAGCCTAAGGCCACGAACCAAACAATGACCATTTACACTAAACCATATGATTTCACCATTAAAATATCAAGCTAAATACATGAATCAGTCCCTGATACTGATCAGTCCATCATAGATGGCATGCAAAACTTAAGTCAAAGTCTAGGTCAATGAACCAAGACTAGGTCATTTGTACTAAACCCTACCAATTTCTTGTTAGAAATTAGGGTTTTTGCCTTTAGAGGGTTCCCAACACACTCTAAACACACATATCAAACATGCAAAGCATTTGGACAACATTTGATTTCCAGTACCCCTTCAAATCTGGGTTTCATACAATGCATGCATCAAAACAACACTAGTATGCATGAACTAAAGAGATTGAAGGAAGAACAATGAGGAAAAACATGCAAACCTTAGGGATTTTGAGCAAAATCCACCAACTCTAGGTTTCCTCTCCTTTTCTCCTCTCCAGCTCCTTTCTCTCTTTTCTGGCTGAGAAATGAGCAAATGAGGCTAAAATTACGTTTTGGTTGCTTAATAGACAAGCTTGGGCTCACAACTAAAAGTTGCCAAAAACTATCAAAAAATCAGTTTTCCTGTTGCAATACTGGCACTTTGATAGTCAATTTCTTGCAAAATACCCACCAAGTTAACATCTTAACCGTTCTAAAGTTGCATGAGTCAGTTACCAACATTGTGGTAAACTTTTAACTCACTCGAACAATGGGATTGCGAGATCTAACAGTTTGATCAAAACTGCGTAAGAAAATCCAAAAATCTGTGAAACAATGTTTGGAGTCTTATAAGTCACAGTAGGTTACTCCAATCAAGATCTACCCCGTTCATAATGAAGATCTATCAGATAAGAATGAGCTGACACAATTTTAGCTCAATCGGACCACGGATCTAGGAGATCAAACCATTGATGTAATTTGTGACAGAAATTTCTTCCTCCATGGAGCGAGCACCACTGGATCCAAAACACAGTTTTCGACATGTTTTGACGTCGAACGGGTCTCCGATGGTTCCGAAACTTCATGTGCACTCTCTATGACCTAAAATAATGCAAAGACACTCGAACTTACGTGCTTCGAGCATCAGAATATATATACACATACGTATACGGGTACACTATGGGTCAAAATAACGTCACCTAAAGGCACGGGTGCTACAACTCTCCCCAACTTTGGAATATTTTTGTCCTCAAAAAAAATAAAAGCAAGAGAGCTAACCTCAGTCGGTAAAGAGGTCGGGGAACTGCTCCCTTATCTGGTCCTCGCGCTCCCAGGTTTGCACTTCATTATTGTGGAATTTCCATTTGACTCGCACCAGCGGGATTTCCTTATTTCTCAATTTTTGAACCCTACGAGCCACAATCTGAATAAGCAACTCCTCATAAGTCGTATCCTCCCCAACTTGCAAATGACTCACATCAAGCACATGAGCTGGATCGGGATAAGACTCCTTCATTGGATCCTCATTAAACTTCCTCAGCATCGATACGTGGAATACATCATGAACACCCTCGAGCTGAGAAGGTAGAGCCAACCTGTACGCCTAGATCAAAATTAGTCAACCTTAGGGTGTCCATTATGAGAACCCACTGAATTCAATCATCAAACAGCCCTAATCATGTCCAATTAGACTTACGTTGCATAATTTTCCAGATTTTATATCAAGAGCATCAAAAGCCCCAAATCTGGAAATTTTCATACATAGGCCATATTGCCAATTTTACACTAGGCCACCATGTTCAGCCATGAATTTTACTGATCTTGCAACATGGAATCATCCACAATGCCACCTAGAACAACATAGTTGACGTGCATGACTTTTGGAAAAGCCTAAGGCCATGAACCAAACAATGACCATTTACGCTAAACCATATGATTTCACCATTAAAACCTCAAGCTAAATACATGAATCAATCCCTAATACTGACCAGTCCATCATAGATGGCATGCAAAGCTTAAGTCAAAGTCTAGGTCAATGAACCAAGATTAGGTCTTTTGTACTAAACCCTACCAATTTCTTGCTAGAAATTGGGGTTTTTGCCTTTAGAGGGTTCCCAACACACTCTAAACACACATATCAAACATGCAAAGCATTTGGACAACATTTGATTTCTACTACCCCTTCAAATCTGGGTTTCATACAATGCATGCATCAAAACAACACTAGCATGCATGAACCAAAGAGATTGAAGGAAGAACAATGAGGAAAAACATGCAAACCTTAGGGATTTTGAGCAAAATCCACCAACCCTAGGTTTCCTTTCCTTTTCTCCTCTTCAGCTCCTTCCTCTCTTCTCCAGCTCCTTTCTCTCTTTTCTGGCTGAGAAATGAGCAAATGATCCTAAAATTACGTTTTGGTTGCTTAAATAGATAGGCTTGGGCCCACAACTAAAAGTTGCCCAAAAACTATCAAAAAAATAGTTTTCTATTGCAATACTTGCACTTAGATAGTCCATTTCTTGCAAACTACCAACCAATTTAACATCTTAACCGTTCAAAGTTGCATGAGTCAGGTATCAACATTCTGGTAAACTTTCAACTAAATCCAACGGCGGGAATGCGACATCTAACTGTTTGATCAAAACTGCGTAAGAAAATCTGAAAATCCGTGAAACAGTGTTTGGAGTCTTATAACTCTTAGTAGGTAAATCCGATCAAGATCTTCACCGTCCATAATGAATATCTATCATATAAGAATGAGCTGACAAAATTTCAGCTCAATCGGACCATGAATCTATGAGATCAAACCATTGATGTAATTTGTGACAGAAATCTCTCCCTCCATTGAGAGAGCTCCACTGGATCCAAAACACTGTTTTCGACATGTTTTGACGTCGAACGGGTCTCCGATGGTACCGAAACTTCATGCGCACTCTTGATGACCTAAAATCATGCAAAGACACTCAAACTTACGTGCTTCGAGCATCAAAATACATATACACATACGTATACGAATACGTATACGTGTGTGTACTCTACGGGTACACTATGGGTCAAAATGACGTCACCTAAAGGCATGGGTGCTACAACTCTCCCCAACTTAGGAATATTTTTGTCCTCAAAAATAAAAGCAAGAGAACTAACCTCAGTCGGTAAAGAAGTCGGGGAATTGCTCCCTTATCTGGTCCTCGCGCTCCCAGGTTTGCTCTTCATTATCGTGGAATTGCCATCTGACTCGCACAAGCGAGATTTCCTTATTTCCCAATTTCTAAACCCTACGAGCCACAATCTGAATAGGCAACTCCTCATAAGTAGTATCCTCCCCAACTTGTAGATGACTCACATCAAGTATATGAGCTGGATCGGGATAAGACTCCTTCAATGGATCCTCATTAAACTTCCTCAGCATCGATACGTGGAATACATCATGAACACCCTCGAGCTGAGAAGGTAAAGCCAACCGGTACGCTACTGGTTCAATCCTCCCAACAATCCGGAATAGCACAATAAACCTAGGGGCAAGTTTCCCACTGACACCGAACCTCATATGACCTTTGAGTAGCGAGACCTTAAGCAAAACTAGATCTTCCACTGCAAACTCTAACGGCCGATGCCGGTTATCATAATAAATTTTTTGCTTGTCCTGAGCTGACTTCAGCCTCTTCCGAATCAGCTTGACTTTCTCAGTTTGCTCAACAACTGCATCAAGGCCCCATAACTGCGTATCACCCACCTCGTACCAACAAGCTGGAGATCTACAAGGTCTTCCATACAAAGCCTCATACAGTGCCATACCGATGCTAGCCTGATAACTATTGTTGTAAGCAAATTCACACAAGGGCAAATGCTCACCCCAACCACCACCGAACTCTAAAATGCAAGACCTGAGCATCTCCTCCAGCATCTGAATCACTCTCTCGGACTGACCGTCCGTCTGAGGATGAAATGTTGTACTGAGTCGGAGGCGGGTCCCAAATCGAGTCTGCAAGGCCTGCCAAAACCTCGATGTAAATCGTGGATCTCGATCCGACACGATAGACAAGGGCACTCCATGCAATCTCACGATCTCTCTCACATATAATCTGCTCAGTCTATCCACAGAGTCCCTGGCGCTCATAGGAAGGCAGTGCGCACTCTTGGTCAATCTATCGACCACAACCCAAATGGCATCAAATCTGCCCTGAGACCTCGGCAATCCCATGATGAAATCCATTGTGATGTGTTCCCATTTCCACTCGGGTATGGGCAATGGTTGCATCTGACCTCCAGGCTTCCAGTGTTCAGCCTTAACCTGCTGACACACCTCACATCTCTGCACATACTCAACAATACTCTTCTTCATCCTGTGCCACCATACAGATCTTTTCATGTCATGGTACATCTTGGTAGCCCCTGAATGAACAGTATACTAAGACCGGTGAGCCTCTCGAAGTATCTCAGCACGCAACTCAACATCATATGGGATCCATAGTCTCCCTCTATACCGCAAGACATCATCTGGACCAATCTGCCAATCGGCCTGGTCAACACTGTCTGCGTATCCATTGTACATGTCATAATCTTGACAATGTTCCTGTAAATATCTAACCCGCGGAATATGGGCATCCGCAAGTTGCACGTGCATCTGAGCACATATCTCAGTAAGTGGTGCGTTCGAGAGTATACTCATCATAGTCACTCTCTCAAGTAAATGCCACTGTTGGGCCATCTGAAAAGCAACCACCTGAGTCCATGCTCGCCTACGGCTCAAAGCATCAGCCACAACATTGGCTTTGCCAGGATGATACTCCAAAGAGAAATCATAATCCTTTAGTAACTCGAACCATCTCCTCTGGCGCATATTCAGCTCCTTCTGATCAAAGAGGTACTTCAAACTCTTGTGATCAGAAAACAAAGTGAACCTCTCACCATTAAGGTAATGCCTCCATAGCTTCAGTGCAAATACAATAGCGGCTAGCTCCAAATCATGCACAGGGCAGTTGTGCTCATGCACCTTAAGTTGTCTAGATGCATATGCAACCACTCGACCCTCCTGCATCAGTACACATCCCAGACCTAAGAGTGATGCATCAGTATAAATTACCAACTCTTTCCCAGGCTCTGGAAGAATCAACACTGGAGCTGTAGTCAACCTCTTTTTCAACTCACTGAAAGCCCTCTCACAGGCATATGACCACGTGAAGGCCACGTTCTTCTGAGTCAGCTTAGTCATCGGCTCGGATATCGTGGAAAAGTCCTTCACGAACTTCCTGTAATAGCCAGCCAAACCCAGAAAGCTATGAATCTCGGTCACTATGGTAGGTCTTGGCCAATCAATGATTGCCTCAACCTTAGCAGAATCAACAGAAATACCCTCTGCACTAACCACATGACCCAAGAATTTCATCTCAGTCATCCATAAATCACACTTGCTCAGCTTGGCATACAACCTATGCTCCAACAATGTCTGCAAAATAACTCTGAGATGACGCTCATGATCCTCTCTTGTCTTAGAATAGACTAGGATATCATCGATGAAGACTATAATGAACTAGTCAAGGTACGGCCTGAACACTCTCTGCATCAGATCCATGAACATAGCTGGTGCATAAGTCAACCCGAAGGGCATCACCAGAAACTCGTAATGTCCATACCTTGTCCGAAAAGCAGTCTTCGGCACATCCTCATCTCTCAACCTCAACTGATGGTACCCAGATCAGTTGGTCAAACAAGTCATCAATACGAGGAAGTGGATATTTGTTCTTCACAGTCACCTTATTCAGTTATCAACATTCTGGTAAACTTTCAACTAAATCCAACGGTGGGATTGCGAAATCTAACTGTTTGATCAAAACTGCGTAAGAAAATCTGAAATCCGTGAAACAGTGTTTGGAGTCTTATAACTCATAGTAGATAACTCCGATCAAGATCTTCACCGTCCATAATGAAGATCGATCATATAAGAATGAGCTGACAAAATTTCAGCTCAATCGGACCACGGATCTATGAGATCAAACCACTGATGTAATTTGTGACAGAAATCTCTCCCTCCATGGAGAGAGCTCCACTAGATCCAAAACACCGTTTTCGACATGTTTTGACGTCGAACGGGTCTCCGATGGTACCGAAACTTCATGCGCACTCTTTATGACCTAAAATCATGCAAAGACACTCGAACTTACGTGCTTCGAGCATCAAAATACATATACACATACGTATAGGAATACGTATACGTGTACTCTACGGGTACACTATGGGTCAAAATGACGTCACCTAAAGGCACGGGTGCTACAGGGAGCGTCAAAAGAAAGAAACATTCCTCTTGTTGTTTACCAGTTAGTTGAAAATGTTAACTCCTGGTGGAAAACAGTTAAGGAAGGCCCTCAAGTAAATGTCAGTACCATGACATGGCAACAATTTGAAGTTGAGTTCATTAATGAATATTTTCCAAATGCTGTGAAGAGGAAGAAGATATAGGAATTTGCAAGACTTTTCCAAGGTAGTATGACAGTCCAGGAATACGCAGCCAAATTCACGGAACTGTCTGTTTTCTCTCTCTACCATCACTACCAAGAGGGATAAAGCTGAAAAGTTTTTCAATGGATTGAGGTCTGACATTAGACAGGCCCTTACCTTGCTCGAGCTGGATAACTTTAGAAAATTGGTGAATATGCTATAAATTATGAACAGGAGAAGCTTGAGCAGGAACAGAGGCGCGACAAGGGAAAGCGAGTTATTGCGCCAGTACAACAATCTGGTAGGAAGAAACCTTACCAACCAAATCAAAACGCTCGCCCCAATATGGGCAACCCCCAAAACCCTCGGTTCCAGTTCGCTCCACTTGTTCTAGCACAACAAAATTTTTAAAGGAATCTTCGCAATCGCCAAAATCAAGCAGGTCAAAGAAATGGAAATAACCGGCGATTCCCTCTACCTCCTCCAAATCATCAACCACAAGATCGAGATCGTGTGTGCTACAAGTGTGGCCAGGTGTCACGTTCGACAAAATTGTCCTCTCCTAACCTCTAGCCAACCCAGAGCCCCAGTTGCACGGGTTCAGCAAGCAGCCTCGATAGCTCCACCACTACCCCGACACCAACAAGGCCCTAGGCAACAAGGACACACCTACGCTGTTGCTGAAAGACTAATGCCAGAAAATAACGTGGTGGAAGGTACCTTTGTTTTTCTTAACATGTTGGTACATGTCTTATTCGATTCGGGTTCTACGCATTCTTTTATTGCTACCCAAGTAGCCCAGAAATTAGGACTACAACCAAGGGCTGCTCCCGTTACAATTCGGGTATCCACGCCAATAGGACCGGGTATGAAAATAAATCAAATATGTTCAAATTGTGAACTTAAAATATTGGATCAACTAGTAGCGGACCTCTTAGTAATGGATTTCTCTGATTTTGATATTATTTTGGGTATGGACTGGTTAACACCATTACATGCTCAAATAGATTGTCAGAAAAGCAAGTTCGACTGACATTGCTTAATGGTGATAACCTAAAAATACAAGGGGTTTGTGGACACGTTCAACATTTTACTGTGTCCCTTATAAGATCTCAGATGCAAGCTCTTTCAATACTTGATCAGGATGAAGAAAGTATAGTGTCCAGTCATCCTCCCAGCTTGAAAGATATTCCAGTTGTTCGTGAATATCCAAGGGTATTCTTAGACGAGCTTCTAGGACTCCCTCATCCTCGAGAATTTGACTTTGAAATTAAGTTGATTCTTGGTACGGAACCTGTCTACATTCCACCCTACCGCATGCCTAATGTCGAAATAGTCGAACTGGATAAGCAAATTAAAGGAATTAGAGACGCCAGGGTTGATAAGAAAGAGCATGTCACCATGGGGAGCTCCAGTTCTTTTTGTTAAGAAAAAAAACGGTTCACTTTGACTCTTCATTGACTATAGAAAGCTTAACAAAGTTACTATTAAGAACAAATACCAGTTATCTCGAATAAAAAATCTGTTTGAAATTAAGGGGAGCAAGATTCTTTTCAAAAATTGACCTTTGCTCGAGGTATCACCAACTCCAGGTTAAGGAAGAAGACATCCCAAAAATAGCTTTTAGAACCAGATATGGTCATTTCGAATTCATTGCAATGACATTTGGCCTATCAAATGCACCTGCGGCGTTCATTGATTTAATGAACAACATTTTCAGACCATACCTGGATCGTTTTGTCATTGTATTTGTCGACGACATACTGATATACTCTCCCACAGAGGAACTTCATAAGAAACACTTGCGAACTGTACTTAGTACCCTTCAACAGCATGAGTTGTACGCCAAGTTCAGCAGGTGTGAATCTGGATGACTAAGGTTAAGTTCCTCGGTCATGTCGTGTCCCATGATGACATCAAAGTAGATCCAGCCAAGGTAGAAGTGGTACTTAGTTGAAAACAACCGACTAATGTCACATAAATTAGGAGCTTCCTCGGATTAGCCGGATATCACAGACGGTTCATCAAGGATTTTTCCAAACTTGTTGAACCACTCACTCGACTAACCCGAAAGGATGCTCGTTTTATTTGGAGTGAAGCCTGTGAATCAGCCTTTCAAGAACTCAAGAAAAGGCTAACTTTAGCACTTCTGTTGACCACTCCAAATAATGGGATTAGCTTCACACTGTACATGGATGCATCGCTTCAAGGACTTGGAGTCGTGCTAATGCAAGAAGTTCGTGTTGTGGCCTATGCCTCTCGGCAGTTGAAAATTCATGAGGTCAATTATCCAACTCATGATTTAGAACTCGCAGCAGTAGTGTTTGCCTTAAAATTTTGGCGACATTACTTGTACGGAGAACGATTTGAAGTCTTTTCTGACCACAAAAATCTTCAGTATATTTATACTTGGAAAGTCATATGTCTTTGCTTGTACGGTAAATTTTGAAATGGGCAAACTGTCATATGAGTTGGAAAGGTATAACTTGTAGTTCCGGAAGGATGGATGTCACGACCCACTATCTGTGACGTCATGATCGGCATGGAACCCTGGGTATATCCTCCCTCGATATCCCTAGCTTCCCGTTAGCCTTCTAATAACACACCATAATCCCAATAATTAACATCAAAACACATGGAGAATAATAAATCATCAATGTAAAAGCATACCCAAATGACAACCACAAATTTTATTTTTTTTCTAAGTCCATAATGTTCAAAATATACAAAATCCTACTTAACCATAAAGTATAACCCATCTATGTGTTAAGTATAAGCATTAGGTGTTGCATAATACAATTTATCAAAATAAATGCGAAAAAGTACTAAACACCTACGTCACAAAAGTGTAAGAAAAATGCCCGCAGCTAAGCTTTTCCCTTCCTCTTCCTATCCGAATCTGATAGGATAAGAGTGAGGAGTGAGCTACAACAAGCTCAATGAATGTTTTCTACAAGTGGCAACATATATATGCATTTATGCAAAACATTACAAGATCATTAAAACCATTTAAATATTATAATGCATCATGTCATATACAAGACAATGCATATCATTTATAAACATGTTCATGCAATCCTAACACCTCTTGAGTAAGAATCAACACAAGGGCCAGAGTGTGCGACACTCATCGCCCGATCCACCTCTTACCCGTATTCTATTAGAATTCCTAGGATTGTATGAACCATAAGATCCGTCCACCAAGACAAGTACCATACCTAGGCGAATCCTAACATACACAACCCATAGAAATCCTCTGCCAGGTCCATAATTAGGGATCACCACTAGACTTACGAGATTCCCCGGAGAAAATCTCAACTAGGAAACTCTACCCAATTGCTAACCCTATTAGACTATGCTCAAATACATTTCATGAGACATTAAATCATGAATACTACAATAGGTAAGCATTTAAAACACATTTCTATACTACAATGCCACATATAGAAACCAACAAGTAAAGAAACACTCACAACTTGATTGGCTAGACTTAGCCAATCCAATCCAATCCACAAGAGAGCACTAGAATGACAACAATCACCCCAAGCACCTCAATCCCCAATTGGCCTATTTGGGTTACTTAAATCAACCAAAATCCCTGCATGAAACATGGTTTATGCATTACTGAAAATCAGTCCACTAGTGTACCAAACAACCATGATCAAACCCAATTCCATAGCCAATTAAGATTCTAAAATGATTATACACATGAGCCAATCTCATATTGCTCAATTCAACCATTTAAAATCAAATTAAACCATACATAACCCAATTGAATGTAATAGGTTGATCCCCTTGATCCAACCACTATAATACAAGGCATTCAATCATAATTAGGATCAATTAGACTATATATCAAGTCAAAGTCTAAGTCAAAATCTCCAAATTTGGACAAATCTCCAAATTCATTGAAATTTCCCAAATTACATGGTCTAGGCCAAAATTACATTACACTAGGGTTATCCACTAATCAAAATCAGTAAATTGGACTACTATGCACCCACATTTACCCATGTATTCAACATAAATCACATGCAAATTGAATAGGAATCCGTAACTCCAAAATCCTAGTTTAGGTCAAATACATATAACCCTACCAATTTCTTGTTAGAAATTGGGGGTTTCATCATTTATGGACTCCCAACATCCTCTAGATAAACATATCTCAAATGCAAAACCTAATTCCAAAAATGTATTTTCCACCACCCTCCTTAAATTCCAGGATTCATGAGTGGAAAACACCCATTAGGTCAAAAACAAGCTTGCATGCATGAATGAAAGTGATAGAAGGAAGAAAAATGAGAAAGAATGAAGAAGAAATGATTACCTTAGGGATTTTGAGCAAAAATACACCCAAAACTCCAACTTTTCCCTTCCTTTTCTCTTCTCCCCTTCCTTTCCTCTTCTCCAAGCTCCTTAGCCTCTTTTGGAAGTGAAAAATGAGAGAAATCACGTCTCAATGGCTTATATAGAGGTTAAGTGACATTTTGGGCCCACACTTAAAAAAATACACTTTAATAAAAGAAACAATTTTCCTATTGCAATTACTTATACTTAGATAATCAATTTAACATCTTAACCGTTCAAAAGTTTTATAATTCAGTTACCAACTTTCTGGTAAACTTTCAGCTCAATCCAACAGTGGGATTGCGATATCCAACCCTTTGATCAAAATTGCGCAAGAAAATCCGCAAATTGGAGAAATAGTGTTTGGAGTATTATACCTCACAGTAGACAACTCCGATCAAGATCTTCACCGTTCATAATGAAGATCTATCAAAGAAGAATAAGCTGACAAAATATAAGCTCAATCGGACCACGAATATAGGAGAACAAGCCATTGATGTAATCAGTAACAAAAATTTCTTCCTCCATGGCGCAAGCTCCACTGATCCAAAACACCGTTTTTGACATGTTTCAAAGTCGAACGGGTCTCCGATCATTCCGAAACTTCACGCGCACTCTAAACGATGTAAAATCATGCAAAGACACTCGAACCAACGCTCGTCAAGCATCGTATACGTATACATACATGTATACATATACAGGTCAAAATGACATCATCCTTAGGTACAGGCGTTACAATGAAAATGCAGTCATACTTGCCCAGTTCACCACCCACTCCAACCTCATTAAAAGAATAGCCACTGCACAAGGCAAAGATGATGAGCTTAGAAAGATGAAAGAGCTCATTTTGCATAACCAAGCTCCGCATCAATGGTCTCTCACTTTTGATGGTGTGGTATTATATAAAGGGCGATTGTGGGTAGCTAAGAACCCGAAACTTAGACGTGACCTGATGAATGAGTGCCACAAATCTAGGTTCTCTATACATCCAGGGGGAGACAAAATGTACAAGGACATGAAAAGGCAATTCTGGTTTAACAAGATGAAAAAGGCCATAACAGAATTTGTGGTCAAGTGCCTTACTTGTCAACAAGTAAAAGTCGATCACAGACTCCCCTCTGGTCTGTTACAACCACTTCCTATAAGGGAATGGAAATGGGATAATATTTTCATGGATTTTGTGTCTGCATTACTTAAAATTCTCAAAGGTCAAGACACTATATGGGTAATTGTTGATCGGTTAACCAAAGCTGCACATTTTATACCATTTAGACTCACCGATACTCCAGCCAAGTTAGCCGAAATCTATGAACGAGAGATTATCAGGTTGCATGGGATCCTTCTCACCATCGTCTGTGATCGAGACCCTAGATTCACATCCAAATTCTGGCAAAGCTTTCACGCCAGACTAGGTACAAAAATTCTTATGAGTACTGTCTTTCATCCCTAGACAAATGGACAATATGAGCGGCTTATACAAATTCTAGAGGACATGCTATGTTGTTGTGCCCTAGATTTTAATGACGGGTGGACAAAGTACTTACATTTAGCAGAGTTCGCATATAATAATAGTTATCAGACAAACATTAAGATGGCTCCGTATGATGCACTATACGGGCGACCATGTAGATCACCTTTGTGTTGGGTAAATATGTCTGATCGACTACAACTTGGTCCTGATCTCATTCGAGAAACCACCAAGAAAATAAAGCTCGTTAAAGAACGACTTCGTACCGCCAAAAGCAGACACAAAAGTTACGGAGACAAGCAACGAAAACCTCTAGAATTTTAAGTTGGCGACTCGATTCTTTTGAAGGTCCAACCATTTAAAAGTGTGAAAAGATTTGGAGTCAAATGAAAGTTGTCTCTAAGGTTTATCAGACCAATTCCAATTATTGATCGAGTCGACAAGTCTGCGTATTGTTTGTCTTTACCACAATCCATGTCCAAGGTACACAACGTTTTTTATGTATCCATGCTCAGGAAATATCTTCACCATCCTTCACACATCATACCATCCTCTGAAGTTGAAATCGAGGAAGAAAATAAGTATAATGAGTATCATGTGCAAATCTTGGACAGAAAGACACAAGACTTGAGAAACAAGAGCATTCTGTTAGTAAAAATCCTCTGGAACCATCACGGAATAGAAGAAGCAACGTGGAAATTGGAACAAGAGATCAAGCAAAAATACCCTGACTTGTTTGTATAGCACTTGCATGTTTACATATAAATAAAATATTTCTTGTTCTTATTCTATGCTTTTGGGTTTCCTGTTTTGTCTTTGGCACAAATGTCTGACGATTCAACAAGTTACAGTTCTGAACCATTCGAACATAGCAATAATTCAAATCAAGATACAAATATGAGTATTGATGGAGATGATGACAGGAACTCAATCCCTTCAGACTAGAGTCCTTCCACTGACTATTACTCCCAGTCCACATCACCTACGAGGTCACCATCTGCTGAAATGCCACGAGTCCAAACCCCAATACACAATCTATCAAGATATTATCCATCATGTCTAGGGATATCCGACCCAGAAGATGAAAACATTACAGGTATGCGTCAAGCGGGTTTGCGAGTTCGCCAGACCGCTCGAAAATCAGTACGACAACCATTATCTTCTTTCCAGAACCCCCGCACTGCATGGAATCCAATTCCAGTTTTTCCCAGGCTTCCTGAGGTGCCAGCACCATATGAAGCTGGACCATCAAATTGGCAAACCCGGCAATGACCAGCTCAGTCAGGCAGGCGTGTTAGGCCACCGTCTCAACGACTGGGTTTTTTGTCACGACCGCCACGACTTTTTCTACTGTAGAAACTAAATCAACTGCTTTAAAACCCTCCACGTGTAATTCAGATAAGTGGTAAAAGCCCCCCAAAAGAAAAATATAGACCCCCATAATGGGACGATCCCAAGGAAAGGGTTGTCCCCATGGGAACCAGCCCCAAGGGGCCACCCTATAAATAGGAGTGCCCCCTCTCAATTTACTCGCCGACACCTTTGGTTTCCTCACCCTCCTTCGACCTTTTTTGCATTATCCTGCGTCCCTGCACACTTCAAGAAGTTAGACTGCACACTTCAAGAAGTAAGAAGAAAGCACGACGCCATACAAGTGTGTTAAGGTGGGCAATGAACGCTAGGTTTGCATTTCTTACCTGTTTAATACTGAATTACATAGCATCATGCATCATATTTGTTACCATGCTATACTTCATGCACGAGGCTATCTATTAAAAATGATATATTATTGGGTGTTATATTTACCCCGGCAGAGTGACACTGTCACTGGTTATATTATTGGGTGTTATGCCGTTACGCTGGCCCTGGCGGAGTGATACTGTCACTGGTTAGCGCTGAAACTCATGAGACCTCTCAGTTGTTGGTTATTACTGGTACCTCAGATCACAGGTTGCGAGTGAATGGTACCTAGTCTGTGATGTCGTATGACCAAGGTTCATTCATATCATTGCTTGATTGTATTGTTGTCGCATAATTGTTTGATGACTGTTGTTCTGTATTTATTATTATGCATTTAAGCTTTGTTTACCCTACTTGATCTCACTGAACTGTTGAGCTCACCCCGTTCCTAATCTTTCCAAGGAATTAAGATGAGTCCGAATGGATTTATTCTGAGGGTTATGGTCAAATCCGGTCTATGTCGGGACTTTTGTGTATATACTCTCCCTAGGCCCTGTCAGATTGGTCTGATGATGGTGGCGATAATTTCAAGCTTCTAAACGCCTATTTTTGACTACTCTTTTGTTATTTTGGTACTTTTGTAGGGGTTCGCCCTTGTTACCCTCTCTGTATCCTTTTGCTATAAGGAATGTAATAATTAACAAACTTTATATGTGGAATATAATCGTATTTTCCTTAATAATTTGTATTGTATTATTGTTAATGTGGGCCACTATGCTTCTGTATGTGCGACTCTGATCGAGTGTGGGCACTCGACGCCTTAACTGTTGCACCTCGTTCTGGGTCAATAGGGCGGGTGTGAAATTTTTTTCTGCTGAGACATCAACAGATTTATGGAAAATTATTTTTCCATCACAGTATACCATAAAATTTATTATTGACAATCTAGTTGGCCCAGTCCAACCATCGCACATTACTATCACACTATATTGTGGCAAACTCTTCTTCAATGTTTTAATATAGTCTTGCAGTTCATTATACTCATCATCAAGTAATCCATGCATAAGCTCATATGCTGAAGGCTCCTTGAAACCTGGTCCACACCTTGCAATTTCATTAATGGTTGGTTGGTAATATGGATTGTCGGTAGCAACATTTGTTGGGATACTGCTATAGAAAAAAAAAATTTAGATATCATTTTGTTTAAACGTTTTTTCACGGTTCCACCCCCAACAGCTTTTTTAAGCTTTGTTTGTCTAGAACTAGGTCTAGAAAACATATCAGAGTTTAACGGGGGACCCGGTTACCTTGCACTTGTTGTACGCAAAAGGCCACCCCCACGTTTTTGTTTCCCTTGTGGGTCTTGCTTGATATTATCATGTCGCAATGAACTACCTCCTACCTCTTGAAATGATGAACCAAAGTCTTGTCTCATCATATTCATTCTCCATTGTTGTTAAGCATCTCATCGATCAACCATAGAGTTTCTTACTGCTAATCTATCTTGCACCTTTTCATAGTTTGTCGTACAATCAGGAGGATAATCGATGTCTGAATCATCATCATCATCATAACTATGCGGTGGTTGTAGGAGAGCTTCTGTAAATGCTTCTCTTTTATTTTCCTTTTCAATTTTTTCTTGTACCTTTTCAAGTAGGGACAATTGCATGTCTTCTCCAACGTTTCTTGGACATTGCGTACATTTTGTTACATTTTTTAAGCCACCTGCTAAGTGTTGTTTCAATCTATTGACTCCACCAGATTTATTCACGTGATTACAATATATACATCTTGACTTTTGCCTACTCTCATCAACAGGTTCTCCGTGGCTCCATCCAATATCGAGTCTTTTTTGAGGTTCAAGATTCATATTGAAACTAAATATGCACAAATTCTTCAACTTGTATGTAGTCCAATTTCAGCAAAGTGATGTTAATATAAAACATGTTAATACAAATCATATCATTTATATTTATATACTATATATATATTAACGTATATGTTTATAAATGTAACATGCATACATACATACATACATACATGCATACATACAAATATATATATATATATATATTTGTGTGTGTGTGTGTTAATATTTATATAGATGTTAATATATATAATGTATATATACTATATATTATACTATATAAATTAATGTATATGTTTAATATATATATATATATATATATATATATATATATATATATATACATATATATATATTATATGTTATATCTATAGTAATAATTAATAGATGAATGTATATATAATATACTATATAGCTCGATGTTATATATATTATATATAGTATATTAGATATATATAGTATAGTATAGTATCTATACATATAATATAATATATTATATATACATAGAGTATATTATATATATATATAGTAATAACTAATAGATCAATATATATTATATATATTATATGTTATATGTATAGTAATTATTAATGGATCAATGGATATATAATATACTATATAGATCAATGTAATATATATTATACATAGTATATTAGATATATATATATATATATATATATATAGATAGATAGATAGATATTACTATACTATAGTATATATATATATATATATATATAAACTTATATGTTAATATTATATACTATATAATATATATATATATATATATATATATATATATATATATATATATATATATATATAATTGGGTATTCACCCTGTTGATCGTCCCAAAACTGCTTTCTGCATTCCTAATACACATTACCAATGGACGGTTATGTCTTTTGGTCTTAAGGTAGCTCCTTCTCTGTTCCAAAAAGCTATGACGAAGATTTATGCACCTTTGTTGCATACAGCTCTCATATATATTGATGATATCCTTCTATTCTCCACAAATGAGGCTGATCATCAACAACTCCTTTCTCAGTTTCTGGATATCACTGAAACTCATGGCATCATGCTTTCCGAAAAGAAGAGTATTTTAAATACTTCTGAAATTGATTTCTTAGGCACGAAATTTTTCAATGGAGTTTACCAACCAGGGTCACATATTGCAGTTGAACTTCTGCAATTCCCTTATTCTCATTTCACCCGACAACAGCTACAGCAATTTCTCGGTGTGGTCAACTATTTACGCTCATTTTTGCCATGTGTGAGTCAGTACACTACTGTTCTTTCCTCTCTGCTAAGGAAAGATCCTCCTCCATGGCACTCCACCCACACTCAGGCTGTTGCATATCTGAAGAAAGCCTGCCAGAATCCCCCTCCTCTGGTTCTCCCAACCACAGGTTCTTTAATTCTTCAGACTGATGCCTCTGATCACTACTGGGGAGCTGTTCTCCTCGAAAAACAAGGTAAGATTGACAACATTTGTGGTTATTAGAGTGGTAAGTTTTCAGATGCAGAACTTCACTACCATATCTCTATCAAAGAGATTCTTGCAGTTAAATATGGTATTCAGAAGTTTGCATTCTTCCTCAGACCAGCTAACTTTGAAATCCAGATGGATAGTTCTTCATTTCCAAAGATGCTGGAGTTTAAAAATAAAATGGTGTTTTCTGCCAAACTACTACGCCTACAAGAATGGTTTACACAGTATACCTTTACTATTAAACACATCCCAGGTAACAAGAATGTTTTGGCAGATTTCTTATCACGGCCCATTCAAAAGTCCAAGGCCCAACTCTCCCTTATAACAGGATGTTTCAATCTACCTCTCCTGTTACAGCCCAAACCTGTAACCAGGCCTAAGCCCATCCAGTTAATCCATTCCTCTGGATCCATTCCCATTATTGGAGCCATATTTCCTCCAGGTGTTCCAGAGCCCACTACAACCCATCAGGTTAATGAGTTGGCCCGCACTAACATGTTTTACTATGCCCACAGGCATCTCATGGACTTCCCAGGACAGATCCAACAGGGTAATCCTTTCAATCAGACACGACCCTATCTGTTCATCTTCCACCTTCGTACTGAAGTTTCTGACAATCTCTTCTGGTACATCAGGTGTGTTTCGTGTCTCTATAAAATAGCTATTGCCTTCATACCATTACAGTTACAGAACCAATTTAGGCAACAAACAACCCTCCTTCATGGTTGTTTACAGCTATTTGCTCTTCTCTCAGTTTGGACAGCACAGGTGAATGAAATTTGTCAACTTCATCCTCAACGCCTGCATGCTATCTACATATGTCATCAGCCCTTCTCTGACTCTCCACAAGGGTTAATTGCTGAACATTACTTCCAGCAATTCCAGACATATTCCTGTAACCTCACTTCACAAGTCATCACTGGTGTATGCAGTTTCCTCAACGACATCAACAACTATCAGGATGTTGCACCAGTCATTCGAGGTCCTCATGAATTCATACCAGAAGAACATCTTGATTCTCTGGTACAGAATTTAGCCCCTTTGAGTCTTGATTCTCCTCCACCCAATTTCAGAGATCCCCCTCCAGAATCAGATCCTCAACGACGAGTACGACGTCGACTTCCTCCTCTCTCTTACGAAGATATTGTTGAAGCCCAACAAGCTGAAGACGAAGAACAAGCAGCTCTAGTAGTCGCCGGTGTTCGTTCTCCTCCTCCTGACGATTTTCAGTGTGAACAAACTTACTGGGATCGTCTTCACGAAGAACTTGATGAAGAAACTCTCGAGAACCTTTCTCCGTCGCATTCATATGGCCAATCGTCTCCTCACCCAAATTGGTCACCTTGACCTCTCATTTGCCTCTCCAAAGACAAGGTTACGTGTTCTGTACAGACTTCGCCAATCTCGACCCATTGTTCGCCCTTCTCTTCACCGACGTATCTACCATCAGTCTTTCGTCACAGGTACGCCATCTGTTTTGCAGGAATCCTCTACGTCATCATCCTACATGTCTACCACTTTTGCCCAGTCCGCCAACATGGAAGATTCGACCTTATCTCTCCACCTCAACCATGTGCCATCACATGTTGCTGACCCCACTCCTGTCTCCCACTCAGAAGATGCTTTTCAGGCTACTATTCATAAAGTTCCACTCACAAGACACGACACTATTTATCTACAGTAAAAGCACCTTTTCTTGTTCAACATGTTCCACTACCGTCCAAGCAATCGTTTGTCTACTTTTGCCCGTGCTTATCCACCAGCTCATCCATGCCAACTGTCTTCGGATTTCATTAGGTTTCAAATCCGCAAGTACTTCAATCCTCTATAAAAGGAGAAATCAGTTGCTCTTCTTCAACAAGAGCCCAGTTACGAAGTTCCTAAGTTTCCAAGTTGTTCATGAGTCTTAAGTTGCTTAAGTTTTTGCTTGCAGTCCTGTATGTTTTATCTTTGTATTTACATTTCGAGTTTATGGAGTCTGTAATATGTTTGATCTGTAATATGTTTGCTCCTAGGTGGTTAAAGTCCTAGAACCCTACGTGTGTGATCGTAGCCTTGAATGGTATCAGATATATAATAATTTATATAGTTTAACTTTGATATATATATATATTTTCTCAAAAAAATAATAATAATAAATTAAACGTTAAGATAAAAAAAAACCCTAAAGACAAACCCTAACCCCTATTGTTTTCTTTTTGCTGTCATCTCAACGAAACCCCTGCAACTCACCAGCTTATCGTTTACTCTCCGCCGGCCGCTCGCCGCAACAACTCACCAGCTCGAAGTCGTCGTCGTCGCCTCGTCTTTGTTCTTTTCTCTCTCGTCGATCCCGCTGCAACTCAAGCAACTCGTTGTCGCCGTCATGAATTATTTCTTTCTTCCTCTAATCCTCTTTTTACACCTTTCAAGTTTTAAATTCAAACTCTTTCTCGAATCTCTCCTTCAATCTCTATTTGTGCTTGTGCAATGGTTAGATTAGATGAAGCAGATATATAGATCACAACTAGTTACTTTTTTTTATTTTATTTTTTGTTTTAAAATCGCACGCAGGAATATTTCGTACGAAGAATCTCTGTGGAGCACAGAGATTCTTCGTACGAAATGTCGACATTTTCGTCGACTTTTTGTATTATTAAGTTACAAATCACAATTTTTTTAAAACTTCGCCGAAGTTGGTGATTTTTTATGAATTTCGCCAATTTTTCCGAATTTTTTGGGCAATTTTTTGCATGTTTTTTCTTACATTTCAACACTGGTTCGATGGTTAAAAAAATTGAAATAATTCGGCTAATTTCGACGAAATTCGCCAAATTTTCAAACTATGACTATAATTAATAATTTAAAAAACATATATTTTTTTATTTTGTTCAATACTTTCAGATTTTGTTAAATTATTTTTAATTAATTTAAATAATAATTTAAAAATTATATATAAAATAATTTAAAAATTATAAAATGTATTTAAATAGTTACTACTTAACAAGTTCTTATTGTTATTAATGTAATGAATAATAAAAGCTCTTCTTTGAAAAAAATAATAAAAGCCAAGAAGACGGAAAGTAATGAAACTGAAAGTCATTTAACTAAAAGGACATAAGTGCATATTATCAAAACTTAAAGTTAAAAACAAACCCTAAAACAAACTAAACCTTAAAAAAAAATCTTACTGCATTTTTTTTTCTCTCCCACCGCTGCAACTGAAACCCTAATCGTCTTCCTCTCTTCCCTCCTGCCGGCCGCTGCTACAATGTAACTTTGTCGTTGCAACTCGACAAGCTCGAAGGTCACTGGAACATTGATTTGAGATATTTCTTCCTCTTTTTACTCTTTCCAAACTCTCTCTATGAATCTCTCCTTTAATCTCTACTTCTTGTGCTTGTGCAATGGATAGATGAATCATGATTTATAGAGCAGGCGTGTTATTTTTTCTTTTTTTCTTTTTTTAAATCGCACTTGGAGTATTACGGAAGAATCTCTATGCATTCTCCGTACGAAATGTTGACATTTTTGAAGACTTTTCGCATTTTTAAGTTAAAAATCATACTTTTTGTCAAACTTTGCCAAAGTGTCAATTTTTTACAAATTTCGCCAAATTTCTCAAAATTTTTCAGCGATTTTTTACTTTTTTTCTTTCTTACATATTAACTCTGCTTCAATGGTCAAAAAAATCAAAATAATTCGCCGAATTTTTAGACCTCTGTTGCGCACCAAAGATGAGACTCTTAAGTATTTTACCTTGTTTAAATCCATAGTTGAAACTTAATTTGAAGCCAAAATTAAGTCATTTCTAAGTGATTAGGGTGGAGAATTTCAGGCTATCTCCTTTTTTCTCTAGCCCTTATACACCCCAACAAAACGGTGTTGTAGTGCGCAAAAATTGCCATGTTGTGAAATGGGACTCACATTCTTAGCTCATTGTCATCTACCTCTTACGTTTTGGCCTTATGCATTCCTTACAAGCAAGGACTGAAAACTCGGCAAATTTTGTCGAAATTTGCCAAATAATTTCAATTTTTTGAACCATCGAAGCAAAGTTAATATGTAAGAAAAAAAATGCAAAAAATCGCCCAAAAATTTTGAAAAATTCAGCAAAATTTGTAAAATATCGACAACTTTGGCAAAGTTCGACAAAAAGTGATTTTTAACTTAAAAATGTGAAAAGTAGTCGAAAATGTCGACATTTCGTACGAAGAATCTCTGTGCGGCACAAAGATTCTTCCATAATACACCGCGTGCAATTTAAAAAAAGTAATGCGCCTGCTCTATAAATCATGATTCATCTATCCATTGCACAAGCGCAAGAAGTAGAGATTCATAGAGAGAGTTTGGAAAGAGTAAAAAGAGGAAGAAATACCTCAAATCAACGTTTCGACGACCTTCGAGCTTGCCGAGTTGCAACAACCCAGTGACGACGACCTTCAAGCTAGTCGAGTTGTAGCGACAGAGTTGCATAATAGTAATTATGCATATTTTAACATCTATATAAAAATTCTTTAAACTTTTCAAAATTGACAAATGTTTACAAAAATTCTCCAAGACTTCTTAAACTTTCCCGAATTAATTCTAATTTTTAAATGTTGAAATGTGGGACAAAGTCGAAGTTTCGAACCTTGGCAACAGATACATCCATATAAAGCGAGAGTAGTCATCAATAAATAAAAGGAAATAGCGAGCACTAATTATTGATTGAACCGGATAAGGTTCCAAAAGATTAGCATGTATTAGCTCAAAAGGCTTTATTGATATAAAAGTTGAAGGTACAAAAGGTAACCCACTACTCTTAACTAAACAACATAAATTAGGGGTGCAAATCAACTCGACCAACCCGACCGAACCAAACACAATCTAATGGGTTAGGTTGGATTAATCTAAGTGTTTGGGTTGAGTTGAGTTCAAAAATTTCAACCCGTATCTAACATTAACCCTTAATTTCATTATCCTCTAAAGCTATCAAATTGCTAACGAAATCTCCAAAAGTCCCAAACCCAAATCGCGACCTTTTTGACTTTTTACATAAAACTTCTCAACCATTTATCTACTTTGTTTCTTCTTTCTTCTTTGATCCACTTTTTCTTTGTTTGTTTTCCTTCTTCTTTACAGATTTTATTTTTATTTTTATTTTTTTTTTTTTCTTCTAGGTTCAAGCCATCCTCTTGAAAAAAATAAAAATAAAATAAAATAAAATAAAAATTAAAGTCTTCTCAACCCGAATGACCAACTCAACCCAACCCGAGTTGGGTTAAGGTGTTAGTTTAGTTCGGGTTGGGTTTTATTTTTCCAACCCGAACTAATTTGGGTTAGATTGAGTTTTGGCTCCAACTCGTTACACCCCTAACAGGAATGACAAACATCATTATGAAGAGGCAAAGACCAATTACAAGCACGAGACACAGTGTATAACACACTAGACGACGGGTGACCCAACCCGCCATGCCAAAGACAGTGTTGTTGCTGATGAGTGGTGCAAAATTCAACGGATGAAACATGAGGGGATTGAGAAAGATGAGCAGCGGAGGAGGAGAGAGGTTGAAATTTGTATAGACCACGATCAAGCATACCCCGAAAAAGTATTTGGTTCGTTTGACGACCCTTCACAAGAAAGAAATTCGGATGAAATTCTACAAATGCATCATTATCAGCACATAAACGAGCTACACTTATGAGTTGTTTGGTAATGGCAGGAGTATGTAGAACATGTTTGAGAAAAAGAGTATGAGATGGAGTAAGAAGAGAAGAATGACCAATGTTAGATATGGGTAGACACGTACCATTTCCTACCATCACTTGCTCAGTACCTTGAAACGGCATAGGCTGTTGAATAGCATTAAAATCAGGTGTTAAGGGATGTGTTGCCTCAGAGTCCATAAACCGTGCACTGTAAAAAACTGATGAAGATGTTGCATTCTGAGTGGAGCTTAATAAGGCATCCATAGAGGGGGCTGCAGCTCTCGGCCGTGGTGACTATGACTGGAAAGGAGTGTTTGGTCGTGGTGACTGTGGCTGATAAGACAAATTTGTGCGATGATAACAGATGAGGGCCACATGCCCATACTTTCCATAGATCTGGCACTGTGGTTTGTGCTTGGTAGGACACCATGGAACAAAGGATTGTCCCGGAGGTTTGTTCATTACAACAGGAGGTGAAATAGATGGTGGACGCATGGTTGTAAAAGATTTTCCCCTTGGTTGATATGTCTGATAAGAAAAGTGTTGCTAATTATTGTTGTTGGTCTTCGCACCTGTAGAGAACATGAGATTGGCTTGAGGAACATTGAGGTGATCCACATAATTCTGCCTCTGTAAGCGTAAATCATAGCTTAAGAGTAAGTTGTGCACTTCTTCCATGGTGGGAAGATTAGATCTGGAGTTCAAGGATGTAACAAGCGAATTGTATTCAGGACCTAGTCCCTGATAGAGGTAAATAAGTTGATCACGGACAGACAAAAGCTCTCCAATGGACGCTAATTGATCCACCAGACTTTTTAGCTTCAGTATGTATTCAGCTTCAGTATGTAGTCATCAGCACTAAGTCCATCTTTCTTGATGGATTGAATCTCCATTCTCAACTCCAATAGGCGAGATTGAGGAGACGCTTCATATGTGCGAGCAAGAGCTCTCCAGACCTCTGAAAATGTAGAGTAGCCAACGATCTGGCTAACCATTGTCTCTGTCAAGGACGCATAGATCCAACTCAGAATAAGCTTGTCGAAGCGATGCCAAGTGTTGAAGAGAGGGTTCAACTGTTGTTGCTCCAGATCTAGAAATTTTGGAGGACATGGTTTTAAACCTTCAAGATAATCTTCCAAGCCATTAGCAATGACAATGTTAAGCAACTGGTTTTTCCAGAGCAAGTAGTTGTGCCGATCGAGTTTCATGCTAAGAGGTTGATTTAAACTTGGAAGTTTCATCATTGTTGGATTACCTAAGAGAGGCGTAACAGTAGGCGTTGCCGCAGCTGGGGTGTTCCTTGATGCTTTCATTGTTTTGAATTGAAGTGAGCTCGCTCTGATACCATGAAAATGATTGAAGAAAAGCTAAAAAGAAGAAGAAAAAAAGTAGCAGAGAATGAATTGTTTTACGGATATAATCTTTGTTTCATTACATACACATTAGAGAGCATTAGCTGGTTATACAAACAGAGAATAAAACAGAAAAGCTACACTTGGCAGCCTTGAATTGGCTGATCTTCATTTGTGACTGACGCATAACGGTCAAGTTTACTGGTATCCTCACTAGCATCTATTTTGTACTATCTAACAAAGAGTCTTTATTACTTTATAAGTACACTTTCTACTTAATGTTCAAAAAAGTAAAAAGGAGAAAAAAAAAAATATATATATATATATATATATAACCATTAGCTACTTATACATAAATAAAGTAAATATAGAAACTAATGTTTACAAAGAAATAGTCATCCTTACATTTCTCAGCGCATATATCCCATGAAGGATTCTGAGCATGGAGAAGGCAACTGAAAAACAAAAATTACAGATAAAATATTTAGAAAGTAAATATCAAACAAAGAAGCATGGTATAGATGCTCAGAGTTAAACAGAGTACATGGTCATGCAATTTAAGCATCCCATCATCAATGCACCCATCACCATCCCATACAATGGCTTATTTGGCAGTTGAGAGACATTCTATGACGAACCAAGCATAACATCTAGACATATAGTATTTAAGACTCCTAAGGATCATATAATTGTTTTACTGATTTTCAAAGCCAATATCCTACCACTGACAGCCTTATGATAATATCATTTTTAGATAAAGAAATCTAAAATCCACAGCAATTAAGTAAAACATGTCTTCACAATCATTGAAAGAACTAAGAAATTGCTAAGAGGCCAGCATTAAGAAACCAATTGAACTTGAAAGTTTTTCCACACAATCAATTCCTTCCCATACAAGTATGTTGCAGAACATGTCTTCTAGACAGATAATTTTCATTTACCTTGATTTGATACGCTTAATCCAGAGTCAAAACAGTGTTCCTGTCCCTGACTGACAGTCCCTGATACAAAAATGAGGAAAGGATAAGTTTTGAGTACAATTTGAGATTTTGAACTTCCATTAAACATTCTACAAATAGAAATAGCAACAAATTAATAATAAAATATTTTCTTTAAGAAAGAAAAATAGAACCTTGAGCTGCCCTCATTCAAATTCTTATTATATAATAACAAGCTATAATTAAAAATTCCCAAGTATCAATTTTTAATAGGTTCCAAACGACCAGATAACTCAACCAAATTTTTTACATCTTGCAATCACTTAGACATTTCTTCAAACACTTGCTATGCAGTCGGACAAAAATCATAAACTGCATCTTATAAATCAAATGGGTAAGCTCAAGAACTGCAACAAACATCATTAGTAACCTTCTCTACTCTCTCCTTCCCAACAAATCAACCGAGTTCAGCCTCCTAGGAAACCGCTCCGGCAGCCTCAAACACATAGCATCCTCCATCTTGATGGGCAAATGCGTGGCTACAATCACAATCCCACCCTTCCTCCGATTCTCCCTTATAATTTGCTCAAGCAACTTCACTCCCTCTGCATCCAACGCCACCGACGGTTCATCCAGCAACCAAATCGGACGATCAATCGCGATCAACCTCGCCAATTGAACCCTCTTCCTCTGCCCCATAGAAAGCCTTCTGGGCTTCTCATTCGCGAGCCTTCCGAGACCCATAAACTCCAACGCGTCCTTGGCCTTACCAATCTTGCCTTCGAGCACTTCGAACCACTGCACGTTCTCGAGAACGGTGAAGCCGTCGTATATGGCGTCTTTGAGGGTGAGCCAGTTAAGTTGGAGCCTGTACTGTTGGTAGACGCCGGAGTCGGTGACGTCGTGGCCGTTCCAGAGGAGGTCGCCGGCGGAGGGACGGGAGAAGCCGGCGAGCAGCCGGAGCAAGGTGGACTTGCCGGAGCCGTTGGGGCCGGTGAGGACGAGTGCGCCGCCGTCGTGGAGGGAGAAGTTTATGTTGGAGAGCACTTTTTGGGAGTTTCTTATGCAGGAGACGTTGTCGAGGAGAAGGCGAGGGGATGGGGGCTTCCGTAGAAGGGAGGACATGGTTGCATAGCGAAATGGATTGCCCAATGTCAAATTTTCAAGCGCTTCCCTTTTATTTACGGGGAATTGAATTGAAGGGGATGAAACTCTAATAGTCATACGTGCACGTGCAAGTGAAAACAAAAAAAAGTTTATTAGATAATTTTTTTCCTTTTTTTTTTTTTATTTTTATTTTTTGGTTTGGCATCAGTCAATGAAAATTATTTAGGAGAAAACAAAGCATATTGCTGTCTTTTCCAAAAACAAAAGCCCCTTGGCGCCCTAGGACGGGAGGGGGACAATCCTACGCGCATGCAACAACAGCCGTGGCTCCATGAAGTCATAATGGAATCTTTTTGTTGGCTTTCCCAATTCATTCATTCACTTATGAATAAAAATTCAAGGACATGAAAAAAAAAAGGCATTTCACGCCAAGCTTATACCAACTTTAACAATTCTTGCACCTTCGACACCGATTAGGCACCTTCAAAAACTCGGTACCTATTATTTATCAACGGTCCGACGCACACCGGGCCTTGATTTGCTGCATGGACTTTCTATGCATTTCCTACAAAGTAGAACCCAACTCAGCTCTTCTGAGCCAAAAGGAAGTCTTTCATCGACTAGGAGAGCAACAAGAATGTTGGGAGGGACTGTGAATTTCATGTCTTCATAGAAACGATGGAAAAGAAGAACACTACGACCTGCCGACTTGTGGTCTACTGATAATGATAAGCCCAGATATACAGGGAAGATCAAAGTCATTCTTAACTGGCCCACTCCTACGAAATATACAGAGTTGAGTTCATTTTTGGGTTTGGCTCGTACAAACAATAAAAAATAAAAGAAAAACAACGAGCGAGGGACAAAACCTTTAAGTGAAGGAGTGAACGAAGCAAGCTTCCTCAACTCTAGGAAGTACTCTGATTCGCAGGGGGGGTGAAACCACAGGGAGCCAACTTGCAAGGTGGGAAAATTGGTGTATGGGTGTATGTGGGGGGTCGTAACCTGTGGCAAACGCTCATCAAAGAGACTGAGCTAAAGCTAGGGCATGTTTCTAATCGTGAATATTTGTATCGTAAGTGCACGACAATCAAGTTATAATATACCAAGGTGAGTCAGATTATCGTCACAGAGAAAGTGAATTCTATTATTAATAATGCTCAAAACTATAATAATTTTAATTTTATCTAGGTGATCAAAATGGAATGATTTAATTACTATTATTGAAAATAACTAAAATTATAACTAGTTAATGCAAAAAAATTGAGAATTGGAGGAAAATCAATGAATAAAAGACCTAGAGATTAATTTTACTATGTTCTATTTTATGGGTTTCAAAGATTGTGTTAATGAATTAATTGCTAGACTTATAAATCATGGATCCTATTTCACTCAAACCCCTCTACCGAGTGCAATTCAAATATCTATTCCTAAAACATCAATTCCCTCTCCCGAGTGCAAATTGATGGAATAAAAATGCATTAAAATCTATGATCCAATTCAAACAATTTCAAAGGGGTTGTAGGTCTCCCGACTCGATACAAACTCCTTAGGTTACAAATTCATGGATCCAACTCAATAACACCTCTCCTGAGCGTAAGAAATCAATTCTAACATCATTCAATATGTTGTCAACAAATTGAAAGCATTAAGCAATTGAACTTGTAAATAAACCCAGAAATTTACTCAAAAACGCATAAACAATATTTAACCCTAAAACCAAACATAGATCAATCAATTCCTAGATTAAACAATTAGCTCATATTCAAATTCATAGATACAAGATAGAGATTTAGAGAAGAAAACATAAAAACAAGCTAGAATAGAAGAGAAATGGAGGAAAACCCCCTTTTACAAGTGAGAACCCTTTCTTCTTTTTTTCTAAAACCTGCAACTCTTCTTTTTCTTCAACCCTTCTCTTGCCTCCTTTTCTTCATCCTAAACCTAATTCTAATCTATTCTAATCTATTCTAATGGTCTCCAATGTATAAAACAAACCCTAAAATGAGATATATACAAAAGTGGCTGAAAAGACACAAAAGGGCAACAAAAACTTGCAAAAAATGCAAGTCCCGCAAATCTAGGTTCACCAGCGCCGCGACGCCAACCCACTGTCTCACACTTCTTTCTCCCACGCACCTGGGTGTCGTGGCGCCGAGTTTCGGGTGTTGGGGTGGTGGCCTTGTGGACTTAGCCGATTTTCTCCACTTTTTGAATTCTTCTTGCACATGTTCTTGACTTCTTTTGAGCACCATTTGAACATTGTTTCAACCCACTTTAAAACTTTTTATTTACCTACAACACAAAGTATAATCAAGTGTAAACACTAAGCAATTAATCAAAGTATTAAATTAATATGAAATGCACTCAAGGTATATGATTTATATGATATTCACATGTATCAAAAAGTTATTTATTCATGATAAAAACTTACGATAAAACTTAAATGAACCTAAAACAACTAAGTATACTAATCATGCAAAAACACCTAAAAACTAACCAAATGAACATAAAAATCTAACAAATTAACGTACAAACTAACTATTAAAACTCAACTTATCAGTTTCCCAACCCCTTTTTGGGACAATCATTCCTGAAACAAGCAAAATTTAGAAAAATAAAATTAAGGAAAGAGACCATTGACACTTAAGGGTGTAATTGGGTCGGGTTCGCGTCAGGTTTTACCCAAAACCCCACCCGACCTGACAAGGTCGGGTGGCATCAAAACAAACCCAATGCCACCCTACCTTATGTTTGGGGAGAGCCCAACTCGACTGACCAATTATCGGATTGGGTTGGGAACGAGAGAAAAGAAAAGAACCCGCAAGAGGGGCTAAGAACGAGAGAGAAAAGAAGAAAAACCAAAAGGGGGCTAAAAGCGTATTTGGGACACAGTAATCTTGTTTTCTCGATTGACAATTGACAAATCGTCGATGAACCATGCATGTTGTAAATAAACCAAAAAAAGATTCTAAAAAATTATATTTATTCATGACCAACAATTCTAAACTATTTGTATTGTAATTTATAACATCCAAAACCGATTATAGGGGTGTCAATGGATTGGTTCAAACCGCAAAACCGAACGAACCGATGTGTTTGGCTTGGTTTGGTTTGGTTTTTTAATAAGTTCGGTTTGGTTTAGGTTTGAGAAAAGTATAAACCGATAGGTTTGGTTCGAATTGCGGTTTGAGACTTTAAAAACCGATCTAAACCAAACCAAACCGATTCTAAAATTAAAACTATTAATATTTATTTTTAATGTCTATAATTCTTTTATGATATAAACATTCTCATTAAAAAATTATATAATCATCTTTATATAGTAAATATAGTTTTCAAGTTTTTTAAATATGCATTAAAAAAGTTAAAATTACCTTCTATCCATACATATACAATTGATTATTTTAATTTATTTAATGTACGTACATATAAAACTTCAAACTGATTAACCCAAACCGAACTAAACCGATTATGTTAGGTTCGGTTTGGTAATTCGAAATAAATCGATTAAGCTAAACCGAATCGAAACTGATTATATTTGGTTTGGTTTAGGTTTGAGCATTAAACCGATCAAATCGAACCGTCGAAACTCCTACCCAATTATCCAATAATCCCAAAACATAACAAATCCAAAGAAAATAATAATAAAAGGAAACCTCTGAAAAATTGGGAGCAGAGCATAAGAACAAGGGCATCAAAGGTAGTAAAAGTGCACTTTTTCTTCTTCCTCAAATCTCAAAAGCAAGATATAAAGACAACTTAACAACAGAAGGGCATCCATTAAAACCCTTCAACTGGCCTTCTTTATCAACCTCTAGAACACTTTGTGTGACGACCCTTCTTGGATCGCCCAGGCTACTACCCTCTCCAATAGAGTACAAATAACCCTCAGCCTTTCCCATATCACAAATTCATACACATATCCATCAATTAACAAGTCCCAAAAGGCATAATTCCCACAAGACATTAATCCATATCAACCAAGAGTATATGAAGTATAACATGACAGCACAAACAAAGTTAAAAAATTGTTACATTCATCCATAATCAAAATCCAAGTTCAACGGAAAACGAAAATAAAGTTCCTAGCCTACAAAAAATAAATCTCCAACTCCAGCCGAGTCTCACCAAGCGTCGAGGCAGAGAAATCACCTAAGAGACTCAAAGCGCAGTACCTTTGCCCTTATCGAGGGCACAACTGGGACCTATAAAAGTAAGTGAGATGGGTGGGCTTAAAGCCCAATGAGATTTAGATATCGCATATCCACCGTCATATATTCATCAATACAGTTAAAAACAATGCGGATAAGTAAACAACATGATAACATGGTTCCAATGTGAATACTATATAACGAGACATAATGACATATAATCAAAGTAGGCATGTACATCTACTAATAGACTTGAATTTTGAAAATCCATCACATAACACAGACTCGTACACGATAGCTAGGTGAGAATCAAGTCATGCCCCTACATGTGTACTCAAGCCTATTTTAAAATGAAAATACCAGATGGCCCATCCTCATGGTCAATCACGCCCCAGGAACTTCCAGTAGTTCAATTCCTTGTGCCCGCATCCACACTTGAAATACGTACTGGATCCCATGAGAAATCTTCTTGTAGTTCAACACCGTATGTGGGGTGAAAGATTAACCAGCCAACTCGACAAACCCGCCCGGCCCTACTCAACCCGATCGGGTTTACGCGGGTTTCATCTATTAGATTAGGCGGGTCGGATGGCTTTAACTACCCACCCGAAAGGTCGGGTGGCTTTAATGACCCATCCGAAAGATAAGGTTGAATATTGGGTTCTTTTGCTGGAAATCGACCTCAACCCGACCTACCCGATTTTACCCGTTACCCTATATAATATGCATAGATATAGTATATAATCTACTTAAATATAAAAACAAAACACTTATTATTTAATAAAAACCTCTTTCTCAAAGGCTCCCCAGAAAATGAGAATGCCAAGTCCACAACCACTAATAGGGCAAGGACATTGAAAATTATTTAAAGACAATAAATATTGGATGGGGGATGTAGCACCCGTTACTTTAGGTGATGTCATTTTGACCCATAGTGTACCCGCAGAGTATCCGTTTACATATTCGTATACGTATATGTATATGTATTTTGATGCTCGAAGCACGTAAGTTCGAGTGTCTTTGCATGATTTTAGGTCATAAAGAGTGCGCATGAAGCTTCGGAACCATCGGAGACCCGTTCGACATCAAAACATGTCGAGAACGATGTTTTGGATCCAGTGGAGCTCTCTCCATGGAGGAAGAGATTTCTGTCACAAATTACATCAATGGTTTGATCTCCTAGATCCGTGGTCCGATTGAGCTGCAATGTTCTCAGCTCATTCTTATATGATAGATATTCATTATGAATGGTGAAGATCTTGATCGGAGTTACCTACTATGAGTTATAAGACTCCAAATACTATTTCACGGATTTTCGGATTTTCTTATGCAGTTTTGATCAAACAGTTAGATCTCGCAATCCCACCGTTGGATGGAGTTTAAAGTTTACTAGAATTTTGGTAACTGACTCATGCAACTTTTGAGTGGTTAAGATGGTAAATTAATGGGTATTTGGCAAGAACTTGACTATCTAAGTGCAAGTATTGTAACAGGAAAACTGATTTTTTGATAGTTTTTGGCAACTTTTAGTTGTGGGCCCAAGCTTGTCTATTTAAGCAACCAAAACGTAATTTTAGGTTCATTTGCTCATTTCTCAGCCAGAAAAGAGAGAAAGGAGCTGGAGAGGAGAAAATGAGAGGAACATTAGGGTTTGATGGTTTCTTGCTCAAGAACACCTAAGGTTTGCATTTTTCCTCCATTTCTTCCTTGAATATCTCTATTAGTTGCATGATAGCTTTATTTTGAGCATGAGGGTTTCATCTTGATGCATGCATTGTGATGAACCTTGGATGGGTGGAAGACCAAAGTTGGAGTTGAGTCTTGCATGTCACATATGTGTAATTAGAAAGTGTTAGGAGTACTCTAATGGTGAAACCCTCAATTTCTAGCAAGAAATTGGAAGGGTTAGTTCAAATGACCTATACTTAGTTTATGACCTTAGACTTTTTGAAAATCTTTGCATGACAACTATGTTGACCTAGTGGCCATTGTGGATGATTCCATGTCGCAAGATCAGTAAAATTCATGGCTGAACATGTTGGCCTAGTGTAAAATTGGCAATATAGCCTATGTATGAAAATTTCCAGATTTGGGACTTTTGATGCTCTTGATATAAAATCTGGAAAATTATGCAATGTAGGTCTAATTGGACATGATTAGGGTTGTTTGATGATTGAATTCAGTGGGTTCTCATAATGGACACCCTAAGGTTGACTAATTTTGATTTAGGCTAAGTATTTGACATTTTTCATGTACTTTGGCAATTTTGCATGTAATTTGGGGATTTTGCCTAAATTGGGACTTTCACCCAAAGCAAGTCAATTTATGAAATTGACTTGGGGATTGTTTAATTGGACCCAAATTGAGTAGAATCATGGGTTTAAAATATTAAAACCAATGTTAAATTGATATGACTTAGTTCATTTTGACCTTATGTTTTATATTGGCCTAATTGGGGATTTTGACCAAGACTTAGTCAATTGATGAAATTGACTTGATGTATAGTCTAATTGACCCTAATTATAATTGAATTTCATGTATATTAGTGGTTGGATCATGGGATCACCCTATTATATTCAATTTAGGTCAATCTTAGTTTAATTGAGTCTAAGTGATCAAGTTGGGCAATATGGAAATTGGCTCAAGGGGGTAATCAATTTAGAATCTAATTGACTTTAGATTGGGTTTGAACATGGGGTTTTGACACACTTTATGACTGATTTTCAGTTGTGTGAACCATGTTATTTCCAGGTCTTGTGATTGATCTTGAACCTTTTTAGTCAATTGGAGAGTTTTGGCAATTGGATTGGCTAGACTTAGCCAATCAAGACTAAGTGTTCTTTTTTACTTTTGGATTATTTATATGTGGCATTGTAGTATAAAATTGTTTTAAATGCTTATGTATGATGGTATGCATGTTTTAATATTCCATGAAATACATTTGAGCATAATTCATTGGGATGACAATTTGGGTTGAGGCTCCTAGTTGGAATTTCCTCTTTTTGGGAATTCTCGTAAGTCTAGCGGCGATCCCAGTTGTGTACCTGGCAGAGGGTTTTATGGCTTGTGTATGGGTAGGTTAGTTTAGGCTAATCTTACGTGCTACACAACCCCAGAAATCCTATTAGGATACGAGTATTGTGTGTGTGTTCAGGTACTGTGTGTAGCGCACCAGCCTTGAACCCCCGTACTCAGGAGGTGTTAGGATTGCATGAGCATGACTACAAATGTTATGCATCGTCTTATGTATGACTTGATCCATTATGTTAGCATGTATGTAATCTATTTCACCATCATGATATTTCAACTGTTTTATGATCTTACCATGTTTTATAAATGCACGTATATGTCACTTGTAAATAACATTCACTGAGCTGGCTGTAGCTCACACCTCACCATCTTCTTTCAGGATCCGATAGAAAAGGAAAAGGGAAGGCTTGACTGCGGAGCGTCCCTTGTTTTTGTTTCATGTAGGTGTTGTACATTTAGTTTTGTATTTTGATAATTATGTACATGATAACACCTAGTAATTGTATATTTAACACATAGTTGGGATGTGTTGAGTTTTGTATCATTTTGAAGACTCTGGAATTTTATATTTGTAAAAATTTGGAGAAGTAATATTTTATTTCATTATGATCATGTTAGTTGGTTGTTAAGGATGTACTTTTATTTCTTTTTGGGGATTCGTATTTGTATTCGAGAGCTGACGGGGCGTCGGGTGTACCGAAGGAGGGTATACTCGAAGGTCCCCGTGCCGGTCTTGACGTCACGTAGAGTGGGTCGTGACAGGGGAGGGGTATTTATAGGGGGAAAACCCCCACCATACTCTCACATTGTTAGCGATGTGGGCTTAAAAGAGAGGGAGAATAAGAAGGGGAATTCCCCCTCTTTTAGTCCCACATCGCTAACGATGTGGGAGCGAGGAGGGGGTTCTCCCCCTATAAATTCCCTCTCCCCCCCAACTTCCAACTTCCAACTTCATTCTCATTCCTACTCAAATGAGCATTTAGCAAGGGGCCTCTTGACAATTAGAGGCGACCTTGCTAAATTTTTAGGGGCCTCTTTGTATTAAGAGGACCCTGCAATAATTAAATTTTTTTTTCTCTTTTTCCTTTTTACTTTTTATTTTGTATCTTGTATTATTTTATTATTCTTTTCAATTTTTTGCTCATCATATTTTGTTTCTATTTTTTTTTCGCTATTAATTCTTTCCTTATTAGCGTTTGGGGTGGGTTAATAACCCGCCCGACCTAAAGGGTAGTGCGGGTCGAATGGGTGATGTCCCATGGGCGGGTCGATTTAGGTGGAAATTTTATCCACCCGTAGTTGTCGGGTCGGGTCGGGTGGGTTTGAGGGTCAAACCCGACCCGATTACAGCCCTAGCCGTATGAAACGCCTCCATACTTAAACTACGCACTTGTTCTCATATCCATACCACAAGAACACACCATGCAATAAAACCCATGCATTCCATGATATTAAATGTAAGCATGACATTTCCAAAACAATAAACATTCATACATGTAAACAATATCATAATATGCTTCATGATGCCAAAACAATTTTTGTATCCATGACGACACATATATGATGGGGGAACGAAATTCTACTCACAATGATTTTGATTCCAAGTCTAACCCTTGACCACATCTCATTAGGAACCTTGATTCACCTCCGGTTCCTTTCCTCCTATCATACATAACATATTATACTCAATCACTTTCCAACAAAAATGGATCCAACTATCATTTAATACCGATTCTTCCTTCATTTAATCCATGACAATGGTTCTTCCATCTCATTCATGTTACTACAAGGGTTTGGTTTCCAAAACCCTATTGTAATAGCCAAAACTAGGCTAATCCGAGTGTTTCGAGTCCAAACACCCAACAAATCTTGATTCTAATTCCATTTAACATCATATAACTCAAGCATCAATGTTTCCAAACTAATTAATCAACATATGTAAGTCTCATGTGATTCTTAGCACACCTTCCATGATTTCTTGGAGAGCAAGATACCTCTCAAAATCATGGGTAAAGGGTATCTTCTATCATTATTTCATCTATAATAACCATAATATTCAAGGAAATATCAAGAGAAACCACATATCTAAAGACTAAATCAAAACCCCTTGTTTCTTGATGAACAAACAAACTCTCCATGTTTATTATAGTTACCTTAATGTCATCATTTTTGCTTAAAACCATTTTTAAACCATCAAAGAACCTTCAAACCCACCATTTGTACTTCAAGGAACTCATGTAAAACCATAAACATAACTTGAGCAAGATAACTTGGGGAATAAGAAAAACCCAAAATAATGAAGATCAACCATGAAAAGTGAGAGATTATACCCCAAATCTTCTTGTTTTAATGCTTAAGAGCCTTAATCCACCCTTAGGAATCACCTTTGAGATCTTTTGAATCTCCTATAAACACTCCCAAATCGTCACCCAAGAGTCCTCTAGTTTGACATAAAAATTTGGTTTTCTAGGGTTCTCAACACCTCAATTTTAGATTCAATTGAGTATTCAAATCCATGTTTTCCCCAAGGAATTAGAGTTATATGGGTCACTTTTAGTAATGTACATAGTAGGTGTGTCACAACCTACCTCACGTAAGGAAATTTCGTCCTCAAAATTAAAATTAAGTTAAGGACTTACTCGACTTAACAAGTTGGAGAAGTTATCTTGCATGTAATCCTTCCATTCCTATGCGATTTGCTCGTCTCCCTTCGCCATCCACTTTACCTTGAGGAGTGGTATCTCCTTGATCCGAAGTTGTTGTACCTTTCGGTCAAGAATTTCCACCGACTTTTCCTCATAAGTAGCCACATCATCAATCTCCAATCTACTCCAGTCAATGATGTGACTCTGATCCGGATAATATTTTAAGAGCATCGATACATGGAATACATCATGAACTCCGGTCAGTTGTCGTGGCAAGGCAAGCCGATAAGCTAACGGGCCAATTCTCTTAAGAATCTCAAATGACCCAACATAACGGGGAGCCAACTTACCTTTCACTCGGAACCGTATGTGACCCTTGTGTAGCGATACTCTCAAATACACCTCATCTCCCACAACAAATTCTAGGGTTCTATGCCGCCAATCAACATAACGTTTCTATCTATTTTGAGCTACCTTCATTTTGTGCCTGATCTACTTTATCCATTCTGTGTGATCTCAAACAACATCTAGCCCTAAAATCAATGTCTCACCGACCTTCGCCCAATAAGCTAGTGATCTACAAGGTCTACCATACAGTGCCTCCAATGGAGACATACCAGTACTACTTTGAAAGTTCACACAACGGAATATACGTGTAACGCCCCAAAAATATTCTACTGCCTAGCCCATACCTTAGTCCATATATGCTCAACTCTATGTGCTTATGATTGATGAAAATGTATGTGTGTTTGTGTTGTGTATTGCTTGATGTGTGTATTATGTGTATGATTTTAATTATTCTTAGTTGATGGTGTGTATAATGCATGCCATCTTAGATAATTATTATTATTAATATTGTTATTTTGGTATTAATAACATTAATAGTGATAATAATACACATCATTAAAAGTAAGGTATTAATAATGGCACATTAATATACTAATATTAATGTGTGTACTATTAATTGTATATGGGCCACATTAATATAAATGTATGTATTATTGATTATATATGGGCCATAGTTATATAAATGTATATGTATTATTTGTACATGGGCTCATTGGACCATGAATTGAAATTGGCTTAGATTGATTGAAAAAAAAGAAATAAATTGTTAGAACATGTTGATTGGGCCATGGGAGCACATGGGTGCACATAAGTGGTTAAACATTGGGAGCATGGCTAACACTTGGCACTTGGTGTGCAAAAATAAATAATAATAATCTTTCATTCTCTCAAGGGCGTCCTTGAGAAAGTGGGAGAGTTAAAAGAAAGAAAAAAAAAGTAGAAAGGGGAGGAAGAAGGAGAAGAGAAAGGGAAGAGGAGAAAGGTTGTGCAGCAGGGAGATTTGAGGCAAATCTCCATACAAAGGTAAGGTTTAATGCCATTTTCTTCCTTGATTTTCCTTTCTAGTATGTTTGCAAGCTTTTGTATGGTTTAAAGTTTGAGATTTGTGCTTGAATTGAGATGACCTAGATTAGGTTATGGGTATGAATTGGGCATGCATGTGACATATATGAGACTTGGCGTATGTAGGAATCCAATGATAGTAAAATTTCCAATTTCTAGCAAGAAATTGGTGGGGTTTCTTTGTAATTGACCAAATCCAATTCATAAAGTTAGGGTTCCCCAATTTATATGCATGCAAACTATGTTAATCTAGTTGGTATAATTAAGTGATTCATGGTTTTAATTTGGGTAATTTCATGGAAAAAGTTCAATGCCTAGTGTAATTTGACTCTAGGCCTAATTGTAGAAATTGACCCAATTTGGGAAAAATGGTGTAATTGACGTAGGAATGGGCAATTGAGCATGAATTAGCCATGAGATGAATTTAAATGAGTTGAATTATAATTAATTGGACATAGATTATGATAACTCATAATACTTGACTATGTTATGGGGTACGAATATTTGTGTATTAATAAAGCATAATTGATATTAGGCCATGAATGTTAATAATTGTAGTATTTTGGGGGAAATTGGAGTCAATTAACGTGAATTGAATTAATTGACATGATCATTGGCCTATACTTTGAGTCTAGGCCTAGATGATGAATGGGTATGCATGCATTTTTATATTGGCTTATGTTGAATTAGGCCTAAACATAGTAAAATCATGAAATTGAGCATGATTGGGATTAAATATTGTACTATGCATATTAAATGATGTGAATGTTGATTTGGGTTATATTTAGGCTAGATGGATGCCTAATGATGTATATTCCTTAATGTGGCTGAATTATTGAAATAAGAGCATCTATTTATGATTAAGGTCATGTGACTAAAGTTAATGGATGTTCTTGGTACAAATGCTCTTGACTGAGAATAAAGTATGGATTAGTGATATGTTTATGTGAATTGGGAATTGTGGAACTATGTAATAATTCCACATGAGTTATGTTTGGAATGGATGTAATAGTCTAAGATGGATGTGTAGGACTTAGGCTAAGTCTTTGTATTGGAAATTGGATGATGGATGTTATTATGTAAATTATTATGTTAATTGATATGGTATGATTGGATATGACATTTTAGGATCTTGATTTTGATATTGGTCTTTGATTGGCTTGTGTGTGAGGTTGGCGACATCTCGCGTGGCTTGGTTGTGAGTAGAACTATGTTTATGTTTTAATATTTTATGTCATCATATGAAACTATTGTTGGAAAACATGAATTGTGGTTTGTTAATGATGCATTGTATGTAAAACTCTGTGGTATTGTTCATGTGCGGCCTATTTGGTTTGAGCGAGCTCATGTATTTGGTCTTGTGGTTGGGGAATGCTCTGCGGAGAACTCCTCCACATAAGACTTAGTCAGGCTTAGCATGCTAGTAGGAGGCATGATCAAGCCATATGAAGTTTTATAACCTGGAAAGAATGCGAGTAGAAAGCACTGCGCCCTTGAGCATCTGCTAGAAACTCCGTTCAGTATATTGTGTCCCGAATCTACTATTGTGGTGCTAGGTTTCCTGACTAATGTCTGGACCTGAATAAAGGAAGTGGAAATGAACATGGAAATGGTTTTTCATTGCATTTGTTATATGATGAAATGTTTGATATGCATATGTAATATATAATTTAATCATCTCATAACACATTCATGCATACATTTACTTTATTGATGAGTATTGATGACATAATAGGATTCTATTTACTTGGCATCGTTAGCTCATCCTCATTCCTTTTTAGGTCCTTCAGTGAAAGATAAAGGAAAAAGAGTTGTGCTTGACTGAGGACTCAACCACGTGAACAGTTAGGCACGATGTGAGTGTCGGAGGGTCTCTTTTGTTGATTTTGTATATGGACGTACTTATCATGTATATTTTTGTTATCTTGTAACTATGTAAGTAATACATGATACTTAGATGGTGAGTTGGGTTGTATGTCCTTGTGTTGGACTTGTGGGAGAATTGTATTATTTTGGACGTACTTTATGATGATGGGTCTGTGTATGCTTGACCCTAGTTATGGATGGACTTTTACACATGGTGGACTTTGATATTTTATTTTGGAATGACATGATACCTTGTTTCATGTTGAGGCCTTAAGTTGATTGTGTTGAATATTGGGGGATAGTAGAATTATTTATCAGGTGATGCAAAAAAAAAAAAAAAAAAATGGGACTCTATGGAGAGTTTGGATGAGGCTTGTAGGGTCTCAACCATCCTAATAGATGATGTGGGATGGTTGATGATGCCTACATGGGGCATCCCGCCTAGGCATTCCTCATGCCATCCCACGTGAGATGGTAGTCCAGGGTGTGGGGTCGCCACAATATGCCTCCCACTAACCCCCAAAGTCAAGTACACAGGCTCTAAGCATGTGCTCCAGGACCTGAATCAATCTCTCTATCTGGCCGTCGATCTGAGGATGGAATGCGGTCCTCAAGTGAAGTTGGGTTTCTAATGTTATAGGTAGACTTTGCTAGAACTTGGATGTAAATCTAGGATCCGCAACCTCACAATCTCATCTATGTACCTCTTGATCAACTTTTCAAGTGGGTCCTTTGTGAGGATAGGCAAGAAATGTGCTGACTTGGTCAACTGCTCAACTATCACCCATATAAAATCATGTCTCCTCTGCGATTTGGGTAGCCCTAGCACGAAATCCATGGCAATGTGTTCCCACTTTTATTGAGAAATGGATAGTGGCTGCAATTGTCCTTCAGGCCTATGGTGCTCAACTTTCACTTGCTGGCACGCCTCACATCTTTGGACGAAGTCTGTAATGCGCTTCTTCATTCCCGACCACCAATACATCCTTTTCACATCATGATACATCTTGGTAGCCCCCGGTGTACTGTATATATGGTCTTGTGAGCCTCCTGGAGTAACTCTCTCCACAATGCTCAATCCATGGGCACCCAAAGTCTGTCTCGATATCTAATCACACCATCTGGAGACATCCTTCAATCCGAATAGTCGACACTTGTTGCCCAGTCTCGACACTCCTCATAACTACCATCACACTTTTGCTGATCAATCACTTTATGAATGTGGTTTGACTGAGCTCTCATCTCTGCAATAATAGCAACAGAAGTGGGGACGAAGCTGATACTCATCCTAGTGACCTCCTCTAACATCATCCACTCGTGCTTCATGTGATAGGCCTGATGATCCAATGACCCTCATGGTTGGCTTTCGATTTTAATGATTACAAACAACATGAGTTTTTTGTTGCTAATCACTTCAATTAACCGTTTTCAGCTTTATAGACCACCACAATTCAAGTATAAAGGTTGAAGCATGAAGACATTGAAGACTTTGAAGTTCAAGTCAAGGTCAAACGCTTAAAGATCAAGACAAATCAAGACCATATTGTAAATCTTTTTTTATCTTTTAGATGATCTTTAAGTTGTAGGATCTCGCTCTTGGATTGCTCAAACTTTATGCATATCACATTTGCCAAATGAGCATAACTCTTAAATGATTTTGAAAAGTGTTTTTCAAAGATCTTGATCATGATTTAATCTTCATCAAAGTTGATTTCAAGTGTTTTCAAATCTTTGATTTGATGTTCAAAAGTATTTGATCTGATTTAAACAAGTTTGTGCATTGATATTTGAAAGAAAAATAGAGTTTTGGTGTTAAATGTCAAACCAACGAGCTCCCATAACTGGTAGCGCGCTCCAAGTGATGCCAAATCACTTAAAGGTTTATCACAACTATCAGAGCACTCCCAACTGGAGCAATGTGTGGCTGTGTGCCTAGATTTTGTCTAGTCTCTGGATTGTAGCAGACAAGCCCGCTCTATAAAGGAGAAGCGTTCTCTTCTGAGATTGAGACAAAACACATCTCTTGGTCTGTTGCTAGAAGACCGCTGCTTTTTGGGTAGCTGAGAAATGTTTTTCCTACACCAGCGTTGCTCCAGCTTAGCTGGAGCAACGCCCTGCTGACTGGGTGTCAGGAAGACCGTTTTTTTCTACGCTACGAAAACGACGTTTGGCACAAGCTTTCCTCTTTTATAAATGGTACTTTTGAACAAATTTTCACACTGGTTTTTGTCCTATCCATTTTAGTGAAAGAATCTGAACATTATGTTTGAATTTTGAAATCAAATCAGAGCTTCCTAGTATATTGAAACCCTAATTTTGTTCTCTTGTTCAGTTTTATATGAAAACTAAGTGTTGTTCTTCACAACACAAGCACCTACGAACTATTTGCAAGTTTGGTTCTTTTCAAAGTGTTCTAAAGTTTTCTAAGTGGCAAAACTTGATCTTCTGCGTTTTAACTTTGGATTGAATGAGCTTAAACTTCATTTTTCAAATCATCCAAAGTACATTGTTGACCTCCTCTTGCTCCTGCACTTCATACTTCATCTTTGTCTAAGCATTCATGAGTAAGGTTTCAGAGCTATTGCAAGTATCTTGAGGTTTTCTGGTAAGGAAACACCTCTCTACTCAATTATTTGTATTTTAGTGGTTGTTTAGCCACTGGGAAGTTCTCCGAAAGAGATACTGTAAATGTAAAGGTTGCTCACACTAGTGAAGTGTATGTGTATCCAGTTTTGATCCTCACCTTTGAAGTAGGATCTTGTAGTGTTCGGTTGAGAAATCTTGATTGGGGAGATCAAGTCATGGAGGTAGGCTTTAGCAGCCGAACCACGTTAAAATCTCTGTGTGCTTTACATTCTTGCCATTTTTTGTTTTATTGCCTACAACTTTATTGTTGATGTAACTACTCTCACCCGGTTTTGTTTTGATGATTACAAACAACATACTTGTGATAACTAATCTCATTGGCGTAGTTGTTTTAGTGCTAACTAACTATATCAGATGGATTCAACTATACTGTCAAAGCATGTGGAAGGAACAACACCTTACGAAGATTCAAGAGCTTCATGGGTTTATTTCTGTTTTAGAATCTTAGTGTTGTAGAGTAACATTTATATGTTCCAACCACAACATGATTTGCATTTTCTCAAAAATTATGCATATAGTTTATCATACTTATGCATATACATTCTTATATAATTATGCTATCACTTAGTTAAAATTGTTTATCTTGAACATATTGATCAGTGATTATCATGCATTCATTTTATCAACTTTGCATAGTTTTATCGTTTCAAGTGTATTGTTCTTATTGCTTTGATCATTGGTTTAATCGATCGAATTACACGTGTTTAATTTTGTTAATTGTACCTCAATCTTGTCAAAAATTATTTTTAAATGTTAATCTATGTTTTTGACAATGACGTAAACCCATTATGTAACACCCCGTACTTCTGAGTCAAACATATATGTTGACTTATACGTATTGTTAGGCGGATTTATATGCATATACGTGTGTATATGGTCTCAGAATAGTGTCCTTATGGGTATTATAGAGTTATTAATACCTTAAGACCATAGGTGTAACTATTGGAATGACACTCAGAATATCTTTTCAGCTGGAAACATCGAGAAGCACGCTTCCATGGTGAAAACATGAGAGAATGTTTCTGGAAAAGTTCAGAAAAGCACACTCCTTAGTAGAGAAGCACACTCCTGTTCTATGTGGGAAAAGCGCGCTCCTTATGGGAATTGGGGAAATTTTGGTTTCTAGGCAACGCAAAAGCGCGATCCTTGAGAGGAAAAGCGCACTTCTAGCAGTAAAAGTCTATTTTTTTAATAGGTCGGTATGGCGGTTTAATTGAATTAAAAACAGATTGTTCGATCATTCTAACATGTTTTGAGCTGGAAAAGAGAGGAGAACGAAGAGGAGGAGGAACGGGTGCCTAGGGCTCGCGAAACCAAGGTATGGATTGTTTTTTTTTTTTCGATAAAAAGCTCATGTTTGAATTCCTCGTGATGACTTGTATAACATAAATGATTCTTGGAGGATTTCAATGGCTAGATTGAGAGATTTGAAAAGTGGGTTTGAGCTGGGATTCAAGGTAATTGGTGAGCAATTGCTCGGTAAATGATTCCTTGCTCATTTCTAAATTGATTAATGGTTAATTGGTGAATTTTCCATGGTTGAAATGCTAATTCTCCAACCCAATTGTGATGCGGTTTGAAGTGGTGTTTAAATGATATTTAGATGTGTTTTAGACATGATTTATGGTTGGAAATCGATTGTAAATAAATTTCCATGTTGAAATTTTAGAGAAATTGCGAGATAATTGATGAAATGATGAATTTGGACAACACACAATTGAGGTGCTTGTGCTGTAACTAAGGGATTACAGTGTAGTAATGGTGGGATTTGCTTGTTTTTTGTGTGATTTTGCTAAGATGGTGGTTGAATTATGTTCAATTGTTATGTGTACAAAACTTGATTAAGATTATGGCTAAAACTTTGAGTGATCGGTGGGAATTGGTGAATAACGAATGTATTGGCTGTTGTGTTGCATTTTGGGTGATTGGAAAATATAGAGCTTGTACACATTGTGAGTGTTTCTATCCTGGTTTTATGTATGACATTATAGATATAAACTTGATTGTGAAATGAAAGCATGATAATGTTTTGCACTTGAGTTTTAAATGTTGTGAAATGTAGGCATCATAATGCTCTTGCATTTGAGTTTTAAATACATGAAATGAGTTCTAAAATGAAAATGTCTATGGATCTATTTAGTAGATCATTGACATGGAAAGCCTCCTGTGATAATAGGATGTATGGTCCATGCAAAGATGAGGACGGTGTACTCTTCACTAGTATGAAGAGAAGACGCGCTCATTTTCTTGGAAACTATGAAATTGTGGTTGGTGAACTTGTTATTGATGCATAGTGAGGAGTAGTCTCACACAACTACCTAGTAAGAAGTAGGAAAGTATCAAAACATGTCATTTAGAGGGCTAATTCGGTATTATGATCAGGGGATACCTGACATGAGCACATGGTTTGCCACCAGTGTGGTTGGCTGATTCGAAAGGTTCAGCGTAAAACATGATGTGAAACATATTGAAAATTATATGAGATTATGTATTGATTGTGCATGGTTTTGGATATGCATAGAGATGATGGAACATATGTTGATCACGTATGTATGTTTGATTAACGTGTCTACATTGAAATGTTTATATCGTTTTGAATGTCATGTTTCCTTATTAATGCATATATAATGTCATAGATAGAATATTCATTAAGCTAGTTGTTGCTCACCTCAACTCTTAATCTTTTCAAGATAAGACATCAAGAATAACGCGTAGAGGACGGATTGTTGCGTTTGCTTGATGTAGGTATATGTGGAGTTTGGTAGTGTATTTGTATTTTGATATATGTACATGTAGAACACTATCTATTGTATTTATAATTTAGATAAGTGTGAACATGTATATGGATATGAATGAGTCAACTGTGAATGTAGATAAATAGAATGAGAAATATGATGTATTGTGAATATATGGAAATGATATTGGGTAATGAAAATGCTGGAATTTTATGGATTTGTGATTGTTTATCATAATTGTTTTGTGGATTATTAGGTGTATATGAAACCTCATATTTATGGGGAAGTTCTGGTGAAAATTTTTAGTGGATTTTGCATTATTTCTTAAAGGAAGAGGCTGACAGGGTATTATAAACCTCTAGGTACTATGTATATGATATTCTGTGCCGGTCATGAAGTCACCTACGGAGGGGGTTGTGACACATTATGATAAAAAATCAAGTTTCTTTCACTTCTTAGTGAAGGAATGCACTCTTGAGCATTTTCCCAAGACTCAATATTTTTTTATCAGGGTTTAAGGAATGCGCTCCTTGTAAGAGGAATGTGCTCCTGTGACTTTTTTCGAGAGTCAGAAATTTTTTATCAAGGAAAAAGGAACGCACTCCTGTTGCTAAGGAAAAAATAGGAAAAACTTGTAAAGTCAGTAATTCTTGTTGAAGGAACCCATTCCTATGCCCAACGAACATATTAAGGAACGCGCTCCTTGATTGGAGGGAAATCAAAGATTTTTTAGATTTCAAACCAAAAGCAAGCTCCTATGTTAAGGAACGTGTTTTTGTGTCTCGGTGTAGTGTTTTTCTATAAATACCACACTTGCTCATTTGTTGAGCAACTTTTGCTTATTTTTTAATCGTGCCCTTGTGTCGGTTAGAGTGTAAGGCTTCTAATCACGCCCATAAGTGATTAGCCAATAGTGTATTGGAAAATCCTGATCGTGGTGATTGGGTAGTCGGTGTAGGTTCAAGGGGAACCGAACCACTCTAAATTTTGTGTCTATTTATCTTTCCTGCATTTGTTATTTTGATTGTTACTTACTACATACTTTACTTGTTTACTTAAATTATCTGAAAAGTAACACGAAAATCCGCCAAGTCCAAGTCACCCCCTTCTTGGACTATAATACTAGGCCAACAAGTGGTATCAGAGCGAGTTTTTGAACTCAAAGTTATCTAACAATTTCTTTGAGTAAGATGGCAGGATTAGCTTAACTAGCTATACTATGGATAACAACAAATACACTGATAGACCACCATTGTTTAGAACAGAAAATTTTAATGAGTGGAAGATTCTCATGAAAACATTTATGAGATCACAAGATGTTGATCTTTGGAAAATGGTGGAAAATGGTTATACTCTTCCTAACAAGCCAACCGGGCTATTGAAAAATCAAGAAAGAGAAGAGTACCGTCTAAATTCCAAAATGTGTATGCTTTATTTTGTAGACTCTCGGACAATGAGTTAGAATAAGTTAGTGAAGGTGAGACTGCAAAAAAAATATGAGAATTGCTTCATTTGGTTCATTGTGAGCTACTTAATAATAAAGAATCAAGGCTCAGGAATGCAGAGAAAATATTTGAAGATTTTGAAATTCCTGAAAATGAACCAATTGAAGAGGCGTGTTCTAGGTTAAGATAAATTCTTGAAGATTTAAAAAGTCTGGGTCAAGACACACCAAACGGGATTAACGTCGTCTGCTTTACTGACAAGCTTCCGAGAGTATGGGCTGTAAAATTTACAAGCACAATAGAAGTGTTTAATCTATGGGAGTTCACCTTGGAAGAGTTTTGCAACTTACTGACATGAAACAACAGTAAGAACTAAAGCGCTAAAAAGATCGCTTGAAAATTTCAAGTTCTTACGTGAGGAAACAGTTGATGAGGGACTTGATAGGTTGATGGAATTAGCAAGTGATTTGGAAAGTTATGGAATAACCTATCCTCATCAGATATTGGTTAAGTATTTCTTAGAGGGTTTCCCGGACAAATAGAAGTACAAAGTCAACTTTATTGAGATGTTTGGCGATCCGTTTAACAGTAGCTTTGAGGGATTTCTTTATGTGTTAAGCGGACTCAAAACCTCCTTAGAAGAAAGTGAAGCTTCATCCGAAAGAAGAGAAATGCTTGCCAACTTACCAAGTGATTGATGACAGAGATAGAATGGATGAAAGTGAAACATCATCATTGGTAAATGTTAAGTATGATGAAGAAGAACAAGTTGAGGAAGATCAATCATTAAGTGCCATATCCAGTGGTTCACTCATTTACACCTTAATTGATGAAGACGAAGATCCAAATATTCAAATATTCATTCAAAGGTTTCTTAAGATTCTAAGATGGAAGATGTGGATTAGGAAACTACTTGGATGCTGCAAGGACTCGAACAACACAACTGATGATCAAAATGCAAGTTTCGAGATTCCTTGAAGTGGTTCATGATCGGTCTTTGCTTGTGGGTAACACTTCTATTTTAAATTAAAATATTTCTATTGTGTTATTCCACAAATGGCTTGAAGATATCCTCTTGAGCATAAATTAATTGTGTATTAAGAAATGTGTCTCTGTTGAAACATTTAATATCCATTCAAGCATGATACTTATCATATCACTCATATTGCACATATCACACTATTGATGAGTTTTATATATTTGCTTGAGTGATGATTGAGTTGGATGATTTTTCATGTCACACTATGTTTTAAGTGTATTATTTCTATGACTATGAAAATATCTTAGGCTTAATTAAAATGATTATCATATCTTATGGCCCATGTTGTGATGTTAATCATTGCGAACATGCTTATCTTGTGAACTTAATAAAATTTAATTATCATTAGTTCACATGAAGGATATTTATCTATATTAAATGGATCATGTGCTTCAAACTTTTATATGTATTACTCCATTTAATACTGGATTATATTATTGAGCATTGATATTAAATTGGTATTATGATTTTTGCTCAAATTTGATTGAAAGTGTGTATGTTGAATATTCTATATCTTATTACTTCCAATGTATTCATGTGAATGTGCGAATGATGATTATTTTATGTTCACTTGAATATATCATCTATGATAATTATACATGTATTATACTTAATAATCTTGCATATATTATTTCTAATAATGATGCATAATTCATTAATGTTAATCTTGTATGAATTATTACTGATGTACGTGTGTGCGTTAATTTGGTAGGAATGATTTTGATTATAGTGTCTTTATCATTTGATGTGTGTATCATTCACTTAGAAATGACCAAAATTTTCTTGAATAATCATAAATTATCAATTTAATCATAGTGGAAATCAAGAAGATAAAAAATTACAGTAATTAAATGTTTTGTGTTCTTAAGGAACGTGTTCCGACAAATAACAACGCGCTCCTCTGCATGAACACCAGAAGGTGTTCTACAGAGAACACAGGAACGCGCTCCTCTTAAGAGGAACGCGTTCCTTAAGACTAATAACTGATCAGTCTTGCAATCCAAGAACTCATTTCTTTTTCTCCCTTCTATCATTTTGCCTCTCTACTCACACCCGATTTTCCTAACTCCTATTTTCTGTGTTTTGATCATTCTAAACTCATTCCCCATCACTTTTATCATCAAATTCATCATTTTTCTGCTCAATAACACCTTTTAATTCGTCCAGTTTTCTCCAAAACCACAAATTTTCATTGTTTTTCACTAATTTTCTTTTTCACTTCTCTCTCAATTTCCAGCGACAATTCGTGTTCTTTAGCTTATTTTTCTCATTCCCATCCCGTCTTCGACCTTCCTTCTTTGTTTCGATCAATTCCATTCCCGTTTCCATCACTTTTTCACTCAAAACCCTTGTGGTATCTTTGTTTGCACATATAGTGTTTGACAAAATGCCACCAACAAAAACAATTGTTTCAAAACGTCGATTGGAGATCGACGAATCGTCCACACCTGCACCTAGGCATACACGGTGACGTGTAGTGGTTGGGGAGTCCCCCACACCCACTCACTTTCCACGAGGCGACCCATGCCTCACGACCACCTCGTGAGCCCTCACCCTCATCACCGTCATCTTCATCCTTATCGGATGATGATGTCACACTTTCCACACCTACGGCTTCACCTACCTCTCGACCTCCATTTCTTGAGGTTGTCGTCCAGCTTTATGATACTCGACGTCTCACTCCGAGTGTTAGAGTAGATTTTGATGACTTCACGAGGATACATATGCCACTTTTTAACCACTTCACCGAGATGAGATCGGAGCGGTTCTTTTCTCATGGTGACACTATTTATACTAAGTTAGTCCAAGTTTTCTACTTCGGGCTTACTCATGTTCTTGGCGATGACCCACTTCACTATCACTCCAGGATTTTGGGTTGATATTGATATATCTCCATCCATTCTAGATGAGATATTTGGTTTTTCTTCTGATGATCCGACATACTCTCATTTTGGGGAAGACAACGAGATCGTCTTTCCTAACTATGATTAGATCACTGCATTGAGGACCATGTCGAGAGTGGAGCCTGGACATTGGGTGTTGATGGTGTCCAACACCACCTTCGGATTAAGGCTCAAGATCGTCCACAACATCATTTCGAGGGTTATCATTCCTTGGTCGCTCGCGTGCGAAGGTAAAGCCTCTCAATGCCTTTTTGCTTTGGTGTATGCACAATAGCACCAATATTAGCCTATCCCATGTTATCGTTAATCACATCACTGGGACATAGCACTACACTAGGGCACTGCCCTACGACGCTTTAGTGACATTGCTCGCTAAGCGAGTAGGAGTTGACTTTACGGGCTTTAAGGTTTCGACGAAGCCAAACAAGAAGAATTTCATCAGAGAGAACACTATGCGATCTCTTAGATAGCAATGGGTAGGACGCATTCGGGATTGGGTGCATATCTCCAGGAGACGTCAGGGCGAGGACACCAAATTCATATTGTTTGATCCCCAGATGAAGCAGTCGGAGCTTGACATAGAGGGAGTAGGGGTACATCTCCAGTAGCTCATCCGCGTGGACGAGGAAAACACCAGTACAGCCCCAGGTTGTGGCACCCTTTCGACGTGGCCGTGGTAGAGCAAGATTCTCAGATGTCGGTGCTTCATCTTCAGGTACCGCGCCACCAGTAGATATACCGGGCCCCTCCTCTTCAGCTCCTTCAGATTCTGCAGATGCTGATAGAGTTTCGAGACCAGTAGCAAATATTTCTTACTTCCTTCTCCGCCATGGAGAAAAAGTACGATGGTTCGGCCTCAGATGTCCGAGCTCATGAAGTCTTGCTTTAGATTTTACTCGATCGATCTTCAGTTGACGAGACTCATGGGTTTAGTTTTAGTCAAGAGGATATTTTTGGCGACAGAGACCAACATGCACTATCACCAAGCTTTCATCGGCCTGCTTCACCTGTTTGTCCCGCTTCAGTTCCAGATCCTTCTTCTAGTTCTCCTTCAGTATGTACTACCTTAGCTCTGATCCCTTTATCGGCAGCACCTCCGAGGATTCATTCTCCCAGGTTGCATCCTTCTTTGGCTATGACAGAATTTTTGTTAGATCTAATGTTATCTCTTCCACGCATCTCTCCACCATCTCCGGGCCATGATTTAGTTATCCACTCTGGCTTCACATTTGTTACCTCATCTGCCGCTACCGTTGTCATACCTAATGCAGATGCTGGTACCACCCCCGCAGAGGATGATACCCCGACTTTACTAATCGACGACATATTTGCTAGGCTAGGATCTCTTGATCCACGATCATCACCTCTGTCTTAGGCATACCCTCTTTTCGATGTTTCAAAAGGGGGAGAGATTAGTATGATTGGTCTGATTGACTAGATCATTCTGTGCACATACTCAGGGGGAGTGTTTGGAGTTTGGATATATATTTTGGAGATGTTTTGTATTTTTTGCTTACACTTTTGTACTCTTTGTATACTTGTGTTATTTGTGCTTTATTTTTCGATGTACTCATTTATGATGATCACATGTATATGTTTGATTTGACTATATTGATAAACATGTACATTTGGTTCTTATTGATCATATTTTGAGTATGTTTTTATTGGTATCAGATTGATTATTCTCCACGTGGTATTGAATGTTAAATCTTTTATTAAGTGGTATTTTCTTAAAAGTGGCATGATAAAATTATTCACTTCACTCATTCATTCACTTGATAAATCATACTTCTTGCTTCAATCATGCCAATAGTGAATTTGTTTGAAATCATAAAAAGGGGGAGATTGTTGATGTAACTACTCTCACATTACAAAAAATATACTTGTGATAATTAATCTCTTTGACGTAGTTGTTTCAGTGCTAACTAGGTATATCAGATGGATTCAATTGCACTGTCAAAGCATGTGGAAGGAACAACACCTTACGAAGATTCAAGAGCTTCATGGTTGTATTTATGTTTTAAAATCTTAATGTTGTAGAGTAACATTTCATGTTCCAACCACAACATGATTTGCATCTTTTCAAAAATCATACATATAGTTTATTATACTCATGCATATACATTATTATATAATTAATCATGCATGTACACACATTAGTTTGATAATTATGCTATCACTTAGTTAAAATTGTTTATCTTGCACATATTGATCAGTGATTATCATGCATTTATTTTATCAACTTTGCATTTTTTTATCGTTTCATGTGTATTGTTCTTATTGCTTTGATCATTGGTTTAATCGATCGAATTACACGTGTTTAACTTTATTAATTGTACCTCAATCTTGTCAAAAATTGTTTTAAAATGTTAATCTATGTTTTTGACAATGCTCTAAACCCATTATGATAAAGGAGGTTGGTTTACCGAGTCACTCAACGTTGGCATCATCATTGGTTCCCAGTAATTGTTGTACAGTAGTGCAGGTGCTTCACACCAGATCATGGTCAGTGGGGTTGGAGGTGGTTCGAACTAAGCTAAGGCCAATGGCAGTAGAGGTAGTTTCAACCCAAGCTATGGTTGGTGACTGTGGAGGTGGTTCAACCAAGCTAGGGTTGGTGGTGATATTTTCGCAGCATGGATACATGAAATACATCATGTATTTTGGCCATACATGTAACATCCCATAAATTAAAACAACTAGATAATACATCATAAAAGACATAAAACAACAATGTTAGCATAAACATTGTACTTAGCATGAAACGAGAACGGAGGATCGAAGTTCCTAGAATTAAGCCCAATTAAATGCCTAATGAAGTACCCAACAAAGTGCCCGAAAAATCCCCGGAAAAATGCCCAAGTACCCAGGCACGTTCCCTCATTTTTTCTATAAATTAGAGAGAGTAGCGCCATTTTGAGGGCAGAGGCTCGAGCTTACGCCTCCCCCATGATGTTCGGAGCCCTGAGATGTTGTTCGCGGTGTTTGGAACCCAGCGTTGCGTTGAAATACTATTCGTGGGCCTTGGGAGTCCAACGAGGCGCCGAGATGTTTGGAGTGTCGAGACGCTATCCACAATGCCTAAAGTCTTATGATGCGCTGAGATGCTGTCCGTAGTGCTTGGAGACCCATGATGCACCGAGATGCAATCCATGGACTGCAAGATCCAACAATGTGTCAAAATGATGTCCGAGTCAGAGTAGAGGAAAGCTATGGACACAATGCCCATATAATGGCTACATAGATGGACGCCGTGCATTCTCGTGAAGCAGCGTCAAGATTTGCGAGGTGAGGATGAAGGCATAGGTTTACATATTCTTTTACTTTATGATAAGCATGGCATTGCATTGCTTATATACATGATACCATGCTACATTAGTTCATGCATATGACATACTATTAATGAGGGTGGTTCTTTGTCTTTGTGACGGACCATTAGAGCCCTCGTGATATACGGTTGAGCGCTTTTGCTTGCGGGACCCGTAGCTGCTTTGCGCTCAATCCCGTGATTTCAAAGGGGAACCATCACATGATGATATTAAGCACTTGGCCCGCGGTGCACTTCGTAATTGCTAGATTACTTTATACAGCACGCTTACGTTGGTACGGGGTATGCTACTGGATTTCATGATTGTATTGCTTGATGTGGTTTGAAATGCATTATTCTATGTATTGTTGTATTTATCTTTCTGTAAACGTTGCATTTACTTTGCTTGAACCATTGAGCTGTTGAGCTCACCCCGTTGATATTTTCCCCAGGCTCTTAGACGTTGCATACTAGAGCGAAAGCAGTTGGTGCTACGTGCGAAGGAGGTGCGTAGAGAACGGGACGTCGACATAGATCTAGGTGTGTAGGTGTTTGTAGATGTATTTCTGCTGTGTACTCGTGTATGTAAAATGATGTACCCTTGTACTTGCGCCATCCTTAATTAATGAAGGATGAAAAAAAGATTTATATTGATGTCCATAATTGTTTACACTCCGGTTCTACGATTTGTTGCATATTTATTTCTTGGTAACAAAACGAGGTGTGACAATTTTATGGTATCAGAGCATGATCTTGCGACTAATGCCATACGCACATTGATCCCTCAGTACGCGCGTTGGCAATATCAGTACGGTACACGGCTCAACCCCCTTCCATACGCGTGCCAATCGCCTTGGTACATTTTAAGTACCTCGATGTGTGTGTCGACCCTTCAATACACATGCCAACCACATTGATAAAATTTGATTACCTCGGTGTGTGTGTTTACCCTTCGGTACACACAAATGGTCGCATCGGTACGTGCGTCAATCCATCGGTACACACATCGGTTATGTTAAAACGACACGTGTATCGACCCCTTTCGATACTTGTGTCTCCCACCTTAGTACAATTTTAGTGCTTTGGTGCGCGTGTCAATCCGTTGGTACGCGCATCAGTCGTTTGCCACCTTGATGTGCACATCAATCCCTCGGTACGCGCATTGGTTGTTTGCCACCTTGGTGTGCATATCTATCCCTTGGTACGCGCGTCGATCATTGACCAACATGGTATGTGTGTCGGACACCTTAATGTGGGCCATCTTTAAAAGTAACCTCTCTAGCCCATCCAAGGAAACCTTACTTCCTATACTTATTAATGACTTTTTATCATATCATAGAAAAATGGTTAGTAAGAAAAATTAAGTTGATCATTTATTTGAGTATTAATTAGAAACTCATGGGATCAAACAATGAAAAATAAGGATGACTTTCATAGAGACCTTGAGCTTTAAACAAATATTTTGTCTCTAGAAATTAATAGTTACCCTTTAGAATAAGACTTGTTCCTTTAAATCTCATTCATAGAAAAGGTCTTACTTTCTAAAGAATAACTCATTTACACAAGCCTTCACATAATTCTTAAATCTTAGAAGGCTTTGATTTCACATGCTCTATTTGAATGAATATCATACGCTTAGATTTACATCCACTTGTATTCATTCCTTTAGAAGTGATTTGAATCTAAATGACTAAAATGATATTCACAGTTTCATTTATAATATATTTTAGTCAATCATATGGAACAAATTGAACATGTTAGCTTTCATGAGTAAGCATTGATGTGTGATTTATCTATTTATCTTGTACCATCATGATATCATGAATGCTTAGTTACCTTCTATGCTTGGATGAATGCTTATTATATTAGAAGGAAACATGTTCAAAATTCATTTTGATAAATCATGACTTACACTTGTCATTTCTATTTCATTGTCATGATTATGTTTGCATGTAAGTTGTTTTCATGCATGCTCTTCCAAGAATATCTTGAGCTTGCATATTTGGTTTCATGTTTCATCATAAGTTTTGTTTTAATTGATGTGCCTCTCTTATGATCTTAAACAATCATAGAAACTTATGTGATCATGAATCTCTTCCTTTTAGGGTGAATAAGCAAACTCAATATTTTAATCTATAGTTATTCACTCCTACTTGAAGGAAATATGGAATGACTATCATAACCTAAAATTTCTATCCTTTGAAATCTTAGTCATTTTCATTGACCACAGTTGAATTTGTCCCATGCCTTCACCTGGAATCTTCCATGACAAATTCACATTAAGAGACCTAGTTGACCATGAGTCAAAATTTCTATCAAACAAATAAGTCTAGTCAACTAGAAAGAATGATAAGGACTCGATTGACTGTTTCGTTTATAATTTATACCTAAGTCATTCAGCCCTTTTGCCATGTGTTTCATTTTCTTTGATTTTTAGAAAAACATGGCTAATATAATTAATAAGTCTGTTATGCTTAATCTTGTATATCATTCATGCTTATCAATATTAAATGCTTGCAATATGAATATCATACCATAAGTATTTGCATCATCTATCATATTGCATCTCTTATATGAAATAGGCTTGTGCTATAAACCTTGACCTCATAATGCCTATTTTCATATGCATGATGTGAATATATTGCCCCATACATTTATTTCAATTTGAAATATCTCTTTGGCCAATATTCACTTCAGTAAGACTTGTCTTGATTATGTGCTTATCATATCTACTCTTCTTATCAAAACATAGATTATGCTAGGCTCTTGTGCTTTAAATACATTCATTTTGCCTAATATCCATGTTTAGAATTGTGCCATGATTATTGTTCAAAATCATATCATAAGGCATATTCTTGATAATGATATATTTTCCTTAAAACTATTTTCCTATATCATGATAAGGAAAATATATTTCAAGATTTATTGATAAGGCTAAATTATGATTTTCTCAATCAATCTTTCTTGATCATGAATTTCCATTGGTTTGAAACTTTACACTTTGTCATAACTACAAACCAAATGGAAATCCTTGCTTTCATGGATGTCTACAACTCTTAATTTATCCATGACATCTATGCGAGTATTTGATAGCTAAACCATACTTAAAATCAGAAAATTCTCTTGCTTCTGCTATCTTTTTGAGTTGTGATCGTGCTTGCACTTAAGCAAAAAATATTTCATTTATATGTGTGATTCACTTTTATATGATTAAAGTATGCATATTATAATCTTTTGTCTTGAATCTAAATGTAGGCAATGTGCTTATTTACATTCTTTCACATGCCTAACTCAATGGAAATAGGACTCCCGCGCTCATACTTACATCTTTTGGGATTCAATTTTCATTCATACATGATTTTGATGCATAACTTGAATTTTTAATCCTATATGCACCAAATGCTTGGAAGTGTGATTTCAAATGGATGCCTTGAGCTTTCAAACTATATTTTGCATCTTCTTGAAATCATCTTAGCTAGGTCTTGCTTGAATTTAGAAAATGTGTGCATAGTCTATGAATCTTGGAATATGCTCGTGCATACTCAACTGATGTACATAATGAAGCATATACCACTTTAGGCTTTGTTCTTTATATAAAATCCTTATATACGCCTAATTCTTGAAAATGTAATTGCCTACAATCATGTCTTCATATTTTGGCAGTTACTATTCCATTCATATATGACTTTGATGCATCAATTAAGTTCTATATCCTAAATGCATCAAATAGTCTGACAATTGATTTCTAATGAGTGCCTTAAACTTTAAAATCATTTTTTGAATCTCATTAGAATCATGATAGCTAGGCCATTCTTGACCTTCAATAAATCTTGTCTATGCTATGATTTTGACCTATTTTTATGCTAATGCTTGTGCTTGTGCTTACTTGAAATATATGATGAAGCATATTTCCTTTAGGCCATGCTCTACTTGCCAAAATTTTGTTTGTGCCTAATACCATGAGAATGATTGCTTGTACCTAAAATTCTTTATGAATTCATCTTTTGACATATCTTTCTCATCTCTACGTGTCTAGATGTCTAATGTAGAACTTCATCTTATATGCATCTACATGTACTTATATTTGGCTATGCTATGCAAATATTCATAATCTTCTCTAGCTAGCCTGTGTATCTTGAGCTAAATTCTTTTCAAGTTATGTCTTGTTGTATTTCTCCATGTGCCCAAATTATCTATCTTGAATTTCATGTGTGTGTCTTATGGTATGTCATCTACTATGCATTCATGTGTGCTTAATCTTGATTGTATATCATGAATCTTCTTGAGTTTTGAGTGCATAGATTTAGGGGGAGCCTTCATCTCTTTTTGAAAGGGGGAGCTCTCGTGTTTTGATGCCTAGGACATAAGACTTTCTTCATAAGAATCTGGGTGATTCTTTTTATCTTTTTTGCTTATATCCAAAAGGGGGAGAAATATGAAACCTTGATAAACAGTATGAGTTGATATACGCTTGTAATATTTCATATTCAATTTAATCATGCTATCATGTATCTTTTTAGTGTTAATGTTTGTCAAGATCATATTGTTTTGTTATCATCAAAAAGGGGGAGATTGTTGGCCCAAGTGGGGGTCTCCACTTAACACTCTTCTAAGTGTTTTGATACAAACAAACAATATGTAATTTGGTGTTAATATTTGAACTAAGTATGCTTCAGCACCATAAGCAAATAGAAGAACCAATACAAGATCAAAGCTCGTTCAAGCCTAATCAAGCGGATAAAAAAATGTCTAAATCAAAGCTTGGACATGTCAAGATGAGAAGAGAAGGATGAGAGCTAAAGTTCATAGAGTTTAATTTAGGTTGTAACCCTCCTTGCTCTAACTTGCTTATTCACTTTCCTTAAAATCCATACATCCATTAGATTTCCCTAAAAATTATTCTAAATTGTTCAAACATGTTTTGTTTATGTTTTTAAAGTATTTTAAACTTGTTTGAATCACATTTGCATTGGTTTTAATCAAAATGATGTTTCTACAAAATCCATTGGCTAAGTTTTTCAAGTTCAACTTGTTTTGAACTTAAATGCTTTCAAAATATTTGATATCCTTTTAAAATGAGTTTGGAAATGGTTCCAAAAGGTCTGAAATGATCTTTCCATAAATTCTAAGCTATTATATGCCTATATTTGGTTTAGGATAGGTCCGGTAACCAAACAAAGCGAAAAACACGAAACCTGTGAAAATCACTAGCGCTAGCCAAATGTGTCAGTGGGCTAGAGCATGCATTTTTGCTCCAGAGTGCGCCAACGAGCTAGCACAGAGTGCCAGCGCACTAGGGACTTTCTGGGTGCAATCCCAACTGTCAAAAACTTGGTTTTTGTCCCCCCCCCCCAACGGCTATATTTTGTTCTCCAACAACTAATACTCATTCCTAATCTATAAATACACCTTCTCAAGCCATTTTAAAGACGAGAGACAAAAAAAATGTGAGTATATTGAATGATTTCCCAAATCAAACCATTTCTTACGTTTTGAAAGTCCTAGAGCAAAATTTTTGAAACCAAATGTGTTGATTTTAAAGTTTGCATTTCGTGCATGATTTAAAACACCCTCAAATTCGTTTTTGATGAGCAATCTTGATGCAAAGAAGTAAAATCCTTGTAAGATCTCTCTCTCTCCCATTGAGCTTAAATTTCCATAATGTATTGGTGAATATGTATTGTGAGCTTCATTGTAATTTTTCTAGTGTATAGAACAAACATTATAATCATTGTTAACAATCTCTTGGATTGTTTCAAGGTTGAAACAAACCAAGTTAAAGTGATAGTACATCACTTGTGATTCCAAGATTGGAATCAAGGTCTAGTTTCACCCTTTATTTTGAAAATGGTCAACTGGTTCTTCTTTAACCCGTGAAAAGGATATTCAATTCTTCCTTATCCTGCAAAAGAAAGTTGTAGGGTCATCCTTTGCTCGTAAAAGGATAGGTTGGTCTTGAACCTTGAAAAAGACATTGTAATGGTTTGGTTCACACCTTTAAAGTGAAGTCGGTATAGTGGAATCCTAGAGAAGGTTTCTCTAGGCATGGAAGTAGGAAAAATATTTCTCCAAACCACGTAAAAATCATTGTGTCCTCTTTATTTTCACACTTTACATTCGTGGACATTGATTTCTAGAGCATTTACTTGTATCATCTTAAGGATTCCACTAAAGAACTTAGAAAATATCAAAATCGGCCATTACACCTAATTCACCCCCCTCTTGGGTGTCCAACAATAAGGTCACTTAATAGAATTAGTGTGTGACCATGAAGATTGGATGATCCAATTACTTAGAAACCTTTTTAGATATAGAGGGTTGATTTGATGATCAATGAGAGTCCAATCTCTGTGAATGAGTTAGTATGGTTATTAGCCAGATATTTTATTTCACGGAAAGACTTATGAATTATGATCAAGTCAAAAAAATGTTGGTGAGAAAATTTTAAGCTTAATACGTGATTTTTCAGAAGAAAACATAAACCTTAAGGAGAATAAGTCTTAAGGAAAGCGACATGGATACACCTGGTTGGAATAATGGGCCTTGAAGGTAGACCATTAAATGACATAAGGAATGGCTAGATCTAATGAGCAGATATGACCAAGGATTTTGATTGGAATAAGATCCATAACCTGAAGTGTTGAACCGATGGCTGCCGCAACAAGTCTTAGATGCTTACGGGCACAAGAAATGATACAAAACCTTGGAGTGTAAGGGCCACCAGAGTTAGGCCATAGCCTAATAACCAAGGTTTGAGAAGCCAAGTTAAGTAAAATATTATCACTGCCTCCAGTTGAAGTGCCTTATGTGGCATGAGAACATGAACTTAAGGAACTCAACTACTACCGATCTTCACCCCATTTTGTAGGGAGTGGATTTTTAAGTTGACTTCTAGTAGAAGGATCATTTTTCTTGGGAGATATGTGATTCAAGCCGGCGATTGGGTATCATTCATGGAAGTTAGTAGACAACGTAACCACCTAGGAACGTAAGTCGTTTGTGGCCTGCGGATTGACTTTTGGCGCATGGGAATCGTAATGGTGCATGATTGCCCACCTTATTAAGTCAACCCTAGGTGGTGCACGTCTATTGTAAACTTCATTGTGTCAACTGAAAGGAGATGCACGTAGGGGTTATACCTTATTAAAATGGGAACTCATTTGGTTATATGAGATTTTTCCCTGGACGTCTGTCCATGAACCCAGGATAATACTTGGTCACAGAACCATACGTGACGGTTGGTTTCGAGCGTTTAAGGTTAGATAAAATATTATTACCAATTAAGCTGTGTTATCAGATATTGATGATTCCATCGAATGGTTGATGAAATTTCATTTCAAATTTTAAGCCCTACAAATTTTCCCATCCTAAGAGGATACATAACCCATTGGGAGGGGTATAAATGTGTCTCATGGGAAAAGGGACTTCGGAATGGATGATAGTAAACTTTTAAGATAGAATGTTTGACGGGAAACTCGTGACCACTGATATCCCTTTTATCGTTGTCTTTAGAGTGTAATGGGACACAACGAATGCAGATGATAACTAGAATATTCTGGATCAATGGAGGACCTGTAAGACCATGTGTGGTGAATCATGTGGAAACTAGGTTATACCTACTATCACCAAAGTTTGACTGGAAGATACCAGTTATAATTTAGGTATCTAGATGGTTTGTAGAACTTGTTTGTTGCATATTTGTGAATCATCATGTAGGTTAATAAGTGAAGATAAACATAAAGGTACTCTGGTTAATGATTCGAACTTTTGGAGACCAATCCAAAATTGAGGAAAAGTTTTCAAATTAATTTTGAACTGAAACCCTATTTTAAGTTCGAGTCACCAAATTGTTTTCGAAAGTGGCCAACCCAATGATCCATTTTTTATTTTGGGATTGGAATGCCATAAAATTGAGTCAGGAACCAAGAAGTACCTAAAGTCATAACTTCTACCCCTCAGCCTAGAAGAGCTAGGAATGTGACCTACAACTACCAAAATAGAACACCACGACATAGGAATCGAAACTTAGATTTCCACTTAACATAAAAATATTTAGAAAAGAAGGTTAGACTTAAAAGCCTTACCTCACTGTGGATAAAGAAAATCATTAGCACATGTTGACATCATGGGTGCCAATGACAGACTATCACTATACCCACTAGGGCAATTGCATGACAAATGATCACGACAAAATCCTCGTTATGGATTAAAGTCATTGACTAAGTCAACTGGGTTTACAACCTCAAGATCGTTTGACTTCCAGTGTTAAATGAGAAATGGTCAGTCTAGCCTCATCATGGAAGATAGCGATAACTCGGAGGTGATAAACCAAAAGCCAAATGGGCTATGTGCGAGAAATGATCGCAACAGAGTCTTCCAGGACTCATATGTTGCAAGTGGAGTCATTTTCCTTCACAAAGGACAAACACAAACAAAAGGCAATGGCTACCATTGAGAAAGGGCCTAGGACATTAAATAAGTCCTCAGAATTTTAGGCATGGGCTAAACAATTAAGGTCGTAAATTGTAACACCCAGACAACCATAGCCGAATTTCGAGGACGAAATTCTATTTAAGGGTGGTAGAATGTAACACCCCGAAAATTGAAACAACTAGATAATACATCATAAAAGACATAAAGCAACAGTGTTCTCATGAACACTGTACTCAACATGAAACGAGAACTGAGGATGAAAGTTTCTCGAATTAAACCCAAAGAAATGCCTAAGGAAGTGCCCAAAAAACGCCCAAGTACCCAGGCACGTGCCTGGGGACATGCCCGAGCACGTGTCCAGGGATGTGCCCATGCAAGTTCCCTAGTTTTCTTTTCTATAAATTGGAGAAGGGGGAGCGCCATTTTGAGGGTAAAGGGTCAAGCTTACGCCTCCCCCGTGATGTTTAGAGCACTGAGATGCAGTCCTCGGCTCTTGGAACCCCGCGTTGCATCGAAATATTGTCGATGGCTCTTAGGAGTCCAACGAGGCGCCGAGATGTTTGGACCGTTGAGATGTTGCCCGCAACGCCTATAGTCTAATGATGCGCCGAGATGCTGTCAGCGGTGCCTGGAGACCCACAATGCATCGAGCTGCTATCCACAAATTGTAACATCCAACGATGTGTCAAAATGTTGACTGAGTCAGGGCAGAGGAAAGGTATGGGTACAATGCTCATAGAATGGTTACATAAATGGACGTCGTACATTCTCGCGAAGTGGCGACAAGATTCGCGAGGTGGGGATGAAGGCATAGGTTTGCGCATTCTTTTACTTATGATAAGCATGGCATTTTATCGTTTATATACTTGATATCATGTTATATTACTTCATGCATATGACATACTATTGATGAGGGTGGTTTCTTATTTTTGTGACGGACCATTAGAGCCCTCGTGATATACGGTTGAACGTCTTTACTTACGGGACCCGTAGCTGCTTTGCGCTCAGTCCCGTGATTTCAAAGGGGAACCTTTACATGATGATATTAAGCACTCGGCCCGCGGTGCACTTCGTAGTTCCTAAATGACCTTATACAGCACGCATACGTTGGTACGGGGGATGTTGCTACATTTCATGGTTGTATTGCTTGATGTGGTTTGAAATGCATTATTCTACGTACTACTGTATTTATCTTTCTGTAAACATTGCGTTTACTTTGCTTGAACTACTGAGTTGTTGAGCTCACCCCGTTGATATTTTCCCCAGGCTCTTAGACGTTGCATACTAGATCGAGAATCGTCTGCGAAGGAAGCGCGTAGAGAGCGGGACGTCAATGTAGATCTAGGTGTGTAGGTGTTTGTAGATGTATTTTCGCTTCATACTCGTGTATGTAAAATGATGTACCCTTGTACTTGTGCCCTCCTTAATTAATGGAGGATGAATAAAAGATCTATGTTGATGTCCATAATTGTTCGCACTCTGATTTTACGATTTGTTGCGTATTTATTTTTTGGTAATAGAACGGGGTGTGACAATAGATGCTGGCATAATTAACTAATTGTCTTTGTTCGTATTCATTGGTATATTTCAAAAGGTCCAATGAATCTTGATGATAATTTTCCTTTATGAGCGAACTGTCGTACTCCTTGGAGTGGTTGTACCTTGATAAATACAAAATTACCAACTTCAAATTCTAATGGATGCCTTTGTTTGTCTGCCTAACTTTTCTATCAACTTTGAACAACTTTTAGCCTGTCACGACCCACTATACGTTATGTCATTACCGGCACAGAACCCCCAAGTATACCCTCTATCGGTACACTCGGTGTCCCGTCAACCTAATTTAAATACGAATCCCAATAAAACACAAACCTGATATAACATCCATCTAAACATAATCAACAATGAATGAACATATTACATCTCCAAAATTTACCAAAAATAAAATTTCTTAAGTCCACAAAATATACAAAACCCAACACATCTCATCTATGTGTTAAATATACATATACTAAGTGTTATCATGTACATAATATCAAAATACAAAAGAAAATGTACAATACCTATATCAACAAAAACCAAGGGATACTCCACAGTCAAGCCTTCCCTTTACCCTTCCTATCAGATCCTGAAAGAAAAGGGTGACCTGTGAGCTACAATAAGCTCAGTGAATGTCATTTACAAGTACCAATATACGTGCATTTATAAAAATCATGGCAAGATCATAAAAACATTTGAAGTACCATGGTGATGAATTAAGATTACATACATGCCAATATAATGCATCATGTCATAAACAAGATAATGCATATCATTTTTAATCATACACATGCAATCCTAACACCTCCTAAGCAAGGGCGATCAAAGGCCTGGTGCGCTACAACCAGCACCCGATCCAACACACAATACTCACATTCTAATAGGATTTATGGGGTCGTGCAGCACGTAGGATTAGCCTAAGCGAACCTACCTATACACAAGCCAGAAAACCCTCTGTCAGGTCCACAATCGGGGATCACCAGTAGACTTATGAGACTTCTTAAGGGAAATCTCAATTAGGAGACCCAACCAAATTGCTAACCCTATGAATTATGCTCAAATACATTTCATGGAACATTAAAACATGCATAACATTTATATGTATCAATTCAAATCAGTTTAAGTAATACAATTCCACACTTGATTGGCTAAGTCTAGACAATCCAATTCCAATCCAATCACCACAACTCTCCAATTGACTATATGGGTTCTAGATCAATCACAAAACCCTAAAAATAACATGGTTTACACAAACTGAAAATCAACCTATAAGTGTTCCAAACACCCCCCCACCCCCCTTGAGCCAAATTCCATATTGCCCAATTTGATCATTTAAACTCAAATTAAACCAAGATTGACCCAAATTGAATGTAATAGGTTGATCCCATGATCCAACCACCAATATACATGACATTCAATCATAATTAGGGTCAATTAGGCTATATACAAGAAGTCAATTTCATCAATTGACTAAGGCTTGGTCAAAATCCCCAATTTAGGCCAATATAAAACATAAAGTCAAAATGAACTAAGTCATACCAATTTAACATAGGTTCAAACGTTTTAAACCCATTATTCTACTCAATTTGGGTTCAATTAAACAATCCCCAAGTCAATTTTATCAATTGACTTGGTTTGGGTTAAAAGCCCTAATTTGGGCAAAAATTCTCAAATCACATAGAAATTGCCAAATTATATAACCTAGGTCAAAATTACTCTACCATAAGGTATCCACTAATCAAAATCAGTAATTTGGAGTGCCATACATTCACAATTACCCATGCATTCACCATAAATCACATGTAATTTGAATAGTAAACCCTAGGTCTAAATTTTTAGTTTAGGTCAAAACCACGAAACCCCACCAATTTCTTGTTAGAAATTGGGGGTTTACCATTTATAGACTCCCCATGCCATCTAGATTAACATATCTCAAAATCAAAGCCTAAGTCCAACATTGGTTTTCCCACCACTCTCTTAAATTCCGGGATTCATACAACCCTAGGCCAAAATTAAGCTTGCAAACACACATGAAAGAGATAGAATGAAGAAAATGAGAGAAAATGATATACCTTGGAGGGATTTTGGGCATGAGAGCACCAAAATCCAAGCCTCCTCTCTCCTTTCTCTTCTCCTCTTCTTTTCCCCTTCTCCTAGCTCCCTTCCCCTTCTTCAAAGTGTAAAAATGAGCAACCCACGTCCAAAGTGCCTTTTAAAGAAGTATTTTGGGCCCACATGAAAAAATACACTTAAATAAAATGAACAGTTTCCTACTGCAATTACTTGCACTTAGATAATTAATTTCTTGCAAACTACTAATCAATTTAACATCTTAACCGTTCAGACGATTTATGAGTTCGTTACCAACATTCTGGTACAATTTCATCTCAATCCAACAATGGGATTGCGAAAAATAGTGTTTGGAGTCTTATAAATCAAAGTAGATAACTCCGATCAAGATCTTCACTGTTCATAATAAAGATCTATCAGAGAAAAATAAGCAGACAAAATTTTAGTACAATTGAACCACGGACCTAGGAGATCAAGAAATTGATGCAATCGGTAATAGAAATTTCTTCCTCCATGGAGCGAGCTCCACTGGATCCAAAACACCTTTTTTCGACATGTTTCAAAGTCGAACGGGTCTCCAATGGTTCCGAAACTTCATGCACACTCTCTATGACTTAAGATCGTGCAAAGACACTCGATCCTACTTACGTCGAGCATCAAATATGTATATGCATACGCATACATATATGAATGCGTATAGTACACCACAGGTACACTATGGGTGTAATATGGCGTCATTTAAAGGTATGGGTGCTACATAACCTATCTCTGATGAGCTGAATTTTTCTCACTGGTTATTTTTATTTTTAATTAATTCAAGGCTCAGCTCTATTTTTTCAGTTATATCAGTCCAACATACTAGTGATCTGCAAGATTTTCCATACATAGCTTTAAATGGTGCCATTCTAAGCTAAATGCAATTATTTAGTCCATCCATCGTGAAAATTCATTACACATGAGTGTAGCATGTCTTGAAGAATTTGAATCGTATGCTCTAACTGCTCATCAGTTTGTGGATGGTAGGCAGTGCTCCTGGTGATTTTTGAACCCATCCTTTTTCGAAAACTTTGCCAAATGTGATGTAAAACGTGGATCCTTATCATATACAATAGTCTTTGGGATACCATGAAGTTTTACAATCACAACTTCATATAACTTTGCCATTTTTTGTTGGATTATTTGCAGACTTAATTTGGCAAAAATCTCCCATTTTTGTCAACCTATCTACTATGACCCAAATTTCGTCTTGTCTCTTAGCGTTTTGGGGTAACGTAGTAACGAAATCAGTGGTCACATTGTTTCCTTTACATTCCCTAACAGGCAGAGGTTGCAGCACCCTGAAGATCGTCTATATTCTGCTTCTACTTTGGTAGAATCTACTTTTATTCCTTTTTCTGATATAACATGCCCCAAGAAATTTATCTTGTTTATCCAAAATTCACGCTTACTGAATTTGGCATATAACAGGTGTGCGTTGAGTGTTTCTAATACTAATGTCAAGTGTTCTCAATGATCTGTTTCGGTAGTCAATGGTACCATGAGTGTAAATCGATCTTAGAGAAATCTCTTCCTCCCCGGAATTGATCAAAAAATCATCTATTCTAGGAAGTGGATATGTATTCTTGATTTTAAAGATGTATATTTTTTATAATCTACACACATTCGTAAAGAACAATCTTGTTTCTTTATGAAGAGTACTGAAGCTCCCTTTTTTTTCTAATAAATCTTTCTCCTTCTAATTCTCTAAAATGTTTGTCCAGTTCTACCAATTCAATGTGAGCCAATTGATACGGTGGAATAAACACTGAATTGGTTTCTGGAAGCAGTTTGATTTTGAAATCAAATTCTCGTACCTGTGGTAGTTGAGGTAAATCTTCCAGTTTTATGCCTCCCGATTGTTGTTCGAACCGTGCTGCGGTGATTGGTTTTAGTGGTCGAGATTTTGATGTTGTAATTTTTAATATAGTTTTGTTTGAAAGAGTTAGGTATACTATATTGTTTAGGCAGTCCACTTGTGCACGATGAGGTGTTAGTTCATGCTTAAGATTATATCAACGTCTTTTAACGATATGACCAGCAAGTCTATGCAGAATAGTTTGTCCGTCATTTTTAGTTCACATTTCAGGCATTTTTGAGAAATTTGTACTTATGCACTAACTGGGGTAGATAACACTATCTTGGTGTCTATAGGTTCCACTTCTAATCCTAAATTTTGTACCACTAACGTGACGACAAATGAATGAGTTGATCCTGTATCAAAGAATACTCGGACCGGGAAGTTAAATAAAAGGAAAATATCTTCAACTACTGCATTGTTCACGTTTTTTTGCCCAGTGGCCACATATACTCGGTCCTGTTGTTGTTGGCCTTGCTCCTGATTACCAGGCTTTCACGTTGGTGGTATGGTTTGTTGGTTAGCTGTGGTTTGTGGTCGTCTTTGGTGAGGTTCCGAGTTTGTTTGAAAACAATTCTGAGTAATATGACCTGCTTGTCCGTACCTAAAATATTTTCTTGGATATGAATTTTGGCCACGTTTCAACAGTGGCCCTTCACCTTGCATGAGGTTGTTGGTGCGTATTGGCCTTTGTCTTTGCTCCCTCCTATTGTTTTTTTGGTTTGTTGAGTTAAATTGATTTGGATTTTCTGCGCTCGCTAGCTAGTTTGCTTCAAACCCTAGGTTTGTTGGCTTTTGTCCCGAGGTGGCCGAAATTCCACTGCGTTGGAATTTTCTAACATTACCTTGTCCTTGAAAGTTATTCGTTTTTTTTCCTCTATTCTTCCTTTGCTCTTGCTGCTGTCGTTCTTGCTCAAACTACACGGCTCGATTGACCACCTCATGATAGTTGTCAACTTTCATGATAGATAATGTCTGCCTCAACTCAGGTCGTAAGCCATTAAATAATTTCTCGGCTCTGTCTCTTTCATTGGAGACAGTCGAGAAAGAAAATATTGATAATTCCATAAACTTGAAAAAATATTCTTGTACTAACATTTGTCCTTGATAAAGTTTAGCAAATTCTTGATGTTTTTGTCTTTTCACAACTTTTAGAAAATATTCTTCCACAAATATTGCTTCAAATTTCAGCCATGTCATTGCAGCAACATTTATGTTTGGATCTTCCTTTACTGTTTTCCACTAGTTGTTTGCAAGTCCTACCAACTGGTATGTTTCCAAAGGTACTTTTCTCCCTTCAAAAATTTTCATTGCTTCAAGGGCTTTCTTTTGTTTCATTCAGCCATTTTTGTGTTGAATTCACGTCAGGTTTTCCTTCAAATGTCGGCTTGTAATCTTTTGAACTTTGTGATTTGTCGTGTCTGGTAATCCTCGTCGCTCCTTGAGGTGTTACCTTACGACAAATGACCTTTTAAAAGGTGGTCCAAAGTGGCCTCCATTTGCAAATCCATATAATTTGCAAAGTTCTCAAAGAACTTGTTCATCTGTTGCGATGTTGATGTTGGATGCTCCTTTACCATTGATGGCAGTGGTTGTGTCACATCCCACCCCTTTTTACCCTGAGCGAGGTGCAACAGATTAGGGGGGGTCGAGTGCTCACTCCACTCGATCAGAGTCGCACATACAGAAGCATAGTGGTCCACATTAACAATAATACAATACAAATTATGAAGGAAAATACGGTTATATTTCACATATAAAGTTTGTTAGTTATTACATTCCTCATACCAAAAAGTTGACAAAAGGTAACGCGGGCGAACCCCTACAAAAGTAACAAAATAACAAAAGAGTAGTAGTCAAAGAGAGGCATCTAGAAGCCTGAAACCATCGCCACCATCACTAGACCGGTCTAACGGGACCTAGGAAGAGTACATACACAAAATTCCCTACATAGACCGAGTTTGGTCATAACCCTCGAAATAAGTCCATTCGAACCCATCTTAATTCCCTGGAAAGATTAGCAACGGGGTGAGCTCAACAGCTCAGTGAGATCAAGCAGGGTAAACAAATCTTACATGCATAATAAAGAATACAGAACAACAATCATCAAACAGTTATGCCACAACAATACAATCAAGCAATGATATGAATGAATCCTGGTCACACGACATCACAGGCCAGGTACCATCCACTCGCAACCTGTGACCCGAGGCACCAGTAATATATCCAGCAACTGAGAGGTCTCATGAGTTCCAGCGCTAATCCAGTGACATCGTCACTATTCTGGGCCAATAGTGCACCTAATAATACATCATTTTTAATAGATAGCCTCATGCATGAAGTAAAACATGGTAACAGATATGATGCATGGTGCTATGTAATTCAGAATTAAACAAGAAAGAAATGCAAACCTAGCCTTCATTCCCCACCTTTACAAACTTGTAGTGGTGTAACGCTTCCTTCTATCTTCTTGAAGTGTGTAAGGACGCATGATAACGCAAAAAGTCAAAGGAAGGCGAGAAGAGCGAGGGGTTTCGGTAGATTAAACTGATGGGTCCACCCTTAGGGGCCGACCTTTTTTCCTTAGGACCGTCCCACTCTGGGGGTCTATATCTTTCCTTTGGGGGGCTTTTACAACTTATTGAAGTTATACATGGAGGGTTTTCGAGCTATTGCATTAGTTTCTATAGTAGAAAAAGTGGGGGGTGTTATAGTCTCCCCTTTTTAAAAGAATTTCGTCCTCGAAATTTAAATAAAATAGGATGTTTTTGAAAAAAAATTGGCATGTAAGAAAAATACGTACTATTCATCATCTGATATGTCAATGATCTCAATGTCCGTATTACTGCCTGCTCGGCTTGGAGACCTTGTATTACATTGGCCGCGCGTGTTGTTGGGCCCGCGTACTGCACTCTGAGCAGTAGAATCTCCAGAATGAGCTGGGGAAGATGAATGGACTGAATCAGACTCCATTCTTTCCTGATATGATAATTCATGAAGAGAAGGTGGTGTTGGGATGCGTCGTGGCGGTCGTGGCAGAACACCCTGTCGTTGAGACGGTGGCCTAACACGCCTGCCTGCCTGCCTGAGCTGTTGATTGCCGGGTTTGCCAATTAGATGGCCTAGCTTCATCTGGTGTTGGCACCTCCGGAAGCCTGGGAAAACTTGGGACCGGATTCCACCTTGGCGTAGTGCGGGGGTTCTGGAAATAGGGCAATGGTTGTCGTACTGATTTTCGAGCAGTCTGGTAGACTCACAATCCCGCTTGACGCATACCTGTAATTTTGTCATCTTCTGGGTTAGAAATCCCATGACGTGCTGGAAAATATCTTGTTGGATTGCGTATTGGGGTTTGGACTCATGGCATTTCTGCAGATTGTGACCTCGAGGAGTGTAGACTGGGAATAATAGTAAGTGGAAGGACTCCAGTCTGAAGGGACTGAGCTCATGTCATCATCTCCTTCAATACTCATATTTGTATCCTGATTTGAATTATTATTATGTTCAGATGGCTCAGAACTGTAACTATAATCATCAGACATTTGTGCCAAAAACAAAACAAGAAAACCCAAGAGCATAAAATAAGAACAGGAAGTATTTTATTAATATGTAAACATGCAAGTGCTATACAAACAAGTGAGGGTATTTTTGCTTGATCTCTTGTTCTAATTCCCACATTGCTTCTTCTATTTCGTGATGGTTCCAGAGGATTTTTACTAACGAAATGCTCTTGTTTCTCAAGTCTTGTGTCTTTCTATTCAAGATTTGCACAGGATATTCTTTATATTTATTTCCTTCCTCAATTTCAACATCAAAGGATGGTATGATGTGCGAAGGATTGTGAAGATATTTCTTGAGCATGGATACATGAAAAACACTGTGTACCTTGGACATGGATTGTGGTAAAGACAGACGGTATGCAGACTTGTCGACTCGATCAATAATTGGAAATGGTCCGATAAACCTTGGAGATAGCTTTCCCTTAACTCCAAATGTTTTCACAGCTTTAAAGGGTTGGACCTTTAAAAGAATCGAGTCGTCAACTTGAAATTCTAGAGTTTTTCGTCTCTTTTCTACGTACCTTTTGTGTCTGCTTTGGGTAGTACGGAGTCGTTCTTTAACGAGCTTTATTTTCTCAGTGGTTTCTCGAATGAGATCAGGACCAAGCTATTATCGATCAGACATATCTACCCAACACAAAGGTGACCTACATGGTCCGTATAGTGCTTCATACGGGACATCTTAATGCTTGTCTGATAACTATTATTATATGCAAACTCTGCCAAATGCAGATACTTTGTCTGTCCATCACTAAAATTTAGAGCCCAACAATGTAGCATGTCTTCCAGAAGTTGTATAAGTCGTTCAAATTGTCCATCTGTCTGGGGATGAAAGGGAGTACTCATAAAATTTTTTGTACCTAACCTGGCGTGAAAGCTTTGCCAGAATTTGGATGTGAATCTAAGGTCTCGATCACAGATGATGGTGAGAGGAATCCCATGCAATCTGATGATCTCTCGCTCATAGATTTCGACTAACTTGGCTGGAGTATCAGTGAGTCTAACTGGCATAAAATGTGCAGCTTTTGTTAACCGATCAACAATTACCCAAATAGTGACTTGACCCTTGATGTTTTTGGGTAATGTCGACACAAAATCCATGACAGTATTGTCCCATTTCCATTCCCCTATAAGAAGTGGTTGTAATAGATCAGAGGGGAGCCTGCGATCGACTTATACTTGTTGACAAGTAAGGGACTTGGCCACAAATTCTGCTATGGCCTTTTTCATCCCATTAAACCAGAATGTCCTTTTTCATGTCCTTATACATTTTGTCTCCCCCTGGATGTAGAGAGAACCTAGACTTGTGGCACTCATTCATCAGGTCCTGCCTAAGTTCTGGATCTTGAGCTACACACAATTTCCCTTTATATAATACCACACCATCAGAAGTGAGAGAGCATTGATCCGGAGCTTGATTCTGCAAAATGAGCTTTGTCATTTTTATAAGTTCATCATCCCTGGCCTGTGTAGTGGCTATTCTTTTAATGAGATCGAAATGGGTAGTGAACTGGGTCAGTCTCACTGCATTTCCATCATTCCAAAACTGCAAGTTATACCTTTCCAGCTCGTATGACTGATAAGTCGAGTTTTAGGAGTTATTTTGCATGTGAATTTGATAGATTTTAGGTTCATTTAGTTAGTTTTTAGGTATTTTTTACATGATTAGTATACTTAATTGTTTTATGTGCAATTAGCTTTTATTTTAGGTTTTATAGGTTTTTATCATGAATAAATGACTTTTTGATACATGTTAATATCACAGAAGTCACGTGTTCTAAGTATATTTCATTGTAGTTAATACTTTGATTAATTGCATAGAATTTACATTTGTTTATACTTTGTTTTGTAGGTAAATAAAGAGCTCAAAAGTGGGTTGAAACAAGGTTCAAATGGTGTTCAAAAGAAGTCAAGAACATATGCAAAACATGTGCAAGAAGTGTACAAAAAAGTGAAAAAATTGGCGAAGTCCACAAATCAGCACAAGAAAACCCGAGACTGGGCGCCGCGGCGCCCAGATGCAGAGAGATCGTGCTGAAAACCCGTGGGTGGGCGTCGCGGCGCCGATGATCGTAGAATTGCGGAGTTGCATTTTTTTAGCGAGTTTTCATGCCCATTTTGGTCTTTTGACCCACTTAAGTGTAAAACACGTTTTAGGGTTTAATGGAAGGAGGATCAAGGTAGAGAAGGAGGTTGGAGAGTGTGAAAAAGGAGGCAAGAAAAGAAGAAGAGCATTGGAGGCTTGAAGAAACCAAGGACAAGGAGAAGATTAAGCTACCGTCAAAGGGGGATTCGAACCTTTGATTTCACTTTCCTGTATCTTGAAATATTTTCTTCCATTGTTTTATATCTTTTCTATCTTGTATCCATGGATTGGTTTCTGAACTAAATAGATAATCTAGAGTTTTAATTTAGCTTTGTTGGATCTTGTGATTGAGTCATTGTTTATGTGTTTTTGAGCAATCTTTTGGGTTTATCTATGATTTTCCATGCTTAATGCTTTCAAATTGCTGATCACTCTTTGATTGAACTTAGATTTGGTTTCTTACACTCGAGAGAGGTGTTATCGAATTGGAGTAAGGGATTTGTAACCTAGGGTAGAGTATCAAGTCGAAAGACCTACAAAACCCTTTGAAATCCATTAAAATGAATCATAGAACCTAAGGCTTTCTTGATCTAAAGGTTTGTCACTCAAGAGAGGGGTTTGAATGAAAAAGGATTCAGGATTTATAAATTTCAGAAATTCATTCATTAACACAATTATTAGAGATCATGAGAGACAACATAGTGAGATCTAAACTTTAGAACTATAAATTCATTGATTTCTCTCCAATTTTCATTTAATTTGCATTGTTTTGTTTGATTTTTTATTTTAAATCTCTGCAATTAAACCATATCTTTTTATCACCTAGATAAAACCATTAGTTATTGTAGAATTGGGCATTTTTAATTGTAAAATTACATTTCCTGTGGATCCGATAACCCGACTCACCTCGGTATTATAACTTGATAAATTCGTGCACTTGGGAATTTAAATTTACCGCATCAATGACAGCTTGCCCATTTCAAAATTTACCGTACAGGTGGAGACATATGACTTTCTGCTAAGGGCATCAACCACTACATTAGCTTTACCCGAATGATATTTAAATTCAAATTCATAGTCTTTGATGAACTCGAGCCATCGCCTTTGTCGAAGATCTAAGTTTTTCTAAGTATAGATATACTGAAGACTTTTGTGGTCGGAGAAGACTTCGAATCGTTCTCCGTACAAGTATTGTCTCCAAAATTTTAAGGCAAACACTACTGCTAGGAGTTCTAAATAATGAGTTAGATAATTGACCTCATGAATTTTCAACTGCCGAGAGGCATAGGCCACAACACGTTCTTCTTGCATTAGCACAACTCCAAGTCCTTGAAGCGATGCATCCGTGTACAGTGTGAAGCCAATCCCATCCTTTGGAGTGGTCAGAATAGGTGTTGAAGTCAGCTTTTTCTTGAGTTCTTGAAAGGTTGATTCACAAGCTTCACTCCAGATAAAACGGGGGTCATTCCGGGTCAGTTGAGTGATTGGTTCAGTAAGTTTGGAAAAATCCTTAATGAACTGTCTGTAATATCCGACTAATCCGAGGAAGCTCCTAATTTCTGTAACATTAGTCGGTTGTTTCCAACTAAGTACTGCTTCTACCTTGGCTGGATCTACTTCCATGCCATCATGGGACACGACATGACCGAGGAACTTAACCTTAGTCATCCAGAATTCACACTTGCTGAACTTGGCGTACAACTCATGCTGCTGGAGAGTGCTAAGTACAGTTCACAAGTGTTTCTCATTGAGTTCCTCTGTGGGAGAGTATATCAGTATGTCGTCGACAAATACAACGACAAAGCGATCCAGGTATGGTCTGAAAATGCGGTTCATTAAATCCATGAATGTCACAGGTGCATTTGATAGGCCAAGTGGCATTACAATGAATTCGTAATGACCATATCTGGTTAGAAAAGTTGTTTTTGGGACGTCTTCTTCCTTAACCTAGAATTGATGATACCCTGAGCGAAGGTCAGTTTTTTAAAAGAACTTTGCTCCCCTTAATGGATCGAATAGATCTTCTATTCAAGGTCACGGGTATTTGTTCTTAATAGTGACTTTGTTCAGCTTTCTATAGTCGATGCAGAGTCGGAGTGAACCGTCTTTTTTCTTGACAAAAAAGAACTGGAGCACCCCATGGTGATGTGCTCTTTCTTATAAATCCCAGTTTCTCTAATTCCTTTAACTACTTATCCAGTTCGACTAATTTTACATTAGGCATACAGTAAGGTGGAATGTAGACAGGTTCCGTACCAGGAATCAACTTAATTTTGAAGTTGAATTCCCGAAGAGGGGGGAGTCTTGGAAGCTCATCTAAGAATACTCTTGGATATTCACGAACAACTGGAATATCTTTTAAGCTGGGAGGATGACTAGACACTATACTTTCTTCATCATCTTGATCAAGTATTAAAAGAGCTTGCATCCGAGATCTTATAAGAGACATGGTAGAATGATGAACGTGTCCACGGACCCTTTAGACTTTCAGGTTATCACCATTAGGCAATGTCAAACGAACTTGCTTCTTCTGACAATCTATTTGAGCATGTAAAGGTGTTAACCAATCCATGCCCAAGATGATATCAAAATCAGAGAAATTCATTACTAGGAGGTCCGCTACCAGCTGATGATCCAGGATGTTAAACATACAATTTGAACATGTTTGATTTATTTCTGTACCCGGTCCTATAGGCGTGGATACCCCAATTGTAACGGGAGTAGCCTTTGGTTGTAGTCCTAATTTCTAGACTACTTGAGTAGCAATAAAAGAATGCGTAGAAACTGGTGTTTACTTGAGGGTCCTTAACAGTTTTCTACCAAGAGTTGGCATTTCCAACTAACTGGTAAACAACAAGAGGAATCTTTCTTTCTTCTGACGCTCTCATTACCTCAAGCACCTTTCGTGTTTCTTCGAGCCACTTGTAGGCTTCGTCGGAGTTAGGCTTTCCATCAAAAGTGATGGGTTGTAGTCGTTTCTACTTGGTAATTTGATTAGTCATCTGATCCATCTTCTGCTTAGCCAGTGCCACTTGCGACTGGGGGACCGCAGGCTGATGATCGGCGACACTCTGGACTGAACCCCTCATGGACGCCTCCACGTATTTAGTAAAGCTTTGGAATAATTGCTTCATGCTAAATGGTATGGCTACACCATTGGAATGAGCTGCATCAGTTTATTCGGCTGTCAGGGCATTATCATTGTCGTCCATTGCTTGTTCTGATGTAGGGGGAGTAGGTTCAGATCTTGCATCCTTTTTCTGCTGCATAAACACAAACGCTTGTCGAGATGAGCTAGGGTTGTGCTTACTTCTTGTTTGTACTGGCATTGTCTACAGATTTGCTTGATGTTAGCACCGAATGTGCGGCATAAGTTCTGAAGGAGTCAGGAGGATTGATTTGTGATGCAATGCACATGCAAAGTTCTTGAGTGACATGCCATAGGTTTTAACCTCCTAGTTTTCTAGGCTAGGTAATAGGGAAAAATGAGGAGCCTTAGAGCACTGTGGCATTGTACTTTTTAGGCTGGTCTAAAAAAACAAAACCAAGAATGTGATTTGTAATGTTTTTTTTTTTTTAAAGACTAGTATAGTAGTATTTGCATTTTTAAAATGCGTTTAAAAAAAATAATTTCTTGTGTGTTTGTGAGAAAAGCTACATTGTTGAATACCAGTGCATGCCACAAATATTTTCTCGACCTTTTCCTCATGTTGTCACCTATATCTATATGTCATAAATCTTATGCACTTGTTTATACTATGTCCACCTATCACCAAGACCTGACGATTCCTATTATCATCCAAATTCATACGCCCCATTCTGCATGAATTTGGTGATAAGGGACGTGGTTCGACCAAGGGGATCTATGCGCGGTCTTTTGTAGATTCCTGTGGAAAACCGTCTACCATTATTATCCTTCAAGTTCTCACATCCCATACCATGTGAACTTGATGATACTGACGGTAAGTCAGACTTCCGCCATGAACTGCTACACAGCAGGTCTGCAGGTTACCTCGTTTCTCGTTTTCGTCAGTATTTGTGTGAGTTTGTTGTGTCCCATACCACGTCAAACCCATTAATAGTGAGGAAATTCACTGGACAAGTGAACCTACCACAGATAGTCTAGCACACAACATCACAAAATGTTTAGTATATCACGAGCTGAAAATTCGACATGAAGGTTTTTTTTTTTTTTTTACAAAGTTTTACAAACTATTTCAACTACTACAAGGATATCGAAATTCCTTTCAAAATACTTCAACCTACTACGAAGCTACGTTAGACTACTGAAATTTTAAAAATATATTTACTATGAGTAAACTATTGAGGAGGTGCAAGATCAAAATTAAAATTTTCAGAGAATAAAGGAGTTTCCATAACTTGCCTAGCAAATGCTGAGTTAGGAAATGGAGAGGCCCCAACGTTGAGGTTAAGATTCACCGACGAATCCTGTGCTTGTTGGGACGACTGTCCAAATTCTCTCTCTCCTGAAGCCAGAGGAGTGATTCTTGGTAGTGCAGCGTAACATTCTTCATGCCACTTAAGTAGTGAGTCAATAGCCTCTTGTTGTTCTCTGAGGCTTTGAGTGTGTTCTTCAAGGCTGCGATTTTGTACTTCAAACTGGTCTCTCATATCTTTCTTTAATCGCTCCTCAGTTGCCAATATCATTTCTCGCATTTGATCCACAAGTTGTTGTTGGGTATTTGTTTCTAGTGTTGTGGATGGAGAAATGTATTCTTCCGTAGAAAGGTCTGTCTCTTCTTCTGGGATATCGGAAAAATCAAGGTCAAAATCCTCAAGGTCTTATGGAGAAGTGTCTTCCTCTATGTCTGGAATATCTTCCCACTCAGTTGGCCTACTTCCTCGCCTTTTAACTGCACGACTTCTCTTGGGTCCACTTGAGTTCACCACACTTACGGTGATGTCACTGTACAAGGGAGATGTTATCTCAGTTGGGCAATGAAAAACTCCAAAACGACGGAACACTTTGTTTAATAGTGCTCCATATGGAAGACAAGTTCGTTCCCAAGTGCAAAATGCCATGTGACGCAAAATGATATAAGAAAGATTCACATGAATTTCCTTTATCAAATAGTATGCCAAAAAGCATTGAGGGTGAGTGGTAGTAGATCGTTTTTCCAGGTTTGGGCAAAATATTTGACATGATCACTTGTATGAGAGGATTATACTACTTTTTAATGTCACTGGTCTTGATCCTAGTGACCATGTAGTCAGCCTGAGAAGTAAGACACCTAAACATGTGTCAAGAGTTTGGGACAACACTTAACTTGCCTCTGGACTTGTAAATATCACAAAGTGGTCACCTCTTAAAAAATTTCTAAAACTTCAGACAATATTGCAGAAGTAAGGGTGATGTCAACACCATTCACCCTTGTAGTGATGGTGAAAGTATGCAAGTTTGTCATAGAACATAAGGTAGTATTCATCAGGAAGAATTACCAGTCTTCCCGTCTGAATTGGAATTAAAGGAAAAGATCTGAAGCGAGGAGGCTAAGAACTTTATCCTTCAACATTCTTCTTAAACTTTTTTGGTCTTTGAGCCATCGAGTTGTTGTTTAAAGATAGAACTTAGAGAATAGCTAAGAAGAAAAGAATACAAGAAAGGTGAGGAGAGTTAGTGAAGAACTCTCTTTTTCATTTCTATTTATAGAAAAATATGAAAGGGGGTTTGCTTAAAAAAAATAAAGGGGTCGGCCAAGCCCCACAATCAGCATGGAAAACAGAACCATCAGTAGTAGAGGCTGACATGTTACAACTGCGGCCAGCAGGGCCATGTAAGAAATGCCTGTCTGCACCTTCAGCAACCAATTCCCGTTGTTCCAGTCCAACAAGTACCACCTGCTGCTAATACCCAACCCAGGCAGAACCAGCAAAATCAGGGGCAACGGAACCAGGGCGGAGCATTTGCCTTCGCCTAACAACCCCTCTCAGACAACAATGTAGTCGAAGGTACATTTTCCTTGTTTAATACAATGGTGCATGTCTTGTTCGATTCGAGTGCTACACATTCTTTTATATAGTCTGCATTGGTAAGACATTTAGGGTTGCATCCTAAACCCACAGAAATCACAATTCATGTCAAATCACCTTTAGGATCTAGTACTGACGTGAAATTGCAGTGTTCTCAATGTGAGCTTCAAATGGCAGAACAAATAATATATGCAGATCTTTTTGTGATGGACATTGAAGACTTCGACATCATCCTTAGCATGGACTGGCTCGCACCACTGAATGCAAAGATAGATTGTATGAAGAAGCAAGTTCAGTTAACCTTGCCCACGGGGGAGTTTGTCAAGATTCAGGGAACAAGGAAATGGATACACAACTCGACTGTTGCACTTCTCAAGGCACAGCTTTGAGCTCTATCCCTTGGTGATGAAAATGAATCACCAGCACTGTACCCTCTCAAAGTACACGATGTCCCGGTAATATCTGAATTCCCAACAATTTTTTCTAAATGACCTTCCTGGTCTACCTCCGGTTAGGGAATTCAATTTTGAAATCAATCTCATACCTAGGACCGGGCCTATCTCGATTCCACCATACAGAATGTCAAATGTCGAGCTAGTCGAATTGGACAAACAACTAAAGGAATTAGAGCGTAATGGCTTTATCAGAAAAATTCATCACCCTGGGGAGCTCCAATTCTGTTTGTTCACAAAAAGGATGGTTCGTTACGACTTTTCATCGACTATCGCAAGCTGAATAACGTCACCCTTAAGAACAGATACCCGTTGCCCAGGATCGATAACTTGTTTGACCAATTTAGAGATACCAAATACTTCTCTAAGATTGATTTACGATCCGGTTATCACCAACTCTGGATCCGAGAGTCGGACATTACCAAGACGGCATTTAGAACTCGGTACGGTCACTACGAGTTCTTGGTCATGTCGTTCGGTCTAACAAATGGACCTGCTGCATTCATGGATTTGATGAACCGCATCTTCAAGTTATACTTAGACCGATTTGTGGTGGTTTTTGTGGACGATATTTTGATATATTCCTCAATTGAAGAAGACCATAAGATACATCTGAAGATAGTCCTCCAGACATTGAAAAGCCACCAGTTGTATGCAAAGTTGAATAAGTGCGAATTTTGGGCGAAGCGAGTTCAATTCCTAGGCCATGTGGTTTCAGGTAATGGCATTAAGGTCGATCATTCTAAGGTTGAAGCAGTTTTAAACTGGAAGCAGCCTACCACTGTTACTCAGATTATGAGTTTTCTTGGTTTGGCTGGCTATTACAGACGCTACATCAAGGACTTCTCAAAGATTGTTGAACCTATGACAAAGCTCACTCGGAAAGACGTGCTATTCATCTAGAATCCCGCCTGTGAAACATCATTTCAAGAATTCAAGAAGCTCCTCACGACGGCACCAGTACTCATCACTCCAAGAAATGCACTTGGATTTTCACTATACACCGACGCCTCTCTCCAAGGCTTAGGTGTCGTACTAATGCAAGAATGCCAAGTTGTCGCATATGCCTCGAGGCAACTGAAGATTCATGAGGGCAATTACCCAACACATGACTTGGAACTTGCAGCTGTCGTAGTTGCACTGAAGTTATGACATCATTACCTATACGGTGAACGGTTTGAGGTCTTCTCGGATCACAAGAGTCTTAAGTACATCTACACCCAGAGAGACCTAAACTTCCGCCAAAGACGATGGTTGGAATTCTTGAAAGACTATGACTTTCAACTCCAGTACCATCCCGGTAAGGCCAATGTTGTCGCTGATGCCCTGAGTAGAAAATTTGATGTTGCTTGCACTCTTAACTTCGAAATGGGGAAGTTGGCTACAAAGATGAAAAATTTTAACCTAAAATTGATCAAGGAGGGAGCAAGATCACGAATTTCTCAATTGTCAGCCAACTCTGAGCTGGTTCGAAAGATTTCAGCAGCTCAAGCCAACGACCCTATGTTAATGGAGAAACGCGAACTTCTACTCAGCGGACAGGACCTTCCTCACTGGTCGGTCTCTGAAGACGGGGTTGTTTTCTATAAAAAACATCTCTGTCTACCGAATAATCCTGAGGTTCGAAAAGAAGTGCTCACTGAGATGCACTGTTCGAGGTTCGCTATGCATCCTGGGGGTGACAAGATGTACAAGGATGTGAAGCGACAATTCTGGTTTTCTGGAATGAAGAAGGCGATTACATTCTTCGTTGCTCGATGTCTCGTTTGCCCGCAAGTTAAGGCAGAACGAAGACTTCCCTCTGGACTTCTCCAACCGTTACCTATTGGAGAATGGAAGTGGGAGAACATCGCAATGGATTTTGTTACGGCCTTGCCTCGAAATAATAAAAGGCAAGATGTTATCTGGGTTATCATTGACAGACTTACAAAGTCTGCACACTTTTTGCCAATAAAGTTCACGGATAACCCCGCCAAACTTGCCGAACTATATGAAAGAGAGATCGTACGCCTCGACGGCATACCACTCACGATCGTCTCTGATCGAGACCCTCGATTCACATCAAAGTTTTGGCAAAGCTTCCAGAGTATAATGGGCTCTAAGATCACCATGAGCACAACCATTCACCCTCAGACTAATGGACAGTCAGAGCGTCTTATCCAAATCATGGAAGACATGTTATGGTGTTGCATTTTGGACTTTCATGACTGATGGGCAAAGTACTTACATTTAGCTGAGTTTGCATACAACAACAGCTACCAAACTAGTATCGGCATGGCACCGTACGAGGCTCTCTATGGTCGCCCTTGTAGATCTTCGGTATGTTGGTTAGATATGGCAGATCGACCGCAGTTGGGCCCTGAACTAGTTTAAGAGACTTCTGAGAAGATTACACTAGTAAATGAGCGACTTCGTGTTGCACAAAGTCAACAGAAGAGCTATGCTGGCAAGCGGAGGCAGCCTCTAGAATTTGATAAGGGGGACTTGGTTTTTCTAAAAGTTCAGCCCACAAGAGGTGTCAAACGCTTTGGGATCAAAGGAAAGCTCTCCCCACAGTATATCGGTCCATTTCAAATCATTGAACGTATTGGCAAACTTGCTTATCATCTGTCCCTTCCATTGTCCATGTCTAAGGTTCATGACGTTTTTCACGTATCCATGCTTCGAAAGTATCGCCCTGATCCTTCGCATATCATCCCTCTAGTCGAGGTTCAGGTTAAGGAAGGAAATAGGTATCAGGAGAGAGCGATACCGATTTTGGATAGAACAGCTCAAGAACTAAGGCGACGTAGCATACCACTTGTGAAGGTGCTCTGGGATTACCACGGAGTAGAGGAAGCAACATGGGAACTAGAAGCAACAATTAAATAGAAATACCCTGAATTGTTTTCTAGTAATAACTGATGATGCGATACATTGTACTATTTCACTTATCAATAACATGATGAAACTTTGGTTACAAATATCTTAATACATCGTTTCACTTGAATAACTGTGTAGATGTCTGAAAATAACATCAATGGATATAGCGACGCACACACGCAATGGCCTCTTTGGCCACCTGTGGCGACTCCTCCAGGATCTTAGTCTAGTCACAACTACTTTGCATCACCAACTCCATCACCACACAGACAACGATCTTTATCGCCAGAGCGCGCATGGCCTTTTCGTAACAATTTTGCCCAAAACAATCTCGTGCCCTCATCTTGGTAGGATCTTCTACCAAAATTGCCAAGCGGCCAGATTCGAGCAACAACACGATAAAGCATCCCACCGCTCAACCTACCCCCTTAAACAATGCGACCAGCGCCCTACACCACTATCTGTTAAGCAAAGGTTGGAATCTTCTGAGGACAAATCCGACTCCATTTGCTCTTCATGATTTCATAATGTTGAGGATTCCACCAGCCACAGTGCCATTCAGGGACCATACAGGCATTACCCTGAACTAGCAAACAATGACGACGGCAGTGAATCTCACGCAAATAACTATCATGACTACTTGGACTGATTTCGAGGGCGAAATCCTTTTAAGCGGGGTAGAGTGTAATACCCTAGGTTTGCACAAAAAAAAAATTGTTCGGGCAGACATGCCTGAACGTTCAGGCGCCATTTTTCCTATTTAAGAACCCCTCCCCCCTCCTCATTTCTCATACCAAAATCACTCCTCCTTGTGATTTTCCTTCTCCATTTCACTCATTTTGAGTTTTTGCCTTCTCTTTTGAGACTCTCTTTCCGAAACTCTCTGTGTTGTGCAACGCGGTTCTGCCCAGAGGAAGACGCCACTTTTCAAAGGAGTTTTTATCTAAAAGTGAGAGCGAAACATAGGTTTGCGTGTCTAATAACTTTTATTAAAGTTTACATTCATTTATCATTATATCTACTATTCATTTACACTGCATTATTGCGTATAATGTTCATATTTTCATACTTATGCCTGTATATTTGGAGTTCATGTATTACACTGTTGTTATGCCGGATTAGTGGTCAATCTGGCTCAACCAGACTCAGTCTTGTCCTCAGTAACTTTATATAGTGAACGGGAGGCAGCATATTGCTCTAGACGATTGGTATTTAAGTAGACCTCGTGTCTCACCTCTCAACTAGAGACTGATTTGGTTGGTCTTATTTGAAAGCTATCAGCTTATACAAGTAATACTGAATGTCTTAATCTTGCACGTAGTGATTCCGACCCTGATAAGGATCACTACACGTTGCCAAATCCTGTCTAAATGTTAAAGTAAAGACCGAACCAATTCATGCATTAGTATCATACAGAGCACCACTTAGGGACGTATGTGGTTTATGATTCATAGAATAGTTAAAAGCGATGCTCGCTATTCATTATATTTCTCTGGAGAGGGACGTACAATGAGAACCTGACTACTCCTGGGAAGGGACATCTGTACATGAATCCAATGCGTCGTTCCTAAGGAGGTACGTACAATGATAACCCGGCTACTCCTGGGGAGGGACATTTGTACATGAACTCAGGAGATGTACAGTCATCAAACCAATACGAGATGGTGTCATGCATACATACATATTGGATTGATTATGATGCTCTGATGTGTATTTAAGATATTTGATTATGAAGTTTGCTTTATTAATTGTTATATTCACGAACTATTTTACCCACTGAGCTTGTGGTTCACCCCGTTGTTATCCAATTTTTCACAGGAGATTAGGGTGGACTGGGTGCAGGTTTTTGAGCCCACATTTTGTACCCTTTGTATTATTCCTTGGAGATTTTGCGAGAATGTTCTCTTAACTATTTTATGTACAAATATATTCTGAAATTAATGAAATTAGACTTGTACTTAATCGTGTTTCCGCGCACTCAGCTATCGTTATAATGCATTCGCGCCCCGTCCGTGAGTGTCCCGCCGGTTTAGGCGCTTTCGGACGGGGTGTGGCATTAAAGAGACACCTTTTTATGTTATTCCCAGTGGGTTGTCAGTGTACTACAAAATGCTTCTTACCCTTTTTTATTTTATTTTTTTCAATTTGGTATGATTTATTTGGTAAGCATATGATTTATATTCCATTACTTTTGTAATTATATGATGGGATATATAAATGGATTAGATCTAATACTGGCTTATAAAAAATTTATTTTTTAACATTTTTCCTTTACTACTTTATTCTTAATAATTATTATGTGGAACATATATGCAAATCCACTAAGCTTAATTTTAAACTATATATGTTAATTGAACTTAATTCTTTGTGTTCTTGACAAATAAATATTAATTCTTTATATATTTTTTTTATTATGTGTAGTTCACGTGCAATGAATTCAAAAAAAAAAAAAAAAAAGGAAATCCATTTGCAATTAATAAAGCAATATTAATTTACTCACTTGCTACACAAGTGCCTGTTTATTATCTTAAAAATCTTTTTTTTTTTTTAAATCCTTTCTTATAAACTCTGTCATATTTTGAAAATGGAAAAGAATAAATAAGAATTCATTTTTAATTAGGCAATTTACATTCTTTTTCTTTTGTTTTTTGGTTCAAGTGCAATTCCTCCCATTGCCAAGGAAATAAGGTTTTTTGTTTTCGCTTCTTTTTATTTCTCCAAAGTCTAGGTGAAATTTTGACAGTTAACTTAGAAAATGAAAATGAAGAGAGTATGGCATTTGGTTTGACATTTAGGTTTTGTTGCATGACAAAACCGATCGGATCTTGAATTGTAGATAATTTTCTTCATTTACTCTAATGTAATTCGAAAAAAAAATTGGAGATGTACTTCTATAAAAAGAAAATAATATTCGATAAATTGATTAAGCCACAAGGTGTCCGATACTCATCAAACAGTAGGGATGGTCTAAATAATATTATTAAAAATAAAATATAGAAAAGTATTTCTTATATTTATTGCTAGATAATTTTCTTATTTTACTCTAATGTAATTCAAAAGAATTTTAGAAATGAATTTCTGTAAAAATAAAATAATATTTTATAAATAGATTAAGTCACAAGGTGTCCAATACTCATCAAACAGTAGGGATGATGTGAATAATATTATTAAAATATATATATATATCGAAAAATATTTCTTATCTTGATTGTTAAAAGTGTACATCTATACTATTTTATTTCTTTCTACTATGGTCTAACTTTATTTATTCTATATTTATTAATTTTATTCCAAATATTATTACGCAAAAAATGTATTATATAATGTCCTAACCATGTTATAGAATGGGGAGAGGAAAATGATAAATAATTTTTCTATAATGCAAAAAATTTTGTCATGTGCAAAGCACGTGCACGTTGACTTGTGTATATATGTAATACCTCTAAATTACACAAAAAAAAAATGGGAAGTCCGTGTACCTGCCTGAACGTTTGGGCATTCCTTTTCTTATATAAGGAACACCCCCCCTTCCCTCATGTCTCACACCAATCCTCTCTTTCTCTCTCCTCTTTTGAGACTCTCTCTCTCTTTTTTTCGAGACTCACTTTGAGGTGCAACGCGGTTCTGTTTGGAAAGAGGTGCCAATTCAGGAAAGAAGGTTTTATTTGAAGGTAGGGAACGAAACATAAGTTTGTGTATCTTATGACTTTTATTAAAGTTTACATTCATTTATCATTATGTTTGTTATTCATTTACACTGTTACTACGTCGGATTAGTGGTCAATCTAACTCAATCAGACTTAGTCTTGTCCTCAATAACTTTGAATATTGAGCCTTGCTGCTCTAGAAGATTGATATTAAAGTGGACCTCGTGTCCAACCTTTCAACTGAAGACTAGTCCGGTTAGTCTTATCTGAAAGTTATATGCTTGTACAAGTAATACTGGATATCCTAACCTCGCACGTGGTGATACTGACCTGATAAGAATCATCAGACGCAGCCAAATCGTGTCTAATGTTAGTAAAGACCGGACTTGCCCATGCATTGGCATCATACATAAGCACCACTTAGGGACGTAAGTGGTTTAGTATCCACAAAATAGTTAAAAGCAATGCTCACCATTCTTGATATTTCTCTAGAGAGGGACGTACAATGAGAACTCGGGATTTTCTGGGGATGGACATCTGTACGTGAATCTAGGGCGACGACCTTGGGAAGGACGTACAATGAGAACTCGGGTTTACTTGGAGATGGACATCTGTACGTGAACTCAAGGCGATGTACAATCATGGAACCATTACGAGACGGTGTCATGCATACATACATGTTGTACTGATTATGATGATATGTTGTGTATATGTGATACTTGATTATGAAGTTTCTTTTATTAATTATCATATTTACGAACTATTTTATCCACTGGGCAATAGCTCACCCCGTTGTTATCCAATTTTTCATAGGAGTTTAGGGTGGACTGGGTGGAGGTTTTTGGGCCCACATTTTGTAACCCTTGTTAATTATAGGGAGATTTTGGGAGGATGTTCCCTTAATCATATTTTGTACAAAAATATATTTTGAAATTAATGAAATCAGATTTGTACTCAATTGTGTACCTGCGCACTCTGTTATTGTTATAATGCATTCACGCCCCACCTGTGAGTGTTCAGCCAGTTAGGCACGTCCGGGTGGGGTGCGACAATATATATATAAAGTATGAAACATAAATCAAACTCTCTGTTCATACATACATCAAAATAAGTAGCAAGTACAAATCAACCTTCTGTTGCCTTGCCCTTGCCCTTGTAGTCACCACCTGTAATAAAAAAGAGTGGGGTGAGCTACAGCAAGCCCAGTGAGTAATCTACAAATGGCATTACATATGTATTCATAATAAACATGACATTTAAATCAACATAAATTCGTTATACGAGCAACACGTAAATATTAATACATAATTAAAATACTATTCACGCCACTCTATATATATCATATAATGCATAAAGTAAATAAATCAAATCCTCACAATCAGGTATATGAGCGCATCCTTCCTCTTAATGCATATTCAAGGAACGTCTACATCATCTGACCATCTACTCCAATCATTCCAGGGCCTCATCCATTTCTCGGAACTGCATCAATGTCATGAGTATTTACTTTATACTCATGCGAGTCTACGAACCTAGAGACTTACCCCAATGGAATTGATCACATATTTTTCTTACCCTAGTAAGCCTAAGTATATTCGATGTTCAAAACAAAGTTCAATGCATTCAATACACAATGCAATCTAATTCACATGCCTCATTTTATCAAAACAAGGTTTACATATATACAATGCCACATATAACAACTGAGGGTAGGAATACTCACAATTATGGTGTACAGCCTTACACCACAACACTTTTTACACACTTAGCCAAATTAGCTCAATTGTACACTTTTACAGCACAATTTATAGCACAATCTTCACATTGCACATGTTGTCCAATTCATCAATTCTTCCCCAATTCTCTGCAATTTCACACTGCAAATCCATTCCCAATCAATTTCACACAGCAATTTACCATGATATACATCAAAACATCACATAAAAACCCATTCCCAAACCCACAACTGCTTCATTATGGCTGGGTTGGGAACCCACATGTTTAACCATCAAAAGTCATCAATTTCACCATTAATAACTCCAAATTAAACAAGGAATCATTTACCTTTGATTTTTCCTAGCAATTTGTACAATTTTTAGCTCAAACCCACTTTTCCAAGCTTTCAATCTAGTCGTGGAAATCGCACATATGTTAAATAGCTTGGAGGGAAGAACAAGAATCTAACATTTTTAACCAAAAGTCATGGATTCTCACCTTGAATTTGGGCACCTTAGCTCAATCCTTTCCTTCCCCTTTCGTTTCCTCCAGCTCTTGCAGATGAAAATGAGCTAGAATGGTCGAGATTTCAGCTTAAATCACGCACAAACCACACCGACCATTTTTAAAAACTGTCAGGCCCAAAGAGAAACTCGTTTCTCCCCAAGGGAACGTGTTTCCTTGCTGGCCAGAAAACGAGTTTTCTCTAAAAGTTTGTGAGAAACGAATTCCTCCTAAAGAAACACATTCTCTTGAGAATTTGTTGAAAAACTATACTCACGAGTTTTCAATAAAGAAACACATTTCCCTTTAAGAAACACGTTTCTCTTAGAATTTCTTGAAAACACTGCTCTCGGGTTCTCTTACAAAAACACGCCTCCTTTTAAGAAATGCGTTTCTCAATGCTTCAGTGACAATTTCACTAAGTGTTGGGTTTTCATGCTATGTGTAGGGTTCAGGTACAACTACCACCCTATTATACGCACATTCACCCTATTCTAAGGCCATACACATACATATATGTATACGAACATGCCTGACAATACGTTTAAGTCAACGTACGAGTTTTAGACTCGTAAATACGGGGTGTTACAGATAAGTTCATAAAAATGTGTATTTTTACTCTTAAAAATAATATTTTAGGTTAAAGTTAAGAAAAATAAGACAGGAGAAAATAGAGTTTTTGTGATTTTAAGGCAATTTTAGGTATTTTTAGTTAAGTCCTTAGTGAATTAGGATTAGAACTTATAGGAAAATTACATTAACAAAAATAAAGTGTCCAAATAGATTAGTAAAAATCTGAAGTTAGAATTTAAAAATAAGTTTAAATAAATAGACTAGGCAAGTTAGGTTATATTGAAAGTTCATTATAATGTCAGTTTAGGTAGGTTAAGCTAAGTTGCATCCTAGCACATTTTAGGTCAAATTTCATATTAGAAGAGGTTTTATATATGTTTGTAGGATCTTTAAATTTTTTTTAATAGGTTATACACTTCCATTTAGGCTGACTTGATGAAATTAAGATTTTTAGAGCCAGTTTTGCTTCGATTAGGGTTTTATGTCAATTGGGCCCACATAAAATGGTGAAACTTAATAACAAAGGTCTCCAACTTGCTTTGATAATTCTAATAGTTATTTTCTAGTGTTTTGAGTCTTGTTTACAGGTTTTCATAGGTTAAAGATGTACAAGTTGCTTAATTGAACTGAGGCTATATGGATTTGCTCCGGTCGAGGTACACTGGATCATAGTTTCTATAAAATGGTTCTTCTCAAAGTTTTCAATATTTATGTCATAAATCAATATAAAGATCTTGAAGAAACTTTCCAACAAGTCCAAGATCACTTCATTCTGAGTTCTTCTCAAAGTTTTCTAATAGTTATTTATAGGCTTGAAAAGCCTATAAATAGACCCCTAGACATCTAGTAGTAGTAGCAGGCATGTTCATCTTTAGTTATTTTTTTATATTGCATTATTTAATTTTTATGTTTAAAAATAGGTCACTTTTAATTTTCTTTTGACTTGGATTAATCTATTTTAAGTTAATTTGATTTTAAGATTAGTGTTTCAAAAGTGATATCAATCCCTGTGGGTTAGACCTTGGAAGTGCTATAATTACCTTGTATGCTTAAAAGTATAATTTTCACAACACTCATCTTCTCCTATTTTCATTTCATTAGTTAATAGATTTTTCAAACTTCAACCAAAAACATCAGATGGAGATTGACCTCTTCTGTACATTCGATGTCGCACCTCGCCTGGACTCGCCTAAACCGGTGGGACACTCACAGGCAGGATGCGATGTAGTTGCAACAAAAACCAAATGCGTAAGAACACAACATAGGGACAAGTTTTTTTTTCATTGATGGTAATTGTTTTAGTACAAAATTAGTTTCAAGGGAACATGCTCCCCAAAAATCACCCTAACTACTTATTAATGAAGTCAGGGGTTACAAAATTAGGGCCCACGTACCTCCACCCAGATCCACCTCAAGCTTTTGAAAAATGATTAGCAACGGAATGAACTATTACTTAGTGGGTGAAATAGATATTTCATGGATTATGACAATTAATAAAAAGAACATCACAATCATAATCATCAAATAAACACAACATAACATCATTAAAAAAATGTACAATATCATAAATCAATAGGCACCCATAACACACCGTCTCGTAAGGGTTCGTGGCCTGATACCATCCTGAGTTTACGTACAAATGTCCATCTCTAGAGTGATTCACCTGAGTTCACACTGTACGTCCATCTTCAAGGAAAATTTGCATATAGTCGAATGACATCAATAGTATGGTACAACCCTGTAAATTAATCCATAGGCCTCGAGCGACTTATGTCCCTAGGTGGTTACATTGTCTACAAACTTTCATGCATAATTTTAATGAACAAACATGTGTGTGAAGGTTCGGTCTGTGGTTTACATTGAGTATGGTTTGGCAGCATCTAGTGATGCTTATCAAGATCGGCCATACCGACGTGCATTATTTGGGCATTTAGTATTATCTTCATAGAGTGAATAACTTTCAATAAAATCAACCAAACTAGTCATCATGCTGAGAGGTTGGGTCACAATGAGTCGTCTTAAATACTAAGTCTTTTAAAGCAACAAGTTGTCTCTCGTTCACTATTCAAAGTTACTAAGGGCAAGACTAAGTCTTGCTAATTCAGTAGAGTAACAATATGATACATTGATTCTATATGTCAAGGTACAAGCATGACTAGTACAATCTAAGTGAACAATAGACATAATGGTAATTGTAATAATGTAGTCTAAATGAATATCAGACATAATCATAAATATATGAAAACTTTATAAAAAGTCATAAGACACATAAACTTATATTTCGTTCCCACCTTTAACTATGCGCTTTCTTAAGTTAGTTGTATTTCAAATAAACGCTCCTTTTGATTCTACAAAAAAAAAAAAATATAAAGAGAATAAAAAAAAATCAACAAGCATATTAAGATACTCTTCAATATTGCATAGATAACTGTACTATTAGACTTACAATAACTTCAACACTATCTTTATTTCCAATTTGTCCATTTCTATTTGTGCGTGACTTAATAAACCTACTCATTCTATCTATTTTTTCACCCTTCTCTTGCATCATGATAATTCAAGAACAAAGTTTAATTATAGATAATATTCTTAATTAAGCATAAAGATTTAGTTTCTTTATGTTTACAATATGGCTTACTTGTGCTCTCAATTTAGCAAATGAAGTGCGGCCAATCCTATGAGGCATTTCTTTTTTAACACAACTTTCATGATTTCTCTTGGAAATTGCCTACAAAACAATAGATAAAATATTCATATATGATGAAAATATGTGGATGTACGAAGAATATAATTTTCACGTCTACGAGGCATTTCTTTTTGAACAGGACTTTCACGTCCTCACTTTCTCAAACTGCAATAGCTAATGTTTGAAACTTGGGTCAGAGATTGATTTGTATGTTGAGCCTTGATTGATTAATATGTATGTGAACCACAGTGAAATTGGTAATGTTCATAAGGTAGTTGATGTATTGCTTATTAGAAATGTTTTTTCTTGGAACTCTTCTTTTCTTTTCTTTTTTTTTTCTTTTTTTTTTTAAGTTTCTTCTTCTTCTTAGAACTCTGGATTGTTGGTTATATAAAGAATGAAATGATTTCAGTAGCTCAGAATGAACTTACAAACTGAGCATTGTATCTTTTTAAAGTATTAATGCAAACAAGATTCGAAAGTAAAGTCAAATTGGGTGGCTATATGATTAAGAAAGAAATGAAGAATAAGAAGAAAAGCATAGGGACGGAACAATAACGTGTGAAATGGTTACCTTTGCTGTGGAGTGATTGATTTTTTTTATTTTTTATTTTTATTTTTTATATTGTTATTGCATGTACTCCTAATTTTTATATATGGGTTTATTTACTTTTATTCAAAATTTGGGTCTAATTTAATAAAATATATATATTTTTTGTAAATGGCCATATATGATTCAATTTGAAGTATATCATGACCATGTATTTTCTAGAGCTCACATATAAATTAGGTTTTTTCATAAATATTTGATTTAATTAATTGAATTTATTTCTTTTTTTATTTTTAGTAGACATTCTATTTAATTTAATTAATATTGTAGTAAATATATCTTTTTAATTGGGTTGATTTTACTTCAACATTTTATTTTAGATAATATATTTTTCTGAATACACTCAATGACTTTTCACGTGCTACGTACGTGTAAATTCATTGGTGAGTAATAATCAACATTTTAATTTATTTGGGTTAGTTTACGTTCTTTTCTTTTTTTTTTTCAAAAACAAAAAACTTATTCAAACCCAAACTAATGGAGGTTACAAGTTTCTAAATCCAATTAATCAATCTAAATTGATAAATAAATAATCCAACCCAACCCATAAGGCTCAACGGGTTGCTTGATTTAGTTTGGTTGGTTAATAGGATGAATGCCCTTATTACTTAATCAAGACAATTGAGCACCTAAAGAATACACAAAGCTTACAAAAAAAAATAAAATTAACATTATCATAAAGGATATGTTTGATAGGTGGAAAATTAAAAAAAAAAATCTTGAGAAAATAAAAAATTATGTTTGAAATTCAAAATTTTCTCGAGAATTTTTTTTTAAACCCCCTTATTTTCTCATCAAAATTTTTCCACCTATAAAGGTGAAAAAAATATAATTTTCTCATGACAAGATTTTAGCATTATTGATAATATTGTTCATGCTTACATTCAATAAAACTTCTTATTTTTCATTCTTTTTGCATTATACAAGTATGAAAAAATATTTTCTCAAATAAAATCAAACAATCACAAGAAAATTTTTTTAAAAAAATTTATTAAGAAAATTATTTCTCAAAAAAGTAATATTTTCTTGAGAAAAAGTTTTTGAGTTATCAAACATCCCTTAGGAGAAAGGAACTGACAATGACACAATCACGAGAGGAGTATTTTCATTTTTTTTAAAACTTTGTTTAATGTCTTTTTCATCCATTAATGTGAGCCTTCTTCCAAAATCTTTAAGTGGGAAGAAACCTAGTAAGATGAATTTAGATTGACATGATTATGGTTTTATTGAACTCAATACATGCAACTGAGCTGTAATTATGCATCTATGTGACGTGGACTCTCAAGGAACTTAAATTTTCATAACAAGAAAGAAATATTGAAATCTTAACAAGAAAGAAACTCTCATGAATTTTCTGACAACAAATTATAAAAGGCATAAATACTCATACTTTTTACGAGCTGCAATCATTCACAAGAGAAAACATAAATAGCTATGAGAATAAGCACCACATTAACAAAATGGTGTGTTAAAATCATAAAAGTATTAACTCTAAGACAATGAACAATAGAGAACTAATGTGCGATAGAGATTGAGCGACCAAGAGATGTAACAATAAAGAAGCTCGTCATAAAATGAGAAAGTTATTAATTCAGAAATATTGTATGTTTCCATGTGAAGGTATAATGTGAGAAGCAGATAAACAATCTTGTAAATAAAAGGTCTAAAAGCAAAGAAATGAAAAATTAGCGATTCGACCATAATTTTCTCTGCAAAAGGGGTGAGAAAATAAAGCCCCGTTTGACATTAAATGTCACACCCTGTCCGGACGCGCCTAAACTGGGGGGACACTCACAAGCGGGGCGCGAATGCATTATAATAGTTATCAAGTACGCAGGTACACAATTCAAAGATAAGTCTATTTTTATTAATTTCAGAATGTATTTTGTACAAAATATAGACGGTCTGAAATCGCCAATAACAAACGAACATCCTCCCAAAAATCTCCTTAACTATAAGTAAGGGGGTACAAAAATGAGGACTCAAATACCTCCACCCAATCCACCCTAGACTCCTGTAAAATGGTTAGCAACAGGATGAGTTATTGCCTAGTGGGTAAAATAGTTCGTAAATATAACAATTAACAAATAAGACATTATAATCATACATCACATATACACAACATAATATCTTAAAAAGTACAACGTGGTTTAACAAGTAAGTACACATAACACCGTCTCGTGGCTCTGTGACTATATACCGCCTTAGGTTCACGTACAAATGTTCATCTCCAAGTAATCTCGGGTTCATATTGTACATCCATCTCTAGGAAAAACATCAATAACAGTGGGCACAGTTGCCCCAATAAATACGTTACAGATCACAAATCACTTACGTCCCTAGGTGGTTCTTATTTCATGAACGATGACTATGCATGTGCAGGTTCGGTTTTTACTTATATTTGACAGGATTTGGTAGCGTCTAGTGATGCTTATCAGTGTCGGTATCACCACGTGCGTTGTTAGGATGTCCAGTATCACTTATACAAGCAGATAGCTTTCAATGGGAACAACCAAACCAGTCTTCAGGTCGAGAGGTGGGAACACAAGGTCTCGCTTAAATACCAAGTCTTCTAGAGCAGCAAGCTACCTCTCGTTCACTATTCAAAGTTACTGAGGACAAGACTGTAATACCCCTAAATTACACACAAAAAAAAAGAAATTCAGGCACTTTTTTGGCTATAAAAAGCCCCCGCTTTCATTTTTCACACAACTCACTTTCTCTTTTCTCTTGCTCCTTGTTGGTTTATCACTCTCTTTGTGATTTTCTCACTCCTCTTTTTGAGACTCTCTCTTAGAAACTTTCATCGCGGTGCAAAGCGGTTTTGCTCGGGAAGAAGCGTCAGTTCTAAAAAGAGGTTTTATCTGAAGGTGGGGAACGAAACATAGGTTTGCGTGTCTTATGAATTTTATTAAAGTTTCTATTCATTTATCATTATGTCTATTATCCATTTACACTGCATTATTGCATATAGTGTTCATATCTGTCATACTTATGTCTGTATATTTTGAGTTCATGTGTTATGTTGTTACTACGCCGAATTAGTGGTCAATTTAATTCAACCAGACTTAGTCTTGTCCTCAGTAACTTTAAATAGTGAACGGGAGGCAGCTTGCTGCTCTAAAAGATTAGTATTTAAGCAGACCTGTTCCACCTCTTGACTGGAGACTGATTCGATTGGTCTTATTTGAAAGCTATCTGCTTGTACAAGTGATACTGGACATCCTAACAACGCACGTGGTGATGCTAACCCTGATAAGGATCACCAGACATTGTCAAATCCTATCTAATGTTAGTAAAAACCGGACTTGTTCATGCATAGTCATCATACATAACCACCTAGGGACGTAAGTAGTTTGTGATCCACAAAATAGTTATTGGAGCAATGCCCACTATTCTTGATGTTTCCCCTGGAGAAGGACGTACAATGTGAATCTAGGTTTACCTGGAGATGGACATTAGTACGTGAATTCAGGGCTATGTATGATCACCGAACCATTACGAGACGGTGTCATGCATTCATCATACATTTTGTACTGTTTATGATGTTATGTTGTGCATATGTGATGTTTGATTATGAAGTTTTTTTTATTAATTTTCATATTCACGAACTATTTTACCCACTGGGCAATAGCTCACCCCGTTGTTAACCATTTTTACAGGAGACTAGGGTGGATTGGGTGGAGGTTTTTGAGCCCACATTTTGTACCCCTTGTTTATTTATAGGGAGATTTTGGGAAGATGTTCCCTCAATTATATTTTGTACAAAAATATATTCTGAAATTAATGAAATCAGATTTGTACTCAATTGTGTACCTGTGCACTCGGTAACTGTTATAATGCATTCACGCCCCGCCTGTGAGTGTTCCGCTGATTTAGGCACGTCTGGGCAGTGTGTGACATTTAATGGTATCAGAGCGAAAGGTCCACGACCCGCCCAAATCCACCACTTTGGAGAAAAAAATTTGTAACTATAAATATATATATATAGTTAAGATGTATTAGATATATATCTATACAACTATATAGTTTTATATAGTTAAGATTTATAATATATATATATCTATGTATATATGAGATATATATATAACCCGTTGCTAATGAAAAATTTGGATTCAATGATGGCATAAACATCAAAAGAAAAATAGAAAATATTGTCCAACGGATAAGGCATAAATCTTAAAAATGTTAAGAATATATTTTATGTACTTCACAAGTTTTATCTTCTTTTCATCAAGATAATGACCTCTAGTGAAGGAACGATATCCAGTAGTCAGGAGCAAGTTTCCACAAGACTCACGGAACTTTACGAACGGAGGGTTGTATTAATGAGGAGTATCAACATGAAGAATCCTCGCCTCCATCCTTCCCTTCACGAAAAACTCATGAAGCTGAGGTGGTTGAATATAACAAATGTTGGGGGTGTTGTCTCCCTCAACTTGGTTAAGTTATTCTACGAAAACATGAATATTGTGGGACTACAAGAGAAGGGAATCTGCCCTGTCTTGGAGACATTGATCGGGGGAGTAAGAATTTCTATTAGCGTCGAAACTATCTCCCGAGTAATGGAAATCCCATTTGGAGACAAGATCATTGATCCACATAAACCCCAGACTGTGGCAGAAATTGTTGAATCTAAGGAAAAGCTATTCAATTCCCTCACCGAGAAGGCGTACACCCAAAAGATGTACGCCTACCTCCAACAATCTCCTTAAACCACCCCTTGTAGACTTTGGGAAGATTGTGGTCGACAACATCTTGCCGGAAGTAGTGACTAAAGGTTCAATGTCAAGGTCTCAGCTTCTTATCCTATATTGCTTAGAGGAGAGAATTTCAGTCTCCCTGCCTCACACCATTGTCCAGCAAATGTCAAGGGTAATCCAAAACCCTACAAAAAAGGAATACCTCGGCTATGGAGCCTTAATCATGAAGATACTAAATAAGGCAAATATCAATACCTTTGATGAATCTTTAACAAAGATTACTAAAGTCGTTGAACTATCCTCCTTTTCCAAAACCTTCATCACAAAAGAAGGGGTGACAGACGATGAGTTATTTGGCGCTACTTCAGAGGAAAATAACGGAACGGCTAATTATAACACTAAAGGTTATCGACAAAAATGTCGGCACAAAAATCCTGTCAGGGAAACGCCTAATAATGAACCTGGTCAGAACACTGAAACGGACCTAGACCCAGCTAATGATCAACACAATCAACATTTCCCCGAGGAAGAACTCTTTGGGAATCTAGAGAGGAACTTTGATCAACCCAACCAAATCAAGATGGACAGGGAGTTCCAGCAAATCCACCTTCCTGGAACCTTCCAACCCAAGGCAATACAACGTCTCAAGGGTTTCCAACTCCTGAGATACCCTACCAGCCAAATCCACAATTCCCTATGAACCAACCACTACAAAATTATGCGGCACCAAATTTTGAAAGACAGGATATCCCGATGAGTCCACTTTTTCAAAATTTTTCGACTCAGGCATATCCAACCGTCCAAGAAGTCTCAGTTAGGGAATCATCGTATAATCAAACCAACTACCCTCCACCTATGAGTCAACCATACGGCCAATATTTTCCACTAATGCCTACAGCCTACTCTCCACCTATGAGATAGTCAACCTACCATCCGTCGATGGGACAACCAACCAACCGACTAACCCATTTGACCAGTTACAATTTTTAGTGTCTAGTTTTAATGAAATACGTGAGGACCATAGAGCTTTGATAATGCGTGTCCAAAACTTAAAAGAACGGCAAAACATCTCTCAACGTTTTTCTAGTAGTCGCTCTGCATCTACCAGGAGATCTAGACGGAGTAGTAGGCAGGAAAATTAGAAAAATTACTGGCATTGTAAATATTTTCTTTTTATGAATGAAATGTTTGTTTGAGACTATGATTGGTGGGCTAACTTACAACCATTTTTTTCTTTTGTATCACTAACTTTGGAGTGGTATGAGACAAAACAAAATTGGAAGATACTAAATAAACGTGGAAGTAAGAAAACCCATGACCTTGTGTGGAAAAATATCTGGGAAAGTTGAATTACTAACATTATCACTAAGTTTACACAGTGTGGGACGAGTAAACTTGGACAATACTATTAGTGAACTTCTCTCCAGTCGATGTTTTGTAGAGACCGTGTTCATACAACTTAACTTGGTTGAACCCCTTATTACCAAATTCATGTGGTATGGGACATACGAATTTGGATAACAGTCGAAAAGACTATGGAAAAAAGTTTGAACACATAAGAATGAGATAGAACGTTAGACCAGGATATTTACCGAGGCTAAATTTGGAATCTCTATGACTCATATGGATTTTCAAAAATGTATGTATGCTCACAAAACAATAACCAAAACATTTGAAATACTTTCAAAATTTTACTTATTATATGAACTCTCTAACCTTGTTTTATACCATGGCCAAACATACGAGGCACATAAGATTCTTTGATTCCTCACCAAAAACCTTACACCATACCTAGAAAAATAGGTGGTTTTATATTGCAGAACTCTCGAACTTATTACTGAGAAGATCATATCACTATACTTGGCTACGGTTGATAAGTAGGAATTTAGTATGTGTTTTGGAGTATGTTTTAGATGTGTTTTATGGTATTTAGTTCATATATTAGGTTAGTTTATTATAAATTAGGTTATTTCATAGTTTTGTTAAGTTTTGGTGTTTTTGCATTATTTCGGTTTGAATTTTTATAGGTTAGTTCATGAGACTATAAAAGCATGATACTCACTTAATTTGGTTTGTTTTGAAGGTGTTTTCATGGACCTAAAGTTGATTTAAAGGTTTGAAACAAGTTGCAAGAAGTTGGAATAAGATACATGTGCAAGGTGTGAAAATAGAACAAAAAGGAAGAAAAACGTTGAAAAACAACATTCTGGGCGTCGCGGAGCTGCACAAAATAAAAATGGCATGGCTTTTGTATTTCGGCTAACTTTCTTAATTTAACTCAGAGTTAGATGTAGTTTTTTTCTATGGATTCCTTAGTTGAAATAATACAAGATAGAAGGGTTTTGAGATTGATTTGGATTATAGAACAAGAAGAAAAATGGCGAGGAAGATGGCAGATGTGCGATTCATAATTAGAAACTTTCTAATTTTGTTGCAAACCTTCCTAATTCGACTTGGACTTCTCTTGGACGAGTTCCTATGGACTTGTAGTTATATAAAGACCATTGTGTAGGTTTTTCAAAGCATCAAGGAGAGGAGAAAAGAGTGTGAAGAACAAGGAAGATAGCTAGGGTTTGGAAGCGAGGAGAAGAGCATTATTGAAGATCGTTGAAGATTTCTCTTACACTTTCCCTTTCTTCTACTTTGTTTTTCTGGTTTTAGATTTATGTTCGTCATGTTATTTCATGTTTTTATATCTCAAAGTTATGAACTATATCCTCTATCTAGAGGTGTAGATTGATCCAAGCTTGAAACTATGTTGTAGGTTTTATTGATTGATTATTGTTAATGAAGTTTTCTAGTTTATTTATATTTTTCTGAGTTTAATGCTTTTGATCCCTTGGCCATAGATTAGGTAATCATAAACTTGAGGTAGATGTTTCACAAGAGGGTACCTTGGGTTGGATAATGGGAAATATAACCTAGGCTATCGTGAGACTTACAAGGAGATCGAGAACCTTTAAAGTCATTAGGTGGAAATCATAGATCTTAATGAGTTATTGTTGTTTTTGGTTTTCATCGAAAGAGTTAAACCAAGACAACAATAATATGATCTAGTGTTGCTTCAAAAGAGGGAATTAGAAAGGTTAGAGTTTCTGACCTATAAACGAAAGAATTGATTTAATGATAAATATATATATAAAGGCATAATTGAGAGTAAGGTGATATTGAACCTCTAGACCATTTTACCATTGATTTCTCATTAGTTTTCTATTGCATTGTTAGTTTAATACTTAATTCCTTTCATCACTGTTTTTAATTATTTGAACTCTCGAATTTGATTTTGTAAATAAAGCTAGAATTAGTAAACGTGGTATTTAGTGTGAGTATCAATCCTAGAGGACGACAACCCGATATCTCATTGGTTATATATTATAACTTAACATCGTACGCTTGCGGTTTGCACGTAACAAGTTTTTGGCACCGTTACCGGGGATTGATTCACTTTATTTTCACTAATATTGTTAGTAACTAACTTTGGTTTTAATTTAGAGTTTTATTTTGATTTTTTTTCTTTTGTTGTTTCTTTTGTAGAGCAATGGCGTACAATTTCAATCACTCAACTTTCCAAGATAGTTTCGAGCAAGTTGATCCTATTAGAACGTTGTCAGCATCAATGTCCAATCTTCAACTTCAAATATCCAAATTTATTGATGCAAGATCCCAACCTACTATGGAGAGAATGGGAGTTGCAAGCATGGGATATTTAGGATTTGATTCAAGTATGGAGCAAGTTCAATATAGTAACCATTGGGCTTATGATTGTATGGGTGCCCCTTTACCCTACCAATACCATTCAGGTATTTATAACCGTAAGAACCACTCCTATGATAATTCATGGAATGTCTTGCAACCTCAATCGGATTTCTACTATCAAGTAGAGGATGAGTCTTCCTTTGAGGATATCTTGAGCTCATTCATGATGGAGACAAGGGCTTCACTCAAGAACCTTGAAATGCAAATCGGGCAACTAGCTTTAGACATGAATACCCAACATCGAGATTCCATCCCAAGTGAGGTGAATCTTCACGAGCAATACAATGCCATCACATTGAGCAATGAAGAAGATATCAAGGGGGCTGATTTATTATGTCAAGACATGACACCACCACCACCACCACCTCCACTAAGACAATTAAGTATTTTAGAAGTGATACAACGCTATGAGGCCTTAAGAGGACAAGAGATGAATACTCAACCGGTGGATGTACTTGAGTATGGTGATCAGGAGGTGCCAAGGGATGTGCAATCAGGCAATCTTATGATGCCATATGTTGATGTGGTGCCTACCAAGATGGAAGAGTGTTTGGATGTCACAAAGTATGCTTTTGATTTTAGAGGATCCGTTTGCTCAAGGGATACAACCTAAAGTTGAGAAGGTTACTAGTGATGTTTAAATCCATTTAGATGTGCTTGAAAATCAATGCATAAACGTTTGAAAAGCACCAATTGAGTATTTCGATGACATTCCTCCGTTAGATGGGAGTGATGCTTCATCGGACCTTGTGTTTCTATTTGAGGATTGTTCGTATGAATTTTTATGGGAGAAGTTCACAAGTCCGGTGATTCCTTCATTAATGCTAAATAATGAGGAAGACAGGAGGATGCTCAAAATAATAAGGAAACATACTTGGTTTAAGCGAGTAGAAGAAGTCGGGCTGAGGGCTTTAAACTAAGCGCTTGTTGGGAAGCAACCCATCGGTTTCTTTTTTCTTTTTTGTTTTTATTTATTTATTTGGTTTATTTAATTGACTAGTATCTACCTTTACCAATGACATTTCTTTTCCTATCCCATTCTCAGGTTCTAGATCAAGTTTGGAGGTCCTTATGAAAGCTACATGAAGAGGGTGAAGGGCTTATGTGGAGATTTCAACCCTTTGGGTTAAAGGGGGTTTTCTCAACCTCTTTTTTCTTTTATTCACATCCATTTTCTAAATATGTTTTTTATTGTGAAGCATTGAGGACAATGCTTGTTTTAAGTTTGGGAAGAGAGTTTTGATTGTTTTTGACTTGTCATGGTAAAGATGTGGCAGTTTTAGGTTAGGATGTCTTATGATTTTACAAATTCTGATTTGATTTAATTATTTTTATTTTTCTGAATGGCCAATGATAAGAGAACATGTATATGAACGTGACTCTAGGAGAATGTAGAGACATATCTTAAGTCTGTGTGCTTGATTCAACTTTGAACTTGGTTTTGTTAGAAATTCTCTACATGTCTAGTGTGGTTGGTTTTGTGGAATCATAACTTGTTTGGATTGGATTTGTGCAAGTAAAGTTATATATACTAGATCTCTATGGATCCTAAAACAAGTTTGATTATCACTTGAGGCGAAATCCTAGAGAGCATGCCATGAGGAAAATGATTTAGGCCATGTTTGGAAAAGCTTGAGCCATATAGCCTACCTTATTTTTTATTATACCCTTAGTCACCCATGTTGAGCTTAATGATCTTTTCTTTCTTACCTATGCATTAATTCACTTGAGCCATGTGTATTAAAATCCTTATTTTTCAACCTATGCATCTTATACACTGGAGTGTTAGCTTTTTGAGGGTTGAAAGTGAGAATAAAAAGAATGAAAAGAGGTGATGAAGCATAATATATTGGGATTATACAAAGTTTGCTAGCATATAAAAAGAAAAAAAAAAGAGTTAGAAAAGAAAAAAGATGTTATGCCCATGTTGTGAAAAGAAATAAGTTTGGCGGTGTGGCATTTTATAAAAATAAGCAAACAAAATAATGGGGAAATGGAATAAAAAAGTTTGAATATTTAAAGAGAGGATATATGTGTTAAAATTGATTTTTTTGGTTCTAAATGTAATGTTGTGGATGTTTGTAATTGATCAAAGTGTTTAGGATGTCTTGAGCCTAAATTTTTCTAATTTTCCCTACCTTTGAACCTTGGCCATACATTACAACCTAGGAAAGACCTATTGATTCCAAATGGCATGTGATCTACATTAGTGGAGAGTGGTATGAAAGATTTGCCTATGGGATTCACTTATTATATATATATCTATTTGAGATCACTTACACTTCATGCTTGCTTGCACTTGTCTATGAATTGCATGAATGGTTTTATGAGATTAACTATATGATGGTGTGTTTGAGAGTGAAAGATGACACTAGGTGAGAAGTTGGATTGAAATTCTAGACAACTCAAACACTCTTGAAACTTCTGATGATGAGTATTGTCTTTTTAATGTGATCTTAGAAGCCATAGTGATGAAATTAATACTATTTTTTTAATCGAATCACTATTTTCTTTGAACATGAGTTGATAGTTTTGTTTTCCCTTTGCTCAGGACGATCAAAATCCTAAGTTTGGAGGTGTTTGATAAGTAGGAATTTAGTGTGTGTTTTGGAGTATGTTTTAGGTGTGTTTTATGGTATTTAGTTCGTATATTAGGTTAGTTTATCATAAATTAGGTTATTTGATAGTTTTGTCAAGTTTTGGTGTTTTTGCATTATTTTGGTTTGGATTTTTATAGGTTAGTTCATGAGACTATAAAAGCATGATACTCACTTAATTTGGTTTGTTTTGAAGGTGTTTTGATGGACCTCAAGTTGATTTAGAGGTTTGAAACAAGTTGCAAAAACTTGGAATAAGATACATGTGCAAGAAGGTGTGAAAATAGAAGAAAAACGTAAAAAAAACAACATTCTGGGTGTCGCGGCACTCATCGCGGTGCTGCACAAAATAGAAACTGCGTGACTTTTGTATTTCGACCATAACTTTCTTAATTTAACTCGGAATTGGATGTGGTTGGTTTCTATGGATTCCTTATTTGAAATAATATAATATATAAGGATTTTGAGATTGATTTGGATTAGAGAACAAGAAGAAAAGAGGCGAGGAAGATGGCAGATGTGCGATTTAGAATTAGAAACTTTCTAATTTTGTTGAAAACCTTCCTAATTCGACTTGGACTTCTCTTGGACGACTTCCTATAGGAATGAAGCTATATAAAGACCATTGTGTAGGGTTTTCAAAGCATCAAGGAGAGGAGAAAAGAGTGTAAAGAGCAAGGAAGACGGCTAGGGTTTGGAAGCGAGGAGAATAGCATTATTGAAGATCATTGAAGATTTCTCCTACACTTTCCCTTCCTTCTACTTTGTTTTTCTGGTTTTTTATTTATGTTTGTCATGTTATTTCATGCTTTTATATCTCAAGTTATGAACTAAATCCTCTATCTAGAGGTGTAAATTGATCCAAGCTTGAAACTATGTTGTAGGTTTTATTGATTGATTATTGTTAATGAAGTTTTCTAGTTTATTTATATTTTTCTGAGTTTAATGCTTTTGATCCCTTAGCCACGGATTAGATGATCATAGAGTTGAGGTAGATGCTTCACAAAAGGGTACCTTGCGTTGGAGAATGGGAAATATAACCTAAGCTATCGTGAGACTCACAAGGAGATCGAGAACCTTTGAAGTCGTTAGGTGGAAATCGTAGATCTTAATGAGTTATTGTTGTTTTTGGTTTTCATAGAAAGAGTTAAACCAAGACAACAATAATATGCACTAGTGTTGCTTCAAAAGAGGGAATTAGAAAGGTTAGGATTTTCGACTTATAAACGAAAGAATTGATTTAATGATAAATATATATAAAGGCATAGTTGAGAGTAAGGTGATATTGAACCTCTAGACCATCCTACCATTGATTTCTCATTAGTTTTCTATTGCATTGTTAGTTTAATACTTAATTCCTTCCATCACTGTTTTAAATTATTTGAACTCTCGAATTTGATTTTCTAAATAAAGTTAGAGTTAGTAAACGTGGTATTTGGTGTGAGTATCAATCCTAGAGGATGACAACCCGATATCTCATCGGTTATATATTATAACTTGACACCGTACGCTTGCGGTTTGCACGTAACAACGGTTCCTAAAGCGGAGTTTTATTTTTCTCCTTGCCAGTGAGAAAATGCAAACCAGAAAAAGAGGAAGGTCACGCACAGTCCGTTCAGCATAGGAAGCTCTTCCTGAGATACAAAATCAGGAACTGCCGCCTCCGAGGACAGAGCATGCCACACCCGACACTGCCACTACATCTGGGCAGGCAGTGCCACCTCAACCCATACCCTTTGTCATGCCTCCGGCCATGGAACACTTTTTCGCGCGATTTATTTAGGCGATGAAAGTAACAGTTCAAACGGTCGTCCGTGAGACCGCGGCCAACCTGGTGATCACTGTATAGGCACTTGTACGATCTGGGTCGGAGAACCAAACTGACCAGATCACGAAGTATAAGAGGCTACAACCCCTTACCTTTGTTGGCACCATTGATACGGATGAAGCGCAAAAATGGATTGATGAGTCGAAGAAGGCTCTCGAGGCTATGGGAGTCAACAGGGGTTAAAAATTTTCACTAGCTTCCTACCAACTTTTTGGTGGAGCTAACACCTAGTGGATAACAGTGAAGAGGCAGAGACGCCAGGAGTTTGCCAAACTTTACCAGGGCAGCATGATTGTCCGCAAGTATGCTGTCAGGTTCAAAGATTTATCGGCTTTCTCTCCTTTCGCCATCTCAACAAAGCGAGATAAGGCCGAGAAATTCTATAATGGCCTACGTCCAAATAGGAACAGAAGAAGAATAGGGGAAAACGGCCTGCAACGTTTTCCCAATAGGGCACTCAGCAGGGCAACAAGAAGAAGCCCTACTTTAATCAAAACTCAGCTCTCCCAGCCCTTGTACAAAAACATGAGACCACGGCACCTTCGGCTGAAACTTCTAACCTTGGTAATCAGGGTTTTCACAATCATAACCGAGGAGGCCGCAATGGTAAGGGTGGCCGTCGAAATAGCAACGGCAGAGGTGGTGGCCAGCTACACCACAATCACCACGACCAACAGAACCAGCAACAAGCGCCTCAGCAGCAAAGGCTAACTTGTTTCAACTGCCGACAGTAGGGCCATGTGAAACGTATCTGTCCGCACCTTCCACAACCGCGGCAGCCTGTTCCCGCAGTCCCAGTCCAACAAGTCCCACCTGTTGCTAACGCCCAGCATAGGCTAACCAGCAGAACCCGGGGCAAAGGCAACAAGGCAGAGCGTTTGTCGTCGCTCAACAACCCCTCCCAGATAAAAATATAGTCAAAAGTACATTTTTCTTGTTCAATACAATGGTGCATGTCTTGTGTGATTGAGGTGTTACGCACTCCTTTATATCTTCTGCAATGGTAAGGCATTTAGGGTTGAAACCAGAACCCACAGACATCACAATCTATGTCTCAACACCATTTGGATCTGATACTGACATGAAATTGAAGTGTTCTAGATGTGAACTTCGAATGTCAGAACATATAGTTTATACAGATCTTTTAGTGATGGACATAGAAGACTTCGACATCATCCTCGGCATGCATTGGCTCGCACCACTGAATGCAAATATCGATTGTTTGAAGAAGCAAGTTCAGTTAACCTTGCCCACTGGGGAGTTTGTCAAAATTCAAGGAACGCGAAAATGGATACACAACTCGATTGCCGCACTCCTCAAGGCACAGCTTCGAGCCCTATCCCTTGGTGATGACAATGAATCATCATCATTGTACCCTCTCGAAGTACACGATATCCCGGTTATATCTAAATTCCCAACAGTTTTTCTAAATGACCTTCCTGGTCTACCTCCAGTTCAGTAATTCAATTTTGAGATCAAACTCATACCAGGGACTGGACCCATCTCAATTCCACCATACAAAATGTCCAATGTCGAGCTAGTTGAGTTGGACAAACAACTAAAGGAATTGGAGAGTTCAGGCTTCATCAAAAAGAGTTTATCACCCTGGGGCACTCCAGTTCTGTTTGTTCACAAAAAGGATGGTTCATTACGACTTTGTGTCGACTATCGCAAGTTGAATAATGCCACCATCAAGAACAGATACCCATTACCCAAGATCGATGACTTGTTCAACCAACTTGGAGATGCCAAATATTTCTCTAAGATTGACTTACGATCCAACTATCATCAACTCTGGATCAGAGAGTTGGACATAAATAAAATGGCTTTCGGAACTCGGTATGGTCATTACGAGTTCTTGGTCATGTCGTTCGGTCTAACAAATGCACCTGCAACGTTCATGCTTTTGATGAACCGCATCTTCAGACCATATTTAGACTGATCCGTGGTGGTCTTTGTAGATGATATCTTGATATATTCTTCAACTGTGGAAGACCATAAGATACATCTGAGAATTGTCCTCTAGACCTTAAGAAGCCATCAGTTATATGCAAAGTTGAGTAAGTGCGAATTTTGGGCGAAGAGAGTTCAATTCCTAGGTCATGTGGTTTTAGGCAATGGCATTGAAGTAGATCCTTCAAAGGTTGAAGCAGTTTTAAAACTGGAAGTAGCCTACCACAGTTTCTCAAATCCAGAGTTTTCTTGGTTTGGCTGGCTACTACAGACGCTTCATCAAGGATTTCTCAAATATTGTTAAACCTATGACCAAGCTCGCTCGGAAAGACGTACGATTCATCAGGAATCCTGCCTGTGATCGTCATTTCAAAAATTGAAGAAGCGCCTCACGATAGCACCAGTACTAATCACTCCAAGAAATGGAGTTGGGTTTTCACTATACATAGACTCCTCTCTCCAAGGCTTAGGTGCAGTACTAATGCAAAAAGGCCAAGTTGTTGCATATGCTTCTAGGCAACTAAATATTTATGAGGGTAATTACCCAACGCATGACTTGGAACTTGCAGTTGTTGTATTCGCACTGAAGCTATAGCGTCACTACCTATACGGTGAACGATTTGAGGTCTTCTCAGATCACAAGAGTATCAAGTACATCTACACTCAGAGAGGCCTAAACTTCCTCCAAAAATGATGGTTGGAATTTTTGAAAGATTATGACTTTCAACTCCAATACCATCCCGGGAAACCCAATGTTGCAGCTCATGCCCTAAGTAGAAAATCTTATGTTTCTTGTACTCTAAACTTGGAAATGGGGAACTTGGCTACGAAGATGGAGAATTTTAACTTACAGCTCATCGATGAGGGAGGAAGATCACGACTCTCTCAATTATCAGCCAACTCTGAGCTTATTCAAAAAATTTCAGCAGCTCAAGCCAACGACCCAGTGTTAATGGAGAAAATAGAACTTCTACTAGGCGAACAGGACCTTCCTCACTGGTCGATTTCTGATGATGGGGCAGTCTTCTAAAAAAAATGTCTCTGCCTACCGAACCATCCTGAAGTTCAGAAAAAAGTGCTCACTGAAATGCATTGCTTAAGGTTTGTTATGCATCCTGGGGGAGACAAGATGTACAAAGATGTCAAGCGACAATTCTGGTTCTATGGTATGAAGAAGGCTATTGCAGACTTCGTTGCTTGATGTCTCGTTTGCCAACAAGTTAAGGCAGAACGCAGACTTCCATCTCTGGACTTCTCTAGCCTTTACTTATTAGAAAATGGAAGTGGGAGAACATTGCAATTAATTTTGTTACGGCCTTGCCTCGAAATAATAAAGGGCAAGATGCAATCTGGGTTATTATTGACAAACTTACAAAGTCTACACACTTTTTACCAATAAAGTTCACAGATAACCCCGCCAAGCTAGCCGAATTGTATGAAAGAGAAATTGTACGCCTCCATGCCATACCACTCATGATCGTCTCTGATCGAGACCCTCGATTCACATCAAAATTTTGGCAAAGCTTCCAGAGTAAAACGGGCTCCAAGATTACCATGAGCACAACTTTTCACCCACAGACTGATTGGCAGTCAGAGCGCTTAATCCATATCTTAAAAGACATGTTACGATGTTGCAATTTGGACTTTCATGATGGATGGATAAAGCACTAACATTTGGCTTAGTTTGCATACAACAACAGCTACCAAACCAGTATCGACATGGCACCATACAAGGTTCTCTATGATCGCCCTTGCAGATTTCTGGTATGTTGGTTAGATATGGCAGATCGACCGTAATTGGGGCCAGAACTAGTTCAGGAGACTTCTGAGAAGATCGCACTAGTAAAGGAGCGACTTCGTGTAGCACAAAGTTGACAGAAGAGCTATGCCAACAAGCCGAGACAACATCTAGAATTTGATAAGGGGGACTTTGTTTTTCTAAAAGTTCAGCCTATAAGAGGTGTCAACGCTTCGGAATCAAAAGAAAGCTCTCTCCATGATATATTGGCCTATTTCAGATCGTCGAACGTATTGGCAAACTAGTCTATCGTCTATCCCTTCCCTCATCTATGTCTAAGGTTCATGACGTTTTTCATGTATCCATGCTTCGAAAGTATCATCCATCTGGTGGAAGTCCGGGTTGAAAAAGGAAACAAATATCAGGAGAGAGCGATACAGGTTCTTGATAGAAAAACTCAGGAACTGAGGAAACGTAGCATTCCACTTGTAAAAGTACTCTGAGATCACCACGAAGTAGAGGAAGCAACTTGAGAACTAGAAGAGACAATTGAACTAAAATACCTCGAATTGTTTTCTAGTAATAGTTGATAATGTGATGCATTGTACTATTTCACTAATTAATGAAAATATGGAACTTTCTTTACAATATCTTAATATATTGTTTCATTTAATTAACTCATGTAGATGTCTGAAAACAACACGACGGGAGTAATGAATCATACACTCTATGGCCTGCTTGGCAACCAGTAGAGACTCCTTCAAGTTCTGAGACAACCCAAAACTTCTTTACATCACCAACCCCCTCGCCTCTGCGGCAATGATCCTTATCGCCAGAGTGTGCATGGCTATATTATAACAATATTGCCCGATATTCGGGCAACTGCATGAAAAAATATTACGTCGCTCAACCTACCTCCCCTGAAACGCTACAACTTGCAGTGCCCTACACCACCATCTGTTAGGCAAATGTTGAAACCTTTTGAGGACGAATCTGATTTCATTTGCTCTCAATTGTTTCATGTGCCACAGTATTATTCAGGGACCTTACCAGCTTTACCCTAATCTTGGGAATAATGACGAAGGCGGTGAATCTCACGAAGATAGCAATCATCACTACATGGATTGAAATTTTGAGGGCAAAATTCTTTTAAGAGATGTAGTGTGTAATACCCCTAAATTACACAAAAAAAAAAGAAATTCGGGTGCCCTTTCGGCTATAAAAAGCCCCCCCTTTCATTTTTCACACAACTCACTCTCTCTTCTCTCTTGCTCCTTATTGGTTCATCACTCTCTTTGTGATTTTCTCCCTCCTCCTTTTGAGACTCTCCTCGCGGTGCAAGGCGGTTCTGCTAGGGAAGAAGCGCCAGTTCTAGAAAGAGGTTTTATCTGAAGGTGGGGAACGAAACATAAGTTTGCGTGTCTTATGAATTTTATTAAAGTTTTCATTCATTTATCATTATGTCTATTATCCATTTACTCTGCATTATTGCGTATAATGTTCATACATGTAATACTTATGCCTGTATATTTGGAGTCCATGTATTACGCTGTTACTACGCCGAATTAGTGGTCAATTTGACTGAATCATACTTAGTCTTGTCCTCTGTAACTTTGAATAGTGAACGGGAGGCAACTTGCTGCTCTAGAAGATTAGTATTTAAGCGGACCTCGTGTCCCACCTCTCGACTGGAGACTGGTTCGGTTGGTCTTATTTGAAAGGTAGCTACTTGTACAAGTGATATTGGACATCCTAACAACGCACGTGGTGATGCTGACCCTGATAAGGATCACCAAACATTGTCAAATCCTATCTAATGTTAGTAAAGATCGGACTTGTTCATGCATAGTCATCATACATAACCACCTAAGGACGTAAGTGGTTTGTGATCCAAAATATAGTTGTTGGAGCAATGCTCACTATTTTGATTTATGGAATAGTTATTGGAGCAATGTTCACTATTCTTGATGTTTTCGCTAAAAAGTGATGTATAATGTGAATCCGAGTTTACCTGGAGATGGACATCAGTATGGAATCCAGGGCTATGTACGATCAACGAACCATTACGAGACGGTGTCATGCATTCATACATGTTGTACTATTTATGATGTTATGTTGTGCATATGTGATGTTTGATTATGAAGCCTTCTTTATTAATTGTCATATTTACGAACTATTTTACCCACTGGGCAATAGCTCACCCCATTGTTAACCATTTTTACAGGATACTAGGGTGGATTGGGTGGAGGTTTTTGGGCCCACATTTTATACCCCTTGTTTATTTAAAGGGAGATTTGGGGAGGATGTTCCCTCAATTATATTTTGTACAAAAATACATTCTGAAATTAATAAAATCAGATTTGTGCTCAATTGTGTACCTGTGCACTTGGTAACTGTTATGATGCATCCGCGCCCCGCCTGTGAGTGTTCTGCCGATTTAGGCACCTCCGGACAGGGTGTGACAAAGACTAAGTCTCGTTTGGTCAAATTGACTACTAATCTGGCATAGTAACAGTGTAATACGTGGACTCCAAATATTAAGGCGTAACTATGACGTGTATGAATATTATACACAATAATGTAGTGTAAGTGAATTATAGACATAATGATAAATGAATAAAAACTTTATGAAAAGTCATAAGACACGCAAACCTATGTTTCGTTCCCACCTTCAAATTGAACATTTGATTTTCTGCGCTCTTTGCGGGACAGCGGCTCCTAACCGTACCAGTGGAGAGTCTCTAAGAGAGAGAAAAACTCAAAAGAGGGAGAGAGAGTGCCCAAGGAGTGAGAAGAGAGATGGAGAAGTTGGTGTGAGAAATGAGGGGGAGGGGGCCCCCTTTTATAGGAAAATGACATGCCCGAACGTTCAAGTACTGCCCTTTCTTTTTTTGTGTAAACTAGGGGTATTACATTAAATTTAAGTATTGTTTTCAAAAAATAAGTTTTCAAAAACTTGTTTTTAGAATTTATTTTTAGAAACAAGGAAAACAATTTTTTGTTGTATTCATGTTTCCTTCACAAATTTAAAGTTAAAATTTAAAAATAGTTTTTAGATCTTGAAAGGAAAACTCTACCAAACACATTTTCAAAGAATCTTAAATTTAAAAACAAAAAACTGTTTTAAATCTCATACCAAACAAGCCCTAAAATTTTCTCATGAGAAAATTTTTTTGCACTAATTTGAAGAAGTTATTGTTATATAACTGAATAACTAATGAATAACTAACTATGACAAAATTTTCTCATGTCTAACCAAACAACTATGAAAAAAAAAATTCAAATACATTTTCTCAAAAAAATACTATTTTTTTAATGAAAATTTTCTTTGCTACCAAACACATCCTTAGAGAAAACTTGCGGAAGAAGAAAATTACTTAGAAGATAGAAGCCTTGCATTTGAAGATTTGTCGTTGAGGAGCGAGAAGGCATAAAGGGTAAAAAGATCACAAGCAAAAAGCCGAGGTTGCAGTTACAACAACTAGTATACATTTTAATCTTAAATCGGGTTGAATTTTATCATTTTGTTGCATGTTCGATGATGTATTAATGTCAACTCCTTTTTTTCTAAGTTCCTATATACATGTCATCTTTCATTTCCTGTACTTTACAAAATACTATAATAATGTTATTCTCTCTCTTGTAGTCTTCTTTTATGACATATAAAAATAAAACGATAAATATGAGGGCTATTAGATATACACCATGAATCCTCTATCTTTCCCCACTTACTAAATTTATCCCACCCAAAATTTCAATACTATTCTTACCTCACAAAAAAAATCAAAAACGTCTAAGTCTAAGCTACCTTTAACCTCACAACTCCCCCTTCTTTCATTCTCACCGTCTTCTTCTCCCCAAAGCCCTAACCCCCACTTCAAAATCACCTTCTCTTCCTCCCAACATCTTCTTCTCCATAAAACCCTAACCCTCACTCCAAAATCATCTTCCCTTCCACTGTCAGCCTCCTCCATGCTGCCTCTGGCGAACGCCACCATCTCTCCGCCTTCGCCAGCGGCAACACCACCTACCTCTTCACCTACACAACCACCTCTCGTAACTTCAACTCCCTCATAGCCGTCTCCGGCAACTCCATTAACGCCAACATCTCCAACCCCCAGCGGCACGCCTCCATCGATAATGGCGGTCAAATTTTTATGCTTTTTTTGGATTTAATTTCTTTCCGTGTGAAAATTGGAATCTCATTTTTTATTTTTTATATTGATCTAGAATTTGCATGTTTTGGGAGATAAATTAGGCCATTGTAGAGTTTATTTTGATTTTTTGGGTTTTAATTTCTTTTGGGATATGCAAGTGTTGATCTATTCAGTTATATTTTTCAAAAAGATTTTGATTTTAATTAAGAGAACAAATTTGAAATTTTTATGTTCTTTTCCACCAAATAACTATATTTGAGGTTTTATGATAATTTTCTTTTCTTTGTTTTGGTTTTTACCCACATAGATCTGGTGATTTTGATGTAAGGAGTATGAAGTTTTAAGTAAAATAAACAGAGACGATGAAGATGGAAGGAGATGAAAAAGATAATGGTGGTGGATAAGTTTAGTAGATAGTGGGAGAGAAATGGTAGATGGTGAGAGAAAAATGGTAAAATATTTGAAAGTAAGGTCATTTTAGTTAAATGACTTGAGGGTAATTTAGAAAGAAAAAAAAATTAAATAGCAGCCCTCATAAATATTAGTTTATATATTTAAATATACATTATCTAATTAAATAATAAGTAATTTGATTTTAAATAATTAAAATAAAAAAGTCCATGCAATGTGGGACGGTTATTGCAAACTTACTTAAAGAAATGTTACAAAAGTTGGTTTAATTAATTTTTGGACAAAGACTCGGATATGCAACGAATTGTATTTTATTAATCTACTTTGGCTCTTTCCCAGACCTACCGTCTTATAATTGGCGTATTCCCCTTGGGACGTACGGTACGACTGCCTCTTTATCATCGACCAAGTCGAAGACAATCCGACGGTGAGGACCTAACATTCGCGTCGTCCTCCGGAGCACACAAACTAGTCTAAGTTAAATATCGTCGTTAAAGGGCAAATCAGTCATTCCGCAACAAAAATTCCCATCAACCCGCGCGCTTAACCGCCACCTGCGATTCCCAAAACGAAATACTGAATCCGTTAGCGAGATCTCTAACTGCCACCAACAACGCACAGACACGTGTCTTCTTCTCATTGCGTGGCGCACAATTAGCCGCGGCCTATATAAACCCACCATTTCCCACAACGAAACAGTTACACTTTGTTTTCTACATCAGTCGTTCTACGTGTAGTTAGTTGTTCGAGTAATCAATAACAACTTCTTTTTCTCTGTTCAATTTCTTGCAAGAATCGATCGCCTCCTCCCGAGTGATCAAGAAAGAGCGAGAAATCTGCGAGGCCGTGTTAATTTCTCTGAGAGTATAGAGTTGTTTCGATGGAGACGGTTGCGATTGCAGATGGCACCAACGTGGTCGTGATTAATGGAAACGGCACTACTGATCATACTGCTGCTAATGAATCACTGCAGAAGAAGAACAGAATTCAGGTCTCCAACACCAAGAAACCGCTCTTCTTCTACGTCAATCTCGCCAAGGTAATATAATCAATCATCTCTTCTTCTTCTTCTTCTTCTCGATCATTATTTTGTTTCATGGAGTTTTTGAAAGAAAACGTTGGTTTTCGATCGGAGTAATATTCATTGTTGGTTGATTGGTATGTGCTGGTTTCTGAAACGATGGATTGATATATAGATAGAATTTTGAAGATCTGGCTAATATGTTTTAGTTTCTATTGAGTAGATTAAACTGTACCTGATATCTACAGCGTTTATTAATTAGGTAGATTTTGTATTGGGTTAATGTTAAGTATACTGTTCGTTTTTGTAGCGATTTGATGTATATATGTATATTATATGCGTGTGCTTGGTTTTGTTTCAGTATCCGCTTTCATGTTCAATGATTTGAAATTAAACATGGTATTTCTTTGTATTCGCTAATCGATCGAGATAAAGTTAAAGAGTGATCGATATATATTGTTTCTAGAAGTCTGCCATATTGGTTCTTGAAAATAATGATATGGATTGATCATGAGAAGATGATCGTCTTCAGATCTTTGATAATTTGAATCGTTTTGAATGATCTGTCTCTTGAAAATGGTTTATGATATCCGTTGATCGTTAAAATCTATCTGAATAGAAGTTAGGCTGCTAAACTAGGATGTATTGATCTTGAATTTATCGTGTTTAGACATTCTTCTGTTTATCTTCCAAAGATCAACATTGTTCAATATTGTATATTATTTTCTTCTTATTTTTTCTCTGGTTGAGCAAAAGTTGCTTTGTGAAGTTTCAATCCATATTTTTCCTATTCTGTTCATATGTATCTTATTACCGTGTTCTTTCTGTTGTACAGAAGTACATGCGACAGTATAATGAGGTCGAGCTTTCCGCATTAGGCATGGGTATATTTTCTGCTCCATCTCTCCTTTAATTAATTAACTTGCTGCACAAAGATTTTCATAGGCCTTTATGGCTTGTTCTTGGAGTTAGAAAAAAAAATAGTTAGATATCCTTGTACGTTGTTTCGCATACGTCTATAACATTTAATATCTTTGAAGGAATTAATGCAATATTAATCATTACATAACTTATATTTTCCCCGGGAAAATCTCCTCTTTCAGCAGAGTCTAATCGTGAGCTATCTTCCGGCTCAACTTCTAATCCAACAGTTCAAGTACTTAACACTTTAATGAACAGAGATCCTTTTGAAAAAAAAAAAATATATATATATATATATATATTCTTTCAGCTGTGTTACAAAGGGCATGTTTTAAACAGGAAATCATCATTAGTTCTATAAGGGTGTAGTATTGAACAATATTTGATTTCCAATTATATGATAATTAAGAGATAAAAAAAACAATAGGAATTTCAGGTTAACAATCCCACATTGCCAATTAGAGGAATTGCTTTCATGTTTAATCACAAACTCTATCAAAGTAATGTTATTGTAAAGATGCTTCGATCCATTGGCGGGCAGTTGCTTTGGTCTTTTGAGGTCCCTTATTTTTGGAATCTAGCTTAATTGTTGTTGTATTTTATGTTGCTCATCCTTGGAATTGTAAAAACTACAACCCTTCATGACCATACTTAAATGTATTCTCTAACTGTCCCTTTGTCAATTATGTTGCAGCAATAGCTACAGTTGTCACAATTTCTGAGATCCTAAAAAATAATGGGCTGGCCACTCAGAAAAGTAAGAAGAAGCCCATATCAGTTCAAGCTAATATATAATAGATATTCCCCAGCTACAGTTGTGTTTAACAAATAAAACTTGTGTTTCTGTGAATGGAACAGAGATTTTGACATCTACAGTTGACATGAAAGATGAAGCTAAAGGCAAAATGGTTCAGAAAGCCAAAGTAATTAAGAACCATATTTGCTTTTTTTGTTTTTTTTGGTTAATCCTTGATATGAAAATGGTTATCAAAATCATTAAATTACTTATGTTTCTTATTTCCTGATGTGCAGATTGAGATATTTCTGGAGAAGACTGAGAATCTGGAGAATTCGGTTACTGCTGCTGTTGAGGTATTGGAGATAGCAGAAGACAGCAAGAAGGAAATTGAGTAATGACAATTCATTTTCTTTTTCTTTTTTTCATTGCATAGATATGGGAGAATATACATTTTCATAGTTCGAATTGCTACTAACATGAAGGAAGTTTAGTAGACTAGCTAGTTACAAGTTAGACACAGCAAACAATAGCATCATTTGATGAAGTCGAACATTTTCATATGCTCTGCTCTTATCATCTTTTCGTTTCTCAGAGTTGTTGAGGTTTCTCTGTAGCTACTATAGACTTGTTCTAGACTTGTGTACCTGTATGTTACATACTTCATAGCAGTAAACAAAGTTGTTGTAGTAGTGATCCTTGATAGTCCATACTCAAGTGATTCGCAAGATCTTTTTGTGTTCTGGTAATGGGTTTTTGAGCTAGCGTTCACAAATATGCATGCATGTTTAAATTGTTGTTGATATTGGATGTGGTGATTTGAGTTTACAATATGGTTTTATAAACAGGGTGTTGGGAGTAGTGTTGAAGCAGAGAATGAGAAGAATTGATGAAGAAGAGAAACTAATTTAATTCAGTATTATAACTTATATATATCTTATTATTTATAGAAATCAAAATTTTAACCATCCAAAATTAATAACTTCAATTGAACAACTAATATCCAAAAAAAATCAAAAACCTTAAATATTATCGTTTATTTACTTGGCATTTGTAACTATATAATACTACTGCCATTTCTTTTCTTTTCTTTTTTATTGGTAAACCAGGTGGTATCCCCGGGCCAATGGTGAGTGTCTATTGCCATTTCATATCACCTTATGAAACATGATTAGCTCAAAAGAATTACTTCTTTTGAATCAGCCGTTACCAAAGCATGTGGTCCCTTTTAAAATAGATCCTCGACTATTTGAAGGAGAGGGGAAAATGAGAATATTTATTGCGACCAGACTACAAGGAACCATTAAATATAGAAAGAAAAAAAATAATTAGCCCAAACGAATACAAAATTGGATTTGATGGGTAAGGAGGGGGATCAAGGAGTAAATTAACGAGATCCGTGTCATGAACTTTATTTACTCCTCGATTGTTTTTGGAGTTGTTCTACGCGCAAGTGTACAAGAAGTTGTTGCTTCGTGTTTATCCTCTGCAATTATGGGAGATCGGTATGGGACACAGCAGAAAACTCCTCGAATCTCTCTCCCTTTGTGTATGAATCTATAGGAAACTACAAGAAAAACAATGTCACAACAATAAATACACACACACATATGCTATCAATATCTAAAGCAAGCAACAAGATTTTATCCATACGCATCTACCAGAATTTTTTAATATGAAAAACCTCTTTAATGTGAAGTAAAAACCACAGGACTGTAGTCCACTCAAAAAGCTCCACTATCAATTTAGGTTCAGATGTAGCAGACAGTGCAAGAAGACTTTAATCAACCATTCAACTGTTCAGATTTACGAACCACAAGGGATGAACCTCCTAGCCAAGTTTCAAGCCAATTGAATTAAAGATCAAAGAGATGTCACTCTTTAACGAAGACAACCCAAATATGAAGTCTCTATTTCCTCTGTTCCGATTACTTATGATCAAATGATCACAACTCACAATTGACTCGTTAATCTACGATCACAACGGTCAGAATGAGGAGATATCAGTTTCAAACAAGCTGACAAAATTTAACCTCAATCAAGCGGTAAAAACAAGAGATCGAGTAGTTTGATTAAAACTGTTTAGGAATGACTATATTTTCAACCAGCTACGTTTGAATGGTGATAAATCATGATATATAACTCCGATTGAAAAACTTACCAGATAAAATGTAGATTCACCAAAGAAGAGCAAACCTACCAAGTTTAAGCTCGATCCAATCATAAATCACAAAGATACAGTTTTGTGATGAAACTCTACCAGAAAGTGTTCTTCTTCACCTTCAAACCTTTTTCTCTTTTCTTTTTCTCTCGTTAGAGAGGCTGCCACTTTCTTTCTCTAGAACAGTGAGAGATTTAGGGTTTACATATCCATTCACCAAATTACAAAAGTACCCATTTAGCCCATAGAGCTTGTTGGGCTTGGTGATAATAGGTCATTCTTCATTTGTGAGGGAAACCCAAATAACAAATCTTCCCTTCCTGATCAAGCGACAAACCTCAAACTTCTCTCTTCATTCAAGATATATCTAATCCAATGATACTCCACATCAATATGTTTTAATCTTACATGTAAAATAGAATACTTACCAAGGTGAATAGTATTTTGACTATCACAAAATAACACATACTTTTGTTGTTTAAAACCAAGTTCTCCTACAAACTTCTTCATCCACAACAACTCCTTACATGCCTCAGTAGCTATAATAAACTCTGCTTCTATGGTAGAAAGAGCAACACATTTTTGCAACCTTGATTGCCAAGCTACAACTCCTTCTACATAAATGATCAAATAATCTAATGTAGACTTGCGAGTATCCACATCTCCTGCCATGTCTGCCTCTGTATAGCCAACAAGTAAGAGCTTCCCATCTCCAAAACCAAGTCCCAAACTGGAAGTACCTCGTCGATATCTCATAATCCACTTAATTGCATTCCAATGGTCTCTTTCAAGGTTAAACAAGAACCGGCTAACAACACCAACATGGGCTATGTCTGGTCTCGTACATACCATTGCATACATCAAACTCCCTACTGCTGAAGCATATGGAACTCTTTCCATGTCATTGTTTTGAGCCTCTGTAGAACACTATTTTGAGCTTAACTAAAAGTGTGTACCAAGTGGAGAGCTAACTGTTTTTATCCAAGTTGAACCTCTAAAGCGCCTTTATACTTCTCCTTTGACATATACAACTTCGTAACATTCCTATCACGATGAATTCTTAGACTAAGAGTTTGCTTTGTTGGCCCCAAATTCTTCATAGCAACGGATTGACTTAATTTCATCTTCAGCATGTCAATCCTTGAGACATTCTTGCCAATAATCAATCTGTCATCAACATATAGTAATAAGATGATAAAGTCATCATCAGAAAATTTTTAAACAAATACACAATGGTCAGATGTTGTTTTCTTGTAGCCTTGCTCCCCAATAACAAATTCAAACTTCTTGTACCACTATCTCAGTGTTTGTTTTAAGCCATACAGGTTTTTCTTCAACTTGCACACATACTCCTCTTTTCTTTTTTCTCTGAAGACCTCTGGCTGCTCCATGTAAATTTCTTCTTCTAAGTCACAATGAAGAAAATCCATCTTCACATCCATTTGCTCAATTTCCAAATCAAGGCTAGCCGTCAAACCAAACACAACTCGAATGGATGACATCTTCACAACTGGAGAAAAAATCTCATCAAAATCATTGCCTTTCCTTTGGCTAAATTTCTTGACAACCAATCTTGTTTTATAACGAGGTTGTGAAGTGAGTTCATCAAGCTTTATTTTGAATACCCATTTGTTCTTCATTGTTCTCATGTCCTCAGGCAATTTCACCAACTCAAGGGTGTGATTTTCATGTAATGAATGCATCTCATTTTGCATTCCCTCAAGCCACTCCTTTTTGTGTTCATCTTCAAGAGCTTCTACATAACACTATTCTCCCCCATCAGTCAATAACACATATTCATCTATAGAATACCTGGTTGAAAGGCGTTGGTCTCTAGTAAACCTCCTGAGTGGAACTTCTAATAAAACATCAAATTCTATCAACTGATAATTAGTTTCATCATCATCTTCACTCTGTGACGAGCCATTTATATTAGTTGCACCTTTCTGATCATCTTGAACATTATCTTCACCCTATGTTGGCAAATTTTCTAAAGAATCTAAACCTAAATCAATCAAGCCACCGTTATCACAAAGTGTAGATTCCTCAACTTTCTCAATGTTTTGTGTTGTCTAGTCCTTCATGAATACAACATCCCTGTTTCGCACAAGTTTCTTCTCAATTGGATCATAGAATCTGTATCCAAACTCATCTTGATCATAACCAAGGAAGATACATTGTTGGTCTTCACATTAAGCTTAGACCTCTCATCTTTGGGAATATGCACAAATGTTTTGCATCCAAAAACATGCAAATAATTATATGAAACATCTTTGTTGGTCCAAACCCTGCCTAGTATATCAAACTATAGTCGAACACATGGCATTGATTAAGAACATGTACAACATTGCTCAAAGCCTCACCCCAGAAGGATCCTAGAACATGTGCATGTGAAAGTAAACATCTCACTCTCTCTATCAATGTTTTATTCATCTTCTCCGCTAAACCAATTCAACTAAGGACTCTTAAAAGGTGTCTTCTAATGTCGTATCCCCTATTGTCTATAGTACTCATCAAAATGACTTGAAAACTCTCCCTCATTATCAATTATGATGCACCTAAGCTTCTTCCTAGTCTATCTCTGTGTTTGAAATTGTTGAACACGTTTAACACTCGGTCTTTTGTCTTTAGGGTGTAAACCCATGTTTTTCTTGAGGGATCATCTATAAAGGTCACAAAGTAAATAGATCCACCAATTAAGTGTTCTCATCTTCATAGGGCCACAAAGATCTAAATGTACTATGAAAGTTTACTTTGTTCTGCAATTTCATGCTAAACAATGAGTATATTTCTTCAAGCTTGCACTTTTTATGCCAGATAACAATTTCTTTTTAATCAGAACATTCAAGCATTTCTCACTCATGTGTCCAAGTGTGGCGGCCCCAACCCCAGACCACTATCCCCGCAGGGACAACGTGCAGAATGCCGGGGTGAATCACCCAATGTAGGCATCCCCAACCACCCCATATTATCCATGGGATGATCGAGACCCTACAAGCCTCAAGGTATTCACTCTACATAGAGTCTCATTCTCAACAATAACCTGTGGGTACCTGTACAGTTCTACTATCCACAACTACACATGAATAATCCACACTATACATGTTATAAATAATTAAAGCCTCCATATACAAAATGCATCATGTCATACATTGCATTCTACCATTTAAAGTCTAAGTCCAAAACCATAAACCCAAGTATCAACATGTACATACATCCTCACCATCTAGTTAAGTCATGAGTTAGGTGTTACCATATATACATATGTTCCCAAAATTACGAAAGTACATATATTAAATTACACCAACAGCATCATCCATACAAAAGCACCTCTCTACACTCACATCAAGACCTATGCTCTAGCATTGACTAGGTCCTCAACCAATGGCTATCCCTTTGCCTTTTTCTTGTACAGGTGGACATGAAAAGGGGGAAATGAGAGTGTGAGTCAACAGTGCCTAGTGAATAGAACTCAATTATGTCATCCAACACTCACCAATAAAATCCTTGTATGCATGATAGTGCCATGAGTTGATGAAAGCATATATCACATATAAATAATAGGCAACCATCATATAACAATGCAAGATAAAATCCATTTCAACATTCATTCTCATATTCTAGTCCAGACTTCCGCCGTGAGATCTAGTGTCGCAACCACTATGATCCGAGACTCTATGGGTCCAGGCATCCGTCGTGAGATCTAGCACCACAGTAATATGATCCAAGACTTAGAATATTTCTCGAAGTTACTAACACATGTCCTGCAGGATCATGGCTTTCTACTTTGTTCTATTCATCCGAAACCCACCCATGTCATGGCCAAGGCTCCCTACTAATATGCTAGGCCTTGTTATGCCCTTCCGCAAAAGAGTTCTCTTAGAGAGCATTCCCCAAGGACCCGACACTAGACAAGTAAGACATGCCAAACCCATGGGGTTTTACACATTATGCAAGATCAATTTAAAACACAATTCATGCTCCAAACATACAATCATATAATTGGTATGATGACATAAGAGAGTAACACAAAGAAGCTCTACTCACAACCAAGTCATGCGAGAGCAACTATCCCACACACAAGGAATCCAGTCCAATTATAATCTTGTAATACATATAATCCACATTCACATGTACAAAACATATAACCTAAGCCTAAGTCCCAAGCCTAGGTCTCAACATAGTCCACTTAGGTCAATTACCCCATTCATCATCCAGTCCTTGTAAAATCATCACAAGTCATTAAAATTCCCAATTTCACATCATAGGTACATCATACACACTCATGCCTAGACAATGGGGTAAAATCCCTACATAGCCAAATTAGGCCAAATACACTAAACATCTATCCAAACCATGAGAAATCATCAATTAGCATCATAATACATTAAAGCATACCCAATTGCATAACATAGGTCACATGCACACCATTTGGGATGCTCTAGGTCCATTTTCTAGGGTGTAGGTTAAGTGCATGGTCTCATATGTAAACTCCAATAAAAATTAGGGCAAATGCCACTAACATGTCAACAGACACCCTAGAAGGTCAAAACACACAAATGCACCACGGTTTCTAAGGTTTCCATTGCAAACCTAACCTCAAGCTCACCCAAAAATAGGGTTCAATGCATGGAAACTATTCTTTGGGCCTGGTTTAGGGTTAAGAGATCTCATTCCCACCATTTCCAACCTAATCCTAGCTCAAAACAACAAAACCCTAGGTTGGGTTCACCTAAAACCACCACTCATAGTGAAAGCTACACCTAGATAAAGCTTTCTTTCACTCTTAATGGAGATTCCATGGAGAAATTTGAGAAGAAACACTTACTTTTGATTTGGTGAAGAACCCACTTGAAAGCCCTAGTTTTCTCTTCTTTCTTCTGCTTCTTCTTCTTCTTCTTTTCTCCTCTCAATCACGTTGGAGAGAGAATGGTGAACATGGGAGCAAGTAATAAGTTTTGTTCTTATGCTCCCATGTGCCACTTTATAATCCAACTCTCATCCCTAACATAATCATTTAAATATGATTTTTATATTCTATTTGCACTTATTACCCTTAACTCAAACATAAATTTATCACATAATGTGACGCCCCGAAAATTATTTCATCTAGCCCATAACCCAATTGTATTTTGCCCAAACTCTATGTGTTGCCTTGATATGTTTGGTGTTTGTTTGATGATTGTTTAATGTTTGTATAGTTAATGCTTGATAATGTATATAAATATATGTATCATAAATTGTATATGAGTCATGTTAAATTAAAGTTTAATGCATATGTTATTATTTATGCATGGGCTCATTAAACCATGAATTGATATGGGTTAGGATTGATGGAATAAAAGGATAAATGAAATTGAAGATTTGGTGTATTAAATGGATTGGACATTTAAAATACATGTGGTTGGTATGGGTAGTATGAGACCAACACATGTGAAGGTTGGTGCATGAAAGTGGACAAGTGTCCAATGCCCACTTGTCTTCTTCAAGGAAGTGCTAGAATGAGTGGAGGGAACCAAGGAGAGGAAAACAAGGAGAGAATCAAGGAGAGAATCAAGGAGGGAATCAAGGAAGTGCTAGAAAGAGGTGAGTGGAGAGAAAAGAAAGAAGAAGAGAAAGAAAAGAAGAGAAAGGAAAGAAGAAGAGAAAGAAGGAGAGAGTTGCAGGAGTAAGAACCCTGCGAGATTTTCATCAAAGAAGTGGATCTTTGGAATTTACGGTCAGATTGAGCTCAAATTTTGTCAGCACGTTCGTAGCTTATGGTTCTTCATTCTGGTCGGTGGAGATCTTGATCAGAGGTTTCTTCTGAGAGATCTAACCTCTCAAACAAAGCTGGCCGGAAAGTCTGGATTTCTCGCACTGTTTCGCTCAAACTTATAGATCTCCTAAATCTACCGTTAGATGGTTATAAAATTTGGGTATGTAGTTTATAACTGATATTTATACATTCTGAACGGTGGAGATCGTAATTAGAAGCTTGTGCTAAGAGATATAACCTCTGAAACAAAGCTGGTCGGAATTTCTGGGTTTCTCGTTCCGTTTCGGTAAAACTTGTAGATCTCCTCAACGTACCGTTGGATGGATATCAAATTTGAGTATGTAGTTTAAAACAGATATTTCTGTATTATGAACGGTGGAAATATTTATACGTTAATTATTTTGTGTGATATAGCCATCTGAGTTTGGGTATTTGCAGCAGGAAAGGAGAAACTGTCTGATTAGACACTTGCTCATCAAAGATACATATCTTTTCGGTCCACCGTTGGATTGGGCTGATATTTGGACAGAAGGTTTGTTTCTTCACATACTTCAATCTGTACGGTTGATTTTGTGATTACATATTTCTGTTGGTAGATTGATACATCTGAACAGAATAATACATGTGAAGAATTGGTAGGGTTGTTTGTATTAGACCTACATTTAGAATATGAACTTAGACCTTTCCAAATAGCTTGCATGTCAACTATGTTGACCTAGTTGCCATTGTGGATGAACCCATGATGCAAAATCAGTGATATACATGGCTGAACATGGCGACCTAGTGTAAATCGACAATATGGCCTAAGTATGGAAAATTTCATATTTTAGGGCTTTTGATGCTTTTGGCTTAGAATCATTGAATTGATGCAACTTATGTTTAATTAAGCATGATTAGGGTTGATTATGCTACTGATTTGGTGGTTGTGACCATATCATGGGTTAGGCCTACTTGTGATCAAGTGACCCAAATTTGGACATGTTTATGCCTAAGGAATTGAAAATCAGTATTTTTGATTAATAGAATGGTTTATGAATGAGAACTATGCATTAGAGGCCTAAGTCATGTGATTTGAGTTGAATGATGGGATTAAATGGGATTTAGGCCTATTAATTATATGTGGGCTGATTTAGGGTTGATTTGTAATGTCTATGTAATTGAGCATAGAAATTGATGTATGGTAGGATATTGATGTATGTTTCAGGATCTTGATTGGGTTGATTCGGTTTGGTGGTCGTGTGTGATTAAATACTCTCGCGAGGCTTGGTTGTGAGTAGGCTTCACTTATGATTATATCATTTATGTCATCATATCACTTATATATATTGTATGTTGAAAGCATGAATGTGTTCCAATGTTTTGAATGATGCATTGATTTGAGAAAACCTTATGACTTTGGTTGGGCCCATCTATCTGGCTAATAGGGGGACTTGACCTTGTCATAGGAGGGTTTTAAGAAGGAAATGATTGGGATCAACGGCACGGTGAAATAGACGTGGACTAGTAACCCAAGTAAACATGATTGGGATCAACGGCACGGTGAAATAGACGTGGACTAGTAACCCAAGGCATGTGGAATGTGGATCCAAATTGATAAACTTTTACTTGCATCGAACTTATTATAAATGCTTGATATCTATATGTTATGAGCTTTTAATCATGCTACACATTGACATGCATACATGGTTTTTATTGATGAGTATTGATAGCATATTTGAATTCTATTCACTGGGCATCGTTGGCTCACCCTCATTTTCCTCTTTCAGGTCCTTCTGTCCCAAATAAGGGCAAGGGAGTAGTCATATCTTGAGGGCCTTGCCTGCGAGAGAATCCAAGTCCTCTATGTGAGTTGAGAGGCATTTTGATTGAATTGTGTTTTATATTATGAAGTATTATATTTTGGATTATGTAATTATAATACTTACCACAATTAGTATGGGTGAGTTGGGACTTGTTAGATAGACCATGTGGGCACATGACGGTTTTTATTTGTACCCACAATTTGGACTTTATGTGTATGTCAATTTTAATGGACTGTAGGGATTATGATTTTATTTATGGTTCATTTTTATGGATTATCCCTTGTCTTTGATGATTAATACGGTGGGTAGTTTTGTTTAGTACCTTTTAATATTATGTCGTTGTTTGAGATAAGGCTCGTAGGGTCTCAACCACCTCACGGGAGTTGAGGAGTGGTCGGAGATGCCTACGCCGGGCGTCCCGCCCCGGCATTCCGCATGCCATTCCCTGCGGGGTTGGTGGTCCGGGGCGCGGGGTCGCCACAGTTGGTATCAGAGCCTGATTTTACTAGGTTTGGTCTATGTATTGGACTTAGATGACTTTGACCTAGGAATTTGGTGAGAGATTTAGGTGATTAAAAAGCTTAAAGGAATTAACTTAAAAGCCTTACTATCATATTTTCTGTGTGTATTATATGATATGGGTAGTTATAAGGCGGGCACTAGTAGGGCTGAGGCTAGTGGAGCTGCAGGGGCAGCAGGACCTCAAATAGTTGTACCTCAGCCTATGCCTACACCTGCTCCTATTGTTGTGGAGAACCCCACTAATCGGCAGATCAAACTGCTAGAGAAGTTCATGAAACTAAAGGCTAAGGAATTCACTGGTGGAGTTGACTTAAAAAAAGGCCGAAGATTGGCTGAAGAATGTCGAGAAGATCAGTCGCTCTTTAGAGCTTGATGAGGAGTCTCAGGTCCTATGTGCTGCTCACACACTGGAGAGTGATGCAGAGGACTGGTGGCTTTCAGTGTTGGTATGTCTACACGGGCAGCTCCAGGTGAACAGACTTCACAAGCAAAGTCTGGGGGGCAGTTCCAGACTCCGTGGAAGAAGGGAAGATGGGAAAGGAAGAGAAAGTTTTATGGAGGAGCACAGTCCGAGGGTACTCAGAGTAAGACATCCCAGGTTCAGACTGGTATGATGGCCTCACCAGTGGTTCCCTCTCCTGTCCCGATTCCTATTCAGGCACCGAGTGCACCGAGACCCCATTCTCACAGACTGCTGGCCGAGGCAGAGGTAGAGGCCGAGGAAGCTATGTGACGACATCTCAGACTGGATCATTTGTGCCCAGGGCTCCATTTTTATGTTATCAATGTGGGCAGGCTGGGCATAGGAAGTCCGAGTGTCCAAATTTTTAGAGAGCTCAGGGATTTGTGCAGCAGTCCAGTGCCAGAGAGACAGCAAAGGCAGCTACTGAGCCAGACCCGACAGCATCCAAGACTTTGGTGGAAGGTACTCTTATTATTTGTGGTACTTCTATGCATGTATTATCTGATGCTGGGTCTACATTATCATTCATATCTGGACGTATGGTAGATAATTTGCATTTGACTCCCATTATGGCTAGTACGTGGTTAGTGGTGAGTACTGTAGCTGGGGAGAGGATCTACCCGAACATGATTTGTAGCCAGTGTGTGGTTCAGATTGGTGATGTTGAGATGCCTATTGACTTTCGAGTCCTAGAGTTTTTAGAGTTTGATGCAATTCTAGGGATGGATTGGCTCGCAGCTTATCATGCAGTTATCGACTGTTTCACGAGGAGAATCATTTTTCAGATCCCCGGACACCCAATGTTTACACTACAGGGTAGAGCTTCAGACCAGACAGTCACAAGGGGTAGATTTGTGACTGATGGAGATAGGGAGATTTTGGCTGGGTTAGTACCTAATGAGGAAGAGACTAGTGAGGTGATACTTGAGGATATTGCCATTGTTAGGGACTTTGAAGATGTGTTCCCTGCGGATCTTCCAGGATTACCACCGAAGCGAGAGATCGATTTCATTATTGAACTAGTCCCTGGCACGAAGCCTATCTCCATGGCACCATATAGAATGGCGCCAGCCGAGTTGAAAGAGTTGCAGAAACAGCTCGAGGAGTTATTGGCTAAAGGCCTTATTTGCCCGAGTGTGTCACCCTGGGGAGCTCCAGTTCTTTTTGTGAAAAAGAAAGATGGGAGCTTGCGGTTGTGCATCGACTATCGCCAATTGAACAGGATGACCATCAAGAACAAGTATCCTCTCCCAAGGATTGATGACTTGTTTGATCAGTTGAGGGGAGCGAGGTATTTTTCAAAGATTGATTTGCGCTCCGGGTATCATCAACTGAGGATCAGGGAGGAGGATGTGCCTAAGACGGCATTCAGAACCCGCTATGGACATTATGAGTTCCTTGTGATGCCATTTGGTGTGACTAATGCACCAGCGATGTTCATGGACCTGATGCAGAGGGTCTTTAGGCAGTATCTGGATAAGTTTGTCATCGTCTTCATTGATGACATATTGGTGTATTCCAAGACTCGAGCTGAGCATGAGGAACACCTTAGAGTGACTTTGCAAACCCTGAGAGAGCATAGGCTATATGCAAAGCTGAGCAAGTGCGAATTTTGGATCACCGAAGTGAAGTTCTTAGGTCATGTGGTGAGTTCTGAGGGGATTTCAGTTGATCCGTCTAAGGTTGAAGCCATTATCAGTTGGCCTAGGCCTACCACAGTGACCGAGATCAGAAGCTTTCTTGGGTTAGCTGGTTACTATAGGAGATTCGTTCAGGGACTCTCCAAGATAGCTACGCCTATGACTAGGCTCACCCAGAAAGATGTGTCATTTGCATGGACCGAGGAGTGTGAGAATGCCTTTTTAGAGCTGAAGAAAAGATTGACATCTACGCCAGTGTTAATTTTGCCAGAGCCTGATCAAGAGTTGGTTATCTATACTGATGCCTCTCGCATCGGCTTAGGTTTCGTGTTGATGCAGAAGGATAGGGTCATTGCTTATGCATCGAGGCAGTTGAAGGTGCATGAAAAGAACTACCCTGTTCATGACTTAGAACTGGCCACAGTGGTTTTTGCTTTGAAGATTTGGAGGCATTATCTCTATGGTGAGAGATTCACTCTGTATTCTGACCATAAGAGCCTCAAGTACTTGTTCTCTCAGAAGGAATTGAACATGAGGCAGAGAAGGTGGTTGGAGCTCCTCAAAGACTATGATTTTACATTGGAATACCACCCAGGTAAAGCCAATGTAGTGGCTGATGTGTTGAGCAGGAAGCGGGTAGAGACAGTTATGGTAGCACGCCAGATGTCTCATGAGTGGAGACTACTTGAGGCGGCTACGGTTATGAGTGTATGTGCTACTCCTTCAGATCAGATTGTGATATGTGCTCAAATGAGAGCTCAGCCTACACAAGTCCAGGAGGTAATTGACCAACAGAGACTTGACGTTGATTATGGGATATACAAGTCTTGGGCTAAGAGCAGTGATTTTACTGATTGGCACTTGTCATCTGATGGTGCCTTGAGATTTAGGGGACGTTTATGGGTTCCCACAGATCCACGACTTAGACAGAGTGTTCTCCAAGAGGCTCACAGATCTCATTATGCTATTCATCCTGGCGGAACCAAGATGTATCATGATATGAAAAGAATGTATTGGTGGCCCGACATGAAGAGAGAAATAGCTCAGTTCATTCAGAGGTGTGAGATCTGTCAAAGAGTCAAAGCTGAGCATCAGAGGCCTGGAGGGCAGATGCAACCGCTTGCCATTCCTGAGTGGAAATGGGAGCATGTCACTATGGATTTTGTTGTGGGATTACCCAACACCCCGAGGAGACATAATGCTGTTTGGGTTATTATTGATCGCTTGACCAAGTCTGCTCACTTTCTACCGGTGAACACTAGGGATTCTATGGACAAGCTGAGCAGACTCTATATGCGGGAGATAGTCAGATTACATGGAGTGCCTGTTTCGATTGTGTCAGATAGGGATCCGAGGTTTACATCGGTATTCTGGCAGGGGTTGCAGAGGCAGCTCGGCACTAGACTGGATCTCAGTACCGCTTTTCACCCCCAGACGGATGGCCAGTCTGAGAGGTTGATATCGATTTTAGAGGATATGCTTCGAGCTTGTGTCCTTGAGTCCAGTGGTAACTGGGAGGAGTACATACATTTGTGTGAGTTCGCGTACAACAATAGCTATCAGTCCAGTATTGGCATGGCTCCTTTTGAGGCATTGTATGGTCGACCCTGTAGATCTCCGATCTGTTGGACGGAGGTAGGGGATGTTGCGATGATGGGACCAGAGTTTGTACAAGAACACACAGAGAATATTAAGAGGATCAAGCATAATATGAAAGTAGCCCAAGACAGGCAGAAGAGTTACACTGATGCCAAGCGGAAGACCGTAGAGTTCGAGGTGGGTGACCAAGTTTTATTGAAGGTCTCACCTCAGAAGGGCCAAACTAGATTTGGGATAAAAGGCAAGCTCGCTCCGAGATTTATTGGGCCGTTCGAGGTTTTAGAACGAATTGGCCCCGTCGCTTACCGATTAGCCTTGCCACCTCAGTTAGCAGCAGTCCACAATGTCTTTCACGTGTCAATGCTGAGAGTATACAAGAGTGATTTTGATCACGTCTTGGACTGGAGGAACATTGAACTGAGGCAGGATGGGACTTATGATGAGGAACCTATTCAGATACTTGACCGGAAGGTCCAGAGGTTACGTAACCGTGAGATTCCGATGGTTAAGGTGAGATGGCAGTTCCATGGCGAGGAACAGGTTACTTGGGAGCGTGAGGACTACATGATGGAGCACTTTGCCGAGTTCATGGGCTTAGGTAATTCTTAACCTTAAAACTTCGAGGACGAAGTTCATTCTAAGGTGGGTGTGATGTGACGCCCCGAAAATTATTTCATCTAGCCCATAACCCAATTGTATTTTGCCCAAACTCTATGTGTTGCCTTGATATGTTTGGTGTTTGTTTGATGATTGTTTAATGTTTGTATAGTTAATGCTTGATAATGTATATAAATATATGTATCATAAATTGTATATGAGTCATGTTAAATTAAAGTTTAATGCATATGTTATTATTTATGCATGGGCTCATTAAACCATGAATTGATATGGGTTAGGATTGATGGAATAAAAGGATAAATGAAATTGAAGATTTGGTGTATTAAATGGATTGGACATTTAAAATACATGTGGTTGGTATGGGTAGTATGAGACCAACACATGTGAAGGTTGGTGCATGAAAGTGGACAAGTGTCCAATGCCCACTTGCCTTCTTCAAGGAAGTGCTAGAATGAGTGGAGGGAACCAAGGAGAGGAAAACAAGGAGAGAATCAAGGAGAGAATCAAGGAGGGAATCAAGGAAGTGCTAGAAAGAGGTGAGTGGAGAGAAAAGAAAGAAGAAGAGAAAGAAAAGAAGAGAAAGGAAAGAAGAAGAGAAAGAAGGAGAGAGTTGCAGGAGTAAGAACCCTGCGAGATTTTCATCAAAGAAGTGGATCTTTGGAATTTACGGTCAGATTGAGCTCAAATTTTGTCAGCACGTTCGTAGCTTATGGTTCTTCATTCTGGTCGGTGGAGATCTTGATCAGAGGTTTCTTCTGAGAGATCTAACCTCTCAAACAAAGCTGGCCGGAAAGTCTGGATTTCTCGCACTGTTTCGCTCAAACTTATAGATCTCCTAAATCTACCGTTAGATGGTTATAAAATTTGGGTATGTAGTTTATAACTGATATTTATACATTCTGAACGGTGGAGATCGTAATTAGAAGCTTGTGCTAAGAGATATAACCTCTGAAACAAAGCTGGTCGGAATTTCTGGGTTTCTCGTTCCGTTTCGGTAAAACTTGTAGATCTCCTCAACGTACCGTTGGATGGATATCAAATTTGAGTATGTAGTTTAAAACAGATATTTCTGTATTATGAACGGTGGAAATATTTATACGTTAATTATTTTGTGTGATATAGCCATCTGAGTTTGGGTATTTGCAGCAGGAAAGGAGAAACTGTCTGATTAGACACTTGCTCATCAAAGATACATATCTTTTCGGTCCACCGTTGGATTGGGCTGATATTTGGACAGAAGGTTTGTTTCTTCACATACTTCAATCTGTACGGTTGATTTTGTGATTACATATTTCTGTTGGTAGATTGATACATCTGAACAGAATAATACATGTGAAGAATTGGTAGGGTTGTTTGTATTAGACCTACATTTAGAATATGAACTTAGACCTTTCCAAATAGCTTGCATGTCAACTATGTTGACCTAGTTGCCATTGTGGATGAACCCATGATGCAAAATCAGTGATATACATGGCTGAACATGGCGACCTAGTGTAAATCGACAATATGGCCTAAGTATGGAAAATTTCATATTTTAGGGCTTTTGATGCTTTTGGCTTAGAATCATTGAATTGATGCAACTTATGTTTAATTAAGCATGATTAGGGTTGATTATGCTACTGATTTGGTGGTTGTGACCATATCATGGGTTAGGCCTACTTGTGATCAAGTGACCCAAATTTGGACATGTTTATGCCTAAGGAATTGAAAATCAGTATTTTTGATTAATAGAATGGTTTATGAATGAGAACTATGCATTAGAGGCCTAAGTCATGTGATTTGAGTTGAATGATGGGATTAAATGGGATTTAGGCCTATTAATTATATGTGGGCTGATTTAGGGTTGATTTGTAATGTCTATGTAATTGAGCATAGAAATTGATGTATGGTAGGATATTGATGTATGTTTCAGGATCTTGATTGGGTTGATTCGGTTTGGTGGTCGTGTGTGATTAAATACTCTCGCGAGGCTTGGTTGTGAGTAGGCTTCACTTATGATTATATCATTTATGTCATCATATCACTTATATATATTGTATGTTGAAAGCATGAATGTGTTCCAATGTTTTGAATGATGCATTGATTTGAGAAAACCTTATGACTTTGGTTGGGCCCATCTATCTGGCTAATAGGGGGACTTGACCTTGTCATAGGAGGGTTTTAAGAAGGAAATGATTGGGATCAACGGCACGGTGAAATAGACGTGGACTAGTAACCCAAGTAAACATGATTGGGATCAACGGCACGGTGAAATAGACGTGGACTAGTAACCCAAGGCATGTGGAATGTGGATCCAAATTGATAAACTTTTACTTGCATCGAACTTATTATAAATGCTTGATATCTATATGTTATGAGCTTTTAATCATGCTACACATTGACATGCATACATGGTTTTTATTGATGAGTATTGATAGCATATTTGAATTCTATTCACTGGGCATCGTTGGCTCACCCTCATTTTCCTCTTTCAGGTCCTTCTGTCCCAAATAAGGGCAAGGGAGTAGTCATATCTTGAGGGCCTTGCCTGCGAGAGAATCCAAGTCCTCTATGTGAGTTGAGAGGCATTTTGATTGAATTGTGTTTTATATTATGAAGTATTATATTTTGGATTATGTAATTATAATACTTACCACAATTAGTATGGGTGAGTTGGGACTTGTTAGATAGACCATGTGGGCACATGACGGTTTTTATTTGTACCCACAATTTGGACTTTATGTGTATGTCAATTTTAATGGACTGTAGGGATTATGATTTTATTTATGGTTCATTTTTATGGATTATCCCTTGTCTTTGATGATTAATACGGTGGGTAGTTTTGTTTAGTACCTTTTAATATTATGTCGTTGTTTGAGATAAGGCTCGTAGGGTCTCAACCACCTCACGGGAGTTGAGGAGTGGTCGGAGATGCCTACGCCGGGCGTCCCGCCCCGGCATTCCGCATGCCATTCCCTGCGGGGTTGGTGGTCCGGGGCGAGGGGTCGCCACACATAATATACATAGCATAAATACACTTATGAGCGCACATACGAATCATCACAGAATCAACATAAATAACCATAAGATTTGGGCGTATCCGGTTTATGAGAAATAGAGAATGAGAGAAACATTTTTGCCTAATCGGGACCCACGATAACTATTTATCAATCTATTTCTTCGTGAAATTGATATCTAAGCTAGATGTAACGTTTCTTTCGGAGTAATTTTTGTTGTGGGAGTCGTTATACGGTGTTTTCAAAAATTGGGATTTTGACCCAACTTGAATGAAAATCCGCTATAAAGGTTGGAAAACACTTCCTAGGCTGTAGGAACCTTAAATATATTGTTAGATTGAATTTATTTGTTAGTTTGTAGTTTTTATAGCTATTAGAAGCTAGATTTGATCTTCGATTCCTTTGGAACCCTTAGCTTTGATCTTTGAAACCTTTGAAACTCCATTAAAATTCGATGAAACTCCGGTTTGAGACTGTAGAAAGATAGATCTATCAATTTTGGACATTTCGATGTTAAGATTATGATTATTGGATATGCTTTGATATTTTTAGTAGCTAAATATATGATTTTTGTGAGTAAAATTGACGTTGGATGCCTCCGCGAACATGTGAAACCTCAATAAAATACCGGTTGAAGGTAGTAGAATGATAGAATGACTGATTTTACACGTGTCGATGTGAACAGAATAATTTTAAGAATGTTCTATATTTATAATATAATTGATATATGTTTCCATGTGCTTATTTGAGTACTTTGGTGTTGAAATCTAGCTCAAATGTTGCATTTTCATGGTGAAATAACCCCATCTTAGCTGTTGAACCAGCTAGGAAATTTGAGTGTTAGTAATGGTGTTTTGGTGAGTTTAAATAGTGTTTAGTTGATTCTCAAGATGATCTATGGCTTGAATTACCTAATTGCAGTGCTTGAATTTAGAGATTAAGGTAGTAGAATGATAGAATGACTGATTTTACACGTGTCGATGTGAACAGAATAATTTTAAGAATGTTCTATATTTATAATATAATTGATATATGTTTCCATGTGCTTATTTGAGTACTTTGGTGTTGAAATCTAGCTCAAATGTTGCATTTTCATGGTGAAATAACCCCATCTTAGCTGTTGAACCAGCTAGGAAATTTGAGTGTTAGTAATGGTGTTTTGGTGAGTTTAAATAGTGTTTAGTTGATTCTCAAGATGATCTATGGCTTGAATTACCTAATTGCAGTGCTTGAATTTAGAGATTAAGTGCATGGATAAATGTTCTTGAGGAAGCAATTATGATGGACATTTGATGATGCAAGTAACCTTGATGCTTATTGTTGCTCGATTTTATAGTGTATATTGGCTTAGAAACCTCGTGTAACCACTGTGAGTATAGTTTTTTTGATTTGGTTCTTGTATGGCATTGTATACATATCAAATGTTTGATTGTATGCATGTTATATTTATATGTAATGCATTGAGTTTTTATTGATTATGCAAACTGATTATTAGCATTTGGAGCTTATAATAATGTCATTTCGTTAGGAATTAGACCCGGATGAGGTTTTGCGAAACCTCATTGTCAGTAGGCATGTCCTAACAAGGGTTGCGATCCTTGAAATGACTGTAAATTGGGTAATGAAAGGCTGTGGCTACCTTGTAACGGTCATACAAGGGTTAGACCCGCTCTCTTGCCTTGAAGGAGGGAGATGGTAAATTTTTGATGAAACTGTGCACGGGTTTATTAAATGAGCATAAACTGTATATTGTGTGTCACACCCCAGTACACAGCACACTGCAGTGTCTAGTACCCCCGGGATGTGATGGGTACCTCATACCGAGCGTACCCCAGCCGTTATATACCACATAATATTTGGTTCAGTGGCTACTCAGATTGCGAAATCAAACTTTAAGAGGTTTCGAGTTCGAATATGAGGGAGGCCCTGCACTATTCATGAGTGAATAGTGTGGACAAATGATCCCGGGGGTACTAGACGTTGCGGGGTGCTGTGTACTGGGATGTGACAATATTATGTGGTATATAACGGCTGGGGTACGCTTGGTATGAGGTACTCATCGCATCCCGGGGGTACTAGACACTGCGGTGTGCTGTGTACTGGGGTGTGACAAAAAGGCCTTATGTAGGGGCGTCGTGACAATATTGGTATCAAAGCCTAAGTTTAAAATTCGTAAAAAGATAAAAGCTTTATGATATTATGATTGTTTGTATGGGTATACATATGGGTAGTCCTATTATGTTTAGCCTAATCCAATATGTTATCTTGACTGAGAATCACCTGTGTCGGTGAATTCCAGATTTGGAAAATACCAGTCAAGATTAACAATGGAAATTGTTGATCACGAAAGGATCAGAAGGTTGAAAGAAAAAGAACCGGATGTAATCTAGTGATAATAAGTTATATAACTTATATATGGCTAATAACTACCCAACAATAATGAAATGCACAGCTTATGAGCTTGTGGCCAATTTGTAATGTGAGAAAGACAGAGGTTTGAACCATTGATAGCTCCATATGTGAGTGCTAATGGTGTAAGTACTTCTGTAAAAACATACATAGTTGAGACTGAAGTAAAAATAAAATAAATAGAAGGTCTCAATGATAAGCCAGATGAAATGAAAAGATATGTAAAAGTTATGGAAACTTTCAGGAGAAGAGACTCTCCTATCTTAACTGACAATCTAATAGTAGACGTAGTGAAGAATTTGCTACTCTGAGTGGAAACCATCTTAAAGAATGATTTAGTCTCTGAAAATGATAAAGCAAGTTAGTTAAGTTTAAGCTAACTGATGATAAGAGATGATAGAAAAGTGGGTTAAGGACTCCTGAGATGATTAAGGAAAGAGCTTAAATTAAAGAAGCTATTTTATAATGGCTTCTATCATCATGCTGAAATGGATTTAAGGCATGAAAAAGGTTATCTTGTTACAATGTAGTGACATGCCTAACAATAAATACAAACATGAATTAAATAGATTGGTCTAGTTTATTTTTGGACTGATCACTATGGATACTCTGAGAATGATAAGGATCTAGAATAAATTTTGGGATCCTATACAGCAGGTTTGCTAATTGTTGGGTTATAAATAGATACGCAAGTTGTGAGGCAGCCCATAAATTTTGGGTTAGCCAAAGCTGTGGTGAAATTGTTAACCCCAGCAATATTAGTGATATAGGTTGTTGTACTACCGTTTGATGCCAAGTCATCAATACCAGTGTTAGGTAAAAAGAGAAATAAATAATGTAGGGAAATGTTGGGGCAAGAATATGAAATTCAAGATAAGCGAAACATTGAGTAAGGTTGAGATTTTAACAGTATTCGTGACTCTAATGTTGTTAGTACCTGACCCAAGAATAATGGGAAAAAGGGAGTGATGTTAATGAATTATGAAAACCATAAGTGGTTTTCATTGCCTGAGCAAGAGTCACAGACTGAGTAAATTGTATCTCGACCTATGATTGTCTATTATCAATATGAAAAAATAATAAAAAAGAGACACGGGATGTGTTACTCTCCAGTTAGTTGATATGGAATGCCCCAATATTTTTATAAATGTGACTCCACCAGATTTTAGAGAATAAATTAAAGTAAATACAAGACCAGATCCAAAAATTGATAACAGGTATGATCAACATTTTGTTATTGTGTATATTCTAACGTATTGTTGGATCTACCTGGTCCTTTATCTCTGGTGATATGATAGACATATTGTATTATATTCTGTTATAATGGTATATCATTGATTGTGAGTATGCCTACAGGAGAAAGAATCTATCCTGATATGGTTAGCAAATAATATGTGGAAAAAATATGAGGGTCATCAAGTAATTATGGACTTTAGAATATGAAATGTTTGGAATTAGATGCTTTGTTGGGTATGATTGGCCGGTCACCTCTCATGCCAGGTGGAGCGTCTCTTCGAAAAGAAGTAATATGCTGGATAAGTGGAAAATTCTCATTTTGAATCTCGAGGAATTTATACCCTCAAAATCTTCTATCTCAGATAAGATGGTTATTGTAACCCCCTGAACAAAAAAAAAAAAGATTTCAAACATAATCCTGAAATCACGCCGAAAATCTCGCCGACATGTCGCCTGGAATCTCGCTGAGATCTTGCCGGAAATCTCGCCGACATCTTGGCTGAAATTGCGTCTCGCTCTCTCTAAACCCAATCGCACAAGCCTCGCTCTTTCGAAACCAATGCGCAAGCCTCCTCTTCCTCTCAAAACCCTCTCTCTTCTCTCTTCCTTTTTTCCGCCAGCGCACACCGCGAGTCATCGCCGCTGCAACTCATCACCGCCTCTGCTCTCTCGCTCTCGCTAGGTTTCTCTCTCAACCCTCTGCTCAAAACCTGAAACTCATCTTAGCGTTTCTCTCATCTCGCCGCCGCCCTCTCTCTCTCTTCTCTTCCCCGCCATAGATCTCGCCGCCCTTTCTCTCTCTCTTCTCCGCCATCCGCCATTTTCCCCTGCCCTCGCCTCGCCTCCGATCTCTCGCTCTCTCGCTCCCTCGCTCCCGATCTCTCGCCCTCACTCTCAATCTCTCTCTCTCTCTCTCTAAAACCAGCGCACTCTCCCTCTTCCCTTTTCTCTCTCCCTCCCCTGTTTTGTTTTTTTTAACCAAGTGTTATTTTTTTTTTTTAACATTGCAACTCAAGTGTTATTATTTTTTTAGCAACCAATATGTTATATATATATATATATCATGCATACAATACCACATATAATATATTAGATTATGGTATATCATATTATATTACCCATATTAGCACCCAATATTATATTATACTACCATCTTAGCACCCAATATCATATTATATTACCTATCTAAGCATCCAATGTCATATTATAATATTATATTATATTACATATATATTATGCATTCTATAATGAAGCACCCAATATCATATTATAATATCATATTATATTACGTATATATATCATGCATTCTATAATGGAGCACCCAATATCATATTATATTACCCATCTATGCACCCAATATCATATTATAATATCATATTATATTACATATATATTATGCATTCTAAAATGAACACACATCTCATATTTAACATTAGATGATATGTATTATACTATCGCATTATATACATACTTAGTTTAAACATCCCACCACTATATATATGTATATAGCTCTACACTCATAATCGAGTAATTATATTAACAAACGTAATATACGTGTACAGATTGATTACTACGCGTGACGAAAAATTTAAGTGACTTGGAATATTGGCATGGTAAAGTTCATGCGTGAATACTATTATAATTGACTTTGTGATATGATACCATGTGTAGTGGAGTTTGAATATGTTTTTATGAATGCACTTAATATCGTACTTATACCGTACGTATGGCGTGACATCACTAAAGAACACGATTAAGATAAGAATCACACATATGGGACAGTTATTCTAAGGAATATCGTCAATGTTTATTATGGGGCAGTTATTCATGATGAATATCGCTAACGAGTTCTAATTTTTGGGCTGTGCCACCTTGAATTTGATTTCCTAAAGGTACGTGATTTAGAACGTGATGAAATTATCGACTCAAACAATTTAATGTTGCAACGATTAATGTGTGAAACTTGTTTGTAATGTTCTTGTGTATGTATCATAATAAAATATTGTGAATTGTTTAGATGACCCACTAGGCTTTTAAGCTCACCCCTATTTTTCATATGCAGGTCCTTAGGAGAATAAAATCGCAAGTTCGTGACATAGTTCAGAGTAGTAGGGGTGGGTTAATTAATTAGTATTATGGTGATAGGACTGAATATTTTTATTTGATTTTTAAAAGTTTATTATTTGAACGAATTGTATTAATAATCGAAATTCAATGAATATTATTACGGTTAGTAAAGACCTTGTGATTTATTTCACGTGTAAATGCCTTGGAATAGAATTCATTAATTCTATTTGATGAATGTATTTAAATATTGTGTCCATAATGAATGGACAAGGGCAAGTACCCTCGTATGAAGATGAAGATCGTATGAAGAATTAAAGGTAATCGTTTATCTTTACCAGTAAGTTGGTTGGAAGAATATAAATTCATAGTTTTGCAAATTTTATTATCTATAAAATGGTTATGGGTTAAGATAGACGGATACGTGTAACGTCTCAATTTTTAGTGATATTTTTATATAAAATTAAAATATTCATTATTTTACTTGAAATTTAAGTTTTGAAAATCTGGGTGTTACAGTTTGGTATCAAAGCTTTAGGCTTCAGATCATGGGAAGTGTTACAAGAAATTTTGAGAAGTTTAGTATTAGTGAGTAAGTAGCAAATCTTTATGAGGTTAGGGTCCAACTTGAGCTAGATAAATATCCTAATTATAAACTTTATAACGTAATATCGAGAATGAAAGTACAGTGAGTCTAACAAACTCAAAACTTTTAGGATATCGGTTAGAGACGAGAACTTGTATGAAAACTGTTTGGTTAGAATCTGCGATCAGGATGAATATTTTATTCTTGGTTCCAAAGCGGTATGAGACGTGGAGGAGTTTAAGGGTATTTGAGGAGTCTTGATCTTGGAGACTAGCAGGCCATGTTTGGTGAATGACTAACAACTCTGGACGAACTTGTATCGTTACGTTCAACTGGTATGGGACAGCTTGGACATAGTGGGTACCTGGGAAGCCTTAGCTGGTAGGACATTTGCGCATTGTTTGGGTGTATTGAAGTTTCTTTATGGAAACTTATATCACCGGGCTAGAGTGGTACGGGACACTTGAATACGGAGGGTATAAGTGAAAGTTTGGGAATTTTCTTTATACCATTGTTGTGTGGTATGTTGTTTGTTTGTTTGCTTGTCTTGTTTACATGTATCAAAACCAAATCATGTACCCTGTGACAATCATGGATTGTCAAAATTTTATAAAACCTAGAAACTGTATCAATAGGATCATTTTATTTTCGAGAACTTAGAATTCTGAATCTAGAGTCACCCTAACCGAAAATAATTATCTCCTGTAGTACTAAAGATGAGTTGAAATTTTTAGATGGCTGCACCTCGAAGAATAAACACTAGGTCTGTGAGTGATCTCATAAGGGACACTGAACCAGCTGTGCAGACACAATCGACATCCGAATCTTAGCCGACGGAGCAAGAACATGCAAATCAAACAGCGAATGTTGACTCTACTGGAACAGAGAACGTCCAACCTACAACAGTTCCAACCCCTGTAATTATTTTGGGACCAGAAATGATGGCAGAATTTGTGAGGCAAGTAGTAGAACAAGTGACCAGACAGATGCCTCAACCTCAACTGAATCCAACAATTGTGGTGCAGAATGAACCAGGAGCTCGAAATATCAGGAGACCTGAAGAAAAGGAATGGGCAGATCAATTGAAAGACTTCTAACGTATGCATCCTTCGAAATTTGAAGGAAAACCGGATCCAAGGAAAGCTGACAAGTGGTTCCAGGAGGTTAAGGAACACTTGGAAGTTCTTGGGGTGACTAGTCCAAGAATGGTGGCAATTGCGGCTCACCAATTCATAGGTGAGGCCAAACATTGGTGGAGAATGGTTAAAGAAAGTCCTACAGTGGATGTGAATACTATGACCTGGGTAACTTTTGAAGAGATATTTTATGATAAATTCTTCCCCAAGGCGAACAGAAAAGAATTACAATCTGAATTTGTGAGGCTGACACAGAGGAACATGACAGTAGCAGAATATGAGGCTAAGTTTATCGAACTTTCCAGATTTTCTCATGAACTGGTCTTCAATAAAGAGATGAAAGCTAGTAGATTTGCAGAGGGTCTCAGAATGGAAATCAAAAAGGTGGTTGTTCCTATGAATCTAGAGACTTATAAAGAGGTAGTTGAACGAGCTTTGTTAGTAGAAAGAGAACTTAACCTACAACAAACAATATGGAACAGAAACAAAAGGCCGCAAGGACATAATTCTGATTACCAGAGTAATCACAACAAGAGGCAGAATCTGAATAACTTCGGTGGTAATGGTAATAATTGGAACATAAACAAGTTCAACAATGGGAACCAGTGGAACAGGGGGCATCACATCGATGGGTCAGGAGGGTCTAGGTATAATGGTGGACAACAGATACAGCAAAACAATATTCGTGCACCCCAACAAAATAAAAATCAAGTAGTAGATACGAGACTTTGCTTCAAATGCAACCGACCGGGTCATTTGGCACGAAACTGCACTATGCAAGGAGTTCGACAAAATTTTCGTCCGGGCAACTGGCAGAACAACAACAATGGGCAAGGACGAAATCAAGCCAATCGTCCGAGTTATAATCAGAACCAAATCCAAAACCAAAATCAAGGCAGAGTCTTTGCAATGACAGAAGGAAATCCTGAACAAGAAGTTGGTGCAAACGAAGTAGTGGAAGGTACTTTCATTTTATTTCATGTTACAGTTAAAATCTTGTTTGATTCTAGAGCATCAAGGTCTTTTATTTCTAAAAACTTAGCCAGGAAACTACAACTTTCCACTGTACCTTTATCTGTTGTTATGAAAATTTCAACACCAGTAGGAGTAAACCTCCCAACAACTAAAAAATGTAGTTGTGACCTTAGAATTAAGGATAAGCTGATTTCAGCTGAATTGATACTCTTACCCATTAATGATTATGATGTAATCTTGGGTATGGATTGGTTATCTGAGTACCAAGCCCAGATCGATTGCCTTCGAAAGAAAATTACTTTGCGGTTACCTTCGGGAGAGTTGTTGAAAATCTATGGGGATAGAAACAAAATCTCGAGGAATATTATGTCTGCACTTCTTGAATCTGTGAATCAAAAAAAAGAATTCAAAACCTTAACAGAAGTCGAGCCTCTAAAGACCTTAAGGAATTTAGAAGAGCACTTGGTGGTTAGAGACTTTCCCGAAGTGTTTCCCGAAGTGTTTCCCGAAGAATTACTAGGATTACCTCCCAAGCGGGAAGTAGAGTTCAAGGTAGAATTGTACCCTGGAACAGCCCCCATAGCCATGTCACCCTACAGAATGGCCCCTGGTGAATTAATAGAACTACAGACTCAGCTTGATGATCTTAGTGCGAAGGAATTTATCCAGCCGAGCGAATCACCCTAGGGAGCACTAGTATTGTTTGTCAAAAAGAAAAATGGGTCGATGAGGCTGTGTATTGACTACAGAAAATTAAATCAAGTCACAGTCAAGAACAAGTACCCCCTTCCCAAAATAGATGATTTATTCAATCAACTGAAGGGAGCAACTTGTTTTTCCAATATCGACCTAAGGTCCGGTTATCACCAACTTAGAATCAAAGAGTCAGACATACCGAAGACAGCATTCAGGACTAGGTATGGACACTTTGAATTCAGAGTCATACCATTTGGACTCACTAATGCACCAGCAGCATTTTTGGACCTCATGAATAGGACGTTTAGACCTCATCTAGACAAATTTGTAGTGGTATTTGTTGATGATATTTTGGTTTATTCGAAGACCAATGAGGAACATCAGGAACACCTTACAGTAGTTTTGGAAACATTGAGACGAAATCAATTGTATGCCAAATTTGAAAAATGTGAATTTTGGATGAAGTCAATCAAATTTTTGGGCCATGTAGTGTCATCAGACGGGATATCCATAGATCCAACAAAAGTTGAAGCAGTCATGAACTAGGAAAAACCAAAGTCAGTGACAGAAATTAGAAGCTTCTTGGGACTAGCTGGTTACTATAGAAGATTTATTCTAAATTTTTCAAGACTAGCTGAGCCTATGATAAAGCTAACAAGGAAGGATGCCAAATTTAGTTGGGATGAGAAATGTGAGAATTCCTTTCAAGAGTTGAAGAGACGATTGACCACAACCCCAATATTGATCACTCCTGCAAGCAGAGTCGGTTATGTTATTTACACTGATGCTTCTAAGAATGGTCTTGGCGCTGTTCTGATGCAGGAAGGTAAAGTGGTTGCTTATGCTTCTAGGCAACTGAAAACTCATGAACAGAATTACCCGACTCATGATTTAGAATTGGCTGCTATTGTATTCTCTTTGAAGATATGGAGACATTATCTTTATGGAGAGAAATTTGATCTATACTCTGATCATAAGAGTTTGAAGTACATCTATACACAAAAGGAGCTAAATTTGAGGCAAAGGAGATGGATGGAATTGCTGAATGATTATGTTTTCAACTGCATTATCACCAAGGGAAAGCCAACGTAGTCGCAGATGCTTTAAGTCGAAAATCGTATAAGAACGATGCAGAAAAAGCCCAGATGTACCAATTGATTGAAGATTGTAATTTGGGCGTACAAAAAGGTAAAAATCAGATTTTCTTATATAATATGAGCTGCAAGCTAGACCTACTACATCAAATTAAGGAAGGTCAAGCTCAGGATAGAAAACTGATAAAATGGGTGGCAGATGCAAGAGCCAATAATGGTAATACAAATTTCAAGATCGATTCAGAAGGGTTATTAAGGTTCAGAGATCGAATTTGTGTACCCAGAATTGAAGAAATTAAAAAGATCTTATTTGATGAGGCACATCAAACTAAATACACTTTACATCCTGGTGGAGATAAGATGTACCAAAATTTGAAGAAAAACTACTGGTGGAAAGGTATGAAGAGAGATGTGGCTAAATATGTGTCTAAATGCCTTACATGTCAGCAAGTTAAGGCCGAACATAAAAGACCGTCTGGATTGTTACAACCTTTAGAAATCCCTGAATGGAAATGGGATAACATAGCAATGGATTTTGTCGGAGCTCTTCCTAGAAATCAGAAAGGTGAGGATAAGGTTTGGGTAATTGTGGATCGACTTACTAAAGTGGCACACTTCTTACCTATTAAATCCACAGATACGATTAGTAAACTGGGTGAGTTGTATGTTAAAGAGATTGTGAAGCTACACAGAGTACCCAAATCGATAGTGTCAGATAGAGATTCCTTATTCACATCTCAGTTCTGGCAGAGCTTACAGCGGGGAATTGGGAACCAAATTAACCATGAGCACCGCCTATCATCCTCAGACAGATGGTCAATCCGAAAGGGTTATTCAGATCTTAGAAGACATGTTGAGAGCTTGTCTACTAGATTTCAAGGGAAATTGGAGTAAATACTTACACCTAGCAGAGTTTCCTTATAACAATAGTTACCATGCAAGTATACAAATGGCTCCATATGAAGCTCTATATGGACGACCATGTAGGTCACCACTGTGTTGGGCCGATTGGGAAGATAAGGTACTTACAGGCCCTGATATGATAATGGAAATGAACGAAAAAGTGAAGTTGATCCAGAAAAGGCTAGTTACTGCACAGAGTAGGCAGAAGAGCTACGCAGATAAGAGGCGCCGACCTCTAGAGTTCCAAAAAGGTGATAAGGTATTTCTAAGAATAAGCCCTCAAAAAGGCATCATAAGGTTTGGTAAGAAAGGAAAATTATCGTCGCGATTCATCGGTCCGTTCAAGATTAGTGATCGAATTGGTGAGAATGCTTACAAACTAGAATTACCAACTAGTTTATCCGTCATTCACAACGTATTCCATGTATCGATGTTGCGAAAATATGAACCACACCCTTCCCACACCATCGATTGGAAAGACGTAAAAGTACAAGCTGATGCCACCTATGAAGAAGGACCCTTACAGATCCTAGATTGGAAAGTTCATAACTTGAGGAACAAAGACATTCCATTAGTTAAAGTATTGTGGAAGCATCATGGAGTTGAAGAAGCCACTTGGGAACCTGAAACTGAAATGAAGGCCAAATACGCCGACTTATTCCAAAGAACACTCTAGGTTTCGAGATACAACTGGTCAACAGTGGAAAAAGTTGAACGTCAGCAAGTAAGTAAGCTTATACTTTAATTTCGGGACAAAATTTCTTTTAAGACGGGAAGAATGTAACCCCCTGAACAAAAAAAAAAAAAGATTTCAAACATAATCCTGAAATCACGCCGAAAATCTCGCCGACATCTTGGCTGAAATCACGTCTCGCTCTCTCTAAACCCAATCGCACAAGCCTCGCTCTTTCGAAACCAACGCGCAAGCCTCCTCTTCCTCTCGAAACCCTCTCTCTTCTCTTTTCCTTTTTCCGCCAGCACACACCGTGACTCATCGCTGCTGCAACTCATCACCGCCTCTGCTCTCTCGCTCTCGCCAGGTTTCTCTCTCAACCCTCTGCTCAAAACCTGAAACCCATCTCGGCGTTGCTCTCATCTCGCCGCCGCCCACTCTCTCTCTCTCTTCTCCGCCACAGATCTCGCCGCCCTTTCTCTCTCTCTTCTCCGCCATCCGCCATTTTCCCCTGCCCTCGCCTCACCTCCGATCTCTCAATTTCTCGCTCTCTCGCTCCCGATCCCTCGCTCTCAATCTCTCTCTCTCTCTCTCTAAAACCAGCGCACTCTCCCTCTTCCCTTTTCTATCTCCCTCCCCTGTTTTGTTTTTTTTAACCAAGTGTTATTATTTTTTCTTAACATTGCAACTCAAGTGTTATTATTTTTTTAGCAACCAAGATGTTATATATATATATATATATATATCATGCATACAATACCACATATAATATATTAGATTATGGTATATCATATTATATTACCCATCTTAGCACCCAATATTATATTATACTACCATCTTAGCACCCAATATCATATTATATTACCTATCTAAGCATCCAATGTCATATTATAATATCATATTGTATTACATATACATTATGCATTCTATAATGAAGCACCCAATATCATATTATAATATCATATTATATTACATATATATCATGCATTCCATAATGAAGCACCCAATATCATATTATATTACATATATATATCATGCATTCTATAATGAAGCACCCAATATCATATTATATTACATATATATTATGCATTATATAATGAACACACATCTCATATTTAACATTAGATGATATGTATTATATTATCGCATTATATACATACTTAGTTTAAACATCCCACCACTATATATATGTATATATCTCTACACTCATAATCGAGTAATTATATTAACAAACGTAATATACGTGTACAGGTTGATTACTACGCGTGATGAAAAATTTAAGTGACTTGAAATATTGGCATAGTAAAGTTCATGCGTGAATACTATCAAAATTGACTTTGTGACATGATACCATGTGTAGTGGAGTTTAAATATATTTTTATGAATGCACTTAATATCGTACTTATACCGTACGTATGGCGTGACATCACTAAAGAACACGATTAAGATAAGAATCACACATATGGGACAGTTATTCTAAGGAATATCGTCAATGTTTATTATGGGGCAGTTATTCATGATGAATATCGCTAACGAGTTCTAATTTTTGGGCTGTGCCACCTTGAATTTGATTTCCTAAAGGTACGTGATTTAGAACGTGATGAAATTATCGACTCAAACAATTTAATGTTGCAACGATTAATGTGTGAAACTTGTTTGTAATGTTCTTGTGTATGTATCATAATAAAATATTGTGAATTGTTTAGATGACCCACTAGGCTTTTAAGCTCACCCCTATTTTCATATGCAGGTCCTTAGGAGAATAAAATCGCAAGTTCGTGACATAGTTCAGAGTAGTAGGGGTGGGTTAATTAATTAGTATTATGGTGATAGGACTGAATATTTTTATTTGATTTTTAAAAGTTTATTATTTGAACGAATTGTATTGATAATCGAAATTCAATGAATATTATTACGGTTAGTAAAGACCTTGTGATTTATTTCACGTGTAAATGCCTTGGAATAGAATTCATTAATTCTATTTGATGAATGTATTTAAATATTGTGTCCATAATGAATGGACAAGGACAAGTACCATCTTTTGAAGCTGAAGATCGTATGAAGAATTAAAGGTATTCGTTTATCTTAACCAGTAAGTTGGTTTGAAGAATATAAATTCATAGTTTTGCAAATTTTATTATCTATAAAATGGTTATGGGTTAAGATAGACGGATACGTGTAACGTCTCGATTTTTAGTGATATTTTTATATAAAATTAAAATATTCATTATTTTACTTGAAATTTAAGTTTTGAAAAATCGGGGTGTTACAATTATTGACGAGGAAATGGAGAATATGGCTAGTACAAAGCCATTTAGAGTAACGTAATAAGGCATGCAGTTGAATCAATTTCCTGTGGTGAACTTATATATTGGAGTATTATCTGATGAATTATTAAAATTACTACCTGGACAGGAGATTGATAGCATATAAAACTGATGTTAGTATAACATGTATCTCCATTCCTTCATCTAAAGAATACCTGAGGAATTGTGAGAATTTAAGGTGTTGGTAAATGTGTTAATGAGCAAAAGATTTATTATCCTTGATATGCTACCTTGGAGAGCATTTGTGAGAAGATGGAAAATAAGGTATAGTAAAATATGTTTAAGTATGAATTACTGTTAACTGAGCATGATAACAATAAATAAGGAATATCATTTACCATGGATAGATGGTCGAAGTCAATTAACTACATGGAGCCAAAATTTCTTTAAGATCATTTTGAGATCTAGGCACCATCAGTTAAGAATTCGAGAAAAGGATGTAATGCAAACTATTTTAAGACAAGATATGGATATTATGAAATTTTGGTAACCTTGATTAATGTGTCAATCACGTTTATTGGATTGATGCAGTGGGTATATAAACCATATCTTGATTATTACATAGTCTTGGATGATGATATGTGCATTTGTTCCAAGAAATAAGAGGAGCATGAATAGCTCCTCAAAATTAATTTGTAGTCATTGAGAGAGCACCGATTGAGTGCCAAGCTCGGTGAATGTGAGTTTTGATAATTAAGATGAGAATTGTTGGATCACGTGACTAGTGTAAATAGTATCTTTAAGGATGTTGGGCAAGTCAAAGTGATCATAGTACTGTTAAAACTGATTTCAATGATGGAAATCAGAAGTTCTCTGGTATTAGTTGTATGGTATAGAAAGTGCGTGGAAAGATCCTTGAAGCTAGTTGTTCCACTCACGAAACTAAACCAGACGAATGTTATATAATGTGTGGACCGTTGTGCATGGGGAAGCTCTCACAATATTCAATGTTATTACTAGTTCCAGAACCTAAAAGTAATTGTGATTGATGAATATCACGTCCAGATCTGGATTTTGCATTGATACAAAAGGATAAGTTAATTACTTGTGTCTCCAGATATTGGATAGTGCACGAGAATAACTATCCTGAGAGTGAATAAAAATTATTTGGTTCAGTGGCTACTCAGAGTTCGGATTCAAACTATAGGTTGTGAGTTCGAATCTGGGGGAGGCCCAGCACTATTCATGAATAGTGCATAGTGTTGACAAATGATCCCGGGGGTACTAGACGCTGCGGTGGGGTGTGTACTGGGATGTGACAATATTATGTGGTATATAATGGCTAGGGTACGCTCGGTATGAGGTACCCATCACATCCCGGGGGTACTAGACACTGCGGTGTGTTGTGTACTGGGGTTTGACAAAAAGGTCTTATGTATCTAACCACATATTCGAGGTCCCGACAGTCCAGGGAGTGTTTTCCAACCTTCTTAGCGGATTTTCATTCACGTTGGGTCAAACCCCAATTTCTGAAAACGCCGTAAAACGGCTCCCACAGCAAAAATTACTCCGCTAGAATCGTTACATCTAGCTTAGATATTAATTTCACGAAGAAATAGAGTGAAAATCACTTACCGCAGGTCCCGATTTCGCGCGAATCTCGCGTTCTCCCTCTTTTTCCTTTTCTTTCTTCCTTCCCTCCCGTCCGTTTTCTTTCTGCCCTTTCTGTAACTTCATGTCTTCTTTTGTATGTTTATTTTTTTATTTTTTCAATATGAATATTGTTCGCAGTACTGTTCCGCACAGTACCCGCAAATGAACAGTCTTTTATTTTATTGTTTATTCATTTTTCTTCTATACACTCAATCTACATGAGGAATACACGTGTGATAAATCAATTTCATGTCAAATCACGTTCCGAACTCACTTTTGACATTTTCAAGTTCATTTGTCACATGTACACATGACTTTAAAGGTACTTATACGTGTATTATACTTTTCAGTATACGTATAAGTCAACCAAATATATTGATTACAAGTACGGGGTGTTACAGTGTGCATGTATGTTATTTTGATGAATGTTGCATATGTGCTTTTGAAATATTTTAATTTAAACGATTTGATATGTCATGTTTCCCTAAATGCATGCGATTGCCATGTCAAGAGCTATATTCACTGAGTTGTTGTTTGCTCACCCCATTTCCTTCACCATTTTAGGTACAGAATCAAAAGGAAAAGGAAAAATTTGAGAGTGATCAACACGTGACTAGGACATAGCATTTGTTGATGTACGTATGCTTTGGAGGAAGTGGTTACTTGTTTTATTTATTTTGATATGTATATACTTATCACACATATTGTATATGTATTACCATGTAGAGGGGTTATTTTTGAAAAATGAGATATCAATGGTTATTTTGGATTGTTAAGATATTTGGCCATGATATATATATTTGGACAATGGAATGTTTGATTAATGAATGGCAAAGGTGGTATTTTGGAGTATGGTATACATGGATGGAATGGTTATATCTGATGACCGAATGGTTGACATTGTGAATGATTATATATATATCCATATGATTTGATTTGTGGTATATCAGATTTTGTGAAATGTCCATTTTATGGGGAGATGCCGCCGAAATTTCTGAAAATTTTGGGAAAGATTGTGAGACTATGTGAAGGCTGACAAAATATTATCTATTGTATATAAGTATGTACAATGTATAGTATACAGTGTCGGTCATGACGTCAGGCTATATCAGGGGCGTCGTGACAATATTGGTATCAAAGCCAGGTTTAGGATTAAAAGCCTAAAATATTAAAAGCCTTATTTTCTTATGTTTGTTTGTATGGGTATATGTATGGGTAAATAAACTATTGTATAAAGAATTAATCGGATTGTTTGACTTATATGCTCCTCTATCTCTGTGAATGGCAGATTGAAAGGGAAGTATCAGGCAATCATGGACCCACAAGAAGAAAGGTTAAAGGAACTGGAAGAAATGGTTGCAGCTCAACAGAGACAGAATGCTAAGATGATGCGTATGATGACACGTCTTTAGGATAGTTTACAGGGGACTACAGCACCTGTGGTACCCGAGGTTGGCACCAGTAGTGCGGGTGCGTCTGCAGAGCGACCTGTGCCAGTGCAGGAGACAGTAGAGATTCATGATGATGTAGATGAGACCGGCAGATATGAAGATGTGATGAAAGCATTTAAGAGGCGTGAACCACCTATATTTGATGGCAGTCTAGAGTTAGAGGTTGTTGAGGACTGGCTTCTGCGGATAGAAGTTATATTTGAGGACATGCATGCACTGGATAGGGACAAGATTATACTTGCTCGATTTAAATTTTCGAGTAAGGTTGAGAGATGGTGGCAGACAACAGGCCAAGCTCAGGGACCCATAGATACCTGGGATAAGTTTAAAGAAGTATTCTACAAGACTTACTATCCCCCGTCTGAGGTTGATAAGAGGCATCAACAATTTATAGAATTGAAGCAGGGGAACATGTCTGTGAGAGAATATGAACATGAGTTAAATAGGCTATCCTTGTTTGCCCCTGAGATGGTTCAGACAGATCTGATGCGAATGAAGAGGCTCAAGGATGAATTTAATGACCCGATCAAGAACGGTTTGGCTCTTGCTGGTGTTCAGGCCTATGACCGGGCAGTGCGACAGGCACTGGATTATGAGGCAGTTGAGATGACAAATATGCTAGCACGGGCAACGCCCCAGCACAGACAATTATAGAGCAGCAGGTACCCTATCAAGGTAAGAGAAAGCAGAGTTGGGGTAGAAAATGGTGGGGTGAACAGAAAAAGGCCAAGATAGTTGAGATGCCTACTACTCTGTAGATTCTAGTTACTCCTCCAGCAGCAGCAATACCACCACCAGCAAGCAGAGAATCACAGTCTGCTACGAGGCCACTGACATAGGGATCGTCTGTTAGGGCACCGTGGCCACATAAGGGAGCAGGCAGCCGGAGTGGTTGGCTTCCCATGCCAAGCACTGAGTCGCAGACAGCTTCATCTGCACCTCGTCCTCCTATCACATGTTTTTGATGTGGGAAAAAGGGACATAAGGTGTACCAGTGCCCTTTTCAGCCAGCTTTGCGGACTCCAACAAATCCATTTGCTATTGTTACTGTTCCCACGCCTGTCAGAGAGCAAGTCAGGGTTGTTACAGAGCCAGATCCAGAGGCGAACAAGAACTTGGTGGAAGGTATGATTTCCATTTGCGACACTATGATTTATGTGTTAATCGATGTAGGATCCACCTTGTCATTTATTGCTGGCCACATGGTAAATAGGTTGCATTTAACTCCTGTTAGGATTAGTACACCGTTGGTTCTGAGTACTGCAGCAAGAGACCGAATCTATCCGAATATGTTGTGTGAAAATTGTGTGGTGAAATATGCGGATCATGAAATGATTGTGAATCTTAGGGTTTTAGAATTCCTAGAATTTGATGTTATACTGGGTATGGATTAGTTGGTTGCCTATCATGCCAATGTGGACTGCTTTGGTAAGAAAGTAGTCTTTCAAATACCAGGACAACCCGCATTTGTTTTTAATGGCAAGACATCTTCAAACCCTCCAATTAGAGGCAGGTTGGCCACAATGAAAAGATAGGGATGTTGGCTAGTATAAAGCCAGTAAATGAAAAGGATTTAGGCGTTCAGATATCAGATATTCCTGTAGTATGTGAGTACCCAGATGTTTTTCTAGATGATTTACTAGGATTACCACCAGTACGGGAGATTGATTTTATTATTGAATTGATGTCTGACACAAAGCCTATTTCCATTTCACCCTATCGAATGGCGCCAAAGGAGTTACAGGAACTCAAGGTGCAATTAGATGAATTGATGGCAAAAGGGTTTATTACCCCGAGTATGTCACCCTGGGGCGCACCTATACTGTTTGTGAAGAAGAAGGATGGCAGCTTGAGGTTATGCATTGATTATAAACAGTTGAACAGGATGACAGTAAAAAATAAGTATCTTTTACCCCGTATTGATGATTTATTCAATCAGTTGAATGGTGCTAAATTTTTCTCTAAGATTAATTTAAGATCTGGATACCATTAGTTGAGAATACGGGAAGAGGATGTACCAAAGACTGCATTCAGAACACGGTATGGTCACTATGAGTTTCTTGTTATGCCCTTTGGACTGACCAATGCCCCAACCATGTTTATGGATTTGATGCAAAGGGTATTCAGACCATATCTGAACCAGTTCATCATTGTGTTTATTGATGATATACTCATTTATTCCAAGACTCAGGAGGATCATGAGCAGCACCTCTGCATCACTTTGCAGACACTAAGAGAGCATCGGTTGTATGCTAAATTCAGTAAATGGGAGTTTTGGATACATGAGGTGAGATTTCTAGGTCATGTGGTTAGTGCAAAAGGTATTTATGTTGATTTTGCTAAGGTTGAGGCAATCATAAATTGGCCAAGACCAACCACAGTGACTGAGATCCGCAGTTTTCTGGGTCTCGATGGTTATTACCGGAGATTTGTGGAAGGTTTTTCCCGATTGGCTTCCCCACTCACAAGGTTGACTCAGATAAATGTGCCATTTGTGTGGACTTCTGCATATGAGGATGTTTTCACTGAGTTGAAGAAGAGACTAACTACTACTCCAGTTTTAATACTTCTAAAACCTGGAAAGGAGTTGGTAATTTACACATATGCATCACATTCAGGTTTGGGATGTGTGTTGATGCAGGAGGGTAGAGTGATTGCTTATGCATCCAGACAGCTGAAGATACATGAGAAGAACTACCCTGTGCATGATTTGGAGCTAGCAGTTGTTGTATTTGCATTGAAATTATGAAGACATTACCTCTATGGGGAAAAGTTCACACTGTACTCAGACCATAAGAGTCTGAAATATTTGTTTGACCAGAAAGAGCTAAGTATGAGACAGTGTAGATGGTTGAAATTCCTAAAAGATTATGATTTCACACTAGAATATCATCCTGGAAAAGCCAACGTCGTAGCTGATGCATTGAGCCAAAAAATGGGTTGAGACCCAGGTGGTAGCTTGTCAGATGGCCTAGGAGTGGCGACTTTTAGATAGAGCGACTATGATGAGTGTTCTCTCCAAGGCTCCACACGTTGACATTTGTGCTCAGATGCATATACAGTTGACCGATTCTTATATTCAAAAGATTAAGGATATGCAGCAGCATGATCCTAATCTTGGTATGTATGAGTCTTGGGCATATAGTGCAGACAGGGCAGGTTGGCAGAAAGGTCCATATGGTGTCCTGTGTTATCAGAGGAGATTATGGGTACTCGTGAATAGGGCATTGAGGGCTAAGTTATTAGAGAAAGCACACAGATCTCAATATACCATTCACCCAGGGTCTACTAAAATGTATCATGATATGAAGAGAACAATATGGTGGCATGGGATGAAGAAAGATATAGCTGAGTATGTGCAGAATTGTGGAGTGTGTCAGAAAGTAAAAGTTGAACATCAGATACCAGGAGGTCAAATGCAACCATTATCTATTCTAGAATGGAAATGGGAGCATATCACGATGGACTTTATTACAGGACTGCCCAGATCTCAGGGTACATTTGATGCCATTTGGGTGATAGTTGACAGATTGACTAAATCTGCACACTTTCTTCCAATGAACACCAGAGACTCGATTGATAGACTGAGCAGATTGTATGTGCGGAAGATAGTCAGGTTGCATGGTATACTTTTTTCTATTATGTCGGATAGAGATCCGTGATTCACATCGAGCTTTTGGCAGGCCATGCAGACTCGGTTTGGTACTCATCTCCGCTTTAGTACAACGTTTCATCCTCAAACTGATGACCAGACTGAGAGGGTGATTCAGATGCTGGAAGACATGCTCAGATCGTGTATCTTAGAGTTTGGTGGGACTTGGAGTGAAAGTTTACCATTGTGTGAGTTTGCTTATAACAACAGCTATCAGGCCAGTATTGGCATGGCGCCTTATGATGCTTTGTATGGTAGGTCGTGCAGATCTCCGACTTGCTGGTATGAGGTTGGGGAATCACAGTTGTTGGGACCGAAAGTTGTTATTGATCACACTGAGCAGATTAAACAGATTAGACAAAGACTGAAAGCTGCCCAAGATCGACAGAAGAGTTATTTTGACAGCCGCCACAGACCTCTAGAATTTGCAGTGGATGACCTCATGTTGCTTAAGGTCTCGCCACGGAAAGGTCAGATGCGGTTTGGGGTGAAAGGAAAATTGTCTCCTCGCTTTATTGGATCGTTTAAAGTCACAGAGAGGATTGGTCTGTTAGCGTACTGGATTGCTTTGCCTCCTCAGTTAGTCGGTGTTCATGATGTGTTTCATATTTCTATGCTGAGGAAGTATCATACAGACCCGACGAAATATCCACCATCGACACATCTTTTAGATGTAACACAGTTACAAGTTGGGGATAATGCTACATATGAAGAGAAGCCCATTCAGATTCTTGATAGGAAGGTTCAGCAATTGAGAAATAAAGAAATTTCTTTGGTCAGAGTCAAATGGCAGTTTCATGATAATGAGGAGCAGACTTGGGAACGCGAGGACCGGATGAGGGAGACATTTCCTCACCTCTTTACCACTTGAGGTACATTTCTCCTTATCTGTTAAATTTCGATGAAGAAATTCCTTAAGTTGGGGAGATTGTAACACCCCGTAGTTTTAATTATGCACCTATGTTGATGGATAGTTAAACGTATATGTATATAAACATACATAAATTAAGTAGATTGTATTATTAAATGTCATACTATCATTAGATTATAAGATGATATTATTATAAGATGATATAAATGACCTTGATATTATAAAATATTATAAACTATTATAATATATCATTATTTCACTTATCTCATTCTCTCATCTCTCTCAAATGTTTCTCTCATTCTCTCATCTCTCTCAAACGTGAAACATTAAAAAAAAAACAAAGAGAAGAAAGGAACAGAGAAATAGAGAACGAAGAAAGGGAAGAGAAAAAAAAGGTGAATGCGGGATTTTCATCGAATCAGGACCCACGATAACTGTTTTTCACTCTATTTCTTCGTGAAATTGATATCTAAGCTAGATGTAACGTTTCTTTCGGAGTAATTTTTGCTGTGGGAGCCGTTTTACTGTGTTTTCAAAAATTGGGGTTTTGACCCAACTTGAATGAAAATCTGCTATAAAGGTTGAAAAACACTTCCTAGGCTGTAGGAACCTTAAATATATTGTTAGATTGAATTTATTTGTTAGTTTGTAGTTTTTATAGCTATTAGAAGCTAGATTTGATCTTCGATTCCTTTGGAACCCTTAGCTTTGATCTTTGAAACCTTTGAAACTCCATTAAAACCCGATGAAACTCCGGTTTGAGACTGTAGAAAGATAGATCTATCAATTTCGGACATTTCGATGTTAAGATCATGATTTTTGGATATGCTTTGCTATTTTTAGTAGCTAAATATATTATTTTTGTGAGTAAAATTGACTTTGGATGCCTCCGCGAACATGTAAAACCTCAATAAAATACTTGTTGAAGGTAGTAGAATGATAGAATGACTGATTTTACACGTGTCGATGTGAACAAAATAATTTTAAGAATGTTCTATATTTTTAATAAAATTGACATATGTTTCCATGTGCTTATTTGAGTACTTTGGTGTTGAAATCTAGCTTAAATGTTGCATTTTCATGGTGAAATAACCCCATCTTAGCTGTTGAACCAGCTGAGAAATTTGAGTGTTAGTAATGGTGTTTTGGTGAGTTTAAATGGTGTTTAGTTGATTCTCATGATGATCTATGGCTTGAATTACCTAATTGCAGTGTTTGAATTTAGAGATTAAGTGCATGGATAAATGCTCTTAAGGAAGCAATTATGATGGACATTTGATGATGCAAGTAACCTTGATGCTTATTGTTGCTGGATTTTAGAGTGTATATTGGCTTAGAAACCTCGTGTAACCACTATGAGTATAGTTTTCTTGATTTGGTTCTTGTATGGCATTGTATACATATAAAATGTTTGATTGTATGCATGTTATATTTATATGTAATGCATTGAGGTTTTATTGATCATGCAAATTGATTTTTAGCATTTGGAGCTTATAATAATGTCATTTCGTTAGGAATCATACCCGGATGAGGTTTTACGAAACCTCATTGCCAGTAGGTCTGTCCTAACAAGGGTTGCGATCCTTGAAATGACTGTGAATTGGGTAATAAGAAGTTGTGACTACCTTGTAATGGTCATACAAGGGTTAGACCCGCTCTCTTGCCTTGAAGGAGGGAGATTGTAAATTTTTGATAAAACTGTGCACGGGTTTATTGAATGAGCATAAACTGTATATTGTGTGCATGTATGTTATTTTGATGAATGTTGCATATGTGCTTTTGAAATATTTTAATTTAAACGATTTGATATGTCATGTTTTCCTAAATGCATGCGATTGCCATGTCAAGAGCTATATTCACTGAGTTGTTGTTTGCTCACCCCATTTCAAGTACAGAATCAAAAGGAAAAGGAAAAATTTGAGAGTGATCAGCACGTGACTAGGACATAGCATTTGTAGGAAGTGGTTACTTGTTTTATTTATTTTGATATGTATATACTTATCACACATATTATATATGTATTACCATCTAGGAGGGTTATTTTGGAAAAAAATGAGATATCAATGGTTATTTTGGATTGTTAAGATATTTGGCCGTGATATATATATTTGGACAATGGAATGTTTGATTAATGAATGGCAATGGTGGTAGTTTGGAGTATGGTATACATGGATGGAATGGTTATATATGATGACTGAATGGTTGACATTGTGAATGATTATATATATATATATATATATATATATATATATATATATATATATATATATATATATATATATATATATATCCATATGATTTGATTTGTGGTATATCAGGTTTTGTGAAATATCCATTTTATGGGGAGATGCCGCCGAAATTTTTGAAAATTTTGGAAAGGATTGTGAGACTATGTGAAGGCTGACAGTATATTATCTACTGTATACGGGTATGTACAGTGTATAATATACTATGTCGGTCATGACGTCAGGCTATGTCAGGGATGTCGTGACATAAAGAGCATACCTCACTTCATGAAATCAAGAAAATGTTCCTTCAGTAATCTTCTCACTCCCAGATATATTGTTCCTCACCATGGAATTGTCATTTCACTTCGACCATTGGAATTTCTCTATTTTGAAGTTTCTACACTTTTCTGTCAAGGATCACAACGTGTCATGACCCTCTCCGTAGGGTGACGTCATGGTCAGCACAGAATACCATATACTTCATATAAGCACGTACATGATACCCTGTCAGCCTCTTCCTTTAAGAAACATAACAAAATTCACTCAAAAGTTTTGCCAGAACCTCACCACATATCTATAGTTCCCTTTCACCTGATAATCTCATCAAGTCCACAATTCAAATGCACAATCAAAATCATTATTTTCCACATAACTATTCAATTCCATATCACATCTCACGTCATTCCCATATGTCACAAGACACATCCACATAATTCATACACATTACACGCATGATATTAAAATCACATTCTCACAAGAATTTTATACATTCAAGTTCTCAAACCATACTCATGTATCTCTTTCATTTATATACAACTCACTAACCATTATATACATAGTTTAGTGTTATATATGTACATATCCAAAATAAAAGATATAAACCATCTCCCTGCACACACATACTTATATTAGCAAACAACAGGCTCATATCACTTTTCTGGAGCCTTGTCTTTGCCTTTGTAATGAAACATGTAACAAAAAAGGAGTGGGATGAGCTACAACAAGCCCAGTGAGTAATCTAATAATGGCATTATATATGCATCCATAAGAAAACATGGCATTTAAAACACCATAAACACGATATGCAAGCAACATGTAAATATCCATACATGATTGAAATACAATTTATTTTGCATCACTCTATACATATCTTACAATGCATAAAGTAAATAAATCTAATCCTCATAATCTTAGTACATGAGGACATCCTTCCTCTTAATGCATATTCAAAGAACATCTGCCTTATCTGACCAGCCCCACAGATCATGCCAAGGGCCTAACCCATAAGTTACTTTCTTACAAATTTACCCCCAAAGGAATTAATCTCATGTCTTTCTCACTTTAAGAAGCCTAGGCATGTTCGATATTTAAAATACAATTTAATGCATTTAATACACAATACAATCATTCATGCTTTCATTTCATAAAATAGGGTTTATTTAAATATAATGCCACACATAAGACCATAGATAGAAATACTCACAGTAAAGGACTTTCCAAATCAAGTCCTACTACCATCGCTACAATCCTGATCCAATTCAATTAGTCCAATCCCAATGTCTCAGCCTGTCACATTCATTCAACATATTAATTTCATTTATTTCTATTCATTTTACAAGTCAATATTTATTTCCAATTCACATATCTAATTTTCTATTCCAATACGAGTCGAGAACTCTCCAACATTGTTTCTACAGTCAATCTAAATAGTACTTCTATGATGAAGAACAGTGAAAATAGTACTCATGTATACGTCTCTATTTATGTATGTTGTCCATTATTCATTGTTCACTATTCATTGTTCACCGAAACCCAATTTCGATTTCTACACATACTACTCCATATCCAGAAACTTATGTCAAAATGTTCAAAATTAATCGATCTATCTTTCTACAGTCTCAAACCAAAATTTCACTGGACTTGCACAGGGTTTCAAAGACCTCTAACGTCAACTTTAACTTCAAAAAGTTATATAAATTCCCATTTTGCAAATCAACCCAAATAACTCACACATTCGGGGTCTATACTACTATAGGAGTCATAATATATCATTTTTACATGTTTCCACTCAAAGAGGGACAAAACCTCATTTTTTAGAAACACTATAAAACATCTCCTATAGAAAAAAAAAATTATATCGGTAGAAACGTCACAGTGATACATCCTTTTCATGAACAATAACTCGTTACTAGTCATATCACTATTTATGTTACTATTTCTAATGAAAATGCATGTGTTAAATATCGATCCCTATGTAAAATCACATTCCGAACTCACTTTTGACATTTTCAAATCCATTTGACACATGTACACATGGCTTTAATGTACTTATACGTGTATTATACTCCTCATTGTATGTATAAGTCAACCAAATATATTGACTAAAAGTACGAGATGTTATACAATGGGCTTCTCATCATAAGTACCATCTTGTCTCAAGTCCAAATGCCTCAAATCTAGGACATGAGTAGGTTCGTGGTAGTACTTCCTTAGAATCGACACATGAAAGACATTATGTACTGTCACTAACTGAGGTGGCAAAGCTAGCTAGTATGCGATTGGGCCAACTCGCTTCAAAATCTCGAATGGCCCTATAAACCTTGGAGCAAGCTTCCCCTTTATCCCAAATCTGGTCTGGCCTTTCTATGGAGAGACCTTCAACAAAACATGGTCTCCCATCTCGAACTCTATGGCCCTCTGCCTATTATCGGCGTAGTTCTTTTGTCTATCTTGGGCTGCTTTCAAATTATGCCTAATCCGCTTTATCTTCTCTGTATCTTTTTATACAAACACGGGTCCTATCACTATGGTATCACCTATCTTCGTCCAACACACTGGAGATTTACATGGCCTACCAGACAAGGCCTCAAAAGGAGCCATATCGATATTGGACTGATAATTGTTGTTGTACTCGAACTGACATAGATGTACATAATCTTCTCAACTCCCACCAGACTCTACGACACAAGCTCTGAGCATATCCTCCATGATCGCAATCAATCTCTTGGACTAACCATCTGTCTGATGATAAAGCGCGGTACTAAGACTCGGTCTAGTGCCAAGCTTCCTTTTCAAGCCCTGCCATAACATCGAGGTGAACCTTGGGTCTCTGTCTGACACTATTAATATTGGCACTCCATGCAATCTAACTATCTAACGTACATGTAATCTACTTAGCTTGTCCACTAAATCCCTAGTGTTCATCAGAAGAAAATGAGCCCACTTAGTCAAGCGATCCACAATAACCCATATAGCATCAAGTCTCATAGGGGAATTCGGTAGTCCTACCACAAAATTAATAGAAATATGCTTCCACTTCCACTCAGGTAAAGCAAGTGGTTGCAACTGTCCTTCAGGCCTCTGATACTCAACTTTAACCCTCTGACATATCTCGCACCTCTAAATATATTGTGTTATGTCTCTCTTCATATTAGGCCACTAATATACCCACTTCATAACTTGGTACATCTTGGTCGCACCTGGATGAATAGCATATTGAGATCTATGAGACTCTTGGAGTAAACTTTGTCTCAACTGTGAATCTGTAGGAACCCATATTCGACCCCTAAACCTTAAAGCACCCTCAAGTGACATCTGTCAATCTACATGATCACTATCCTCAGCCCAGGGCTTATGCATCATATAATCAACATCTAGACACTATTGATCTACTATATCTAGAATCTGTGTAAGTTGAGCTCTCATCTGAGTACATATCACAATATCATTGGAAGGGGTAGCGTAAACACTCATCATAGTAGCCTCCTTAAGCAATCTCCACTCCTAAGTTATCTGTCGGGCTACAAGTACAGTCTCTACCATCTTCCTGCTCAAACCATCAACTAGGGGTGTTCATGGGTTGGGTTGGATTGGGTCGGGTTGGGGCCAAAACCTAACCCAACCCAAACAATTCGGGTTGGTAAATTTGAAACCCAACCCAAACAGTTTGGGTTCGGTTTGGGTTGGGTCAGTTTGATCGGGTTTCACTTAAGCCTCATATTTGACATGTAATTTATTGATATAAGAACTTTAATTATTCATTTATGGTTTAGATTTGCTAGTAATTTTTTTCTACTATTATTTTGCAATGAATAGTCTGTTAATATTACATATTAGTACATAGTAATAATAATTTGCAAAGTAGCAGCGCATAGATTGAGATTGTATATATTAATAGTATAGTAACCCTGTGATATGTATATATATATATATTATGGTATAAACTAAATTAGATAGTATTAGATAAGAATCATAAGATACATATATATCTTAAAAAAATAACACCTAAGGGGATATTTTAGGGTTTAAACACTTACCTTGGTTCAGGTCGGTTTAATCAGGCTTTTAGGGGCTCAACCCGTGACCCAACTTAAACTGATTGGGTTGGGTATTTTAGAACCCAACCCAACCCAAAAGGTTCGGTTCAGTCGTGTAACACTCCGTAGTTTTAATTAAATACATATGTTGAATTACGCATATATCGAGATGTATAATACACGTATTTTATACGTAAGAGGCAAATATATGCGAAAATGAAAATACATGCTATATTTAAGGGGTAGTAGTAAATAAATAAAATTATTAAATGAAAATGATACATATGAGATCATCATATATGAGTGCTTACAAGTTAAAAATGGAGTTGAATTAAATTGATTAATTTATGGGGTGAGTTGGTTAACTATTGAGCATGAGGGGAATGGAATAAGAAAAAGAAAAATAAAAATAAAAAGAAGGAAAGAAGTTGCAGGAGAAGGAAAGAAGTAGAATGAAGGAGAAAAGGAACGAAAGAAGAATAAAAAGGGAAAACGACGGATTTGCGGCCAAATCTGACGTGTCGGTAAGCTATTTTTCGTCGTGAAATTGATCTTTAACTAGTGTATGACAATTCTAGCGGAGTAATTTTAGCTATGGGAGTTGTTTTACGGCATTTTCAAAATTTGGGTGTTGGCCCAACTTGAATGAAAATTTGCTCGAAGGGTTGAAAAACACTCCTTAGGCTATAGAAGCCCTGAATATGTGGTTAGATTTCATTTATTTGTTCATTTGAATTTTTTATGGTTGTTGGAAGTTAGATTTGATATTTGAGACATTTCGAATCATATTAAAACCCGATGAAACTCCAGTTTAAGGCTATAGAATGGTAGAATGAACTGTTGTGAGTCCATCGATGCTAATTTCATGATTTTTGGAGACCGTTTAACAATTTTAGTAAAAATTTACATGTTTCAAATGAACAGTGCCATAAACAGTACTGTGGTTATTTCTAGTGAATAAAATGGAATTGGAATCCAGTGAAACTCTGGTTTTAGATCATAAAATCGTAGAGAACTGAATTTTGAAAGTTTCGATACTAAGATTGTGATTTTTAGATATGATTTGATATTTTTAGTAACTAAATATATGGTTTTGGTGAGTAAAATTTACTTTCGTGACCTTCGCGAACGTGTAAAACCTTAGTAAAATACCTGTTGAAGGTAGTAAAATGGTAGTATAACTAATTTTACATGTGTCGATGTGGACAAAATAATTTTAGGAATGTACTATATTTTTAATAAAATTGATATATGTTCCAGTAGAAAAATAAAACTAAGAATTAGTGAAAATATGAATTGAAAATCTATTTTCACTGTTCTTTCTTGTGGAAATATCTAGATTGACCATAAAAAAGAGATAGTAGTTTCTTCAACTGGTTATGAGTCCTAAATTGAGTTGGAATCTAAATTCACAGAATGTGTATATATTTTTTTAGGTTGATCTTTATTATTGGTGATTTGAAGTGAGTTGAGAATTAAATATGTAAATAGATATGAATAAATGAAATTGAATTATGGAGTGGTTGTCACATGTTGAGTTAGTTGGATTTAAATTGGAACTGGACTCGAAAGCGACGGTGATTGTATTTAAGTTGGAAAGTCTTGTACTGTGAGTATATTTTCTTGATTTGGTTCTTGTATGGCATTATATATATATTGTTGCATTGTGTTTTAATTTGTATTCATAAATGATTTTTTTAGCATTGGAGCATGTGAGACTTGCAAAGGAAAGTTTGTGTCATTTCGTTAGGAATTAGACTCGGATGAGTGTTATGCGTAACCTCATTGTTAGTAGGCCTGTCCTAACAAGGATTGGAGATCCTTGAAATGACTATGAATTGAGTAATGTGAGGTCCGAGCGTAGGCTCTTTATCGGTGCATAATTAGGAGTTCGTACCCACTCCATTACGAGAAGGAGAGAGATTATGGTTTTAGTTGAAAATGATGCATTGTTTTCTTGAAAAATCATGAAATCTATGTTGTTGGCATGTATGAAATATTCATTGAATGATGAATGTGTTTAATAATTGTTTTAAATGATTTTAAATGTCATGTTTTCCTAAATGCATATGATTGTCATATCAAGAGATATATTCACTGAGCTTGTTGATTGCTCACTTCATTTCCTCCAATATTTCAAGTACCGAGTCGAAGGGAAAAGGAAAAATCCGTGAGTGATAATCACGTGATTGCATTCGTCTGGTTTATTTTGATAAGTATAATTATCACATTATTATTTGTATATTATCACATAGTTGGGTTGAATGAGAATATGGGTTTTGTTATTTGGATTATGAAATGTTTAATGATGATATATTTAATCATATGATCATGATGGATGAAATGGCTTGAGAAATGAATAGTATTTGAACATTTTGGGTTAAGAAGTGCTTGTGATATTGAGAAGATTATTTATTGTGGAATGAATGACACGAATGAATATTGTGAATGAGTATATATATATATATGATTTGATTTGTGGTATATCAGGGAAAAGTGTGTAATGTCCATTTTATGGGGAGATGTTGTCAAAATTTCTAAAAATTCTAGAAATTTTTGAATGTCCGTTGAGGCTGACAGTGTATTGTACATTGTATATGGGTATGTACAGTGTATAGTACATTGTGTCGATCATGACATTAGCCTACGTCAGGGGCGTCGTGACAGGTCGAGTTGGTCGGGTTGATGAACACCCCTAGCATCAGCTACCTCATTGGTTTTCCCTGGATGGTACTCCAATGTGAAATCATAATCTTTCAGGAGCTTTAACCACCGTCTCTGTTTCATGTTCAGATCCTTCTATGAAAACAAATACTTGAGGCTCTTGTGGTCAAAATACAGTGTGAACTTCTCCCCATTGAGATAATGCCTTCATATCTTAAGAGCAAAAATCACTGTGGCCAGACTCTTATGGTATGAGAATAGAGTGAGCTTCTCGCCATAAAGATAATGCCTCCATAATTTCAATGTGAACATTATCGTTGCCAGTTCCAGATCATGCACAGGGTAATTCTTTTCATGCACCTTCAACTATCTCGATGCATATGATATGACTCTACCATCCTGTATGAGTAGACATCCGAGTCCCAACCCCGAAGCATCGGTGTAAATCACTAACTTTTTGCCTGGGTCAGGCAATATCAACACTGGAGCTGTAGTCAACCTCTTCTTCAATTCTTTGAAGGCATTTTCACACTATGTCGTCCACTCAAATGAGACGTTCTTTTGTGTCAGTTTGGTCATTGGCAAGGCAATTCTGGAAAAACCTCAACAAAACGCATGTAACATCCGACCAATCCCAAGAAACTCTATATCTCGGTCACTGTGGCGGGGTCAATTAAGGACAGTCTCGACCTTAAAATGATCAACAGATACACCATCTCTGCTGACCACATGACCTAAGAACTTCACCTCACCTATCCAGAACTCACACTTGCTCTTCTTAGCATACAGCCTGTGCTCTCTCAACGTCTACAATATGAGTTGTAGGTGATCCTCGTGCGTTGCCTGAGTCTGTGAATAAATCAGTATATCATCTATGAACACTAACACGAAAATACCCTCTACATCAAATCCATAAACACTATCGAGGCATTAGTCAGCCCAAATGGAATGACTAAAAACTCATAAAGCCCATATCTAGTACGGAATGCAGTCTTTTGAATATCCTCCTCTCTAACCCTCTGCTGGTGATAACCAGACTGCAAATCTATCTTAGAAAAGAACTTGGCCCCTCTGAGCTCGTCAAATAAGTCATCAATCCTCGGGAGTGGATATTTGTTTTTCACCGTCACTTTGTTAATCTGACAGTAATCTATGCACAGCCTCATACTTCCATCCTTTTTCTTCACAAACAACACCGGAGCTCCTCATGGAGAGAAGCTAGGGCGAATGAATCCCCTCGCAAGCAACTCCTCCAACTGCACCTTGAGCTCCTGTTGTAACACCCCGTAGTATTAATCAATGTATTTGGTTGACTTATACATGTATCAAGGTGTATAATATGTGTACAAGTACGTAAAAGCCATGAGTATGTGTTGATATGCTTGTATACTAAGTAAGTGTGTATGTATGGACGTGTATAGGTAGGTATAGCATACTTTTACGCGTATAATGGTTGACAGGTGGGTTAACTTAAAATTGGCACGTTAAAAATTGTTAATCATGTCATAAATGAAAGCAAAGTGTGCCTTTACATAAATTTTGATATATAATACATGTGTGTTCCGTATTCATTTGGTTGTGTACCTAGTGGAGAAAAGAAGGAATATAAGAAATAGTCGAACCAATCGACTGGAGAAAATGTGTTGGGCCCACCACTTGGGCTGAGGCGATGGACGTGATTTTTAATCTTTTTTTTTCACCATTTTCATACTAGAGAAGCAGAGAAGATGACTCGGGAAGAATGGAAATGCATTTTGTGGCTTAATCGACACACCGGTAAGTCGTTCTCGCTCATTTTTGTTGCAAAATTGCTATTTAAGCTATGTATAACAATTCTATCGATATAAATTTTGTTATAGGAGTTGTTTTTTGATATTTTCAGAAAGGGGGTTTTGACCCACTTAGACTATAAACATGTAGAAATGGTTGATTATCATTTCTATAGTTGTAGAAACCCCAAATATGTAGTTTGTTTGAGTTCAATAGTTATATTGGCGTTGATATAGGTACAAGAAGCCAAATTTAACACTGAAGACCTTCGGAACCATGTTAAACCCTTATGACACTTTGATTTGAGACTGTCAAAAGATAGAGGGAGTAATTCTAAACATTTTGATATAAAGTTCATAATTTTTGGATATCGATTAGTATTTTTAGTAATTGGTTATATGGTTTCGGTGAATATGTTATACTGGGATACTAGTGGAAAAGTGGCTAGAAAGCCCATTTCTACTATTTTTCACCTTAGGAATATTTTAAATGGTTGTAGAAATTATTTGGAATGACCCTCACCTATATGTGAGACCAGTATGGAATTATAGAATTGGTTGAATGAATTGGAAAGTTAGGAATAATATAAGAAATGAATATATGATTATTTGGAAATTGATTTTGGTTACATGAAATGATTATGTAACAGGATTATATTTGTGGATTGGATTTTGGTAGTGGAGTTGGTGTTAGAGAGTAGTTGGACACTAGTATTGTGAGTATTTTCTTTGCTTTGGTTATATTATATGGCATTATAAATATTAAATGATTTTGGAATGTAAGCATGCTAGTTATGGATGTATTGTAGCATTGATTTAAATTAATGAAATATTTCCAAAATAAAGCATGTTTTAGACTTGCAAGCGCAGGTTAAAGCATGAAATCATTTCGTTAGGAATTAGCCCCGCTTGAGTGACGGATTATGTGCTCACGGTTCTATAGGACTGTCCCAACAAGGAGTAAAATCTTTGAAATGAATAAATTGGAAATGAGTAATGAAAGGTTGTGGCTACCCTTATTCAGGCCAGATGAGGGGTTAGACCCACTCTTTTACTTAAAAGGAGGGAGATAGATATGAGTTTGTAAAATCTTGCATGTTTTGGAAAATGACTGCATGGAAGCTACTTATGAGCGTGTATGTAATGTTTAAATGTTTCATATGTGATTTAATATGTTTTTATATGTTTTGAATTGCATATTTACTTAAATCCATATAAATGTCATAGATAGGAATTATTCAATGAGCTTGTTGTTGCTCACCTTTTCTCCTCAAACATTTCAGGTAAGCATATCAAAGGCAAGGGAAGAATAGCATGCTCTTCTTCTCCGTTGATGTATGTAATTGAGGGTTTGGGACATGGTTTATTTTGATATGTATATATATAACACCTTATGGTATATGGTATCACTTAGATGAGTTGATGAGTGGAACTTGAAACTAATACATGTTTATAAACCTTGTGTGGGATGTTATTTGGATTATGGTATGAATGATATGGTAATTATTGTTATGGGTATGAAATGTTGAGTTTGGTTTTGTGAGTAATGGATGTGGTTAATCAGGTGATATGTGATTATGTCTTTTATGGGAATATGTTGTCGAATTTTTATTTTCGATGTATTTTGGATATTGGAAGGCTGGCAGGGTATTGTATACATTTAAGTATGGTGTATATAGTATCCTGTGCCAGTCGTGACGTCACCCAACAAAGGGGGTCGCGACACCTACAACTTCTTTGGCGCCATACGATACTGCTTGGTCAACTAAATTATCGATCAATAATAGAGTTGACCAATCGATAAGTTTGTTTACTGACCAGTGAATCGATTGACCAATCAATAAGTAAATTTCAAATTACCATAATTTTTTTTGTTTTAACTCCAATTTTAGTGATTCAAAATGCAATGGAAAAAAGAAGAAAAGATTTACAAAACTTGGTGTTCTAACTTACTTTCTAATCACCGATGACCAGGCTGGTGGTTGTTAAACATTCAGTGTATATAAAATCACCGAAGGTCGGTCACCGGTAACCGTGATCAGAAAGTTAGTTAAAGCACTGGTTTTGTAGATCTTTTCTTCCTCTTTCCAACACATTTTGAATCACTCATATTTGAGTTAAAACAAAAAAGTTATGGCCTTTTGAATTTTACTTACCGATTTGTCAATCGATATACCGCTTGTTCAACTAACTTATCGATCGATAAGATAGTTTATCGATCGATAAGTTTGTTTACTGGCCGGTGTATCGATTGGCCAATCGATAAGCAAACTTCAGATAACCATAATTTTTTTCTTTTTAACTCCGATTTTAGTGACTCAAAATGCGTTGGAAAGAGGTAGAAATGATCTACAAAACCAAGTGCTCTAACTTACTTTCTAATCACCAATGACCGGTCTGGTGGCTGTTAAACCTTCAATGTATGTAAAATCATTGAAGTTCGGTCACTGGTCACGGGTAAACGTTGATCATAAAGTTAGTTAAAGCAATGGTTGTGTAGATCTTCTATTCTTTTTTCCTACGCATTTTGAATCATTCATATTGGTGTTAAAAAGAAAAGGTTATGGTCATTTGAAGTTTACATACCGCAACGTAAATTGATATACCGGTCGGTCAACTAACTTATCGATCAATAAGAAAGTTGATCGATAGATAAGTTTGTTTACCAACCGGTGTATTGATGGACCAATCGATTGGTAAACTTCGAATGACCATAACTTTTTTGTTTTAACTTCGATTTAGACTAAGTAATATACAAATGCTCTGCTAGTATACCATGGGGCTTTCAACATGTAAAAAATAGATTAAATAGCTTTTTCATCTATTTTGTGATTAACTAAAATTATGACAATTACAAATCCTAATTTGCATATTTGTAACATTCCCTCATTTTTATAACATGTATGCCCAAGTTTGATTGATCTATTTTTTTCATCTATGTGCTTATGTGTAGCTAAGTTTGTTGTGTATATGTTAATTATACGATTTACATGTGTTTTAAATAAGTTTAGTAGTATGGAATGAGTTAGAATGAGAAATTAGAAGAGAAGGGTTGAAAAACATTAAACCAGAAAGAGCTAGTGGGCTACATAGTCGAACTAGCAAGCTAACTAAAGGAGAGGAAAGTAACTCAAAGTCTCAGATTGTAAGTTGCGGGCTTAAGTTGTTTATTCGCAGGCTTGAGTTGTTTATTTGCGGGCTAAAGTAAATCATTAGCTAGTTAACAATGAAAGGTAAAGTTGACCATTAGCTAACTAACTAGTGTGGCATTAGCGAATTAGAGCCAACCACTAGTAACCTATGGGGCAAAAATTCCAACTTCTCTATTTTTGGTCGGTGTGGCAATTTGGAGCTTTATAAAAGGCTTTTGGTCAGTATTTTAACCTTTTTAAACTTGTATTCCATGGATAAACCTAGAGAATGAAAAGGGGGAGAGAAATGAAAGCTAGGGTTTGAAACTTCTTGCTAAAGAAACAATAAGCAATTTCTTCCCAAAATTCATGTTTTCTGGTGCGATCTGAAAATGATCAAAAAGAAGGGTTTTTACTTGAGATTTAGAATTTTCTACTTTAAACTCTCTTTTTATATAATTTTTAATCATTTTGAATAAGTGTTTCATAACTACCAAATAGTGACAAGCACTGACAAATCCCTAAAAACCTTTTTATAACTATGCTATGTTATAAAAAAATTGATAAATTATTATTATTCACCCCTCCCACGCCCCCCCCCCCCCCCCCCAACATTTTAGAAATTTTTTTATAAACGATGTTATGTTATATGTTTTTGCTTCGCCCCCAAGATCAAAGGTCTAGATCCACCACTGGTGACAAGAGACTATTGATTACAACTATTGATTTTGTGGAGAGGTGGGTTGGAGATAACTACCAAATAGATATCTAGTAGGCTCACCTGCCATGTGGGCATAGTGGTGCCATATTTACGCATATTTAGTGCCATGTAGGTGCTTACATTGATGCTTACATGGCAATATTAGATCAAGTTCCAGCTAAAATAATAAATAATAAAGTTTAATTATGCTAAATCATATGTTGATATAAGAAATCATGAACGTTAACGTAGTTAAATTAAAATCGGACTGATATATCAATTCATACATTAACTTATAATCAACATATAAGTAAAGAAAATGTATATATGAAATATATTGAAGACATCACAAATGTCAGTGTACATGATAATAGAAATATTAAAATCATCGAATCCTCTAGCCAATCATTCTTGGTAAGAAGTTTATTTAATCATTTACAGCTTGCAATGCAACAATCAAGTTCAATTGCCTCTGAACACAATACCTCGCAAATTAATAGCTTGTGTTTTTTTCTTTAATGGATCAATGTAAGGTGTTCGCTATGCCACTGCACACTTAACTATTTGACACGTCTCAAATTTTTGTAATAACTTAAAGGAGGCATTATGTACTTGCATCGAAATCAATTTTAATAGGATTTCGTGCATTATGGCCTTTTCCTTCAATTATCTCTTGCTCATCCATGACAACATCTACTTGTTTATATTCTCCTCAATTGCAACCATAAAGAAAAAGAAAGATGTTATCAAATAGTTGTAAGATGTGAAAAACAAGGAGTTCAAAAAAAATTTATACCAGTTCATCATTCAATATTTTTCCTTTGTTGTTGAATTGGGCAATCATACTACAAAGCCATTTTAGTATGCATGGAGTGTTCACCACATATTAAGGTACTTCGTTGACAAATTTGATTCAAAGCACAATAATGCATCATAATAATCCCACACCTACATGTACATAGTAAACAAAAATCACTTTAAATTATAGCATTTTACGATACATTGTATTCAAAACAAAATATCAACCAATAAGAGAGGAAATTAACCCAACCAAGTTGTTTGAATGTTTTTTGATAAGCTCTTCATTGAATTGTCATTCAAGCAATGTCCTTTGTATGAAATCGATGGTGACTTTACCGCTGATCTACCCATAGAAAATCATTACAAACCTCTAGATCATCAACCAACTAAAGTTGTTGATAATTTACAAGTGTTCTATTATATTTTTCATGGAATCCAAGTTCAAATAGATAAATGAGACTTGTCTTCATGAATAAATCGTCGTCTTTTGTAACCAATTTATATACACCTCAATCTCCCCCTTGCTTATGTTTTTCCACCCTTATATATAACTAATTAATGTTGTAGGGAGCTAAAGGATTATTGGACATTTCATCATCTCCCTTCTTTAAGCCTTGTAATGGTCTCAAAATTATAAAGACCAAACATTAAAACAAGTCTCAAACAAGGATATGTATCTCTACAAAACTACTTTTAGTGACCAATTATATCTAAAAATGGTGCACAAGAACCTTAAAGAATTGAGCATTCATAGGAATATTATATATCAACTTACCAAAATAGATTTCCCTCAACATTCTCCTCTTTCTATGTTTTTTGACTTATATTTGTTACAACATTACAAAATATTCATTTTTTACATACTTTTGCTAGAACAATTGGTCCAGTGTATCTCAATATATGCTTCATTTCTCCACAAGAACCATTTAGACATATCAATATAATTAATCTATTACTTGATCTTTTTAAATAATACTAGTGAATGATATTTAATAATGATTTCAATATGTTAATTATAATAAATCACCATCATATGTTTTCACTTATATAAAAAAAACTTATACAGTGACAATGTTGTATAAACATGTGTTATATCAACATAATATACATAAATGACATAACTTGTTGCAACTAATGATACACAGCAATTTATCATCAACATATTTGTTGCAGTTATCTTTATGTGCCCTAAAATATTGTGTGTGCCTTAGAAGTGTTTGAGTATGTGCAACCATAAATAGGGTTTACATCTATCAATGTCGAAGTACTCAAAGCAATGAATGGAGTTTAGATACCCTTGTTGTGAAGATGGTGTCAAGAAATGGAAATGAAAAATAACATGTTGCAATGAGGAAATTAATGTGTTAAGAATTTTCATGATAGCGAATGTTTATTGAACAAATACAACTACTCTTTACCAACACTTTGAATGAAGCAAGTGAAATGAAGTGGTCGACTAGTGAAGATTAGCGGCGCTAGTGAGTATTTCTAGACCTCTCATTGTTCTCATTAGTGTTTGCACAATAAAACAATAGAGTTTTGATCGGAGCTAAAATGGTGAATGGTGGGAGTTCTCACTTTTCAAAATCTTTTACTTTAATTAGAGATGGGTCTTATTGTCTTTTCACATGCTTTGAGATGTTATCAAAGTTGAAAATTTTGTGATGCACTACGGCTTGGTTTTTCAAATTTTCAAATTTGAAGACATTATTCTATTGAATTTTTCTCTTTTTTTAATATTATATTCATAGGCATTTTGGTAAAAAGTCTTTTAATGTAGCTAAAAAGTTACATGATTTTGTAAATAAATTTTAGAATTTATAAATTTCATAAATTATTTTAATAGCATAGGTATTTGGTAAAAAACCTAGTAAGTAGGGGGCATGCGGATTTGACCAAAATAGGCATGATATTTATAATATTTATAAAAATAGTAAATTTAAAAAATATTTTAAAAAGTTGACTAGTATTGGCACGTAAGTGCCACGTTGACGCATACGTGGGTAGCCATTTTAAAAAGAACTTCCGCTTAATCCACGCTTGGATGGGCATTTTAACACTCAGAACAACTCCCCTTTCATATTTGGAAATCCAAGTGTTCTCTTTGCTTAAAATACAAAATTCCAATCAATAAAATAAGAAACCCTGAAAACCTAATTTGGCACACTTTTAAATGGCGTCTTTAATGCCTTAATGACAATTTTTTATTTTATTATTATTTTTTTTAATTTTGAATTATGAGAATAAGAGATTTACACTTTTAAATGGCGTCTTTAATGCCTTAATGACAATTTTTTATTTTATTGTCTTTTTTTTTAATTTCAAAGTATGAGAATAAGAGATTTCTTTAAACTTTAAATTTTCTAAATTCTCATAGACGATGCAATCATTAAAAAAAACACTCTTGGTTGATAAAAAGAGGGTGAAAGAGGAGCGAGGATAGAAAGGATTTGGTGGTGGGAGTGCACCAACTGGTTAGAATAGACAAATTCGCAACGATTGGACATAGGAGGCGATTGGATGAGAGAGGAGAAAAAAGAAAAGAAAAGGGAAGAATGAACTTATAACTTGATAAAATTAAGTTAATTTTGAGTGTGTTTTTTGAACTAAAGTTTAAATTTGTATATGATTTGGAAATTGAGGCTTGATGTTTATAATTTGAGAAAAAACAGTAATTTTTTTTATGTGATGTTCCTTTTTAAAAAGAACAAATTTAAGTGTGATATGTGAAATGATATTTGAATTTGTGTGTAGTTTTCAAATTTGGGTGTGGTCTAAGTAATATATTTTACATATGATTTTATAATTTAAGATAGAAATTATAATTTTTGAGAATTGATTTATGAGTGTGATTTAAGAAATTTAGTTTCATTTAAGTAGTCGCCCACTTATGAAAAAAAAAATACAGGTCTTACATAGTTTTTTTATTTTTTTTATTTTTTTTTGGGTGGGGGTTGTGAGATGATTTAAGGTGGGTTTTCCAAGAGTGTATGTAAGAGAAACAGTTCTTCAAAGAGCATCTTCTTATTAACTTTTTTTTCCTTGTCATATCATATCATATATCATATAACATATATAATAACGCTCTCCTTAGATCACTATCCATAAACTGTTCAAATTGGATAACTTACAAAATTTCCTTCATGTCCTCAATTATTGCTCTCTCTCTCTCTCTCTCTCTCTCTCTCTCTCTCTCTCTCTCTCTTACATATCCATCATAGTGTTCAAAGGTGCTGTTGTTGTTGATAATATTGTTTCTGTCCCTCTGGCTTTGGGTGGAGCAGCAAGCTTTGCATTAGATGCGTCATTCATCAGCTTCGCTGTTAGAAAGGTTGAAGGAATGGGGATCTAAATCTGAAGATTTGTGCCTGACTTGTTCAGATTCGGGTGAAATCGCAGGTGTCCAAGACATCTTAACTTTTAGCCACGTCATTCATCAGCTTCGCTGTTAGAAAGGTTGAAGGAATGGGGATCTGAATCTGAAGATTTGTGCCTGACTTGTTCAGATTCAGGTGAAATCGCAGGTGTCCAAGGCATCTTAACTTTTAGCCACGTCGTCGTCCAAGCTTTTTGTCGCGACATATGTGGGTTCTCAACTCTGAGCTACTACTTCCGACCACATCGCCATCCAAGATTTCTTCGCCATCCCCTCAGCGGCCTTCCTCTTAGCCAGATCCGTTGAGCTACTACTTCCGACCACATCGCCATCCAAGATTTCTTCGCCATCCCCTCAGCGGCCTTCCTCTTAGCCAGATCCATCACCATCCACTGCGAAATTAGCTACACCAAGTTCGTATTAAAAGAAATTTCATAAACTGTTCAAATTGGATAACTTACAAAATTTCCTTCATGCCCTCAATTATTGCTCTCTTTCTCTCTCTCTCTTGCATATCCATCATAGTGTTCAAAGGTGCTATTGTTGTTGATGATATTGTTTCTCTCCCTCTGGCTTTGGGTGGAGCAGCAGGCTTTGCATTGGATACGTCATTCATCGGTTTCATTGCTAGAAAGGTTGTTTTTTTTTGTATTCTCTTTTAAAAAAAAATTCATAAACTGTTCAAATTGGATAACTTACAAATTTTCCTTCATGTCCTCAATTATTGCTCTCTCTCTCTCTTGCATATCCATCATAATGTTCAAAGGTGCTATTGCTGTTGATGATATTGTTTCTCTCCCTCTGGCTTTGGGTGGAGCAGCAGGCTTTGCATTAGATACGTCATTTATTGGCTTCACTGCTAGAAAGGTTGAAGGAACATGGATCTGAATCTGAAGATTTGTGCCTGACTTGTTCAGATTCGGGTGAAATCGTAGGTGTCCAAGGCATCTTAACTTTCAGCCACGTCGTCGTCCAAGCTTTTTGCCGCGATTTTTGTGGGTTCTCATCTTTGAGCTACTACTCCCGACCACATCGCCATCCAAGATTTCTTCGCCATCCCCTCGGCGACCTTCCTCTTAGCCAGATCCATCACCATCCACTGCGAAATTAGCTACACCAAGTTGGTATTAAAAGAAGAACAAGGAATCATCTTCTTAAAACTTTTTCTTTCTCTATGGAGAGCAACATTGATGGAGATTAGTTTCATCTTTGAATTTTTCTGCAGATACAGATGAAGGATAACAAGATTAGATCGAAAATTTTGATAGAGAAATTAAGTAATTTAGATAGGGTATTCAATCTTTCCTTCTTTGTTGTCTATGATTCAAACATATTGTTTATTTGATTTACCAGATTTAGTTGAACAAGTTGTCTTTACTACTATCTCTTTGACCTCAGAACATTTTAGATGTGATGTTATTTTCGGTAGGTTTCTTTTAATCTAATCGTATGCTGGTGGAAAATTTGGGAACGAGAAAACCACACATTTGTTTTTTTTTTTTTTGTATTCTCTTTTAAAAAAAAATATTCATAAACTGTTCAAATTGGATAACTTACAAAATTTCCTTCATGTCCTCAATTATTGCTTTCTCTCTCTCTCTTGCATATCCATCATAGTGTTCAAAGGTGCTATTGTTGTTGATAATATTGTTTCAGTCCCTCTGGCTTTGGGTGGAGCAGCAGGCTTTGCATTGGATGCATCATTCATCGACTTCGCTGCTAGAAAGGTTGAAGGAATGGGGATCTGAATCTGAAGTTTTGTGCCTGACTTGTTCAGATTTGAGTGAAATCGTAGGTGTCCAAGGCATCTTAACTTTCAGCCACATCGCCGTCCAAGCTTTTTGCCGCGACATTTGTGGGTTCTCATCTTTGAGCTACTACTTCCGACCATCGCCATCCCCTCGGCGACCTTCCTCTTAGCCAGATCCATCACCATCCACTGCGAAATTATCTACACCAAGTTGGTATTAAAAGAAGAACGAGGAATCATCTTCTTAAAACTTTTTCTTTCTCTATGGAGAGCAACATTGATGGAGATTAGTTTCATCTTTGAATTTTTCTGCAGATAGGGATGAAGGATAACAAGATTAGATCAAAGATTTTGATAGAGAAATTAAGTAATTTAGTGTTCAATCTTTCCTTCTTTGTTGTCTATGATTCAAAAATATTGTTTCTTTGATTTACCAGATTTAGTTGAACAAGTTGTCTTTAGTACTATCTCTTTGACCTCGGAACATTTTAGATGTGATGTTATTTTCAGTAGGTTTCTTTTGATATAATCGTATGCTGGTGGAAAATTTGAGAACGAGAAAACCACACGTTTGTTTGTTTGTTTTTTTGTATTCTCTTTTAAAACAAAATTCCAAATTTCTTGTTCTCTGGAATTGGAAAATTGTTCTTATTATTTTTTATAATTATTATTATTACATATTATATTATATTAATTTTATTTTAACGAGGTTCTTGTGTTTCCCCCAAATCAAGTAAACGCAGTTAGAAATTAGAAGAACAGTAGTAGGGGCAGCTACCATTGCTTGACTAGCTATTACTTTGACATCTCAATTGAATGCACACATGCTCTCTATTTCAAAATGAGCAAGTTTGGTGTTTTTATAAAAAAGTGATTATGGGTTGATTTGATTTCAAATATTGTTTAATGTAAGATGTGTAAAAGCATGCTAGACAATAGGAATAATTCAGGTGTTAATGGAGAATATTTCTGTTGGGATAGCCTGACAAAAGTGAGTAGAGAATTAAGAAATCGTGCAAGTGCAATCTCTCACGTTTTTATTAGAAAAATGTCAGTTTTCTATCTCTGGGCTCGATAGCGCGCTATCGGGCTGTGTATCATGCCTTATATCGATGGATAGCGGGCTATACCAGGTCGATATATACAAACCTGAGAGCTCTGAAATTTATAGAATAGCGATAGCACGCTATCAAGCCTTATAGCTCACTATTGCCTGAATTTCTATAAAATTAAAATTTTGGCAACAACTTGGATAGCAGCCTATCAACCATGATAATGAGCTATAGGTTCCTGTTTTTGAAAAATCATTCTTTTGATATTCAAGAACCAATCTATTGATTCAAAAATACTTTGATATAAGATTAAACACTTTTAAATCATTTTAAACTTATTGAAAGCATGATTGAAACCTCTTGAAAACCATTTTGACAAAATCAAATGAAGAATCAAGTTGGTTTTGAAAACTTATGGGAAAATGTAATTTTGATGAGAACTCATGCAAATATGACTCAAACAAGTTCGAAACATAAACCAAACATGTTTGAATAAATCAAAGTCATTTTTAAATAAATCTAATGCATGTATGAATGATTAAGTAATATAGAACAATGAGGTTTACAACCTATATCAAAACTCTATAACCTTTAGCTTTTATTCTTCTTTTCTCGTCTTGATACGTCCAAGTTTTGATTTAAACTTCTTTTTATCCGCTTGATTTGACTTGAGCGAGCTTAAATCTTGCATTAGCTTCTTTGTTGCTTTTGGTGTTGAAATATACTAAAATGAAACATTAGCACTATTTGTCATATTGTTTGTTAGCATCAAAACACTTAGGAGAAAGCTAAATAAAAAACCACTTGGGCCAACAGCCCGAGCGTGATAACTACTCTCGGCAAGACTTCATAAACTATACAATGATTTGTAAAACATTAAAGTAGTTGGCCTTTACTTGCAATAATTTAAATACATTTTATTACTATCTATTCAATTGCAATATGTTTTTTTTTAAAAAATATATTTGTGTAAGCTCAAATAGAAATATTTTGTTTCTATAATTTTTGTTTTTTAAATTACCCTATGCCATTATAATATAATATAATTACTTATTGTAAAATAATTTTACTTTTAAATTTGCTGATTTAAATTGGTCATGTTAAATCATACCCTTTTACTGATTAAAAGTAGATATTTACAAAGAAAATGAAAAAAGTATATACTTTTGATATATATTTAAATTCGCTTATTACTATATATATCAAATTAGTTTACAATAAGTGTGCCAATTGCTTATCTAACAAAGTTTGTCACTTAGTGCTCTCCTTCTTTCCTCTTCACGGGTTGCCATGTTTCCACCCAAAGTATTTAATTTATTCATAAAAGAAGAAAATAAACAAATTTCACGGCCAAACAAACAATCATATACATCATACCCTCCACTTTCACCTAAAAACTAATGTCAAATTAATTAATTAATTACAGTTATAAATTAACATGACCCATATTTATTTAAAGGGAACATATAATGAAATGACACAAACTTTATAGCTTAGCTAATTTAATATAATATAGTAATATGTTTTAAAATTAAATAATATAATGCTCTGATGGAAAGAAATGAATTATTACAGTTAATGAAGAAGAGAAGGAAGAACATGAGAACAAAAGAAATTATTAGATTGTATCAATTTTAACAACCTATGAATTGTATTTCCATATGATATCAAAAGCAAATCGAAAAAAAAAAAAAAAAAAAAAAAAAAAAAACAGACGTTGTGTACCTTGTGAGGTTACAATGCAAAAAAACAAAGGAAAAAAAAAGAACTAAAAATCTTCATTAATAATACTTATAATATTCATAACATTAAAATGACAAATGAGAGGGCTACTAAATTGAATTATAGAATTTCATCAATGTTAACAGCTTATGAACATCGATCCCATGTATTATAGATATAGATCCATTGGATGTAAGATCATTGTAATTTGGCCTACGCTGTGAACGTACTTCCTTCCATTGATTTTAGCCAAATTACAATAGTTTCGTCAACATGCCACCTACATATATAGGTGATCTTCAAATGTCCTAAATGAATTATTTTATTGTCTCCTTACATTTCCTGCTATATTAGTAATATATATTAATGTCAATTTTCTATCATTATTGTTGTTTGATATTAAAATGATTAAACAATTAGATTTGTTCATTATTTTTATACTAACATTAAATTACAATTATTTTAATCTTTTAAACAAAAATACTAAAAAAATTAAAATCTCAACACTATTTTCTACATATATAATGTGTCAAGGTTCCTCATAAGATTTATTATCTTCTTAAAAAAATGTTATATTAATGAATTAATATAAAAATTTAATGTAATAATAATTTATAACAATTAATATGTTAATTTTAATTTATTTAGTATTACTTTTTTATTTTTTTATTGAATAAAAGCATTGCTCGTCGTAAAGAACATCATCAAAAACCGTGCTGGAATAATTTCTCCGGCTGTAGGGCGGGGCGGGGCTGCAGCCTGCAGGCTAGTTTTCTCAAAAGGTTGGCCATGTACGGCGCTTGTGTGTCCAAAAATTACTTACTTTTGGATTTTTTATTTTTTATTTATTTTCTTATTTTTGTAAATATAAAAGATTATCATTTCTATTTTGATGAAAAGTGAGAGAGTGCACGGAGAGTTCGTCCTTACGTACGTTTCATTTTATGGAATCATTTGTCGACTTCGTATGCGATTGAAGCCCACATTCATTTCTCTCTCATTTGTCGCCATAAAACGAAACCCACTCGCCATAAAACGAAACCCACATTCATTTCTCTCTCATTTGTCGCCGTTCTTGTACGGAACTCTCTCTCTCTCTCTGTGTAAGAACCCTGTAAGTAAAGTAAAGCTACTTGTTTTTCATGCTAGCTTTTTTTTTTTTTTTTTTGTTGTGTTTGCCTCTGTTTTGCGAGCAACCAACACAGGTTCTTGTAACTTCTGGTGGGTGGGAATTTCCAAGTTTGAGTATATTCGGATTAGTGAGTTTGTGATTTTAGGGTTATTGGCATATTTTTTTTTTTTTCGTTCTATCAATTATTATAGATGTTCTTGCTCTTTCGTTTAGGGTTTCTGGGTTTAGGTTTGTAGGGTGCTGGGCCATCTTGGGTTTCTGGGTTAGTGCTTATTTGTTTTTCTTTTTTCTGTTTTTCCGAGATTGGGATTTCCTTATGGTGAAATTTCTTTAACGGGTGTTGAATCTTGTTGGAGTTTAGGATTTTAGTTTGAATAGAGCATACTGAATAGGGCGCTTCATCATGCTTCGGTGGCGAATAATTATTCTTTTAGAAACTATTATTCAATCATGTATGCTGTTTTTAATTCTTTATACTATTATGAGCGGCTTGGAAAATAATTATTGTTTTTTTTTCTTTGTGATTTATGTTGAATTGTATTGTGATTTTGCTATGGAGTTCTTTCTTTTTCATTTTTCTTTAGATAAAAATTCTATTGTGGTTCCACTTCTAGAGATTATGTGTTGTGATTAATGCATTTATGAAGTACGTCTCCTTTCTCATTAATTTTTGGTGAATGCTTGGTGATAAAAAAGTAGGAATTATCAGCGTGTAAGGGTTTGCCAAGCATAAAAATGATAGCTCAAGGATTTTTTTGGCTTCAGCGATTTACCATATGATGTGAAAGTGATTGGTGGTTATAGTTAGGTAACTTAAAACAGGACATGGGGGTAGGGTGGTTGGTGAGTTGAACTGTTATTGAAAATTGACTTTGGAAAGATGGCTGTGGTACTTTTTGTGGGTCTGAAGAGATAGGCATAAGTTGTGGCAATCAGTCCTATAGTAGATTAAGATAGTGTTTGTCACTTGTCAGATTGTTTGCATATAAGGTGTGAAGCTAATGAGATAGGTACTTCAGTGGCAATGGTCCATGTAGATTTAGATGGTGTTTGACCATTGTCTTCACCTATTGCGAATAAACTGTAGCTTCTCTTGTGTTTGTTAGAAGATAATGGAACTAAGATTTATTTGATCAGCAGAAACCAGAAAGCCTATTTGTTCTAAAAATTCCATTTTCTTAAAGTTGTTTTTCAAGTGATCTTGAAGGGTGAGTGGGCTCTAGTGATACTCCCTTGTGAGTTAAAGAAAACAACCTCTCTATGTGGAGGTAAGCATGTGTATGTTATCCATTCCTCAGCCCTCACAATCACAGTTATCAGAATCTTGATATAAATTGCTGAATCATACTATTCTTGTTTTGGTATACTCCAAAACGATATAAATCGGATTTACAAAGTCCAAATTGGTATACCTATGAATTGCAAGTGAATTTTTTCAGTTCATAAGTGAATCGGACTGAATTACTAGTTGAATTATAATAAATTGGTTTGAATCATTTATTAGCTAAAAACACTAATGTCTTTATAATTCTATTTGTTTTGTGAACCTTATGATTCAATGATTCATTGATCCAAGTCTCGATTCGGTTCATTACTAGGTTCGTCTTTTTTGGTTTATGTGTAATCTATTGTCAAGAATTTGTGCACTCATTGCTTTTAAATTCAATGGAATATATAAAACATTATATTTGGCATTTTGATTTGGATCACCAATTTTAGTGGAATTTTTTTTTTTTCACATCTTTCTATTAGGGGTGTGCACGGTTCGGCTTGGTTCGATTTTGAGCCAAAATCAAAATCGAATGGAACCTTAATTGGTTTCACATTTTATTAACCAAAATCTAACTGATCACGATACAAAACTAAACCAAACATAACCGAACCAATGTAGTTTGGTTTGCATTCGTGAATGTATAAACAACAAGCCTTTTAATTAATAGTAATTTACCTATAAAGCATATCCTATATCGAGAATATATTACATATTCACTGCCATTCACTCGAAATATAATGCTTATTTAATATCAATAATTTCAAAATAAAAATCAACATTTATAGTAAAAATTCTGCAATATACAATCATATTAAAAGCATTAACATCTTCAGTGTTGTCAAGGCGGCGCCTAGGCCCCTTGGGTAGTGGCACCGCCTAGACCACCGTCTAGGCGGTTTGGGGAGGTCTAAGCAAATATTTTTTTTAAAGGGTTTTTATTGATTTTTTTTTTTTGTTAAAACTTACGAAATCCTCTCCCTTCTTTCACTTCGACTTCTGAATTAAATTAATAATTACATATATATATATGGAGTGAGGGACCAATAAATAAATAAATAAATTTTTCAATGACCTCTAAATAAATATTTTATATCCCGCCTAGGCCCAGCCTCGCCTAATTAAGGTTTACCGGCTATGACCGTCTTTCCGCCTTGACAACATTGAATATCTTCACATCTAATAAACAAATAAACAAATATATTGCGCACAATAAATTTTATGTATTTTTGTTCCTTGCTTTACTTCGATATATGCCTTGCCTTGGGTCTTAGGAACTAAGGGGCCCTTTGCGTAAGTGCATTGCCTTTGGCTTTTAATGATGTCAATGATAAATAGTTTCTTGTTCCTTTCCAAGAAAAAGCCCCATCATATAGCTGATGCCAAGGGGAGTATGCAACATAATGAATCACCTATGTGGTGGAAAATTCCTCTTTTATGAGGTTGTAGTTTGATGAATTATTATGGTTGCTGGCAACCAAGATCTCTCAAACTCTTTTATGGAAGGCTCTCAAAATTTTGTTGGTGAAACAACAATGCAATTGTGAATGGTCAAAGCAATCGACTTGTATTGTTCTGCTTGGGGCAAAACTTACTAACTTAGCAACCATTTTATTGCTCTTTCTCGGATTTTTAACAGCAAGAATTTGTTCAAGACATGCATCCAAAAGGATGTGATCTTGGAAAGGACTTTGACAACCCATTAGTTGAAAGAAGGAAAAATGCTAAGCCCTAAAAGTGATGAAAGGGAAAGTAAAATATTTTAGAAAGAAATCACCTTAATCTAGTGACACCATACCCTAGGAGAGCTTTTGGTACAAATTGGATGTCATGGAATGATAACCCATATTGAACTACTCACCATGGCCACATAACGCTGAGCAACTTGACCAATTGCAGAGAAGCATAGAAGAATTTCTTCATTTATTTGTGATTTTGAACTCTCTTTATTTTTATATTCATAATGGACCACTATAGTATCTTAGAAAGTAATCCCTTTCATGGTTATCAAAAGCGTGAATTTGAATCGAATGGATTTGAGGCTTGATGAATTGAATCAGGATTCGGATAGGTGAATCGTAAGATTCACAATACATATGTGAATCATTTTTTTTTTTAAATTTAAGTACCCATAGAGTTAGAAAGACATTAATTTTTTTTTTTAGCTAATTAATGATTTTGATTAATTCATTCCAATTCACCTACGATTTGAATAGATTCACCTACGATTCAAATCAATTCACTTGTGATTCACAGGTATAATGATTCAAGAATCTTGTTTCGAATCGATTTGGGTGAACTGAATCATGAATTGTATGATTCAGCGATTCGAATCGCGATTCTAACTACTATGATCCCTTTTTCTATTGCAATTGTTGGTTTTAGATATTGCTTTTATTATTTGTGTGCTCTTAAATTTGATTCATCTTAGGTTGAAATATGTTGGTTCTTTTCAAAAATATGTTGGTTCATCATGTTAATTATGGTTTGGCATTGCTAAAAACCGCATGGCTATTTCACCTATGTTCATTTCCATGGAATTTATTGCTTTCATGTTTTCCTGTTGTTCAGTTTAGTGTATTATGGCTGCACCTGGGGAAAATTTAGGCACAAATGACATAGGCAGTGTGCCTGAGAACTCACAACCTCAACTAAAACGGAAAAGGGATGAAGATTTAGGAGATGGAGGTGGTGAGAAGAAGTGGCCAGGATGGCCTGGAGAAAGTGTTTTTCGAATATTGGTTCCTGCACAAAAGGTTGGTGGTATCATTGGACGAAAAGGAGAGTTCATTAAGAAAATGTGTGAGGAGACAAGGGCTCGCATTAAGATTCTTGATGGTCCTCCTGGCACTCAAGAAAGAGCTGTAAGTTGTCTCTGACACATTTATTTTAAACAGAACTACTTTTTTTTTTTTTTTTGTGAAAAGTATTTTTCTATCAACAATTTATACACAGTCTACTT